>JAESUZ010004260.1:0-1377158 GCA_017311185.1 Proteles cristata cristata
GGAGTGGGGAGTGGTTGGGAAGCACATTTTGTTCACCAGGTGTTTTGGGTTTAGAGCAGACACAGACAAAAAGTCAGGATCGATCCATAAAATAGAACCAGAGCCTTTTTATTTGCAGTTTCATTGAAATTTAGTGAAAGGCAAGCCTAGCAGGTACCTGTTTTACTGGCAGTAAAAGGAAATTAGACAGCAATTATTTAAAAGGAGTTTGAGTTGTTCAAATCTTCAATTTAGGGGTTACACGTGTGTTTTAAAAGAAAGTTTACAAGGCTTGGGGATTTGGGGTTGAACTGTTTTTGCTAAAAACGATGTGGAAAATATTTTCCTTCCTTATTTTCAACCTCCCCCTTTGCTGTTTGTTTCCTAAATTTAGCAGTCAAGAAGAAGTAAGCAGATCTAGCTGGAAAAAACCTGAAGCAAGTCAGGCAAGATTCAAAGTTTAATTGAAGTGATGGACTGAAAACAAAACTCTCCAAGATGAGAAATCATTCTTCCCATTTTATAGAGCAAACTCATTATATCAGCTTAAACTATTTCAGATGTGGTTGACCTGGTTGGACATGGAAGTGCTGGGTTGGGCGCTTTCCAAAAGGATCGGCTGGGGAGGAGGCCACCATCTAAACATCAGCCAAGAGCTCTTGGAGGAGGCTGGAGGGCTGTGGGAGGCGCAGGAGGCTGTCACTCACCATCTCCCAACCCTCCTTCCTGACCCAGGCAACTCCAGGGAACTCTTAAGTCATGGTCCAGATGGGGCCCCCCCACCCCAAAGCCTGACCACATCCCTGCCTACTGGGGAAGGCTGGGCTCACCCTCCTGGCTCTGGGCTCAAGTCACTGGGCCAGATGCCAGGGACTAGCCTGATGTCTTGAACGGATGGCCACCACCAAACTGTGTCACTGCCATTGGTGGCTCATTTTTTGGTTTTGGTTTTTGATTTTGTTTCTTACTTCTGGAGAATGGTTTTGTATTCATTGACATGACTGAGGGACTGACATCTCTGAATTTTTGGTTATTAGAGAAGGACAGTCAACTCAAACTAGCTTAAGCACACATACAAAGGGACAGATAACTAGTAGACAGACAGGTCGGTAGGTAGGTAGAAAGGTAGATAGGCAGATAGATATAGACAGATACAAACAAAACAAAACCGAAGAGGAATTTGAATCAGGTATGACTAGCCCCAGGGACCCTAAACAATATCACTATAGCACTTTCTATCTCTTAGCTTTGATTGTTTCTTCTTGACTTCCTTCTCCAGGCAAAATTTCTTCATGTGGTAGAAATCTTCAGGTCAAGAAGACTTGCCTCCCAAGCTTAGCTGAGATGACGAAAAGAGCTAATCTTTTTGTTTTTTTAAACCTGCCTATTGTATGTATGTATGTATTTTAATGTTTATTTATTTGAGAGAAAGAGAGAGGGTGCACATGCATACATGTGAGCAGAAGAGGGGCAGAGAAAGAGAGAGAGAGAGGGAGAGAGAGAGAGAGAGAGAGAGAGAGAGAATCCCAAGCAGTCTCCATGCTGCCATCACAGAGCCCAACATGAGGCTCGATCCCATGAACCTGGAGACTATGACCTGCACCAAAATCAAAAGTCAGACACCCAACCAACTGCACCACCCACCCAGGCACCCCAAGAGCTCATCTTGCAGAAAATTCTGAAGACAGGGCCACCTGGATGGCCCAGTTAGTTAAGCCTCTGACTCTTGATTTCAGCTCAGGTCATGATCTCACAGTTGGTGAGATCGAGCCCTTCATGGGTCTCCGTGCTGAGAGCTCAGAACCTGCTGGGGATTCTCTCTCTCTCTCCCTCCTTCCCCTGCATGTGTGTGTATGTGCACATTCTTTTTCTCTCTAAATAAAGAAATAAACTTAAAAAATAAGTTCTCAGGATGGATTCTGATTGGCCCAGATTGAGTCAAATGGTGATTCCTTCACCCATCCCTGTGTCCAGGAGTGCACTCACCAGGGCCCTGGGCCTACCCCCGTGGCAGAGACTGAGGTGTTGGTGGGGCAGGAGGGCAGCGATTAACAGCCCCACCAGGAGATGGGAGTGGGAAGGAAATCCCCAAGGCCAGCAGAAACTACCCTGCCACCGACTCTGATCCATCTCAGTTCTAAGTAATGTGTTAGCCAAGTACGCGTGTGTGTGGGGGGGAAGGCGGATGAGTCAGGTCACAACAGCTCATCACTCATGTGTTCATTAGCCATTGATTTTGAAGCCTGCCATCACACAGGCACTGTTCTGGGTTTGGGGATCCAGCACTAAACAAAACAGATGATGATCCCTGCCCCTGTGAGGCTTATATTCTCGGGAGAAGCAGTCAAACAGATAAAATAAGCAGAATACACGTTCGTTCATTCATTCGTTCCTTTATTCGGCAGATATCCACTCAGTACCTACTATGTGCCAGGTACTGGGAGCCCAAAGGTGGGGAGCTCACCATCTAGTGGAAAGGAAAGAGAAGGAAAGCACAGACATCAGTGCCACGTGATACAGGAATTCCACAAACAGCTCCAAGTGCCTTGGTCCCCTCCAGAAAGGGCAGCAGTGCGCCTCCCATCCAGAGGCTCCAACTGGCTCCAAGCCCAGGATCTTGGGTCTCTCGGGCTGATCCAGATATAGCTCCTCATAGTCCTGCAACCTAGAGCCAAAGGATGCATTTACCCCTCTCCAGCTTGCTTAGTAAGCAGTGTGGGTGGGAAAACAGGAGAACAGTTACACACTTACCCTTTAGAAGAGGGGAGAAGGGAAATAGCATTTGCTGGTCACCAGTCCATGATGCATGCACCATCTCTGGGCTGTGCCAGCTAAGGCTGGGGTGGGATGGAGTTCCTTGGCCCATTCTCCAGCTACCTGTGATCTGAAGTTGAGGGTGGGGATCTCTTCATCGTCTTCCATGGCCATGTCTAGCATGGGGCTGGGGAGCAAGGAGGGGTGATCTATCTGGACTCCTAGATTTCTCTTCCAGGGTCCATACTGCTTTGTATTGATTTCTATCTTCCCAGCCTCTTCCACAGTGTCTGCACATACCAGACTTTCAGGAAATATTTGTTGATTTAGCACTAGTGGTATGCCCAAAGGACACCTCTGTGGGTGCCCAGGGCAGGGGTCTCAAGCAGGCTGTGGAGCATCAAGGGGGACACATCAGGGATGACCCCTGGATATGTTACATGGAGGACCAGGATGTCGGCCCTGCCCACCTCTGCAAAACACGAAGCAGGAGAAACAGCAGTTTTGGTGATCAGCAAAGAGTTTGTTTCAAGGTGTTGGGTTAGAGGTATCCACGGGACATTCAAAGGTCTGCAAGTCTCAAGATCAAAGAAGAGGGCCAAAGGAAATGAGCTGTGGGTGTGGGCATGTGAACGGGGGTTAGATTCCAAGTAGAAGACTTCTGGGTGGTGTCTGCTGGGTAAGGCCGAGGAGGCGCTGGATAGAGGAAATTAAAGCCCCACCGAGGTCACATCCTACCCTTCCACAGTGTCTACTCCACTTTGGCTGATTCAGGGCCTACTAAGGTTTCAGCTTCCAGCCCAGAGATGCTGGGTCAACGTGAAAGCAGAGGTAAGACCTCTGGGAAGGAGCAGGGACCATATTTCCACAGCACCCTTCTTCCCAAGGTGGCTCACAAGGGAAGGGTCTAACCCTGGAGGATGGTCGAAGCATCAGATGCTATGGGTCTGCTGAGGGAGCAGGAGGCGTTTCAGGACACCTTTGCGGATGTCCAGCTTAGTTTTGAGGCCCTGAAAGGACTGAGCCCACGCTCTTCCACAACATTCTCTAAGGCAGGAAGGCAGCTGGCTGGGGACAGGGGAAGGATTTCTTCCTTCTGGCACACAGGAGTGCCCAGCGGAGCTCTGCTGGATGAATGAGCGGCTGGATGAAGGAAGGAATGGATTCAAGCACTCTTGAATGAATGAACGATCAGATGGGCCTTGGAACTTGCAGAGGGTGTCCCAGTGCCTGGTAGATGGGCCACTCTCCATCAGTGTTTACTGGATGATGGGTGAGTGTGGGATGAGGGCTCAGAGGTTTCCTGAGCCTGCAGAGTGGACAGAAGTCCTAAATAAATAAACATGGTTCTTTCCCACAGTTGACTCGTAGGATAATAAAGTGGCATCCTCTCCCTCTGGGAGCTTTCTGCAGTTTTTCTTTTATTTTACCTCAGCCATCAGCTGGAGGCTGCTTTCCATTTCTCTGACCTGTGCCTGGAGGGTTAGCACCCAACCTTCTCCCGGGTGGGAAGGACACAGAGGACCTCTCGTGTTCACTCTCAAAACTGGACAACCTTCTAGCAATCCAGGATTCAAGTCAGAACAGTCTCCCTTGCCCTCTCCTTCCCTCCTTCATTCCTTCCAGAAGTGGATTTCCAGCCCAGGGGGGCTGTGCCACGTCTGTCCAGTCCTTGGCCTGGCACCCACTCCAAACACTGCAGTGCTGCAGCTGTGGTCACCATCCTGAGCATCTGTGTGTCACGTGGGGCTGGGCCCAGTGGAAATGAGGAAACCTCCCTCACTGGCTCTGACCTGAGGGGACTCAGGGACTGGCTCCTGGGACATGAAGCAGCTGGAGGCCAGAGCAATACAGGGTGGCAGCCCTGATGGAGACACTTGCCCCCTGGAACCTTCTGCAGTCCTGTCTGGTGAGATCAGGAGCTAAGCTCCCAGGGGAACACGGAGGCCCTGGGCCACTGTGTATGTTCTCAGCCTTACTTGACAACTCGGTCTCCTCTTCCCCAGGTCCAGCTGCCTTCCCAGGACCATCTCTCTAGGGCTAGACCTGTGACAGGGTCTTCATGCAGAGGGTCTATGTATGGACAAATCCTCACCCACCTTCCTGCTGCCGCTGGGGGCCCACAGCTCCCGCCCAGGCTGCTGGTCAGGCAGAAGGGTTGCATTTGGGATGCCTCACAGTCCGTGATATTTCAAGGCATCCTGGGAAACATCCGGCCAGCAGTTTGGTTAAAATAATGAGATGTCAGGATCCATCTATCTATCCATTCATCTCAGATGTGTCCTTCCCCTAGGTCTTTCATGGGGGGACTTTGGGAGCACACAATGGGGTGTGGCTCAGAGGAGAGAGGCTGGGCTATGGCATCTGTCATCCATCACTCCCCCCCGCACTTAGCACTGGTGAGCCAGCAGCTCTGACATGGAGCTATTTCAGCAGCAGGTGCGAGTCCCCAAGAAGATGCATCATTGCGTTTGCATTCTAACAGCTCTGGCTCTAGCCCTGAGGGGCCTGCTTGTCTTCACAGTGCAGCAGCCTGTTCACGCTCCCGGCATTTTACTGATTAGGCACTTCCTACATGCGGAGCCCAGTGTCAGGCAACCTCCAGCTTGTTTGGTGGTCTCCTCAGGACCCCTCATCTTGGGAGTCACCTTCTCCAAATCCAGCAAAGAGCACTGCTCAAGAGAATGACCTTCAGAGTCAGAACAACCACTTTGAATCCAGAACTTGTAACTTAATAGCTCTGACCTTGGGTTTCAAAAATTAATAATAGACTTCATTTTTTTTAGAGTAGTTATCGGCACACAAAATTGAGCAAAAAGTACAGAGAGGTCCCATAGGTTCCCTGTACACATGGGGGTACCGTTTTTAACTTCTTGAACCTCAGTTTCCTTGTCTGTACAATGGGGGAAATAACGATCTCCTGCTCACAGAGTTGGGATAAGGTACAAATGAGGCAATGCAGTTAGCTCCGGGCTAGTAGTAAGTACTTACCACACAGCGGCTGCTTTCTGCTCCTGCCTGGGACGTCTCTGATGCCGACCTTTGTCTCAGGTGACAGGAACACCCTCCAGAGGCTTTGACGAGAAGGCGTACCTGGCAGCCAAGCAGCTGAAGGCTGGAGAGGACCCTTACAGGCAGCATGCCTTCAACCAGCTAGAGAGTGACAAGCTGAGCCCAGATCGGCCCATCCGGGACACCCGCCATTACAGGTATGGCCTCCGTTGTGCCAATGGACAAAGAAAGGTGGAGGGAGGGCCCAACAACACTTGGCTTGTTTCCTTTTGGTCACGTGGGTTTACAAAATGAGAACGATTTCCTCAGACACTCAGGAGACTCAGTAACCCAATCTAGTCACTGAGATACTCAAACCTTCACCCTCAGTTGTTTCCCTGCTTTTCTGTTTCGCTGACCTCCTGAGGGCCTGAGAAGGTCAAGGAGACTCAGCGGGGGCCAGGGAGGCCCCTCAGCACCTCAGTCCAGAGTGCCAGTGAGAGGCACCTGCCTGGGGACCGCAGGGAGGTCTGAGGGGGTGGGCAAGCCTGCTGGCGGTGCCCGAAGTGAAGAGGGGCCACCAACCGGCCCGCACTGTGCTAACAGTAGAGTGCTGTGCCCCCATCGCACCCCTTCCCTTCTCCTCCTCCCGGTCTGCTGTCCCACCTCCGAGGCAGCTCAGAGAAACGCTTCCCAGCCTTGCTCTCGGCTCTGCCAGTGCGGTAGGTGGGTGAGGCCCCAGAGCAGACCCAGGTCACCTTCCTGATGATTCTTGCTCTGATTCCACACAGTGGGATGACCTTGAGCAAGTCATCAAGCCCCCCCTTAGTGGCTCAGGCCTTTGATGTGTCCTGTCTAGATTATAGTCACCACCTCCAGCCCCCTCTTCCCGCCCTCCCTTATGGGAACAGTCTGAGCTCCTCACCCTGAAGTGCAAGCCACCCCTGCTGACCCCGAGCCTCTGTTCCTTGTCCCCTAGCACTTCATGTCTGATACCTTCCTGGCCCTCTCCCTGTCTAGGCACACGCTGTTTCCTCTACCTGAATCCCCTCCCCACTCCCCTGCACCTTCACGACTCCCCTCAGTGTCCTCTCCTCCGGGGAAGGCTCCTTGCCAACCCAGGCCGGTTTGGGGGCTTCCTCTGTGCAGATAGGTCAGTGAGGGCCTGTTGGTGCTTGCAGTGTTGTGTGACCAGTATGGGCTGGGCTGACCTAGCTGTGTCCTAAGTGCCAGGCTGGTCCTGATTTGAGGGGAGGGGAGGGTGACATGGGTCAACATTGTTTTTCTTTCTGAAGCAGCTACTCCACAGCATGAAAGGTATATGAAGTGAGGGTGCCGCAGGGGACATGCTTCCAGCACCTTCCTTGTCAGTCATGAAGGTGTGCCTGAAGTCCAGTGGGCTCGCAGCCCGTCAGAGTGAGATGGATGTGCAGTTGGGGGCACCCCAAACTGTGCTCACAGTCCAGGAACCCCAGCACTGCCAGCCTCCAGAAACTCATGCTACCAAATAGGGCAGTAATCTTGCTACTTGGGAAGACCCCCACCCAGGTCCAGTGGTCACCTCAGGTCTCAGAAGCTCTTTCTCAGGGTCCCGCTGTGCTGTGGGGCCTATGAGGCTGTGTCCACGCAGCTCCGCCCGGAGACCTTTCCTGGCAGCCGTGACCAAGGCCAACCTAGAGCCCAAGGTCTAGAGGTTCTGCAGACCCAAATCTCTGGACTGACCGAGGGTTAGCCTGGATCACCTCTACCCTCCCTCCCACCAAGCCCCCACCCCTCACCTTCTCAGGTGTTCATTGCAGAATGTAAAGGAGGAGTTCCTCTTGTGACAATGTGTGTTTTAAAATGAGACTTTTCAAATCTAAGGCAGGGGTGGGTTGGTGAGGCCAGCCTCCCCTCCTGCCCCAGGGCTGCTGCCGGCCCTCCCGGAAGCCTGAGTTCGGATCAGGTGCATGTGCGTGGGAGCGCGTGCGTGTGTGTGTGTGTGTGTGTGTGTGTGTGTGTGTGTGTGTAGGGGGAGAATGCTGGGGTGAGCCACGCTCTTCTCCTGGCCCTCCAGACTGCAACTGTCAGGCTAGGTCTTAGTCCAGCCTCCATCTAGGCAGACCCCTCAAGGGGAGCACAGAGACCAGGCAGGACAGACCTACCAGCATCACAAAGAAAACCCCACCAGCCCAGAACTCAACACACAGGCACAGAACAAACCTCTTCAGAGGCTCTTGGCTCTTGGGAACCGGATTAATCCCCATCATAATAGTTAAAAACCCCAGAGAGGAGCGCCTGGGTGGCTCAGTCAGTTAAGCATCCACCTTTGGTTCAGGTCATGATGTCACAGTTTGTGGATTCGAGCCCCACATCGGGCTCTCTGCTGTCGATTCAGAACCTGCTTTGGATCCTCTATCCCCTTCTCTGTCTCCCCCGCCACTGCTCCTACTCTATCTGTCTCGAAAAATAAATAAACATTAAAAAAATGTTTTTAAATCCCAGCAAAATGCAGAGTAGAAAGGGTTAGAGAGGGCAGGTGGGGAGGAGGTCAAGTCCACTCTCCAGATGGGGTATGGGGAGGTTGGCCACTTACAGGTGAAGAATGGGCACAGATTCTCTCCTTCCTGGGCACAGGATAGTTAGGGTTCACAGTCAGAGACCTGGGCCCCTAGAGGTCAGTGCTGGGGGACCGGGCACCCAGGAGATGGCTGCTCCTTCCGGCATTCCCCAGCTCAGCAGGCCAAGCCCACCCCCACCCCCAAACCCACATGCCTCTGGGAAGAGACACTTGGGAAGCCTGGCTTCTCAGGGGGGCAGGGGTGAGTCTCCCTACCCCTCCACCCCTCCTACTCCCCACACTACTTCTCAAGGAGAATTATTTTAAAGCCTCTCGGATTCCTCCCATGAGGGTCCCAGGCTGGTGGAACTCCTTCCTGTCTGACCCAGCCTGCTATGCGGGGCAGGAAACGGGCCTGGGAATTCGGCTGTAAGCTGCTGTCAGTGAAACAAATGCTGGAATAAAAAAATAGTCACTGCTGGAATAGTCAGAGAGCAATTGTAATAAAGAAGATTGCCATGAAACCCAGCTGCCTTCCCACCGGCCCCAGGAACACGAAGAAAAGCGTCCACAGAAGCGACAGGGATGAAGGCTGGCAGGAATGATTGTTTTAATTCCTTTTCCTGAGGAGGGAGAAGCCAATGGCTAAAAATGTTGTGTGAGCCAGAGATGGGGAGCCCAGAGCCGTGGGGGGGAGGGAGCGGGGTGGCAGGAGCTGTTTGTGGTGTCTTCTCAGAGGCTTCTGTTTGCTCCAGGAGTCCAGGGCCCAGGAGGAGGGAGGCTGGTCCCCTGCCCAGTCTCACCGGCCTCCTATGGGTATTGTGCAGTAAGAAGAGGGGAGTCACATGCGGCCAGAATGGGGGTGATTCCTCTCCAGATCCTACAAAGGTCGTGAGCCAGGAGAAAGAAGCTACAGGTGCCAGACACAAAACAGAGGCTGCTCCCTCCTCTCCCCCATTTTGTCTGTCCCCATCAGGCAGGGAGTTC
Organism: Proteles cristata cristata; assembly: GCA_017311185.1. NCBI lineage: Eukaryota > Metazoa > Chordata > Mammalia > Carnivora > Hyaenidae > Proteles > Proteles cristata. The sequence continues at coordinate 9,251 of JAESUZ010004260.1, forward strand.
TGACTGCTGGCCCCAGTCTGGGCCTGGAGCGTGTCCATCCACAGTGGGGCCAGAGCCCTCCTAAACACTTTACTTCTAGGTCTTTGGCAAAGGTGACCGGGTCTGGGCAGGTACCCCAACCTGTGGCTTCCCCTGGCTTTGGCTGGCCTTTCTGATCCACAGAGTATTCCGGGGGGCAGAGAGAAGCCTCAAGCCCGCCCTGAGGATGCTCTCAGTGTCCTCTGACCTCTGTGCTCTATTCTCAGTTGCCCCTCTGTGTCCTACTCTGCGGACCTGCCAGCCACCAGCGTCATCATCACCTTCCACAATGAGGCCCGCTCCACCCTCCTGCGCACGGTGAAGAGGTAAGCCGCTCTCCGTGGTAAGCCTGGGGACCCTCCTCTCCGTGGTGCTGCTCCCTGAGGCTTCAGCGAGACCTGCCAAGCTCCTGGTATGGGGGTGCGCGTTGAGACAAGGTGCTGGGCCAGGCAGCACAAAGACTCTGGCCACTGTGATGGGGAATCCTATCCTTCTGAGAAGCTGGGACTGGGAGACCCCAGAAATCCAACTGATATAGGGACACACAAACACAATGTCAGGTCCCCAGGACAGGGGTAAAAATTCTAGGGTCAGGAGCCAAGGGAGGCAGGGTGGACATGAAGCCTCAAGTGCATGGATGGCAGCCCAGTAGGTGTCTGTCAACGATTCAGAGGGAGGTGCCCCCCTGTCCTCCTAACCTTGGCCCTGTGGTCCAGTTTAACTCCGACTCACCCCATTTCTTTAATGAAAATAAGATTTGGAAAGGATTGCGCAGTGGTATTCCAGGGGTTAAAAAAGCATGGGTGTCTTTTCCCCAGGGAGTGGAGGAAGAAGAGGGATGGTGAGAAGGGAAGGGAAACCCATCAGGCCAGAAGGAGACTTGCTAGCCTGCTAGGCAGGCAGTTTGGGGCCCAGCTGTGTATTGCCTCCGGGGCAGAGCTTGTTAAGCCTAAGCAATCAGGGCAGCTATGGGTCGTGTCTACACTGAAGCGGTTTCTACAACCCACCTGGCACAGGTCCCCAGCACCTCCAGGTCCAGGCAGCAGGTGCGGCCGGGTCCTCTGAAGAGCCTGAGGAACACAGTACTCCTCGGCCACTGATCAGGGTCTGGAAGGTTTGCAAGCAGCAGTCGGTGGCCAGTGTGCTGGCCCCTGAGCTGGGTGATGGGGGAGCTCTGTGGCAAAGAGGGGTAGATGGAAGGTGGCCCCTGAATCCAGGCTCCTCTGTCCCCATCGCTCCAGTGTCCTGAACCGAACTCCAGCCAGCCTCATCCAGGAGATCATTTTAGTGGATGACTTCAGTTCAGATCGTAAGTTTCCATGTTCTGCTTTTTGCTCCTTGTGGATGCGAGCACTCCGGAGGTCACCCTGGACATCACGGGCAGACCTCTGCCCCCAACCAGATCTTCGGTCTTTTCTGGGTGCCCTCCCTGACTCAGCTCCCAGGTGCCAAAGGAGGGGAAAGCATGGCGTTTTGTTTTGTTCTGTTTTTTAAAGTTTATTTAAGTCATCCCTCCACCGAGAGTGGGGCTCAGACTTCCGACGGAGCCAGCCAGGCATCCCAGGGTGCTGTTGTTTTGATGGGACACCACTGAGATGACATTTTTTAAACAATTGAAACAACATCAGCAGCATCCCTTGTTATTACAACTGCCATGTGGCTACGCTGCTGTTGGCCCAGTGACTTACTAGTGCTCTCTGGCGCCCCCTGGGGGGAATCCCATGAGTACAGGTATCCCTCCGTCAGGCCTGGGAGTGGGGCACAGGGCAATCCTTTGGCCATTAGAGATGACCATGCTCCCGCATGCCTCCCCATCCCCAGCCCCTTCCCTGGTTTGCCAGGGGGCACCTTCTGGGCAGTTCCAGGGGCGACCAAACCCCTCGTGGCCTGATGCCCCATATCTGAATGAGCTTGCTTCCCTCTCCTCACCTTCAGCTGAGGACTGTCTGCTCCTGACCAGGATCCCCAAGGTCAAGTGCCTACGCAATGATCGGCGGGAAGGTAGGTTCTTGAACCCGAGGTGTCACCACAGACCTGTTTTGGCCTAGACCCTCGCACCTCCCCACTCCCTTCTGACCATGTCACACTAGGCCGGCGTGCTCCTGCCACTTTCCGGGGGGCCAGGCGCAAGGCGTGTGGGAAGACGCTTCCTTCTGCTCTCCCAGGCCGGCCCCTGCCACAGCATGACTGAAGGCGAGTTGCTCTACTCCTGGCTGTTTTGGTTGTCTCTTCTGAAAAATAGGGTCAATAATAGTACCCTTCCTGCCTTGCAGGGCTGCTGTAAGGATTAAATGTGATAGGCCCTGTGGAAATGGTTTGAGAAGTCAAAGGGCAATATCAGGCAGATGTAACCTCACTTCCAATCCAGAGGGGGTTTGGAGCACATAGGATTGTACATGGCCCTCTAAGAGGCACTTTATAGTTCTTTTGAAGTATAAAGCATGATCCCTATGTAAACTGGTGCAACCGCTCTGGAAAACAGTGTGGAGATTCCTCAGAAAATTAACACTAGAATCCCCTATGACCAAGCAATAGCACTGCGAGGAATTTACCCAAGGGATACAGGAGTGCTGATGCATAGGAGCACATGTACCCCAATGTTCATAGCAGCACTCTCCACAATAGCTAAACCATGGAAAGAGCCTAAGTGTCCATCAACAGAAGAATGGATCAAGAAGATGTGATTTATCTATACCATGGAATACTACATGGCAATGAGAAACAATGAAATCTGGCCATGTGTAGCAACGTGGATGGAACTTGAGAGTGTTATGCTGAGCGAAATAAGTCAGGCAGAGAAGGATAGATACCACATGTTTTCACTTATAGGAGGATTAGGAGAAACTTAACAGAGAACCATGGGGGAGGAGAAGGGGAAAAACAGTTGGGGAGAGGGAGGGATGCAAACCATGAGAGACTCTTGAATACTGAGAACAAACTGAGGGCTGATGGGGGTGGGGGATGGGAAGGGGGTGATGGACATGGAGGAGGGCACTTGTTAGGATGAGCACTGGGTGTTATATGGAAACCAACTTGACAATAAACTATAAAAAGAAAAAAAGAAAAAAAAATGTGGTCCTTGCCCACTGTAAGGCCAAGGAGTCAGAATCTACTGCAGGGACACGCTGATCATGATTATGTGGAGGTAGAATGGGAACCACAGGAGAGGGGAGGTAGCAGGGACTGGGTCTTGACTGGGTGAGGGCGTTGTGAGTTAGGGGAGTGGGAACGGGCAGGGCAGTCCGGGCTGGAGGACGCCGCAGGCACAGGCTTTGGTGAGGCAGTGGTACGCATGTGATGCTAACAGCCCTCTTCCTGAGCCCTCACCCATAGCAGACATCCACATTGCCTGCCTGTGTTCTCACGTTCGCTCCACATAACAGCCCACTGTTCCTGTTTTGCTTAAAAGGTTCAGTAATGTGTCCGGGGTAATGGAGCCAGAATTCCAACCTGGAGGAGGGACACCACCCTTAACCTCCCTCACCTCCTCCCTGCCAGGGAAAGTCTGGGCCTGGTCAGCAGGGAAAGCGGTAGAGTGAGGATAGATGGAAGCAGACCTTCAAAGCCAGAGAAAGGCATTTCGACTTGATAAGGCAGGTAGGAGGGGGCCACTAAAGGTTAGAGAGAGAGATAGAGAGATGTGAGAGGTGTAATTAAGAAAGACCCATCAGACTAAGGAGACCTTCTAACTAGCATGAAAGAGGCCAGAGATGGGGCGCCTGGGTAGCCCAGTTGGTTAAGCATCCTACTTCAGCTCAGGTCCTGATCTCACAGTTCGTGGGTTCAATCCCCACATCAGGGTCTGTGCTGACAGCTCAGGGCCTGGAGCCTGCTTCAGATTCAGTGTCTCCCTCTCTCTCTGCCCCTCCCCCGCTCACGCTCTGTTTCTCTCTGTCTCAAAAATAAATAAATATTAAAAAAGTTTATTTTTAAAAAAAGAAGAGGCCAGAGAGAAGGTTCTACCAAGTACCGGTCTGTAGGTACCTTTAGGCCTAGGAATATATTGTTTCCTGGGGAATGTGCCCAACACAGGTGTAAACTTTTAATCAAGTTCTTTCTAACTTGCTGTGGAGTGGAAGGAAGGGGCAGATGGATTTTTGCACAGATGGATAGTCAGATGGAAGAGGCCAAGTACAGGGCAGAGATGTGGCCGGGGAAATCTCTCCAATCTGAGCTCTTAGAGAGGAGGCCTGCCATCTTCACAGCTCACAGGGTGCCAGTGGCCGTTCTGTGGGCAGCGCTAGCTGGGCCCTCTCTCTCCTGGCCAGTAACAGTCCCCAGCCCTGACCAGGGAGCTGTCAGAAGCAAGGCCATTCTTTGACAGTTGGCGAGCCATTGGCAAGACTGTTGGGGTGGAGGGGCGGGTGGAGCAGTGCAGAGTCTAGCATGTGTAGGCATCCTAGGCACCAAGCACTCTCCTGGACAGGCAGGGATTAATCTCTCTGAAACTTCTAGACAAGAAAACCAAGGCTTGGAGAGGTTAAATGACATGCTTAAGGTGAATGAAGGGGCCATTAAACTCGGGCTTGTCTTAGTCTAGAAGATTCTATCCATGTCACACACAATGGTGCAACTGAAGGGGACTGCCTTGAAGTCTCTGGGGTTAGGGGGGAAAGAGTTTTGGTTTCTACTAAAACACACTTTATTGTACTTGGCATTCGCTAAACTGACTGTGCATCAGTGGGTCCCCAGAGCCCAGAACAGTGTCTGGGACATGGAGGACGCTCAGAGAATGACCTTGAGTAACGATGGTTGATAGGTGGATGAGAGAAAGAAGAGAGAGGAAGGAAATAAATGAATACAAAGTAAACATCCAACACAGTAACACGAGGAAGCCTTGTCCCTTGAGGGGTGCAGAGCCCTGAGACTTTGGAGGGACTGTAGGGATGGCCCAGTCCCAGTACCAACCCGTGTCCATTCCCATCACAGGGCTGATCCGGTCCCGAGTTCGTGGGGCTGATGTGGCCACAGCTGCTGTCCTCACCTTTCTGGACAGCCACTGCGAAGTGAACACCGAGTGGCTGCAGCCTATGCTACAGCGGGTAAAGGAGGTGAGTCCATCTGTCCCTATGGGATCTCTGTCTCTTGGGATGTGCCCACCATGTTCTTGGCATGAGGGCGTGTGAACAACCTTTGAAGTTGGACAGGCAGAGTAGGGGCCTAAGGGGTCTGCCTCCTCCAGAATGACTTCATGTTATCGAGCTTTCTCCTCTGAAAATGGGGGTAATTTTCAGGGTTGTTGTGAGAATTCATTTGGATGAGAGCTTGAGTGAGCTATAAAGCTCCTATTCCGGATGGTGTTGTTTTCCTGCTGGGGGAGGTGGGTCCTGTGCTGGGGCAGGGGGCCTCTGTGGGTCAAGGCTGGGAAGCCTGAGAAGGAAGGAAGGGGGATGGTGTTTTCAAGGAGAGGTTAGGGCAGGGCGCCCTTACCACGTGCCAGCTGTTCGCTAGAATGGCAAGGGTGGGACAGATGGAGCGTAGGATGAGGTGATTACACGTCAACCATAAAAAGACAACCCAACTTAGACATGGGCAAAAGATTTGAATGGACATTCCTTCAAGGCAGATACACAAATGGCCAACAAGCACATGAAAAGATGCTCAAAGAAAGAAAGAAAGCTCAACATTATTAAGACTTGAGGGAAATGCAAGTCAAAACCATAGTCAGACAGCACTTGATACCTACAGGGTGGCTGTAACCGAAGGATGGACAGTGACAGGTGCCGGCGACGGTATGGAGAACTAGGAGCCTTTTCACTCCGTGCTGGTGAGAAGGTGAAATGGTGCAGCCACTTTGGAAAAACAGTCTGGCAGTTCCTCAAAAGGTGACACATGGAGTTGCCAGAGGACCCTTCCCGCTGCCGGGCATATACCCAAGAGAAATGAAAACATACTCCACGCAAAAACTTGCACAGGGGTGTTCAGAGCAGTATTATTCAGAATAGCCAAACTGTGGAAACAGCCCATATCCTGTCAACTGATGAATGGGTGAGTAATAGTGAGATGGCCATACAGTAGGATATTGCTCAGCCGTAAAAAAGAATGAAGTGCTGATACATGTCTCAAAAAGGATAAAAATGTTCCATAAGTGAGAGAAGCAGGTCACAAAAGGCCACGTATGATATGATTCCACTGATAGGAAATGTCTAGAATAAAGCAAAGCCATAGAAATAGAAAGGAGATTGGTGGTTGTCAGGACTGGGAGAGGGGGATGGGAAGTGACCCACCTGAGGGCCTGCGTAGCGTGCGGGGAGAGAAGAGGCTGTGTTCTGTATCCCTCCATGGAGGGAGAGAGAAGGCTGATGACAGGTGATAGTTTTGCACAAAGTGTATGACATAATCCACCAACACCACTACGCACCCCCCCAAAAAAAAGTGACATTACCCACCAATGGAGGTGGATTTGTGTCCAGGAGGATGAGGGTATCCTTGAAGTGGATGTGGCATGAGAGAGTGACACCCAGGTTGCAAAGGGACCGCGGAGTCCCTGCCCTCAAGCTGCAGGTGGCCCGGTTGGGAAGACAACGCAAACATTTACGAAAGTGGATGGCAGTTAATAGAACAACAGTTCACACCAATAACAGAAGATCTACCTGATTCAACGTCCCGAGAATTGTCTGGACTGTAATTGTGAGAACAGCTCCAAAGAGGAAGAAATCCTCAGCAATCAGGCAGGGCTTCCTTGAGGAGGTGAGATCCCAGTAGGGCTCACCATGGTGTGAGAAGAAGAGGCTGGAAGAGCATTGTGCCCATGGGACCCAGGTGGGACCTTCCAGGAGCCTGGATGTGGTGTCACAGGACAGGCTCCCAAGAACCTGACATGTCCTGTAGGAAGGGCTGAGTGCCTCACGCCGCAGACAGCAGGCAGCTGGGCCTTTCTTCACAGAGCCCCTGGCCTCATGCCATCTCTCGTTCCTCGCCTAGGATCACACCCGCGTGGTGAGCCCCATCATTGATGTCATCAGTCTGGATAATTTTGCCTACCTTGCTGCATCTGCTGATCTCCGCGGAGGTGGGTCCGGCTCCCGGGGTGGGGGGTGGGGTGGGGGGGGGAATGCAGGCTTGGAAGAGGCAGGCGAGGGCAACCTACAACCTAGGGTTGGTGCTTCTCTTCCCTGGTGTGCAGGAGCCTCTCACTCTGCCCCCTTACCTGAGCAAATGGAAAGGGATAGTGGAGAGCCCTGAGGTTGGGGACAGAGCCCTCTGGCACAATCGGTGATGGCACCAAGCTAGTCTTTTGTCTTTCCCTTCATGCAAACACTGACACACCCTTCCCAATACTGCCAGCCCAGGGCCCATGGCCACAAGTCCTGACAGAAGGCATGATATGACAGTAACTTAGGGGTGGGGGAGGGGAGCCGTCGACTTTGCATGAATTCTAATATGTACACGTGGAGGTGGGGTGGACCCGGGCTGTCTAATACAGTTAGCTGAAGCTACAGTTAGCTATTGAGCTCTTAAAATGTGACCAGTCTGAATTGAGATGTGCTGTACGTGTAAAATACACACCGAGTTTCAAAGTCTTAGTAGGAAAGAATGTAAAATACCTCCTCACAGGGTGCCTGGGTGGCTCGGTCTGTTAAATGACTTATCCAACTTCGGTGCAGGTCATGATCTCACAGTTTGTGGGTTCGAGCCCCACATCGGGCTCTGTGCTGACAGCTCAGAGCCTGGAGTCTGCTTTGGATTCTGTGTCTCCCTCTCTCTCTGCCCCTCCCCTGCTTGCACTCTGTCTCTCTCTCTCTCAAAAATAAATAAACATTAAAAAAAATTTTAATATCTCTTCAGTGATTCTTTATACTGATTACATGTTGAAATGAAAACATTGGATATATTGCACTAAATATATTATTGAAATTAATTTCATATGTTCTTACTTTTGAATATGGTACTAGACAAATTTAAATTACATATGTGGCTTGCATTTCTGGCTTGCATCATATTTCTTTTGGACAGCTCTAGTCTAGACTTCAGAGCTGTGCTGTTCAATAGGCTATTTACATTTAAATTAATTAAAATTAAGTAAAATTCAAATTCACTTCCTAAGTTGTACCGGCGCATTTCAAGCGCTCAGTGGCTACTGCTCACTGTATTGAGCAGTGCAGATAGAGAACATTACCATCATTGCAGAAAGTTCTATCAGATAGGCTGCACTGGAGAATCTCTTGCTAGGAATGAGTTTTCCTATTTGGGGCCTAGACTTCCAAAAACCGTATACAGCAGTTCCTTAGACCTTGGGAGTTGAGTGGAAATCTGAAGGGAGCCACGCGTTTCTCCTTTAGGAAAAGCACCTCAGGGCTTTTGCATCTGCTGGTCCCCCAACTGGAATTCCCGTGGATCAGTCCTTCACTCTGGTCAAATGTGACCTCATTAGGGCGTCTTTCCTGACTACCCTTACTAGAATAGCCTGGATACCTTTCTTTCTTTCTTTCTTTCTTTTTTAATTTTTCTTTTTAGCACTTTTCCCCTTTGACTGGCATATTATGCTTTTATTGATTTATCTTTGTAGTCTCTGTCTTTCCCAGTAGATTGAAACTCAATAAGGACAGGGACGTGTCTCGTTCTGAGTGAAGGAATGACTGCATGAACTGCCCCGGGCCCTCTGTGAGCTGGGCTCTGACCAAGGGAGACACCGAGGGCTGGCGGAGTGAAGGAGCAGCCGCCACCAGTGGGCTCTCCCCTGAGCTCTGTCTGCACCCTGCTCTGTCTCTTAGGATTTGACTGGAGCCTGCATTTCAAGTGGGAGCAGATTCCTCTTGAGCAGAAGATTGCCCGGACCGACCCCACCAAGCCCATAAGGTCAGTGCAGCTGTGGGCTCTGCAGAGACCCTGTCTTTCCCTAGGTTGGGGCCCTGGGAGGCTGCTGGGGGGCCGTTTCAGTTGCTGGGGCTCCTGAGGGTGCACGATCTGAGTGCTGACTTGGTTCTGGGTCCCAGGGACAGAGAGGACAGTGACCAGGGAGCTGACCAAACATCCTGCCCCTGGAACTCTGCAAGCAGGGGATTGCGGGGCAAATGGCCTGGGGTTCCGGAACCATCTAGAAGGGCTCCCAGCTTCTCCAGCACATGCATTGCCTCAATCCTCTCCTTGCTCCCAGGACGCCCGTCATAGCTGGAGGAATCTTTGTGATCGACAAGTCCTGGTTTAACCACTTGGGAAAGTATGATGCCCAGATGGACATCTGGGGAGGAGAGAATTTCGGTAAGTTGGAAAATAACAATAGCAATAATAACAATAGATAACCTGTCCGAGCACTTTCTATGCATAAGGCCCTGTTCTAAGCATGTATTAATTTGTTTCATCCTCACAAACTCACAATAATCTGAGGTAAGTACTGTTATACCTCCGTTTTGCTGGTAAAGAGACTGAGGCACAGAAAGGTTAAGTAATTTGTCCAGAGCCACACAGCTAGCAGAGAGATTTAGGTGGTCAGGGGGAGACTATGGCCACATGGCTAGACGTGTGTGAAAGAACACACCGAGATAGCCTGGACTGCAGCTTAAACATGCAGCCACTTCTCTTCCAGAAGAGCCACACTTGGGGTGCACAGTGGAGTTTGGTGGTCAAATGTCAGTAATGGGGCTAGATGGCCTGGGTACAATTTTGGCCCTATCACCTGCAAGCTGTTTGGCCCTGGACAAGTTAAAGCATCCCTAAGCCTCAGTTTCCTCAAGAGGCTGGTATGAATACTAAATGAGTGATGAATTAACAATGTATGGCGTGGTGATGGCAGCCATTGTCATTACTTATGGGGTGATGGGAGCCCTCTCACTCCAACGGGAAAGCAAACTCCCAGCAAACCAGGGTCGCCAGTGAGGTTCAGTTAGATAAAGGCTGGTACAGATGGAACGCCCAACATGGGTAATTCAAGGAGGTTGCTAAAGAGCCTGTTCACACAGCGTGGGCAAGGTACAGATGCCAGAGGGACAGTACTGGGCTGGGCTGGTGGCTGCTGTGAGGTGAAGCCACCCTAGATCTGAAAGATGGGGAAGGGGTGGCCCCTGACAGGAGCTGGGGTCTTGGGGCACCTGCAGCCAGCCCAAAGCTCTGAGGCAGAGGGTGTGGGGGGATAAACACCCATCCTCACTGTCCCCTCTCCTCGCTCTGACTCACCCTGCCAGCCCATAAGATAGAAGCCCGGTGGTGGGCCCATGAGGCAGGGAGTGGGGGTGAAGGATGGGGAATGAGCGGGGGTTTCCCATTCTTGCTCTCATGGTGACCCAGTCGTTTGCAGAGCCCTTTGATTCCTTCTCCATCCTGACCAGGTTTCTTACAGAGTAAGTATAGCTGGTGGTATTGCACCCATTTGCCTGGGTGGGAAAACTGAGGTGGACGCTGCCTTCCAGATTGGGTCAGGATGCTCTGCCTCTGACGGGAGGGGGTGGGGCGCCCCTGCCAGAGCCACTTGAATGTTGTGAGGTGTGATCAGAGCAAATGCGGGGGGTTTCTCAGAGTTGAGGAGCAGGTCTTTCTTCCCTCTCCCTGATCAGGACACAGATGAGCGGTGGGGCTTCCAACAGGCCTGATCCTAACTCGAAACCAACTGGAGTGGAAACGGGCGTGGAATGTTCTCCCCTTTGTAACTTACTCTTGGAAACTGTTTCCAGACAGGCCTTTAGAGAAGTAAATTCTGGGAACTAGAGTGCATTGACCCTTCCATTCTGACCTCCTTTTCACATGTTTTGGGCTCGAGCGGCCTCCCGTGTGTCTCTGGAGCTTTGGCAAAGCCAGTTTCCTGCAAAGACTCAGAGGACTAGGAAACTAAGTTGCCCCTGCATCCAGGAGCCTTTTTCCTTTGTCTTTCTTTTCTTTTCTTTTCTTTTCTTTTTTTTTTTTAAGGCTGGTGATTGACAGAGAAACAAGTGACTGATCAAATAGCTAACTTCAAACTCTGCCTGAGGCAAGGGCGCAGTGGTTGGGGAACTTGAAAGGCGAACCACAGAGTGTTTCTGGGAAGGGTTTTGTTTCTTAGAAGAAATTCAAAGACATTTCTAGGCTAGCCAGGGTGCTCAGATGTTCAGCGGCTGGGAGTTCTGAGCCAGGAGAGGCCAGCCGCTGGTGGGTGTGGGCCTTTCGTTTTATCACTTTGTTGAAGGCCGGGAACTGCCCAAACTGAGACTCATTCCCGTGTCCCCTCAGAGAGCCAAACTCGGAGCCAAGAGGCCACCGTAAGGGGAGGTGGCAATCAAGAAAACCTTGGGATTCCCATTAGAGATCCTTTTAAAAGACAGTCCCAATGGGGCACCTGGGGGGGGTCAATCAGTTAAGCATCGGACTTCAGCTCAGGTCATGATCTCCCGGGTCATGCATTCAGGCCCCGCATTGGGCTCTGTGCTGACAGCTCAGAGCCTGGAGCCTGTCTTCAGATTCTGTGTCTCCCTCTCGCTCTGACCCTCCCCTGCTTGCACGGTCTCTCTCTGTCTCTCAAAGATAAATTAAAAACCTTTAAAAAAAAAAAAAAAAAGTCCCATCATGTCAGTCCTCTGCTCATCTGCTCGAGACTTTGCAAGGACTCCTTCCTCAATGGTAGCCAAACCGGAAGTCCTCTTTCCATGTGCCCCTCCCCCACAGCACACCACCAGCCCCGCCCACATCCCCTGCCTCTCTCACCCGCCCTCACTCCACTCCTAGCCCTGCCAGGCCTCCCTGCCTGGCCCCTCGGGACTTGCCACACCTGGAACTTACCGCCTACGCTAGCCTCTAGTTCTTTGCCCTTGCTTGTCCTTCTGCCTGGACTGCTTCTCCCCTAGCCACTTGACTTGCGTCCTCACCTCCTGCAGGCCTTAGCTCCAATGTCCCCTTCTGAGTGATAACTTCCCAATCAGTCTAATGAAAACTGTAGCTCACCCCAGCTCCCCCTTCTTGATCCCCCACCTGCTTCATTTACCTCCATTGTACTTACTACCGTCAACTATGTATTTTACTCATGTTCTTGTCTACTTGTACTTTTCTTTCTTGTTTTAGTGAGTTCCTGTTGCCTGCCCATGAGAGCGTAAGGATTCTAGAACAGTGTGGGCCACATTATAAACAGGTGCCCAATAAAATGTTGCTGCATGAACTAAAGAATCTGGTTCCAACAGTGCAGCTTGCTGGATGAAGCGTGAACTTGACATTGTAATTCGGCAACAGAATATTTGGGTGATCTTGGACAGATCCAAGATGTTTGAGTTTCCCAGGCCTGATTAGGAACATGGGGATAGGAGTGCCTGGCTGGCCCAGTCGGTAGAGCATGTGACTCTTGATCTCAAGGTCATGAGTTCAAGCTCCACATTGAGTATGGAGCCTACTAAAAATCAAATATAAATAAACTTAAAAAAATAAACAAAAAGCCCATGGAGATCATAGTACTAGCTTCAAATGCTTGCTGTGAGAATTAGACCTGGGTTATAAAGAGCACGGCACATAGTAAGTGCTCAGTAAATGGGTGATGGTTACTGCGTTGTGGATCTTGACAATCATAGTACGGACAGTGAGGGCTGGTGAGGTGAAGTGACTTCTCTAGCATAATCAAGTTAGCCTGGCAGAAATGGAACTAGGAGGTAGCTCTTCTGTCCCCCAAGTGCACCCCTAGTTCTAAATCCCAGTTGCTGAGCCAGCTGCAGAGCTCATCCCAGAAGAAGGGACACAACCTGGCAGTCTGCAGGCCACCCTAGGAAGCCCACTAGCACAGGCAGGCGTGAGCACCGGTCCAGATATGCTGCGTGTCCAGTCCTCACCGCTGGCCTGCGTCTGGGAGTTGCCTGTCACACAGTCTTGCCGGAGACGGGTGTTAGTCACAGCGAGGGGGCTTGGGCCCTGAGCATCTGCACCAGCGGAGAACCCTCAGGCCTGGCCGGGGACCCATGTCTGTATGACCAACTGAGGAGTGGGAGCTGGACTGAGATTAGAACTCATGAGAAGATGGTCTTTTTTTTTTTTTTTTAATTAAAAACCAGCATACAAGGATTACGTATTTTCTGGGACAGGAAAGAGGTGTTTTAATGTCACAGGGTGTCCAGATGCACGGTTAATATGAAAGAGTAATCAGAAGAGATTATGTGAGGTCCGGCAAGCTGCCAAGATGGGTCCTTGCCAGAAGTGACGATGGCTGAGTAGAGAACAGAGCAGGCAGCTTCCCCTTCTGGGAAGCAGAATGGCCACTTCTTGCCTCTCCCGGCACTGCGAGGGAGCACAGTCACCTGCAGAGGCTCATCCAGCATCCCCACCACCGCCAGAGGGACGCGGGTCTCCAGAGGGCCAGCGGTAGCCTGTAAATGGACACCACCTGCGCCAAGAGGGAGGTCCGGGGCCAGAAAGAGCAGCCACAGCCTGGCAGGTGGTGGGCTTTCCAGCCGCACCAATGCCTGGGGCTGACTGACGCGCAGATGCCTTCTTCCTTAGCGATGGCTGGATGGGGCTCCCTAGACAGAGGCTGGAAATGATGCTGCATTTGATTCGCTTTTCCTTCTGCTCATGGTCTTGGTGTTCCTTCAAAGCTGGATTCCCTACCTGGGCACCTGGGTGGCTTGGTCGGTTGAGGGTCCAACTCTTGATTTCAGCTTGGGTCATGATCCCGGGATCATGGGATCGAGGCCCATGTTGGGCTCCACACTGAATGTGGAGCCTGCTTAGGATTCTCTCTCTCTCTCTCTCTCTCGCTCTCAAAACAAAACAAAACAAAACAAAACACAGTAAAAAAAAACTTTCCTCTTTTAGGGGTCAGATGTGGGCAGTGAGTATGGGAAGCATGTGTGGAGCGTGTGTGTGGAGGGGACATGGGCGTGTGTGTGGTGTGTGGGGGGAATGTGGGTCAAGGGGGTGTATGTGGAGGGTATGTGTGTGTGGGTGGAGGGTGTATGGAGGGGGGCATGTGTGTGGTGGGAGGTGGGGGTGCACATGCATAAAGCGAGCGGTCAGGAGCACGTTCAAGGATGGGCATACCCTGTGAAAATGGCCGCAGGAACCCTGAGCCCAGCGCGTGCCTTCGAGGAGACACCAAAGGCAAGGAGGCCCTGCCAGGGCCCCTTCCCTCCTGACGGCCGCCGTCTCCCGCAGAGCTCTCCTTCAGGGTGTGGATGTGCGGTGGAAGCCTGGAGATCGTGCCCTGCAGCCGGGTGGGCCACGTCTTCAGGAAACGGCACCCCTACAACTTCCCGGAGGGCAATGCCCTCACCTACATCAGGTAGGTCACAGTGCAAAGAGCACTGGGCTAGGAGCTGAGATACTGGGCTTCTAGACCCCAGCCCACTCAGTCACTCGTGTGACTCTGGGCAGCTACCCCACCTCTCTGGGCCTCAGTTTCCCCATTTTTTCCCTCCAGGTCTGGGATTCCGGGTACTTTCGAGGGTGGAAGGATGAAATCGAGTGTAGCCGCCAGGCCTCCCTTGTCTTGACTCTCTTTGTGCAGGAGTGTATTGGAAGACGGGCCCGATGACTAACTGGGAGCCACCCTCCACACACTGGGCCCCATGTTCTGGTCATGGATGCCATCTCCTGACCCTGACCCGGTCAGCATCTGCCCACCCATGTCCCCAGCCACAGGATGTGCTTGGTCTTGAGGGGGCGTGGGCAAGGTCCTAGAGACCAGCCATCGCCTGCTCCCCTGGAGGGGGGTGGAAGGGGAGGCAGGGAAGAGTGTCATGAGCACCCCCTTTGAGGACAGTGTTTTGGCTTGTCAGGCCCACACTCCCTTGTTTGTAGCAGTGGCTCCCCAGTCTAGCTCAATTATTTTGGTTTGCTTCTCCCAGGCCCCCTTTTTTTTGTTCTTATAATTATAAAAGGAATACGTGTTCACTGTCAAATGCAAGATACTCTATATATGTATCTGTCCATATATGTGTTTTTTACTCTTTATTTTATACATAGAGAAAAAAGCAAAAGTCCCCTTTACCCCATCTGACTCCTATCCCTCTTATCTCTCTCCAAGTAACTACTGTTAATACACTTCTGGTCTGGCATCTCAGGCCCTTTAACTCTTTTTCCCGCGTGTAGTTCACGTGGAGGGCAGCGCGCGCACCTCAGCCTTGTGTTTCATACAGATTGGGTCAACCCGTGTGTGCTTTCTGCGGCATTCCCTGTGGTTCACACTAAATTCTAGACACCCTTCCATGGCCTGTCCGCCGTCCTGGATGAGGAGGGGCATTATTCTCCTAGTGATGAGCACAGGTCACCCATGTTTTGTTAAACAAATTTTTGGTACCTGTCCTTATGCCCACTTGTAGGTATTCTGGCAGAATAGATGCCTCAGGTGGGGTATCAAAGAGTATGCAGACATGAGCTGATGGATGTTGACCGGTTCTTTACTCATTTACACCATCAGTATTGTTTTGCACACACTCCTGAAAGTCTCAACACCCTGTACTGCACAGAGCTGATCTCAATCCTAACTCTGTGACCACCCTGGTGACTTCATTGTGTTCCTTCCTCCCATTTTAGGAATACCAAGCGCACCGCAGAGGTGTGGATGGATGAATACAAGCAGTATTACTACGAGGCCCGGCCCTCGGCCATCGGAAAGGCCTTTGGCAGGTGGGCCCCTCCGCCAGCCCTGCCCCGCCTCCCTCCTCCCAAGTTAGGAAAACACGAAATCCTGTGGACGCCAGGGTAACACTCACAGTCTCCTTGGTAACGGAGACCCTCCCCACTGGGCTCTTGCGAGAGGGGGGATGTAGTAGAACACGGAATGTGGGACAAGACAGGGTTCTTGAGGAGCATGCAGTCTCTTGGGGAGAAAGAAGCACAGGGGGTTGGCTCGCTTATGAAGAAAGGCTGCCCGTTCCCAGGCTGCCTGCAGGAGAAAGGACATCTGTGGGAGTGCTCAGGGCCGGGCTGTCTGCTGAAAACACTTGGGGTTTTGCCGCCACCTCGTGCTGTTAGCCTGTTTTCCTGTCCCGGACTGGTGTGACTACAGCCTAGCTGAGCATTTTCAAAATGTAGATCGGTTATAAAATCAATTTCGTGGGTCGTGACAATTGTTTAAAAAAGAAATGATGGAGCGAGAACACTATACATTCGTACAGAGCAGAACAGAAAATAACACTTGATTGCAGTTAAGGCTAAGTATTGTTTGGTGAAATTTATTTCAGTTATATGTGTATGTGTGTGTAGCTGTTTGGCACATGGGAATACTCGATCACAATATAAAATGTATTTCTTTCTTACTTAAGGTTGTAGTCAGAAGACTGAAAACATTATTAGTGGTCATCCCTGAATCTTCTTGCCTCTGTTTCTCCTATCTCGCCCTTTAAAAAAAAAAAAAAAGCTATGCCACTATTTTGGTTAGCGGGGAACTAACGCTTACTGACTAACTACCCTGCACTAGGCTCTTATGCCCTCTTAATTCATTTGATTCTCCGAAAACCTTCTGAGGTAGGTAGTCATGTCCCCAGTTTACCAGAGAAGAAACTGAGGCACAGAGAGGCAGTAAGGGTCATCTGTCAGTGGCCATTCCGGCCAGTGTAGCTGAGGAAGCTGGGGAGATCAACTTGTGGCATCCGTGGGCACGTCAGAGGGTTCTCATTTGCCAAATGTCCTGAGAGATGTTGAAAGTGTGCTTGTCCTATTAGACCCTTTCTACTAAAACTGAAATGCAGGAAAGGAAAACTGGGGAGTTCATTAAGGCTCTGCTCTCTGTGAAACTAAGAACTAGGGAGGGGGCGCCTGGGTGGATCAGTCAGTGAGGCGTCTGATTTCTTGATTTTGGCTCAGGTCATGATCTCACAGTTCAGGAGATCGAGTCCTGCATCAGGCTCAGCGCTGTTAGATTCTCTCTCCCTGTTTCTTCCCTGCTCATGCACTCTCTCTCGCTCTCTCAAAATAAATAAATAAATAAAATTTTAAAAATAAAAGGACCAGGGAATACTGAGGTGTCAAGGAGTGAGAAGCCACGGTAAACCAGGCCCCCCCACCCCCACCCCCCACTGTGGGCTGTGCTGATCCTGCAAGGTGACAGGAATTTGAGGAAAGAAATGAGGAATGGCCAGGAGACCTGGGGTCACCTTACAGGTCGGAGAATGATTTACGGCAGGTGGCCACAGGTGGAGGGCAGGCTTGGACAGCCTCTGGTCCTGCCCAGCCTGGGGGGGGGCGGGCGGTAGGCAGAAAGAGGGGACGGCCTCCCGCGGCTTCCTCCCTGTGCCACCTTGCCAAAGCCTGAGCCTGTTCTGTTTCAGTGTAGCCACACGGATCGAGCAGAGGAAGAAGATGAACTGTAAGTCCTTCCGCTGGTACCTGGATAACGTCTACCCAGAGCTCACGTGAGTGCAGCCCTCAGCTTGTGCACCCAGCTGGGGTGGGGCCAGCAGCTTGGGGGACCCCCGCCCTGAGATCTCCTCATCTCAGGGCAGTCCGGCTCTTTCTAGCTGTCAGTATTTATATGCACACGAAGACTCTGGGGGAATTGGGAAGGACACTGCTGGGAGTTAAAAGTGAGATGTGGTAGGAGCCAAACTCTTAACAGACTGGGTCATAGCCCGGAAATGGACTTTGTGCCCATAGGAAAACAATTCTGCATCATGTAGCAAAAGCCACAGCAATAAAGCTTGATTCTGTTCCCTCCCTTCTGGGAGTGTATCCTAAGGAAATAAAAGCAACCCAAAAAATAAAAAAACCTATTGACAAGCAGATGTTCAGCATAGGCTTCTCTGCTGCCATGAAAAATCGAGGGACAACTAATAACAGGGGATCGGTTTACCGAATCCCAACTCATGGATCTAAACAAATATTATGTGTCCATGAAGATTACAATCACGAAGCCTGACAAAACATCAGTGAATGTTGGCTCTGACAGACTCGAGGCAGAATGCAAACGGCGTGCACGCTGGAGCCGTAGCTCGTCTGAATGTGTGTGTACGAGCTCTGGACTGTGGGTGAAGCCGTGAGGCTGGGGTGGGGCAGCGAGCACTCCTTTTTTCTCGTTTCAAAATCCTTTTCGGCAGCTTAACTGCATCCACGTGGTTCATTTCCTCACCTCCTTCAGGTCTTGACTCCAGTGTCCCCTTCTGAGGGGCGCCTTCCCAAGCAGCCTCTATTTGCAGCCCGCCCCTTCCCCCAGCACCCCTGCCTATTTCATCCTCCTCACCATCCAGCGCCTGTGTGGCCGGTTAGTTTTGTGGTCGCCTCCCCGCGCGTGACAGTAAGCTCCATGAGGGTACAGGTGTGCATCTGCCTGTTCGCTCCTTTATCTCCAGCCACCAGGACAGCGCCTGTCACAAAACTGGCATGCAACTCGATAAATATTTTTAACAGAATAAATTGCATCATTAATAAGCCTCGATAGTAATAACTTGGAAATGAGCATTCTCCCTTCTATGTAGCTGTCACCTTAGGAAACGGGTTATTCCATGACTGCCAGCTTTTTCCCAAGGATGCTGCTGTTTCTTTCCAGAACACTCCACCCCTCAGAGCCTGCATGTCCTTGAAAAAGGCAAATCATTGTTCTTTTGAGTGCAGATTTTTGGAAAACAGCTATCGTTAGGTGTCGCCAAGACCAGTGAATAAGGCGATTACTCCAGATAATGCAGTCCTGGGTCCCACATAGCACAAGGACTGAATCAGGTATCAAGAATGAACTGATTCTGGGGCGCCTGGGTGGCTCCATCGGTTAAACGTGCAACTTCCACTCAGGTCGTGATCTCACGGATCGTGGGTTCAAGCCCCGTGTCCGGCTCTGTGCTGACAACTCAGAGCCTGGAGCCTGCTTCCGATTCTGTGTCTCCCTCACTCTCTGCCCCTCCCCTGCTTGTGCTCTGTTTCTCTCTGTCTCTCAAAAATAAATAAGCACTTAAAAAAAAATGAAATGATTCTGGGAGCAGGTTTCAAGGATTTCAAAACGATTTGAGCAACAGCAGCATCCTTGAAAAGGGTTGGCGGCCAGGATAACCCAGCCCCCCAGATGATGGCTGTGAAGGGAAGAACAGTAATTTAGAAAAGTATAATAAATGAACCACCTTTTTCCAGTGGCCACTTTTAAAGGCAAAGTTTCATTCGGACATATTATTTCTGAGGGGAAAAGCACAGTCGTTCCTTTACATGCTGTCAGAGTTCAGACAACACTGGGCCGGAGCCAGGGGCTCTGGGCCTGAGCAGGAGCTGGGAAGCCCGTGGGAGGCATCAGGGAGGACGGGGAACGTGCCTTTCCTCTCCACACCCTGTCCCCGCGCACAGTATCCCGTGTCATCCCCAGAGGACCTAGAGGAAGAAGTATTTTATCACTATCAGAAGGCTGGACCCATCACACACGGGAGAATGGCTGAAACCAGCTGCGTTAAACGAGGAGCACAAGTCATCTGTTCTAGCACTGTGGGGATGTTTTAGCAAATGATTTTTTTCGTTGGTCAGATAGAAATCGCACACCTCCTTCCTGCAGGTTACGCATCCTTGGTCCCCTCTCTGAGCTCTGCCTCGGATCTCAGGCAGAGGGGCCAGGAGGCCTCGGGTTGCTTCGGAAGGACATGCGTACGCCCAGCGCAGCCCTGCCTAACCTCCTCTCGGATCAGGGATCTGCAAGTGGCCTCGGCGATGGCTAATTTATGACTCTCATTAGGATGGTCAGGAGGAGGTGTGCAACCCGGCACACCGCATTTGCAAGGGTGCCAGTCACACCGCAGAGACTGTACATTTATTACCACCCTTCCTGGCAGATGGCGGTGAACGTCTCCTAACAAAACCAGTATATTATGACAGTCATCTAACACATGGGAGTAAAATATCTTCAGGAAGCGACGCCTTTTGCTGTTTCTGCAAAGGTGCAAAGGCATCCTAAGGGCTCACGGCAGCGCAGCTGGGAGGAGACCCACAGAGAGGGAATCACGGCTGACGTAGCTGAGCCTGGCTCGCCCAGGGAGCCGAGGAAGGGTGCTGAATGGTGAAGGGGGCCATCCCCGCTGCTCCGGGGCTGTTTCCACACACACGGGAGTACATCGGGTTTGGGGATTGTTGTCCCAGCACTCACCCCCCACCCCGGGTTCCTCCGTAAGCATCCGAGTGCAGGCCTTTGTGCCAGTGGCCGATGCCATGCGTGTGGGCAGGGCCCACCTCAGCTCTGAGGGCTGATCACCCTGCACATGTCCCTGGGGGCAGGGAGCCAGGAGAGGAAAAGTGCTCGAGGATCTGGGACAGCCGCGGGCTACATTCCCTAGCTCGGCCCTGGTGACGCATCCCAGTGTCCTTGTCCCTGGCAGGGGTTGCAAATTCAAATCCTACAGCGATTCTGTGGGTGAGGCACATCAATCAGGTGGGAAGCAAGGAGGCACTAGGGAGCAGTAGGGACTGTGGCAAACTGGGACCCCACCCCCTCCCAGGCGGCAGCTCCGGCCAGTGGCCTGGCCTTTCTCTGTTCTCAAGAGAAGTTGGATTCACATTTCTTTGTGTCACCCTCAGGGTTTTAATATTGCCAACTAATTAACAGCAACAACAACCACACTACACCGGTCAGACAGAATGTGTCTGGGGCCAGATTCAGCTTGGGGGGGGCGGAGGCGGTTTTCAACCTGTGATCTAGAATTCTATAAAGCCCCAAGAGGGGCCTGGGCAGGGGTAGGGGGTGGACGCACCTGCGAGAGAAAGCAAAGGTGTCTTCCTGACACGCCGTGAGAGTAAGTCACGGTTTGGGGGCGCTGGGAGCTTCCAGCCAGCCCTGAGGAAGGGAGACCTGGTTTGGTGGAGACCCTGCAAGGGTCCACATCAAGGATGCCGGAAGTGTTATGATGCTCCCCTCTGCCACCCACCCTTCGGACAGAGGTAACAAGAGGTGGTTAAGACTAGGCACATGGATGGATTCTAAGCCCTCTTGGTTCCCCCTAACCCTCTGGGGCCACAATCCAAGAATGTGTACGAGTCTCCTTAGGTGTATTAGCCACAGAGTAAGACGATGTGTCGTGTGTGTGTGTGTGGTGTGTGTATAAGCAAGTTTACCTGGGCATATCAATTTTTCATTAATATAATATTTTGAAACATGCCTGTATTACTTAACAGTACGTTATAATAATCTTCCATGTTATCAGATACTCATTCAGAGTCATTTTTAATGGCTGCTGGGTTTTCCATCCTACAGATGAATCAGAATTTATTTAGCCCTTCCCTACTGTTGGGTATCTATGTTTTCAGTATAAGCAATCACTCTGAGATGGATGTCTTGTAAATTTAATCTCTGCAAACATCCATAATTATTGCTGCAGTATAATAAATTCCCAGAATTAGGATTGGGATCATTAGGTCAAGGGTATGCACATTATCTTTTGTGTGTTTTTTATTATTGAAGTATAGTGGGCTTACAATGTTGGATTTGTTTCAGGTTTACAGCATAGCGATTCAAAAATTCTATACATTATGCTGTGCTCCTCATGATAAGTGTAGTCACCACCTGCTACCATACAACGTTATTACAGTATTATTGTAGTATTGACTATATTCTCTACGCTGTACTTTTCTTCTCTCTGCCTTATTTTATAACTGGTAGTTCATACCTCGTAACCCCCATTTTTAAGGCTTCCAGTTTATAATGCCACATTGCCCGCCAGAACCATTGGGCTAATAATTTATGCTCTCACCCATAGGGTGTGAGGAGATCCAATCCCGTAGCTATTGCCAACACTGGGAATTGATATTGATTGGTGTTGGTATAATTGTGTGTATATGATACATTTTATATAAATAGATACATAGAAATAATACATATTTATCACATATATTTTAGGCACATATATATGGTAAACGAGTAGTGGTAACTCTCTGATATGTATTTCTTTGATCATTAGTGAGATTGAAAGCGTTTTTACATTTGTGAGGTTTAAATTTGCCTCTCCAAAGGGACCGCTTCCCTGTCATTTTGAGATTGCAAGTTGAGTCTACATTTAGACCCCAGCCTCTCCTCCAGCTTTCTTCTTTCTGGACTGGGGAGCCCTGGATTTCTGGTCTGAGCTCTCTCCCGAGGGTCATCCCAAAGCGTGACCTGTGCTGTGGCCCCTGGGGCTCCCAGAGCTGCTCAGACCCAGTGGGGCGAGGCTCAGTCTTCCCGAGGCATCCCTGCTCCTTCCCTGTCCCCACCCTCCTGCCCCTGCTGGCAAGGGCCACTCCCCAGGGCCCCTTCCCACGAGACTGAGGCCAAGGCCATGGTGCCTGGGGAGCTGACCAAGCTCTGCCCCCTGGCTGAGGGGTGAGTGAGCCTGGAGAGGGCAGAGGACAAGCCTTGCCATTCCCTCTTCTCTCAGAGTGCCCGTGAAGGAAGTGCTCCCTGGCATCATTAAGCAGGGGGTCAATTGCTTAGAAGCCCAGGGCCAGGACTCAGCCGGGAACTTCCTGCTTGGAATGGGGATCTGCAGAGGGTCTGCCAAGAACCCCCCAGCACCGCAGGTAAGCTGCTTGGGGCCTCGAGGTCCGGACCAGGAGGGGCAAAGGAGCCCTGGTCATTGTCGAGGAGTGGGGGGTGGGACTTCCCTCTGCTCCTTCTCTCCGCTTACGCCCTCCACAAATCACTTTCCCGGGGACCATGCACGCTATCCCCTCACACTGCTCCTTGGGTCTGTTTCTGCCACTTTCCCGTCCCCTTTCCCACATATCACACAGTTGCCCTCTGTGCACCCCACACTTTCTCCTTGCTGAGGGAGAAATGCTACCCACACAGCACCCAGTTCTCCCTGGGACGCAGCCGTGGTCAGCATGTATGATGGGCAGCAGGGCATCTCAGACTACTGCATGCGCGTACATGTGCCACATACAAGTGCTCGCGCCCCACCCCCGCAAGACTAGAACAGGTCGTGGAGACCCCTGGCTGCCCCAGCCCCACGTCCTGTCCTTCGTCCCCCCAACATCCCTCCGTACACCCTTGGTTCCCCTCTGGCCATCTCCAGCCAAGCTACCCACAATACTCTATTACGAAAATTTTCAAACATACAGAAAGGTTGAAAGAATTATACAGTGAATACCCCTACATTCCTGGTTTTTGTGGAAAATTCTACTATAATACGCAGTATCTTTGTTTTGTCACCCATCAGCCCCTCTATCCATCCATCACTGTGAATTTTGACTCGGCCTTTGACGTCCCCTGCTTTGTAGGCATGGCTGTTCAGTGACCATCTCATCCAGCAGCAGGGGAAGTGCCTGACTGCCATCTCCACCTCCGTCACCCCTGGCTCCCCGGTCATTCTGCAGGCGTGCAACCCTAGAGAAGGCAGGCAGGTAGGCCTTCTCACCGCCAGGGGACGTGCAGGGGGGGAGCCTTGGGTGGAAACAGAGAGACTCAAGTCAGCCTTCCAGAGTGAGGGTCACTCCAAGTCGGAATCTAGGTCAAGTCTCTTGTTTACTCACCAGGAAGCACTTCTTCAAGTAAAGATTTGTTAAATGCCTGTCCTGCCAGCCTGTGAGCTCCATGGGGGCAGGGACTGTCTTGTGTCCCTACAGCACTGTGTCCCTAGCCCCTGACAACCACCACAGCCAGACTCCCGTTGGCTTTTACCAAGAGCCCGTGCTAGGGGTTCTGCAGATTGTCTCATCTAATCCCGTGCAGCCCTGGGACTTGGGCCCTAGTACTATCCCCATCTTACAGGTGAGTTAAACGGAGGCTCACTGAATTTAAGGAACATGTGTCAGCTGAAACACAGCTGGGAAGGGGTGGAGCCAGGATTCAAACCCAGGTCAGCGTGACCCCTAAGCCCACAGTCTTAACCTAAGACATTGAGTTGATGCTCAATAAGTGCTTCTTTTCTTTTCTTTTTCTATTTTTTTTTTTTTGAGAGAGAGAGAGAGAGAGAAAGAGAGTACAAGCTGGGGAGGGCCAAAAAGAGAGGGAGACAGAGGATCTCAAGCAGGCTCTTGTGCTGTCGGCACGGAGCCCCATGTAGTGCCACGTGGGACTCTATCTCATGACGGTGAGATCATGACCTGAGCAGAAATCAAGAGTCAAACCTCAACCGACTGAGCCACCCAGGTGCCCTTCAATACGTGTTTCTTGATTGTGGCTGCCGGGAAACTGAGATCCGAGAATGACAGCGTCATATGAGCCATGCTTTTTCCCTTTGTCAAACACTTACCCACCCTGTTTCCATTAATCCTGGGAGACAGGCCAGGCCCACCTGTTGAGGAAGACACTGGTGTTCAGAGGGACGGCATCACTTGCTCAGAACACACAGCAGCCAGTGGCAGTCAGCCCGGCCCCCCTCCTGGCTGGGAGGTGCCCGTCTGCCCGAGGAATGGGACACACAGGCTGGCAGTCTGCTCTGGCCCTTCCTCTGCCCACTGACCCTCTCCCCTCCCCTCTCTGTGCCTGATCCTGGCCAGCCAGCGGGACAGTGCAGGGGCGAGGAGAGTGCCTGGCTCTCTGACTTGGCCAGCGGGGCTTCCTCCCCTCCCCTTTTCCTGTTTACCGGGGTCAGCTCTTTAGGGATGACTGGCAGTTTGCTATTCTATTCTGGACAAGCAACCAGATCCTCTCCTTCAGCCTCTGGGTGTATGTGTGTGTGTGCACGCGCACACATGTGTGTGAATCGTGTGCCATGATCTGCTTGCTGAACCCAAGGGACACTTCTGAGGAGTTTCTGATTGGCAGATATAGTTTGTCCTGCCTCCTCAGGCTGCCTGCCCTCTGCCCCTGCCCTGCAGGGAGGGAGGCCCTCAGGCTGTACCTCACTGGGAGCTGCAGACCTCTCTGAGGTTCAGGCTCTGAGCCCACTCTTCTTCCTCCTTACTGAAGCCAAGCTAGGAAGTAGCTCCCGGGGCGACCACCACCCAAGTATTTTTCTGGAGCTGAAGCATCCTTTCCCTTCCATGCTGACCCATCCCCAGGGGCTTGTGGGAATTTCCCTTGGCCCCATCCACTCTGCTCCTACAAGTCTCGCCAGGCCCCCAGCAGCGCCCTAGGCCACTGGGGCCCCTCCTCCTCCAGAGGACAGGATGAGCAGGTCTCCCTCTGCTGGTGCCTTCTCAAAGCGAGGCCTCCATCCTTGGTCCCCTTTTGACTTCCGAGGCCACTTGGGCATCATGTATCTAAGAGGCCCTGAGTATTGGAGCCAATATGATGGAATTGGCAGACCCCAGCCGGACCACGCCTCCCCTCTCTGAGCCTCTGTCTCCTCCCTGCCTGCCTGGCAAGGCACCTGTAAGAACAGAGGCTGAAGACATGGGAGAGTTCCCAGGACTGAGTGATCAGCAGTCGGGGCCTTGCGTGAGGCCCTCACCCTGCCCGATGATGGCATGAGTAAGACGTGAGAATCCTGCGGTCTGGGGACCCCTCCACTGATCAGGTGATGCATTCATTCATGTTTGCATTTACCCTTTGTGAACACTGCGCTGGGTACCTACCTGTGCCAAGGGATATACAGCTCATGTTGGCCAAGGGCAGAAAGGAGGACATGGCCCGGCAATGCCCAGGAGAAGCGAGTGTGGCCAGCCCCTCCCGGGAGGTCAGGGACTAGAGGGGCACAAAGCAACAGATGCTGGGGGTTCCAGAGGGACCAAGGCCTTGTCCTACCCACTGCTGCAACTTTCAGGCCAGGGACCCCTCTGTGCTGGGGCCCCGTGGGCACCCCACAGGCCTAAGTTCTGAGTCCGCAGCCCCCACCTTGCCCCCTGCCCACCACACCCCTGCAGCCCTAGACCTGGCCCTGCAGCTGGGTGTGGCTCAGCCCTCAGGCTGGCACACCAGCTGAGCATGTGACCTCACCCTCAGCGCCCCGAGGACTCCATGTGTGGGCAAGCACCCCTCACCCTCTACGGAGAACAATGGGGTACAGGGAGATGGGGGATAGACAAACAGACCTCTCTCGCTATGTATTCCTCCCTGAGCCTTGAAGCCTGGACCAGCCTCTCAACCCTTCTCCCAAGTGTTCCAAAGGACACCCTGTCCTCTACCAGGCACCACCAGAGGTCCCACAGGAATACCTCTTTTCCCCATTGTCAAGCCTAGGGAAGGCGAGGCACAGGGGGGCACTGGGACGGGGACCCCAGGGAGAACCCAGGAGACCCCAGGGCTCCTACCATTCCGCCGGCCTCACTCATTGCCACAGAGATGGCAGCCGGTTCCCACTCAAGGGTGTCTGTCACCCGCCACGCAGGTACAGGCCAGGACAGCTTAGAGCCGCAGGGAGAAGAAATCTTGTTTCAAGAAGCAAAAGATGCACCAGGCCAGGCCCCACAGACTCGAATGCCAACAGGGAGGGGGAGGGCGGTGCTGGAGGAGAAAGTAGGGACCGGGCAGGACCTTGGTCAACGGACAGCAAGAGCCCCAGCTCCAGCGAGAAAGCCCCAAGGGCCTGATGCCACATGAGAAACGGGGCTCACGCCTAAAGGGAAGCTGGAAATGCAGATTGTCATGTGACAACCAAGCCAAATTTTAAACAAACACCGCGCAGGCCAAACAAAATACTTCCCTGGGTTAGATTCAATCAGCCCAAGGGCCTCTGATCTAGACTGGGGCGTGAGGCAAGAGTGCGTCAGAAGGGGAGGGGTTAAGGCGGTGTGTGGGGTCTGGGAGCCCTTGGGTCAGGGGCAAAGTGGGCTTCAAATGAGGAGGGCGTGTCCTAGGTATGTTCCGGCCACTCACATATGTGTGAAATGGAGTTCTGAACATTATTATTATTTTTAATCATTGTGTTTTTGTCTCCCTCCTTTCCCCCCAGAGATGGAGGAGAAAAGCTTCTTTCATCCAGCACTCGGTCAGCGGCCTCTGCCTGGAGGCCAAGCCCGCCCAGCTGGTGACCGGCAAGTGCCAGGCCGACGCCCCGGCCCAGCAGTGGCAGCTGTTGCCGCACACATGACGGTAGCCCGGGGCCTCCTGTAACTTTTGCATGAGACTTTGGGACTGGAAGCGGGTTAGGGTGGGGGAGTGTAAAGCAGGCCGTTCCCATCTCCTCGCATTTCTGCCGGAACCATCAGCAAACACCCCCTGCCACGACACACGTTTCTCCAAAGCTTGTTCCGGGGAGGCCGCGGGGGAGCAGGCCCCGACGCCCCGGCTGCCGGCCCGGCCTCGCCCCGGGGAGAGGAGACGGTCAGGATGCGGGACTGCTGCTGGGCAGAGACTGGGCGGGCCCCCTGGCCCTCTGTCCCCTCCCTTCACCCTCCTGGGGTTCCGGACGGTGTTTTGGGGGCCCTCCCCTGTTGGCTGGGGGAACAAGACAGCAGCCTGCACAGGGCCTGCCTGTGGGCTCAGCATGAGAGGAGAATGTGGGCCGCGTGGATGCGGAGGCTGAGGGCGGCGGGAGGGGGCAGCCTGAACAGGAGTGAGAACAGGGAGGAGGTGAGAAGCTCGGTGGCCTGTCCCAGGCAGGTGCTGGACTGAGTGTGGGAGGGCTGGAACCTGGAGCAGAGGATGGGTCATTTGCACAAAGGACGTGGATTGGAAACGCAGCGAAGCACCCCAAGAGTGACTCTCCGTGACAGCCCGTACTTCCTCCCACGCTGGATCAGTGCCAGGCGCCGTGCCCTGCGCTCTGGTTTCTACATTCTGCGCGAGAGGCTGCAGGGGGCTGTTCGGGGGCAGCCTTGGGACACAGTTTATTAAACAGATCCCACTTCTGGGTGGCCATGCGTCAGGCCAAGACCTCTTTCATGGGCCTTAAGAGCAGCTGATGCCCCACCCCCTCTGCCTGGGTCCATGGTGAGGACCCTGTAGGGACAGGCAGCCGCCATGCGCCTCTGAGCTCCATCCTCATTCAGACCTTTGGACTCCTGCCTTCTCAAACACCTTTGCCTCTGTAAACACAGAACTATGGGATTGAGGTGGCTGGGATGAGCAGGACCTCCCTTCTGGAGCTAAACATTCCCTAAGACACGAGGGAGTAAGTCATGCAGGCTGAGCCTCGTCCTCACCTCTCCCCACTGCAAGAGGGACGCGTGAGAGGGTCAGGCCCCTCAGCAGGCGGGGAGGCCGGCTGGCCGCTCCTGTTTGTGTAGAGAGCCCCCAGTTCCCTCTCACAGCCACTGGGCCCATGGCCTGGTCCCGGAAGGGCTTCTGCATTTCCCCATCTCCTCTTGCCCAGCCCCACTGGCTCAGGCAGTGTGATCTTCGGCAAAAGACCAGTGGTAAGAGGACCCTGGCCATCCCCCCTCCCAATGCAAATCGGCCTGGGACCCCTAGAGAATTCACTGATTCCAGAGGGCCTAGGAACCCCTGAAATTGTCCCCCAAATAGTGCATGTGTGTGCGTATATGCATTTTCCTTGGGAGAGGTCCGTGGATTTCCCCAGCTTCTTACAGAAGTACCCGATCCCCAGAGGATCTGAACCTCTGCTCTGGATTGGCGCCTCCATCCGGCTGGGCTACAGTGTCCCCTCCTCCCTCCCTGGTGTGCCTGAACTGCTAGCTTCCTCCTCCTTGCCCTCCTTGGGCCGGCAGCCCCACCGTGGGGGGTTCTCCGTGGCCTCCTCTCATTTCCTGGCTCTCACCGAGGCCCCTTAGGCCGTGCTCCTGGGTCGCAGCAAGGGGCCCCTGGCCCCTAGGGCCGCGGTCGTCCGTCCTCTGTCGCTATGTTTCATCCACCCCCATCTCTGTTGTGCGTGTGCGTGTCTGCCCCGCAGGCAGCGTGGACCTTTGGGGAGGGGGGGCACCGCCTCCCTCGAATGTAAGACGGCTGCAGCTCAGGGAAGCCCCTGAGAAGCCGTTCCTTCCCTGCGGCCAGACTGCACTCGTCAGCCGTCCTCTGTGACTCGGCCCTGTTCTGGTTTTGCTTTTCCTCTTCTTGACCAAAGCATGTGCCACGAGCTGTCCCTGAGGGCCTTGTCTTTATGAAACACACATCTGGAATAAAACCACTTCTCACACGTACATGTGCACCGGCGCCTTCCTTTCGGATTCCACAGCTGCCCTCCCCCACCATGGAGGAGGAAGTTGGGGCCTCCATTTGGTCAAAAGGACACACACTGGGGTCTGACCCCCTCCTGCACCTGACAGCTCACTCCTCGGCCTCCATGCCCTGTGGTACCCCAAGGAGTCCTGGAGGACAGACTGGCTGCTCCCAGGGAGGCCAGCATGTGTTCCCACTCCTGGGGCAGGCTGGCACCGGAGCCCAGGCTCCTGGGACTTCATTGCAGGATCCTACTTGGGGCTTTGAAGTGGAAACCAAGGGATTTTTCCAAATGTTTGCCTTTTGCCAACCCTCTCTCCTTCCCTGGGCGACTGCCCCAGCCCCTTAGAACTGCCCTTCCCCACCTCTACCACATAAGAAGACAGCAGTAAAACGCAGACAGGACATCTCCCTGGCTAGGAACAGCCAAAGAATTCCAGAAAGAGTCCTATCAGCCTAGCCTTGTTGATCGGATAGCAGATGTTCTGCCTAATGTTTCCATGGAAACCAATGGAAAGCCCCCACTGCTTCTGATCACAGAAGCTGAACCTACCCAGGTAAAAATAAACGCTGCCTCAGTGCACATATGAACCGTGGTGGGCAGGCCAGCGTGCAACTAAACCTCTCCTGCATGCAGCCATTTCTGCCCTATCCCCCCTTCACCTCGGGGCTGCTTGTCTGGGGCCCCCCAGAACTTCGGACCACCATGCCTGACGGGCCCAGAGCAAAGCCCTGGCTGGTGACAGTGTGGCCGCAGAGCCCCACCTGGGCTAACTGGGCGCAGGTCACGATTTACTGCAGAAGTCTCTCTGTCCATCCTCTCAAGGAGCGTGCCCCGCTCCGACCTCCGTGCCGGCCAGGCCGGGCTAGCCTCCCACCTTCGGTCTGCTCTCCTTCGCAGCCTCGAAGACCTCTGGTGCTGCTTCTCCTGCGTCGTGCTTTCTTGCACTCCTCCACACCTACCTCTCTGGATGTCCAGTTTCTCTGACCCTTTTTTTTCTGGAAAGTAAGACCCGTAGCCTTTAACCAGCTCCCGGAGGGATCAGCAAAAACTCGGGCTGGCCCTTAGCAACAATGGGCCTTAGAGGAGCTGGCAGAAGTCTCAAAGAGCACATGGGTGGGGAGGGCAGGAGGGACATGGGCGTGAGGTCAGCTTCCCATTTGTTCAGCAAGATGGGGCTCCTCCATCCCTGCCTCTGTGACTTGGCTTCAGTGTGTGTGTGTGTGTGTGTGTGTGTGTGTGTGTGTGTGTGTGTGTTTAATGTTTATTTATTTATTTGTGAGAGAGAGAGCACAAGCAGGGAAGGGGGCAGAGAGAGAGACATACAGAATCTGAAGCAGGCTCCAGGCTCTGAGCTGCCAGCACAGAGCCCGACTTGGGGCTTGAACTCACAAACTGTGAGATCATGACCTGAGCAGAAGTCTAAAGCTTAACTGACTGAGCCACACAGGAGCCCCTTGGTTTCAGTTTTCACAGAGGCTCCCCTGCGCCCCTTAGGAGGGGCTTCTCCATCTGCAGTTAGGAGAGATAACATGGCAACACCTTTCTTCCAAGGGGTCTGGCAGCCCCACGCCTGCAGAGAATCTTTCAGCACCAAATGGGGTGTAGTCCTCTCCCACCAAGGGAATGGAAAAGGAAAAACTATAGTTTATATACCCACAACTTCATGGGTTGGCAATGTCCCCAGTGTCCTTGGTATTGCTGTGTGTCCCCTGTAATGGTTGAATCCATTTCCTCCAGAAGAAGGGGGCAGGACAGGCAGCTTCTCATCTTAAAAGGTCTTTACTGGTGGACACTTAGCAAAGACCTCAGGTGCGGCATGCCAGGGCGCCCCCTCCTGGGCCCGCAGCCGGGCGAGGTGGTCACCAAGCCGGATGGAAGCTCCAAAGCCATCTGAGGACAGCCCTGTGTTGTGGGATTCAATCCCTCTATACTGCAAAGAAAATAGGAGTGTGGACCTCAGGCCCCTGTCAGCCAGTCTGTCCGCACTCTGCCACTTACTGGTCATGTGGTCTTGAGTCACTTACTTCATTGCTCAGCCTTGGTTTCCTCACGTGGAAGTTGGGGGTCCTCATAGCCCTGGAGGGGTTTTGCAAGGACGGACTTACCTCATGAGTGCAAAGCATCTTTCTAAAAGCTTCGTCAATGTGTGTGAGGGCTGCTATTAATAAGTAGTGCCTTTCAGAGTGCCTGCTACCTACCAAGCACCTTACCAGGGGTGGGGACACAAATAAACAAAACAGAAACTGTCACTGCCCTTAAGGACTAATATTCTAGCAGGGGACATGGGCAAACAAGCCACAGTGATACCACGTGATGACATCCACAGGGAGGGCAGGAACTATGGGAGCAGAAAGGAGGGGCCTCTCACAGTGGCCTGTGGGCCAGGGAGTCCTGATGCACTCTGGGCAATGCCTGCCTCGGGCTGGGCAGCGGGCTGGATGAGACCTTACCATACCAGCCTGGCTGGCAACTCAGCAGGAATGGAGTGCTGAGTGGCCTGGGCTTTGTTACCCCAGTGCACACAGCATCGGGGTGATGCAGACTGGCCCGTGATCATAGAATGATTTTAGAAGGAAGCTATAGCAGCTGTTTAACCGCAACAGACAAACCCTTTGCTCCTTGAGCTACTGGCCATTCCTCGGGGGGTCGTTTTCCTTTATTTGGCGAAGGCAGAGGAAAGAGCGTGGAAATAGAGGGCCTGAAAACTTTAATGATTCTCATCTGGAGAGAATGAATACAAATAACCAGCAGGTGTTCCAGAAAGGCTTGTTTTCTCCTTCCTCCTTGGTTCAGGTTATCTCTGATCCACTCAAACCACCTGAAAACCAAGCCTGTCTTTCAACAGATTGCCTTTCAAATAAGTGCCTCTCAAGGTTAGGCCCAGATCACCTGCTGGAATCTCTCGAGGTGCTTGTAAGCCACATCCGTTCCCGGGCTTCACCCCAGACCGCGGACTCCGGATTTCTGTGTGTGACCAGAGGCCTAGGTGATACAGATGCACCTGGAGTCTGCAGCCCTCTGAAGCAGGAGGGAGAACCGGGGGCCCAGGGAGGAGAGGGGGGCACTCAGCACTTGGCCTAACACACTTGCCCTGAGTTAACCAGCCCCCAGAAGATTCTGATGCTCACTCAAGTTTGAGAGTCACTGGTTTGGTGACTGGGATTGGTCCTGGTCCCCTAACTGGAGGGCATGAGTCACCACCCGGCACTGTGGGCTCAGAGAGCTGATGCTTGGGCTGCAGGCTGTGCTTTGCTAAGCAGGATGCCTCCCACAGTGCCCTGGGATGGGTCTCTCTGGGGCAGAGGGTGGGTGGGTACAAGGCTGAGCCAAGCTTTGCTGCTGAGCCAGATGCCACATGCCAACCTCGCTTTGCGTGATTTATGAGTTTCTTCCCCAACACCAGCCACAGATGGTTGACATGCTTCTATAGAGAAGAGCTCTCACCCTAGAAGATTCATTAATCAAGGAATCAGCGCCGCACCCCACAGCCTGCAGGACAAGCATACATTTCACCATGAGTTATTTGGCTAAGTCCTTTCCATGGACCATCTGACTGATGACATTCATAGCCAATCCTATCAGTTATTCACCAGTCACTGAGCTTCGCACATTTTAACTTCTTTAATCCTCACGGCAACTCTATCAGGTAGGTGTTTTCATTATCATCCTATTTACAAACTAGGAAATTGGAGCCCAGAAAGGTTAACACACTTGCCCAAGATCACCCAGCCATTAGGGGTAGAGCCAGGATTTAAAATCATGAAGTCTGGGGTACCTGGGTGGCTCAGTCGGTTAAGCATCTGATTTCGGCTCAGGTCATGATCTCATAGTTTGTGAGTTTGAGTCCCACCTCGGGCTCTGTGCTGACAGCTCAGAGCCTGGAGCCTACTTCAGTTTCTAGGTTTCCCTCTCTCTCTGCCCCTCTCCTGTCCGTGCTCTGCCTCTTTCTCAAAAATAAACATTAAAAAAAATTTAAGAAAATCGTGAAGTCTGACCCAGAGTCTATACTCTGCACTGTCCTTTATTGCCTTTCACATATGAGTTCATATCCTCGTACCAACACCACAAATAATGTTTATTAATGTTGTGTGTGTGTGCGTGTGTGTGTGTGTGTGTGTGTGTAAGAGATAGAGAGAGCGCACGAGAGCGAGAGAAAGCATGAGTAGGGGGAGGGGCAGAGAGAGAGGGAGACAGAGAATCCCAAGCAGGCTCTGTGTTGACACGGGGCCCCCAACATGGAGCTTGATCTCACGAACTGCAAGATTGTGACCTGAGTTGAAATCAAGAGTCTGAGCCACCCAGGCACCCCCCCAACACCGACACTTTTGCATTGTTCTTTCCCCATCTTGCACGTAAGGAACCTGAGGCCCCATGCAAAGCTCTCAGTCTCAATCCAGAGCCCCAGACTTGTCCCCCCCCACCCCCCCACCCCCGCCACGTATCTTCACAGCTGATTCATAGTAGCCTGAGTGGGAGGGTGGCCGGGGTTGACTCTTCATCTACAGATGAAGGCTGAGAGGCCGGCGAGCCCAAAGCCATAGGGCAGGAAACAGGGAGACCAGAGAACTCGATGTTCCATGTCACGGTGACAGAAGCACTTGCCAATGGCTCTGCCTGGGGCCAGCTGTCTTCTCTGGAGCTTAGGAGGTTGAGACCCTTGGAATGATCTGGCCCCACAGGCGAAGGGCTGCTTTGCTGCATGTATACTTGTTCCCTGAATGCCGGCCAGGGCTAGTGTTCTTTCCTCGACAGCTCACCTTGTGCTTGTTTGAGTGGAATCTCCTTCCGCAGCTGCCGCTCTGGCTTGTCCACCTACGGTAGGGATTTGAGGGTGCCTCATGGGGCCCAGGGGTTCACTCTCAGTTTGAACCAGAAACCTGAGTCTTTGCATGCTCAGCAAGCGGCTGGGCTTATTTTAAATGCATTATAACCAAATGTGTCCACACCAGTTATTCGTGTGCCAGCAGGGGTAGAGGAGGAGAGCTCTAGCCTTGCAGGCAGAGGACAGTTGCTCCAGCTCTGGCCCAACCATTCCGTGCTGGGTGACCTCCAGCAAGCCACTTAGGCTTCCTGAGCCTCAGTGCCCTCCTCTGAGAAATGGGAGTGACACGGGGAAAGATCAGGTGAGAAAATGTCTGTGCGCAGGCCTTGTATATTGGAAGGCATGTTCAGCAGCCTGGGAACAGGGAGCGTTTCTCTGACCCTGGGCCAGGCCTGAGCTCCTAGACCCCAGGGCTGAGGATTTTCCAAGGGCCAAGGGCATGCTCCAGCCATTAGAGCTCAGTCATGGGGGCTCAAGGGGGTGGGAAGCTGCCTAGGAAAGAGGTGGGGCATCCAGGGGCCCCTCGTGTTCCTGTGATCTGGAGACTGCTGATGAAAACAGCCTATGGAAACTCTTTTGGTGGCATTTGCTTTCATCTTTGAGAACTAAGAACCGTAGATCCAGCAGGGGACTTGATGTCACAAGAAGGCTTTGAAAACCTTCAGACTCCTAGGGTAAGCCAGGATGCAAGGCAGGAAGGAGGTTGAGGCAGGAAGAGTAACACCATCTGAGCTGTCCCTCTCATCTGCCTCCCCCCTGCCCGCCTGACATGGAGTAGGGCTCCCTGGGCCTGCCCCATGGAGCAGAGAGGATGGGGATTGTGATGACTCTCCTACGCCGAGGGCCTCTGTCTGTGGCGGGCACACAGGACGCAGCCTTGTCTCTCTCAGAAGGCCTGAGGAGGGATGACCAAACCACACTGGTGAGAAGGCCCCAGAGATACTTGTCAATGACACAGAGAAAGCCATGGTTGGGCGGCCCCTTCTCGGCCCAGGGTTCACTCTGCCAGGAAGGGCAGAAAGAGCAGGGGCCAAGCCTAGAGCTGAAGCCTGTCTGTTTCTTGTAGTAGTTGGGTGACATGTGGCAAGTTACTTTACCCTTTTAAATCTCAGTCCTCTCACTGGCAAAATGGGGATAACAGCAGGTACTTCTTAGGGATGTTGTAAAACTTGAATGAGCTGACATTCATGGATGGGTTGGCCAGAGGAGTGCCCAAATGTTTTGCGGGGCTATTTGTGTTTTTGCAGCTGGACCATCAGAACTTCACACAGAGAATGGGGTCAATAGTGTTTGTGAGTGAATGAATGACTGAGTGAATGAATGAATGAGTGACTCAGTGAATAAATGAGTGAGTGAATGAATGAGTGAATGAGTGAGTGAGTGAGTGAGTGAATGAATGAGTGAGTGAGTGAACAGAGTTCTGTGTGAGGCAACTGAGTCTCCCTGGGAGGGCCTTGACTCTAACCTTAACCCCAGTGTTAGCCCAGGGTCCCCAGGACTCCCAAAGGGGGCATGCATTCAAGATACATACATGTTAGCCTTGTTAACTTTGCAGACAGAGGCATCCTGGCAGGCATGGGACTGAGAGATGGACCAGTGGATGTAATTTATGGGCAAGAATGCCCAAGAGCATCCCTGAAATTCTCCATCTCCATCCCTAGTCACTGGGTAAGAGGCCTTCCTAGGGGTTCCCCAAGTGTCCATTCTTCCCCCTTCTACTGTGAATCAGGGTTGTGTGGGAGCTGCTTGTACTTTCCTATGCTCCGACTAGATTGCAAATGGCATGGAGAAAAAGACATGTCCACAGCACCCCAGACGGTGCCTCGCACATGCACAGAGATGTGTGTCAAATGAATAAAAGAGTATATAAAACTGCTATTCTCCCTCAATTCTGAGAATGTCTGGTCTTGGAACACAGGGTTCTCAGCTTTCTTTCTTTCTTTTTTTAATGTCTATTTGTCTATTTATTTTGAGAGAGAGAGAGAAAGCATGAGCTGGGGAGAGGAGCAGAAGGAGAGAAAGAAACCCAAGCAGGCCCCACACTGTCAGCACAGCACCCCCCAAACCAGGGGATCACGACCTGAGCAGAAATCAAGAGTCGGACGCTTAACGGACAGAGCCGCCCAGGGAGGGACCCCTCAGCTTTCTCTTCTAATCTGGCTGTTGATTTAGGTTTTTAAGAAATCAGATGAGGTGTGACCAGTGAAAATTCCTTTTCATCAGGCACAAGAGACCCAGCATTTGAAAGTTAATGCCAAATCAGTGCCTGATGACATAATGCATGTGAGAACAAGTCTCAGGCAGTGAAAACTACAGCTTTGGGATTATCTGAAGTTTTGGTTTAAACTGGCAGCAGAGAGAAAGGATGAAGGCTTCTCCGTGCACTAAGCTGTGGTCTTCTTGAAGCATCTGTCCAGGGCCAGGTCTTGGCTCAGGATACAGAAGTCTTTAGTTTATTTGCATACAAATTGCTACCATCAACAGTCTTTGCTCAAGTAATTTTTAGGCAAAATGTTATTGCTTCCCTGAAGGCCTTGGTTTTTCTCCTCAATATTTTCCTCACTTAGCAGCCATTCACATCGACCCAGATCTTCCACCTGGGAGCGTCCAGGAGAATGGAGGGAGTCAGAGGAAGGAAGCACAAAGAAGGGAACAGGAGACTTGAGCAATCGGGACCCTTTTCAGGATGCTCAGAACTTGGACCTATGGGTTTTCAGTATTTTAATTCTCAGGCCAACTCTGGGGGTTGGATGCTCTATTTGTAACAAGGAAATCAAGGTCAGAAAATATTATATGAGTTGCTCAAGGTCACACAGCCAGGAAATGGCAAGGCCTGGACTCAGGATGTATGGCTCCTAGAATTCTACTCTTTTAATTTTTTTTCAGTGTTTATTTGAGAGAGAGAGAGAGACAGAAAGACAGAGCATAAGCAGGGGTGGGCCAGAGAGAGGGGGGGAAACAGAATCCAAAACAGGCTCCAGGATCCAAGCTGTCAGCACAGAGCCTGGTGCGAAACATGTACTCACAAACCATGAGATCATGACCTGAGCCAAAGTCAGACACTCAACTGACTGAGCCACCAAGGCACGCCTCCTAGAATTATATTCTTAAACTATCTCTGTAAATCACTTACTCTTTACATCTCTTTAAATATAGAAGACAGTCCTGTTAAACTTATTGACAGTGTTCAGGGGCTACTGGCTTGTCCCTGAACTGTTTTCAACTCTGAGAGTGCTGGCGAGCTTTCTAGAGTTATCACCAGGGAAGGACTGGCTACATAATTTGCGGGGTTCAGTGTAAAATGAAAACATGGGTAACCTAATTCATAAATTATTAAGAATTTCAAAAATGACAGCAGAGTGGGTCCCTCAAAGCCCTGGGCCCCGTACAACTTTTAAGTGCATAGGTTGTACACCTATGAAGCTGGCTTGGAGTCAGGGTTCCGGGTAGAAACGTCTGCTATGTCCTGGAACTCAGCATTAGGTCTGGCACAGGATAAACATTAAAAAACTACTGGTTATGCGGTGCCTGGGTGTCTCAGTCGGTTAAGCTTTGACTCTTGATCTAACAGTTTGTGGGTTCGAGTCCCATGTAGGGCTCTATGTTGGCAGTGTGGAGCTTGCTTGGGATTCTCTTTCCCTCTGCCTCTCTGACCCTCTTTCGCTTGTGTATGCTGTACTCTCTCTCTCTCAAAATAAATAAATAAACAAACTTTAAAAACCAAAAAAAAGAAAGGTGAGTCTAAAGTGGTAAAGCTTGAAAACTCTGCAGGCAGCTGTGTTGCCCACTGAGTGGAAGAAACTGGTGTCTGGGACAAACAGGACTGACCCATAAAGCGGGACAGATACCGGAACTAGTAGGCATTCCTGACTGCCCCTGTCTCTGGTTTTATTGGACTCTGAGATTCATCTGTGTTCTGGCTTTTCCTGTAGTTTGGCATAGGACTCAGTAAGCCACACCCCCTCTTCTGCTGCCTATGCAATGGTTGGTTGGTTGGTGGCCCTGTTTAAGACTGAAGGGCTGTACTGGATGGGGTCAGCGGGGAGGGGTGATGATGAGTTCCGTCCAGAATTGGCATGTGTTTTCAGGAGGAGCCTCTGGTCTTAGGGAACAGAAAAGTTAGCCTGTCTATATGAGGAGCAATTCGCGTGTGGGCCTCCTTTGCGCTGATCACGTAACCAACTGAGTGATGCAATTACCTGCACTCAAAGCATATTTCCTCGGCAGAGAAAGATCTAATTTTGCAAACAGGAAATGATCACAGTCTCCTGGGGGACTGGCGGCCCTCACTTAGGAAGGGACTGAAGTTAGCATGACAAAATCAGCTGTCAAGTGTCAGCCCAAGTGACCTCCAGTCAGCTAGGAGTCCGACTGACTCCTAGCACAGTCCCCAGTATGACAGCTCACTTCCCAACCAGACTGGGGAAGATGATGAGGATGGGGCCAGAAGCTTGAAATTGGATATTCAGAAAACACATTTACTTTCCTCTAACAGGAACAATGTGTCAAATGCAATTACCCACATGGAGGCTGGGCGGGAGTCAGCAGCTTTTTAAAAACTATCATTGTGAAGCTGTCAAAGGTGCGAATGCCTCCTTTCAGATTGGCGCTGCGTGTCCAGTCAGAAGCAGATTAGGGAGACGGTTAAGCTGAGGTTGTTAAATTCGCCCAGAATTTCGTTTCAAGTGCTGATTCTGTTTACATCCCCGAACGAAGGTCATTAGGGTGTGTCAGAAAGGCAGTGGCTTTCGGTGGCTCCAAACAGCCCTTCCTGTTCTCAGGCTTGCAGAATACCCGCCGGACCCAGCACAACTAGCTTGGTCTCCGTTCAAGTTCCTCCGGCCCGAGTGGCCAGGTTGTAGAGCGAAGCTTCACTGGGGACCCAGGTATGTCCTGCCTCGAGAACGTGGCGTTTCCTCTTCCTGGGCTCCGGTCGTGTGGGAGCTTGGCAGAGCTCCAGGCCAGATGGAGCAGGGAACACAGGGTGCGGTGAGGCACAGACGACCAGGTGGCTTCAGCACCGCAGCTACGCACTCGTCGGGACAGGATTGTCATTGCTCTCTCAATCTTTTTTGTTTGCTTAACTTTTCATTGTGGAAACTTTCAAGCATGTAAAAAAGCAAAGAGATGAAGACCCACCGCCCAGCTTCAACAATGATCAATTGAGGACCAATCTTGTTTGTTTCATCTACATACTTGTACTGGATTATTTTGAAACAAATCACAGATACTACGTCATTTTATCTGATGATAGTTCCGTACAGATTCTAAAAGATAACTGAAAAAATAATCCCACTACCCAACCTAAAAAACTTCATAGTAATTCCTTAATGCTGATGGAATCTATACTGGTGAGAGGAGGCTCCTGCCAGCCCTTCTTTCTCACCCTTGACTTCTAACATGAACATCGTGTCAAATGCAAGGCAATGAAAAAGGCACAGGATCAAGGCAAGATGAGATCATACCCACACTTGGATCATCACTGATGTGCTTAGCAACTTTTGTAATTTTTTTATTTTTAAAGATTTTATTATTTTTTTAAAGTAATCTCTACACCAACATAGGGCTCAAACTCATGACATGAGATCAAGAGTCACATGCTCCACTGATGGAGCCAGCCAGGTGTCCTGCAACTTTAGTAATTTAAAAACATTTCTTGAAATAGCTTAATAGAGAAGGTAAAGAAAACAGCCACCCTCCAATTCTTATCAGGTCTTCTGTTTCCCAGTGTTGCAGGACAGCCCGTTCGAGAGCCAACAGGT
Source organism: Proteles cristata cristata (assembly GCA_017311185.1). NCBI lineage: Eukaryota > Metazoa > Chordata > Mammalia > Carnivora > Hyaenidae > Proteles > Proteles cristata. Next base: position 48,610 of record JAESUZ010004260.1, read on the forward strand.
GTTGGAAGATTCTTTGACCAGCAGGTGGCTGGACTGCCATGGAGTCCCAGGCCTCTATAAAGGTACAGGGATGACTTCATGGTAACATGAATTTTCCTAGACTTCTTTCTGGTAGTTTAATAACAGTATTAAATATTTCGGAAGAATAAACTTCATTGAAGTATAACATATTGTATACATATATATACATACACAAATATATATGTACATATATATACATGCACAATATTTTTAAGAGTTAAATTGTTTTATAATAAGAGTTACAAAGCTTTACATTTGTCCTAAGGATTAAGATAAACACTGAAAATGAGATGTAGACAGCACAAGTGCTATTAGGGTAGTCAGTCATATGGTCTTATGTTTGCCAAGTGAAATCATCTTCATGGAGAAACAGGAGAAGGGCCCATGAGGGAGTGGCAAGGAGTGGGAAGTCAGGCTAAGTGGGGCGGAGATGCCCATACAGAAGGTGGCCAGGTGAGGGCGCCGTCAGAGCCCGGGTGGCGGGAGGAAGCTGTCCATGGCGGGAAGCCAGAGTGACCCTTCCCTACCCACGGACTCTGAGGACAGCATGTTCCATGTTGAGCACTGACACAGACTCACTGTTGGGTGGTCCACTGGAAGGGTGATACAGAATCCTTTATACAAACTGTGCAATCCCACTCTCTAGGTTGGTCAATTGCAGGGATTACTGGGATATACTAGAGATGGTCGCTATTCACATGCAGGTCACGCAGGATTCAAATACTCTAGCAAGTAGTTATCATCAGGTTTGTGCATGAAGGAAAGGTGTCATTTCTCAGTCCACATACTTGAATGGATGCAGAGAGGACCTGGCTCGGAGATGCCACCAAATCATTGGAGTATCAAGACTTCCACCTCTGGAGATCCCGAAGAGCTGCATCGGGACGTCATACGAATGAGCATCTGCACTCAATGGCCTTTCAGTACCTGTACCTTCAAATTCTTTGTGACACTCCTCTGGAGGAAGTATGAGGCTAACTCCCCTCCCTCACTACAGATGCAACCTCTGGAACTTGCTTAATAACTGGAAGGGCATCATGGTAATCCTTCCTGGAGTTGCATGGTAGGTAATCATGCTTCCAACACGCATCTGGGCCCACCGTCAGTGTCAAGGACAAAGCAATCTCTGGAATGGCCAGGGCCACTGGGGAGAAGTGACCCAGCATGGTTAGATGCTCTTCAAATTGTTCACCCTGGAGCACGACTCAAATAATACTCTTTTTCTCAGACTAGAGAGGCACTATAATTGGCCAGGCCTGGGGCGGGGAGGGGGGGGGTGGGGTCCTGGAACTGAGCAGAGTCCACAACTAACACCAGTGAGTGAGTTAGTGTTACCATGGCAACCCCTCCAGCCTCAGGCTTCCAAGGAAAAAAATCATGATCTATCCCATTTCTCTTCCGGTCTAGAGACTTTAAATTCAAACATCTGCTGACAAGGACAGAGGGCCTGTCTCAGCTAAGTGATCTAATCAGTCCTCATTAGCCTTCTCCCTACTCTCTTGAAAAGCATAAAGAAAATTACCTTTGACACAGAAGAGGCTTTTAAACCAAGCTCTTCACAGTATGCCTCAAATTGATTATCTAGTTAAAGCATGTGATTGTAAAAAAAGAGTGTGCCAGGTAAGTTGACACAGATCTCTAAACGTAGCTGAAAGGACTACCTACTGTTGTCTTCAAAGGGAAAATATCTTTCTTAGATCAGGCTTCCAGGGAGAACTTGGCAGTGGTGGAGAAAGGAAAATGAAGCACTAAGACATCACCCCCTCAGGTTTCTATCGTTGGAACTCCCCTCAGACCATCATCTAGCCTGTTCTACCTTCTCTCCCAAATGTCTTCAGAATTTCGGTCTCTCAGCCCCCTTATCTCTTGGCCCACCACTCACTGCCTTTGTGTGTAGCCTAGAGCCTGGCTGTTTTTATTCAAGTATAATCGCCATACAGTATTACATTATTTTCACGGTTAGCCTTTCGATATTATGCTTGTGACCCACGATTATGGATGTATTATGATAAACTTTTTAAATCTTAGATCCTTCCTCTACTTACATTAACAAAGCGCCTTTATTTAAAAAATAAAATCTGTCCTTCCTACTCCTCATTCCATATCACTTTCTTCTTTCAAGTTTCCAGTGAACTTGGGCTTTCCTGCCTATTCTTTGCCATTTCTTGTACTTTTTACCTGCAAATTGGCTTCTGTCTTCATGTTCCACTCCTGAAAAAAACTTCCTAAATTCCAAACCCAAAGCCTTTTTATAATTCCTCATCTTATCTGTCTCACTGAAAAATTCTCTTGACTTGGCTTCTGGGACATTATAGTCTTCAGTTTTCCAATCTAGTCTTCACACAGCAGTGGATTTAATCCTCCTAACACAGCTCTGACAGGCTTGCCTTAAAAAAATCTTTAAAGGGCACCTGGGTGGCTTAGTCCGTTAAGCGTCCAACTTTCGCTTAGGTCATGATCTCGCGGTTCGTGGGTTGGGGCCCTGCATCTGGCTCTGTGCTGACTGCCAGCTCAGAGCCTGGAGCCTGTTTCAGTCTGTGTCTCCCTCTCTCTCTGATCCTCCCCTGCTCACACTGTCTCTCTCTCTCCTAGAAATAAATAAAAATATTAAAAATCTTTAAATAAAAAAAAAAAAACAGGGGCGCCTGGGTGGCTTTTAGGTTAAGCGTCCGACTTTCACTTAGGTCATGATCTCGCGTTTGTGGTTCGAGCCTCGGGCTCTGTGCTGACTGCCAGCTCGGAGCCTGGAGCCTGTTTCAGTCTGTGACTCCCTCTCTCACTGACCCTCTCCTGCTCACTCTCTCTCTCTCATAGAAATAAAAAAAAAACATAAAATAGTATGCATTTTATGTTTTTTTAAAAAAAAAAAAATCTTTAAAGATTATTCCCAAAAGCCTATGAAAGTTAAACTGCACCTTCACGTTCAAGGTTCAAAGCGTTCCACTCCTAGCTTTCCCGGCTTTTACGCCACTGCTCACCTAAGTATGCTCTTTACCCCAGCTTCAAACGTCACAGTGCTTTATTACCTTGTTAGCACTTCAGTCCTGTCGTCCTCTTTCCCAAGCCTAGCCATTCCTCAAGGCCCACCTCGAGTGTCACCTCCTGCCTGAAAGCCAGCTAGATGTACCATCTCACCCTTCTTAAATACCTATGGATAAAGAATTAGCAAAACTTCTGCTCCATGGACAAATTTGACCTTGTGTTAGGAAAAATATGGTGGAACTTATTAAGCAGGATTCACACTCGGGGATCCATCTCACAACGCTGGGATCATGTCCTGAGAGGAAATTCAGAATCTCAAACATTCAATGGGGTTGTAACCTGAGCCTCCCAGGTGCCCTGTCCTGTATGCTTTCTCATTCAACTAGTGACAAATGGGACCTATTCAGGTCTTGTGAATCTAAATATTCGAATCTCAAAAGCTCCCTTTGATAAGTGTCAGAGATCCATTATTTAGCTCACAGCTATTCATTTGGGGAGGGGGAAAGAGGCTCTCTACTTCCCTCAAGACCTGAGATTAAGACCAGGTCTTGTACCCCTAGCAAAATCTTTGTGGTTATGCTGTGTGATCTGGGTGAAGGATTTGAACAATCTGAACCTATTCTTTCACCAATAATAGAGGAGCAATTATTTCCAACCTCAAAGGGCTGCCATGATGATTAATTAAGATGTAAAAATGTGTCCTAAGCAGTAAATGCTATGCCTAAGTGGTACTGCTAGGAGCTTTACACTAACACATAAATTAATAGTCGCTCTTCTAAATGTATCTATACAAATGTAGTATTATTTTCCCAGCCCAAACAATAGGAATAAGATATAGAACTCGTCCCCAAAAATGCCCAAGGTAGTTAGTGAGCTGCTGTAAAACTTCTAAGTCAGAGAAGTGCAAGTGAAGTTTAACAGTTAAAATCTTCCTTTTATACACCTGTAACTTCTTCGATCAAATGCTGAGAGAAGCAGCATTGTCAAGAAATCTTTTAGAAATATAAATCAGGGTGGATTAGAGAATCATGAATTTTTTAATTGGTCTGGTGCAGGCTTGTCTTTTAGGTAGCAGTATAAAAGATGGCTGTACGAACAGAAATCAAACCTGTTTTACTTGTGGTTGGGGAAAGGCCACACAATCAATACTCCAACGCTTTAACAACAGGGCCACAGTGGCTGTAGCTTGCCCAAACCACGGAAGGTTTTATCACAGATTTCACCTCAACCATGAAAGTCCCACTCTGCTCCTTTTCTGGGTGATGCTGGACATAGTTACATGTTTATTTCTCCACATGTATTCCGTCCTACTCTCTCTTAAGCCTTATAAAGTTTCATCCAAAATACTGCTCTCTTCCTCTCTGCTCTCATTACCCAACATCTAGGACCCAGATGTCTTCCACATTCCTCAGGAAAGTCGTATTTTCCTCTGCAAGCCCAATTCCAGAGACTCTATTGTATCTGAGTAGCAAGGGGTCCCATTCCTCCTAGATGTGCTCTAGAGTAGTTTTTCAAAACATGAAGTCAAGATCATATCTGTTCCAGAAATGAAACTGTATCAGCAGCAGGACAGGCCCAAAGGAAAAGCAGGACAATTTGACTTACTTTTGGATCTATTCCTTTTTCACTGAGAACATTTTCATTTTAAAATCTGGCTGAGTTGGGGCACCTGGGTGGCTTAGTCGGTTAAGCGTCCGACTTTCGCTTAGGTCATGATCTCGCGGTTCGTGGGTTCGAGCCCCGTGTCGGGCTCTGTGCTGACTGCCAGCTCAGAGCCTGGAGCCTGTTTCGGAGTCTGTGACTCCTCTCTCTGACCCTCCCCTGCTCACGCTGTCTCTCTCTCTCTCCTAGAAATAAATTAAAAAAATATTTAAAAAAAAATAAAATAAAATCTGGCTGAGTCACAATAAAACATTAACCATAGTTATACATAACTTAATAAGGCACCCTAATTTTAATAATCCTTTGATACAGTGATGACGTTTCACTAACAGAATCATTATTCTACAGAAAAAGTGAGCACACGCACCTACTCGTTCAGAATTTGGTTCTGCATAAAAGAAGAAAAACAGTTAAGGCTCTCATGTAGAAGTAGGGGTGGGGACATGGGGAAGGCCGGTCGCAAAGCCTCTCAAAACACTGCCAATCTTAGACTGCGTACAGATACTGGCTACTGATAAAGAGTGATGGAGAGCAGAATCAGGGAGCGCACATGGACACGATGGCTGGAGGTACAGAACTGCGTGTGTTTAAGTCACACGTGACCCTTACGTTAAAAACAAAGTGATCTTGTCCTCTACTGTGGTCTCTCCCTCACCTGAAGACCTTTTCATATAGGTGCGGCACAAGACCCTCCCAGGAAGAGTATGTGACCAAAACGAAGGCATTAAGCTGGCCGCTGCTGCCGACAGGCTGTGTCACCAGAAAATCTGCCCCGATGTTCGCAGCAACAGCAAGCACAAACCTTGGAGCTGCGATTCAGATTCACGCACAAGACTGAAAATGAGGAAAAAGCATGCTGGCTTCATATAAACCACAGTGAAATGTATTCAACACATACACACGCTTTCTTCCAAATCTTCGTGTGACAGCCTACCGGCTTTGAAACGGGCGATGCTTGTAAGAAAATTCAGTGTTCAGAGACACCCCCCCCGCCAAAAAAAAATCACTCAAGGAGAAAATATAGCTAAAGAACATTTATTCATTTTTCACTAAGACTTTATATTGAGGACATTTAACTAAACTGACACCACCTCCCACCCCAACCTGAAGAAGGGTTAGTATAGTGAATGTTATAAAGAAGATATGAACAGTTTGAAGGATTGGAACATTAACTGACAAACAACTTCCATCTAAATTATCTTAAAAATGTTTAAGTAAAAAAAAAAGGGGAGAGGGGGAGAGGGGGCAATGGGGATTTCAGATTGAACAAGACCCTCACATTTCATCTAACACATTCAGTCCCGGATGGAGTATACCACAACGGAAACAGGATTCCTGTAATACAAAACTGCCGCTACAGCACGCTGTACACGCCTGCGCGCCAAGCCCACCCCTGCCCCCTACTGCTTCCAGCTCAACTATTTCCCGGCCTGTTGGGCCTGCCGACGAAGGAGCACGTAGATCTTCTCTTTAATCCAGTCTTTGTTATATGGCTGGTATGTCTGGGTATCAGCTCGGTAACTGCGGAACAGAAAGGTAATAAGCAAAGTTACACGTCGTGTTTTTAAAACCCCGAATTATAACCGCCCAATGATGGCACAGGTGTGCTGTGTATATGTTTATACGTGAACTTAATGAAAGCATCAAAGAGCTGCTTACGTTATGCTGACTTTTAAGCGACAGGAACTTTAGACCGCCTAGTGCAACCTTACAGCAGAAAAAAGAAACCAGGGGCGCCTGGGTGGCTTAGTCGGTTAAACATCCGACTTCCGCTTAGGTCATGATCTCGCGGTTCGTGGGTTCGAGCCCCGCGTCGGGCTCTGTGCTGACTGCCAGCCAGAGCCTGGAGCCTGTTTCAGTCTGTGACTCCCTCTCTCTCTGACCTTCCCCTGCTCACGCTGTCTCTCTCTCTCCCAGAAATAAATAAAACATTAAAAAAAAAAAAAAAAGAATTGGGCTTATTAAAAATGCATAGGGGCACCTGGGAGGCTCGGTCATTTAAGTGTCCGACTTCAGCACAGGTCATGATCTCACAGTTTGTGAGTTCGAGACCCACATAGGGCTCTGTGCTGACAGCTCAGAGCCTGGAGCCTGCTTCGGATGCTGTGTCTCACTCTCTCTCTGCCCCTTCCCCACTTATGTTCTGTCTGTCTGTCTCTCTCTCTCAAAAATAAACATTAAAAAAACTTTTTTTTAATGCATAAAACTCCTACTTTAGTAAAACGTTTAACAACAACAAAAAAAGGACATTTTTATTAATGTCCTTTTGTTACCACGAGAAATATTCAAAAAAGCTACACAATTTTCTTTGACCATTCTTTATTCATGCTTCCTAATTAAATAAGGGTTAATCTAGTCGAATTCGGGTATGGTACAATAGACTACAATTTATATCAACACCGGAAAAGAACTAAAAAAGGAACAGAATTCTTCAGAACTATATCTGGGTGGGACTTATTTAAACCATCTCTCCCGACAAGACCATTTTGGTTTGTGAATATTTAGGAATCCATCAACTTACATGCTATTTTTCAACTGAAGAAATGCCTTTTTTATGGCAAGCTCTGAGTGGACAGCTGCTTACTGGCATTTGAAATCAGACAATTAGATGTTAAATACAGGTTTATACAAGAACAGAAGCTGTTGGTCTGAGCAGTGAAATGAGCCAGTATCTTCACTGATACCAAGTTGCCTCCTTAATCAGGAGTAGTACCTCTTCATTACAACAACTAATGATAAAAAGCATCCCTTTGTCTTTAAGCAAACAAGGAAAGCCTGCATATTTAAAAGGCTATTATTTAACTTAAAAAGCTTATTTAAAAAATCCTAACTATCACAACTGTGAAGAAATCTGTATTCTGACTTCAAATATATGAAGTACAAGGCCTCCAGGCCTAAATTTTATTATTAATGCATGGTCGGTTTGTCTAGGGTTTAATTATGTCACAAAGTATCAAACTTATTTATTTCTCTTTTCCTCCTACACAGTTTAAAAAAGCAAAATCAAACAGAAGTCCTATGTCACTGCCATATAAATTTAACACAAGCAATAAGTTCACAACAATTTACAAGAATGGACTCAATTTCTGGACTGAGGAGGAACAGCCCACATCACCACCCAAGTGAGGACACGGGCAGAGTTGGGCTGCCATCAAAGTGCCATGGCAACAGGGGGCCTCCTTGGAAAAATACCTTATTTCTCCTGAATATTCAAATAACAAAGTCATATGGACAAAATGGTTTTAAAACCTAAAGTTGACTCTGAAAGCTTTCAGAAGGAACACCTGGGTGGCTCAGTCAGTTAAGTGGCCAACTTCCTTCCATTCAGGTCATGGTCTCCTGGTTCATGGGTTCAAGCCCCATGTCGAGCTCTGTGCTGACAGCTCGGAGCCTGGAGCCTACTTCGGATTCTGTGCCCCCTCTCTCTCTGTCCCTCCCCTGCTTGCACTCTGTCTCTCTCTGTCCTTCTCAAAGTAAATATACGTTAAAAAATTTTCTGTGTCTCCTTCTCTCTCTGACCCTCTCCTGCTCACGCTGTCTCTCTCTCTCTCCTAGAAATAAATAAAAAATATATATATATTAAAAAAAATTTTTTTTGAAAGTTTTCAGACACCAAAAAAGTTTCAATATTCGAGACTGAATCCTAAATAGCTACAGTTTATAGTTTTTCAGACAGACTATTAAAACCCACAGATTACCATTATTCTCTCTTCTATACTACCCCAGATGCTGTAGCTGGAGAGAATGATCTAGGGAATAAATGAAGTCTTAATAGTGCAAATATTAGAAACCATTTTAGCAGGACAGATATAATTTCTGGTTTACATTTCATGGCCCAAAGTTAGAAATGTTCTGTCGTTAATGACATACTTGTGGTTATGTCCCTAAGAATCACTGTTCTACTTTGTGTAATTTTTACTCTGTCAAAAAACCCAACATAACACCTCTTTAAGTTAACAGTATAGTGTAACTCGCTTGGGGAATTTGAAGCTCATATCATTTTACTCTTAGGAAATTTTAAAGAATTCACCTAGTCATTGCAATTAAAAGTAAAACCCTGCTCTGACATGGTCAATCAAGTTAAAAATGGACTTTCTGCTATACACTCGATACGACCGTGCTAAGCAAGCACTAGATCGTCTCAAGCAGGCCTGTGGGTAGATTTCTCTGAGTCTCACAAACAAGCAAACAGGGTTAGCAATATGAAGCTAATCTGCTCCTGGGGGGGGGGGGCGGGGGGAGGTGTGGGGGGGCACTAGCAGATGACAGCGCCAGGTTCAAGCTCAGTGGGGTCTAGCTCTGAAACTCCAGCTAGTTCTTACCCACAACCTCCTGAGCTTTGGCTTTAAGTGCCCCCAATCTGCTGCGAGTGTGTGCCTCACCCTAAAGCATCATCATTAGGCACCTGATGTCTCAATGAGTAATTGTTATAAAATAAGACAGAGATTAAGTTTTAAAATCAATAATTCATTTGAAGAACAAAGTGAGGGTACACATATGAACTCTATTAAAATCTCGTTAAGTTCCAACGGAAACATCTAGTGTTTAAGCTCAAGTGTGAAAATGTCCCAAAACAGACATACCTAGAACAAAAATATATTAGACCATGTTTTCATCAGATAAAAACTTTACGATTTCTCAAAACATAAGACAATAACAAGTTCAGCATGAGAGAAGTCACATGAGATTCTTTCACTTTTATTTAGACCATCCTATCAATTCCAAAGATAACTCTGTAAATGTAAACAGGAGAAAAGGAAGATTACCAGTAATTTTTAAAAGCTATACCTTAAATCATATTATATGGGTGACATGCATTTGTACAAGTATTTACTCAATACCAACTATGTGACAAATACTATTCTAGGCACTGAGGCAACAGCAGTGAACAAAAACAAATCTCTGTTCTCAGACTGAAATCTAAAAAGTAGGGACACCTGGGTGGCTCAGTCGGTTAAGTCGGTTAAGGTCTAACTTTGGTTCAGGTCATGATCTCACGGTTAGCGGGTTCGAGCCCCGCGTTGGGCTATGTGCTGACAGCTCAGAGCCTGGAGCCTGTTTCAGATTCTGTGTCTCCCTCTGTCTCCACCCCTCCCCTGCTCACGCTGTCTAGCTCTCGAAAAGAAACCAAACATTAAAAAAACTTTTTTAAATAAATAAATAAAATCTAAAAATAAACATACACGTTATCAGTGATTTCATCTAGCAGATGACTCTACCAACATTGGGGCCTCTCAGTTCCTTGACCTCCTCTCACCCACGGATTTCCTCTCCTACCCTCCCTTGGCCAGCTAGTTTTCCAGCACCTTCAATCTTCCAAACTCAAGCATCTCGTTCTTGCATTACTTCCCAATACCCCAACTTCTACAACTCTGTGACCCCATTAGGACCTATAATAGATCCTACTTCTGTCTCCACCCTACCCCAAACCCCACTTAGTTTCAGTCATTCGGTCTCTTGTGGGATACTTCCTTACACACACCCTAAACTTACAGCAAAATCTTTTTTGTAAAATCTCAACCTCTACGGACCCAATTGTAATCCACCCAGGCTAAGAATGACTAGGAAAACCCAACTTCCTAAGAACTAATAATTTCATCTTAATTTCACCATCAGGTTCCTCAGAAATCACACATTTATTTTCCTAATCCCTTCACCCTCCTAGATTATTTTGCACCTCTTTCCACAAACCTCCAACATCTTCTCCCTCATCCTTAATTTCAAATGGTGTCCTTCCTATTTTCCTGAGTTAACTAAAACAATCAAAATAATTTCCCCAAGCTTTTCACATCTGCCTACCCTCCCTCCTCTATTTAATGAAATGTCCAGTATCATATGCAAACCATCAATTTTTCCCTCTCTACTAGATCATCCCAACAGCCTGAAAACTTACCATTATTTCTCCCACCTTTAAAAAAACAATTAAAAAATTTCTTCTTCCAGCTCTAACCCCATTTTTCTGCTTTCCTATCAAGTTAAATTCTTCAAAAAAGTTATTTGTGTTGGCGGCCTTTTATGCTTCTCTTATTACCTTAAACTCCCTGAAATCTATGAAGATTTCACTTCTGTCTCTCTTCCAAAACTGCTTTGGAAGTCATCAAAGACTCCTACTGCTAAGCCAGGGGCCAATTTGCAGTCCTCATTAATTTGACCTAGTAGTAATATAAAATACCTTTAAACTGGCTCCTAGGATACCACCACCATCCTGCCCTGCAATTTCATCTCCTGTGCTCTCCCCCTGACTCTCTCACCCACTTCCCTGCAGCTTCACAGGCGTCCTTTCAGCCTCTATTTACCGCTCAGTTCCCAGTGCCTAGAACACACATGGTATCTAGTCAGCGCTCAACTGTTTGTTACACGGCTATGTGTCGCTTTTTCTGTATATCCTACGAGAAGCAGATTCACTATAGACATTACAAACCAACTCAGTAGAATACCCACAGCCCTGCTGGCCTCTTACATGAGCTTTCTATACTGACATACTTAGAATATATTTGTTCTTAGTAATACATTTCATTAAAGACCAGACCTGAATCACTGGTCTGATTTGAGGGAGCAAAATAAAATTTCCAAGGAAATTCAAATTTTCCACAGGAATCTTTGGTGAGACAGCAAGTCCTGGCCTGGCCCCAGTGATAATCCAGGAATCCCAGGAAATCCCTGTGAATAAGACCTATGTATTTCTCAAAAACGTACTTCCTTCTAGCACAGTATCTCGCATGTAATAAATAGTCAAACACCTGATGACTAAAGATAATATTATAAGGTACTCTCATTTTCCTTTGTCATGAAAACAGCATCATCTTAGTTTTAATCCAAAGCCCACTACTTTAGGACAAAGACTTTTAGGGGGGAAAAACTAAAAGAAAGACTATTTGGTTTAAGAAACAAAGGATCAGGACTTTGAACTTCTTAGTTAGCATTCTCTCTGCATTCTAACTGCCACCAATGAGCAAAATTATTAAGTTTCTACTGTGCCATTAGCTTTATGTTACCAACTTAACTTACAAGCCATTTGCAAATGAAATATTACTATGCAGTAGTCAAAATGCAGAGGTCAGTTTCAGGCACAGTGAGCTCCCAATACCATAAATCAAACAAATGGATAAACAACAGGAAAACACAACGTAAGAGATATGGTGGCCGATACTTACACAAGGCAGCTGAGGTCTGCCAGGTCATCAATAAAATCAAACAACTGACTGATATCATATGTGATAGAGGGGCTGTTGGGATTCATTCTCTTCAGATGTTCTTCATACATTTTACAAACGCCTGGGAGAGGAGGAAAACCAAGATCTTACAATTGTATAAACTTTAGGTATGAGTAGCAAATATATACCTATACCATCATATTTTATTCTTATATAGTTGGGCTGGGAAAAGGACAGTAAGTTGGCCACTTTTAATTTTTGTCACTAGCAGATTTCTTTACATTTCATAAATTTACCAGAATATTAAGTGTCTTGTGCTTAACAATAAAATGATTACTTCAGGCCACTAGATCTAAAAGAACTTTAAAGACTTGTCACAGGAAAGTTCAAACAAGTGATGACACTGTGGGTCTGCTTTCAAATTTTGATACAAAGCAAGAACAAAAACAAAACTGGCACCAAGGAAGAGATTATTCTAAGAGTACTTTACTTAAGAACCTGGACTCTGGAGTCCTATTCGGGCTCCATGCTGTCTCCCCCTCGCTTGCACATTCTTTCTTTCTCAAAATAAACGAAAGGAAGGGAGGGAGGGAGGAAAGAAAAAAGAAACTAGACTCTGGATTCAGAGACTTGAATTCTAGCTCTGTCCTTTGTTAATGACTCTATCCCCAGAACCCCACCTGTCAAATGGAGATGACATTTTCCATAGAGCTACTGTGAAAATTATGTGAAATAATACATACAAAGCCTTAACATATGTAATAAGCATATACTCAAATACAAGTAATAAAAAGACCAAAAAAAAACCAAACAAATCACCGATAGTAGGTGCATATTGACATAATTATCTAAAGAACACTTTTAATTTTTCAGTGACACACTCCTCTCTTATTTGCACAAAATGGACACCTTTTCAGCCCATTCCCATGACCAAATACCTTTAAGACTACTATGATAAAAGAACAAGTGAATAAATTTATCTGGGAAAACATGTCCTATCCTGTACATTCAGGTCTTTCATGTACCTCTAGACTTCATAAATTTCCCAACAGAAAGTATAGATCTATGAAAAGCAATCTGAATTAGTACTGGCACATCACAGTGATCAAAGAGTATCACTCATGAGTTATTGAATAGAAGGATCAAAGTGCAAAGGAAATAACCTGGGAAATAAATTAAATAAATTAAAAATTAAATAAATTATATAAATAAAATATATATAAATAAAAACTATACAAATAAGTAAGTTAAAAAGGCACCGACCCACTTCCACCACCATACTAACTAGTAAAAGACTGGATGCTTTCCCACTCAGATTAGGAAGACCACTAGAGTACCCACTCCTGTCATTTGTATTCAACACTGTATAGGAGACTCTAGCCAAAGTGATTTGACAAGAAAAAGAAATAGCACAAATTCAGACTGGGGAAAACAGGCACAACTATCTCTCTTCACAGATGACACAATCTTATACATAGAACATTCTGAGGAAACCACACACACATAGAAACATACACACACAAACGACAATTAGAACAATAAATGAGTGCAGCAAAATTGCAGGATAGAAGATTAATACATAAAATACAACTGTATGTCTACACCGTAACAATAAATGATCTAAAAGTGAAATTAAGAAAACAGCTCCATGAACTTAAGAGAACAGCATCAAAAAGTAAAATTCTTAGGAATAAATATAACTAAAAAAGCAGAGGACATACACTGAAAACTACAAAATGTCACTGAAAATAAAGATTTAAATAAATGGAAGATCTTGTGTTCATGGATCAAGAGACTTAATATCAAGATGGTAATGCTCCCCAAAATGATCTATAAGTTCAGTGCAATCCCTATCAAAATCAAACCTACTTTTGCTGAAACTGACCCTAACTTTTGATGTGGAAAAACAAGAGACCCAGGATAACTCAAATGATCTTGAAAAATAACAAACGTGGAAGACTCACACTTACCAATTCCAAAACTTACTATGAAACTATAGTAACAAAGACAGTGGCATTGCTTATGTACAGGCATAAAGATCAATGGAATAGAACCCACAAATAAACTCTCACATTTATGATCAATTGCTTTTTGACTAGGACACAAAGACAACTTGATAAAGAAAGAATAGTCTTTTCAACAAATGGTGCTAGTACAGTGGATAGTCACGCGCCAAAGAATAAAGCTAGGCCCAGACCTCACACCACATACAAATATTCAAAATGGTCCAGAGACCTAAATATAAGAGCCCAAACTATAGAACACACTTGCAAGAAATTACAGGCACAAATCTTCATGACTCAGAATAAGGCAATGAGTTCTCAGATATGGCAACAAGACCAAGAACAAAAGAAAAAAATACATAAATTGGAGTTCATCAAAATTTAAACCTTTTGTGCTTCAAAGGGCACTATCAAGAAAGTGAAAAGACAAGCCACAGACTGGAAGAAAATCTTTGCGAAACATCTATCTGATAAAAGACTGTCATCCAAAATACACAAAGAATTCAATAATAAAACTCAACAATAAAATGCACGCACATTTGCGCGCATGCGCACACACACACACACACACACTCTCTCTCTCTCTCTCTCTCTCTCTCTCTCTCTCTCTCTCTCTCTCTCAATTAAACCATGGCCAAGAGAGGGGCGGCTGGGTGGCTCAGTCAGTTAAGCGTCCGACTTCAGCTCAGGTCATGATCTCATGGTTCGTGGGTTTGAGCCCCCCACCGGGCTCTGTGCTGACAGCTAGCTCAGAGCCTGGAGCCTGTCTTTGGATTCTGTGTCTCCCTCTCTCTCTCTGACCCTTCCCTGCTCATGCTCTCTCTCTCTCAAAAAAAAAAAAAAAAACATGGCCAAGAGACCTGAAGAGACACCTTACCAAGGAAGATATACAAATGGCAAATAAGCATTATGAAAAGATACTCAACATCATGTCATTAGAAAACTACAAATTAAAACAAGACATATCACTATAGACCTACGAGAATGGCAAAAATCCACAACACTGACAACACCAAATGCTATGAAGGACGTGAACATCCGGAATTCTCACTCCCTGCTGGTGAGAATGTGAAACGGTAAAGTCGCATCTGAAGACCCTTCGTCAGCTTCTCACAAAACTAAACACAGTGTATGATCCAATAATCACATTCCTCAGTATTTACCCCAAGGGCTCGAAAACTAAGGTCCACATGGAAACCTGCATGAGCGTTTGCAGCAGCTTTATCGTAACTGCCAGTATCTGGAAGCAATCTGATGCCCTTCACTAGGTAAATGGATAACTAAACTGGTATATCCAAACAATGGATTATTCACCGATAAAAAGAAATGAGCTATCAGGCCATGAAAACACATGGAAGAACCTTAAAAGCACATTGTGTTTTGAAAGAGCCAATCTGAAAAAGCTGTATAGTGTGTAATTTCAACTATATGACGTTTTGGAAAAGGTGAAAACTACAGAGACATTAAAAAGATCAGTGGTTGCCAGGGGGCTAGGGGAAGAGAAAGATGAAGCACTGGAGATTTTTAGGACAGTAAATGGTAGATACATGTCATTATACATAAGCCAAAACCCCTAAAATGTCCAAAGCAAAGACTGAACATGGAAAATATGGAACATATGGAAACATATGGAAAATATGGCCTTTAGTCAATAATAATAACGTAGCAGTATTGGTTCTACAATTTTAACAAACGTATCACACTAATACAGGATGTAAGTGGCAGAGGAAACAGGGAGGGAAGAGAGAGTGTGCTAAAATTCTCTGTACTTTCAAATCCATCTTCCTGTAAACCTACAACTACTCTAAAAAAAATTAAATCTATTAATTTAAAGAAATGGAAGAACCTTAAGTGCAACCTGCTAGTGAAGCAAGCCAGTCTGAAATGGCTACGTATGGTAATGATTCCCACTCTCTGACATTCTGGAAAGGCAAAACTACGGAGGGGCAGGAAGACCAATCATTGCAGAGTGCAAAGGGTGAAGTGGGGAGGGATGAATGGGTGGGGCGCAGGGAATTTAGGTAAGTGAAAACTATTCTGTATGATACTGTAACGATGGATACATGATGTAAAAGCCACAGAACTGTACAACATCAAGACTAAACCCAATATAAGCTTTAGTTAATAGCCGACTTTAGTTAGTAACAATAATGTATCAGTGTATCAATAATGGGTTCACCAGCCTTTATGAACATACACCACCAAAAATGAGGCATCATTAATGGGGGAAACTGTGGAGGTGGGGAAAAGAGTACATAAGAACTCATATTTTCTGTTGAATTTTTCTGTAAACTTTAAAATGCTCCTAAAAATAAAGTATACTGGGGCGCCTGGGTGGCTCAGTCAGTTAAGCGTCCAACTTCGGCTCAGGTCATGATCTTCCGGTTCATGAGTTCTAGCCTGGCACTGGGCTCTGTGCTGACAGCTCGGAGCCCGGAGCTTGCTTCGGATTCTGTGTCTCCCTCTCTCTCTGCTCCTCTTTTGTTTGTTTGCACTCGTCTCTTTCTCAAAATAAACATTAAAAACTATATAGAAAATTAAATTAAAAATAAAACTGAAGTGTATTAAAAAAGGTTAGGCTTCACCAAAACCAGCGACGGTTGGCAGAGTACTGCAGAATCAAAAACCAAATACGGTAACAGAAGGTAAAGCAATAATGTGCTAAGGCAGCAGCTGCACAGTCTACCGTGGTCAGAGAGGAAGGGTCCTAAAGAGAGGAAAGAACAGCCTGCTCTTCTTTTAAAATTATGAGAATATGCAATCAGGAAGGCGTGGCGCCAACTAGCCAGAAGCTGTCTCTAATTATCACCAGTAGCTTTTCCTCCATATCTACTCACTGTTGGCTTTAAATGGACAGATTTTAAGACTAACCCAGTTAGCTCTGGATAATCAACAAATGTGGGGACATGCCCAGCAGCAAAAATAGTGAATATAAAATCTTTATAGGAAAATGCAAAGATGGACATTTTGAGAAAGGGCGCAGCTGGTTTACTTGATGTAATGATTAAACATAAGGATGAATCCAATCTGTGATGATCCACTCTGTGGGTTCTCACCTAACGGCTTGCGGAATAAAGAAACACTATTCCCTTCAGGGTGGTGTCACTTTATCAAACGCACAATAAATTATACTTATTTGGTTCCATTTGCCTTTATGCTCTGAGCTAATTTTTATTTTCTCACACACTGATGGATTGTAACCAAACCTCAACAGCTTTTAATGTTTATCTGTTCAA
The DNA here is from genome assembly GCA_017311185.1 of Proteles cristata cristata. Classification (NCBI taxonomy): domain Eukaryota; kingdom Metazoa; phylum Chordata; class Mammalia; order Carnivora; family Hyaenidae; genus Proteles; species Proteles cristata. Next base: position 65,668 of record JAESUZ010004260.1, read on the forward strand.
GGGGCAGACTAATGGGTTCTGAAGGCATCCCTAGGGCCAGCTCTAGAGTGCTGGAGTTCAACCAGAGTCCGTAAAGAATCCCTACAAGATATTTACATAACAACAAATAAAAGAACATCAACATAAAAATGGGAGGCTTCAGAAAGTCATTCTTTGTAATCATGAGCTGGATTTAAAAAAAGTAAAGTCATATTTGCAGTAGAAAGACAATACATATAATCAGTGTTTCGATCTTCAACAAATATGGTTCTTAATATCTTCCTTCCCCGTTCAAATGAATAACTCAAGAAATCTGGAGGAAAAACAAGCCCAGTTCCTAAATGAGACACAGCCTACTAGTAAATGTCAGGAAATAACAAGCAAACTCTTGATTAGTGTATACACTCACCTTCCATGCACTCATTCACAGATTCATAGTCAGCGTAAGTTCTGCCCTCTGGCCTCTTGGTAGGCTGGACCAGCAAAATGGTGTGAGACTACAGGGGAAAAGTGATTTCAACGTAAGTTTCTAACTCATACTTGAGAAACTCATGGTATGATATAAAACCCTCAGCCATGACACAAATGATCGATGGTTATTAAAACACTATTAATAAAATTTAAAAAACACTATTAATTAGGGTGCTCTTCCTACATTTCTGCCTTTACACAAGTGTGGCGCCAGAAGACGGACTGACAGCCTCTCTGTAAGGTCTCTTCGGTCTCCCAGTCCTTAGTGGCGGCTTCTTTGAACTGTTGTACTTACTGCCTGTTAAGCATTCAGCATAAGATACCCTGTACTGTTTTTTCTTTCCTATCTTTCTTCCCAACCAGGTCATAAACCCACTTAGGTTTTCAATCTCCACTGGTCACTTTCTATCTGTAGCCCTAGTAAGTCACTTAATAAAAAGTCAGATGTGGGCTGATAAAAGGAGAGGAGAGAAAAAAGAAAACATTGTTAGTGATTGCAAGCACTGTACCAATCTACCTTCTTTTTCCAACCTTAGCACAACAGTGGAGTCACATCTTATCCAGGGCTTGGACTCCGACGTGAAGGCAGAAGATAAACTAGCAGCATAAAATTAATATATACAGGTAATGTTACCCTAGAAAAACCATTGAACTGTTCATCCAGTAGGCGACTCACCTTAAGAGGCCATGTTACCTCAAAATCATATATATTTAAACACAAAATAGATGATTGCACTGTGACAAATGTGAATATGCCTGAAGAACAGCTAATAGACTTAACATCTTCTACCTCATGCTCATTGGCGGGCATGTTTTTGTTAGTGGGCCTATTTCAGTCTCTCATTATGAGAGGTATATGATCAGGTAATGATCTCGCGGTTTGGGAGTTTGAGCCCCATCTACAACTCGGACCCTGGAGCCTGCTGTGGATTCTGTGTCTCCTCTTTCTGCCCGCCCGCCCCCCCACCCCCCCAGCTCCCGGGTTGCATTCTGTCTCTTCTCTCTCAAAAATAAATAAACATTAAAAAAAAATGAGAGATTTGGGCTGGAGGTAGTCCTGTGCACTGTAGGATGCTCAGCAGTACCCCTGCCCCCTCCTGGGCACAACCGTGAAAATCTTCACTTTTACTGTACTATTATTTGAAGGTCGGAAGAATCCCCTCAAACGATTTTGAAAAGATAATTTTTAACCATCAAGACTGAAATAGTTGAGGGGTGTCTGGGTGGCTCAGGTAATGATCTCGCGGTTTGGGTGTTTGAGCCCCATCTACAGCTCGGACCCTGGAACCTGCTGTGGATTCTGTGTCTCCTCTTTCTGCCCCACCCCTGCCCCCCGGATTGCATTCTGTCTCTTCTCTCTCAAAAATAAATAAACATTAAAAAAAAAAAAAGACTGAAATAGTCAAGGCCTAGAGTTTCTGAATAGGCACCAAAAAAAAAAAAAAAAATACTCTGAATAGTACTTTACATAGCAAAGGAGGGGAGTGCCTGGGCGGCTCAGTCAGGCTCCTGATTTTGGCTCAGGTCAAGATCTCACAGTTGGTGAGATCAACCACCAAGTCGAGTGTGGCTCACAGCTGACATGCAGAGCCTGCTGGGGATTCTCTCTGCCCCTCCCCCTGCACTTGCAGACACACAACCTCTCTCAGAATAAATAAGTAAACGTTTGAAAAAAAAAAGAAAAGGTCACCTATAATGACCTTAACAGTCAAGGCCTTCGTTAAATAGGGATTAAAAACCAGAGAAAGCATTTTATTAGATTATTTGTTACACAGAGGTTTTTGTAAGCCACCGACTCAAAAAACGTGGTTTCAATGGGTCATAAGTTGAGAAGAAAATAATTTTATAGAAACCACATGAGCATTCCTGCAGTAGCACTTGCTCTGTGCGTTAGCCATACTAGTGGCTACTACATTAATTTTCTTATTCTAATGCAAATCAAGTGACTAATTTACTTAAGAGAATAAAAATATGGAAATGGCCATTCAATATGTTACTTTTTACATCTAGTCTTAAAATGAACCTCTGACAAAGCTCATTATTTTCAATACTTACTACCCAAAGATGAGAATTAAAAACTACTAAGAACAAAAAACTACATTTACAAAGCTGTAGTCAAAATGGGTATTATTAATTGGGGTGCCTGGGTGGCTTGGTCGGTTGAGCGTACAACTCCTGATTTTGGTTCTGGTCATGACCCCAGGGTTGTGGGATCGAGCCCCGTGTCTGGCTCTGTGCTGAGCATGGGGGCCTGCATAAGAGTCTCTCTCCCTCTGCCCCTCTTCCTCTGCTCATGCCCTCTTTAAAAAAAAAAAAAAAAAAAGGCAAAATGGGCATTATTTTTAATTGTTAACAGTTCAAGATCATAAAACTTCCCAAATCAATTTTGGTCACTTTCTTTTTACTGGAGCTATTTTTGAAGCCCTTTCATTTCATTAAAAAACAAAGATAAATCTATATGTATATTATAATCACATAAAAACGAAATTATATATATACACACATATATATAACTTCCCACAATAGAAAAATAAGATTATAAAACCTAAATCAGGAAAAGTTATGCAGAATTACCTTAATAAAATCCTTACTCGAATTATCAAGCACAAGTGAATCACTTAATCTGGCCTTACTAATTTTTTATATGTTTATTCATTTTTGAAAGAGAATGTGTGCAGAGGAGGGGCAGAGTGAAAGGGGGACAAAGGATCCAAAGCGGGCGCTGTGCTGACGGCAGTGAGCCCGATGTGGGTATCCAACTAATGAACTGTGAGATCATGACCTGAGCCAAAGTTGGATGCTTAACTGACTGAGCCACCCAGGCGCCCCCCGGCCTTATTAACTTTCTGAAAGTCTCACACACATGAACCCTTAAGAGTCATTCTCCTGCTACAGAAATATTACAATACATACAATTTGCTCATCAGCTTCAAATGCTTCTCCCAAACTACCCCCCCAATCCAAACCTGAAGCTTGTATCTTTAGTAAAGCAGAAATATTTACGATTACTGAACCAATAACTGTTTGCTTTATATACAAATTCTAATTTTTAATGCTACTTGGACTGATAAAGAATTATCACTGATATTTGCCCAACAAAGAATCGGTTGCTGATATTGACCGCTGTTACTTTCTCAGACTTTAAGTATTTGAACACGATACCAAACAGTGACTTAAAAGGCACAGAAAGAAGAAAACTCAGAGTAGAAGATCTATCCAAGGTGACATTGCTAGTATGACAAAACAAGAGCTGGAAACCCAGTCTTCTAATTCCTAGTTCTCTCTGGGAGACTCTGTGGAGTCAAACACTAAAACACCTCAATGCAGAAAAGTACAACCTTAAAAGGCTGTTAAGAACACCTGCATAGCATCTTAACAGCAACTGCAGCGATCAGAAAACGAAAGCTGAAGTGTGAAAGTAACCAGGATGCCTCATAATCCCTGTGAGCAACTCCTTTTTGGTGGAATAAAATAAAAAACACAACAGAATACCCACTTACTCCACCACCACCCCGATTAGATTGTTTATAAGGCACCTGGACCCTCAGCTGAGCCTACTTTTCAGTCTTCAGTCCCAAGAAATTATAAATAAAAACAGGATTGAGGGCTTGGGACAAACGCCAAGTCGGGCATCTGGAGTCTTGGAAAAGAGAAAAGCACGTTATATGTGTGCTTAAAGACGGACCACGAAAAAACAAAAGGGAATAGTTGAGAAGCACACTACAAAGCAAAGACGACGCCTCCCGGCCCACATGCTGAGGGCAGTACACCCGCATCTGTCAGCTTTGGGATCAGGTTTGTCATACATCCCTCGGCCATTGTTCCCATACTGGGGCCAGAGAGTCCGGAGGGAAAGCGCAGCATCCCCACGCCTGCCTCTACCAGGCAGCAACTGGGAGAAAGTGCATTCTCAGCACCGCACGCCCGGCAGGCGCCTACAGGCGGGCGCGTAGACGCAGCGCGGCCCCGGGCTCCCGGGCCTAGCGCCAGGCCCTGCCTTTCCGCGGCGGGAAGGCGAAAGGTCGAGCCACAGGCGGGAAGGCCGTGGAGCTGCACGCTCGCTCTGGATGGGGCGGGGAGAAGATGTACGGGGCTGGATCGCCCCAGAAGCCGGGGGATCAGGGAGCCGCTGAGGCCTTTCTCACCATCGCGCCAAACTCTCTCGCTGCAGCCGCTACCGACACCGCCGCCGCACACGAGCTGAGCCGCAACGCAGCCAACAGCCAATCCCCGCGAGAGAAGCCGCCGGAAGTCGTCAGGGACGCACCGCGAAAGAGCATTTTGGACCATAGAGACGCACACATTTCCGGCAGCTAGAACGGATACTGACTCTGTCTCCGCCATCTTGGAGAAGGGCGATGAGGCGCACCAAGAGTCGCTGCAGAACTTGAAAGAGAAACATTTCTTTTTAAGATGCTGTCCTCCGACCTCTTGGTATTGGGCAGGCGCCTAGAATGATCACCGCTATGGACTGTGACACGAGATGTCTTTCATCAGCCCTACTAAAAAATGGCGGTAACATAAAACTCCCGGGCCATAGGTCGGTTGTAACCCGGAAGTACTCTTCTAAAGGAGGGGGCGGTGAAGCAATCCGGAAGTGGATGTAACGAAGAGGTGCCACTTGGCGGCCATGGCAGCTGTAGTATTGGTGGCTCTGGGTAAAGGCCCAGCGGAGTGGAGTAATATGGGTAGTATCGGGTATAGGGCAGGGACAGCTTTGTATCAGCTTCGCTGCTGAACCCCTAAGCCCATCGTTAGTGACCTTCAGGACTCTTTCCCCATTCTAGACTCGGAAGAGAGTTTGCCGGGACTGGTGGGCTGGGTCCCAGCCTGGCGAGAACTGCCCCCGGGAGGTGGGGGAGCCGGGAGAACGAACAAGTTTGCTTGGGTTTTCCTCCTTTTCCTGCTGCCGCCTGGGACGCTGTGGAGGGAGTGGGTCCGTTGTGCTACCATTCCGACGATTGAAGAAATCGCCCTTTGCATACCTTGAATTGTTAACCCTAGGGAATCCCGTGACTGGCATCCGAAAACACAGGGGTCAGGACCTGAGATTGCTGAAAGTTCTCTCTGGTGCTAATATCAGCAAAAAAGGGACGTTTTCAGGTGCGTTCCAGAGAAAGGGGTTTCCTGAACACATCTGGTGGGGAGGACGAAGGAACTGGCAAGTCCACTTGTGTTGGAATTACCGCACGCGTTTAAGAACCTAAGCACCCTTCGAAGCCTCTAAAATTTGTAGTCTGGTGACGGTGGGTAAATAAAGGAGGACAGAATGGATGATTTCATCTCCATTAGTCTGCTGTCTCTGGCTATGTTGGTGGGATGTTACGTGGCTGGAATCGTTCCCTTGGCTGTTAATTTCTCTGAGGTAAGAAATTCTCAATTTTCTATCAGCTGTCAGGATGGCTGCTGGGAAGTACTGACAGTTGTAAAGGGGAGCGGTTTCCTCAATGAAGCTCAGAGCTAAAGGTCTTAGGAAGGACTATCATTTTAAAAGATGCATAACATTTTGTAATAGAAACGAACCTCAATTTAAGCACTAGTGCATTTTCCTGGGAAGCGGTACTATAACCTTTGGATTCCCAGGGGTTCCAAGGAATCAAGTTTCCAGATTGCTATCAAGAAATATAAATGAGAGTATTATTGGCCTATATGCATTGAAATCAATATACTTTCCCTTTTTGAGAAAATGAAGGGTAGTTTTGGGGGGAAAGTTAATTTTGGGGGATTAGAATCCAAAAAAGTTGCCTGGGGTTTTTTTGAATCAGTTTTTTGTTAATAGAAAAATGAGTTCATTCTAATGAATGAAGAGAAGAAAACTAGACTGTTCTTAAGTCACATTTCCTTTTAAAGAAAGAGAGCATTGGAGTGGATCTTCGAAGTTGTTTCAGATCTTTGCTTAGAAATGAAATTGTTGTTAATGTGTTGTGACTTTTGGGTTAATCTGTACATTTGTCATTGTTTGAACAACCAGCAGGGAAGAAAGATGAAAGCATTGTTCAATGATAGTGCAGAAAAGTTCCTCATAAAGAGCTTACCACATGCACAGCGTTCAGACATTTGGGGGAGAAAACCCATTATCTTTGGAGGGAACAGGATTTCATGAGTATCTTGAGATTCAGCAGTGAAATGGGCCGAGTTTCACCATCAGTCCTTAAAGAGCTTCATGAGAGAGCAAACTGATAGTCATAGCAAACCTCACCTAGCCCGCAGACTTACTTTATTAGGTTAGCACAGTATTTAACTTTATTATTCCTATTGGGTTTTGTCTGTGTTCCCTCAAGGCAGTAGTTGGCTAGAGCTGAGCAGTAGGAGATTGTCATGGTCTTCTTGGCTGTGAAGCCCACTTCACTCATTTGGGCCACCTGCTGTCCGTACTTTGTAAGGCTGCTTGATTCTGGCTTGAACCATATTATCTTGTAACTGCATTAGAATTGAACTGACCTTATCAGGGCCACCATTTGTGAGATTTAAGTTGGCTTAGATATTGAAAAATTTACTGAGGTAGCATTTATCAAAAACTATAATGTATTCAAACAAGAAATTAGTAATACTTTATGAAATGCTGAGAACTTTGCCAGTTTCAGTATTTTCTTGAACTGTCCTGAGTGATTTTTGCCCTGTGTGATCTGCTGTCTTCTTTTTCACTGAAAGGAAATGTGTACACGAGTGGGGTAATTAACCAAGCCATTAATAAAGATAATCAGTATGAAGTCATTTATGGCTATCTGAATTGATGGTCAAGTGGTCTTTTCCAGCTGTAGGCCTTAGAATGCTATAAATCACCTTCATGATATTCTTTTATTATTACACCAGGTATGGTCCATTTGGAGCTATTAGAATAAAAATGAAAGTTATATATAACTTAGGGGGTGCCTGGGTGGCTTAGTCGGTTAAGCGTCTGACTTTCGCTTAGGTCATGATCTCGCGGTTCGTGGGTTCGGGCCCCGCGTCGGGCTCTGTGCTGACTGCCAGCTCGGAGCCTGGAGCCTGTTTCAGTCTGTGACTCCCTCTCTCTCTGACCCTCCCCTGTTCACGCTGTCTTCCTCTCTCCTAGAAATAAATAAAACATTAAAAAAAAAAAAAAAAGAAAGTTATGTATAACTTAGACATGTTAGAATTCAACTGACACTTTCTGTCTTCTAGAAATTAAGTATTTTTCTAGACAGATTATATCGATATATATTGATGTATCCTGAAACTATTGAGATGATAATTTGTAAAAAATAAACTTCATTCATGGGGGCTGGGAAGCAGTTTCTATCTTAAGAAAACAGCTCCCCAAGCTTCTATACTGGCTAAACAATTTTACTTTAAAAATTTTTTAGGGCCCGGGTGGCTTAGTGGGTTAAGTGTCCGACTTTCGCTCAGGTCATGATCTCGCGGTTCGTGGGTTCGAGCCCCGCGTCGGGCTCTGTGCTGACTGCCAGCTCAGAGCCTGGAGCCTGTTTCAGTCTGTGACTCCCTCTCTCTCTGACCCTCCCCTGCTCACGCTGTCTCTCTCTCTCTCCTAGAAATAAATAAAACGTTAAAAAAAAAATTAAAAAAAAATTTTTTAAGTTTATTTATTTATGTATTTATTTGTTTGTTTATTTATTTATTTTGAGAGAGACAGACAGCATGAGCACGGGAGGGGCAGAGAGAGAGGTAGAGAGAGAAAATCCCGAGCAGGTTCCGTGCTGCCAGTGCAGTCGGATGTGGGGGCTCAAACCCACGAACTACAAGATCATGACCTGAGCCGAAATCAAGAGTCAGATACCTAACAAACTAAGCCACCCAGGAGCCCCTTAACGACTTTAATTTTTAAGGAAATCTGGTTTTTCTTAGAGACTCGTACTATTATGAATAAAAAAGATCAATGAATCTAATTTATTTTACAGTTCACTTTCATCTATCTATATGAAAAGATAGGCTTTTTATTTGTGTTCTTAATCTAGCTCCTCCTTTGTTATTCAATACTTTGTTTTCTTTCAAAAAATTTTTTAATGTTTATTTTTGAGAGAGAGAGAAAGAGAGACAGAGTGTGAGCGGGGGAGGGGCAGAGAGAGAGGGAGACACAGAATCTGAAGCAGGTGCCTGGCTCTGAGCTGGCAGTCAGCACAGAGCCCAATGCGGGGCTTGAGCCCACGAACCGGAGATCATGACCTGAGCTGAAGTCGGACACTTAACCAACTGAGCCACCCAAGCACCCCTCAATACTTTCTTTCCCCTCAGAATTTCTCAGACAGGAATAAAAGTTCAAAAAACTCTTAATTATGGCAAGGTTAGTATTTAGAAATGGGTTAAAATTAAGTACCTGGAAATTGCTGCAGCAGTGGTGCCTGCCTGCCATATCTGGCCATCCAGGTTTCTGTGACAATGATCTGATCTCTCTGTCACTTTCTTCAGCATTCCTTGCCCCCAAACCAACTTTCTTGATGCTTTTGTAACTTCTTTCTTGCTTCCTTTATGCCTCAGTGATTTCTAAAACAAAGGAAAAGAAAATCTCTGATTCTTTTTTTTTCCCATGTTTATTTGTTTTTGAGAGAGAGAAAGAAAGACGGAGTATGAGCAGGGGAGGAACAGAGAGAGAGGGAGACACCGATTCCGAAGCAGGCTCCAGGCTCTGAGCTGTCAGCACAGAGCCCAATGTGGGGCTCGAACCCACAAATCATGAGCTCGTGACCTGAGCTGAAGTCAGACGCTCAACCGACTGAGCCACCCAGGCGTCCCAGAATCTCAGATTCTTGGAAGTACTTATGAGTAACTGATCATTAAGATGCCCTGTTCTTCAGCATATGGGAAGGAGAAAATCGAGGTTTGTAAAGAAGGCCAGAGCATGCCCTACACAAATGAAATCCCGTCTGGTAAAGGAGTTGGAACCACTAGGTTACTACTCTCTTACGATGTTAGATTCAGTTGGTAACGAGCAGTTTTCTTTGGCTCTAAAGGAAAACGCTATGTAAGTAGGTAGAGAGCCTACAACTTATTGTTACCTGGAATTAACCCAGCTTAGCAAGTACTCTGACTGATGGCTGAAGTTCAGGTATAAACCATGACCACAGTGAGGGGTTTTTTTTTGTTTTGTTTTGTTTTTTAAATGTTCTATTTATTTCTAGGAGAGAGAGACAGTGTAAGCAGGGGAGGGTCAGAGAGAGAGGGAGTCACAGACTGAAACAGGCTCCAGGCTCCGAGCTGGCAGTCAGCACAGAGCCCGACACGGGGCCCAAACCCACAAACCACGAGATCATGACCCAAGCGAAAGTCGGAAAGTCGGATGCTTAACCGACTAAGCCACCCAGGTGCCCCCAAAGTGAGGTTTTAGATGGATTATCGGAGGATTGTTACTTTCCTGAGCATGTCTCCTCTGCCCCAGAGCTGGTAACAGAGAGCAAGCTGTTTATACCAGAGCTCTAGGGCAGGGCTTCCCCAACCATCTGGTAAATGACTAGTTTTTGTCATTTTGTTTTGTTTAATTTCCATTCCATTGCAGATCAATATATTTATAAAAATTAATTACTAAAAAAATGAAATGAAAAAAAGACATATGAAATACAAGCCCAAATGCAGTGTTATCATACTTAATAGGCATACAATTATTCATATAATTGTAATATTCATTTTATATACAGTGTTTTGAAGGCTTTGTCTCAGTTTCACACTTTTCTTGTTGCAGACAGGTGTGAATTATAATGCCACATTTTTCCTGTGTCAAAATCGTGTAAATCCATAGGTGTGCAGATGAAAGTAGTGCTGCTCTCACTTCCAGAAGGAATTCAAGATGACTAGTAATGCACTCATTTCCCAGAGGCTGTGTGGGACATGTAGTGAAGTTCAAAATGCGTGTCACTATTTGAATAAGCTATTTAACATCCAAATCTTTCCTTTTAAATGACCTTATAGGATTGTTGTGAGGATGTAATGAATTAATATAAGTGCAAGGCTGTATTCTAGACCATAATAAGAACTTTAGAAGATGTTGAGGATTATTCTCCTTACTGACTATAAAACCTTCTTTAAGGTTTTCATTTTTAGAACTTTATCCTAAATTATAATTTTTTCTAAAGTTTATCTACTTATTTTGAGAGCGAAAGAGAGAGGGGCAAAGAGAGGGAGAGAGAGAATCTCAAGAAGGCTCCGCACTGTCAGTGTAGAGCCCAGCACAGGGTTCGAACTCGTGAATCGTGAGATCATGACCTGAGCCGAAACCAAGAGTCAGATGCTTAACCAACTGAGCCCCCCAGGTACCCCCTAAATAATAATTTTTAAGACTTTATTTGAAACAGATTCTTTTTTTTTTACCTTTGTTTATTTATTTTTTTTTTTAATATTTTTTTTATTTTTATTTCTAGGAGAGAGAGAGAGAGACAGCGTGAGCAGGGAAGGGTCAGAGAGAGAGGGAGTCTCTCTCTGAAACAGGCTGAAACAGACTGAAACAGGCTCCAGGCTCTGAGCTGGCAGTCAGCACAGAGCCTGACGCGGGGCTCGAACCCACGAACCGTGAGATCATGACCTAAGCAAAAGTCGGACGCTTAACCGACTAAGCCACCCAGGCGCCCCTACCTTTGTTTATTTTTAAGAGACATAGACAGAGCACAAGTGGAGGAGGAGCAGAGAGAGAAGGAGACATAGAATCCGAAGCAGGCTCCAGGCTCCAAGCCATCAGCACAGAGCCCGACGCAGGGCTCAAACTCATAAACTGTGAGATCATGGCCTGAGCCAAAGTTGGATGCTCAACTGATTGAGCCACCCAGGCGTCCCAAAACAGACTTCTAATAATGGGAATTCCTCCATCCCTTTCTCCAGTTATGGAAAGTAAGCATTTTTGTTTGGAATCTGAAAGGTCTTGTTTGGGGATTGGCATTCCTATTCACCATAAATGTTCCATTTGGAGAAGCCTTCTCTACTCTCCGTGCCTTATAGTATTTTTCTTAGTATTTACCTTTCTTTTCTTCATTCTCATTTTAGGCTTTGTTTTATTTTTCATGTGTTAAAAAGTTTTGTGTCTAATTATCATAACTCATTCATGTTAAGTGTCTTTGGGACTTTGAGTTACCAACAAATCAGACGTTTGTGCCTAAAGGACAAACGTGTTCAGTGTGCTCTTCTCTGACAATTGGTTCTTTTTGAAATAGATGTGATAAAGTTGCATTTTTAAGGGCTTTTGCATTGTCTGATAGAGTAATGTTTTATTCTCTTAAGGTAATGCAATAAATAGATGTTATGCCTGTGTGGAATTTCATTTCTAAATTCAAACATTTTACACTTTGTTTTTCTCTCTACCCGTTATCTTGGAAGCAATCAGTAACTTTGCCTTTCCTCAGATTATTGTCATAGAAGGTTATTGTTTCCTAAGTGCTTTTGCTTGATAAAAGTGTTTGAATCAAATAAAAACTGATAAATAAAATCAGATAAAATCTGAATACTTACCTGAAAAACTTTCTTTTCCCTAGGATATAATGTGAATAAGTGTTATTGAAACTTATTTGTTTAATATTAATAATAGTTAATGCTTATTGAGTTCCTGTCAAGTGCCTGGCACCAATATGCATCATCTTATTTAATCTCCCAGAGGAGACAGATAGATACTGGTAAACCTCACCTTACATGCTCAGGCTTGAGTGTGTGGTAGACACTGATAGAGATAGGATTTGAAACAAAGTCAGTTTGATTGCCAGTCCAAAACACTTGGCCATTAGATAATATTTCCTTTTATGATGAACACTATAAAGAAAGAATGAAAGACCATGGATCTAGTTTGGTACCTTAGCTCCCCAAATTAGGAATATCTTTAACATTACGGACATTCTACCTTCCACAGTGCTTTGTCAGTGCAGTAGAATTGAAACTCCAGAGGTAAACAACCTTCAAATAGCATTGAAACCTTTAAGAAAGAGTGGGCTATATCTTAGATGCCCTTTAAACTGACACCTGCCAACTTAGAATCTGAAACAGTTCCCACTTTGAACTCTCAAAACTAATTTCATACTGGATATCTTCATAATCAAGTCAGTTGTAAATTGTGATGTTCAAGAATTTGCATCCTTTTTGAGAGAGGAAGACCTAAAATGAATTCAGAACGCTTCTGTATGTGATAGTCTTAATCTTTCCTCTAATTGAAGAATTTAAATGTGCAACTTTGTTGAATGATAACAATGTTTAAGATCCTCTATAGTTCACTGTGGAATTCCAGGTAATAAGTAGTAATGCTAAGTGTAAGTACAGGTATTTCTTAGAACCTGATGGAATTGTAGAAGTCTTAATCCTCCTCAAATACTAATATTGAATGTCTAATTTTTTTTTTTTTGAAATGAAATAGACATAGGTATCAATTGGTCTGGAAATTCTTCTGCCCTAGTTGTTTGGATTTTTAAGTGATGAGGCCTTGGGGTTAACTACTAGATAATTACATCTAAATATCTGTTGCAAGCCCTATATGTCACCGGGGTCAGTTTTCTATTAACCAAAAAATATGCCCTAGTTTCTCCACCTTGTATATTCCTTTTATTGATTCTTCATGCGTTTGACAAAGGCAAATTGGGGAAACAGGTTGGGTGCCAAAGGCAAAAAAAAAAAAAAAAGAAAGAAACAATGTAATAGGTTTTGTAGTGCAGTAGTTGAGCATAATGTTTAAGAGGTTAGATTCTGGAGCTAAATTACATAGATTCAGATAGTGGCTCTGCCATTGCCGGCTGTTGTGAGCCTGGGCAAGTTACCTTGAACTTTTTACGACTTTTTTGTTAAGTGAGGGTAATAGAAGTATCTACTTCATAGGATTGTTGTGAGGACTGAATGAATTAGTATATGTAAAGTGATTGTAGTAGACTATGCTTGAAGAGTACTTTAAAAATATTGGTTATTATAACAGAGATGAAGGAGAATATTGGTAGCACCTCTCTTGTATAGAACTTGTCCATCTGAATACTACATGGCAATGAGAAAGAATGAAATCTGACCATGTGTAGCAACGTGGATGGACCTTGAGGGTGTTATGCTGAGCGAAATAAGTCAGGCAGAAAAGGACAAATATCATATGTTTGCACATATAGGAGGATTAGGAGGAACTTAATGGAGGATCATGGGGGAGAAGAAGGGCGGAAATGGTGGGGGAAAGGGAGAGAGGCAAACCATGAGAGACTCTTGAATGCTGAGAACAAATGAGGACTCATGGGTGTGGGGGGGTTAGGGGAGATGGGCATGGAGCAGGGCACTCGTGGGGATGCGCACCGGGTGTTATATGGAAGCCAACTTGACAATGAACTATTTGTGAAAAAAAAAAAAAAACTTGTCCGTCCAGAAACCTTGTTAATCTAAAGGATCAGAAAAGTCTCTGATTAGCTAAATAGGTAGACTGAAGAGCAAGCCTTTTACTTGCTCTTTTCTGTCCCTGACTGTCACTTCTGCATATCTTTTTTTGTAATTCCAGTAGGTTAGTATTCCAGTTATCAATTTTTTGCCTCTCTGCTCTGAATTCACTCTTCATTGACCACTCTGTAGGGATGGTCACTCTGTAGGGATGGCCCTTTAAATGTTTTTCCTTGGGGCTGGGTGGCTTAGTCGGTTAAGCGTCCGACTTTCACTTAGGTCATGATCTCGCAGTTCGTGGGTTCGAGCCCCGCGTCGGGCTCTGTGCTGACTGCCAGCTCAGAGCCTGGAGCCTGTTTCAGTCTGTGACTCCCTCTCTCTCTGACCCTCCCCTGCTCACGCTCTCTCTCTCTCCTAGAAATAAATAAAAAACATTAAAAAAAAAATTTAAATGTTTTTCCTTCACCAGCCAGCACAGTAGTGCACTTTGTCAACAGGGGATACTGGAGAGAAATTGTAAGAGGAATGGTTTTCCTTCTTTGTCCATGCTTGCTCAGCGGGCTCCTCGGCAACTACTCTGGCAGCAACTCTTACAGCCCAGGCAGCAGCCTCCCCAGTGCCCAGCTCCACCCCACCCCACCCCACCACCCCACCCCTGTGCAGCCTCCTCACAGCACACAGTCTGGCCCCCAGGAGGGTTTCTCCAGAGCCCATCTTCCACACCGCAGGCAGGTTTTCAAGCCCCACCCGCCCACTGAGCGCCCAGCACTCAGTAGTTCTCACAGGCAGCACTTCCCCTTGGCAATTTTATAGGCGAGCGTCTCCAGTAAGGCACTTCCCTATAAACAGCTTTCCCCAATAGTCAAGAGTGCAGATTTACAGCAAGTTCCACCAGTGTGGCACCACAGAAACTTCTCTGCCTATAATGTTGTGATTTGTAATCAGTACATATTTGGTCTTCCTGTTTCTGGCACAGAGCTTTCCCAAGCAATGAGGGCCATAAAGGCATCTCTTGTCCTGTGAATGAGATGATTTTTAGAATGCCCATAGGTAACCTGCAGTTGGAGACTGGTTGCCTGGGGAACCAACCGAGGGACTGGAAGGTTGGAGCCTTCATTCCCAACTGGGAAGAGAGAGGGGCCAGAGGTGAACTCAATTGCCAACTGCCAATGATTTAATCAGCCTTGCCTAGGTAATGGAGCTTCCACAAACACCCAAAAAGACAGGGTTCACAGAGCTTCTGGGTTGATGATGGAGGTGCTGGAAGGGTGTTACGCCTGGAGAGGGCATGGAAGCCCGGTGCCCTTTCCCCAGACCTTGCCTGTGTATCTCTTCCATCTGGCTGTGTCTGAGTTCTATCTTTTGATAGAACTTGGGGTCAGCTAAACAGGGTCTTGCTAGTTCTGGGCAGCCCTTATTGCTCAAGGGGGTAGTTTCGGTTCCCTTCAGGGGAGTTTTGTGTTCAGGGTCTATTGCCTGAATTAAGAGAGCTTGATCAGTTAGAAAGTTTGATGTCAAAGTGCAGGTAATGAAGTCCTCTTCCATGAAAGTGAGGGGCCGTCTTGTAGGACTGAACCTTTAACCTATGGAAGCTGATGATGTCTCCAGGCAGATAGTGTTAGAACTAAGTTGGGCTGTGGGACACCCAGCTGTGTCCCAGCATTGCTTGATGTGGGGAACCCCTCACTCCCAACGCACACACACCTCCCCACACACACACCGCAAAATCCCAGAATCTTTAACCTCTCCATTGAGCCCCAGCCATGCCCTTTCCAGCAGGGTTTGGGTCTCAGCCCACACGGGACCTCCTCTGACCACTTTTCCCTCAGTATTACAGTAGACACTCCTCCTTTTATCTGCGATTCTTACCATCTTTAGAGGTCTCGTTTATTAGCTAATTTCTCATTATTCCATCCCCTGTTTTATACTTTCTCTGTTCAAATTATGATTTTTCTTTCTCGAGTGGACGCTGACTAATACAAGTAGGTAATGGGTCATAAAAATCAAATAACTACAAGACTGAACAGTGAATCAGGCCCGGAGTAAGATAAAGCAGTTCAAGTACCATGATATGAGGCAGCTGACTTTCAACGTCAGTGCCTGGCAGCAGTAGGGACCTGTGACCATCGAAGAGCATATGCCATTTGACGACCTCTGCCTTGGTGTCCCAAATCTTCCCCATCTTAAGAAGCTGGGAATCAGGGCTTTTCATGAAATTTTCTGAATTTTACATTTTGGCGACTAAATCAAGTATTGTTACATTGCTGTGTGGGCCAAACAGCCCGTGTTTGTGAGTTGCCAGTCTAGAACTTCGGGGCTGGACTGATTTCTACCCTCTTGGAAAACTAGAAATAGCAAACTAGAAGGTGCAGGGGAAGCAAGTAGAGGAAATACATTGTAATGTGACAAAAGGGTGAGACCGGGAAACACTTCAAAGTACTGCAGAACATGGGAGTGCAGTCCTTTAGAGCCACTTAATAAAGAAGACAGCTCCACGTTCACATTAAGGGCATTGTGCTTTCTGATCTGACCACAGCACAATAACAGTAATAATAGCTACAGTGTTAATTTATGTGTTAAGTTGTGTGTTGATTTTAATAGTAACCTTGAAAGGGAAGAATTCTTGCCCTGTTTCTAGATGAGGAAATTAAGTTCATACTGATTTTACAAAGTTCAAAAAGAAAGGAACAAAAATTTTTCTTTGAAAAGCATGACTGTATAATGGAGGCCCTTTGTGAAAATTTAGAAAATAGGATCATCTGTGAAAGGAAAATAAAATCATCTGTTCTCACATTGTCCAATGAGAATCACTAGTAACATTTTTTTATTTCTTTCCATTCCTTTTTCTTTTTCTTTGCATTTTTAACATGGTTAATTATGTGTTTTCTGTATAATT
The DNA here is from genome assembly GCA_017311185.1 of Proteles cristata cristata. NCBI lineage: Eukaryota > Metazoa > Chordata > Mammalia > Carnivora > Hyaenidae > Proteles > Proteles cristata. The sequence continues at coordinate 82,295 of JAESUZ010004260.1, forward strand.
TTACATTCTCCCTTCTTTTACCTGGTAGTATAACATAAGCATTATCCTTTATTACTAAAATTGTGCTCTAGGCATTTTTCAATGTTATCATTACATTCAGTTATTTTCTGCATAGAAATTCTTTTTTTTTCAATGTTTATTTATTTTTGAGAGACAAAGCGCAAGTGGTAGAGGGGCAGAGAGAGGGAGACACAGAATCTGAAGCAGGCTTCAGGCTCCCAGCTCTCAGCACAGAGCCTGATGCAGGGCTTGAACCCATGAACTGTGAGATCGAAGTTGGATGCTTCACTGACTAAGCCAGGTGCCCTTGCATAGAAATTCTTATATATATAATTTGTTCAATTTTTGCCATGATAATAGTATTGAGTAAACATTTTTGTGTCTAATGCTATGAATATAGTTCAGATTATTTCCTCAGAAGTAGAATGACAGGATCAAAGGGCATAAATGTTCTTAAAGGTTCTCAATCTGTATTACCAGGGTTTTATTTAATGTTGTTTTTTTTTTAAATTTATTTCTAGGAGAGAGAGAGACAGCGTGAGCAGGGGAGGGTCAGAGAGAGAGGGAGTCACAGACTGAAACAGGCTCCAGGCTCTGAGCTGGCAGTCAGCACAGAGCCCGATGCGGGGCTCGAACCCACGAACCGCGAGATCATGACCTAAGCGAAAGTCGGACGCTTAACCGACTAAGCCACCCAGGCGCCCCAACCAGGGTTTTATTTAATGCGTTTTTCCCAACAAATGCAAATGACGTTATATTCTCACAAACATTTTATACTATTATTGTTGTTTTAAAATTTGCTAATTTGATGGAGAAAATGTATCTTTATTTAAATTTTCTCAGGTCAATTTAACTTCTTGCGTATTAATAATATATATATATTGCCAGGTTCTGGTGTTTTCCCAGGTTCTTTCCCACCAGGTTTTTGTTTGTGTTTGTTTTTGTTTTTGTAGTCCTTTTGAACAGTCTTATGGGATTTCCATTTATGTTTTGTTCTTTTATGTTTGAAAAGACTCCTGCTCAAAAAGAAAAACAAATTAGTCTTATTTTCCAAGGTCGGAGGAAGTGACATTAATAAAGTATTGCTTGTTCTTACCTCCATGTCAAATGAACTAGGAAAGGGGAACCTGTATGCCACTGGGAAAATGGCAAATACTGGAGCATTGTTTGCTTGAACTTTTATCCAAGTATCCGGGTTTTGAGTTCATTTTCTTGCCAAGGAGGGGCTTAGGGCCCTTCCTGATGCTGCTAATGATGTTGGAGATAAGCACCAACAATTACTCTGGGCTAAGTGTGCTGATGTCATGCAATCCTAGCAGTGCCACACCCCCTTCCAACAGACAGGACACTGAGCTTGCTCACGGTCACGCTGCTGCTGCAACTTAGAGGCAGGAAACCTTGGGGCATCCAGTCTCAGTTGAAAGGACTTGAAGAACAAAGTTCATATTTGAGTTTTCTTCTTCACCTGTTACTGACAGGTAATATAGTAGCTAAAATTAATGTAGTAAAGTTACAGGAAGTTCCTCCTTGAAGTGGGTTTGTTTGTAAGAATGTAGAGATGGCCTTTGTTGCTTGAACAAGGGTTACTCTGCACCCTGGGGTATTTCATCGCTGCAGTGCCTAGAGCTTTGCACGGAGTCTTGTAAGAAGAGATGCATCTTTAGTTTTCTAGGAAACTATAGTTTGCTTTCAGTACTAAAATGAGTGTGGTATAAGGGGGATTGAAATAAACTTTTAAATACTAAAAGATTTAAGTTATTGGCTTATATTTCATCAAACCAAATAATTTATTGACTGTTTCAATGAGCAGATAAAAGCAATAAAAGAAAACCCATTTAACTACGTTGGCGTCTGCCAAGAAAATTAAACTGACTTCAAAGCTTTACACTGATAGTTAATGGCATTGAATACAAGCTGTTTTAATTAATACATCTGTTCTGTCCTTCGGCTCAGTCAGGCTGCAGCTGTGAAACTAAAATGAAATAACATAAAAGCAATGGCATTGCATGGTTCATGCCTCTCTTGAGCAAATATGTCATTTCTCTGACAGAAATTACTACTTTGGGCACTCTGTTTTCATCTTAAACCACACTTGGAATTTGTAGTCCTTCATTTAAATAAATCCTTATAGTGATTTACCAAAAGCAAAGGAGAGAACCTGTCAGCATTTTAACTTTGACATATGTACAGTTTTGAGATTGAATCTCAAGTTGGGAAGCTGTGTGAAAAAATACAGCTATAAATCAGATGGCATCTAAAATAATTTAGGTAGTTAAAAAATTTGTAAAAAATAAAACTGGAAACTATAACCCGTGGCAGTGATTGACTCCTGGTTCTTTTTTTCATCAGAAGTGTTACCTCTGTAGTATTCGTCACCCTGAGACTGTTAGCAGACATTTATCAAGCTCATAAAAGTTACGGAAGATAAATGATCTCTGTATTGCCTTGTCAAAGATTGAAATGGTGGCTAAACAAGGTTTTGAGATCCTTGGGAAAAATAAATAAATGTCATTTAAGGTAGTTGCACTAATGAGACAAACGACAGCATTACCTCACATTTGCTATAATGGAATCCTATTACGGTTTTGTGTTTTATGTACTTGAATACCCCTTCAGCCAAAGCGTAAATTCCAAAGCAGCTAACCACCGAAAATTCTTGATATGGTTACACTTGTAAGGTATCTGTTAGGCCTGCCTATTTCCCAGACCTAAAGAAGCTCCACTACATTTGCGTATCTGTTGATACTAGAGCCAGTGAAGTGGGGGGTACCGAGCCCCTAGTGCTTTGCGTGGTGCTGGGCATTTAATTCATTCTTTCAATAAATATTGAGGGAGAATCTGTTATATGCCAGATTCTGGCCTATAAACTGCTGAGTGTTGAGCAGTAAATTAAAACCAAAAAGCCCTTCCCTCATAGAACTTAGAATTTGGGGGGAAGGACAAACCTAGTGTTCTGTGGATGTTTAACTTCATTTGGTAAATGGATGTGCTTTATTTAATCTCAAAAGGAACTAAAACAGAATGTAGTCATTTTAGCTCGCTTGGTCTTTCCTCCAAGGAAATACTATAAAACTAGATGATTTACTCATATTTACCTTAATCTTTTCTTACAGTTCCTCAAATTCTTTCTTTTTTTTTTTTTTTTTATTCTAGGAGAGACAGAGACAGCGTGAGCAGGGAGGGTCAGAGAGAGTTACAGACTGAAACAGGCTCCAGGCTCTGAGCTGGCAGTCAGCACAGAGCCCGACGCGGGCTCAAACCCACGAACCGCGAGATCATGACCAAGCGAAAGTCGGACGCTTAACCGACTAAGCCACCCAGGCACCCCTTTTTAAATTTTTTTAATGTTTTATTTATTTCTAGGAGAGAGAGAGAGACAGCGTGAGCAGGGGAGGGTCAGAGAGAGAGGGAGTACAGACTCTGAAACAGGCTCCAGGCTCTGAGCTGGCAGTCAGCACAGAGCCCGACGCGGGGCTCGAACCCACGAACCGCGAGATCATGACCTAAGCGAAAGTCGGACGCTTAACCGACTAAGCCACCCAGGTGCCCCATCAAATTCTTTGTTTCTAAACTTGCTTATGGTGTTACAATACAGTTCTCATGTTTACACTGTAAGGCAGGGTTTTCCAGGTATTTGGGTTTCAGAGGCGAGTAATATTTTTTTTTAAGTATTTATTTATTTATTTCGAGGGGAAGAGAAAGGGAGAATTGCAATCGAGCTCCGTACTGTCCATGCAGAGCCCAACGCAGGGTTTTATCTCATGAAACTGTGAGATCATGACCTGAGCCAAAATCAAGAGTTGGACACTTACCTAGTTGAGCCCCAGGCCAATAATAATACTTTTGACTTTAGGGAACACTGACACAAGATTGCTTGTTTTTAATTTTGCCAAGTAGAGACGCTCAAAATAAAAGCAAAATTTATTGTCACCAGATCATTTTTTCAAAGCAAGGACATTTTAAGACCAAAAAGTAGGTAGGGCATAATCTCAGAATAAAGAATAGTCTTCTGCATTGAAGAAATAAAACCTCAGGAAAAGCTTGCTACATTCTCCTTCTCTTACTTTGCCCTGGACCTTTAGAAACGGTCAGTAGAGAATAATTATGACTAATTATAATTTTGGTTTTCCTCTTGATGTTGCTGAGGGATTCTTCTGGCTCATACTGTTTAAAGAGGTGTGGGGCGCCTGGGTGGCTTAGTCGGTTAAGCGTCCGACTTTTGCTTAGGTCATGATCTCGCGGTTCGTGGGTTCGAGCCCCGCGTCGGGCTCTGTGCTGACTGCCAGCTCAGAGCCTGGAGCCTGAGTCTGTCACTCCTGCTCACGCTGTCTCTCTCTCTCTCTCTCTCCTAGAAATAAATAAAACATTAAAAAAAAAAAAATTTAAAGAGGTGTATAATTGCATGCTATCTTTTTTCAGAGGTATATTTTGTATGATAGGTTATATAGGTTTGTTTGGGTTTTTTTATATTTATTTTGAGGGCGAGAGCGTGCATATGTGCACGCAAGGGAGGGGCAGAGAGGAGGGGAGAGAGAGAGAGAGAGAGAATCCCAATAGGCTTTGTGCTGTCAGCACAGAGCTTGACTCGGGGCTCGATCTCATGAACCATGAGATCATGACCTGAGCCAAAATCAAGAGTCTGATGCTCAACAGACTGAGCCACCCAGGGGCCCCCAGATTGTACGTGTTGTGCCATGTGGTGGACATTGTCTTGCAGTGTCGGGGCACCAGTGTGTGTTGGTGAATCTAATCGTGCTCCTACGACTAACACGCCTGGCCGTGTGGTCTGGAGCAAATTATCTCTCACCTTCGGCCTTGGATTCTTCATCTGTATAGCAACAGAGGATCATTCTTTTACATTTTCTTTCAGTTCTTAAATTTGGATTCTGTGTCAATACCTTTAGTAGCTAGTATCCCTCATTTTAAAGTACGCACCTAAAGACTAATAAAATAAAAATAAACAATTTTTGCTGTGTCTTTCTAAAAATCTGGACCACATTCCTAATCACATTCTTTCAGCTGAGAGGGTTTAATTGTTCATACATGATTTAAAAAGAGATGTGATTTTATGACTATGTGCTTTAAAGACTTACCATGATTTCTTTGTAATGACATTTTGTTGCACATGGAGATACAACTATTTTCAAGCTTACTAAGGCCTTTGGGAAATTCTTACAAAATCTATTGCCATATATTTAGAAATATGGTCCATATAGGGGTGCCTAGATGGCTCAGCTCAGTTGGTTAAGTGTCTGACTCTTGATATTGGCTCAGGTCGTGATCTCACGGAGCATGGAGCCTGCTTGGGATTCTCTCTGTCTCTCTGTCTCTGTCTCTCTCTCTCTCTCTCTCTCTCCCTCTCCCCCCTCCCCCATTTGAATGCTCTCTCTCTCTCAAAATAAATGAACATTTTTTTAAAAAGAAACATAGTCCATATAAATAAGTGAATGGAATTATGGGTATTTTGCCTTAGAAAGAAGAATACCTCAAAATATTAGATTTTTTTATTTTTTTAAAGTTTATTTTGAGAGACAGAGACAGCACGAGTAGGGGAGGAGCAGAAAGAGTTGGGGAAAGAGAGACTCTCAAGCAGGCCCTGCACTGCCGGCAAACAGCCGGACACAGACTCAAACTCACAAAAATGTGAGATCATGACCTGAGCTGAAATCAAGAGTCAGAAGCTTAACCGATTGAGCCACCCAGGCAGCCCATGTTAGATTTTTTTTTTAATTTTTTATTTATTTCTGACGGGGGGGGCAGCGTGAGCAGGGGAGGGTCAGAGACAGGGAGAGACACAGAATCGGAAACAGGCTCCAGGCTCTGAGCTGACGGTCCGCACAGAGCCCGATGTGGGGCTTGAACCATGAACAGTGAGATCATGACCTGAGCCAAAGTCGGACACTTAACTGACTGAGCCACCCAGGCACCCCCATGTTAGATTATTTTTAAGTAGCTTAAAATTTAAAAGGCAGCATTTTAGGAGAATTTTTTCTTTACTTTATGGATCTGAAGGTTTTTTTCATCATGTGCATAGATATCTAAGTTCTTCTGGATGGCACGTATCCCTCAGTTGTCTTAAATGGTGCTGTTTCACCTGCATCTTAATCGTATAGTATGCAAACCCCAAGAACTCCCCTCTGCTCCTGCTTTTTAAAACTTGTCTCAGTATAGAGCTTAATATAACTCCAATGTAGAATATTATAAAGCACTTTACAAGTGCCTAGTAAATTTGTGGATTGGTCCAGAATTGTGAATACCACTGGGTTTTCCATGCAGTCACTGACAAAAAATTATGATGAATGATTTTTAAGGAATGTTTGAATGACAGATGAATTGTTTAAGAAAAAATTTTGGAGGGGCGCCCGGGTGACTCGGTCAGTTGAGCGTCCAACTCTTGGTTTTGGTTCAGGTCATGATCACACAGTTTCATGAATCCGAGCCCCATGTCTGGCTCTGCACTGGCAGTGAGGAACCTGCTTGGGATACTCTCTCTGCCCCTCTCCTGCTTGCGCTGTCTCTGTCTCAAAATAAATAAATAAACTTAAAAAGAAAAACTTTTGGAAATGTCTTTTAGTATCCTAGATTGACTCTGAGTTTGGTTTCAAAGAGTTGCCCTGAAGAAGCTATGTTAAAATTGAATGGTTCTAAAATGAATCCTTTCAGGGATCCTGGCTGAATAAATGACTACTTAGGAAATTTTTATAGATATGTAATTTTGTGGAGTAAAAGGTACCAATCTTAATACAGTTTGATGAATTTTGACAAATGTAAACAAATGTATGTCACATCCCACTCAAGATTTAGAGCCTTTCCATCATCCTAAAAAAATAACCTGATGCTGTTTTCTAGTTAGTCCCTCCTGCCACTGTGTTCCCCCACTAACCCTGTCTGCTAGAGGCAGCCAGTGTTTTGATTTTCTTTGCCAAAGGTTAGTTTGGCCTGCTTTTGAATTTCATACAAATGGACTCAGTAAATAACTCTTCTGGGTGGGGCCTCTTTCATTCAAATATCAGGAAATGTTTTTGAAATTCATTCAGGTTGCTGTATGGAGCAGTAGTTCATTCCTTTTTGCTACTGAGCAGTAGTCTACTGTATGAATATAGCACAGTTAGTTTATACATTGTTTATACATTATACATCTTCCCATTGATGGACATCTTACCCAGATTGTGCCTCTTATTGAGAAAACGCCTATGAACATTCTCGTACAAGTTTTGTGTGTGTGTGTGTGTGTGTGTGTGTGTGTGTGTGTGTGTGTGTGAACATGCTTTTTTTAAAATCTTTTTTAATGTTTCATTTATTTCTGAGAGAGAGGGAGACACAGAATCCAAAGCAGGCTCCAGGCTCTGAGCTGTCAGCACAGAGCCCGATGCGGGGCTCAAACCCACAAACTGTGATCATGACCTAAGCCAAAGTTGGACGCTCAACCGACTGAGCCACCCAGGCGCCCCCATACATTTTTATTTCTCTTGGAAAATACCCAAAGTTAAATTGTTGGTTTAACTTGATATGAGACTAATAGTTTTCCAAAGTGGTGTACCATTTTATGGTCCCACCAGCAATGCATGAGAGTTCCCAGTTGCTCTAGGTCTTTGCTATTGTTTAGTGTTGTCAGCCTTTAATTGGAGCCATTCTAGTGGGTATAAAGAGGTATCTCGTAGTTTAGATTTGCATTTTCCTGGTGACTAAAGACGTTGAGCCCTCTTTCATGGGCTTATTGGACATTCATATATCTCTGATGAAGTAGCTAATCAATGTTTTACCATTTTTTGTTGTGTGGGTTTTTTGTTTGCTTGTTTTTGCCTTTTTACTGAGTTGTGGAAGTTTTTTATAATTTCACAAGTCCTTTATCAGTGTCTTAGGTTCAGTTCCCCAGAAGACAGACTGTGAGAAGGAGATTTGCACACAGGAAGTTTTATTGGGGAGTGCTTTTGGGAATAACACCTTGGAAAGAATGAGCAGGATTAAGCAGATGGGACAAGTTGAACTGTAATTCAGTTACAATAGAGGCCCCAGCTCACCTCACAGCAGGCTCTGAAGCTGGGTGGCCCTTCAGAGATTTCCTGAATCAAGGCCAGGGGAGCTGGCTTTGTACCTCCCTCCATGCATCCCGGTGGACTAGCCATGGGATATGAACTCCCCTGGGAGAGGGAATATGGCCTTAGGTTAGTCAGTACCCTTTGGCCCAAGGTCAGGTCCTCAGAGGGACTCAGCTGTCCCATCAGAAGGCAACACTCCCAGCAGCTGGGAGAACAGGTGTCTCCAACCTGAAGGAGGTTGATGTGGACAGTGTTACCACAGCATCCATTACAGATGTGTGCGTTGTAGCTATTTTCTTCCGCTGTGTAGCTTATCTGTTCATTTTCTTAATGGGTCAGTAAGCATTTTAAATTACGATGTGGAATTTTTTGGTGTTTTTGCCAACACCAAAACTGCACAGATCCTCTTCCTTCTAGAAGTTTTTGAGTTCTAGAGCTTATATTAAGGTATAATCCATCAGGAATTAATTTTTATGTATGGCCACCCAAGTAATTCTTGAGGGCGTTCAGCTCTTTCTCTTTTAAGTACTGCCCTTTCATCTCTTCTCCTCTTCCCTTAATTTGCAAAGCAGGGGCGTCTTTCTTTTCCATTTCCCAGAGTAGACCATAGGCAGAGTCAAAATGCTGACAGGACAGTTTTCTTCCCCAGCAATTTATTCGCTAGTTTGATTTGTGGAGTTGTGAAAGCAAGTCCCTAAAATGAAATGGTGTGCTCAGTCCAGTTCAGTTTACCATTATTTTTGTCTTTCCTTAGAAGTAAAACTTAATATTCATGAATTTTTTTTAAAGCAAAGGTGACTTTTATGAATTCGTTAGAGAAAATGAGAAGACTAACTCACATACCATGTCCCCTTCTACACAGAATAGAGCTGTTTTTCTGACTGGTGTCCTCTGTGCTCTGACAGTTTGTCTCAGAGTGCTGTGATGAACAGTGCTTTGATGAGCTTAGTAACTTGTAAAAGACAAAAGCTCTTAGAATAGCTCATTATTAAATATTAATATAGTAACACCAGTTGTTTGGTGTCATTTTTCCAAAATGCTTCAGTCACTTTCTCCTGTTGCCTCTTATATAAGACATGTACAAATATTCTTATTTTATGGAAAAAAGCCGAGGTCCTGAATTATTAACCCATTTGGACCTGGGGCCATTTCTGCCTCCCAGGTCAGTGCCCGCTACTGCTGGATGCGTTCAGAAGGCTCTGTTTATAAGTAGCTAATAAGGGTCATCCTGCATGCCTGAAGTCCCCTCTTGCTACATGTCAATGTGAGTTGGTGCTAACATTGCAACTGTAGTTTCCCTATTTTCACTAGATTCCTTCCTTCCTCCCAAAAAGGAGGGGGCCTTGATGCTTCAACCAGCCTTTCCACTAAGATCCCATTTTCCCATAAAGACAGTACATGGAAGTCTGTGTGTTCATATATTTATTCCCCGAGCCTCAGAGTCACGAGTTCAGTAGTAGAGCAGAGAGAATACAGCCACTGTTATTCCTGCTCACCTCGTAAAGGAAACTAAAACAAAAAAGTGAAGGTGTGTACGTGACACACCATTAATTATTGAAACATTTTCATAAGCAACATACATAATTGCCCCCTTTTAGTTTTTTAAATCATTTTTCATGCTGCTAAGACTCCAGGAAGCCATATAGGGCACACCACTGCTTCCAGAAATTTTGAAATGTAATCTTACATATCTTGTATGTTGGGAGTCAGTCTCTCAAAGAAAATTGGGTAGAAAGAAAAAAAATTGAGATTAGGTTGGATTAAAACCATAGATCATTTATGGCATTGATTGTGACGATGGTTTCACAGATATATACTTACCTCCATACCATCAAGTTGTATACATTAAATATCTGCAGCTTTTTGTATTTCAGTCATATCTCAGTAGAGCACTTTAAAAAAATCTGTAGAACAATTTAGTACTGAATTCATTAAGCATATTTTTTTCATCGTACTACGTGTTCATTGCAGCTCAATTATGAATATGTTTTACAAATTGTATGTTACATATTATGTTTATAAATCACAAAGTCAAAAATTTGTTAAGGTTTAATTTATACTTATTCTACTTATGTATACTTGTATTTCAAATGTGAGATTATCAATGCATATTGTTTGCTACCAGCTTTTTCCTCATAGCAGTTATCATGACTTTCTATAACCTTGAATAGAATCATAGTGGGGTTGTTTGCTTTTTTTTTCTTTTTTAATTTAATTTTTGAGAGGCAGAGAGAGACAGAGTGTAAGTAGGGGAAGAGCAGAGACAGAGGGAGACACAGAATCCGAAGCAGGCTCCAGACTTCAAGCTGTCAGCACAGAGTCCGATGCAGGGCTTGAACTCACGAACCGTGAGATCATGACCTGAGCCGAAGTAGGACACTCAACCGACTGAGCCACCCGGGCACCCCAGAATCATAGTGTTTAATGGCTGAATGTTATGGTACTGTGATGAAATATTATGGTTTATTTAGTCAGCCTCCTTTTTTGAACATTTAGGATATATTCAGGTTTACACTCTTAGTGCAGCGATCATCTTTGCATAATTCTTTCTTAGGATGAATTTCTAGAAGTGAAATTGCTGGATCAAAGAGTACACATTTTTGAGGCTTTAAATTGAAATTGCCAAATAGTGGTCCAGATAGGCTGTAGCACTTCACATTTCTCCCAATGTTAGGCAGGTGTGCTCATTCCTCCCGTCATGCATGGACAGGAGACAAGCTTTCCCACATTGTTGCCAATCTGGTAAGTTTGTAAATGGGATCTTCCTGTTTTAATTGGCAATAATTATTCATGAAGCTGACAGTGTTCACTGGCCATTGTTGGTTTTGGTCTCACAAATGAGCAGCTCACAGTCTTGTTTACAGATACTTCAGAAACTTTTTCTCATTTATTCATCAATCTTTTCAACGGTTTCTTTTTTTAAAAAAAATTTTTTTTAACGTTTATTTTTGAGAGACAGACAAAGCATGAGCAAGGGAGGAACAGAGAGGGAGAGAGACACAGAATCCAAAGTAGGCTTCAAGCTCTGATCCATCAGCACAGAGCCCAACGCGGGGCTCAAACCCTCGAACCATGAGATCATGACCGGAGCCGAAGTCGGACGCTCAACTGACTGAGCCTCCCAGGTGCCCCGCTTTTCAATGGTTTCTTATGTTTTCTTTCCAGGAGCGACTAAAGCTGGTGACTGTTCTGGGTGCTGGTCTTCTGTGTGGAACTGCGCTGGCGGTCATCGTGCCTGAAGGAGTACATGCACTTTATGAAGATATTCTTGAGGGTGAGAGAGAGAGAGAGAGAGAAGAGGGCCTTCTTTGAGAAATGTCGTTGATGTGGAGAGTTGAAAGGAGAAGCTTAGTGGGTTTTTTTTTCCTGAACATCGTTCACATTTGCCATACAGTCCCACCCTAAGAATTCTTAACACTTCTCTCCTGGCATCTTTGACATTGAACACACCCTTAGCAGTTTGTGAATTGGATGTCCCAATTCACCAATGCCACTTAAGATGGAGTCACAATAATGCATGGATTTCAGTCTTCTAAGTATGACAGTCCTGCTGTCGGTTCTGTGGTGCCTTTTTGGGTGATGGTTTTCATTTTAGTTCAGTTTTCAAAGGCTTTGTAATGCTGCTTTGGGTATGTCCGTCCCCACAGAGTGCAGGGGTGAGTCTGGGACGTGTGCCATTTATGCACACTGTTAAGGGAGCCCTTCTCAGCTCTTTCCTCTCCAGATACCTCTCACCCTCCCCTGCTCCCAGGGGCCCCTTTGCTTCGTCCTCTGGCCAGAAGGATGGACTTTCTCTGGGAGTTTTAACTGCCTCTGTTGTCGCTACACACTTCTGTGTAACTTGGGGCTCCCGTAGGATAAAGGAGCAGGAGAAAGGGGAGAACAGAATAACCAGATTTTCCCCCATGCTCTTCAGACCGCTCCGGCCAGAAAGGTGTGGTTTTTCAGGCGGTTGTAACTACCTGGGTTGCTGCCGTGCCAGTCAGCAACTGGGACGGCCTTCAGGGCAGGGCTGGGGAAGAAGGATGGGGGGCGGGGGGGTCTCCCTCCATACCAACACCTCACAGCAGCCCCTTTCCTGGGCCCCTGGCCGGAAGGACAAGGTTTCTTTGGAAGTTTTTGCTGCCCTCTCTCCCCTTGCTATGGCTTACATGTGTTAGTCCTTGGGGAGCTGTCCTTGGTGTGTTCTGTCCAGTTTGTGTAGTAACGATCATGTGATTGAGGCTCTAATAGGCTCACTCCATCTTAGCCTGCTCCAGAAGGCCCCGTCATTCTCTTTAAGAAGTAAAATATTAACACCCCACTCTGTGAAAAAATTTTTGGAAGTAGCATAACCATCATTAACTTTAAACGCTTCATCTTTGAATTTTCCACATCTGTGCGCACTCTGGTGAGCTTGGTCGCTTTATTTTCTGCCACTTTATCTTTTTCTTCCCCCACCCTTTTCCTCTTTCTCTTTATTGTAGATCAAACCAACCTTCCTCCCCACTTCAAGAAAGGAGTCTGTGTACATGTTTACCACAGCCTATAGTTTAGTTCTCTGTGGACCTTATAATTATGATAATTAACAGATATTTTTTCAGAGCTCAATGTACCATGTTAATCAAGTGCCAGGGCACTTTAATAAGCATTATTAAATACTAATTAATGTAAAAAGGAATCTCTCCCATATTTTTTATAATTATAGCTCTAAAATCACTAGAATTAGATTAGTATTCATGTGAGAAAACGATCTTTCTATAGAAACAAGTTTTAAGAAGATGGTTTGTTGAGGACTTCAGTGCTTGTTTACCGTGGGGCTAAATTTGAAGCCACTGTAATTTTTTGGAACATGAGAATTGGTACATTGAGGAAGACAAGCTGTGGGATCAAAAACCTAAATATAAACCTGATACATTATTCATGACTGTTAGGATAGTCATTGGACTGTTACCAGAAAAGGCTCAATATAGATTGTTTTACTAATTTGTCCACGAATGCCACATATCAGATATTTTAGAGAAATATAGTTATCTTGTGGTTTTGTCATTTTGCTCTACATTTAAATAAAAGGAGAGGGTTAAATCTGTTATATTTAATTAAATCTTATTCTGTCTCTTTAAAACTCTTAAACTTTATCCTCAGGATTCTGAAACATGGATGATCATGGACTGTTATCTGTCTCTTCTACTTCTTAGTTTGTCTACTAAAATGTCTGTCTGATCTCTGCTTTCTCCCCACCCCCTCCTCTCCTCCCCCCACCACATTATTTTATTACTGTTGTTTCTGACAGCATGTCAACTATTTCTGACCACAGGTAACATAAGATGTTTAAAAATGAATCTCCAAATTCCACTTACTGTATACCTGTGTTCCTGGACACTTATGGAGCCCTTAGCAGGTGTTCTGTGAGGGTCTTCACATATACTGTCTAATTATCACAACAACCCTCTGAAGCAGATGCAATTTTGCAGATGAGGACATTAAGCCACAAGGACACTGAACAACTTGTCCAAGGTGGTCAGCCAGTAAGTGTCAGGAGCAGGATTTGAACATAGGCAGTCTTACTCTGAACCCTACCCTTTTTTTTTTTAGCATGCATTTCCCCACAGGGAGAATTTAATTGATGGCACTTGTTTACTTTCCTCTTAAAAGACCAGTTGCAACCAGATGAAATGAATGTAACCTCAAGATTTGATGGTCATTATAATATAACAAAATGTGAAGCTTAGAACTTCTAAGCTTCTCCTCCCAGCTCAGAATGCTTGCCTCTCTTAACAGCCAGCGTTTTCTTAGATCTGCAGTCAGGCCCCACACATCCAAGCCTTGAACAAGCCTCTTTGTAGTTTTAGCCTTTTTCCAGAAAATCGGCTTGGTCTGCACAACATAGCCACTCTGCTTCCTGTCATAATGCCACTTTCCCTGGGCATAAAGAGAACCTCTACCTTTCTTGTACTGTGTCACTTTGTGGGGTGCCTGCAGCGCTTTGTGCAGAAAGTCCAGCGGGTTTGGGCAATGTTCACCATGTTTGCAACAGCGCTATCGGCATGGGGGCAAGTGAAGCGTACCCTCTTAGTGACGGTACTCTGCCACATGGGGTGCATCCCAAGGAACTTAAAATTACCATTGCAGCATTTATCTGCTGAAGAGTTCTTATAATACGATATTTTTCCTTTCAAAAACACAGTAATATTTTGATCAAAGATTCATTCATTAACATCCCTTTAACATGTCAGCTTTATACATTTGATTGTGATCAAGTTTTTCCTTTTACATGAGCAACAGAACATGTCACCATTAAGTAGAAGTTATTCTGCCCTATTACTGAAAGCACATGTCAGGTATAATGAACTATTTGTCTTTGCTAGAAAAACTGTATAATAAAGAGCTATAAAGGTTGCAAGGTAGGAGTAGAAGTTGGAAAATTAAAAACAACAAAGGCCCAGATCAAAACTGGAGATCACTTCAAAAAAAATCAAAAAAAGCCAGATTACCTGAAAATTTGTTTCTTTTATAGAGGTATGTATTAATCTGAAGGAGGAGTTTCAACAAATCTCTTCAAAGGGTAAATTGATTCTGTTACCTTTCATTTAATGAAAGTCTGTGACAAAGGACGGCTACAGGCTACACATCATACAGATGGAACTTACTGGAAAGATTCCTATATACATCTCTAGGGACAGAATCAAGCCCATATTGATTTGCAGAGCACTTTCTTAGTGGCGTGAGAAATCTGTGTCTGATGTGCAATATCCAGTGATAATACCATTGGTTTGTGTACTTTGCATCTAGGAGTATGATGTGGAACAAGTCTCGGCTAATGAATTACCAACCAGTGTCCTGAGTAATCAGACATACTAACCTGAAGGCTCATTCATGAATAGTATATATACATATATGTGTGTATATATATATATATGTATATGTATATGTATATGTATATATACAACTTAATGTATTTTAATTAGATTAAAAGATTAAAATTAAATTAAACTATTTTGAGATCCCAGTTTTTGCTAGGTTCAGTTTCACGTCCAGAGTAGAAGGGAGGATGAGTGCATAAATATTCAGTATCTGGATTCCATTACTGATTTGTGTATGTACCAATAAGGTGATTATCACTCACATTAAAAAGGGTTTATTTTTGTTTTTTGGTTAATATTTGCAAATAAAACCAATAATACCTACCATCGTATATATTCCATTGCAAGTAAAACCAGTAATGTCTACAATTGTATATATCCCAAGAAGTATTTCATGTTTTTATATAACGTTAAATTCTGTGAATGATAAGCATTCAGATCTTTTATGAGATGCCTCAATCAATAGCACAATTATTTCAAGCAATGTTTATTATATGTTGCTGATATTTTACTTATCTGCTAAATTTTTACATCAAAATAAGTATTAACACCTTCAAAATTATAACTTCATGAAATTAGGCGTTTATAGAAATGATTGCTTAAAAAACGTTGGAAATCTTTCTTTAATTTACCTCCCTGTGTTCAGTACCTTTAGATGAGTATCATCAGTGGCAGCAGGATTTTCCTTGAGTCATTTTGGTTTGGGGAAATATAAAATTTATTCAGTACCAATCTTCATAATAAGATAGCTGAGCAATTTATTCAATACTATTTTATATCAAAAAGTGATAACTATAAAGACAGTTGTATTGTGATTCATAAACTTGACTCTTTAGCAGTACCAAAAGAGAAGTTTCAAAATTATTTTCAGAAAGCATTGTTGGCACCTTACACCTGTGAAAATGGCTAGAAAGATAATCAAAAAGGTAATCAAAAGATATCAAAAAGATAATCAAAAGACAGTGTTGGTGAGGATATGCAGAAAAGGACCCTTCCTGCATTGTTGGTGGGAATGTAAATTGGTGCAGCCACTGTGGAAAACAGTATGGAGGGTCCTTGAAAAATTATAAATAGGAATACTATATGATCTAGTAATTCTACTGTTTATTGACCTAAAGAAAACTAAATCAAAAAGATACATGCACCCCTATATTTGTTGCAGCATTATTTACAATAGCCAAGATATGGAAGCAACTCAAGTATCTATTATTAGATGAATGGGTAAAGAAGATAGTGTGTGTGTGTGTGTGTGTGTGTGTGTGTGTGTGTGTGTGTGTGTGTGTATGAGAGAGAGAGAGAGATTGCATATTACTCAGCCATAAAAAAGAATGAGATCTTGCCATTTGCAACAATATGGATGGATCTGGAGGGTATCATATGAGGTAAAATATATCAGAGAGAAAGACAGTACAGTATGATTTCACTTACATGTAAAATCTAAAACACAAACCAAAAACTTTTTTATTTTTTTTATTTTTAGAGAGAGACTTTTTTTTTTTAATATTTTTTTTTATTTATTTCTAGGAGAGAGAGAGACAGCGTGAGCAGGGGAGGGTCAGAGAGAGAGGGAGTCACAGACTGAAACAGGCTCCAGGCTCCGAGCTGGCAGTCAGCACAGAGCCCGACGCTGGGCTCGAACCCACGAACCGCGAGATCATGACCTAAGCGAAAGTCGGACGCTTAACCGACTAAGCCACCCAGGCGCCCCAGAGAGAGACTCTCAAGCACACTCCATGCTCAGTATAGAGCCTGATGTGGGGCTTAATCCCATGACCCTGGGATCATGACCTGAGCTGAATTCAAGTTGGATGCTCAACCAACTAAGCCACCCAGGTGCCCCCCCAAAAAACACACAAAAAAAGCAAAACAGACTCTTAAATGCAGAGAACGAACTAGTAGTTGCCAGAGAGGAGGCGACTAGGGTGATAGGTCAAGTAGGTTAAGGGGATTTAGAGGTACAGGTTTCCAGTCATAAAATAAGTCACAGAGATGAAAAGTATGGCATAGGGAATTTAGTCAATAATATTGTAATATTGACAGATGGTAACTATACTTACCATAGTGAGCACTAAGTTAATATAACATTGTATTTTAATTATATTCAATAATTTTTTTAAAAAGCGTTGTTGGAATAAGATAATGAAGAGTCTTTTTTTCTTTAATGTTTTTTTATTTATTATTGAGACAGAAACAGAGCATGAGCAGGGGAGGGTCAGAGAGAGATGGAGACAGAATCCGAAGCAGGCTCCAGGCTCTTGAGCTGTCAGTCTTATGAAGAGTCTTATACTCACCTAAGTTTTAAAACTCTGATAAAGTTATAACTAATAAAGTAAAATGATGTTGGCTATCCTTTGAAAATTGTAATTAGGCTTGATGTTTCAGGTCTGTGGCCACCCCAAAAGTAATTGCCTTTAGGAGCGCCTGAGTAGCTCAGTCAGTTAGGCGTCCAACTTTGGCTCAGGTCAAATCTTACGGTTCATGGGTTTGAGCCCCGCATCAGACTCTGGGCTGACAGCTCAGAGCCTAGAGCCTGGAGCCTGCTTCAGATTCTGTGTCTCCCTCCCTCTCTGCCCTTCCCCTGCTCATACTCTGTCTCAAAAAGAAATAAACATTAAAAAAAAAAGTAATTGCCTTTAAAAATTATTATGCAACTGTTCACAAATAATAGTATGACTAATACCCTTTAATAACTTATGCTCTTATCCAAACTCTTGGCATGACCTGTAACCTAATTTAGTATATTTGTTACCTATTACAGTTGAATTTATAAAGATACATGTGCATAATTATCAACACTAGAAGATTATATTTTTTTCCATTAAGAAATCTTTTTATCGGGGCGCCCGGGTGGCTTAGTCGGTTAAGCGTCCGACTTTCGCTCAGGTCATGATCTCGCGGTTCGTGGGTTCAAGCCCCGCGTCGGCCTCTGTGCTGACTGCCAGCTCAGAGCCTGGAGCCTGTTTCAGTCTGTGACTCCCTCTCTCTCTGACCCTCCCCTGCTCACGCTGTCTCTCTCTCTCCTAGAAATAAATAAAAACATTAAAAAAAAAAAAAAAAAGCAGACATGAGAAAAAAAAAAAAGAAATCTTTTTATCTAGGAGCGCCTAGGTGGCTCGGTTGAGTTGACCTCAACTTGGGCTCAGGTCATGATCTTGCTGTCCAGGTTCGACATACACAGAAGTATGTTATACACATATTGTCAGTATACAGCTCAATGATTTTCACAAACTTTGCAGTCATGTTACCATGAGGCCACATCTTAATTGTCCAACATTACTAATTCAAGAGTCTTAAGCTACTTCTCAAACTTAATTATTTTTCATCTCTGAACTTTCAGTCACTTCTTTGGCTTAAAACTCTTACTGCTAACAGTTTTGTTTGCATAAGGAATCGAGTGGTTCTAACACAGCCTACCCGCCTTTGTCTCCTAGGCCCGTTTGGCGTTCAGCTCTCTTTAGTTGACCATTGCAGTCCAGGCTTCTGATTTCTAGAAAATGCCCCTTATTCCAAAGTCATCCATTTCTGCCCCGAGTCTCTCTAGTTCCAGTAGTTCTTTCAAACTAAAAGTAGCAACTCAGTGGGTCTTCAAATAAATTTAGTGAGTTGGACTTGTAACCGGTGTTTAAAAAGAGCCTGGGGACGCCTGGACAGCTCAGTGGGTAAAACGTCTGATTTCTCCTCAGGTTATGATCTCACGGTTCCTGAGTTCAAACCCCACATCAGGCTCATTGCTTTCAGCACAGAGCCCACTTTAGATCCTCTGTCCCCATCTTTTTCTGCCCCTTCCCTGCTCGTTCTCTCTCTCTCTCAAAATAAATAAATAAATTTAAAAAATAAAATAAAAAGAGCCTGATAGAGGGACAAAGAAAGGGAAAGACAAAAAATGGAAGAGTTATATGGAACTAATATAAGCTTCACTATTTTGTGAAACTTTGTAGTTAGTTTTTCATATAAATAAAATTTATTTTTTACTATGGGTCATGGTCTGAAAAGTTTAAAAACCTTCATAAATCTCATTTTAGTAATTTAAAAATACTACTGAACATTAACATCAGAATAACAGTTGATAGTCATAGACCTTGTTTAAAATCTCATCAGTATTGGCTGATGAAAACTTTTCTATGTCTTGGAAGAACACTCCATCTCATTTTAAGATGCCAGTGTGACCCAGAGATGTTACAGGAAAACGGTCACAGGCAGATAGCCCTCGTGAATGTACACGCAATAGTCTTTTACCAAATAGCAGTAAACTGAATGCAGCCATACAGAAAAAGGATAACACATCTTAACCACATGGAGTTTATCCCAAGAATGCAAAGCAGGGGTTAGAGTAATATCCAGAAACCAGTTTAAATGATTATATCAATGAAATAAAGTAGAAAACCCATCTGATCACCCTTAACAGAAAAGCATTTGACAAAATTAAACTCTCCTTCATGAAAAAAAAAATCACAGCAAACTAGGAAGAGTTTCCTTACTGAGAAAGGAAATATTTGATATTTGAAATTTGATTTGATATTTGAAAACCCTATGGATAAGACACCTAAAGTTTAGAACAAAGCCAGGCCATCTCTTCCCAACCACTATTAAACATTGTATTTGGGATCCTAGCTGGATCCTAGTCCACAGTAAGGCCAGGGAAAGAAAGAAAAGGCATAAAGATTGGAAAGAAGCAAAACTCTTTGAAGATGACATGATCATATATGTAAAAATGGTTGAAGTTTTAAAGCTTCACAATATCAAATGCTGACAATGGCATTGAACACCTAGAACTCCCGCACTGCTGTTGGGCATGGAAGATGGTACAACCACTGTGGAAAACACAGCTTTTTATAATTTAACCTACACACAACCCATCAATTCCAAGCCTATGTATGTACCCAAGGGAAAAGAAAACAAGTATCCACAGAAAGACTTGTACCTGAAGGCTTATAGCAGCTTCATTTATAGTAGACCAAAACTGGAAATAACCCAAGTCTCCATCAGTAGGTGAATAGGTAAACAAAAGCATGTGATACATGCAAAGCATAGATAAATCTCAAAACATCATGCTAAGCAAAAGAATCCTTATACAGAAGAGTACAATACTGTATGATTCTATTTATATGAAATCCTAGAATAGGTAGAAGAAGAAAAAACCTCTGGGGACAAAAAACATATCAGTGTTTGACCTGGGACCACGAGTGATATATTGACTTCAGAGGAGCATAAGAGAACTTTTCGGGGGTTTCAAAATATTCTATATCTTGTCCTTGGTGGTAGTTACTAGAGTTTTTGTATTTGTGAAAACTCGTATGTCTTATTGTATGTAAATTATACCTCAGTAAAGTTGGGTTTTTAAAGAAAGATTTAGACATTTAATTTAAAAACAAGTAGACAAAACCAGTGTTAGAAAAAAAATCTCCAACTTAAAAAATTCCTTTGGGTTGATGAAAAAGTTCTGGAGATGATAGTAATGGTGGCAGACTATACCATCTGTGAATGTACTTAATGCTGCAGAACTCTACACTTAAAAATGGTTAAGGGGCGCCTGGGGTGCTCAGGAGGTTAAGCCCGACTGGATTTTGGCTCAGGTCATGGAACTCATGGTTCATGGGATCAAGACCCGGCATTGGGCTCTGTGCTGACAGTGAGTAGCCGGCTTGGAATTCCCTCCCTCCCTCCCTCCCTCTCTCTCTCTCTCTGCCCCTCCCCCACGCTCACTCTCAAAATAAATGAATAAACTTTAAAAAATGGTAAGTAAATTTTATATTACATGTATTTTATCACGTTTAAAAATGTTAAAAAAAAAAAAGAAAACAGCTATGAAAACAAAAATCTTAAGGAATTAGGATATGAAAACAAAAATCTTAAGGAATTAGAATATAAAAGTTTTGTTTTGTTTTTAAGCTTAAGATGGCATGTACTTTGTGCCCCTCAAAAATATCTTGTAAAGAATTAAGGCAAGGTCGCATGGGTGGTGTCCGACTTTGACTCAGGTCATGATCTCATGGTTCGTGATTTCGAGCCCCACATCGGGCTCTGTACTGACAATGCCAAACCTACTTGGGATTCTCTCTCTCTCTCCATCTCTCTGACCTTCCCCCACTCACACTCGCTCACTCTCTCTCGCTCTTTCTCAAATAAATTAAAAAAAATGAAGGCAGAGTCTAAAATGTTACAAGGGTTTAAAAATTACAGTTTCTTTGATCAAAGGTAAAAATGCTTAATTTAGGTATAAATGACAAATGTCTAAATTGTTAACATGAAACACAGCAAAAATCAGGATTCTAGCCTTGAAGCATTTATGCTTTGAGTGTCATATGTGAATATAAACTAGACAGTATTACCTGGCCAACTGTCCCTTCCTGTAATTTGGAGTATCCCAACAATTGTATTTCTAGACCTGAATTTAGACTGAAAGATGTGTCTCTTAAATTGCTCTGCCCTTTTGGTTTCTAATTACTGATTGCCTCCTGATATTCTTTAGAAACCTATTACTTTTTTTTAATTTTAATGTTTTACTTATTTCTGAGAGAGAGAGAGACAGCGTGAGCAGGGAAGGGTCAGAGAGAGAGAGAGACACAGAATCTGAAATAGGCTCCAGGCTCTGAGCTAGCTGTCAGCACAGAGCCTGATGTGGGGCTCGAACCCACCAACCATGAGATCATGACCTGAGCCGAAGTCAGATGCTTAACCAACTGATATTTATAAATAAAACCAATATTTATAAATTAAAAAATATTTTTATATTTATATTTTATAAATACATTTTTATAAAACTTATAAAAGCTTTATACTCAGTTTACTCTTTATTTGCAATTCCTACATCAACCTAGGTATAAAACCAGATGAATTATATTTATTTTATAAATATATTTTATATTTATATTTATTTTATATTTATTTTCATTATCACGGCTCTTCATTCAACTGTTTTCATCAAAATAAAACGCATCGTAGTTTCTGATGATATTGGCAGGAATTTCTCAGCCAGGAAAGAGGATGCTATCATTTGGAAATAGGACTGCTGTCTTGCTTGGGAATTTGCTTCCACTTCCTAGGTTTTGAGAATAATGGGCAGTTAAAAGATCTACATTCCAAAAAGAGTTTATGATTGGCCACATTTTTATGGGAAGTAGATGTCTTTGTAGCATAGTGAGTAGAGCTGGAAATGCAGAGGAATGAAAGCTTCTCTGTGAACATGTTTCAAGGTGGACAACATTTTCTCTTTATGGTTCATTCTGTTCTAGGTAAGCACCACCAGGCGAGTGAGACCCAGAATGTTATTGCATCAGACAAAGCCGAAATACCAGTTGTCCATGAACATGAGCACAGCCATGACCATACACAGCTGCACGCCTACATTGGCGTTTCCCTCGTTCTGGGCTTCGTTTTCATGTTGCTTGTGGACCAGATTGGCAGCTCCCATGTGCATTCTACTGATGGTAAGTGGCTCCAGAGCTTTCTGGTCAGTGCAAGAAATGTGCAGTTTAGAAAGTCACAGATGATTAAACAATTCTGTATGTATCAGTGGACTTAGTGCTAAAAACTCTGGTCTTTCTTGGGTTCTGGTGAACATTTTATTCATTTGGGGGTGCTAGTGAGTTGTGACCTATGGTACAAGGGGGTGCTTGGTGGGTTATTCATCTTAAAGCTGCCTCAATGAGAGTCTAGCACAGAAGTTCTAAATGTTTTTGTGCCATGAAGCCCTTAGGCATTCTGAAGCCTGTGGACCTCTTAAATGCTTTTAAATGTGTAAAGCATAATGCATAGAATTGCAGAGGAAGCCCAATTATATTGAAATACAGTTCCAAGACATTAAAAAATTTATGATACAGCAATGTATGTCTTCTTTATTGATGCATTAATTAACAAGAGATAATATATTTAAATCATATGCAAGGTGGAGTTAAATTTTATTTTTTAGGACATTAGCATGACAGCTTTTGTTGCTTAGCTCAGCTAAAAATCTTAAATTGTGAGACGGGCTTTAGCAAGACAACAGAGTGTCATGTTGAGCATTCAGTTGTTTTGGTTGTTTGTTTTAATGGTTACTAGTATAGAGAATCCTGATTCACAAAGATATTTTCTTACAGATATACTTAAACACAATCTTAGCTTGCTTTCCAAACAAAGCTAAACTTCTCTCAACTACAGTTCTCTAAGACTTAAATTTAATTCCGGATATAGTAACTTTTTAAAGACATTTTTAAAATATTTTTAATCTTTTTTTAAATATTTTTTAATCTATTTTTTAAAGTAAACTCTACCCCCAGCATGGAGCTTGAACTCACAACCCCAAGATCAAGAATCACATGTTCCACCAACAACCCAGCCAAGTAACTTTTTTGTCTTAAGATCAATGAATTCGTCTTTGGCTGGGTCAGCATCTTTGATATGGTTTGTATTAAATTTAATAAAAAAGGTTCTGATCCGTAATAGAAATACATTTGGAAGAGCTGCATCAAACTCTTGGGGTTTGGTGATATAGGGATTTATAGATATATCTTTTCAGAGACACTGACAGAGAACTTTGCAGGTAGGAACTGCTGGAGGGCAGTCCCCAAGGGGGACCCATGACTTGGGGGCCCACGACTTTTGCTGTCTAGTTGCCTGGATGCCCCTAGGCCAAGAGTTACTGAGAGTTTCCCTGCTCTGTCCCATGAGCATCTGCAGACAAGAAGGCTGTATCATGCAGGGTGGTGGCATTATAAGCCCTTAATTTAAAGTAGTGATGAGAGAAAGCAAAAATATGAAGATATTTACAACTGTAAAAGAATATGAAATGATCTGATTACTATTGGCAATAAAGTAGAGGTAGTGCTAATATTTAGAGTGTATTGTCTATGTTCACAATTAAAGGAAATAATAGATTTCAGTTAGAGGTTAGTAAAAATTAAAATGCAGGGTCTTTTCCCAGTTAAAGTCACAAGCAGCCCCTGCATTCTACCTGTGTTCTGCGTGGGCCCCCCAGGTTAAGAATCCTTGGCCTACAAAAAAAAATCAGTGGAAAAGCAGGCAAAAGACATGAATAGATAGTTCATAAAACATTATTAAAATGGTCCTTAAATAT
The DNA here is from genome assembly GCA_017311185.1 of Proteles cristata cristata. NCBI lineage: Eukaryota > Metazoa > Chordata > Mammalia > Carnivora > Hyaenidae > Proteles > Proteles cristata. Next base: position 106,231 of record JAESUZ010004260.1, read on the forward strand.
ATGAAAAGATGTTCCATTTCACTTAATGCAAATCAAAACTCTGCCAACATGTTATTTCTTAACTGTCGGGCAAAAATTCAAAAGCTTGACTATACACTCTGTTATCAGAGCTACGGTGGAACACGCCCTCCTCTATTGCTGTGGGAATGCAAAACTGTACAGCCCCGCAGAGGAGAGCTTGGCAATATCTAACAAAACTGCATTTGTATTTACCCTTCAACCCCAAAATCCTATTTCTAGGAATTGATCCTGATAATACAGCTCCAAGATGAAAATACACATGCATGAGATTATTTAATGCAACCTGATTTACCACTGTAATACCACTTACATGTCCAGTCATGGAAATTGGTCGAATGAAGTATGATGAGTGCACATAATGGAGTTCTAGGTAGCTATGGAAAAAGAGTGAGGAATCAGATCTCTGTGAATTGTTGGGAAGAGATTTCTAGGAGATCTTGTTAAGTGGGGGGAAAAAAGCTGAAATGTAAATTAGTTTCTATCGTGTGCTACATTTTGTGTAAGAAAGAAGAGGGGATAAAACCAGATCAGTTAGACAACAGAGGTAGTTACCTGTAAGAAGTGAGGGCGGGCAGGGTAGAGGAGTTTCAGGGGGGCATGACATTCCCTGGGCATGCCTGTTTAGTATAGTTTTGACTTTTGGACACATGTTGATATTCCTTATATTCAAAAGATAAAATGAAATCAACAAGGATGGGGAAACCAACTGAAGCAGATGAACGATAATTCAAATGAATAACAATCACAGTGAGTGAGTTTTAAAAAAACTAATTTAAGTGACTTATGAATGTCGTATTTGACTATATATTTTTAGTTTTGGATGGAATGGGGAGGAGAAGCATAAACAATTACTGAACTCTTTATCAGGCTTTGCTTTTTGTAATGGCTTAGGTGAAAACAATTCTGAAACTGTTTTAGGTGTATTATAGGATTGAGCAGATGAGAAAGTATGTTGGTGTTGGTGGAACCAGAGTTCTCCCTGTGGAAGAGGGGACATACAGATAGGAAATGGGAAGGCCAGAAAGAACCTCAATAGGGCTGGACTGGAATTGGAGCTGTTGGACTCATGATTTCTAAAATGTATATGTGTATATGTGTGTATATGTGTACATATATACGTTTGTGTTTATGTGTACATGTATGTATGTCCTAGCTCTGTCTGCAGAGAGGGCCTAGAAGTAAAGACATCTCACTAGCAATGAGCATACCAGGGCTCTTCAGAGAAATGGCTGATTCCAGGACAGGGACAGGGTAAGTACAAAATGAGCTTGGAACATCTAGTGCTCAAAAAAAAAAAAAAAAGTAGGAAGGAAGAAAATGGAAATTTGTCACAGAATATAGAGCCAGCTTGAACGGGCTCCCACTGGCCAGATCTAGGACAATAGGAGCTCCAAAATAATTAAGAATAGTAAAAAAGCATAAACTATTGAAAACATGAGGCTCAATGAGCACATCCACGTGAGAAAGAGAGAAGAGAGGAGACTTGCTTACAATAGATTGCTAAAGGCCAACTTGTAAATGCGGAAAGTGTGCTGGCATTAAAAAATCATTTTTGCAATCCTCATAGTAAAAAATGGCTCAGGCCAGAATCACCAACGAATGTTACATCTAGGGGATAAATTTTGATTTGCTTATTCATTGCAAGGGAAAAAGAAGTAACTAAATGAAGAAATCTGATAATACCTTGACCAGATGATCAAAATTAATGTCACTGCTATCTGTTTTCAGTGTGGGCAAATAAGTTCCTATCAGACCAGCCTCCTTGCAGATAATTATAAACTCTGGGCATATTTTTTTTTTTAATGTTTTATTTATTTCTAGGAGAGAGAGAGACAGCGTGAGCAGGGAAGGGTCAGAGAGAGAGGGAGTCACAGACTGAAACAGGCTCCAGGCTCTGAGCTGGCAGTCAGCACAGAGCCCGACGCGGGGCTCGAACCCACGAACCGCGAGATCATGACCTAAGCGAAAGTCGGACGCTTAACCGACTAAGCCACCCAGGCGCCCCCGGGTGTATTTTTTTAAAAGCTACTACCAAAAGACACTGGAGGGTGACCCAAAGCAGGAAAATTCTAGAGGGGATTCAACCTGTGGAACAGGGTGAGTTCCTATTTTTACTGCTTTTAAGCAGTCAGTGCCCAGTGAGGTAGCTAAAACTGATAGAAAATTCCGTGTCTCCGGCCTAAGGAACCAGAGGACAGAGTTCAGGGTAACTACAGCCACTAGAAGGTACATCCCCACATTTTAAGTATAAAGTCTACCCGAGTCTGGCAATGCTGTGAACCATTCTTTTGTGAGCAGACTCAGCTAAAGGTGAGAGAACTCAACCGGTATTTGAGTAGCTGCCCAAAAGACAGACTTCGCAGTTTGAGCCAAACCAAGTTACTTAAAGCACAACACAAAATCAACACTCTTTGAAGGAGTATAATAGAATCCAGAGTGTCTACAAGATAACACTCACAGTAACATCCAGGATATAATCCAAAATTCACTCTCCTAGTAAGCAGCAGATGTACATTCTGTGCATCTAGATTTGAAGTCCTGAGAGGCAGCACCTGAAGAGTATTCCATCTGAGAATGTATAATCTAAGCACACATCAGTCAAACCCAAAAAGGAAGGATCAGTCTGTTAAAAACAAGAAAGGCTGAGGAAGGGACCTGTATTCTTTAAAGATATCAATATCACAAAAGTCGAAGGCCAAGAAAATGTTCCAATTAAAGGGGACTACAGAGAAACAACTAAGTGCATATTTGATCCCAGACTGGATCCTTCCTGGGAGGGAAGAATGCTCTGAAAGACTTTCCTGGGAGAGTTAACAAAATTAGAACAGCAAGAGAGATTAGAAAAAAGTATCAATATTAAATTTACTTAAGTTGATAACTGTGCTGTGATTATAGAAGAAAATATCCTTTCTCTTAAGGAAATATAGTTTGAAATATCTAGGGGTAAAGAGTTATAATGTATGCAACTTACTTTGAAATGGTACGGAAAAGAAAGTGTGTGTGTGTGTCTGTGTGTGTGTGTCTGTGTGTGTGTGTGTGTGTGTGTGGATAGAAAAAGAGCATGAACACAAATAAGGAAGCAATTGGGGCAAAATGTTAGATAGCAGGTTGTTCTGAGAAAGGAGTACGTGAATGTTTGTTGAACATTCTCAAAACTTTCTGAAGATTTGAAATTATTTCCCAACAGAAGTTCTTTTCAGAATTCATGGAATTGAATTTTGCCTTTTTAGTCCAAGGGTATTTTTTGTTTCGTTTGTTAATCTTGCATTTACTGTTACTTTTCAGTATTTTTCCATGCACTTTTTTTTAATAGTCTTACATGTATTGGGAAGTTGATTTAGACGTAAATGGTTCTATTTGTGCATTTTTACCAAGTAGCAAACGAGAAGCACCCTCTGGTTGGATGGAATCTGATTTGCATCTGCATCACAGAGTTGCCCACAGTGGCCTCCATGACATCTTTGCAGTTCTTGTCAGTTTCCATTTTAAATGCATTTAAAGGCCCCCTAGTGCCCGATGTTACTATACAAAGAATTAAAAATAGCATGTGTTCCTTTAGCCCTCCTCCTATTTTATCTTTTTGAGGTCACTGTTTTTGCTGGCTTTCCTGTATCTGGTAATCTGGTTTTACCAATTATCTGCAGGGGTTTATCTATTATTAAATCTCAGTAAAAATTTATTACATTTATGTTGAAGTAGTCTTTTCCTATAGATTTATAAAAACTGTGTTTTAATTGTAAAGCCTCTAATTTCTATTTAAGATGCTGTTTATAACTAGAAAAGTCCAAACAAGCTTGTAACACAGTATAATATGATATTCTTCACAGTTTGGGGCGTTATTGAAATATTTGTTGTCTCAGACCAACCAGGGGCTTTAGCTCCCCTTCCTTGCAGTATTTTAATAAGAAGATAACTTTGTTTTTAGTAAAAAGATAACATGTTACTTTACTTGTATGTATTTTCACCTCATTGTAAACCATTCTTCCTGAGTGCTGCGTTCCCCCAGAAGATTAAATCCCTTGGAATTTATCTGGCCAATGTCCTTCTGTCATTTCATCTGGCATTTTGATGTCCTCATCTTTAACTTTACATTGTTTGGACATTATTGACTTGCTGGTATATTTCCTGTGATAGCAGGAACATTCATACAGAGAAATAGTTTTCTCCCCTCTCTAATAAGGACGTATTAATTAGCTACTGGCTTTCCGTTCCTGTGCGACATCCTGTAAGACATGTGAAAAGGAAATGGAAAGAAGTGGAAAATTCACTTCTGTGTAGTTTACAGTCAGTCCGGGGACCTGAGACCTATTTGCGTGAAAACAGGTTTGCATACCTCAGGTGGTGACATAGAAGAAACTGAAGTAGTATGTCCACTTAGGCCTCTTGGTTTCTAGGCATGGGGAGCCTTTTGAGCTGGAATTGATCTTTAATTCTTTCTTAAGGGAAATGGCTCTAGAATTAGACTTTGAACAAAGGCTGGGTTTTGGATTGAGGAGCTGAGAAGTTACGCACATGCCAAGAACTAAAGACGAGAGATTTGAGGAAGGGAGAATGAGAATATTTTGTTAGAAGGTGTTAAAGAAGCTGGTTCATCTGGACTGAATAGTGAGAAATAAGATGATACCAGTTGATAAAGAGCACAAGAACCTACTGAATAGAGCATTTTGGACTGAATTTGATAAGCAGCAGATCCTTAGTTAGTTAACTGGCACGTCAGAAGGATGGTGATTCAGAGATGAATCCGACAAGGATGTGTGAGGTGAATCGTGGGGAGAAATGAGAGCTAGGGGAGGCCAGCTGGGGTCCTGTTGCTAGTTCAAGTTCAAGTTGATGAAAATTTAGGTTAGAATGATGGCGACGATTAAATGGAGAAGGGCAAACATGATAGGCCTTGTGGTCTTAGGATAAAGCTGAAGTTGCAGGAGGCTAGGGGTGAGGAGCAGGTAGGCAGTGACGATTCAGTTGGTCTGGAAAAAAGCCATGAGAGGCCACCGAGCACTTTCCAGGGAGAGCTGGAGGGCCAGGGGTGCAAGGCAGCTGAGGCAGTTAGGGCTTCCATAGTGTCTGTTCAGGGAAGCCTGGGGCCAATGAGAGGTTCCGTCCTGCCCACCTCTTCCAGGACAGGGGAAAGTGCCTGAAGCCTGTTGGGAAGAAAGACAGTTGGGAGGAGAATAGAATCTAAGAGCTTTCAAAGAATTCTTCCACCTCCAGGTCAGTGTTCTAACAGTTTCTGTTTCACATTGCTTAATGACTGACTCGCTTCTTTTTACTTCAGATCCAGAAACAGCGAGGCCCAGCAATTCCAAAATCACCACCACGCTGGGGCTGGTCGTCCATGCTGCAGGTAGGGCGGGATTGCAGCAAGAGCCCTTTCTCTCCTGGCGCGCCACGGGAGGCTTAGCGTGACCATCCCAGGGACCACCCCCAGGAAACGCTCTTGGGCTGGCCTTCAGGGAGAGGGTTGCACAATGAAGTTCTCCAACCCAAGTACAAGCCCTGGTGTACTCAGTGTCAGGGGTTCGCTGGCTAAGAATGGTGTTTCTATTTTTTAATGGTTAAAAATATTTTGTAGCACCTGGAAATGACATGAAATTTAAAGTTTAATGCCTATAAATAGTTTTTTGGGGAACACAACTATGCCCACTTGGTTACCTCTTCCCGTGGCTGTCTTTGCACAGTAATGGCAGAGTGCTGTGGCTGCAGGAGAGCAAATGGCTTGCAAAACCTGAAATATTTCCTCTCTGGCCCTTCAAGAAAAAGTTTGCTGACCTCTGCCCTCGAACCTCATCAAAGAGTTTTGACAGTTTTATACTGAATAGCCCTGTTGCTCAGTGTACACCTAACGTTCTGCTTGAGGCAGAGGTGGGCCGGACACTGCAGAAGGCTCTTTGAAGGTCTCTGCAGAAGGCAAAGACACGCATTGCTAACTGGGCATGCCTTAGTATGATCCCCAAAGACCAGTCCAGTAGTGGGATGCTCGGAATGACAAAGGCATGTGAAAGGTGGCCCACTATTACCTCGCCTTTCCGGTAGGACATGCTTTTCTGACAAAAATTCATCCAGCCATCCAGTATTTACTTCTGATGCATAAATCATGTCTATAAAGTTGTAGTATTCTTATGTTGTGTTTTTACATCTACAAGATGTATATTTGCTTTCTTTGTAATCTTTGATATTTCTGCTATTACAGTTGGATTAATCAGTGGATTATACTTTATAATACTTTGTGTATACTTACACACTTTATCACTTTTCTAATAACAGCCAATACGTTGAATATTTGGGGCCAGGTGTTAAGCTGCCTACGTATGTTACCTCATTTAACCCTCATGAAAACCCAAAGAATACATACTTCACTGAACCCGTTTTAGAGATGAGAAGGCTAAGGTTGAGAAAGGTTAAAGAACCTTCCTAGAGTCAAGTGCAGGTCTACCTGACTCTAAAACCCACATATAAGACTACGACACGAGTATAGCTGCTGCTGCTGCTGCTGTTGTACTGATCGTGTTTTATGTTTTGTTTTTTCCAAATTTAGCTGACGGTGTTGCCTTAGGAGCGGCAGCCTCTACTTCCCAGACTAGCGTCCAGTTAATTGTGTTTGTGGCAATCATGCTGCATAAGGTAAGTGGAATCTCAGTGAAAGACCTGACGCTGAAGACATTCATAATTAAAATTTCTCTTTGGTCGTTAACATTTTCCTGGAATGGGAAAGTATTTTTAGCAGTTTTCATAATCGCCATTCCTTTGAGAACAGCGGACTAGATTGAAGGCACTTTTTTTATGGTCCTCTATGCAAATTATTAAATTCTGTATAGGTTTCTATATTTTAAAGTAATTTTTGTTCATAAATATTTTTCTTTTTTTATAAGCTTTTCTTGACTGCTCTCTTGCCACTGCCTAAGAACCACACACACACGCACACATAGGCTATTTTCTTAGCCTTGAACATTAATTCCTAAAAGGCAGAGCTCAGTCTTGGTACCATGCCTGGTCTTTTTGGTGAGCATTCAGTCAAATGACATGTACTTCATAATGTAGCAGCAATCCATAATTTCAGAGTAATTAGGAATAATCTTTCTTTTCCAGGCACCAGCTGCTTTTGGGCTGGTTTCCTTCTTAATGCATGCGGGCCTGGAACGGAATCGAATCAGAAAACACTTACTGGTGTTTGCCCTGGCCGCGCCTGTTATGGCCATGGTGACATACTTAGGACTAAGTAAGGTACGTCTTTTTCATTCCGAGTTTATCTAGACAAGTATCCAATTCTTTTGTTATTTACCAGAACTGATGGTCTTTTATATGGAGTTTTTCAGTTAAGTTACACCCTCACACTAAAATTGAAATTAGGGTGCCTGGGTGGCTCAGTCGGTTAAGCGTCCGACTTCAGCTCAGGTCATGATCTCACAGTTCGTGAGTTCAACCCCTACACTGGGCTCTTCACTGACCATGCGGAGCCTGCTTGGGACTCTCTCTCCCCCTCTCTTTGCCCCTCCCCCACTCGCTCTCTCTGTCTCAAAAATAAAATGATAAATAAATAAAAATTACGAGTAAAAACCAGCACAAGATAAGCATCTCAATTCCAAGGCTTTCTCTTCATAAATTTAGAGCATTTTCCTGTTCATTTAATTTGAAAATGTCTTCCCCTTCAGTTCCGAAAACATTTGCACATGTATATGATCTTTCAGATAACATAACTTAACCAGACCCACTAATTTTATTTGACAGATGCATGATAAGCCACAATGGTACATGTTTAATGTTTAAGCACACATGTGAAGAGTGAGGGCCAAGCAGACAGCAGCTTTGAGGAGAACAGGGGATGAGCAGAGAGGTCTAGATTCTCATATCACCCACCACATACTGAATATCCAGTTCTTTATCATTGCGCTGAACGTAACATCAGACCTAAAGTAAGGTGTCTGTCGCTTGTCAGTTCTGAGCCTGGCTATTCTTCACTGCTGTTCAAGTCGGAACTTTCCCTGTCCACTGGGGCAGCGGGTCTCAACGACCGGTTGTATTTCATGTCAGCTGGCGGGTCACAGGTGGAGAATGTCGCACTAGACTGACTCCGGGCTCATTTGCAGACCTGCTTTCCCCCGTGCTCCCTGAAGGTCACAGATTCTTCCAAGTGTCATTCAGTTCACTGCTGGTACCACAGAACTTACAGTAGAAGGAACAAATGAGAAACGAGATGGTCAAAACATGGTTAAGTTGCCTTTAGTCAAGTCTGTTGATGTGGATTGCTAAAAGAGGAGGTGTCATAAAAACCCTCCGTGATCATTTGAAGAACCTTTTCTTCTTTCAGTCTGTATATAGTTCCTTTTAAGAGTTACCCTGTTTATCACTTCATTGATCATTGATCAGAGTCTTTAGAACTTCAGACAGAAAGGTGTAATTCTGGAAGCATGGGGTTACATATTACATCATGGCATGCTCTTCTCTTAAATTTTTAATTGTCATAGTCCATGGGTCCACTTTTTTAATAGAGAAAGTGTGGAATTAATTGTGTCAAGATTGGCTTATAAGATGCTTCTGGCCTCTGCGAGCAGGTGCTGCATGGTGATTGCCACCATGTCTCAAGAACCGACCTAGAGCCTAGTGTGTTGGGGGCGTTTGTTAGCTATTAGTAGAATAAATGAGTGAATGTTCGAAGTTTAATGTCTGCATTAAGAATGCCGTTGATTCCATTGTAAGAATAATACGTGCCAGACCTGTTCAACCAGACTGGAAGCTTGAAAAAGCAATTGTGTGCATTATCAATAGTCTTAAACCCTTATTTGGAAGCTTCTCATCAATAACAGACTCACTCTGATCTCAAGAAGTCCCCAGTGTCCCATAGCACACCAGTTGTGAATATTCTGTGTTTTTTTAATTGGGATTTCTCCCTGACCCTGAATTTTAATTTTTCTTCTCCTCTCTCTCTCTCTCTCTCTCTCTCTCTCTGTTTCTCTTAATTCACAGAGCAGTAAAGAAGCCCTTTCAGAGGTCAATGCCACTGGAGTGGCTATGCTTTTCTCTGCCGGGACATTTCTTTATGTTGCCACCGTACATGTCCTCCCCGAGGTGGGCGGAATGGGGCACAGTCACAAACCTGACTCCACTGGCGGGAGGGGCCTCAGCCGCCTGGAGGTGGCAGCCCTGGTTCTGGGTTGCCTCATCCCACTCATCCTGTCAGTAGGACACCAGCATTAGGCGTCAGGCTCCAGCCTCAGTCCGTGGCCATCCGCCGTCAATGAGAACAGCCAGCGCGCGGGACAGCCGCCCACTTCCTCAGTCTCTTGTCTCACCTTGCCCGTCTCCACCTGTGTTCCCAGAGTCCAGATTCAAACCTGGAGTCACAGAAAGCTTTTAGAGGAGAAACAACACACCGAGACTAGATGTGGACGTTCCGTTGTGTCGTTTTTTAAAGGGCCCGTGGCGTGTTGAGTTTTGACGTTTCTCTTAACCCTATTCTCAGGGACGATGGAATTGCATTTGAAGGAAAAGCGGAGAACTGCATACTCACAACGAAATAGTAATTATGAAAGGACAGTGTTCTATAATTAAGCTAAATCTCTTCCTTAGTTTAAAGGCTCTGCCACTTACTGTATCCATTGATTTTTAACATGGTTCTCACCGTGTAGGACTGGTGCTTTAGCGTCTATGCCATATGCCTTGATCAAGGTCATCATGTCCACTTGTCTTAGATGCTAAAGATAAGTGTAAGTTATCTGGGGCAAGGGTCAGGAAAATGACAAGATACATTAAAAGCTGACTTTTTACTTGAGAGCCGTCCGTCCGTTGGAAAAGGGGTGTCTGGAGAGACTTAACACCTCCCCTCACATCTGCCTCTTAAAGAGAACATGCCACTCTGCCAGGCGGGGCCACAGCGACAGACTAGCATCTGAAGAGGTGACTAGTGTTTCTTTTCAGGTTCTCTTTTGCAGAATGCCTGCCTACCGCCCATTCTTCCAAAGGGGCCAAGTTCCGGTAGGTCCACGCTCTCCCAGCCTTTCCTTCGAGAACAGATCCCAAAGTACCTTTTGAAATTAAGGGGTATTCCTTTGAAGTGAATTTGGATAGTAACTGACCTCTTTGTAGTAATCTTTTTAAAACTAAGATTACCAAAACCTATGTGGTCCCTTTTTGTTTTTGTTTTTCCTTTTTAAGTATTTATCTCAGCAGACCGGCGCAGTCCCTCGGGCAGAAACACTCGGTGTCCCGTGGGGAGTGCGAGGTCAGCATCACCTAAGCACCTGCAGCAATGAAGAAAGTCACCACATACCACAAGTGGGAAGCGTTTGTCTCTTGACTTAAAGTTTGTTGAAATCATGTCTTGTCTCTTCGTCTTTTCCACGCTTTCCTCCCGACTTTTCCCTCCAGCTCCTCCTCCCCCCTCCTGCGCTGCTCACTGCTGATGGCAACGTTAGTGTTTATGCGAACTGAACCCTCATCAGGACAACCACTTCTTGAACTGTGATGATGAAGATGACATTGTTCTTTATTCCCTTCAATGAAGTTACTTCCGTGTCAAATGCAACTCTGATCAGCCCTTAAAATATCACTTCCTCGTATGTGAGATGACACAATCACTAATATTCTGGGAATTTAAACAATTGAGAAGGTGCAAGTGTTCAGCAAACTAGGATGATTTTTCCATATTTGCCAAAACCCCTGTAAACTTTGTGTTATCAACTACGTGTATGATACTGTGGTATTAATTTATTTTGATTTTCGGTACCATTTCAAAAACACATCATATAAAGAGGGAACCAAGACCGTTTTCTTCAGGGCAGTGGGTTTAGGAGTTCATAAAACGTCTTATATGTCGTCTATGCCAGCATGCCTATAATTTCTTTATTTCCTTCCTAGATTTGTCACTGGGTCAGCAGCTATGGAAACAGACCTTGCGAGCCCTCTGCTGGCTGTAGACCAAAGTAGCATAAATAGGACACGGTTGTGTATAGTGGCGGGCGGCCATTGCATACATGCTTAAAATCAACGGAAGGTACTGAGTGGAGAGTCTGAGTGACTTTCTTGATAGCACCTCTGACTTCTGAAGAGTTCAGGGGCTTCATGTGGTCCTTCAAGATGGTTGCCTTGATTCTCCCTGGAAATTTACTTTGCTAAATAAATAGTAACATTGTAGTGTCTGGCTCGGTCTGGATAGCAGCACTTTTGTGTTGTACTGTTGCGTGCAGTGAGGAGACATTTGTTCCGCTGGCCAAAGCCTCTTTCAGCAGTGCCTTGCCGTCACGAAAAGTGTGGCTAGAATACCTTGCTGGGCAGGTGGGGCCTTGAACTCTGGCAAGGATTGAACCATCAAACTTCCAAGTTTACCTTCCCCTCTGGACCTCGCATTAACAAGCAAACCCTTCCAGGCCCATCAGCTCTCAGAAGCAATGGGCTTTCCCCAATTTTAAAGCTGCTGCCCCAGGAAGTACCCCTGTGTCTCCTGGTCAGCAGGGTACCGAGCACAGCATGGCAGAGGCCATCACCAGAGGAAGAACTCGCTCGTGTTGGGCAGGGTCCCAGAACAGACCATAGCAGTGCCATTCACTGGTGCATTTCCGTCCCATTTTCCTCTTGTTGAAAATTGCCCCCTCCTTAGATGTAGATGCCTTAATGCTCTCACACGTTTGGAAACCTTGGCAATACTTAAGTTGCCACCATGACCCCATACGGAATTATTGGCAACCAAAGAGATGCAGCCAATGGTGAAAGGCATGGTCCCTCCTTCCTCATGACCAAAGTTCATCTTCACTGCAATTTGACTCCCATGTCCTTGGTAGGGATCAGTTTCTTCAGGTTCCAAATGCACTACGAAATGGCAAATTAAATTGAAAAACACTACTGACCCACTCCCCTCCCTTGTTTCCCAGCGAGTCGCCCCTCGGGCCCCATTCCCCCGAAGCGGTGATGTTCCAGGTCTGGTGGCTTCCCTGCACCACTGTGTAGACAGTTGGAAACAGCACCACCTCCAGAGGCTATGTGTTCTGTCTTCCTCGTTACCTTTTTATTTCCTTGTTCAAAACAGCCGAGTCAGCCGTGTTCCTGTGTAACGAATTTTTAGAAAAAGGAGAGAGGTGGTCGTTTTGAGGGGTCAGTTCTTTGTCACGAGGAGACCATGGAATTGTGTTTCTTACCAGCCTGCTTCTAAGTGTCACTTCCTAGTGTTTCTCTTTTTCGAGGATTAGACCTAGGAGGACACCCCAGCATCGGAGCAGATTATGCCCCTCAGACACGTGGTAGCCGGTTACTCCACACGGGAGCTGTCTGCCAACAGCACAAGCCCCCACGGAATCTTCTTGCCTCCAGGGCTCCCAGACCCCTTGGGAGATTGACAGTAATGGCCAGATTCTTCTAAAACCACCGCAGTGCAAAGTGATCTGCAGGGGAGCCGTCTCCTTGCGTTAGATTTCTGCCCAAAACAATGATCCCAAGAGCACTGTTAGGAGATGCTATGAACTTAAAGCCAATGATGTAGCCCTCTTTGTAGCTGAGACATCCAGATCGATCACCTCAGGGGACTTGAGGGGACTTTGTGACGTATAGGAAAGGAGACACCCATGGGGAGTTCTCTAGATAGGCTCAGCCTAAACACAAGGAACTTGGCTTTGATCTTTTTTCTGATAGCACCTTCTAGCAAGTTGAGGGTCTCCTGGGTTACAGCTGCAGTCCCCTTGGTTCAGTGGCCTGAACAGTGATTTTCAGTGTCCCCTTTTCTGGATCCTTTGTAAACATGAAACCATTCCATGGATGGCTGCCTTATAATATTGTCTCTTTCCACGTCAATTGTGAATGGTTAAAAAAATTTTTTTTTTTTGCTGTTTTCTGATTTGTTTTATGATATTAAATTTTTATTAGTGCATCTCTATGTGAGTGGCTCATTACTTCCTCTGCTGGCAGCTTGCTTCTCTATTTGATGACTAGACTTGACTCACTTCTGAATGTCAGAAAAGGTGAGGAAAATCTTTGAAGAGGCACAGAAAGATGTGCCAACCATATGCATATCCTTTAGGGAAGGAGGAGGGGAGACAGAGGACTCAGTACACCAAGTGCCCCCAAAAGATACTAATTCATTGACTTTCATTTTGCTTTGCCATGGTTTTTAGTGAACATTACTTAGGAAGGTAGCGGTCTACTCCCAGAAAAGAGAAGGCCCAGATCCCAATCACGGTGGGTTCATTTCAAAAGGCAGAGCTGCTCTGTGAGGATACAGAGGCTGAGAGCAACCAGCCCTGGAAGTAGAGATTTTAACAGAAGTGCAGTTTGTAGGGGCGCCTGGGTGGCTCAGTCAGTTAAGCGTCAGATTTCAGCTCAGCTCGTGATCTTGCAGTTCGTGAGTTTGAGCCCTACGTTGGGCTCTGTGCTGACAGCCCGGAGCCTGGAGGCTGGTTTAGATTCTGTGTCTCCCTCTCTCTCTGCCCCTTCCCTGCTCACATTCTGTCTCTCTCAGAAATAAACTTTTTAAAAAAATTTTAAAGTGCAATTTGTAAATTTGTTTCTAATTCTTAACAAGCTAGGGTAGTGTCCTACAGTGCGGTTTTTATAATATCAGAAATAAGCAACCTTGTGTCCAATCCCTAGGTCTAAAATGCCCTTTCCCCCTTGTTGGGATGAGCACTGGATGTTATATGGAAACTAACTTGACAAACTATACTTTAAAAAAATAATAAAATGCCCTTTCCCCGAGCTCCCTCAGCTCCTTGCAGTCTGGATCCTAAAGTCTCCTTCAATTAGGCCTCCTGTGACCACCCTGTTTAAAACATATATGCCCACCCTGCCCCAGTGCTTTCTACCCTATTCTATTATTTCTTTTTCCATAACACTGGTCACCTCTTAATCTGCCTTATAATGTATATCCTTACTGTGTCCTTCTTCCCTGCCAAAATATAAGCTCCAGAAAGCCAGGTTCACCATAAATCTGTGTTGTTACATGAATTGGTGTGCCGAAGAGGCACTTTCTTTTTTTTTTTTTTAATTTTTTAATGTTTTTTATTTTATTTCTAGGATAGAGAGAGAGACAGCGTGAGCAGGGGAGGGTCAGAGAGAGGGGAGTCACAGACTGAAACAGGCTCAGGCTCTGAGCTGGCAGTCAGCACAGAGCCCGACGCGGGGCTCGAACCCACGAACCGCGAGATCATGACCTAAGCGAAAGTCGGACGCTTAACCGACTAAGCCACCCAGGCGCCCCCCGAAGAGGCACTTTCTAATCTGTGGCGCTCCCTCCCCACTTTCCTGGCACCAGCTGTCCCCCTAATGAGTGTCAGAACCAGCTGCTTGCCTTACTTGCAGCCTTGCCCTTGCTTGGGAGCAAAGAGGTGAGGAGCCCGTGCGTGGGACTGCGTGTACAGGTGGGAAGTTAACTGGGTTCGGGCTCCAAATCCATGGCAGGCTAATGTTAGTAGGTACCGTCTCACTGACTGAGGGACCTGAACATCTGGATCCCACTTCTGGCTCAGCTACTGATTTCTGTTGCAGTGTTAGCCATTGCTTGACCAGTTTGTAAATTTGGGTCCGAGCGTCAGGGAAAACGTATCCCATTCTGACTGCCTTATTTATAGAGGGATCCAGACAAATCAAGAGCCATCAGAGGAGGAAGCCAGGGCGTTTGAGAAGGTGTAGAAGGAACTGGAGGTTTGCCTTCGTCTGGAATGTTCCTAGGGACAGAACTTGATACCCACCATCAGACTTAGAGGGCTGTCAAGTGTAGGAGGGCGTAGATCCCTATTCTCCAGAAGGTGGAACAGGACATAGCTGAGCCCTACCTCTTCATTCAGCAGCGGTCAGTGAGCCCTTCCTACAGATGGGATGCTCGTAGGTGCTGGGTGTTCAAAAGGGAGGAGGGGTCACTTCCGGTCCTTAAAGAGCGAGCGATTCAGAGAGGGATTCAAACAAGAAAACATAGTCGCCATGACTGAGGTGAGTCCTGGAAAGCTGAGAGAACTCTTTGGGGGCAAAGAGCCCAGAGGCTTCGGGGACAACAGCCAGGGGGAGAGGAGGCCTGCGCTGAATTCGGAGGCAGGAGCAGAATGAGCTGTGAAGCATTGGGAACAGTTGTCCGAGAAGGAGGACCTCCATGGCAAAGGCCTGGTGGCACATGACAGAGAATGTGGACTGTGCACAGAAGGTGCCACTGGCTGGCAGACAGGAAAGGCAGCAACAGCTGGTGTGTAGGACCAGTCGGTCCCCTAGGTGACTGTGCTTCCAAATTTAAAATTTCACAGATAATGGGGCCCAGCCAGGGTCTCCCTTCCAGCCTTCCCAGGCGCAGCCCTGGCTGGCTGGCCTCTGACTTCCTATCACCAGTCAGATGGTTCATGGACACGGTCGTCCAGAGAGCCTTGCCCTCCAGTCTTCTTTGGCACCTCAAAGTGGAGCTTGGAGACTACGCCCCCATCCTTGCTTGTCTCCCCCACTTCCTGGCTGGGGCCAAAAACGGGGTCCCCCCTCCCTACTTCTGCACATCTGTGTTATGTACAGAGGACCAAGTGGGTGCTCAGTCTTGTTTCTATCCTGTGGTTCTCCCTCCCCCAAACCCCTGTCCCCTCCGCTCTCTGGTTCACTCAAGGGGACATATCTCAGAACACGGGACCTCTGTAGTCACTCTCCACCTCTTCCAGCCCTCCAGCCCCTGTGTGAATCAGGTGTCCCCCTGTCCCAAGTGGGGAGGTAAGAGAAGTAGCAGCTGGAGGGGCAGGAATGTTAAGCAGCAGATCCTCCTTTCTGTATTCTTGCTTGATATTTGGAGAAACCAGGAAAGAACATACACTGTTGGACCTGGCGAAGACAATCCAAGGGTAGCACGATGCTGAGAGTTGGCAGGGCCCCTTTTTGATATACGAAGCCTCGAGGGTTTCTAAGTCACTTGCCCAAGGTCCTTAATCAAGTAAAGATGGAGCTAATGCCGGGGCCCAAGCCTCTGACCCAATGAATTGCTGATTCTGTTCCAGATGAAAAGCCAGCACCCTGGCTCTTCCTGAGACGTTCTGGAAGAGTGTGTGAGATTGTAACAACAAATGGCTTTGGGACATCCCCTCTCCCCCGAATGAAATGAATTCCCTCTTAGAAGCCAGCTTAATGTATACATTTCAATCTACACATCACCCACAAGGGGGAGCACTGAATACCTTCAATGTTCCTGAGCGGCGTGCAATGCCTCTAGATGCCAAGGGACCTTGTCAGTGCCGTGAAGCAGCTGGCAGGGCGGCACATCCTTTGGGCCACCCCCAGACACACTTCTACCCGGGCAACCCTGGGTGTGAGCAGTTGAGAGGCAGAGGGAGGGCAGAAACCTAACGACTGCTGATGAGAACAGAACTATCTCATCAACGCAAGAAACTCCCAGCTCAGGGCATCTCCAGGGCAGGACTGTCCGGAGACAGGGCAGCTGGTCTGTGCCTGCACATACTCTCCTTTGGCTCCCCCGCTCCCTTAGGCCTTTGGCCAACTGGCTTCCAAGACTGGTTTCCAATGTGCGTTTGGCACCCTATCGCCCCCCGCCCCTGCCCTCCTGGGTTCCCCTGGCTGGCGGGGGAGGGGGCAGCCAAGCCCCTGCAGGTAAAGGAGCCTCAGACTCATGCCTGGCCTTAGAAAATGCAATCAAGGTGGGATACAGTTCATGTGGCCTCATGAAAGATGAGTCATCTGAACTGAATCTTAAAGTAAGATTTGGAGGAAGATGTGAAGAAAAACATTCAGGTCTGAGGGAACAGCAAGTGAAAAAGAGCTGTGAAATTTTGGTGGCTTCTCAGAATCTCAGAACCAGCGAGAGAGCACCGGGGCAGAGTGTGAGGGAAAGAGATGTGGGAGCCCGGACGATAGGTTGGGACGAAGGAATGGAGATCCAATGCGGCTGAGAGAACACTAAGGCCCAGAGATGCCCAGTGCTTGCCCTCAGTTCACACAACCAATGGCAGGGCTTGAATTTTAACCCATCTGAATGCTAAAAGCAGGCAATATTCCTGCCATCTAAAGATTGCTTTCTTAGACATTGTCCACCATTCCACAGATTCTGTTTCGTTCTCATGAGGGGAAACTGAGGCCCTGAGGGGTTGGGGCTCCATTTAGTTTGCAAATAAACAAGAAATGGCAGCACCTGAATGGGGCCAAAGTGAAGACACATTAGTTCAGTAAGCGTATGTTGAGCACCTACTACATGCCCTGGACTCTGTCCTCAAGGAGCTCACAGTACAGTCTGGAAGGAACATAGAGGAAAACTCCAAACAAGGCAGGCAGATGCACGCTAGAACAGGAGGAGGGGCAGAGGTCCCCAGGAGTCAGGCAAAGATAGCCCGAGAGATGGTGGTGTCATTTAGGCTGAATTAGTACCTTAACCTGTGGGGCCCAGGACAGGAGGCTGAAGGATGGAATTAGGGTTGGAGGAGGAACAGAGGCTCTATGAGAGAGACTTGATGCTGCAGCAGGGCCTGGCCTGGAGCCCGGATCTGCCTGCCTCTTCTGCTTCTTGGTCCCTTAGGGACACTTGTGCTGTGCTAGGTCCAGTCATCAGTCTGACACCGGTGCCGGGGCAGCTCAGGAAACCTATAACAGGAAGGTTCCAGGGTCCTTCACCTGCCACCGGCCAGGCCTGCCTGCCTGAGAGGGGGGTCAGGGACAGAGAGGGCTGGGAACTAAGGAGGTGACATCATGGGAATATTTGCTCTTGTCCAGGTTTTTGGGAAGGGAGGCCCCAATCACCATTCCCTGTGTGAGAATGTCTTCCTGCCCATTCCTGACTAGAGTGTTTAAGGAAGGCTCTGCGTCTGGCTGACTCTAGCTGAAGGGTAAGATCAGAGAGCTGGGTCCCAGTCAATAGCCACACAGTTCCTTACGATGGGCTAGTTCATGGGTAATGGGCACACCTGTTTCATGGAACAATGGTGACTATCCTGTGAGTCTGCAGACTCCGGATGAAGGCAACACATTATGATAATGTATGTTCTTTCATACGGGAAAGGAAATAAAATTAAAAGGCAACCTAAGGAATGGGGGGAAATATTTGCAAACCATATATCTGGTAAGTGTTAATATCCAAAATATATAAGGAACTCATATAACCCAATATAACCTGATCAGAAAATGCGCAAAGGACTACAATAGACATAATCATACTGAGGTAAGGCTGTCAGTACAGGCGCCAATTGAGATGTTTATGTACAATATAAACACACCCTCTGATGATTTTAAGGGGCAAGATATATGGTATCATCCCTCCAGGAAAATACCTAAGCCAGGAGTGGTATTGTCTCCTGAGGACCAAACCACTACCGTGTCATTACTAAATGAAGATTTACCAAAAGACAGCAAAAACCAAGGCAACGAAAGCAAAAATAAACACATGGGACTACATCAAACCAAAGTCTGGCAAGCAAACCATTAACAAAACGAAAAGGCAGCCTATGGAATGGGAAAAGACTATTTGTAAATCACTGATCTGATAAGGGATTAATATTCAAAGAACACATAAAACTCGATAGCAAAAAAGTATAACCCAACTAAAAAGTGGACAGAGGAACTGAATAGTTATTTTTCCAAAGAAGATATATGGATGGCCAACGGGTACATGAAGAGGTGCCCAGCATCACTAATCAGGGAAATGCAAATCAAAACCAGAATGAGATATCATTTCACACCTGTTAGCATAGCTATTATCAAAAAGACAAGAGGTAACAAGTGTTGACAACGATGTGAAGAAGAGAGCCCTTGTGCTCTGTTAGTGGGAATGAAAACTGGTGCAGCCACTATGGAAAACAGTATGAAGGCTCCTCATAAAATTAAAAATAGAACTAACATATGATCCAGCACTATCACTTCTGGATATATATCCAAAGGAAATAAGTGTCGTGAAGAGATAGCATTATTCACAATAGTCAAGATATGGAAACAACGTAAGCATCTGTAGATGGATGATGAATGGGTGAAGAAAATGCAGTACATTGTACACAATATTATTCAACCATAAAACGAAGAGAGTCCTGCCATTTACAACAACATGGATGAACTTGGAGGACCCTATGGTAAGTGAAATAAACCAGACACAGAAAGACAAATGCCCTATGACCTCGCTTATGTGTAGAATCTTAAAAAAACAAATTCATAGGGTGGCTTATTTGGTTGGGCATCTGACTCTTGATTTCAGCTCAGGTCATGATCTCACAGTTTTGTAGGCTCAAGCCCCGCATCAGGCTCTGTGCTGACAGTGCGGAGCCTGCTTGTGATTCTCCCTCTCTGCCCCTCCCCCACGCTTTCTCTCTCAAAATAAATAAACTTAAAAAAAAAAAAAGTCAAATTCATAGAACCAGAGAGTAGAAAGGCGGTTATCAGGGACTGGGAGTGGGGGAAAGGGCAAGGTAGTGGTCAAATGGCACAAATTTTACTTTATAAAATTAGTAAGTTCTGGAGAGCTAGTGTACAAGCATGGTGACTATAGTTAATAATACTGCATGGAGAATGTAATCTCACAGCCATAGCTGATTCCCCAAAATGGTAAGCATTTTCCAATATATACATATATTAAATTATTGTACACCTTTTAAAAAAACATGTTGGGGCGCCTGGGTGGCTCAGTTGGTTAAGTGTCCGACTTTGGCTGAGGACATGATCTCACAGTTCATGAGTTCAAGCCCTGCATCAGCTGGACTCTGTGCTGACAGCTCAGAGCCTGGAGCCTGCTTCAGATCCTGTGACTCTCTCTCTCTATCTGCCCCTCTCCTGTTCACACTGTCTCTCTCTCTCTCTCAAAAATAAATGAACATTAAAAATAATAATAATAAGGGGCGCCTGGGTGGCTTAGTCGGTTAAGCGTCCAACTTTCACTTAGGTCATGATCTCACGGTTCGTGGGTTTGAGCCCCGCGTCGGGCTCTGTGCTGACTGCCAGCTCAGAGCCTGGAGCCTATTTCAGAGTCTGTATCTCCCATTCTCTCTGACCCTCCCCTGCTCACGCTGTCGCTCTCTCTCTCTCTCTCTCTCTTTCCTAGAAATACATAAAAATATTTTAAAATAATAATAATAATAATAAAAATCATGTTGGGGCACCTGGGTGGCTGTCGGTTGAGCATCCGACTTTGGCTCTGGTCATGATCTCATGGTTCATGGGTTCGAGCCCCGCATCAGGCTCTGTGCTGACTGCCAGCTCAGAGCCTGGAGGCTGTTTTGGATTCTGTGTCTCCCTCTCTCTCTGACCCTCCCCTGCTCACTATGTCTCTCTCTCTCTCTCAGAAATAAATAAAACATTAAAAAACTTATAAAAAAAAAACAAACAAACTTCAGCTCAGGTCATGATCTCACGGTTCCTGAATTCAAGCCCTGTGTTGGACTCTGTGCTGACAGCTTGGAGCCTGGAGCCTGCTTTAAGTTCTGTGTCTCCCTCTCTCTTTGCCCCTCCCCCTGCTCGCACTCTGCTTTTCTCTCTCTCTGCTTCTCTCTCTCTCAAGAAATAAACATAAATTTTTTTAACTAAACAAAAATCATGTTGTACAACCTGAATATTTATGTCGATCATAATCTCAATAAAGCTGAGGATAAAGTAAAAGCCGAAATAAAATGGAAATGTGTGTTCATTATTCAGAGACTGTCCCTGAGCACAGTTGAGAGGCTGGAATTTTATGGTCCAAGTAGCACCATGTCTTCATTTCTGCAGGAACTTTGAGCTTTAGGCAAGTTGGCAATTGAGAGAAATTACTAGGAAAAAAGGTAAAGCCCAAAAGGGAGGTGTAGCATCTTCCCAGACTACACTTACTGGGACAGAGTGATGAAGTGTCACTGATAGGGGCTTAGGAACCAGACCCAATCCAGTATCTTGATCACGTCACTTCCCTCATTCTACACATATTTGGGGGCCTCTCAGGCTCCAGAAATGACAGGGAGTAGTAACCTTAGGCAGACAACCTTTTTATACTTCATTCTTCTCACCCAGAAAACAGAAAAGAATCCATACCTTGTCGGGGACGTTTCACAAATTAAGTGAAATGGGTAAGATGCACACGAGCTACTTAGAACATCAGCTCTAGGTCTGAGCACGCGAGGCATTCAGTACCCTGAGCTTCTGCCCTTGGCTGATCTCACCCGGTTCCTGCTAAGATTGAGCAACACTGGCCAGCACTTGGCCTGGGCCACTGGATGGTCACCAGCTTGTTCTGTCTTCCTCAGAATGATCTGCCAGCCGTTCAGCCTTCCCACCAGCTAGGGCAGAGGACGTAATGGAAGCAGAAGAGGCTTCTCCCAAGGTTCACATAGTATTATCTGGGCTGCTTAGTTGAGGGGAGCAGAAGCCACTTGACGTGTCTAGCAGTCCATCAATTAGCCATCATGCTGTTCCTCAGGTCATTCCACCCCCGTCTCACCCACCATTAGCTGAGGTCTGTTCAGGTGTCCTGTGGGTAGAGGGCATGGGCAGGGATCGGCCCCTCTTCACCACTGAAGAAACCTGTGCTCTTTTCCTTCCGTTAAAGACACCGAATCTTTCCCCGGGAACCATCTGGGCTCACGCTGCTCTTCTCCTTGGGAAGCCTTTCCTTTAAGAGTGATTCCAGGTGGGGCGCCTGGGTGGCTTAGTCGGTTAAGCGTCCGACTTTCGCTTGGGTCATGATCTCGCGGTTCGTGGGTTCAAGGCCCGCGTCGGGCTCTGTGCTGACTGCCAGCTCAGAGCCTGGAGCCTGTTTCAGCCTGTGACTCCCTCTCTCTCTGACCCTCCCCTGCTCACGCTGTCTCTCTCTCTCTCTCTCCTAAAAATAAATAAAACATTAAAAAAAAAAAAGAGTGATTCCAGGTACCCTGCCTTTGTCCCTCCTGGGGCCCATGAACTCATCACTAGTCTTTCACAAGCAGCCAAAGCTGGTTCTGACCTGATTAAGCAGAAAAGGAATTAATATGTTAAAAGGATATTGGCAGGGCTGGAGAACAGGCCTGCCCAGAGGGAAAGCTACCAGGAACGCACCCCCCAAAACCACGCGGAGGCAGCGCGCTGATGAGAGCTAGCTCCTGCAGCCGAGCGCTTGCTGCCGCTGTCCCCGCGTGTGCCCCTGCCCGCCATGGCCACTGCAGCCAGTGTGGACGCTGCTGGCCACGTGGGGAACGCAACCCCCTGGCCGCAGCCCGCCCCCAAAGTCACGTGCTCTTAGCACCACCTTCCCTCCAGAAACCGATGCCCATGCAAGCTTTTTCCTTCCTGTCTGTCACCTGCGTCTCGAAGTCCTGTCCTAGTACCCCTGACCCCTGAACTCCACACCACAGGCTTCAACACAAGTTTTCTTGATTCCGTCTGAGAAAAAGCACGACTCCCAGCGTGGGAAACTTTCCGTGCAATAGCACGTGTGTCCAAAAGAGCCCCAAAGCGTGTGAGGTGTCCACTCTGCGCTCTCCAGGGGCAGAGTCCTCATCTTCCTGGTCCTGTCTCGTCCCACCTGGTGGACACAGGCCCGGGGCGCTGTATTAGGGCTGGACCTGAGGTGGCAGGGGTATGTGAGCCATGAGGGGCCCCGGGGAATTCAGATGGGCCCCTTCGGACAGCGAGCACCAGGAGGCGCTGCCTCCGCTTGGGAACTCCAGAGTGGACTCCTGGGTTGTTAGACCTGGGAAGGCCTTGGGGAGCATCTAGCGGGGGTCACAAACTCAAATGCCTACAGGCAGGAACAGGCAGGTAATAAATGAACATAGCAAGCTGAGCAAAGGACAATAGTAGGGTCTGCGGAGAAAACCATTTTAGGCAGTAAAGATAAAAAAATTTTTAAACATTTTATTTATTTCTGAGAGAGAGAGAGAGAGAGAGCGTGAGCAGGGGAGGGTCAGAGAGAGAGGGAGACACAGACTCTGAAAGGGCTCCAGGCTCTGAGCTGGCTGTCAGCACAGAGCCCGACGCGGGCTCGAACCCACGAACCGCGATCATGACCTGAGCGAAGTCGGACGCCAACCGACTGAGCCACCCAGGCACCCCAAGAAAAAAAATTTTTAAGATGTGGAAATGTTGGGGCGCCTGGGTGGCTTAGTCGGTTAAGCGTCCGACTTTCGCTTAAGTCATGATCTCGCGGTTCGTGGTTCGAGCCCCGCGTCGGGCTCTGTGCTGACTGCCAGCTCAGAGCCTGGAGCCTGTTTCAGTCTGTGACTCCCTCTCTCTCTGACCCCCCTGCTCACGCCTGCTCTCTCTCTCCTAGAAATAAATAAAACATTAAAAAAAATGTGGAAATGTTGGCAAAAGAAAGTAGTTGCGGGGGGGGGGGAGGGGGGCGGGGAGGGATGGCAGTGGACCCGGCAAGAAGCAGGAGGGATCTTTCTGGAGTGAGGAAAATGTTCTGCATCTTGCTTTGGCTGATGGTTACTCTGCGTATACGGTTAACAAAGACACTTCCTCAGACAGATACGAAAGATATTTTTTTTTTACCTGGGCAAGTTACTAAAGTACATCTATAAACCGGCGTGGCTCTCAGGCTACCCATTCGCAAACTTCCGTTCCAAACCGGCTTCTTTCTCTCACACAGGCGGAATCAGAGCCCCCCTGAGGGGAGAAAGTGGTCTTCTCCAAGGGCGCGGAGGTGGCTCCTCGGCCTGGGGAAGGGCGACCGCCCCGCGGCGCAGCGGGCCGACTGCGCAAACTCACTCCCCCGCCTGCGGAGCGGGGCGGGCGGGCCGCGGTCCCCTGGGCTGGGCAGCCGTCCGCCTCGGCGTGAAGGCGGGTGGGTCGCCCAGAGCGGAGCCAGAAGGAGCGGCTGTGATTGGAGCGCCCGCCCGGCGCGCGGATAAATCACGGGCACAGGCTGCACTGACGCTCGGGACTGGCACTGAATGCCAAATGCCGACGCAGACAACCAAGTTATGGGAAAAGGAGTCTGATCCCGGCAAGCCGGCGGCGGTGCCAAGCGAACGCCACCTGAGGGGGCGGGGAGGGCCGGGAGCCTGCTCTCGGGGCGGGCGCTTGGGGCACTTAGTGAAGTCTTACCTGGCCAGCGCCCCCCCTCGGCCCGAGGAGGCGCTGGCATCTCTGCTTCACGGGTGCGGGAAGCAAGGCTCCCCGCAGCCTCGCGGGGCTGCCGAAGGACTGAGTTGGGATTCCGAGCCCGCTGGTCTGACACCAAATCCTTGCTCCAGGCTCTCCTCCACCCAGATCGAGTAGGTGTCTCCAGGAGAAAGTCCAAGCCCCTCGAAAGCACACGAGTTCCCAGTTTCTGTGTAGGCCCTGCCTGCGCGCCCGAGGAAACCAGGGGTGGGTACGCGGGCGGGAGGGGTGCGGAGAGTCGGACGCGAGGGATGGGGGTGGGGAGAGGCTCGGCCGCGTCCCCGGCAGAGCGACCCGCCGGGACCTTCCGGACGCACGGAACGCGGCCCTCCAGCCGGCGCCCGCCCTGATTGGCGCTCGCGGCCGGCCTCCAGCTAGCTCACCTGCCCCTCCCAGCCAATCGGGGCCACCAGAATTGGGGCTGTCGCGGGGAGCCGGGGGAGACGCTGCCTGCTGGAGGCTGAGCGGCCCTCCCCGCCGAGTTCCCGCCGGGCCCGCCGCAATCTCGAGGCCGAGCGGCAGGCTGCGCGCCCGCGCCCGCGCCGCGCTCCCCACCCCGCGCGCTTTCGGGTCGCGGGTCCCGGGCCCCGCAACTCCGCGCCCCGACGGAGCCTGGAGCCGCCGGCGGACGCCGCCTCCCCGCAGCCTTCTGCCGCGCGCCCGCCCTCGCCCGGAGCCCCAGCGTCCTTGCCGGCCCTGGGGAGTTGGCGGGCTGGGCCCGCGGCAGCCCTGCCGAGGCAGGATGTTCACGTCCAAGTCCAACTCGGTGTCTCCCTCGCCGTCTCTGGAGCAGACTGACTCGGACGCGCTGGACATCAGCACCAAAGTGCAGCTCTACGGTGTGCTGTGGAAGCGGCCCTTCGGGAGACCGTCGGCCAAGTGGTCCCGGCGGTGAGTGCGCCTCCCGCGCCGGTGAGGACCGCCTGGGGAGGGAGCCCAGGGCCTAAGGACCCCGTACCGGCCTCTCCATTACCGTCCTGCTTCTGGCTTCCTTTGTGACCTTGGCCTCGCCCTATTTCATTCACTCTATCTTGGCTTTTCCTGGAAGATATGGATCTCAGCTGGGGCTGGGGCCATTCTGTCGGATGCTGGTCGAGCTGGGTGGTCCCCCTGGCCTGGGGGCGGTGGGGAGTTCTTCATGGAATGGGTCTAAGCCCGGGTGGGGAAGTAGGGTGTGTGCGGAAGAGATCATGGCCGTGGTAGGGGCCCATCTGGGTCAAGGTGGGCTAGATTCTCCCAGAGAGGGAGAAGCCCCTATCTTCAGCCAAGGATATTCTCCTGGGATCCCCACTAACAATTCCATCGTCTCCTAAAGCCCTCCTCTCCCAAGCATGAGAGTCGGGCTTAGAGGTGGGGATTCTGTGTCCTACCCCCTCCCCTACTTCACCTGTGCCCACCAGTACACATTGCTAGCTCCACCTATGGCCCTTCCCAACCACTCAGGCCAGGGGAGAGGAAAGGCCAGGAAGGGTCTGTACCTGCCGGTGGTGTAATAATTTCAGCAACCCCCAACTGGCCCTTGAACTAATTTTTAAAAATCTCGGCCCAGGGAAGAGAGTGTCCACTGCTTCAGGCACAGAAAACTGAAACGGGGGACTGAGCTGGGGTAGAGATGCACTGAGACTGAGTGGGGAGGGGAGGGGATGGATTGGTCCTGTCCCACGGATTGATCTGCTGGAAGGGGGGGTGGAGAGGGTCAGAGCAGCCCCAGCCCTGTCTTTCAGCACTAGCTTCCCAGTCTCCAACTCAGAGGAGACTCTCCAGATGTCAGTCAGTAGCCACTTTCCACTTATAAATGGGCCTATAAATGGGCCTGGAAGGTACTGAGGGAATGAATGGCTCACAGCCCTAAACTTGCAGGAAGCTCCCAATGCTGGTGGCAGGAGCAATGGGCTACCTTCTGGACTGTCCCCACCCTCAGGCCAATCTGAGTTCTGAGATTTGCTCTTCGAATGGTTTGTAGAACTCAAAGCCTGATCCAACCTCTCCCTGCAGGCAGGAAACTAGGAGTGCATCTAGATTCTCTGTTGCATCCCATATGAATTTGTCCTGGAGCAGAGCCTTAGATGTTTCCAGGACCACAGATCACAGAGATGTGGTTGGTTCTGGTGTTCTATCTGGATGAGTAATTTAATATTTCTACAAGACCATAGAACAAGAGGAGCTGTGGAGGGTGTTTGACGTCTTCCATAGCTAGTTTCATATACTATTGTTACATCCCAGGTTTCTCTCTGGGATTTAATGGAATATAGGTAACTTGTGTTCCTCCAGAGTTAAACTTAGGTCTCCTCCCCTGCATGAAGGCCTGGGGGGAGTGTGGAGGGCATCTTATGAGAGGCTTCCAGGGCTGTACTAAGACACACTTCCTGAGTGCCAGGAGCAGCCTTATCTCTACCACCACAGCCTAGTAGGGTGGGTGGGGTGGGAAGACTGCTTCTAAGTTCAAGTACCAGTAGCACAAAGCTCCCCTCTCCTGCTTCAGCAGCTCCAGACAGCCTCCAGGCAGCCACCGCTTCTTCCCCATTGGGTATGGCGGCTGCACTGCTTCTGGGTCTTGTCCTCCAGGACTCTTCTTGCCAGCCACTTGCGCCTGATCGCACCCCTAGTAAATGCTAGGGGCCCATGAACTCCAGGATACATCTCCCAGCCCTCCTCACCCACAGTGGTGGGGACCCAGGCCCTATACCCACAGTTGGTTCCGGGGCTGGGAGGTTAGAGGCAAAGGCTCCCAGCTCAAAGCAGCGTGGTGGAGCCAAGGGAGGCTTGGTTGGGAGGCTTTAGCTGTCCCTCCCCCCACCCCCCCGCCCCAACCTCCACTGGATACTCTCCATCAGCACTGCCCGCAGCCACTCAGAAACCGTCCAGGCTGTCAGAAGAGTGTCCATGCTCTGCAAAGCCAGCTCAGGTCAAGTCCTCCAGCCCCCTTCTGGGGAGAGTGTCACCTCTGTTCCCTCCTTTGATAGGAATTCTGGGGCTGCCACTGGACAGACTCTCCCTCCCCTGGGGCTCTGGAAAAAACTAACAGTCATTTGGGGTGGGGGAGGCATGATGCTAAGCTTAGTCCCCTCCCGCTTCCCAGCAGGGCCCCCTGGGCCCCGGTTCCCCATTTGTGAAATGGAGTCTCTGGACTTCAGTTAATGAGCGGCCACAGGAAGCCTTGGGGAGGGGGCAGCCCAGCCCTGCCACTGCAGAGCCTTGCCATTAGGGCGATCGATGCCCTAGCTGGGGCAGCTAAGGGGAGGGGGCCTGGAAAGCCTCCCGAGCTGAGCCGCATAAATAACGGATGGGCAAGATGGAACCGGCTGTGGCCAGCTGGGTTCTGTAAAACCTCTTCCGCTCAGGGCCTGCTCAGGGCCCATCTCAGGGCAAGTGCCTCCAAACCCTACTGCCTGAGCAGCCTTGCCCTTCCTGGGGTGGGAAGCTCAAGGTGCCCTTGAGCTAAAGGTTCAGCTTTCCCCCTCCCCTCGAGCCCTCCCCCTCTCTCCCCCCCATGGTGTTCAACAAAAGGGGAAAGAATCAGAACATTAGTTAGAGATGATAAGAGATAGCTGGCAGAGGTGCCTAAAGGGTAAGACTGATGGCTCTGATCTCCCTAGTTTGGGAGTCGTGGAGATGCAGAGGCTGTTGGCAGAGAACTGGTGGCTCAGAGACAAGAAGGAAAAGCACAGAGAGCATCTCAGCCTCAGCCAGCCTCAGCTCACGGTGGGGCAGGTCCCTCAGGCAGTCCAGCCTTCCCAGGGTGCAGTCTCTCCCCAGCCTCTGTCCGGGAAGGCCCAGCCAATTCCTGCAGCTTCTAGACTCCTCCCTGGTCCTGCTCCCCCCCAACCCCCACATGAGGTGGCCAGTGGGCCCTGAACCCGGCCCAGCAGCAGCTCACGCTCTTGCTCACAGAACATCGGTGGCTCTGTGTCTCAGGGAGATAAGATCACAGTGTCCACTTAGTGCCACATTTCCCACATCTCAAGTTATAACCAGCCCAGGTGTAGAAAGGTCATCTGTGCAGATGGTGGTCACTGTGCCAAAAAAACCTGGGGAGCCTTTCTTCCCACAGGGATTTGGGATCTGGAAGTTTCATCTGTGACCCTGATACACTGTTTCGTAGAGGTGGCATGGCAATAGCAAGCTGTCCCCAAGGGCCTGAGGGGAAGAGCCTCACGTGTCACCTCCACACACCAGCCTCAGCCTCCAGTGATGCTGGGATTTTATCTCGCTTTCTGGCGCACAGAGAATTCTGCACAGCTGGCTGTGTGAGTGTCCCATGAACACAGCTGTAGCATTTCTCCTTGTTTTATCTTGGCTAGAAGGTGCCCACAGACTCCTCTTTTAATTTTTGTTTTTGTTTTTATATTTTTTTAATGTTTATTTATTTTTGAGAGACAGAGCCCTAGTGGGGTAGGGGCAGAGAGAGAGGGAGACAGGATTTGAAGCAGGCTCCAGGCCCTGAACTGTCAGCACAGAGCCTGACGTGGGGCTCGAACCCATGGACTGTGATATTATGACCTGAGCCGAAGTCGGACACTCAACCGACTGAGCCACCCAGGCGCCCCTAGACTCCACTTTTTATAATCAGCTTGTGTTCTCCGCACTTCTTCCCGTGGGACAGCATGACGGGAGGTGGCAAGCTGGCAGCCGAGGGATCTCCTCAGAGAGAGAGGCAGTACCCTTGCCCCTTTTGAGGTGGTGGCATCGAGGCTCCGCTGAGTCCTTAGGTTAAAGAGATGGGCACAATCTCACAGCCGTACAGTGAAATAACATTAATTCGGGCTTCACTACGGTCCGTACGATGATTCTCTGGGACTAAGCCTCCTGAAGTTAAGGGAGTTAATGCAAACAAGCCATACACCCCCCCACCCCCACCCCAACCCCAGGAGCGGTCCCTAGAGGCTGTTGATGTCCTGTTTGGGTGGCATAGGGTGTCAGACCTCAAGCAGGACACTTCAGCTACCTTATGTCAAAGACCGGGAAATAACAAAGCAATTTCCTTTGAGAGCAGCTCTGGCTGTGCCGGAAAGTAAACCTAGGCTCAGTTAGAGGCAGGAGCTCTGAGTTCCAGTCCCAGCTCTGCCGCTGACAGCTGTGTGGGCCAGGTCTAGGCACGACAGCATGTCACCTCACTGGCCAACAACGTCTCTTCTGCAAAAGGGGGGGTGGATCGCATCGAGGTGTTTCAGCTGCGTCCCGTGGATGGCTCTAGAGATGCCTGGACTGTAGCGCAAAGGGGTGGGGAGCAGAGGCTGGGGCTCCAAGTGCCTCTGCACTATTATTTGTTTTACAGATTAACCTTGTCTTTGCTCTATTAGCTGAAGAATTGCACTAGCATTTTTTAAAACTCTGTTGGGCTCAATGCTCTCTGCATACACTCTAACTTATCATCACTCATGCCCTTCCTGGGGCGGATTTCTACTGCCGCAGACCCAATGCCACACCAGTGGCCGAGGCCAGGATGAGCACTCCCTGAGCACACCAGGCCACCCGGAACGAACAAAAAGGGTCACACCCTGGGGGCTGTGTCATTTCTACCATCCTTCTATCTATCACTTCTGAAAAGAACACTTCTGATTAGCTGTCCTTCCCCGGCTCCAGGACTCTCCTGGCTCCAAACCCACACTCGTTCTCGGTGCCTGAAAGGCGCAGGGATAAGGGAGACGGGGTGCTGGTCCTATTCTGGAAGGTTGTGCCTGGGGAGGAAGGGGAAGGCAGGCTGGATATCCATCTTGGTGGGAAATGTCACCCAGGGGTGGCTCTCACGTTTCCTGGACCCTCGCTGCCATCTTGAGAGTGAGCTAACTTTATCCTGAGGAAATCCAAACCGGCTCCCGGGCTTCTGTGTTCCGACCGAGGCCCTAAACTCTTGTGTCCTTGTTTATGGAGGAATGTGCTGTCCCCTGTAGGCGGTCCTTGTTACACGAACTCCTCCGCTCATCCCTGTCTCTCTCCCACCCTTCCCCACGGCCACGGGGCCACACCCGCCTCTCACACACGGTATCTGCGAGTCTGGTAGACTATGCTGAGAAGGTTTGGCAATGAGAAAGGCGGAAGAGGCATTTAAATCACAGAGGTGTGAACGCTATCTCAGCAAGTGCTGGCTGCCTCTTCTCTCTCAAGCCTTTCAGCCACCCCATCTTGCCATCACCGGAAATATGGATTCTTCACCACTGTCTCTAGACACTGTAGGACTCAGACTCCCCGCATCTTGTCTGGGTCCTCTCTCCTCTGCACTGCCCCCATCAACCCTCACCCCGCAGCCCTCCAGGATTTCTCCTGACTCCAAATTTCTCTCTGTGCTCCAAGACCCTTTCCAGTCCCTGCTCCCAAACTTGGCTTTGGCCTCTCCAAAGAATAAGCTCAGCAAAGGAGATCCCTTCCTTAAACAGGACCTGCCCAGCATAGCAAGTACATGTGGGCCTAAGTGGCTCCTTCTCTCATTTCCCGCTGGACTGATCGTGAGGCCAGAGTTGAGCAGCTAGCTCTGCTGAGCCCTTGTTGCATTCAGAGCACCGAAGACGGGAGTAAAAGGTGGAGGCAAAGCTTAGGAAATCCCTCCTGGGTTCCCTTGTCTGTGTTGGATGGCACCTGTCTCCACCCTGTCACCTAAGCTGGCAGCTCCCCTCATCAGCAAGAAGCAGCCCCACCTGCTCTGGTCCCTTACTGCTCCTCCCCCCACACCACTGCCCACCTTGTTTGCACTTATCTGCTGGTAAGACCTGACATATTTTGATAACCGTGAACACACTGTTCTTTACATACGCTATTCCTTCTGTCTAGAATGCACCCCCTGTCCCCCACCTTTGGCTTCCTCCCAGATTCCTAAGATACTCCTAGTCATTCTTCAAAACCCTGCTCAAGATGTCACCTCCTCTCCGAGAATTCCCTTGACTAGACAGCCAAATCGTCTCGTTCCTCCCTGGTCGGCCGTCTTCCCGTGCCCCATACAAACGTGCATGTCACCGTGTATCCCCGTGCTTTATGGCGTCCCAAGGTATCCTTGTGCTTTCCAGTGGCTCAGGGTATTCAGTGCCTTCCAATGCTGCAGTGTACTCTGCTGCTTCGTAATCAGCCCAGCTCCCCCACTTACCAGCTGTGTGATCTAGAGTCTATTCCTTAACTTCTCTGTGCTCCAGTTACCTCACCTGGCTGCTGTGAAGATGGAATGAGTTAACGCACATAATGATGTTACCAGAACGGTGCCTGGCACAAAGGAGGAGCTCGATTAGCTATTTTTTTTTGCATTGTTGACTTCTACCTTCTTTGTCCTGCATTCAACTTTAAGCAACTCAAGGGCAGGGAGTCAACAAGCCCCAGGGCCCAGCTTAGTACCTATCCATACCAGGTGATACACAAATGCTGGCAGCACTGAGTGGACCACAGCTTGCGGTCTCTCGGCAGAAATGAGCTCCAGAAGGGCTGCCGCTGTCAGGTGATGAGTGACCAGGAGGGCCATATTAGTGCTGAGCAGGGCCAGGCGTCACAGCACAGCGCCTGGGAGCCTGAGCCGCATCAGCGGACAGAGCTGTGCCAAGTCTGCCTCTTACTAGCTGCTTAATCTCCCTGTGTCTCCATTCCCTCACCAGGATGCAGAAACACAAATACCTCCCTCTCTTAGAGCTGCGGTGAGAGATATAAAAAAATAATGCTGGAGCACCTGGGTGGCTCAGATGGTTGGGCGTTCGACTTCTGGCTCAGGTCATGAGCTCGCAGTTTGGTTCATGAGTTCAAGCCCCGCTTTGGGCTCCACGCTGATGGTGGGGAGGGAGCCTGCTTGGGATTCTCACTCTCTCCTCGCTCTCTGCCCTTCCCCCACTCGTGCTCTCTCAGATAAATTAACTTAAGAGAAAGATAATGCCAATGAAGCACTTAGCGAAGTGAGGGTCATGGCACCTTGCAAATGCTCCTCATGCTGGATGTGAAAATGCTATTCTTGGGGCACCCGGGTGGCTCAGTCGGTTAAGCGTCCAACTTCGCTCAGGTCATGATCTCACAGCTTGTGAGTTCGAACCCTGCATCCGGCTCTGTGCTGACAGCTTGGAGCCTGGAGCCTGCTTCAGATTCTCTGTCTCCCTCTCTCTTTGCCCCTCCCCCGCTCACGCTCTCTCGCCTTCAAACTAAACAAACATTTTTAAAAATGTTAAGAAAATACTATTCTTTAGGGCCTGAGAGAGGAGGCAGCCGGCCCTGAAAGACCCCTGCCCACACTCAAACCCTCTGGGCTGCACTTCAGCCTCACGGAGGTTCCGAGGAGGGGCCCAGTGCTTGGAGGACAGGAGCAGGCTAGCCAGTAGGAGCCTTGTGAGTGCACATGGGAAAGGAGGCGAGGGCAGGCGGCCAGCAGACACTGAACCTAATAATAATAAATACGAGCAGTAATAAAAGTAAATGTTTATTGAATGTTTACCATATGTCACACAATATCCTAAGCCTGTGTGTGAACAAACTCATTTAATTATCCCAACAACCCTAAGAGATACAGCTACTACTATTATCCTCAGTCACACCGGGACCTGAGGCCTCGAGAGAGCAGGTGACTTGCCCTTCACACAGCTGCTCCGTGGCAAAGCTCTGGCCCTCGGCGACCCCAGCCTTGGTAACTACTGCCCCTGGTCCGTTGGTTTCCTGCCCGCCTGGGTGCTGGCACAAACGAATGGGGAAGCGGTTCCACCTGCAGAAGAGGAGCAGAGACTGTGGTCTGCGGGCTCCAGTCCCAGCCCCACCTCTGCCCTAGCTGTGTGACCTTGTATGCATGACTTCACCTCAGTTTCCTCATCTGTAAAATGGGAGCAAAAGTCCTGCCATGCCGAGGGTTGTTACATAGATCAGATGCCCGGGTACATGTAGAACACTTAGCAGGAGAGCCAGCTTAGGAGAACCACTAAATAAGCAGGGATTATCTCCCACCCTTGCCCAGCTGGCCAACTTGTAGGGCACAGAAGGGGATGGCCCCTGGCTTGCGGTCAGAATGAGAGTGTCTGGGAGCAATGGGGCTTTGAAGAAAGGGACCGGGAGAAGAGGTGCCCTTCTGTGCAGGGGCACTCGGGTCCTGGGCCCCCAGCTGCTGAGAGGAAGCTGAGAATCATCAGCTGGAGCAGTGGCTGTCACTGAGACAGGTTTATGAGTAAAGGTGGCTCTTTGGGGGCCTGGAAGCATGCTTGCCAAATGTGCCCTGTGTTGGGCAATACTCATCCCTGCCACCCGGGAAGTCACACCTGCTCCAGGTCCATGCCAGGTCCTCCCCCTTGACCCTAACTCTCACCCAAACCAAGCTGAGAACATCTGGAACTAGGCCAGGCTGGCATGCGTGGTGTGTGAGCCCTTGGGATTCCCGGTGATCTGGTCCTGCTGCTTTCCGCCTGGCTCCTGCTACCGCCACGTCATAGCTTCGCAGTTCCTTCCAGAGCCCGGCGCGCTTCCCACCCCAGGACCTTTGCGCTTGTGGCTCCTCTTCCTGGACCATCTTTCTTCTCTTCATTTTTTAAAAATATTTTTATTTATTTCTAGGAGAGAGAGAGAGAACGTGAGCAGGGGAGGGTCAGAGAGAGAGGGAGATACAGACTCTGAAATAGGCTCCAGGCTCTGAACTGGCAGTCAGCACAGAGCCCGATGCGGGGCTCGAACCCACGAACCGTGAGATCATGACCTAAGCGAAAGTCGGACGCTTAACCAACTAAGCCACCCAGGCGCCCCCATCTTTCTTCTCTTCAAATGTCACCTTCCTTATCAGGCTCTCCCTGACCACCCTGTTTAATATTGAAACCTGAAACCTCCCACACCCACCCCGTACCCCATTACTTACCCTGCTTTATTTTCCTCCATTGCATTTATTGGCATCTGGTATGTGGCCTCTCATATATTTACTGCCTGCTTCCCTGATACGCATACTCAAATATAAGCTCCATGGGGACAGTGATTTGTGTCTCTCTTGCCCACAATTCTATCCCTAGCACCAGGGACAGTGCCTGGCACCGAGTAGGAACTCCGCAATAAATCTTCACAGCGACCCCAAGAGACAGATGTTTGCACTCCGTATTTTATAGAGAAGCTTTGGAAGAGAGGCTCCGCAAGGCTGGGAGCTTGCCTGAGACCATGGCTTGAGGGATGGGGATTGTTTAACTCCAGTGCCCCTGTTCTCTCCCTGCCTGTGAGTCACGTGATCACCTCCGACACTTCCCTCCCCTCCCCAACCAAGTCCCTGGCACAATGCTTTACCCCCAGGTGGGGAGGAGACTCCAGAAGCATCAGGAAGGCAAGAAAGTACTTGTCTTTGTTGGGCTCCCATAACAAAATACCATAGATGGGGTAAATAGTCTCCTAAACTGTTCAGCTGTTCTGTTAAACTACAGAAATGTGTGTTCTCACTGTTCTGGAGGCTGGAGGTCAAGGTGGCAGCACAATCAGAATCTGGTAAGGACTGTCTTCCTGGCTTGCGGACGGCTGCCTCCCCACTGTGTCCACGTGTGGCAGAGAGAACACAAGCCTCTTCTTCCGAGGCCACAGTCCTATTGCATTGTGGCCCCACTATGTGGACCTCACTTAACCTTCATTCCCTCCCGAAGATCTTGTCTCCAGATACAGTCACGTTGTGGGTTAGGGCTTCAACATATGCGTTTTAAGGAACACAGTTCAGTCCATAGCAGTATTTCAGAAGCCGTTGGCAGGAGGGGAGGAGAGCCCCAGGAGGCAGCCCTGTGCTGGTGTGTCTCGCACTTTCCTGAAGGCGATGCCTAGTCAGAGCATGGGAAGGCTCACTCAGCCCTGCCCTGAGCCCTCCAGCAACTGGCAGAATGATGGGCAGAACCTCACTGCATCCTCAGAATAACAGATGAAGTCGGTGTTACCATCCCCATTGCACAGGTAAATAACCTGAGGCTCAGAGAGGTGAGCTTACCCGCTAATGCCCCTCAGCTAGGAAGTGGCAGGTCTGTCTGATGCCAGAGGGTACGCTCTTAACTACTTTGTGAAGTTCTTTGAAACAGTCAGAGGGCATCTCCCTTGGCCCATGGGTCACACGGGGCATGGCCCTGCCCCCCAGGAGCCCAGCATCTCCTCAGGACAAGAAGAATACATGGCTATACTGGTGCCGGGTGCCAAGCGCACCATCCAGTCAGTGAGCGCAGGGAGAGCTCAGATGGCACTGTAGGCTGGGCTGGTCAGCAAGGAAGGTCCCAGCCACATGAAAAGTGACGGGGAGGGCTTTCCAGGGAGAACTGCACCATGTCCTTCGCAGGACCATGCACCATGTAGTGGGGTGGGGGTGGCGAGTTCAGTACTGGCTCAGGAAGGAGAGGCTGAAGGGCGGAAGTGGTGGGAAAGCTGAGAAGGTAGGCAGGGGTCAGGCACTGGCCGGCCCAGAATGGCTCCGCAGAGGGTGGTATTTATGTGTTCTCCCTCGGGGCAGAGAGAGGCCCGGGGGAAGAGCTGGCCCCGGGGGAAGAGCTGGCGTGAGCAGGAAGTCCGCAGCTCCCTGGCTGGGCCGGGGGGAGGGCCGATGCAGATAAAGAACAAGGATTGGTGTGAGGCTCCTGCGAGAACACACAGCTGAGCTTCTCTTTCCTGGGAGGGTAAGGTGGCAGCTGTGGGCTGTCCTGAGGACCCTCCTCCCTCCCTCAGGAAAGATCCCATGGCTGGTGGACCTTCAGAGATTCACTGACCTCCTGATACCTCCGGCAATTTTCCTAGCCTTCACAAGAGGGGTGGCTCTCTCAGGGGTGGAGTGGAGCCCTGTGTGTAGCAGTTGATGATTTTTGTGGTGTGACTGATATCAAGCTCCCAACACGATGTCACTGCATGCGGAGCAGGCAAGAGCGTCACCCTGCAACCTCCTGCCAGCCCAGCTGAGTGGCCCGGGCACCCGTCGCTTCCAGCTCCACTGATCCCGCTGCTGTAACAGCAGCGCTCACGGGGACCTTGGGAGCAAGGGGCCGGCCACCCTGGTGGTCCCTGAGCCTCAGGGTTTGGAGGCCCGGTTGGATCTCTTCCCGGAGGGTACTTGGTGTCTCCTTCTGGTCAGCCCGATCATCAGTCCTATGTGAGCCCCCAGGGTGGGTCGAGGCGCTCTGCACGTTGGCATCAGGCGGTCACCTCCATAGCATTCAGAAAGCACCCGGTCCCAGAAGTCCTAAGTTACAGTTGAGTCCAAGGAGGAGGCCATGGAGCATGTGGACGAAAGGGAATGCCGGCGTCACACGGAGGCTGCAGGCCTGCCCTCGCCGGAAGTGCGCACGGTGCGCACATTCCGTTCAATTGTCAGTTTCACGATCCTTGTCAGAAGGCCCATCCTGGATCATGCACAGTCTCTTAGAGGAGACCGGGGTGGGGGTGCTTCTAGGCTCTGTGCTCTCCTGGGGCATAGGGGCTGAAGGGCAGATACGGTGGGAAAGCTTTCTTCTCTTCCTTCTCCCCCTTCTCCTGGGGCAGACCCTAAGGGACTGGAGGTAATGGCCCAGGGGAGGCAGGTATCCCAGGGGAAGGGCTACAGATGCCCTCCTGTGCTAAGGGTGATGGTGCGGCCCGACAGAGGCAGCCGGACCTGGGGGGCAACTGTGGGCTTCCCAGTCCAGCTGCCCGCTGGTGTGACAGTCAGGCTGCCGATGGCAGTGGGTGACTGGCCAGCAAGGGCCTTTGGCCAGATATGGAACACGAGCTGGTGAGAAGGAGGGCTCTCCATGTGAGTGCTGGGCCCCCAAAGCCTTCTTGCTGTCCCAGAAAACCTCACCCTTTTCCTCCTTGTGGCCCCTTCCCCACCACCCACTCTAGGTTTTTCATCATCAAAGAGAGCTTTCTTCTTTACTACTCTGAGAGCGAAAAAAAGAACTTTGAAACCAATAAGTACTTCAATATACACCCTAAGGTGAGGCAGCCTCTCTCCAGGGCCACAGTGGGTAGGGCCCCATGGGAACAATGGGAGAGAGGGTCCTGCGAGGGTAGAAGACAGTCTCTTTTCTTGCTCTGGTCTAGCAGAGAGTCCGGAGAATGAATCCTGCTTGGGGCACAGACGCCTGCCCCCATGACTCTTCCTGGGCCCCAGAGCCTGCCCCAGCCCTTCCTCTTCCTTTTTTTTTTTTTTTTTTAATGTTTTTTTATTTATTCTTAAAAAAGACAGAGACAGAGCATGAGCGGGGAGGGCCACAGAGAGAGGGAGACAGAGAATCCAAAGCAGGCTCCAGGCTCTGAGCTTTCAGCACAGAGCTTGACGTGGGGCTTGAACCCACGAACCGTGAGATCATAACCTGAGACAAAGTCAGTCGCTTAACCGACTGAGCCACCCAGCTGCCTTCAGCCCTTCCTCTTCCTTCTAGGAGTCAGTTCTGGTCTGGCTCCCAGCCTGGGGCCCTTGGCAGGACCTGGCTTTGGCTGAGGGCTCCCAGAGGCCTTGAGTGACCTGGGCGGGGTGGGGGCTGCCAGTTCTGGTTCTTCCTCAGGGAGTCATCCCCCTGGGAGGCTGCCTGGTAGAGGCCAAGGAAGAGCCCAGCATGCCCTATGCCATGAAAATCTCCCACCAGGACTTCCATGTGAGTAAAGCTCTCCTCTTGACCGGGACTCAGGAGGGCAGACCAGCTTCTCTGGGGAACTCAGGGCTCCCTGGGGGGAACCCTCCAGTGGCCTGGCCTGGGAGGGTGTCAGGGCCATAGAGAAGTGGGCTGGAGAACAGAGGAGCAGAGCTGAGCCCGGAGAGCCCTGTGGGCGGCCTCTGGCACCCCGAGAGTGGGCTCCTCTCTGGTAGTGGCTTCTCTTCTTGGCAGGGAAACATCTTGCTGGCTGCTGAGTCCGAGTTTGAGCAGACCCAGTGGCTGGAGATGCTGCAGGAGTCCGGGAAGGTGTAAGTGTGCATGGGGGAGGGGGGGCAGCTGGGAATGGTTATGGGCTGGGCACACCCTGATCACCTAATGGGCACTCAGGACTCCATAAAAGCACAGGGTGAGGGAGAAAAATGTCCAGGCTTCCTTGAGAACAGGGCTGTGGGAGTTGATTAGAGTGGGCAAAAGAGGACAGGCCAGGTTTAGAGGTCTGGTCCGTGGGCTCAGAGCACATGAGCTTTGCTTGTCTGGAGTTGCAGATGGCAGACATAGACAGCGCTTGTCTCCAGCTCTCGGGAGCAAATCCAGCATCGCTAAGAGGACACTGCCTCCTGACACCCATCTCACCTCCCCAGGGCCCACAGGGAATCCTAGCACAGGTTGGAGCTAGTGCTTTGTAAATCATAGTCCGGATCATAGAAACCTCCAGCCCAACACGCCCCATTTACATGGAAACCTCTATTCCGGCACCTGCCTATTCGTGCTTTTAGTTCAGCAAGTAACACCGAGAGCACCCCCGCCAGGCCTGGTGCCGGGTAGTGGCATGCAGTGGTGTAGAAAGCAGCCTGGGGAGCAGTCGCTTCTCTGCTCCGAAGCTGCTGGCCCAGTCCTCGGCGGCCCACTTTGCAGGCTGGGCCGGCCTCCGGGGACTGAGACTGATCGATGCTGGTGGCACGCCCAGAGCCACAGTGAATGGGGCTGCGGCTCTGGAGGAGACACGATGGGCGAGTACAAACCACGCACAGTCTCCTTCTCCCCTCTCCTTCTGTTGTAACGATTTTGTGTTTCTTCTTCTCTCCTCTGTCTCATCTGCCCTCCCTCCCCAGGACTTGGAAGAATGCCCAGCTGGGAGAAGCCATGATCAAAAGCCTGGAGGCCCAGGGGCTGCAGCTGGCCAAGGAGAAGCAGGAGTATTTAGGTTGGCTGGAGGGATGGATGGGAAACTGAGGCTCCCTAGGTAGTGCTTCAGGACCAGGGGTTACAGCTGGGGCTTGGCAGAGGATGGAGGAGGGGAGCCGGGGCGGGGCTCAGCAGGCTCCCAGGAGCTATAGACAGAGGCTTTTACGGTGTAACCCGTGTCATTTTGGCCAGCCCGGCAGGAGGACCTCTGGGCCCACCTTGTCACTTGTCACTCAGCTGTGTGCCTCCAGGCAGCATAGCCTCTGTAAGCCTCAATTTCCCCATCCTTAAAAGGGAGACAAGAATAGTCCCCAAGGTTGGGGGATTGGACCCGGGGATCTGGGGAAATGAGAACGTGCCTGTAAGCACTGCGTCAGACACGGTACAGGCCCCATACGTGGAGTTGATGTTGTTCTGCCCTGGGTCCCCAGATCCTGGATTTGCCCCCAACTTTCACCCCCTTGGCCCACTTTCAGCCTGACTGCAGGGTGCCAGGCCCCTGCACCCCTGACTGGCTGGCAAGCATGCTCTGTTTGGGAAAGAAGAAGGTGAGACTGGGGGTTTGACCCCTCTGCCTGGGATCCTCTCCCCTACTGCCTCCTTAGACACTCAGGGCCTCGGCACTGGCTCCTGCTTCAGACACCCCTGTGCCCCCAGGACCTGCTGTCCCCTCCGCCACCATCCTCCAGACACCAGTCAGGGGAGCAGCACAATATACAGCACCCACCCGAGCTTCTGAAGACAAAGCCATGGCTGTCCTGGGAGCGCACAAAGTGGGGATGGGGACCAGAGAGGAAGGTCGCAGCTGCAGCCAGCATGTCAGCTTCTAGCCCCAGGAGCTGGCTCTGCCCGCTGGCCAGCCTGGACGTGACAACCCATTTCCCTGGGAGATCCTAGAAGAGAAGGAGGTTCCTGGAAGGCCCTGGCCCCCACCAGGCCGGAGCTGGACTGAGCTTTCCGTGAGAGTGTGCGTGCTTGCTTTGCAGACAAACTGATGGAGGAGACCGAAGAGCTCTGCCTTCAGAGGGAGCAGAGAGAGGTAGGCGCACTGAGGTCACTCAGAGTCGCTGCCCGTTCCCCCGCGCCTCGCTCTGGGGGCCCTTGACAGCCAAGGTGTACTGGCTGGTGTTCCTGGCATGTAGCGGAGCATGGCAGCCAGAGAACTCTCTGGGAAGTCGGACAGGCAGAGCAGGGACACCGTGAGGTGGCTTCTTGACAGAGTGCGTTTCTTCTTGCCAGTCCCCAGGGACAAAAGTTAAAAGGGTAGGTGACCATGTTCTAGAGAAAGCCATCCCCAAATTGTGTAAGCTGTATCATAGGTAGTGAGCTGCCCGTCACTGGTGATCTTTACAGGAGGCTGAGATGACCTCTATTATCTGTAGAGGGACTTCTGCACCACAAGAGTGATTGGGTTGGGTGATTTCAGGGGTTCCTTCATCCTCTAAATGACATTGTAAGTTCCAAGAAGGCTGCACATTGGCCTGAGGCAGCCTGCAGTGGGGAGCCACTGAAGTCCACTTCACCTGGAATCTCCACGCGGCATTGGGCCTTGCCTGTTTCCAAAGTGTCATCAGCATCCCTGAAGAGCACAGGAAGGTAGTGGTTAGCACTGCAGACTTGGAGCCAGGCTGCCTCTGTTTGTATGTGACCTTCAACACTTCTAGCTGTGTGACCTTGGACAACTTACCTAACCTCTCTGGACATCCATATTCTTTCTTTTTAAGTTTATTTACTTATTTATTTTGAGAGAGACAGAGAGAACAAGAGCAGGGGAGGGGCAGAAAAAGAGGGAGAGAGAGAATCCCAAGCAGGCTCCACGCTGTCACCGCAGAGCCCGATGCAGGGCTCAAACGCATGAACTGTAAGTTCATGACCTGAGCCAAAACCAGGAGTCGGCTTCTTAACCGACTGAGTCACCCAAGCACCCCTGAAGAACAATATTCTTAAGTGAAAAATGGAGATAATGGAACCCATCTTATTAAGATGTTGTGAAGATTAAAGGAGATATTATATATAAAGTGCATGGCACATAGTAGGTGCTCAGTGAATATCTGTGTTAGTGTCACGATCGTGTAATTTATTCATGATGAGCCCATCCTGTGCATGCACTGCCTGAGGACTGGGGCTACAGAGTGGCTTGCCCACAGGAGTGCCTGAGTCAGCCCACTTCTCTTTGCCCAGTTGCTTTTCCTTATGCCCATAGGGCTGGGCCCATCAGCCTCTCGGCTCAGCGCCTGCCTCTGTGACTTTTCTCCCGCAAACCACCTTTCCTGACCCCCCTCCCCTCACCAGGCTCTGAGATGGGCCCTACGGTCAAGAAGCCTCCTATCTCTGCAGCACCCCAGATACCCCCAGGGCCCGGGACAGCACCTGGCCCAGGATGAGTGCTCAATACATGTTAGCAGAACATTTTTGATTCTTGTAATTTCATGTTACATCTTGATTTTCATGCAGTAGAACAATCCATCCTCAATGTCCTTCTTCAAACTTTCATCAGATATTCTTGCCCATTGATTCTTCCAGCTGGACTTCAGACTCATTCTGTCATTTAACAATAGGAAAAGCCAAACCGAAACAAAAGCAAAACCCAAAAGCCATTGAGGATCTGCACTAGGGTTGAATGGATTTGAGGCTTGGCGCCGTGATGGCACTGAGCCTCCTGGCGCCTGGCGGCTTTTGGGCCTCCATGCCTCCACGCTGTCATCTAGGCCCCGCATGTGAGTCATGGCATTCTCCACATAGTTCTGTCATCTTGACAAGGGAGCCTTCCGGTGGGTTGTCAGCAACTCAAAGACAGGTAATTTTCAAGTTGGTTTCCATATAATAGAAAAAAAAAAAAAAAAAGGCAGGTAATTGAGGAAGCCAGGGGATGGGATGGAGTGACAGACACAGTCACTGGCAGGGAGAGAGACAGACTTATCCATCAGAGAGGCTAAATCTGGGGCAGCCATCAGCCGGAGGAAAATTTAGACACTCTATCTAGGTCTTTAGCCAGGAAATGAGGACAGCCGAGACCCGCCGCACGCAGGCCTCACTTAAAGCCGTAGCAGGTTGAAGGAGCCAGGCCTGTCAATGTGAACTCCCCAGTTTTGTGGTACAGGATCTGCGTGAGACTCACTCAGGCCCAGCTGATTCCCACCGCGAAGGCTGCCGTGAGCAGGCAAGAGGGGAAAGGGCTGTGCCCAGGCCCGTATTCCCGCGTGTGCTGCGTGCTGTAGATCAGGAACTGAGATCACTCCTTCCCTAACTCGCTCATCTGTATGATGGTTTTGCCTGTCCCCTGCGTCTTCCCCCTCTCCACTGCCAGGCTCAGAGGTGGTCTGGGTGTGCCTTGGGCCACTCAGAAAAGCCTCGGGTACAACAGCCCAGTGCTAAGATGAAGGTTCTCTGGTCTTTGAGAGGCAGCCTGGCCTCAAGGAAGATTCAGGGTCTGGAACCAGGAGACTCATACCTGAGTCCCAACTCCATCACTGACTGTGTGGCCTTGGGTAAGCTGACCCCTCTGGGCTTCAGTTGCTCTATCTGTGATGCTCTGATGAGAGCTGATGGCTGTGCCTGTCTAGTTCCTGGGTCGCTGTGAGGCTCAATGAAATAAAAGGCAGCAGAGTGCCTTGTGGATGGGCAAGCCCACGCACATGTGCGCGGTGCAGCGATGCGGCTCCATGTTGGGAGGGAGGACCTGGGACTCTGGAGGCATGAGCATGGAGCATAGGGTGAGCCGCCCTGGGCTCATCTGCCCCGGGGCCAGAAAGCTATACCCTTCCTTGAGCTCAGGTCCCTCAAGTGTCGCTGGCTTCTTGTGGCCTCATCTCTGATCCCCTGGAGGAGGGCAGCCTGTCTACCTTTCCTTCTTCGCCTGAACTCAGAGAGCTCAGCCTTGTCTGTGGGAAGGCACCTAGGAAATCAGAAGTGCCCAGGGCCCATTAGGCAAGCATCTTGCCTCCCAGTCTGCTCTTGGTCAGAACACAGATTCTCAGTGTTGGGAAGGACCTCTCACTTCAAGGGGAGGCTCTTGCTCACCTCCCTGATGGATGTTATTCTGCTTCTGTGATGGGCGACTCATGACCTACGGAGGTGTTCTTTGCCTTGTCATTCTGTGGTTCAAAAACTCTTCCTTTCGTTGAGCTGGAATCTGCCTTCTAGAGACTTCTTTCCAACCCTGTACTCCTGCAACTTACATCAGGCCCAGGTATCAGAAGAATAAGCACGATGATGGGAAGAGGCTTTAGCTGCACAGTTCCATAGACCTCAACCTACGGCAGGGTTGCCACGAACTCTTATCCCGCCTTGGCTGCGGGAACAGAAAGTTCTGGCTGCTTCAGGTTTGCAGGTCCTGCGAGCAGCAGTCTTCTAAGGCTCCACCTGGACATCAGTTTTAGCTGAGAGTCGTACAGGGAAATTGAAAGGTAGAAAAGAAGTGAGCGACCGGAAAGAAGATTTTCTTTGTCCTCATTCATAGGTAGCTTTTTTTTTTTTTTAAATATTAATGGTGGAAATCATGCTCTTTGCAGAACACCTGGAAAACAAGCTTTATTCTTAACCTCACCATTGACACAATTGCTGCCGACATCTTGGTGTTTTCCTTCAGGCTTTGGAGAAATATATTATTCTTATATATATATTTTTTTATGTTTATTTTTGAGAGAGAGAGAGCACAAGCAGGGCAGGGGAAGAGAGAGACACACAAAATCTGAAGCAGGCTCCAGGCTCTGAGCTGTCAGCACAGAGCCCGATGTGGGGCTCAAACTCACAAACCGCAAGATCATGAACTAAACCAAAGTTGGATGCTTAACCAACTCAGCCACCAGACGCCCCTATATTTTAAATATAATAGGATCACAGCAGATATTCCATTTTATGGCCTGCTTTTTCATTATACCTTCATTAGCATTTGTACCTTCAGCAATTTTTCATGTCATTCAACATTCTTTGAAAACATCAGTTTTGATGACCATATACTGATTCATCCTATGTGGTGTTTCATTTAACTCATCTCCTGTTTTTTGGACATCTAGGCTCTTTTCTTTGATGATGATGATGATGATGGTGATTTTACTTGTATAAGTTTATTTATTTATTTATCTTGCGAGAGAGAAAGCACGGAGTGGGGTAGGTGCAGAGAGAGGGAAAGAAAGAAAATCCCAAGCAGATCTGAATTGTCAGCGTAGAGCCTGATGTGGGGCTCAAACCCCAAATCGTGAGATCATGACCTGAGCTGAAATCAGATGCTTTAC
Organism: Proteles cristata cristata; assembly: GCA_017311185.1. Classification (NCBI taxonomy): domain Eukaryota; kingdom Metazoa; phylum Chordata; class Mammalia; order Carnivora; family Hyaenidae; genus Proteles; species Proteles cristata. The sequence goes on from JAESUZ010004260.1 coordinate 150,146, forward strand.
TGACTGAGCCACCCAGGTGCCCCAAGGCTTCATCACTATTATAAATTATGCCACAGTGAACATCTCTGTACACAGGAATCTTGGCCTACTATCTAATTGTTTAGGAGAGATTCCTATGGGTGAAATCACTGAGTCTGGGCAAGAACTTTTAAGACTCCTGATGCATATTGACAAATTTTGTACCAGTTTTCGCTCTCAGCAGCAGTGCGTGGACATTTCCATCTCACTCTGCCCCACTGCCCATGTTTGAGTCCCTCCATCACCGACTAGCTAGCTACAGTGAGGGCAAGAGAGATAAAAACATGTGTGTCTTTGAACAAGTCACTTGACCTTTACGTACCTCTGCTTTTCTCATCTATAAAATGAGGATGAAAATATTATCCGCTTTCAGGGCTGTTATAAGGATTAAATGAGTTGACACATGTAAAGTACTTAGAACAGTAAACTCACAGTGAATGTTATCTGTCATTGTCATTATCATATACAAACTCTGTTTCAGAATTCTCTTTTCCATTCCTTTGAACTGCTGTCTATTCTCAAATAGATACGACACAGTTTCAATCTTCAATTCGTAATACTATCCATCATTTAGTAAACACTTACTATGTTGCAGACAGTTTGCATGGATTAGCCGTGTTATCCTTTCATTAACCCTACTGGGTGGTACTGCCCATCCCAGAGAGTCCCTCCCACACCCCCTCTTCTCCCTGCATGAGATCCAAAACCACCTAGACCACACCCCCAGCTTCATTTACTACGTTATGTACCAATGTCTCCCCCTTGGCGGGTGCAGCCCATTCTCTCTGCTGAGCTCCGGCCCCTTATATCCAACCGTTGGCTTCACATCTCCAGCCAATGTCTCAAAGGTGCTGCAAACTCAGCGTGTCCAAGACCACGCATGACCTTCCCCAGCAGAGCCGATGTCTTCCTCCAGCGCTCCCTACCTCGGGGAATTCCCCTCCTGCCATTGTTTGTGCAGACTGGAAACCCGAGAGTCGTGCCTCATCGAGTCCTCCCCGTCTCAGCCTTACCCCCCCACCCCCACGTTCTGCTAGCATTGCCCCCAAAAGCTCTAGAAGCTGCGTGGCCTCTTCTCTCTATGTCACCGCCTCGCTCTAGCTCACACCACTGTTAGGTCTTGCTGGACCGATGCAGCGGCCTCCCCCCGGGTTCCCCGTATCCCTCCTGGCCCCTCCTCATCCTTTTTGTCCTCGCTGCAGCTGGTGTCATCGTTTAAAATGGAAATTGGAGGGGCGCCTGGGTGGCTTAGTCGGTTAAGCGTCCGACTTTCGCTTAGGTCATGATCTCGCGGTTCGTGGGTTCGAGCCCCGCGTCGGGCTCTGTGCTGACTGCCAGCTCGGAGCCTGGAGCCTGTTTCAGTCTGTGACTCCCTCTCTCTCTGACCCTCCCCTGCTCCTGCTGTCTCTCTCTCTCCTAGAAATAAATACAAATATTTAAAAAAAAAAAAATGGAAATTGGATTAGGTTGCCCAGTCTTCTTCCCCTACTTCCTGCTCAAAACCTTCACTGTTTGTTCTTGCTCAGGGAAAAAAAAAACCCCAAAATCCTCAGCATAGCCCAAGGCGCTGTGTGGTCTAGCTCCCTCCCGCTGTTCACCCTCACTGTGGGCCCAGAGGTGTGGGCCTGTCTTAGTTGTTTCAGGGCAGCAGGTTTCCAAAGGGCCTTTGCACGTACTGGCCCTTGTTCCTGGAATGCTCTTTCCCCTTCTTGCTACTTATCCACCTTCACCTTTTGGCTCAAAAATCTCTTGCTCCCCCAACTGATCACTTCCTGCTTCTCATCCAAGACCGCTTTCTGAAGAACTATGCCCCCATCCTGCACTCCACACACCTTGGTTTGTAATGATACTCTCACGTGGGTGATTATTTTCTTAGTTTTTGATTCTGGCCCTGAGCTGTAAGCTCCATGGGAACCGAGACGTGTCTGGGTTTGCTCACCTTCACATCCTCCATGCAGAGCCTGGCAGGAGCTTGGTGCATATTAAACACTCAGTAGCGATGTGTGGCATGCATGAATGAATGAGACTATTTTTTAAAAAATCTCATTGGGGTTTTTATTGGAATCATATTGAGCCTGTAAATTAATTGGGAAGAACCTCTACTGTATTTAGTCTTCCCAATCATTCAGGAGCCTACATTCTTTTCAAAAGTATAATTGCTGGGGTGCTTGGGTGGCTCAGTAAGTTAGGCATCTGACTTCGGCTCAGGTCATGATCTTGTGGTTCGTGGGTTCGAGCCTCACATCAGGCTCTGTGCTGACAGCTAGCTCAGAGCCTGGAGCCTGTTTCAGATGCTGTGTTTCAGATGCTCTCTCTCTCTTACCCTCCCCTGCTCATGCTCTCTCTCTCTCTCTCTCTCTCTCTCTCTCAGAAATAAATAAAACATTTTTTAAAAAAGCATAATTGCTTTTATTGGGAATTTAGAAATAATGCGATGACACATGGTGAACAGGGATTATTTGGCTTGAAGGAGAGGAGTCTTAGGGACAGAAAACTGTCCCCAACACATGAAGGAAAAAAGGATCAGTCTTTTTCTGTGGCTCCAAGGGGAGAAGGTCGGCCCACTGGTGGAAGTTATGAAGAAGCTGATTTGGGCTCAGATGGCACAGGTGGATGAAATGGCCACCCCCTCTCCTTGGTGGACCTGAGGGGCTCAGGGGGTCCAGAAGTTGGCTGTGTCCTTGGCTTTGCCAGTCTTCCGTTTTGCTAAGAGCCCTTCACTGGCCCTTAACTTTGCTGGCTAGGGGTATTTGGCCTTTGTGGCTGAGAAGAGCTTCAGGGGACACTGTGACTGAGGGCAGCAAGATCCAAAGGGAGAGAGTCTGGGCAAAGGATGGAGGTGGTTACAGGGGTTTTGAAGGGAAGTTTTGCTCCATAAGTGAGATTCAGCCCTCTCACCTGAGCCCCAGAAAGCCTTCGGCAAAATCTGCGGTCCTTCCTCCGCGGTTTTGTCTTTGTAGCTTTCAGAGAGAGGGCCCGTGCTGAAGTAGGATCTGGAAGGAAGAGGTTTGATCAGGTCTTTCTGGAATGAAATGGTCTGTCTTATTAAAGAGGGGGTGAATTCCCTGTCATGAGAACCATTCAAGCAGAGCCTGGGCCATCTCTTGGCCGGAAAACTGGTCCCAGGATTCAAGCGTCTGGTGAGGACTGAAGTGCTTTCAAGCGCCTTTGACCGTAGAGGGCTCTGATTCATGGGTATCTGTTCTCCGACTGCCACACAGCATATGGGCTGCCTGGCACGCCGTGCAGTTATTGACTTAGGTGGGAAAATCGTTTTATCCCTTATACCCGGGCCCGTCTGGGGACGAAGGGGAGGAAAAGCCAAATGATTGTTTTGCTGTGTTATTTTCAGGAGCGTCAGTTTCGCCGTCTGGTTCTTGGAGCCATAGCAAGGGCCTGCTGGCGTCTGAGGTGCTAGAAATATCCTCCCACAGTGTGTAATGTGGAGGTGCAAAGCAGGCGTCCCAAAAATGCTGCCAGCTAAGCCTCACTTGAAGGCTACCCTGCAACCCCAGCTGCCCCTTGCAGCCCAGGAAAACGGGACCCTCGGAGAGCACAGCACTCCTCACAGGACTAGTCTGGCCCTGGGGCCCACCCTAGGCTTTCCGGCTCTCCTGTTCCCTGCGGCCCGAGGATAGGGGAAGCTGGACCCACCTGGGCTGGTTGCTTCCTAGATGCCTTGAGAATAAAAGAGCCCTTATTTTCTGACGTCTGGGTCAGGACTGGCTTTTCTTTGCCACCTTTGACAGATGTCACTCTAAAAATCTTTAATGGAGGGGCGGCCTGGGTGGCTTAGTCGGTTAAGCCTCCGGCTTTGGCTCAGGTCATGATCTCACGGTTCGTGGGTTTGAGCACCGCATCGGGCTCTGTGCTGACTGCCAGCTCAGAGCCTGGAGTCTGCTTCAGATTCTGTATCTCTCTCTCTCTCTGACCCTCCACCGCTCACGCTGTCTCTCTTTCTCTCTCACTCTCAGAAATAAATAAAACGTTAAAAAAAAAGAAATCTTTAATGGAGATGCGCACCCACCACATGTTCCTCTAGGGCTTGAGAGCCAGCTAGACGACCTGAGGGGCCTCCATTGACTGGAGTGGCCAGCAGAGCAGACATCTAGATTATCATCACCTCCAGGCACAGGCAACGGTGTTGGGGTCATTTCTAAACCCTGCCTGCGGCACGCTCAGTGTATCTGCAAAGGCCAAGCCCATCGCAGATAGGGGGCTCGTTGAGACTGTACGTCAATGAGTGGGACCAGGGCTCCTTAGGACTTAACTCTCAGTTTGCTTCAGCCTGTAGCCCAGACTGTACGACATCCCATAGGGGCCCCTGGACTGGAGGTCCCTGACCTCAGGGGCCCTTTGCTGCCCGTGACCCTTCTCTTCCCCTCTGGTTCTCTTCAGGAGCTTGAGCGCCTCAACCAGGTGCTGGAGGCTGAGAAGCAGCAGTTTGAGGAGGTGGTGCAGGAGCTGAAAATGGAGCAGGAGCAGATCAAAAGGTGGTGGTGGTGCCCAGAAGGGGCGGGAGGAAGGGGTGTGTTGGGCAGTGCATTAGAATCCACATTTCCCGTCAGGCCTGGAGAGGGCTCACCCAGGAGAGTCTCCTTACTCGATGACTTGGTTTGGGTCTATCTTCCCAGTGCTCCAGGCCTCGGGGCAGCCCAGAAGGAGCTGTAGACCTCATACGAACCTGATGTGAGGCACGGGCAGGTGCAGATAGGCGTCTCCCCAAGCCACAAGCCCCTCTTGCCACTGTCAAGCCTCCCTTCTCCAGAGGCAGATGGGAACAAGCCGGTCTGGGGGTGCCGTGAGCGAAGACCCCAGTATCTCCTGCACAGTCCCGTCACGTTCTGGCTGATGATGTCCCTTGGGGTCTTTAGTCCTGCGTGTGGTTTGCAAACCAGTTGCACATTATAATCATGTAACAGGATTAGAATCTCTTGCAAGTAGGGCCCAGAGATCTGTATTTTCCAAAACCTCTTCAGGTCATTCCGATTCAGCGTATCCAGGAATTTGGAGACCAGAGCTCTGGGTACTGTTGATGGTGGTGGATGTCCTCGGCGGCGGTACCCTCTTCCTTCTCCTCCTCCTCCTCATCACGACTGATAATCAGTGTTACCCCACAAAGGTTTTTCTCGCAACAGCCTTATGAAAGGAAGTTAATTAGACAAGTATTTCAGGGAGGGAGAAACACAGAGGATCTCACCAACTAAATGGCCAAGCACCTTGCTTATCTCCAGAATTGTGCCAGATACTGAAATAGAGGATAAGTCCTCTTAGCTTACAATGCAGGATCTTACCATCTTGTTGGGAAAATCAGACTGACACCCAGGAAACATCAACATGTGTATATATATATGCCATATATCATATATATATGTGGCACCTGGCTACCTGGCTATGTAATATATAGCCAGGTGCTAGGGAGCACAGGGCAAACTCCCTGTGTCATAGGAATTAAGGTACACATGTGATCCTTGGGGGCATGAAGAGGGGCTCGATTGAGCTGGGCCTTGGAGGATGGGTAGGTTTAGGAAATTGGGCCGGAGAAAAGGGAAAGGCATTTCAAGCAGGAGGAAGGGAAACCAGGGGTAAAGGCCTGAGGTGGCCCAGGCTTGTTAAGAAAGCAGCAAAGCGGTTGTCACCCGAGAGAAGGGCCTCAGCCATGTGAGAATGAGTAGGGGTACTTGCAGGGTCTGCCCAGGGAAGAAAGGAGGTGGGGCCAGGCCCCCCTTTGTTTCTCTAGTGGTTCTCTCTGCCTGTGGGCTGCCCCTGGGTTTATCCCACGTGACAGATGCATGTGTGCCCGAAGCACATGACATCAACCCCACTTGGCTGGGATCTCCTTCTTTCAGCCCTGGGTTCCTACAGCTGCTATCAGGACCCTGCCATGCAGAGAGGGGCTGGCCTTCCAAGGACCCCTCCAAGCCATGTCGGGAGGCGAAGCAGAAGCATTTGTGTGCGGAGGGGCTTGGGAGGGGTGGGCACTGCCATACCCAGCCCTCTGTCCCCACAGGGAGCTAGAACTGACTGCAAGATGCCTCAAGGGTGTGGAGCAAGAGAAAAAGGAGCTGAGGCACCTTACGGAGTCCTTGCAGCAGACGCTGGAGGTGAGGGGCCGCTGACGGGCTGGTGGACCTGGAGGCAGGCTGGTTGGTCGGGCCACGTGATACTGTTTTGCCAATAGCGCTTCCCCCAGAGGGTTCTCCTTCTCCTAAAGGAGAACGGAGCACGATGGGGTGCTGATCTAAAAGGTCTCTTCTCTGTGGACCAGAGAGCACGGGAGGCCTGAAGCAGGAGCCAGGGAAGCAAATTCAAGTTTGCCTTTCTATGACTGTGCCCTTGGGAAATCCACCTTCTGCAGTGTTTATATTTTTATACCACATGGAGGACTGATTAGGGTGGGTGGCGGGACCACCCACTTCTTCCTTCTGCTGCCTCCTTCACTTAGCTGTTACTGGGTGAAATTGAGCATGAAGGGAAATCAACTGTATGTGCCCTGCATTTGATGCCCCAGAAACTGTGAGGTGGAGAGAGGTTGTGGCAAGTGTCAAGGACAAAGTGCAAACTGTTTCCCAGCCCCTCCTCCCCGACTCCTCCTGAGTTGCCCCTCTGCCCCTGACCCCTACTCCAAACCCCTGAGCTCATGTGCCCAGATGAGGCCAACCTCTCAGACTCAGACTCTCCATTTTTTTATGTTTTTTTTGTTTTGTTTTTTTTTCTGAGAGAGAGAGAGAGACAGAAACAGAGACAGAGACAGCATGAACAGGGAAAGGTCAGAGAGAGAAGGAGATACAGAATCTGAAAAAGACTCCAGGCTCTGAGCTAGCTGTCAGCACAGAGCCCGATGCGGATCTCAAACCCACAAACCATGAGATCATGACCTGAGCCGAAGTCGGACGCTTAACCGACTGAGCCACCCAGGTGCCCCCAGACTCTCCATTTTTGCCTTTGAGATTCCTTCTACACAGAATGTTCTTTCACCTCTTCTCTGCCTGGAGACCTCATCCGTCCTACGAAGACTCAACTCCAACAGAACCAGAGCCAAGCTTTCCTGACTCTTCTAGGCAAGGGTTTGCTGTGAGCTCTAGGCCCTGGCAGCCCTTTGCATGTCTGTTATAGGTTGTGTTTTCCAAACAGTGAACTTCACTAGACTGGGTCTTCAGGTGTCTCCCAGGCCAGCCCAGCCCCTAGCGGGAGGCTGGCAGATCACTAATGTTTACTGAATTCATGAATTGCCTTGAGGGCTGCAAGGGTTTCTATTCTCTCTCCACTGACTGGAGGCTTAGTCTGTGCTGCCTTTACTTGTTTATCTTTCCATCTCACATCATGAGAGATGGTTCTCATGGAGACTTTCAACTCTAGAATTTCTGGGTAATGCAAGACCCCAGCCTGATAACTTGGGAGGACATCTACATCTTTTGAGGGTTTTTCATATGAGGCCAACATACTCCCTCACTCAGCCCTGGAGGAGTAAAGACCCCAGAAGACCATGGTGCCCTTGGACCCTGGTTTTAGTAGTTACCACTTCCACTGGAAGCTGCATTGGGCTCCTCCCTGAGTCCTTCGAAGGAGGAGTAACCTTGCCTCTGTGAGGAAGGTGATCTTGGTTAGCCTTTTACCTCCAGGGAAGGAGGAAGATATTTCAGGTGTCTCTTATAGAAGATTGAGTGATGAGGGCATCATTCCTTGAAACTGAAAGGCAGGTGAGGCCAGCCATGTTGGAAAACCCAAACTAGGCGCTTTCTCTTCTTCCATCCCTCCATGCCAGGAACTCTCCATAGAGAAGAAGAAAACCCTGGCAATGCTGGAGGAGAATGAGAACCAGCTGCAGACCCTGGCCAATCAGAGCGAGCAGCCCCCTCCCAATGGGGGTCTTCATAGCAACCTGAGGCAGATAGAAGAGAAGATGCAGCAGCTCTTGGAGGAGAAGCTCCTGGCTGAGAAGCGGTGAGGGGACCTTCAACCCCTGAGTCCAGTTTGATCATTTTTCTTGAACTTCACATCCAGAGTCTTGTGTTCTAGCTGCCGTTGACCAGACAGGTCACTTACTTCCTTTTGCCTAGGACTCAGTTTCCCCACCAGGCAAATGGGGAAAAAAACTTTGGCCATCTAGAGCCAACTTGATCCTTATTTCTTGCACTGATGAACCATACAGACAGTCATTAGGTTGGTCTCACAATGCTTGTGGCAGGCGGGGCAAGTCCTTGAGACCCCTTTGTACAAATGAGGAAACTGAGCCTCGGAGGGTTTATAGGACTTTCCTGAGGTCACAGAACTAGCAAGACCTGGACCCAAGACTCCAGTCTTCAGACGGGGGGTGGGGTGGGGGAGCTCTCCTCACCTACCACACCACCCCCTCTCATCCACTGGGTGACAGAACCCAGAAAGTTCTGGGTCTCATGGTTTCTCCAGAGAGGTCTACAGGAGGGGCTGCCCTCCCACTGGTAAGGCCCGTTGGCCAGTGAGCACCTCTTTTGCCCGAGCAGGATGAAGGAGAACGAAGAGCGCTCTCGGGCCCTGGAGGAGGAGCGCGAGTTCTATTCGAGCCAGTCCCAGGCGCTCCAGAACTCGCTGCAGGAGCTGACCGCAGAGAAGCAGCAGGCCGAGCGGGAGCTCAAGGTGCTGGCCTGGGCCTGCTGGGGGCAGCCTGTGCTGGTGGACCTTCCCTCACATCCCTTACCGGGCAGCTACCTGAATGATCTCTGCCAACCTGACTCGCCAGGGGCGGGCGATGGACCCACCATTTGGGGAAGCAGTGAGCCAGCTGCTTGGGTGGAAAGCATCATTGGTAGACACTGGCCAGGTGCAGGGGCCGAGTCCAGGCCACCTGGTCAAGGGCGCAAGACGCAAGGCAAGATATGCTAACTTCCATCCGAGTCCGGAGGCCAGAAAGCCCTCTTGAGCCAGGGGTGATCAGGGGAGAGTCCAGGGTGATAGCAGCTGCTCCCCAGGACCGCAGATCTCTCTTTCCTCTCCCCACAGGCTGAGGTGAAGGTCCGCATGGACCTGGAGAGGCGTCTGCGGGAGGCAGAGGGGGCTTTGCGGAGTCTGGAACAAGGGCTTAACTCCAAGGTGCGGAACAAGGAAAAGGAGGAGAGGATGCGGGCTGACGTGAGCCATCTGAAAAGTAAGCCCCGGCCCCGGAGGCCAGCCCCCAGCCCTAGGGCTCAGCCCCTGCGGGAGTGCAGACCCGGCGGAGCCCGGGACGGGGACAGGGCCTGGTGTGCGTTGGGTGATCCACGTATTGGGATGGAGTTTCTTCCCCAGACTCACGAGCTGCTGGTCTCCAGCGCGGCTTCCTCTGGGCTGTAGCCTCGGGGTGGGGCGGGGCGCGGGGTCCCGCCCCTTGGCTGGGGGCTGTGCCCGGTGGGCGTATTTCCCACTGGCGGCGGGGCGGGGGGTCCCGCCCCTTGGCTGGGGGCTGTGCCCGGTGGGCGTATTTCCCACTGGCGGCGGGGCGGGGCGGGGCGCGGGGCGCGGGGTCCCGCCCCTTGGCTGGGGGCTGTGCCCGGTGGGCGTATTTCCCGCCGGCGGCAGGGGCGGAGGCGGGAAGGACGCAGCCGGACTGTGCGCACAGGGTTCTTCGAGGAGTGCATCCGGAACGCGGAGCTGGAGGCCAAGATGCCGGTCATCATGAAGAACTCCGTGTACATCCACAAGGCGGCCACTCGCCGCATCAAGAGCTGCCGCTTCCACCGGCGCCGGTCCAGCACCTCCTGGAATGACAGTGAGTGTGGCCGTCCGCGTGCTCTCCTGGGGTGGGGATGGTCAGAGGCAGTGGGTGAAGGCGGGAAGAGAGGAGGAGGGGGCGCCGGGAAGGGCACTGGCTCCACCAACCTCGAGCTCCTCCCAGGGTTAGGGGAGCAGGTGGGTGCGAAGCGGCTGGGAGAAGCACAGCAGCCCGCCGGAGGGGGACACGTGGCGCGAGGGAAGCGGGCTGGGGTTGGGGCCCAGGCCAAGCCTTAGGGGAGGGAGAGCCGCTCACGGCAGCCATCTCCCCAGTGAAGCCGTCCCAGTCTTTCATGACCTCCCAACTGGATGCCAACAACATGGAGGAGCTAAAGGAGGTGGCCAAGAGGCTCAGCCGCGACCAGCGCTTCCGAGAATCCATCTACCACATCATGGCAAACCAGCCAGGAGCACCCTCGGTGGTTCCCCGGGGTGGGAAGTGATGGGCGCTCCTCCCCTGCCTCCCAGGTCTTTTCGCAGTGCATAGGAGCCAGAGGAGGTGGCAGGGGGAGGTCTGGCTCTACCTGGCACCTCTCTGCTCCACCTGGGGGCCAGCCTCACCCTCATAGGACAGGGATGGCACCTCCCTCACCCCCACCTAGAAACCTAGTTGGGTTTACACCAGGCCCAAGTTGGGTGCTGCCTGGTGTCACCTGGTGCTCACCTGGTGAGGCGAGGAGGAGCCTGGTTGCACATGAAGACATTTTGGTTGGGGAGTGGGGTGGGCAGGGCCCATAGCCCTCACCTGTGCCCACTACACCTCTCTGTGATGTTGCCTCCCTGTCTTCATGTATAAAGGGATCCGCTCCTTGATACCTGCTCCCCGCTGAGATTCCTAGCTCTTTCTTTGCTTCTGAGACCCATAGACATCCCTCAGCCAAGGCCCCTTACTTTTACTACATCGTGGGACAGGGAAGAGAGGGACCTCACACTGTAACGTTTGGGTTTATGGCATACCACACTTAGGCCACGGCATCTCATCTCCTGAGGTTGGGCCCTGGCTGAGGGGCTACCCACTCACTCCGTTCCTCAGGTGAGCTCACCCACCTGCAGCTTCAGCACCCTTTGAGGGTGGTGTGACCCCACCCTCTCCCTCCCATATCCCTCCTGTCTGTGTACCCAGGACCCTGGGCCCTGGCTGGGATCTGCGGCCAGCAGCGATTCTGAGGGCTCTCCCAGAGGATGAGTAGTAAGTTCAGGGGGTGGATCGAGGTGGCCCTGGCTCCTGCATTGTCCACTCCTAGGAGGGTAGGGAGACTGCTGCCTGGGCTGTGGTGGCCCTGTTACTCCGTGGGATCACACATGTCTCCCTCTGAGCGGCCCCTGCTTTAGCCACCTTGCTGCCTCCTCTCCCTGCAGAGGCTTTATCCAGTGAAGCAATGTGACTCTGGAAGATGGGGGGCCTGGACCTACAATAATGCCAGTAGCCATTGGTTGGCGCCGAGTTGTCCCTAGGTGGTCTGTGGGGGTGTGTTCCTCACCCACAGTCGGTTCTGCTCTTCTCCTCCTGGCCACATGTTCCAAAGCTGCCTAAATCCATTGGGCTCTCCAGAAAAGGGGGTCTGCCTGGGATGAGGGTGCTCATGGACACTGGTGGTATTAAAAGCATTGATTCTCTGCTGCTTGACAGACAGAGCAAGGTACCCAGGCCGGAGATGGCTGCAGGGCAAACCCCAGCAGAGGTGCTGGCCTCCCGCTCAAAATACATGCGTGTCTACTGGCCGTCTAGCCCAGATAGGGCTGGGGTGCCCTGCTCTGTGCTCAAGGCTGCCTGGTGAAGCTAAGGGAGACTCAGTTCAAGTCCTGGGTGGGCTGTGATGGCTTTAGCCAATCTCTGTGGAATCTGGGTGGAGACAGGGGCAGAGGCACTTGGAAACAGTGCATCGGAAAAGGAAGAGCCTGAAAATAAAAACTTAGAACACATAGGAACGTGCATAAACGTGGGACTCATTTATCTGACATGTATACAGGGTGGACTTTGAAATGAAGATGTATATAATCCAGATTACCATTTTATTTTTTGTTTGTAAAGGAATTAGGTTAATCATGGTTTGCTCTTGGAGAAAGATCTTTTGGAAATTTTCAAATGCATTATTTTCCCTCCCAGGCCAGCTATTAACCAGAAAGGAAAGTGCTTTTCCATGCACATTTCACCAATCCCTAGTTTCATTCCTCACATTTGACCCTGTACTTTCCATGCCTTGGGCAAGTCTGGGTTATCTTTGACAAACTGATCAGTCCCTAAGTATGTATTTGTACCTAACACTGTAAATAGAAAAAGAAACAACTCTATATGAAAATATATCACAGTGGAAATTACTGGAAATGTATTGATCTGATTTTTTTAAAAAATAAAACTCTTATTCCTTGGCCAATTAAATCTTTCCTGCAGTAGAGCTTGTAGTGTGGTGGTTGCTAGAGAGATGTTGCCCCCTGCAGGTCAAATGTGGCATTGTGCAGTTCCCTGCGTGTAGTCTTGATAAGCAAGCACGTTTCCCTACATAGGAGGAAATACTACCCTTTGCTGCATCTCCTGGGAGTGGCTTCTTAATAATTAACTGAAAAATCTGTCTTCCCACCCTGAGGTTCTGGCTGTTCCCTGACTGTCAGGTGGATTTTGTTCTGATTTGAGCCCTGACCAAAGGGAGTAGATTACACGAATGGGAATAGCCTCAGGGAGGCAAAGGACACCTAGTTTTATGACTTGCTGGTATCATTATCCCCACTGGAAATTGACAGTATGCCTTCTCTGAAGAGGAGAAGTTTATGCTTTTGTTTTGTAACCACAGAAGAGAGAGCAAGAAATGGAGCAAGAAATGGTAATGACTGGATTCTCCTCCTATTTGGTATATTTCCTCACTGTGGATGGATGATCTGTTATTGTGCCCAGGACTGTCCTGGTTTTGTATTGTTTCCCAGCATAATTATTAGTGACTCCCTTTCTGTTGTCCCCAGTGTCCCAGTTTGTGTGATAGTTTTGTGGTCATCCTGGTTGTAAGGCTGTTCCCCAACAGTATGTTAATTGGCAGGGTAAGAGATCTGTAAAATACTCAGGTCCGACCCACTGGCCAGCTCCCACCCCCATCCTCTCCCACCCACCTCACCATGACCTGGGCAGCCTGTGGGTGATTAAGGTATCATCTGAGTAAAATTTAGAGCACACAGTAAATGATAATGGTGGAAATGACTTGCTCAAGTCTCAGGGAGCCAGCCTGTGTCAGGTTTGGGCTAACTGGAAGACAGTCATTAAATCCACCAAACAAAGGGGCTGCCCTGGAGCCCTCAGATAAAGGCCAGCAGCCCCTGGGGGATATTCTGGTTCTGTGATGAGCCAGGATGGGACTGCTCAGACCCCCAGGCTGCTGCAAGGACTCCCCAAATTTAGAAACCTTATGGCTTTGACTATTGGGGAGAAAGCTACTGACTTTTATTTCACCCACCCCTGGTGAGCAAGGGGCAAAGGGTGTTCGGCTTTGCTTCTGGGTGACACTCTGATCAGGCAGAGAAATTGAGTTGAGACAGGTTGCTCTAAGGCAGGAGGCTCGGGGCACCTGGGTGGCTCAAGTAGTTAAGCATCTGACTTTGGCTCAGGTCGCATGGTATGTGAGTCAGGCATCGAGCTCTGTGCTGACAGCTCAGAGCCTGGAACCTGCTTCGGATTCTGTGTCTCCCTCTCTCTCTGCCTTTCCCCTGTTCACACTCTGTCTCTCTCTCTCTCAAAAATAAATACACATTTTTAAAAAAATGAAAAGGCAGGAGGCTCCATCTCAGGCTCCTGGAGATTGCAGAAGCCAGAGCCAGCTGATAGCGTATTTGGGGGTCATTCTCTTCACTCTGCCTTGCCTCTGGGCAGAGGGTCCTGCTATGAACAGATTCCACCTGTCCTGTTATCCTGGCAAAAACTGTGGCTGGTGGGCCTTGGAGTGTCGCTGACCACAGGAGAAACTTTCCTCTGGGAACCTGTCCCACAGGCTGCTTGCTGCTGGGGGTGGGAGTGGGGGTCTCCAAAAGTGAAAGGTAAGGTCTCCGCTCTGAAGTCACTATTTAAAATGGTTTTTTGTATGTATATATTTTTAATAAGTAGGAGAGAAATCTCACGAGGCTGCTCAGAGCCCTTGTGAGTTCTCAAGCTCCGTGAACTGGGAACGTGCAGCCTCAGAGTCAACAGAAGCATGGCTGCCACTACCAGCACTGATCAGAAAACACAGTTCTTGGGGAGGGATGGTGTTCTGGCTCATGCTGCCCTCCATCCCATGCCATTGTCAGACGCTTTTAGTGTTGAGATGAGAACAGGAAAGAGAACTCATTTATCATCCCAAAGGAAAGGCAATTGTGACTAATTAGTCACTTGGAAGGCCATCCTGGGAAAGGAAAGATGTCTATTCTCATGTTCATCCTGGTGTCTGAGACCATCTGTCAGCATCCCTTCTCTCCATCTTCATTCAACAGATATTTATTGTGATTCCCCTGCATGAAGTCAGGCACTTAACCTGTGCACGTATTATCTCTATTATTTACCGTTCATTTTTTCATTGTAAAATAGACATAACATAAAAGTTACCATGTTGACCATTTTTTTTAAGTTTATTTGTTTTGAGAGAGAGAGAGAATGTGCGTGCTGAAGGGGCAGAGAGAGAGAGAGAGAGAGAGAGAATCCCAAGCAGGCTCTGCACTGTTAGCAGGCTCTGCACTGACAGCGAGGAGCCTGATATGGGGCTTGAACTCACAAACCATAAGATCATGACCTGAGCTGAAATCAAGAGTCGGTTGCTCAACCAACTGAGCCACCCAGGTGTCCCCCATTTTGACCATTTTTAAGTGTATAGTTCAAACGTGTTAAGTGTATCCACATAGCTGTGCAACCAGTCTCCGGGACTTTTCATCTTGCAAAGCTCAAACTCTGTGCCTTCAACAACTCCCTGTTTCATCCTCCCCTCCACCCCCCGCCCCCCGCCCTGCCCCTGCAACTACCCTTGTACTTTCTGCCTCTATGAATTTGACTATGTTAGATACCTCACAAAAGTGGAATCATACAGTATTTATCGTTTTGTGACTGTCTTATCTCACTTAGCATTACTGTCCCCGAGATCCACTCACAGTGTAACATATATCAGAATGTCATTCCTTTTGGGGCACCTGGGTGGCTTAGTCGGTTAAGCGTCCACCTTTCGCTTAGGTCATGATCTCGCGGTTCGTGGGTTCGAGCCCCGCGTTGGGCTCTGTGCTGACTGCCAGCTCGGAGCCTGGAGCCTGTTTCAGAGTCTGTGACTCCCTCTCTCTCTGACCCTCCCCTGTTCACGCTGTCTCTCTCTCCCAGAAAAAAAAAAAAAAAAAGAATGTCATTCCTTTTTAAGGCTGCATTATATCCTATCACTCACTTTTAAAACAGAACAATGGATTGAAATCTTATTTTTCTGATAAACTGTTGGCCAGTGATGAGGGTCCTGACTGTCCTAAAGGTTAAGAGAGTCGCAGCTGAGGGACGGTTGACTCCCTATGCTTCCCCCCACCCCCCACCCCCCACCCCGCAGGTAGCTCCTCACAATGGCCTGGTATGGAAAGACGCTTTGGAATTCACTTCCTCCTTCTTCCCAGCAGATGGCAGCATGCCCTGAGCTGGGCCTGCAAAATCTGGTGGGACCGTGGGCTAAGCCTCCCTGAGAAGGGGGAGGGCTTTGTGACACATCTTGCATTCTGCATTATTGGTGATGAATCTCCCAGTTGTTCTCCCCTTTAAGATAGGAAACAAAAGTTTCCGCTTCAGCCATCATTTATTAAATCTGTAATACATCATGTGCTTTCGCATGGATTTCTCCTT
This sequence comes from Proteles cristata cristata, assembly GCA_017311185.1. Lineage (NCBI taxonomy): Eukaryota > Metazoa > Chordata > Mammalia > Carnivora > Hyaenidae > Proteles > Proteles cristata. The sequence goes on from JAESUZ010004260.1 coordinate 165,708, forward strand.
TTTGTCTTCACAGCAGCCCTCTCTTTGAAACCCACAGAGGCTAAGGAAGTTTTGCCCAAGGTCACACAGCTTCTAAGTGGAGGTTTAGGCATTTGAGTTCATGGCCAGTGTTCTTTCTAGCATATGTCAAGATGTAATTTATTATATGTAAATATGTAAATAATCACATGTAAATTATTTTTAGTGGGTTTTTTCCTTTCTTCCTTCTTTTCCCCCTTCCTTCCTTCCTTCCTTCCTTCCTTCCTTCCTTCCTTCCATTTCTTTTTCTTTTTTTAAATATATTTTTTAGTTTATTTATTTATTTTTTTTTTTGAGAGAGAGTAAGAGTGAGCAGGACAGGGGCAGATAGACGGAGAGAGAGACCTAAGCAGACTCTCTACTATCAGTGTGGACGCCGATGTGGGGCTTCAACCCATGAACCATGAGATTATGACCTGAACCAAAACCAAGAGTCGGATGCTTAACTGATTGAGCCACCTAGGCGCCCTTCTTCCTTCTTTCCTTCAGCAAATATACTGAGCTCCTCTGTGTTCTAGACCCCAAAGTCTACACTCAGATCTCTTTCATTATAGGTTCTTAAGTGTTTGACTCAGCTGCTTGGTAATAAACAGTTTCCCAGAATTCTTCCATTCTGAAGGTCTGGTTGGCCAAACACAGGAGGCCCTGAGGGATGGAGTTTCTTATCCTAAGAACTTTGTAAAATAACCAGGCCTTTGCTTGTCGCCTCCAACCACTTCTAGGCTGGCAGTCTCCCCTTTGCCCTCCCCCACGCTCCCCAGTCCAGTGTCCTCTGGAGCAGAAGCATCCTCCCTGGGATGCAGAGGCAGCCAGTGGGAAGCCCCTGGGCTGGGATTCTAGAGGCCTGGATGGTCCTATAGAACCAGTGGTTCATCCTAAGAAAGGGGCAAGCCATTCTATCTCCCGTTCATACAATGAGGCTGTGGAATTAGATGCTCTCAAAACCCTCCTGTAATTCCGGGGATCACGCTTTTCTGCCAGGGATTGCCGTAGGCATGGGCATGTGACCCAGGGTGGCTGATGAGATGAGAGATTGGCTGGATACAGGCTGTTCCACCTTTAGAGGCATAGGGAAGATATAATCCCTTTTTGTCCACTGGACATTTGTTGTCTGAATATGCGCTCTAGAAATAAGGCAGGCAACTTGTGACCATGAGACTTGGTACTTACTGAGTCGTCACTGAGTTAATCAGTACTAGATCCGTCCTATTTCAGGACTTCTTTTTATGTGTTCTAATTTATCTTTCATTATTATGTAGGCCTTTTTTTTCTTTTGTAAATTTTAGAGAGAGCATGAGTAGGGGAGAGGGACACAAGGAGAGAGGGAGAGAATCTTAAGCAGGCTCCACACTCAGCACGGATCCTGAGGTGGGGCTTGATCCCACGACCCTGGGATTATGACCTGAGTCAAAATCAAGAGTCAGAAGCTCAACTGGCTGAGCCACCTATGTGTCCCTAAAATCAGGATATATTTTTTTAAAAACATTTTTCATTTTTGAGAGATAGAGTGTGAGTTGGGGAGGGGCAAAGAGAGGGGGAGACACAGAATCTGAAGCAGGCTCCAGGCTCTGAGCTGGCAGCACAGAGCCTGATGCAGGGCTCGAACCCACAAATGGTGAGATCATGGCCTGAGCCAAAGTCAGATGCATAATGGGCTGACCCACCCAGGTCCCCTGGGATATATTTTAAATTGATAGCATCTCATTATGGCTGCTGACCACAAGGTGATCTCAGTGAGGTTGTCATCGCCTTTGCAGACAGCAGACATACCATCATCAAAATGTGTAGACTGTGTGTCAATAGTTTGGTGGAAGAAAATCCCAAAATACTCATGGAGCATGCTTTTTTTAAAATAAATAAATAAATAAAGTTTATTTTATCTATTTTGAGAGAGAGAGATCTCACGAACTGTGAGATCATGACCAAAGCATAAATCAAGAGTTGGCCGCTTGACTGACTGAGCATGTCCCAGAGTGTTCTTTTTTTTTTTTTTTTTAATTTTTTAAAACATTTATTCATTTTTGAGAGACAGAAAGAGGCAGACCATGAGCTGGGGAGGGGCAGAGAGAGAGAGAGACACAGAATCTGAAGCCGGCTCCAGGCTCTGATCTGTCAGCACAGAGCCCAATGTGGGGTTCAAACTCAGTGAACATGGCATCCCACAGAGCATGCTTTTAATAAATAAGGGTCATGAGGCATATGGGTGACTCAGTCAGTTAAGCGTACGACTTCGGGTCAGGTCAGATCTCACTGTTTGTGGGTTGAAGTCCTGCCTCGGGCTCTGTGCTGACAGCTCAGAGCCTGGAGCCTGTTTCAGATTCTGTGTCTCCCTCTCTCTCTGCCCCTCATGCTCTGTCTCTCTCTGTCTCAAAAATAAATAAACTATAAAAAATTTAAAATAAATAAATAAGGGTCATATGTTGTGGGGGAGGTGGTGAATCTGATATGTTTGGGGGCACACGTGATGCCGCTAGATCCACAGAATTGTACAGGTAGCTGCAGAGCACAGAACATATGACACTTAGTTCTTTTATGGATTCTTTTAAGAAATGCTGCATCATCAAGACGCTTGATGCCTCAGAGGATAGCAGCATGTGAAAAAAGATGGTCGTTGTGATTCTCAGTCAAAGAGAGGTGTCAGATTTGGAATGAGAAGAAACTATGGAAATACTTTAGTCCATTATCTCACTTCTATTTCCCATTTTTTATGCAGAAGAGTGATTTACGACGAAAACCTACGACTCATCCTATCTAAAGGAACTTTTTGAATAAGTATAAAATAAAAAGTCTGAGTGAAAGCATAGTGTCATAATTTAATTGGCAGCATTTTCAATTTCTTAGTGGTTTATAAAATTATGGTATGCCTTATACTCAATGATGTCTTCAATTGGATACTATGTAATGTGTGCCAAGCTCTGTCCTGTGCCAGGGAGATGATAGTGAGCAAGAGTCACAAGCCTGGTTATTCAGTTACATTGTGGAGAGTCCTTTAGATGTCTTTCAGGGATCTATAGGACAGCCACTTGTCACTAATCAGCTAGAGGCTTCCAAGGTTGCCCTGGGGTTATAGTCTCCAGCAATCCATAGGAATTTCCATTGTGCCAGGAGCACCTCTGTTCTCATTTAATTGGCGGACACTCAGTCACATGGCCTCCTCTCCTGCAGGGGCGTCTGGGAAATGTAGTCTGGCCGAGCACCCAGGGTAAAAGGTGACTATGGGTGCTAACGAGCAGCCAGCAGTCTTGCTGTATACCTGCACAACACAGTGGAAATGGGGAAGAGTCCCAGCAGCCCACAGCCTCCCCAAAGGAACCAAACCATCCACCTGCCTGTCCTGCTATTTTGTTTCCGGGGACGCTGCCCTGAACATCAGGCACATCACCGGATAGGAGGATGCTCATGACTCAGAATATTAGCCCCACTGAGAACCAGTGTTTGGTAGACCTAGTGGCCCACGGGGGCTAAGAAGGTTAAAGGAGTTGGTGGTGCTTATCCTAAACCATGAATTTCTGCCTGAAATCTTTCCTGGGCAGAAGAGACTTTTGGGGAGTGCCTGTAAAGCCCAATCACCTTGCCCTGCCAGTTCTGCCTATCTTCCTGCTCGGGGTGGTGGATTGGGAGGGGGAGCTGGTGGAGACTGGCTTGTTTGCTCGGTAGAATCTGTGCTAGGGACCAGCAATGCACGGCTCCAGCCTCCAGGGTAGAGAACAGAGCAGTCGTGCGGAGGCAATCGGGAGTCCTGTACAGGAGTCTGGATTTTACCTATTACATGCTGTGTGACTTAGGCAGATTACTTAACACTTCTGGGCCTTGGATCTCTCTGTTGTAAATGTACACTCCTCAGGTGTAAATGTAGCGGTCACGCTTGCCCTTACGACCTCACAGCTTGTAGAGAGGACCCAGAGAGCTGAAGTAAGGGAGAGCTCTGTGAACTGTAAAGCTTCATACAAACACTGTATCCTTTGAAAAGAGAACACAGGGTCTGCACTGCGTGAATGCTGCCTGAGTGAGTGAGAGTGGTCTTGCTCACGCTCACTGCATCCAATGGGACATTTCTTTTTTTTTTTTTTTTTATTTCCAGGGGAGAGAGAGAGAGAAAGAGAGAGAGATAGTGTGAGCAGGGAAGGGTCAGAGAGAGAGGGAGCTACAGACTCTGAAACAGGCTCCAGGCTCTGAACTGGCAGTCAGCACAGAGCCCGACGCGGGGCTCGAACCCACGAACCGCGAGATCATGACCCAAACGAAAGTCAGACACTCAACCGACTAAGCCACCCAGGCGCCCCCCCATGGGACATTTCTAAGCCACTTGCTTGAAAGCCTCTCCCTCTCCTTACACACACACACACACACACACACACGGAGCAAGCTTGTTCTATTTGATATTCAGGGTAAAGCCTGTAAGTCAGGGCTAAGGAACCGAGGTCTAATATTGGGGGAAAATCCTCAGGAAAGGGAGGGACGCTGAGGTCATGGCTGCCTGTCACCTGAGTGGGAACTGAGTGCATTTTTTGTTGGCAGCAGCCCGGGCTGGCCGTAAGTGCCCGGAGGAGCCCATATGCCCAGTTTGGCACAGCACACAACGTCGTCTCCCTTCTCAGGCCAGCTTTGTGGGCTGGCTCCATTCCGTCTCTCTACCTCCCTTCAACGTGAACCATTTCTGTCATTCTCGGAGTTCTGTGCCATATTCCTGAGTTCCTGGGCCTTTTAAGCCCGGCTGTCTCCTCTTGCTTCTCTAACATTTCCCAGATGCACAGTTTGGGAGCAGGATACATTCTCTCCATTTTAAAGCTATGCAGCTCCAGATACAGGGGGGAGGAATTTCTTCAGATGCGGCTGGAAAAGAGGACAGGAGGCAGCTGAGAAGAATTCAACTGCAAAGACGGAGGGCCCACCAGGACACTACTTGTCGCTATGAAAGAACGTGTTGGCTCATGAGGCTGGGAAGGACTCTGACTCAGGGTATTAGCTGCAGGGACCAGGCCTCGGGGCTTAGAACTGGAGACCTCGGGGATGTCAGTCCTCTCTCTGTGTGTCGTTGCTTCTCTCTGTGTGTCCACCTGGCTCTGCCCCACTGCAAACATCCAGGAGAAGACCTGACCACTGGCAGCCCCGGCTTGGCCAGAGGAGAGAGAGAGCTCCTTTCCTGAGGTCACCTGTATTCATCCCGGGGAGGGAATAGACCTGCAGGTCAGGTCATGAGCCCAGTGTGCGGTTGAATCACTGCTGTGGGTCGGGAGGAAGCACCTGCTCCTACCCAGGCAATCCCCCAGTACAGAGAGGGATGGGAAGACTATGTGCAGAGGATAGATGTGCAGGGTGTGTGTGTGTGTGTGTGTGTGTGTTAAGTGTCACCTGCCAGGACTGTGACATCCTGGGGTGAACGATGTTGAGGAGCAGCAGGGGCAGCAGATCGACATCCCTCCTCGGCTCTAGTGGCTTCCTGAAGGCGGGTCAGCAACAGTTGTCATGGCAACAGCCTGCTGGGAGGATCTCAAGGAAAACACTGAGGCTGGAGTGTTTTGAATATTTGCCTATAAATGAGTCCCTCTCTTGCCAAGATCCACAGAAAGACAAAGCCCAGCTTTGTGGGTCATTTCAGCCTGAGTAGAGTGGTCGGCAAAGGTACAGGTGGGGTCAAGTTTGAGTTTCCCTCCGAGCTGGAGGAGGATGCCGGGAGCCTGACTGGAGGAGGCTCTAGGACTCTTCTGAAACAAACATACGACCACCTACCAGATTGTCTACCATGGGGTATTGTTCCTCAAGGTGTCCCAAGGGTGTGTTTTGTTCCCAAAGAACACTTAGGCAGCCTGCAGACAGGGACTGATTTCAAACACAGTGTGCCCCTCCAGGGAGCAGCAGACTCCCTGCGTAGACTCACTACCATCTCCAGTGCAGCAAGGGCTTGCTGAAGTGGGGACTGGCTGCCTCAACGAAAAGAACCACGGCTGTGAAGCTCCTTGCCATTGAGGTTCACCTCCATTGGCTCATCTTTCCCTCCAGGTACCCTGTGAGGAAATAGGGCTGGTGCATTTACAGTTTGTATTTCACTTATTATTTTTGAGAGCGAGAGAGAGGGTACAAATGAGTGAGGGGCAGAGACAGAGAGAGAGAGAGAGAGAGAGAGAAGCGGGTCTTACCTGAAGCAGGACTCAAATTCACCAACTGTGAGATCCTGACCTGAGCCAAAGTCAGATGCTTAACCAACTGAGCTACCCAGGCGCCCTACAATTTTCATTTTAAAGGTGAAGAAACAGGGGCACCTGGGTGGATCAGTCTGTTAAGTGTCCGACTTGGGCTCAGGTCATGATCTCGCAGTTCGTGGATTCGAGCTCCACTTCAGGCTCTGTGCTGACAGCTAGCTCAGAGCCTGGAGCCTGCTTCAGATTCTGTATCTCCCTCTCTCTCTGACCCTCCACCACTAGCTCGCTCTCTTTCTCTCAGAAATAAATGAAACATTAAAAAATAATTTAAAAAAAAAAAGATGAAGGAACAGTGGTCCAGGAATGCTGGTTAGAAGAGAAACCTGAAACCCCACTCTGCCTAGCCTTGTGCACTCTCCCATCCTATTCCTAAGGAATAGGATGATGTTGTTAGGCCTGATTGGGTCCCCGGGGAAGGAGGTAATGCTCTAGGCCTACATGACAGGGAGGGGCGCCCCCTTGGACTCCTCTTCACGCCCACAGACTTTCCTCCTTGAGTAAACATGAAGGATGTGGAAGGAACCTCCTTTGCATGAATCTTGGACAGAAATTCTAGCTCACTTTTCCTGGCATGCTTTTTGTGGAACTCACCTTTCTTTACTATGGGAGTGTTAAGTCGTTCTGGGATTCAGGAGAAAAGAAAAATGGCTCCTTAACTGAGCCCTCGGCCATTAGGGGCCCCTTACATGGGGCAGCCTGGTCTACCAGAGCAGGTACGCTTCAGTCATAGTTTGCATTGTGTCTGTCTTCTGTTGGCTTGAGGATGGACAATAGGATGTCTCCAGCCAGGTCCCATTATCCTGTCACATCACACACCAGTGAATTACCCAAGGTCCTACTGACTTAAAGGTAGGACTGGAGCTGGAGCTCAGCCTTTGAACCCAAGTCCCCATCTCTTTCCTTCTATCCCTTCTAGTCTTGGGACAATGCCAAGTCAAAGCGGGCGATGGTCCTGCAGCCTTGGGCATTCCAGAAGGAGTTTTGCACATCAGTTCTGGGTTCCTGCTTGGGGTCACCCCTCCGTGGTGGATGAGTTCCATACTCAGGCGTTACATTCCTGCAGCTGCCCTGGGGGGCAGGGTGCCTGTCACCCGACAGCTCCCACAACTGGACTACAGCTCTTTCCCCAGAGCCTGATACCTGGCATGAGCTAAAGTCCTTGTTCTAAGATTGCTTGAAGGAGGATATCTGTTCTATATCTAACTTTCCTTCCCCCTCCTCTCCTTCCCTCCCTGTCCACCTTTCTTTTATCCTTCCTTCCTTCCCCCCCTCCTCCCATCCGCTCACTCAAATTTGACCAGATGCATCCTCGAGGCATGCTATCTACTGTCTCCTGTAGATTAGAAAGCATCAGAAACCGAATACTTCCCGAGTTGAGAGCCATGCTGAATTATTCATAGACCAAGTCTATTGCAAGTTTCAGAGTGATTTTTATTCAAGGTTGAGGTTGTGAGGCTATAGGTGAAAAGATTAATGAACATGCCTAGTGTTCATGGGGGTTAGAAACACCACCCCAGGCACCAGCTCACAGTCTCCATCTCATGAGGCCCTGGGACAAGGACAGTGAACAGAAATGCTCTGTGTAGGAATTCACACAACCCTGGCCTTGGGTGGATGCAACCCTGGTCTCCCTGAATTCTGTGGATTGATGGATTAAACACACCAGCAGGTAGATGGGGCTTGCCCAACCTCTGCATCTGTGTGAATCCATCTTCCTGTTGGCTGGACCATCCGAAAGGGGACCAAGGTTCCCAGAGTTTCCTCACAGATGCACTGACTGGAAGTTGTGAGCTCTCTACCGAACTCAAAATGTTTGAGTACATAATTATGCACAGTCATCAAGCATACTGGGGGGTCCTGGTTTGGGGGGATTGGACTAGATGTCTGTGGATGATCATTCAGCATTCGGGGATTGAGATCTCATGCTCATATCTGATTCTAGGATTCAACTTGATTCTTGGATTCTAGGATGCAACTACTAGGGATCACTTGATTTCAAAGTAGAACTGAATACTGATTCCCTTAGCCTCAAAAATGGTTGGCTTCATCAGATGTTGCTTCTTGGATTCACCTGCCAACTGCTGCCAATCCCTCCCTGCCCGCCTCATCTTCACTCACACTCTACAGTGCCCCACGGTTGGCAACATTCTGCCAGTGACTCCTGGAGCCTTCCCTAGCCTCTCCTAACTTCTGGGTAGCTTTACAGAGAGGAAATATAGCCTCAGGGAGAGACCAGAAGGTCTGGAGCTAAATGGACTGAGATTACTACCTTGGCTTTACCCTTATAGCTGACTCTAGGAGAATCTCCTACGCACTCTGACCTTTACTTTCCTCTTCTGTAAAATAAAAATGGCAATACTCTCTTTAATAAGATTGTGAAGTTTAAATGAAATAATGTTGATAAAGTACAATAGTGCATAGCACATCCCTCCCCAAGTCCATTGTTTCCTCTTTTCCCTCTTGCCCTTGACTGTGGCATATGCATAAACCATTCTCTCTATGCTGTGACAGAAACTTCTAATTATCCACTAACGTGTGTTCTGTTCTCTTTCCTCTTAGTTTTACCTTGACACATGGCAACTTAGAGACTATATTCTCCAGTCTCCCTTACGGTTAGGAGTGGTCATATGACTAAGTGCTGGCCGGTGAGATGGAAGCAAAAATGATGTATGGAACATCTCCCAGAGGGAATTGTTTGCCTTCTACATCTTCTTTTTTTATGTTTTTATTTATTTTTGAGAGTCAGAGAGAGAGTGTGTGAGCAGGGGAGGGTCAGAGAGAGAGATACAGTATCTGAAGACAGGCTCCAGGCTCTGAGCTAGCTGTCAGCACAGAGCCCGACGCGGGGCTCAAAGTCAGATGCTTAACCGACTGAGCCACCCAGGCGCCCCTACGTCTTCTTATTCCCTGGGATGTGGAGGTGGTGCTGGTGAGTTCACCTTGATCATGTAAATGAGGAAAACATCCTAGAAGATAGTAAGGTAAGATAGAAGGCAGCTAGGCCCTGGACAACTTGTGCCATGGGACCATCTACCCAGCCTGGACCACCTCGCTGCCTATGCATTATTATATAAGAGAAAAAAATAAGAGTCTTCTCAGCCTTGTGCTCATCTCTAAGGCCTTGGCTTAGATGTTACTTCCCTAGAAAGCTGTCTTTGATTCTCCCTGGACCAGCACTTCCTGTGAGCTTTCACCCATGCCTTCACTGGAGGACATACCAGAGAATCCTATAAAAACTTGTTGACTTGTGTGCTACGCACACACCCCACCTAGTCCAGCCTAGGAGCACTTTGAGGCATAGACCAGAATCTTACCTGCCTGTTTTTTGCAGGATCTGAAATACAGTAGGAACTTAGTAAATGTTGACTAGATCAATGGTAGTGTCGTACATTTTCATTCTGCCTTGGTTCTCACCTACAGGAATTTTAAGCATGTCCTCATTCTTAATCCCAAGCAAAACCCTGAAGAACAATTCCCGTTCTCTCCGTCTTCAAACGCACCTAGTACTTTCTTCCGTGTCCAGCGAGCTAAGTCAGGCCCCAGGAAGAAGTACTTCCCAAAGTGCAGCCCAGTGCTAGATCCCAGTCCATGGCCCCTGTTATCAGATGGCCTTCACCCAAACAGGAGACCTGGTGGTGTTTTGGGTAGGTCTGTGAGGTGAAGCAGGAGTTACCCTTCCTAGATTACTTTTGCTTTGAAAACCTGGGTAAAAGGAGTAGGGGGCTGTAGAAATCAATCAAATTTAATTGGAAATGGTATGCAAGCTCTTTTATAATTTTCTTTTCAATTTATATACAGCTATGGTGGTCTGTTTACAAATGCGGGGGGGTGGGGTGGTGCGGGCAGCCCTGGTGGATTTCTCTGGTCACTGTGTAGAGAGTAGCACACACTGTCCAAGGGACCAAGGCTTCGGCAGCTGCTCTGAAAGCTGGGACCATGGCCTCCAGCCAGCCTGTCCTTGAAGACACTTCCCAAGAGCCTTGGGCTTGGCAGCACTCAGATGCTGCTGCTTTTATTAGTGCTTCCTTTTCTTCCTTCCTTCTTTCTTTCCTTCCTTCCTGCCTCCCTCCTTTCCTCCCTCTCTCCTCTCTCTCTTTCTTCCTTCCTCCTTCCCTCCCTTCCTCTTTCTCTTCCTTCCTCCCTTTTCTTCCTTTCTTCCTTTTCTTCCTCCCTCCCTCCCTCCCTCCCTCCCTCCCTCCCTCCCTTCCTTCCTTCCTTCCTTCCTTCCTTCCTTCCTTCCTTCCTTCCTTCCTTCCCAGAGCAGAGGAATATACCCTTGAGCCAAAGAGGAATGAGAATGATACTTTTGAGAAGAAAGAGAGAAGCTCAGAGTGAGGCAACAGACCCCACATTTCTGTCAGGCATGTCCTCTACTGGGACAAGGAGATTATAGTGGTTTACTGTTCCTGGTATTCGAGCCAGAATCCCACACATTTGTGCAGGGAGATAAAGAGCTGAGCTCCCTAGGCCACAGACTCTGAGGGGCTATGCTTTCATTTCCTCCCTAGTGGAGCATGGGGTGGGGTGGGTGGGAGGGGCAGCCACCTTCAAATAAGCCATCAAGCAGGGGAATCCTTTGCCACCATTCATCCCCTGGGCACACCCTCATGGGTTCACATTACCTAATGCAAGGTCACCTTTCCAAAGTTCATGCTCACCTTACTGCAATGTGTTCAGGCACCATAATATGTGGAAGTCAGGAATCTTTGTAATCTTAAACTTTAAAATACTCAATGTGTGTTGGTTTTAAATGGTCCCCCTTTTATACTACATTCTAGAATAGACATCCAGATGCACACACCAAGGTCTTAAGAAAAACATCACTGGGGATAATCCAAAATTAAGACAGTTTCATGTTTTGACTTAATTGTGTCTGTGAATTGGGAAGAACACTGCCTTTATTCAGCTTTGGTCGGGGGATATATCAGAAGCTGAGCTGAGGGTCAGTGATCTCCCCCAATGGACTGTTAAGGTGTGTGATTTGTATTGAACATGGACGCTTCCAGCCAGTCTCTCTGCATGCCCATCCCCCCAGCACCTTCTGAGTGAAGTTAAGAGAAATCCTTCAGTTCATGGTTACCTCTGTTTCAACAGAGCTCAACTTTTAGAAGCACCAGAGTTTTAAAAACAGCAACGAAGTAAAAAGAAAAAATAGTGATGAGACTAATAATAAAAGCTATTTATTGAACTCATATTACATGCCAGGCACTACGCTGTTTTCTCTACATGCTTTACCTTATTTTCAGGAAAACCTGTGAAATACATACCATTATTGTCACAACTTTACAGATGAAGAAAATGAGGCTCAGTGAAATGGTATACTTTCCCTAAGGTGATCCAAAGGCCAGGTGTGTCTGACTCTACAGTTTTAACCCCCGCACAATTTTGCAAGAGGGCTGGTTCTCAATGAAATGGGCAGAAACCAGGTCCCCCCACTTTGGGAAAGGCTGAGTCCTAGCACCCATACCGGATGGTCCTAGAAAAACACTCCCAATTCTTCTACTCCTGTTTAGGGAAGGGTCTGAATGGGAATTAAAGAGAGACAACAAAATAAGATGTCTGAGTTTCTTTCTTTGGTCTAATACAAGTCTGGTTTTGCAGCTCTGAAAGTCCTAATCACGCTCCATGTTAAAAACTTCAGAAATTTTGGGATGCCTGGGTGGCTTAGTCCATTAAGTATCTGACTCTTGATTTGCGTGCATGTCATGATCTCATGGTTCTTGAGTTCGAGCCCAAATCAAGTTCTGCACTGACAGCACGGAGCCTGCTTGAGATTCTCTCTCTTCCTCTCTCTGTCCCTCCCCGACTCATGCTCTTTCTCTTTCTCAAAGTAAATAAATAAAAATTAAAAAAAAAACTTCAGAAACTTTATCTCCTGGCGTTTGGCTACAGCCTCTTCTATAAGGTACAAGAATTCAGCAGAACTGGCTTCAAGGAGGAACAGCTCATGTGGTCACATAGGCCACTGAGCTTAGAAAGGCCCGTGTGTGGTCCAATGTTCTGCTGTAGCTGTCCTGAAATTGTTGGGGCACCTGGATGGCTCAGTCAGTTAAGCATCCGACTTTGGCTCAGGTCATGATCTCACAGTTTGTGGGTTCGAACCCCACGTCCGGCTCTGTGCTGACAACTAGCTTGGAGAGTGCTTCAGATTCTGAGTCTCCCTCCCTCTCTGACCCTCCCCTGCTCGTGATGTCTCTCTTGCTTTCTCTCAGAAATAAATAAAACATTTTTAAAAAAAGAAAAAAAAGAAATTGTTAATAATTTTTAATTTTTTTTAAGTTTGTCTTTTATTTTTGAGAGAGACAGACAGAGCACAAGCAAGGGAAGGGCAGAGAGAGAGGGAGGCACAGAATCTGAAACAGGCTCCAGGCTCTGAGCTGTCAGCACAGAGCCCAACGCAGGGCTCGAACCCACAAACTGTGAGATCATGACCTGAACTGAAGTCTGACGCTCAACTGACTGAGCCACCAGGTGCCCCTAAGTTGTTAATAGTTTTTTAAATGAGAGGTCATGCATTTTCATTTTGCACTGGGCACAGCAAGTTACTAGCTAGCCCTGTAATTTAAGAGATGCAAATAATGCATTTTGACATGGCATAGCTACAGCTATGAACTACCCCAGAGCCAGAGCTGACATGCCTTTGGCACTTCCTTGTCAGCTGTTTGTGTGGAGAGTAAGTGACCACAGGAAGCCTCACAAAGGACATGTCCACCCTCCCGCCCTGCAGCAAGAGCTGGTGTTGGCCGCAGAGCAGGTGAGCCTTCAGAAGAGTAGGGGGGAATTGAAAGGGGGGAGCCCTGATCCTATCTGAAAATCCCAGGAGAATGGGGAGAGAGGGCTCTGGGTTCCCTGAGTTTGGGTTTGCCTGATGCCCTAAATGATGGCAAATAGTCTGATTTCAATGCCTCTGACATGAGTATGTCCTTCCCATCTCAAGTCGGAGCTGGGAGCCTTTGGTACCCCCTGTTTTGAAGCCCAGTCATTGAGCCACCACACCATTGGGAAGGCTCTGCTTAAGCAGGCGGAGGAGGCTGGGGCGGGGCACAGTCCACAATGGCTCCTCGCCAAAGGCTGCCAAGAGGCCTGGAGGTCTTGCCTCTCGTTTAGCCATAGAGAAGCCAAAATTGAAGGACAGAGTTGTGAAGGAGAATTGATGCCATCTGGTTTGGTTTCTGTCTTCACCCCCGTCTCCAACTCGCAGCCATGCCCCTACCTTGCTCATTTGGCTTTCTTGCTTGTTTATAATTTTTCCTGATACCCCTCCAACCCCTGCAACTGCCAACAGTAAGATGTCTTCTAGAAAGCTTCTCTGTGGATGCTGGGTCTCAAGGAGCCATCCCTGCCATGCCCAGAATCCTGCCCTAAGGTCAGTGTTGTCATTACATATTAGAGAGGGACAGCAGAGATCCTAGTTCTTGGGCTCTGGACGCCATGCCATCAGCTGGAGATGGGGATGAAATGGGCCGGTTGGGGAGGCGACCTCTGTGAGACACACCATCTGGAGACCATTGGAGATTTATAAAGAATTTGTCCAATCATGAAGCCCTGGAAGTGCGTTTCAAAAACCAGGTCCTTGGGGCACCTGGGTGGCTCCGTGGGTTGAGTGTCCGACTCCGGCTCAGGTCATGATCTTGCAGTTTGTGAGTTTGAGCCCCGCGACGGGCTCTGTGCTGACAGCTCAGAGCCTGGAGCCTGCTTCCAATTCTGTGTCTGCCTCTCCCACGCTCATGCTCTGTCTCTCTCTGTCTCTCAATAGTAAATAAACGTTAAAAATTTTTTTTAAAGAAACAAACCCAGGTCCTTTTCTGCTGGATTCTCATGATTTTTCTCCTCTTGTTCAGCTTCAACCTTGTAAAGTCAAGCTTTGTGAATGATCACTGCGAGGCATCTGGAGACATTTGCTCACTGCTTCCCCAGCTTCCTTTCCCAGAGTTTGGGACATTAAGCCTCAGACTCCTCAGGTCGACTTTGGCCATCCCTGGCTGCCCCCACGGCCCTTCTCTGGCTGACTCTGAGCTGGCAGCCGGCTTCGGGCCCTGCGTTGTCATGGAGAGGGTTTTAGAAACATACTGTTGCATTGCGGGGCGTATTTCTGCCACCTGGAAACAAGTGGGTTTGCAGAATAGCCACAGTGGAGGGAGGGAAAGGGCTCCTGGATGGCAGAACTGGTGCCTGTGTAGCGGGCTGTGGCGGAGGGACGGGAGCCCACATCGCTGTTTGGTATTCTGGACAGGCAGCGCCTTGCTGATTGACTTGTTTCTATAGGACTCTTGGGAGCACGCATCAGACAGAAGGCCACCGACGCAGCAGAAAAGTTTGCAGATTCTAAGGAAATGAAGTGCCGTGCCTCCCAGTCTGTGGTGAGGGAGGCCAAGCAAGCTCCCATTTAGATACGCCAATGTAAATTGATGCTTCATGCAGTCACGGTGCCCTTTGCCCATGTGCACCAGCAGGCTGCCCTTGATCGTCTGGGACAGCTCCTTAAGGGACATCTATTTTTGCATGAGACCTGGACACCCCAACCATCTGGGCATCTTCCTCCTGCCCCGTGCCCAGTGCCTGAGGGGCTTCTGACCGCCCATTTAGGGCACCAGTCACCTTGCTGTTTGCTGCTTTGTAGGTCAAAAAACAGTTGAAGATAAACAATTTCATATCGTTCGGCCAGATTGAAAGCCGCAGGGCATCTGGCACCTGTCATCAGGATTAGACAGTAAGAACAGTAAAGAAAGTCAGTAGTAGATTTCTCTTGCCCAACAAGTGTAATCCGTTACTCTCTAAATCATTATAGACTCTAGAACTTTGTGTACATCTGAAGACTTCACCTTCCAAATGACGTACCTGCTACCAAACATGTCCATGAAGTTCCAAAGTATACTTTCCCTTCTAGGCTTTCCCTTGAACTTTGTACAGTTTTTCTGCTGCTTGAAGTAGGAAACCAGATCAGTTGTGGTCCCCACGTAGAGAAGAGACTTCTGAAAAGTACTTTCTAGGGGCGCCTGGGTGGTTCAGTCGGTTAAGCATCCAACTTCGGCTCAGGTCATGATCTCACGGCTTGTGGGTTCGAGCCCCACGTCAGGCTCTGTGCTGAATGCTTGCTCACAGCCTGGAGCATGTTTCAGATTCTGTGTCTCCTTCTCTCTCTGCCCCTCCCCCACTCACGCTCTGTCTTACTCTGTCTCTCAAAAATAAGTAAATATATATTTTTTAAAAAGTACTTTCTAGCAGATAACAAAGATTTGTTATCTGGTTCATCACTGGTGGGAGAAACTACATGTTTTCATTCCTTGTAGGTTCTTTTTGCCAGAAGTTTTGGCAACTTGTGGAAAATCCCTTAGAATCGGCTTGCCTACACTTATCTATGTAGATCTGATGTCTATGGACTATGAACACATTGTGAGTTGGGACCCCAAGAGTAAATGATCAGTTTCTAAGGCACCTGCTCTCTTCTTTCTGCTCCCTGGGTCTTATTTCATCTGCCTGAATATAGTTCCAGAGAGGGGCCTCTGATCCCTTTGTTGAAATATTGACTTACTAAGCCATGCTCAGACTCACAAGATATGTGTCTGTCTGAATTTTTCTGCCGACACTTCATTTTACTGTTCTCTGGCCTCTCCTCCCTTCTTATTCTTCTCTTTTATTTCTATGCTCTCACTGTATTTTCTCCTTTCTTGAACATAGTGATGTTTTTACTTATTTTAATAATCCTTCGTAAACCAGCCTTTTCTCTTCCCAAAGCAGCTCACTTTTCTCCCTGACTGTCATTTGTTTCCGTTTCTTTTTAGTGGCTGCAGGAAATGGGAGCCCACGCAGAATTCTCGACTCACCTACAGCAATAGCGGCAGACACTGAAAAGTGAGGCCAGAGCTTTTGGCTGGGCCCGTACCAAAAAAATTAAACAGCTCCACTTCTAATATTCTTTTGTTGTGAATCTCAAGAAGCTGGTCTGGCAAATGAGACGGGTGTATCAGGTGAGGTTAAGCCCACCCTACCGGATCTCCTTTGCAGGAAAGAAGCGGGTGAACCACCAGACTTTCTGACTCAAACCCCTGGCTTCACAAGGTAGTGAAAACAAGCACTCGCCTATGCATGAAAGAGGAGCCAGTTGTAACTGGGAATTCTAAGCACAGGCAATACCCAGAAAATAAAACATGCGGCTGGCAGCCCAGAGATGGAAAGAGCAAAGGAGAGACTTTTCTTAAACTGCTCTAGTGGGTAGGTGTTTTTTTTCTTTCTGCCTTCATAAAACCATGTACTTAGGGTCAGTTGGGAAGCCAAGTCCTTGACCTTGACACTTGCAGCCATCCCAATAAGATCAGAATGAGGGGAATGTGGGAACCCCAGTATAATGTCTGGCCCAGGGGAGGACACTTATTCATATCATTCAAATGGAGAGAGGGATGGGAGGTGTCTCATTTACCTTTGAATTCTGACATTTGATCTGGTGGAAGAGGAAGCCTAGCCCCAAATGACACAAATTTGTCAGGAAGGAAAGAGTTGCCAAGAAACAAGGAGACAAGGTGGTAGGGAGGATTTACCAATGGGAGTTAATCACATGTGTAAAATGAACTTAATTTAAGCCTGCTTTCCAGAGCAGTGGTTCTCAAAGTTTAAAGAGCAGCACAAATTACCTGTGGATCTGGGAAAAAAGCGGACCCTGAGTCAGAAGTTCTGGGACGGAGCCTGAGTTCTTCATTTCTAAGCTCCTAGGGATGCCAGTGCTGATGGTCTGTGGACCACAGTAAGTAGCAAGGTTCTAGAGCAATGGACCCAATAGAACTTTCTGTGATGGTGGACATGTTCTCTGTTTATGCTGTCCAATAGGGTGGCCATCAGCCCGTGTGGCCACTGAACATTTGACAGGTGGCTAGTGTGATGAAGGAGCTTGAATTTTTAGTTTCCTTTCAATTGGACTCATTTAAATTGAAACAGGCTTATATGGTTAGTGATTCCTGAAAGCACAGGGTGAAAGCAGTTCTCATACTTAGAGGCACATTGGAATCACCTGCAATCACAGATTGCAAGGTCCCACCCCTAGCATAGCTGATGCTGATCCTGCTGGCCTTCACCTCCAAGGGTGGTCCCTTGGAACAGGCACCTTCCCAGCTGTGGTAGCTTTAGGATCAGCATAAGAACCTCATCTTTTCCCCAGGCAGTGAGCCTCAGTCTCACCCTCAGTGCCAGCACGACCCATCAAATCCAGATGAGGTGAGTTTTCTCCCTGCAGGCCTTATGCCTGCACAAAGTGGGTGGTGATTCAATTGGCTAACACTGGAAGGCTTTGGGAGGGCCCCGCCTTTTTAAATGTTTATTTATTTTATTTTTGAGAGAAAGAGAGAGCATGCACGAGGAAGGGGCAAAGAGAGAGGAAGAGAAAGAACCCTAACCTCTTCCCCCAGGAGAGCCCCCTTTTAAAAAATATCTTTTCTGAGGGCATCTGGGTGGCTCAGTTAAGTATCTGACTCTTGATTTTGGTTCAGGTGTTTGTGAGTCTGAGCCCTAAGTCGGGCTCTGTGCTGTCAGCTTGGAGCCTGGGGCCTGCTTCAGATTCTGTGTCTCCCTCTCTCTCTGCTTCTCCCCTGCTCGCTCTCTCTCTCTCTCTCTTTCTCTCTCTCAAAAATAAATAAACATTTTAAAAAATGTAAAAAGATGTATCTTTTCTGGGGCACCCAGGTGGCTCAGTCAGTTCAGCATCTGACTCTTGATTTCAGCTCCGGTCATCATCTCACGGTTTCTGAGTTTGACTACCGCGTCAAGCTCCATGCTGGCAAAACAAACAAACTTTAAAAATTAAAAAAAAAAAAAAAATCTTTCCCAGGGCACCTGGATGGCTCAGTCAGTTAAATGTCCAACTTCAGGGGCGCCTGGGTGGCTTAGTCGGTTAAGCGTCCGACTTTCGCTTAGGTCATGATCTCACAGTTCGTGGGTTCGAGCCCCACGTCGGGCTCTGCGCTGACTGCCAGCTCGGAGCCTGGAGCCTATTTCAGAGTCTGTATCTCCCTCTCTCTCTCTGACCCTCCCCTGCTCACGCTGTCTCTCTCTCTCTCCTAGAAATAAATAAAAATATTTTTAAAAAAAAAGTCCAACTTCAGCTCAGGTCATGATCTCTCAGTTCATGAGTTCGAGCCCCACATTAGGTTCTCTGCTGTCAGCACAGAGCCTGTTTTGGATCCTGTCTCCCTCTCTTTCTGTCCCTACCCCACTGGTCCTCTTTCTCTCTCAAAATAAATAAATAAATTTTATTAAAAAAATAAATAAAATAAAAATATTTTTAAAAATCTTTCCACTGATTCCCAAGAAGTGACACAACATACTGGTTAGAAGCATTTGCTGTACAGTCAGACTCAGTCCAGGTCCATTTATCCCCAATACTAGCTGTGTGACCTTGAGCAAGTTACTTAAACTCGGTCCCTCAGTTTTCTTATCTGTAAAATGGGAACAATAACAGTACCTACCTCCTAGAGGCCTGGTGCGGATTAGGTGCTTAAAACAGTTGCACAGTGTAAGTGCTTAGTATGCTTTAGTTATCATGACCTGTAATCCCATCTTTTGCAAATTGTTCACTTTGGCTATGCATTTTGCTCACCCTGCAGGTTCTCTTCAAACAAGCAGATGTTCCTGGGAAGCACGCTCTGCCCACTCTACTATTTTGCTGAGGGCTCAGGGGCACCCATCTAGGGTGTCCAAAGGCAGAAGAAAAGTGGCAAAGCAGGAGGGCACCCCACTTCCCGATGCACAAGTGACAGCCAGCTTGGGCCACTCGGCCATCGCCCTGATACAAGCCAGGACGGGAACTCAGCTTGTACGAGCCCAGTACTGCAGCTATCCTCCAGGCAGCTCTCTGCGGGGCCAGTGGGGCCGGGAGGGATAGCGTTTTCTGAGCCTTCTTAGGAAAAGTCATTTGTTGAGGATGATGCAATGCGAATACACACCCACCTCTCTCCTTCTGCTCCCACATCTGTTCCTACAATGAGCCCATCAGCACTTTCCCAGGCTGGGCTTGTCCCAGACCCTGCTTCTCATTCCCATGGGACTGTAGCAGTGACAGAGGCATACCCCAGAATTTCTGCCAGGCATCACATCCTGCAGTACCAGTGCGCCTCCCACACCTCGCCTATGTGGTTCTGCTAAAGATACTACTGTAGAACTTGGCACCACGACAGAAACATCCTTTTCCCCCATTTTAAAACATTCTGTCATTGTAGCCATCATGGAGGAAGCCTTAAAACAAAATTTTGAGAATTATCATCAGATGTCAGTTTTATTGCCAAACAGTTAGTAAACAAGGCAATCCCTCCCACCCCAACCCCAGGCTACAGCACATAATTGGGGGAACAGTTATTCCAGAGCCCCTTCCTTTGGATTGTTTGGGGGATGGCCAGACAGCAAGGGATACAGACAACTGCAAAGGGCGACCATCAAAGCCTAGTGTCCGCCAGGATCACCTGGCTGATGTGCAACCTACCTCATTCCTTCCTTTTTTACCCTCCCAAGTTTAGAATAACAATATCCATGAATTGAGTGCTATTACCCAGAGACTATGCTACTTTCCAAGCATCAACTCATTTAACAACTGCCTACCATGTGGGATCTATTGTCCTCCTTTTATAGATGACAAGGGGGCCCATGGAATAGTAGCTAATAGTTGAAAAAAGTCAAGGTACTTGTTTCTTCACTAAACTCTTTGCCTTGAAGGTATGGTAGCCACATCTGTAGGAGTGTGTGTGCGTGTGCGTGTGCGTGTGTGTGCACGCGTGCACAGGGGCATACTGCCTTTCTGACAGTCCTGTGAAGTATACAAATGTCTGTCACAAAAACATGCCATCCATACTGTGCCAGTGGAGAGGAAGAAAGGCAGGAACACTTCAAAATGGCAGCTAATTTAAAAATCACTTCAGACTAAGTTTGTGCTCATGTGGGACACGAGAGTATTTGATGAATCAGGAAGTAACAACAGTGTAAACAATGATTACTACTGTTCCCCAAAAGGAAACCACCCTCCCCTTCTATATCCTAGCCTGTGCTACTAACTCCACCCTCTGTCCCAGCCCTGACTTAGGGGAAGCCAAAGCAGCACCAGGGCCCAGTATGAAGGGGCATGTAAAGGGATTTAGGGGGCTGGGAGGAGGTGCATGTACAGAGAGCCCCAGAGCTCCGTGGATCAGAGTACATAGGTGAGCAGAACAGGTGCTCTTCTATAGAGTCGTGTAATTAAAGCATGTGATTGGTCATAATACTGCAGGTGCTGCATCAGACACCGGAAGCCAAACGTATCACATGTAAGACCTAAACAACATTTCTAGAACTGACAGTTATCCGCTGAGTCCCTGAAAGCTGCTTTCCAGGTTCTGCCAAGAAATGCCAGGTGTCCTTATGTTCACCAGCCAAATGTTTCCCTGGGACATGTAGAGCGGAGCTGCCATTCTACAGTGGAGAAAAGGAAGGTCCACAGAGCAACCTATGGGGAAGCTCGATCATCTGGAAGTCTTAAGAAATAGAAAATTTGCTTCATTAATCTTTCTCATCAGTTTAGCATTGATCAGGAATCTTTTTGTTGGAACACTGAAACTGGAAACATTCTGAAAGGTTGACTTTCTTGTCTTCGCTCCAATGATTGAATGATGAAGCTGGTACCCTGTTTTAGTGATCTGAGACTCTGCATGGCCTGAGGCTCATTCTCTAGGTTGAGGATAACAACCATTTCTTCCAGGGTCATTATTTATGCTGCCTTTGTTAACATCATGACAAATAACACCCTTGAAGGTATAATCTCTTTTTACTGTAATTGAAAGCTGATTAAGTACATGACCTTATGAATCCGACCTGATTAATCAAGGCTCCTGATTAATCAAAGGAAAGAGAACAACACTGACTGAATGATGATTCATTGGCAGATAGTTGTCTCACTAGGAAACTGAAAAGGCTTGAAGTTAGTGCTTCGAGGACCATCAGATCTGCTTGTGGGTGGATACGAGGGTGGGAAGGAAGGTAAGCCCAATGGGTAAATATAGATGTCTGCTCAGGACAATGAAGCAAAAATGGTTCCCAAGGTCAATAACAGACATTGTCTTCCCAGTATGAAAAGAAGTGCCTGGCACACAGCAGACGTTCAATACCAATTCATCAAATGAATGGAGGCCTGCCCACCGGATCTATTCTTCATAGATTTTCTTGGATCGCCAATCATTGGTCTACCATCCATCCACTATCTATCCTTTTCTCTATCTAGTATTTATGTGCTGACTATATGTGAAGTGCTAAACCGTAAGCTATAGGGGGTTTGATGGTAAACACTATACAGCCCCGTATGCGAAGTCAGGCACCCCTCTGTTTCAATGGACTTTTCAAAGGAAAGGGAATGATGACGAGTAGACTTTACAGAGTGGCCTGAACATACACTGCATTCTCAGATACCTGCCCTACTCCATACACTCTTCACCTTTGGCAAATCCTGATTACTGCTCCCTTGAAGGTCCAGTCTGTGTGCTTCTGAGGGAAAATGTCCATCTTCCTGTCCAGATGGGGTGGAGGCACTGGTCTCTGCCTGAGCAGGACACTGGGCTAGCTTCACTGATGAGTCCGTCTGAAACAGTTTTGTCCTGCTTACTTCCTTGGTAATGAATCAAACAAAAGTTTCTTCTAACCCTTCTCATTCTTCCTGACTCTACTTCGCATTCTCTTTTTTTCAGAGCTGGAGGATCCTCGAGATGGCAAATGTGAAGGTCTAAGGCGGCTTCAGGGCTGCAATTTTCCGGATGGTAAGAAAACGTCCAGCATGGTGCTTGGAGGCGAATTCTGGGCACTTGATAGAATGTTTACATCAAGGGAAGTAAGCCTTTCTTCATCCACCAGCCCCACTGCCCCTCACTCCTTCAATGTTCCCTTGCTGCATTTCAGAATAAAAAACACTTCTCTCTGGTATCATGTCAAAGAGAAGAATATAAATAAAGGGCCCAACAAGGATTCTGGAAATTGTTCCCCATCAAAGGGCAACATGACCACTTATCCTAGAATATATAGTTGGATCTATAGTCTGTAGGCAGAGGTGTCTGAAATTTGGAAGAACCATTCTTTACTATTACTAGGTTTGGCTTCTGTTTTTGCTTTAATTTTATTTCTCTATATGGATTTATTTTTTTAGTTCAAAAGTTTTTTCTCCTTTACACAGTGCTTTCCTCTAAGTGCAAACCTCTAATTTGGTGACATTCAGACCTGGGCCTTTGCATCACATGTGACACTGTGGTCTGCAATGTGCTTTTGTTTTGTTTTGTTTTGTTTTCTTGAGGACTCTTTATTTTCTTAAAGTTTTTATTTAAATTCCAGTTAGCTGTGATGTGCTTTTTGAGACCATTCCTTTCTGCACTAGGTCATGACAGTACACTGTACTCTGGGCACAGTTCAGTCACATGATCCTTTCTGTTTATGGCAAATTGCACCTGCAGTTCTAAAGTCACAGAACTGAGGGGCGCCTGGATGGCTCAGTCGGTTGGGCGTCTGACTTCGGCTCAGGTCATGATCTCATGGTTCGTGGGTTCGAGCCCCGCGTCGGGCTCTGTGCTGACTGCCACCTCAGGGCCTGGAGCCTGTTTCGGATTCTGTGTCTCCCTCTCTCTCTGCCCCGCCCCTGCTCATGCTGACTCTCTCAGAAATAAATAAAACATTTTTAAAAAAAGTTTAAAGTCACAGAACTGAGAGACCTCTTTGACTCTGGTTCATCTTCACAGTGCTGAGGAGGACCAAAGTCATGATCCCTCTCCACAGGTAGGGGAAAACCAAGGCACAGAGAGATGATCTACCCAAAGTCACTCAGTAAGTCAGAAAACCAACTGAACAAAGGGCAAGGTAAGATCACCTGTGTACCTTTCAGTGTCTCATCCAGAAAGCCAGACTGTGTCCTTCTCGAGTGAACAGACATACTTTAGAAGAAGGTAGTTTTAGGTGGAACTTTCTATTACGGTTCCAAAGCTCTCTAGGAAATCAGGAGCCACAAGGTAAGAACCCGTAAGTATCAGATTAACCCTTTAGTTAAATGCCTCTGACTCACAGACAATGTCAATTATTACAGCTAGCTGCTGATAAACTGGTGACCAACAAGAAGAAAATTTGAGGGAAAAATTCACCCCTTCAAGAACGAAACCTTGGCATAGCTCTCCTCCTGGTTATACATCTGAAATGTAACACCCAAGTACTTCTCCCTTCTACACAATGATTTTGTATCAGCTGGCAGGCAATTGGGGGCGGGGGTGCAGATGGAGTGTGTGTATGTATATGTGTGTGCATAACATCAGACATTTTAGGGACAATTCTGCCCAGCAGAATATACATGAATATGTCCAATATAGTAGTTCTCTACCCTGATTCTTGCTTTTTATGTTCTTCATGCTTTGTTTTTGGTAAGTTTTATTTCCTGATCCTGATTTAATGAAAAAAGTAACGTTTTCTGTGATGAAGGCAGAGTCAACGGGTAGATAATGGGGGGGGGGGGGCTGATTTCAGCTTCATGGAAAGGAAGCACTCTAAGGGTTAAAGTTGCCTGAAGTCAACTGAATGGGAATATTTTTGGACTCGCAAGTATTTTCCCCCAGGAGCTAAATAAATGATCATGTCAGGACACACAGCCCCCTCCAACAGCAGGAATCCATTTTCCCAGAAACAAACTATTCCAACCGCAGCCCTCCTGCCTCCCTACTCCAGGTCAAGAAAGGCACAAAGAAGTCCAACAAATAATACTCAGGCGGTGCTTTGGATCCGGAAGACCTTGAGGTACCAGGAAAAGGGGTAATTGATGGCCCCTTCTGGCCAATGGGAAAGGTGAGGCACGGCGAAACTGGTTAAACACTGTCAGTCACAAGGGAGAGAGAACCAGAACTTAAGGGGGGCAGGGAGAGATTCTCTTTTTCTTCTGTGCCGGAGGACGAGGGAGACGTACCACCACGAACAGCAAACACAACTCTCAACAGCGAAGGGGCAATCCCAGCCGCCGCAGGTCACCGTCGGGGCCGCTGGGAGGACTCCTCCGCAGAGGAAATCCTAGCTCCAGACTCGCGGTGCCCACCGTCGGGGCCGCATCCGGGTCAGGAGATTTAGGCAGGATTGGCCTGGGCAGGCACATAAGGTAGCTCTGCTTTTTAAGGCATGGCTGCTGTCCTTCGAGGAATGGGCTCACATCCACCCTGGGAGGTGGGCGTCAGGCCGCTGCCTCCCCTGAAACTACCCTGCAAGAAAGCATCAATTCGGTGGAACACTGCTGCCTAGGGAACACATCTCCCCCCCGGGGGCCGGGGGCTTCCACTAAAGCCAAAACAGCGTCACCAAACCAACCAACAATACGTTTCTTGTGTCCCTTGGGAGAACAAGGAGAGAAAAAAGACACAAATTGATCATACTTTGCAGATGATTGTCTAACTAGAAAGCCTAGGGGAATTAACCAAAACACGACCAGAACGAAGATCAGAATTTGCGCAAGTGGCAGATGAAAAGTCAAGCGTACAAGGAATCACTCGCTTTTGGCGTCACTCGCTTTTGGCGTCACTTGGTGTGGCCTGAGACGCTGCAAGAGCTGTGCTTTCCTGCGTGGGCTCCGCGCTTTGTGCAACTTGCCACAGTAAAAAAAGATGGAGGCGAGCCAAGGAGATGCCCCCTCCGCTGCGGTAACCGCAGTCACCTCAGACACCACTGTGCGACAGGTGCCTGGGCTCCCTGCTGCAGAAGGGGCGGCCACGCCCGGGGTGGGGGCTGCCCCCAGACCCCACCCAGCCTCTTTCTCCCCAGCTCTTTTTTCTATTCCCATCCCAAAGACACACGGGGAAGCGTGGCAAGGCTCGCTGCGGGAGCCACCCAGGGAGGATGTGGTCCAAGATTGTGCTCTGTCATTTCCAAACGAAGTCAGGTTTTAAAAAGGCGGCGGGCTGGCAGGTCTCCTGTCTGTCCTCTCCTCGCCTCACCGGTCGGAAGCCCGGCAAGGCCACGGTGCCGAGCCCCGACGGAGGGACTTCCGCGGTCTGGTCATAAAGGCCAAGGGAGGCCGCCCGGGGCCGGGCGCGGGAGGCTGGCCAGCCCAGGGCGGCGGTCATTTACGGTCCAGGCTGGCGTGCAGCTGGGCTTCGCGCACCATGCGGTCGAAGGAGCGCGTGTTGGTTTCCTCGCGCACCTTCTCCCGTACATGGAAGGAGGCCCGGGCGGTGGAGCGCGCGCTCTCCAGCGCGCTCCTCCGCTCGCGTGACAGCTGCTCGCTGCGCTCCAGCTTGCGCCCGATGGCCTGCAGCAGCTCCCGCCGGCGGCAGTCTTCGTCCCTCTCCACCTTCTCCTTGTTGGCGCGCTGGGTCCGCTCCTTCTCCAACCGGCTCTGGCCCACGCGCCGCGCCTTCTGCTGCACCGCTTCCTCGGCCGCCTGCGCCGCGTGCTGCAGCCGCCGCTCTCCGGCGCGCGCCAGCGCCTCCAGGTGCGCCTGGTGCTCGCGCTCTTTGCGCTCGGCCGCCTCCTTGGCCCGCCGGCCCTGCAGCTCCTCGCGCCGGGCCCGCTCCCGCAGCTCGCGCGCGCGCTGCTCCACCAGCTGCCCGTAGTTCTCCTGCGCGCGGCCCAAGCTGGCCTCCAGGGAGCTCCGCAGGCCCTCTCGCTCAGCGCGCTCCTGCCGGGCCCGGCCTTGCAGCAGCGCCTCGTGGCGCGCGCGCTCGGCCCGGCTCAGCTCGCGCTTCTCCCGCTGCAGCTGGCCCTCCTGCCGCTGCTTGGTGCGGGCCGCGCGTTGCGCGCGCTCGCGGCGGGCCTGTTCGGCCCGCTCGCGCCCCTCCTGCAGGCCCTCCTCGCGCTGCTTCAGGTTCTGTTCCTGCTGCAGCTTGCGCAGCCTATCCTCCCGGGCGGCGCGCTCCGCCCGCTCCCGCCGCAGCAGGCCCTGGCGTTCCGCCAGCTCCCGCCGCCGCTCCTCGCTGCGCTCGCACTGCCGCTGCCGCCGTCGCGCCGCCTCCAGCTCCTCGCGCCCCGGCGGCCGCGCCGCTCCTCCACCTGCGCGGCCCAGGCCCGGCGGCCCTGCTCCAGCGCGCGCTGCTTCTCCCGCTCCTCGCGTTCCCGCCGCTGCTCGGCGCGCACGCGCTGCTGCTCCCATTGGCCGTGGGCCGCGGCGCGCTGCTCCAGCAGCAGGCGCTCCTCCTGGTGGCGCGCCAGCATCAGCGCGGCGATCTTGCGGTCGCGCTCGGGCACTCCGCGCAGGCCCCGCTCGGCGCGCACTTGGCGCACTATGCGCTCCACGTGCTGAGCCGTCTGCGGCGAGTGGCTCAGGTCGCCCAGACTGAAGCTGCGGCCGGTGAGCGGCACCAGGGCCAGGGCGGATGGGCGGCCCAGAGGGTTGGGGGCGGAGGACGCCGAGCCCGCGGGGCAGCTGTTCCTGGCAGAGGCCCGCGGAGGCCAGCGCAGCTCCCGCAGGCTCTCCCCGCTGTAGGACGACGACGACGCGCCGGACTCAGAGCTGAGGGCGCCCTCGCGCCGGCGGGACAGCGAGTCTAGCGAGTGGCTCTTCCTACCTGCCCGCGAGCCCGCGGGCGGAGGTTGCGTCCGGGCAGGGGACGGGCTGGAGGAGGCCTTGCGCGCGGCGCGCGGCGCAGGCGAGGCCGGGAGGCTGGCGCTGCTGCAGCTGCTGCTGCTGCCGCCCGCGCTGGGGACCGAGGCGGCGGCGGCGGCGGCCGCCGGGCCCAAGGGCGTGAAGAGGCGCCGCTTCTCCTCGCGCACGATGCGCTCGCGCTCGGCCCGGCACTGCTGCAGCTTGGCCCGCCGCTCCGCCTCGTACGCCTCGTACAGGCCGGTGGCCACTCTCATGGAGCGGCCCGGCGCCTCGCGCACCAGGTCGGCCAGGGCCCTGGGCAGCAGCTCCACCGGCTTGACCGCGCAGCGAGCGCAGGCCTCCAGCGAGCGAGGGCTGGTCAGCACGTAGCGGCTGCCCTCGGCCTCCGGACAGTCGAAGTTGAAGAGGTCGAGGTGCAGCAGTGGGGACTGCTCCCGCCGCCCGCCTTCTTCTGCGGCGCTCGGGACTTCAGCCTTGCGGGGCGCCGCCCCCGCCGCCGAGGCCGAAGCCGAAGCCGAGGCCGAGGCCGAGGAGGCGGCGGGCTGCTGGGCGCCCTGGGCGTCAGGGGGCACGGACGCGGCGGCTCCGTCCCCTCCCGAACCTTCCGGCTCAGCTCCTGCCTTCTCCTCTTCCGGCACGGGGTCCACCATGGCGGAGCCTTGTCCTGTGGAGTCTCTGCAGATGACAAGGTAGGGACACCGAGGAATACATGAGAGCAGTTCTGTCTCCCCCATTCATATATACCCCCCCCAACTTAATCCGCTTTGGGATTAGGCTCAGAGGCCGGGGGTAGGGGGTACGTAAATCATAATGCCGCTGCCCTGAAAACCCAGGCGGGGGGTGGGGGAGGTGGGGGGGAGGGGGCGGGCACTGGGGCAACCTCAACCTCCCTGATCCCGGGTGTGCAGGGCTCGGTCCTGGGGCCCGGCTCCCCGGGACGTCTAGCCCGCTGGATGCATCTCCTTTCTGCTGCAAGTTAAGATGAAAAGATCGCGGTGCGGACAGTAGCCGGCCAGGGAGGCAGTGGAGGATTCCCGGGAGGATTAGTGTATTTGTTTGTAGCTTAGGCGGGGACCGCAGCTTTGCAGGAACAAAAAAGACCAGAGGCCTGTTCGTCCTCAGAGCTCATTGCTGCGAGGACCCCATTTGCCTCGGGGAGAAGTTTATTTGGGATTAGGCTCGTAAACCCTGTAATTTACGTGATATGTATTATATGATTTCCCCCTGCCAAAGGATACCGGGTCCGGGGCTGATGGAAGGGCAAAGAGAAATGCCATAAATTATAAAAGGCCTCCCCAGGAGGGGTGTTCGATTCTTGTTCTGCCTTTTGGGCAGGGCTTGCTGGGAGCTGTGCCCGCCCCCGCCCCCACCCCTCCCGGGTGTTGGCTGGGGATGGAGAAGGCGCCTGGTCCTCTCAAACGCGCCCGATCCCCTCCAGGTCCGAACGTGCTAAGGGCACCGATCCACCCCCGGCTACGCTCGGACACCTGCCCCTAGATGCCCTCCGAGTCCTACCGTATCTCAGTGAGGCGGGCTCGGGGGACTCAGCGAGCCGGGCCACGCCAGTGGCCGCTGCTCCCGGGTCTCCCGCCGGTTCACTCACCACACGTTCCGGGCTCCGGCCCCGCGCGGAGGGCTTTTGTTCGCAGCTCGCCGCTCTCCCTCGCGCGGCTTCAGTCCCCGCGCCGGCGGGGTCGGGTTCCTGCCGGCTGCAGCCGCGGTCGGAGCCCCAGCTGCCACCGCCGCCACCGCCAGCGCCTCTCCATGGGGCCCGCACACATCCCAGACGCTACCTACACGCGGGAGGGGGAGTGCGACAAGGCCTCCCTAAAATAACGCAGCGCTGCTCCCTTCCCTCACACGGATTCTTAAAAAAGGAAGCCGGGTTCCATCGCTGCTGCATCCCTCGCTGCCTCTCCAGCCGGGAAGGTACCGCAGGTCTGGCGACGCCCCTGGCGCCTCCTGGTGGACATTCAGGGTGTTGGTTTGTCTGCTTAGAGGGCAAAGAGAAATTTATATATTTCTATATGAAATAGAAATATGTAGACATATATAAAACCGTAAGAAATATATTTTCTATATGAAATATGTATATAAATATATGTGCATTTGGTGGAGATGGATATATATATATATTTGGGGGAGATGGATATATACTCATATTTGGGGGTGATGCATATATACTCATATATTTGAGGGAGATGAATATATACACACATATATATTTGGGGGAGATGGATATATACTCATATATATATTTGGGGGAGATGCATATATATTCACATATATATTTGGGGGAGATGAATATATATACATATATATTTGGGGGAGATGGACATATACTCATATATATATATATTTGGGGGAGATAATATATACACACATATATTTTGGGGGAGATTATATTTGGAGGAGAAGGAGATCTATATTTTGAGGAGAAGGTTTTATATATATATATTTGGAGATGAATACACACACACTTACTTGGAGAATATATCCACTGAGAAACTATTCTTTATGCACCTTAACTAGATAGAATGAAGGAGTAGCTTGGCTTGTTTCTCAAAGGAACCCTGAGAAATATATAAACTTGATAGTCAATAATTGAGTAGAAATATGGTTCCTAATCTAAATTATTATTTTACTTTTTGAGAAAAACTAAGAGCACTCAGATACTTTTGAGACAAGCAGAAAATGTGTGACTAGTTCTAATGCAAATTTGGGGGACTTTCTGGTTCCAGATAATACACATTAGGACCAGCTGGTGCTGTTTAATGGATGCTATTTTGAGACACCTCCTCCCCACCTTGTTTCCACTGGGAGTGGTTGGGGCCACAGGAAGCAGAAGGGAGGACTGGAGGCAACTTGCTGGGTGCGTGGGACACAGCATTGGAGCGCATGGTGAACTATGTTGTTAATAATCTTGATGTTGTCAGATGGCAGTGAGGAGCAAGTGAAGGATTGAAAGCAGGAAAATGACAGGAGTTGATTTATATTTTCAGAATCTAGCTCTAGCAGCAGTGGGGTGAGGGCTTTAGGGGGGTCAACAGGAGGCCGGCAGCCCTGTTAGCTGTACTGTCGCCCAAGGCAGGAAAGGTTGGGACTTGAGGGGGAACAGCCGTAGGAGGAGTAGGTCTGGTTGAGCCTGGTGCGGGGGGAGGGGGTATACAGATTCCTGAAATAGAAAAAGAACATTCAAAGATAGCTTGGCCCTGGGGGTGTGAGGTCAGGGATGACTCCCTGGAGCAGTGAGGTACCTGGGTGTATCCAGAGCATGGACCCAGGAGGGAGGCGTAGGTGATGAGGAGGACCGGGGAGACATGGGTTCCTTCTTGGACCACGTGAGTGTGAAGTTGGGCTGCCCGGCAGGTGGCTGGGAAGTTGTGTCAGACGTCTCAACTGGAGCGAGAGTTTAGGAATCATCCATATACATGCCCAGGACATACACATATACACTGTATCCATATACAGTGTTCCTAAAACCAGCAGTGGGAGTGCGATCACCCAGGAAGGGCATGATGAGGCTGCTAAAAGAAGAGGAGTCCATGAAGGGGACCAGTAACGGCTAGCATGAAAGCCATGGTCTTGTGAGGCTAACAACAGAGCACTCAGAAGGGTGTACCCTAATGTCGAGGCCACAGAGATCTAGAAGGATTGCCCCTGGTATCAAATACCCCCTGAAATTGGCAATGAGACGGTTTGTGGTGACATCAACAAAATCAGCTTCAGTATTGTCCTGGGGCTCCATGATGCCAAATAGCAGGAGGTTGAGGTTAGGAGGAGGTGAGAAAGTATCACTGACTCTTTGACATTTGGATGAGAGTGTTAGGAATTGTAAAGGGCTTGAGACCTCATCCCGCTTATATGCTGACACGTTAGCCTGGCAGTTCCATAGATGCTGGTGGAAGGCAAGCGTGTCCTTGGTCAGAAGCCAAGGACTTTGTTACTTCTGGCACAGCAGACAGCATGAGGTACACGTTTTTGTGGCCTCCCCTGTGCCCAACTCCACGGAGCAATGAGGAGATGGTTATTTAACATACAGTTGGTTTATGTCACAGGTGAATAACCCTAATAAACTTAGTGAATCTTGATCTTTGGGAGGTGTGACTAGCAAACATGTTCAACGTTTGCCCCAGAGGAAGGCCATATCTTCATTATCCTGGACAGAAAACAAGTCTTCCCTCTGTTTTGGAGGGAGACTTCCAGGGGTGTTTGCTGTACACACATCCTTGGCAAATAGTCCAGAATAAAGGCCTTGACTAGAGCTGCAGAAATGCCGAGAATTGTTCTCAATCGAGAAAAGGAGCAATTGGCCAGATAGCTAGTAAGAGATAATGGCTGGGATTTGGACTTGGCTCTGTTTGATCCTGAAGTGGATCCCATGCTTTGTGTTTCTACAAAGTATCTAGAAGTAAAGTAGCCTAGAGTAAAGTAAATGATCCATGGATTCAGATGAGCAGCCACGCCAACCTCCCCAAACCTTGGTTTTCTCCTGTTTCCATGGAATCCCAATCAGGCAACTACCTCAAAGATGAATAGTGTCTGCTATGTAAACACCACCTTTGTCATTGAATCGGGACAACAATAGCTACCTTCCAGGATTGTCGAAAGACCATATGCACAGTAGCTAGACCAATGTATTGTCAATAAGCAGCAACAAAATAGTTACTATTCATTTTGATAAATCTCATCTTACAGGTGTGGTCAGAATGAATAAGGAAACATCTGTAGTAGCTGTAAGTTTTAAAGGGGAAGCCCAACAAATGTTCCACCTTTGATTAAGGGATGATTCATCAATGAGGAAGGTCATGGAAGGAGAGGGCATGGGAAGGGAACCTTGAAATAGGACACTGATCTCTAGCCAGCCACTTCCGCAAAACTAACTTGGCAGACAGTGGGGGCACCAGTCAATCATCTGATATCTCTCACCTCTCACCTTTAAGTGACCTGGACATTTCAGGAGATGGGTTTCAAGCAGGTTAAGTACTGACTTCCTTCAGGTTGGGAGTTCTAACCTGCCAAAGATCAAAGGTGTTAAATCCAACTTTATTATGGTAGCCAATAAAGAAAGCAGCCCAGTTTGGGAGCATGCACCTGCCCCTTGTGTGTGAGGTAGGGGACATGGTGGTGAGGAAGGTGGGCTTAAGAGTCATACAGACTACTCATTCAAACGCCTGCTAACCAGGCTGTATGATTTCTTAGCTCCTCTGAGCCTCAACTTCCTCAAAAGAGGAGCCACAACATGGACTGTTATTTTGCTCAGAAGGGCCTTTGGAGATGTTAATTTATTAAGTACCCTGATAGCTCACTGGCAGCCTGGGAGCTATAACAAATTTCCATGCACTGGGTGGCTTAAACAACAAACATTTCTCACAGTTCTGGAGGCTGGGATGTCCAAGATCAAGGTGTTGGCAGATCTAACAGTTTGATGAGGGCCGCACTTCCTGGTGTGCAGAAAGCCAGCCTCTTGTACTCACATGGCAGAGAGCAGAAAGAGCAAGTTCTCTCTGTCTTTTCCTATAAAGACACTAATCCCATCAGGAGGGCTCCATACCCATGACCTACTTACCTCCCAAAGGCTCCATCTCCAAACACCATCACATTGGGGGTTAGGGTTTCAACATTTGAATTTGGGGGAGACACAAGCATTCAGTCCATAGCATTCACTTGATATAGACCAAAAGACCCTTCTAGATGTAGACATTATTATCTCCATTTAAATTCATTTTTTCTCAGTGCCCACCACCTGCCTCAGCTCTATGCATTTGTGTTTATTCCCTTTCGTCTCAATATAATCCTATTCACAGAACACAGATTTTTCCATCTAAAGCTCTAAATCAAGAGTTGGTAAGCTATGATCTGTGGTAAATCTACTCGCTATTTTTGTAAATAAAGTTTTATTGGAACACAGCTCTGTTTATTTGTTTGGATGTTGTCTGTACTACCTTTTTGCCACTTTATCAGAATTGAGTAGTTTTGAAAGAGACCGTATGACTCACAAAGCTTAAAATATTTACGGTTGGGCTCTTTGCAGAACAAGTTTGCCTGTCCCTGTTATAATGACTGATAATAGCTTGTGCCCAGCTGTCAGTTGGAGGTTGGCCTTCCACCTCCAAATTCACTCTTCAGTGTCTGCTCTGGGATAAGTGCACGGTATGCATTTTCTGCCCGACAGTAAGCACAATGCTAAGGTTTGCCAGTAGAGGGAGCCAGAGGGACGTTGCAGGAGGAAGGCGCTTCTCTTCCTGGTTCCTTTGTGCTGTGGTTTCTGCTTTTTCTTGTTCCTGCTGCCTGAGGAGTGGTGCGGGTGTGTGGGAACATGTGGACCACCTTGCTCCAACTGCATGCCCAGAGCCGTCAGGGACGGCCCAGGCCTCGTGAGCACCTTCCAGGGCCTTCCTGAGGCAGACACCACAGATGCTGAACCTTATGCCCCATAGTGGTTCTCTGACTCCCTTTCTCTAGCCTAGAGACCTTTGAAGACCATTTCCTGTTTGCTGGCATCTGTGGAGCAGCCCCGACCCAGACAAACTTCTCTGCCACCCAGGGGGCTGCAAGCACACCTTTCCCAATGAGTTCTGAATCCCAACCCCCAGGAGGGGGGCGGTCCCCTTCCACGTTGTCCCTTCTGCCTGCATACACTTCCTCAGCCTTCGGGAGAGTTCTCTTTATATCTTTATACTTATTCTCCTCTTATAGTGTAATGCCTCTTTATATCAGCTTCCTCTGTTTCAGTTGTCATGTGGTTCTGTCTCCTGATTAGACCAGTGTAATGCACAGTGAGAAATGTAACTGTTCCCAATTCTTGAGACTAAGGCCTTAAGAAGAAGTTCAGGACACAAACTAGCAGATAAAGGGTTAATATTTGATAGAAATAAAATGTGTAAGGGCACTTGGGTGGCTCAGTCGGTTAAGCATTCAACTCGTGGTTTCGGCTCAAGTCATAATCTCACAGTTCGTGAGTTTGAGCCCTGTGTCAGGCTCTGTGCTGACAGCATGGAGCCTGCTTGGGATTCTCTCTCTGTCTCTGTCTCCCTGTGCCCCTCCCTGACTTGTTCTCTCTCTCTCAAAATACATACATACAAAGAAATTGTTTATTTCATACTTTGGTGGAGTAATGTATGTTTGTAATAGTAGGAAATGAGAAAATGCAGGGGAAAAAAAAAAAAAAAAAGAAAAGACCTGTAGAAAAAGAATCGCCCAGAGACTACCAGCTCGCTTATAACTCAGTGTGCAGGTGGGGACTTGTAAGCTGCACGAGGACAGGTCCCTGTCTGTTTTCACTCACGGCTGCTTGGGGCCTAGTCTGCAGTACACCCTCCTGCTGCATGCATCAAGCACGCATGAACGGGATCTAATTGGTGTTACTTTGCTCCCCTTATATACAAGGAAAGTGGCCTTTGTCAAAATGTTATGCGCTATTAAGCCACTTTGATGAATACTCAGAGTTCAGTATCGTAAGCAGGTGATGCTCACTGGGACAGGAGACACCAACCTGCCCTTGACTGTGAAGCAGCATCAGTGAGGGAGTCTAGAGGGAGTCTTACAGTTGATCATTTGGGGTTTCCTCTCACTTTTAGAAGGGCCACATCTCCTTCCATCCACCACCACCCCATGACATTGGAGAAGTGTCCTCGTTCCTGAGTATGACTGTGCATGGGGTGCTGCCCCATGGCTGTTCTGTCTATGAACACAATGGATCTGCTCGCAAGAGTTCAGGAGTTGGCCTTTGTTTCCAGCGCCTCTGCCTCGCTCGCTGGGTTGTCTGTTTCTGGCACAAAGGCACCTGCATGATCAACACTTTAGGGCCCTTCTTTTTTTTTTAAGATTCATTTATTTTTGAGAGAAAGAGAGACAGAGACAGAGCATGAGTGAGGGGGTGGGGCAAAGAGAGAGAGGGTGACACAGAATTTGAAGCAGGCTCCAGGCTCTGAGCTGACAGCATGGAGCCTTGATGGGGCTCCAACTCATAAACCCAGAGGTCATGACCTGAGCCAAAGTCAGATGCTTAATCGACTGAGCAGCCCAGGCGCCCCAGGGTCCTTCCATTTTGAAAGGGGCTACTCTGAAGTTACAGCTTCTGTTCCCCACAGGCCTCTTCCCCAACTATCTGCTACACACAGGTGCACACACTCTCACATACTCCTTTTTTAGGTAATGGACAACCCTAACTTCAGATGTTGTGCACCATTACTCTCATAATGTCTTCAACCCAACATCCGGATGCTTCTACTTGAAGATTCAGAGATGAATCCTATTCCCTTACTGGAGATGGTGGCCCCTGGTTGCATGTTTGTCTTGGGAATCAGGAATCGGCCATCAGGCTCCATTTTACCCATCTAGATGTGTCCATCAATCACACAAGAACAACAATACCAAAAGCAATGAAAACTTGCTCTTCAAAATCACAACCTTGGCCTGGAAGCCTGGGAGTACCAAGAAAGGTGAGTCAGGACACTCGCCCTTGCGTGCCAATTGAACTAACAATTCCCTAACATTCAAGAAGTTCCATGATGATAGAGTTCAGTCAGTTACAAGAGTTGGTAAATAGCATAAAAGAGTAATCACAGTGCAGA
This sequence comes from Proteles cristata cristata, assembly GCA_017311185.1. Lineage (NCBI taxonomy): Eukaryota > Metazoa > Chordata > Mammalia > Carnivora > Hyaenidae > Proteles > Proteles cristata. The sequence goes on from JAESUZ010004260.1 coordinate 201,050, forward strand.
ATGTCATTACTGCCTTGCCAACTAGCGCATGACTAATTACCATACAGTGTTAGATAAGTTCTTCAACCTCTCTGGCGTCTGATTTCCTTTCTGGATTGCATTAGTTTGCTAGGGCTGCTGTAACCGAATCTCACAGACTGGTGGCTTCAGCATGGGAATTTGTGTCTCAGTATGGAGGCCGGAAGTGCAAGATCAAGTAGAGCTGCTTCCTTCTGACACCTCTCTCTTTGGGACATCTTTCTGGGGCCTAATCTCTTCTTTTAAGGACACCAGCCCACCAGGACAACCCCACTTAGCCTCTTTAAAGGCTCCATGCCCAGTCACATGCAAGATACACGGGGTTAAGACAGCAAGGTCAAGTTTTAAGGGGACACAGTGCAGCCCATAATACTGATAAAATGGAAATAATGGTTCCTGGCTATCTTCAGTCATTCAGATATTGGTTGAGTGTCTATTGTTTGCTAAGCACTGAGATCACACTGGTGGGCCATATTGTTATGGGAAAAGGAGAGATGATTATAAATCAGTCACACTAGTGGTAGGAAGGAAAACTCTTGGGAGAGCATTGAGTTAGGCACAAGACTGCCGTGGCCTGAACCAAGGCAGCCGCAGTGAGGACAGAGGGAACAGAAAAATGTTAAAGATATTTACTGGTGCACGATTAGGTGCGGGTTAAAATTCTTAGGTTTCTGCCTTCAACAATTGGATGTGGGGGGGACAGTTGTGGCATTTGCTGAGTTGGAAAATAGAGAAAGAGGAACAAGTTTTGGCAAAGATGATGAGTTACACTTTAGACCTGTTATTCATTCATTCATTCATCATGGTAAGTGCACTCTTTAATCCCGTTCCTTGTTTCCCCCATCCCCCACCCACCTCCCCTCTGGTAACCATTAGTTTGTTCTCTATAGTTAAGTGTCTGTTTCTTGGTGTGCCTCCGTCTTTCTTTTTTCTTTCCCTTTGCTCATTTGTTTTATTTCATAAATTCCACATACGAGTGCAGTCATATAGTATTTGTCCTTCTCTGCCTGACTTGTTTTGCTAGCTCCATCCAAGTCATTGCAAATGGCAAGATTTCATTCTTTTTATGGCTGAGTAATATTCCATTGTGTGTATATACCACATCTTTATCCTTTCATCAGTCAATGGACACTTGGACTGTTTCCATAATTTGGCTATTATAGATAATGCTGCTGTAAACATGAAGTGCATGTATCCTTTTGAAAAAAATTAAGTTTTTATTTATTTTTGAGAGAGACAGAGACAGCATGAGCAGGGGAGGGGCAGAGAGAGAGAATACCACGCAGACTCCACACTGTCAGCACAGAGCCTAATGAGGGGCTCCAACTCATAAAATCGTGAGATCGTGACCTGAGCTGAAACCAAGAGTCGGATGCTGAACTGGCTGAGCCACTCAGGCGCCCCGCATGTATCCTTTTGAATTAGTATTTTTGTATTCTTTGGGTAAATACCTAGTAGTGCAACTGCTGGATCACAGAGTAGTCTGTTCTATTTTTTTTTTTTTTTTTTTTTTTTTTTATTTCTAGGAGACAGAGAGACAGCGTGAGCAGGGAGGGTCAGAGAGAGAGGGAGTCACAGACTGAAACAGGCTCCAGGCTCTGAGCTGGCAGTCACAGAGCCCGACGCGGGCTCGAACCCAACCGCGAGATCATGACCCGAGCGAAAGTCGGACGCTTAACCGACTAAGCCACCCGGGCGCCCCTAGTCTGTTCTATTTTTAACTTTTTGAGGACTCTCCATACTGTTTTCCACAGTGGCTGCACCAGTTTGCATTCCCACCGTTAGTGTATGCCAGTTCCCTTTTCTCCACAACCCCACCAGCACTTGTTTCTTGTTTTTTACTGTGGAGCTGTTTAATTGCCATACCCATCAGGTGTCTAGCCCAGTGGTTGAGTGCATGAGCTTCTGAGTCCACAAACCTGAGTTCAAATTCCAGCTTCTCCATGTCCTGGCTGTGTGAGCCAGGAGAGTTACTCAGCCTCTCTGAACTACCATTTGTTCACTATAATGAACAAAAAGTAATATCTCCTTTATGAGTTGTTGCTGAGAGGCACCTGGCTGGCTCAGTTGGGACAGCATGTGTCTCTTGATCTCAGGGTGGTAAGTTGAAGGCCCACATTGGGTGAAGGGCTTGCTTAAAGATAAAAAAAATTTTTTTAAATAAGGTTTTTGCTAAGACTTAAAGGAGGTGAATCTGTTCAGCAAATAGTACAGTGTACCTATGTACCTGGTGCAGAGTTAGCCTCAACAAATAGCAGGTCATTACTAGTAGTAGTATTGGATGAAATGAGCAAATCCAAGCTTTCTTTTGGTTGACGTCCTTTGCATGTGTAGAGTGCGTCTCTAATTTGGATTTCAGTCCCTCTGCTTTGTTTGGAAACATTGCCCTCTCCTTACTTTGCCTTTTGTTTTTGGGGAGCAGAGGATTTCCCTGATGCTCTGATAGAGCTGAGTAGAAGGCAGGACTGTTTTGTTTTGCCCAAAGCAACTTTTCAGAGGGGAACTCGATGCTCACTTCACCTTCTGACCTCCAGGTGGCGCCCCTCCTCCTCTCTTCTCCTGGCTCTAGCGCCAATCCTCTATAAAGTGAGAAAACCAGGCCAGAAAGCACCAAAGGAAATCCCTAAAACCCAGAGAAGTGCTGAGTGCACCTGAGAGACCATTTCCCAAAGGCAGCTTGAAGACAGTACCTTCTTCATTTGGGCTGTAGGACTTGACTTGTACCCACCATTCTCTAAGCAGGCCATGCTGTGTCAGGCCTCTGGGTCTCTGCATATACCCTTTGCAATGCCTGTTCCATGCTACTCTGTGTCACCAACTCCCTCTTGCCTCACAAAACTCAGCTCAAATATCACCTCCTCAGTGGAGACTTCCCTGATTAGACCTCCATTCTGGGTTGCGCTTTTACAACACCCTGAGTATTGCATTTGGATGGAGTCCAGTGTGTATTTTTAGACATTTTATTACAGAGAGCTTCAAATATTAAAAACTAGAATAAGTGGGGGCGCCTGGGTGGCTTAGTTGGTTGGGCGTCCGACTTTCGCTTAGGTCATGATCTCACGGTTCGTGGGTTCGAGCCCCGGGTCGGGCTCTGTGCTGACTGCCAGCTCAGAGCCTGGAGCCTGTTTCAGAGTCTGTGACTCCCTCTCTCTCTGACCCTCCCCTGCTCACGCTCTCTTCTCTCTTAGAAATAAATAAAACATTAAAAAAATTTTTTTTAAATAAAAAATAAAAACTAGAATAAGTGACCTAATAGCATCAGTCTTGCATAACCATAATTTCCGAATTTCTTATGTGGTTCATGCATGAGACTGACCTCTGGGAGGAGAGGACATGTATTCTATGATGTGTGTCCCAGCCCTGTGCTTGACATAAATGCTGAATTGAGATTTGAGGAATAAGTGGAAGTACACTTGGTCCTGTTTCTCTCTTCTACTATTCCCTCTTTTTATCTTTTTTTGGGAATTTCTTCCCATCTCGACTTTGGTCTTTGAGGCAAGCAGGGAGGCAGCTGTGGGCATTGCTGGCGGCACGCAGATTACACCACATACATGTGACCAAATTTCAACTCTGTCTTGTGTGTGTGTGTGTGTGCGCGCCAATGTGACAAAGCAGTTAACGTCTCTGAGCCTCAGTTACGTTACTTGTGAAAGAGAGAGAGAGAGAGAGAGGAGAGAGAAAGGAAGGAAGGAAGGAAGGAAGGAAGGAAGGAAGGGAAGAAGTTACGCTTGCTTTGCAGAGCTCTTATGAGAATCAAATAAGATACCCACTTGCTTGGCACATAGTAGGTATGCAGTAAATGCTGCTTTCCTTCCCTGTGGGTTTCATGTTAGTTTCAGGGAAGTGACTTCATCCTTGGGGAAGAATGGCTATTATTCATGACGCGGCGGGAACAATGACAGCATGTATCTTCGGGAAACACCGGCTTCCCCTGCCCACATAGGAAGTGGAATGTCAGCGTCCTGCATATCCAAGCCCTCTGTGTCTGACAAGGGAAGCCAGACTGGCCAAGGCAAAACGAGAAGGGGCCGCAGGGTGTCTGCACTGCACCCTCCCCCTTTGATTTGTCTCTTCTTCCTCCTTTGTTCCTTCAGCAGCCGTGCGATGTTCCCGAGTGCCTTCTGTGTGCAGACCCGGGGCCAGGCGCGAGGGCTGTGGTGAGCAGACAGCCTTGGCCATGGCCTCACAGATCTGAGCTGTTTGTGGATGGGGTGGAGGGAGAGACAGGTGCACATTGCAACAAAGGATAAGGACAACGGATAAGATGTGCAGGCGATGACAGGGAATGACAAGGGGATCCGACCTTGTCTGGGGAAAAGGCGGGCCTCCTTGGGAAAGAACATTAAAGCCAAGATATTAAGAACGAATGGGAGGGGCACCTGGGTGGCTCAGTCCATTAAGTATTGAACTTCAGCTTAGGTTCTGATCTCAAGGTTTCTGAGTTCAAGCCCCACATTCTGCTGTCAGGGAGGAGCCCACTTCGGATCCTCTGTTCCCCTCTCTCTCTGCCCTTCCCCTATTCATCCCCCCCCCCAATAAATAAACTTAAAAAAACAAAAAACGAAAAAACAAATGGGAGTTAGCCAGGCCAAACATGTGGGGAGAAGAGGCCTCTTCCCTCCTCGCACCCTGGGCCATCTTCTTTCCCCTCATGCACTGCCCCGCTTGTACCCACCACCCAGAGCTTTACCTCAGCCCCCCTCCCAATCCTCCTGGTATAGAGTCTCCTTCTCATCCTGGAAGTCACCCTAAGATGGCAGCAGAGAAATGTGTTTCCTTCAAGGAGCACTCGCCTTCTGCTCAAGGATGCTTGCAGAGCAACTATCTTTAAAGAACAAATTCCAGGGGCACCTGGGTGGCTCAGTCAGTTAAGCATCCGACTTCGGCTCTGGTCATGATCTCACGGTTCGTGATTTCGAGCCCTGAGTCGGGTTCTGTGCTGACAGCTCAGAGCCTGGAGCCTGTTTGGATTCTGTGTCTCCCTCTGTCTCTCTCTGCCCCTGCCCCGCTCGTGCTCTGTCTCAAAATTAATTTTTAAAAATGTGTTTTTTACAAAAAATAAAGAGCAAATTCCAAATACTGAGAATCTCAGGCACTTTCTGGCCAGTGTTTGGGGGAATCACAAACGGCTGTGAACTCTCTCCTGAGTACAACCTTGTGCCTCATGGAGCAACCTTTCTTCCCTCTCTCTCTGCCCCTCTACCCCTTAGCTTCTCCCCATCAGAGCAACCTGGCAATACCCCAAGCTGCCCTTCCTGATTTGGCACAGCTGGAAGCCAGGGCCCTGGGCAGCTCAGGGGATCTGAGAGGGTGCAGGTTTGGTTGCCTAGCAACGGAACCCAGCCCAGGGCAAAAAGTGAACTCGATGGCAACCCTGGGTGAGGTCAGCCCACAGATGGTCGTGAACCTCAAGAGGAAATGAGAGATCACCAAGAGTGGAGCCAGTCTGCTTTCATTTCCTTTTTTTGACTGAGTTGGCAGATGAGGGTGACACTGGTGATGAGAGGCAGGACCCCGGATAGCCTTTGTGGATGGAATGGAGAAGGGTGTTCCTAGTCAGACCACAGCCATATACTGTCCCAAATCCTGTGCTGTTCGGGGGGTTTATGCACATCTCGGATATAGACAGTGCTGTCAAAGAGGACCCTAATCTGGGCAGAAAGACAATATAATTGTTGCTAAGATTCGTATGCCAGGCACTTTTCACTTTGACACATACTTTTTACTTTTTAGTGAAGGTCCTTGGTGACCCTAAGATGTGTGGATGAGCTGGTTGACAGTAGACACATAAACAGATTTAGAGGAATTAAAACACCCAAGGTCACACAGCTGGTGTGTGGTGAGACGGGCTTGGAAAGCCATCGAAAGCCCTTCTCCAGTACTGAGGACTGCAGTTATTCATTCGTTCACTCATTCACCCATTCAGTAGAAATTTCCTGGGCTCCTTCCACGTGCCAGGAAGCGTTGGATGTAAGGCGGACAAAACCCTGCCCTTGTGAAGGTAAATCCTAGTGAGGAGAATGGGAATAAGGAAGTAACCAAGTTAAAAAGATGATTTCAGGGGCACCTGGGTGGCGCAGTCGGTTAAGTGGCTGACTTTGGCTCAGGTCATGATCTCACAGTTCATGGGCTCAGGCCCCACGTCGGGCTCTGTGCTGACAGCTCAGAGCCTGGAGCCTGTTTCAGATTCTGTGTCTCCTCTCTCTACCCCTCCCCTGCTCATACTCTGTCTCTCAAAAAAAAAGAAAAAAGAAAAAAAAAAGATGATTTCACAGAAGTCCCATGCAAAATAAAGTGGGATGACAGAGCCACATAGACAGAACAGTCAGGGAAGGTGTCCCTGAAGAAGCGACATCTGCATCCAAAGGAGCCGCAGTGGGAATGTTCTCAGGGGAGGTCCTGAGGTGGCGAACGGGTTTGGGACCTTTGAGAAACAGGGTACTGGACTTGAACGGGTTCTAAGGGAACTGTGATTCTATACTGACGTTCTTTTTTCATGTGTGTTTATTTTGAGAGTGGGGAGGAGCAGAGAGGGAGGGAGAGAGAGACTTCTGACTGAGGGCTCGATCCCACGAACCCTTGAGATCATGACCTGAGTCAAAATCAAGAGTCAGGCACTTAACTGACTGAGCCACCCAGGCCCCCTGGGCACTGACTGCACTTTAAGATATTGACAGACGGGGCGCCTGGGTGGCTTAGTCGGTTAAGCGTCCGACTTTCGCTTAGGTCATGATCTCGCGGTTCGTGGGTTCAAGCCCCGCGTCGGGCTCTGTGCTGACTGCCAGCTCAGAGCCTGGAGCCTGTTTCAGCCTGTGACTCCCTCTCTCTCTGACCCTCCCCTGCTCACGTTGTCTCTCTTTCTCTCCTAGAAATAAATAAAACATTTTAAAAAATTAAAAAAAAAAGATATCGACAGACAATAACTAGATCACCTCCTTGGAGAGCAGCCACACAGGGCTGGTGAGCAGGATGGGTCAGAAAACCATCTATCCTGGGTCCAGAGCTGCTTCCAGAAAAATCTAGGATCCGTTGGAAGGAGTTACAAGGAATCAGACTTCTTTTTCTTTTCTTTTCTTCCCCCCAGGGGATAAAATGAATATGTGCAGACAATCCCTCAAGTAGAAAAAAGGTATAAAGAAAAAGGAAAAGAAATCGATTTATTCTCACTACCCAGAGCAATCACTGAGAGCATTTTACAGAATTCCTTCTAGTACTTTTTCTAAGCTTTAAAAAACATAGCTAAGTCATAGTGTGCATATGCACAGTTTTGTTGATGCATATGCGTGTGCTAAATGTTTAGAGAAGGAGTGGAGGAAGCAGAAGGGGCAGAAGATTGGGCTCAGGAGCCCCTTGGCCTGGGCTTAAATCCTGGCTCTGTCACATATCAGCTGTCTAGCCCTGAATAAGGCGTGCCGCCCCTTATCCCTGTAAAACGAAGATTATATTACACTATAATATAATAATAAATATATAATATAGTATAATAATGCCTGTACATCCCTGTTGCATAATGTTTGGTAAAGGAATGCCATCCTTCTTTTGTTGAACATTATATCATTACCATTACAGTGAACATGGTTTATGTAAATATCAGAATAAAATTCCATCGTGTATTTTCACTATAGTTTAGGTAAATGCTCCCCTCATGTTGGACGTCATTTCTAACATTTCAGGTGGCAACCACCTCATGCCAGTCCTTTAGTCTACACTTCCCATTGTCTCACTTGGTTGGAGTCACAGAAGGGAAATTACTGGGTTTAAAAGGATATGGACTTTGTGTATTACTTTTTATTTTTTTTTTTTTTTTTAATGTTTTATTTATTTCTAGGAGAGAGAGAGAGACAGCATGAGCAGGGGAGGGCCAGAGAGAGGGAGTCACAGACTGAAACAGGTTCCAGGCTCTGAGCTGGCAGTCAGCACAGAGCCCGACGCGGGGCTCGAACCCACGAACTGCGAGATCATGACCTAAGCGAAAGTCGGACGCTTAACCGACTAAGCCACCCAGGCGCCCCTGTGTCTTACTTTTTAAAGAAAATTTATTTTTACTTTAAAATTTTTTTAATGTTTATTTATTTTTGAGAGAGAGAGAGAGAGAGACAGAACATGAGCAGGGGAGGCACAGAAAGAAGGAGACACAGAATCCGAAGCAGGCTCCAGACTCAGCTGTCCGCCCAGAGCCCAATGCGGGGCTTGAACTCACAAACTGTGAGATCATGACCTGAACCGAAGTCAAACTGACTGAGCCACCCAGGCACCCCAAAGAAAACTTATTTTTAGATAGGAAAACATCCAAGGGGTAAGAAATTGAGATAGTACAAAAGAGATTATAGTCAGAAGGACTGCTGTGACTCCTTACTTCCACGTTCCCACTCAGTGGCACCAAAATTGGTTTCTTGTTTATGCTTCCAGAGATGACCAGTGTAAACAGCAGATATATGTATATATCATGTGCATTTTTTGATTGGTATACTACCAGTATATCTTGCCCTTTCACCTACTATATCTTAGAGACATTTTCTATCATTACCCAGAGAGCTTCTTCCTTCATTTGTATGTCTGCAAAATATTTCTTGTTAAGGTTAGGCAATATTTTAATTAGGGATATATACAGGCATTTTATTTTATTTTATTTTTAATTTTTTTAAATTTATTTTGAGAGAGAGTGGAGGAGGGGTGGAGAAAGAGGAAGAGAGAGAATCTCAAGCAGGCTCTTGCACTAGTAGTGCAGAGCCCGACATGGGGCCATAATCCCATAAACGATGAGATCATGACTTGAGCCAAAATCAAGAGACAGACACTTAACAGACTGAGTGGCCCAGGCACTCCAGATCCAGGCATTTTAAAGTTATTTGATATATATCACTGAGTTGCCTAGATGTATGCTAGTGTTAATACCCTAAAACCCCTGCTAATTTGTAGAACCAGGATTAAAATCCAGATCAGCTTGGGGGTGCCTAGCTGGCTCAGGTGATAGAACTTGTGACTCTTGATCCTGGGGTCCTGAGTTCAAACCCCACATTGGGTGTAGAGCTTACTTAAAAAAAAAATCCAGATCACCTCAAGCCATATGCTATCTCTGTAAAGATGTTCAAAGGCTACTTATCATGGTTGTCTCTGGGGAGGGCAACTAGTTGCTGAAGAATTCCCTCCCCATGCCTCTCAGGGAAGATCTGATTGAAAATGAGCCCGGGCTGGGGCACCTGGCTGGCTCAGTGGGTTAGGCATCCGACTTCAGCTCAGGTCATGATCTCACAGTTCATGGGTTCAGGCCCCGCGTCAGGCTCTGTGCTGATGGCTCAGAGCCTGGAGCCTGTTTCAGATTCTATGTCTCCCTCTCCCTTTGCCCCTCCCCTGTTTGTACTCTGTCTCTCTCAAAAATAAATAAACATAAAAAAAAAGAAAGAAAATGAGCCAGGCTGACTCATGAGATGGAAGGCCATACTCGGACATCAGCCAGGTAATTATAGGTTCTGACAATCCTGAGGAGAGGGGCCTGCTGTGTGAGCACGGGCACACCCTATGTAAGGACGCTCAGTTTGAGCGCCTTTGTACACTGTGCTGGGCACACAGCAGCTCGGGACGTCTGACACGCCCAGACGTCACTGGAAGGGCTAAGTCGGGGCGCGTATGTGGCTGGCTGGCTGCCTGGGTGGGTGGAGGCGGCCTCCATCTGAGCCCAGATTCTCTTCCAAGGCCTCATTCTTCCTGCGAATCCCTCAGGTGTGGAATGGAGAGAAGGGAGCACTGAATGCCTCACCAAAGTAGCACGGAGGGGGTGACCCACAGGGGCCTGCCTGTGGGATTGGGGCATACCTTGGCCCTCTCCACGGCCAGCTGCATGGGCAGAGACCTGCGCAGCCTCACAGTAGTACCCTGCCCTTAGTTTAACGCTCTTCTGCTTTTATGTTGGAATTCTTTTTGTTTTTTTTAAGACTTTATTTTTAAGTAACCTCTACACTCCGCGTGGGGCTCACACTTATAACCCTGAGATCAAAAGTTGCGTTGTTCTACTGACCGAACCAGCCAGGCATTCCCTCTTCTTGGAATTCTTCATTTTTTAAGCAAGGGGCCCCATATTTTCATTTTGCACTGGGCCCTGCAAGTTAGGTAGCCAGCCCTGTCCCTGTTGGTGACAGGAGAGCAGTGACACCAAAAGCAAGACCATGGATCTGCCTGGAAACCTCCCCAGCCTCGAATCCTGAAGCAGAGCGAGTTACTTAGCTTCTCCAAGGAAGAAGAGCCTTGCTTTCTTCCTCAGTAAAATAAGGATACAGGATTACAATTTCTTATTCATAATTGAAATCCCAGAAGTTCTAAAAACTGAGCTTCTTCTCCCCTTAAAACTGGTTAGGTGACACAATCTGACCTGAACTAATGTGAAGTCATACATAGTTTTATTCATCACGCTTCGTGCGATTAACATTTCACCGCAGAAAAGCGAATGTGTGGGCTGCCTTGTGCCGTCACCAGACGCCAGGAGGCATGTTATACAATTTGCAGTGTAGGCTCCCTATCACTCTCATAAAATCCAAGGAATTCAGACTTCCAAAACACATCCAGGCCCAGAGTGACAAGAAAGGCACGGTATTAGAAAGCAGTAGGGTAGAGATTGCTAATTGCTTATCCAATATCCATTCTTACCATCTTGCTTAATATAGAACTCTGAGTGACTTTATTGGGATTAGGAGTGTGCCCAGCTAAAATATTCCACTTCCCAGCCTTCCTTGCAAGTAAGAGTGGCCAATAACATGTAAATGGTTGGGTGGGGCTTCAAGAAAGCACCCCCTTTCCTCCCTTCTCATCTTACTACTGGAATGCAGATATGATGGCTGGAGCCATGGCAGCTATCTTGAGTGTGTTTAGGCCACAGTAGTTAGATCTCTGTTAAAGGTAATACTAACTGAGGCGCCTGAGTGGCTCAGTTGGTTAGGCAGCTGACTCTTGATTTCAGTTCAGGTCATGATCTCACAGTTCGTGGAATGAGAGCTGATGGTGCACAATCCCCTGCTTGGGATTCTCTTTTTCCCTCTCTCTCTCTCTGCCCCTCCCCTACTCGTGCTCACGTTCTCTCTCTCTCTCTCTCTCTCTCTAAATAAAAACATAAACTTTAAAAAAAGGTAATACCAATTGAATCAATGGCCCAGTAAAATGCCTGAAAACCTGTAAGTGTCATAAAAGTCATAAAAGTTCACAAACAGAGATGTGGTGCTCATGGAGATGTTCTGATGATGTTAAGGACACTCACAACAGGAAGGAGAGAGCTGGCAATCCCTCAGCTTCCTTTAGAGCCTGAGTCCCTGCCAGCAGAGAGAAGCATTCAGGAGATTTAACAGAATTCACTTCTTCAACCAATGATGTCAGTTTCAGGGGGAAAGAGAAAAGGCCTCTAGGGTGCGGGTTTAAGAGCCCAGGAGGGGCTTTGGCCCCCTGGAGGGTGTGTAGAAAATGATCAGTCAGCGGTGATGGGCTTTCACCTACTCCTGTTCCTGAGCCCAATATGTCCCGAGAGAGCCAGTCATGAGGGTTCGGATGGGATGGGGTGGGGGGTTGCTGAGAACCTTGCTCTGAGGGGCCCTGGGGTGGATGGGACATCTGGAGGAGGGCCAGGGTCAGAGAGCTGAGCCTGAGGCAGGGTGAGAAAGCAGTGTGTTCAGGTGAGTGGGGAGAGAAACTTGAGAGATCCTAGGATGGTTTCACAAGGTGAACACTCAGTGCTTCTAGAAAGAGCACAGAGGGGCCCGCTGGGAAAGGGTAGGGGGCTGGGATGGGGGAGGGGTGTCCGGAGGATCTGCAGCAGGGCTCAGGGTCCAGAGAGGCCGTAGGGATCTTTGGTCTCTGGGTTACGTTGTTGGGGCCTGGAATTCATTGGATCATTTATTATGTGTTTTTCTCTGCAAAATTACTGTGACCTCCATCAAAATACTAATTGTTCTCCAGCTTCTGTGTCATCACTTGCTGCAAAAGCCTTGTCCTCTTTCATGCATATTTTAGAACCGCACATTAGAATAGTCCGAGAAGCAGGGAATCCAGACAGCAGCACCGCCGAAGCAGTGTCTCTGTTAATATGATCACAAAATCTTTAAGTGCCCTGTAACTGGATGAAAAGGTGCATCCACAGACACCGCTCTGAAATCCAAGTTCCACAATGTACTGCGAGAGCCGACGACTATTTCTGTTTGACGGTTAGTATCGAAGTTGAATCTGAATCATGTGAGTCACCCCTGTGGGCTCCTGGGGAGTTGTGCTGAGTCTTTAGGTGCTGGGTGGGAAGTCTGGAGCCTGAGCGAGTGGGCGCGGGCCTTCTTGTCTTCTCAGCTCGGTGCCTCCTCTCTCCCTCCTCAGCCCTTCCCTGCCCCGTGGACATCAAAGCCGCTCCCTAGACCGTACAAAGCCACTGCTGGAAAAGCCACATAAATGCAGCAGCTCTTTGCTGACTGGGGCTGGGCCTGGTGCCAGGCCAGAGATTTCGGAAGGGAGCCCTTCCAAATGCTGGATTAAGCCTCTGGGGCAGATGTTGCCTGTGGCTTGCCGGCATTCAGAGAGCTGGGCAGGCAGCAGGCGTGGACTGGATTTGGACAGCTCACAGAGCTGTTGAACAAAGACCTGTACACACTGCCCTGATGGAGAGGCCCGGCGAGGGTCAGCTGTCAGGGGTCCCTGGGGAGCCTGCTCAGTGCCCTAGAGACTGAAATCGCAGTGAGTCATTTCGGGCAGAAAGAAAGGGCACAGAGCAAGTGTTCCTGGGAACACTTCCCCGACGCCTCGCCCACGGGGCACTGGATGGATATTCCTTCCTCTCTCCCTCAGCACTACACCCAACCTCCCCAGTTTAAAAATGGTAACAACTTAATGCCCGAAATTTGCAAAGGAGTCAGGCTTTGCAAACCAATAGAAATAACACAGGCACCAAGTCCATAAACCATGTTTTTGCACACAATGTCCAGCTGCTGAGACAGAGCTGATCTTACCCCCATTTGGAATTTGGTGATTTGAGGGACCAGAGAGGTATGCCAGCTGGAAAGCAGGTCTCTCCATGACTAGGCTCCAGTGCCTGAAATGCCACATTACCAACATGAAGTACCGGGTAGCTGAGTCAGGGCAAAGACGAGAGAAAATCAGGAGGCTTGAAAGGACACAGTGAAAGCTACCCTTTGCTGATTGTGCCATTTGCTTCAGGGCAGTGTTGGGGCAAAGACACATTGTGGAGGAAAGGAACGCTGGATTTGGAGTCAAGTGGACTGGGGTTTGCATCCCGGCTCTGACACTTACTGGCTGGGTGGCTCTGAGCTAGTTATTGACTTCCGAGCCCCTATTTCCTATCACTAAAGCTGGCTAATGACTCTGGCCTCAGAAGGTTGTTGTGAGTGTGAACGTGCCCTGAGACCTTGTGCACACATGTGATTTCTTAGAAGCCACAACCCCGAGTCATCACTGGCAAGGGGCATCTGGAGCCAGGATGCTCCATCAGCCAAGTACATTCTCTGTTGTCATCGCTCATCTCAGCCCAAGACCCAGGCTTGTTCTTGGGCAGTTACTTCAGAAGCTGCGGCTCTGTTCCCTGTGAGCCCTTGAGAGGCCGGAGGCTTGGATTTCTCCGAAGCCTTCAGAAGGTATCTGCATTTTGAGGCCTGTTTTCCTCTTGTCATGCCTTTTCCATTTGTTCTCAGGCATTGGGAGAAGCTTTCGTCTTTCTAGCTGCCCTGAAATGAATCTTTCCCTGGAAGTATTTCTTACCACTGAGGAAGATCTGGGCCTCCCCCACCAATAAATTTGCAAAGGGAGGGGGCAGGGCAGAGGAGGAGAGAGAGAAAAGTTGGAGTGAGGTCAGGAAGAGGAATTGGTTTGAGAGCGGCCAAGAGAGGAAGTAGGGGAAGTGCAGCTAGCAGTGATAGGAGGGGACCTTGAAGTTGGAGGTGCGTGCCCTAAGAAACTGTGGGGGCCATCTGGCCCCAGGGCGGGGCTTGCTTTCTCCTGGGTCTCCTGTCCCCCCTAGGGGGAGCAGCCTGCCCCCACAGAGCCATGCAGGGGATGCCTAGTTGATTCTAAAGTCAGTGCCACACCACGTTTGCCCTCAGAGTCTCCTAGCCCAGCTCTCCTTTACATTAGACCCCCTGCTGCCTCCGAGAAGGCCACCAGTTCTTATAATAATTGCTCTCACCACGCCCCATCTCAGGGTAGTTGAACAAGGTCCTGTGTGCAGAAGGACCCTGCCTCGATTTGATGTTTTTCTTCTGGGAGCACCTAGTCGGTTAAGCATTTAAGCATCCGACTCTCGGTTTTGGCTCAGGTCATGATCTCATGGTTCCTGAGTTTGACAGCCGACAGCCTGCTTTGGATCCTCTCTCCCTCTCTCTCTGCCCCTCTCCTGTGCTTTCTCTCTTTCCCCAAAACGAACGTTTTATAAATGTTGGCCATTATTTAAAATTTTTTTTAATGTTTTATTTTTTTTTTTGAGAGAGAAGAAGACAGAGTGCAAGTGGGGGAGGGGCAATGAGGAAGGGAGACACAGCCTGAAGCAGGATCTAGGCTCCAAGCTGTGAGCACAGAGTCTGACGCGGGGCTTAAACCCACAAACTGCAAGATCGTGACCTGAGCTGAAGTCGGACACTCAACCTACTGAGCCACCCGGGTGCCCCAAAAATAAACATTAAAAAAAATAATGCTTTTCTTCTGTCTCAATCTTGAAATTCTTAGTAATTTTATCTTTGAAATAGATAATTGTTTTGTAAGTGAAATCAATGGGGCATCCATGAGAGAAGGTACCTGGTGACAGCACACAGCAGGGCAGGCGGCAGAAACGCAGATTAATGGGCCTCGTGGCTGTGTGCACACACCAGCGCTCCTGGGACGGTCTGGATGGAGCACCACCGGCCCGGCGGAGGTGGCCAGGCCAGACCTGGGCCCGGACTGCCGGCAGCGGCGACAGTGACAAGAGCAGCAGCAGCAACTGCAGGGGGGAGGAGGGGGAAGGAGGGAGGGCAGGGACCCCGGTGGGTGGCCCATTTGCATCCCTGGAGTCCCTCCTTGCAGCTTTTGGTTCAAATATTAACTCTCCGTGTTTTTGCTGGCATCCAGGAGGTCAACTTTGTCAGTAAATGATTACAAAATAAAAGCATATACACAGAGGGGCGCCTGGGTGGCTTAGTCGGTTAAGCGTCCGACTTTTGCTTAGGTCATGATCTTGGGGTTCGTGGGTTCGAGCCCCGCGTCGGGCTCTGTGCTGACTGCCAGCTCAGAGCCTGGAGCCTGTTTCAGAGTCTGTGTCTCCCTCTCTCTCTGACCCTCCCCTGCTCATGCTGTCTCTCTCTCTCTCTCCTAGAAAAAAAAAAAAAAAATTAAAAAAAAAGCATATACACAGACATTGCAATAGAGCTTATCAGGGAATTGTTAGAATTCTTCAAGGAGTTTCGAACCCAGTTTTGAAAACTGCAATTTGCAAAGCATACATTCACAAGCCTAGAAAGAGAAATTAGATGTAAGGAAAAATGCTTATTTATTTTTCAGAGAGAGAATGTGAGTGGGGAAGGGGCAGAGAGTAACTTTAGCACCACTATTTCCCTGCTCTTTGATCAAGAGCTCGCATATTTTTATTTTGCCCTGAACCCCACAAATTACTTTGTCTGCTCTGCCTCAGTGCCTTAAAGGTAAAACCCATAAACATATAAAGTCTGACATTTTGGGGTGCCTGGGTGGCTCAGTCGGTTAGGCGTCTGACTTCGGTTCAGGTCATGATCTCACGGTTCATGAGTTCAAGCCCCACATCAGGCCCTGTGCTGACAGCCAGCTCAGAGCCTGGAGCCTGCTTCGGATTCTGTGTCTCCCTCTCTCTCTGCCCCTCCCCCATTTGCACTCTGTCTCTCTGTCTCTCAAAAATGAATAAACGTTAAAAAATTTTTAGGGGCGCCTAGATGGCTCAGTCGATTGAGTGTCCAATTTCAGCTCAGGTCATGATCTCGTGGTTGATGAGTTCAAGCCCTGCGTCGGGCTCTGTGCTGACAGCTCAGAGCCTGGAGTCTGCCTCGGATTCTGTGTCTCCCTCTCTCTCTGCACTGCCTCCCTCATGCTCTGTCTCTCCCTCTCTCTCTCTCTCTCAAAAAGAATAAACATTAAAATTTTAAAATATATATTTTTAATTAAAAAAAGTTTGACGTTTTAACATGGACATTTAGAGTCCATGTGGACTCTAAAGCAGTGGATCTTCACTGAGGCCAATTTTGTCACACACACACCCTCCCCCAGGGGACATGTGGCAGTATCTGGAGGCATTTTTTGTTATCATGATTAGTGGGCTACTGCTGTCATCTAGTGGGTGGAGGTCAGGGGTGCTGTTCAATATGCTATGATGTACAGGTCCATTTCCCCACAACAAGGAATTGTCTGGTCCAAAGTATTGGTTGTGCGACAGCTGAGAAACTGGAGAATCTCCAAGTGTGAATTTGGACTCACAGAGCAGCCTGGTGGGTTCTTTGAAATGCAGCCTCTCGGGCTCCATCCCAGACCCGCTAAATCAGAATCTGTATTTTAACAATGATTTGTGTTCATGCAACATTGAGAAGCACTGAGTTAGGCCATGCGAATGGTCTATTTCAGACAAGTGAGAGGGAGGCCTTCTCTGCCCTCCGGTCATACCATGTTAGGCCAGCCCTGCAGAGACCCCAAAAACCACACTGTCCCCGCCACTGCTTGCACATCTCCCTCCCAAGGTCCCCCACCCCCCACGCATGTAAGAGACAAGCTCAGGTGCAAGGATGCTGTGGACAGTGTCTGACAGCATCTCCACTTTGGCACTCATTTTTATGTTCGACTTGTACTTCTGTCGAGCAACATGCAGAGAAAGCGGGCTGGTCTCAGACCTGAGAAGTTCAACACCCTGGCCTGGCTCCCAGGCCTCGCTCTGATGCCGTGTGCCTCCGGGTACTAGGGGCGTGTCCTCAGGTGTGCCACTGCTTTCAGGGCATGGCCTTTGAACATGCTGTGTCGTCCACATGCCCTTTCCCACCTTGACTGCTTCCCACTGAGCCTTCCAGACTCACTCATCTACCCCTTGTGGAAGGTTTTAATTTCTCCTCGGGGTCCCCACAGCAGATGGATCTGTGACGTTGGCCCCAAGCTCCACAGTCTTCAAGGGAGAGAACGTCTGGGTGTGTTATGTGAAATCTTCTGGTCTTCAAATACTGGCAACTAAATAAAAAAATTAACACAAACCACAGGGCAGACCAGACCCCTCTGCAGAAGGCGAGGGCCAAATGTAGGCAATTTGCTGCTGCTGGGCTATGCAGACACTTGTCCCAGCGTGTTATTTGTGGACATCTTTGTCTCCCCACACAGCCTGGCAGCAACCGGAGGCTGAGCCTGGAACAGAGCAGTCCTTGGCACTGCATGTGCCTGGTGAAGGTGTGAGTGAGTGAATGACCCTGCCCCTTGTTGGATGTTGTTGTGCAGTAGGTTTTTTAATTTATTTTTATTTTTTCATGTTTATTTACTTTTGAGAGAGAGAGATACAGAGTGTGAGTGGGGGAAGAGAGAGGGGGAGAGCCAGAATCCGAAGCAGGCTCCAGACTCTGAGCTGTTAGCACAGAGGCCGATGTGGGGCTTGAACTCACAAACCGTGAAGTCACGACCTGAGCCGAAGTCAGGTGCTTAACCAACTGAGCCATGAGCTACCCAGGTGCCCCAGTGCAGTAGGCTTCAAACTATGGTTCACAGTGGGCAGCGTCACCCCCTAGGGGTCGTTTGGACACATGTGGAGGTGCTTTTGGTTGCTACAATGATTGACAGACTCATTGGTATTCAGTGGGTGGCAGTCAGGGTGATAAAAATAGTGTCAAGAACTTATTTTGTGCTCACCGTTTGCCACACTCTGTCCCAAGCATTTTATTGACGTGAACTCACTAAATTTTCACAACAGGCTTACAAGGTGCATGCTGCCATCATCTCCATCCCACAGACAGAGGTGGGGGACGCTACCAGTCTGTCTGCAATGGACAGAGAACCACCTTGTGTCTACGGACTCTTGTATGCCCCCCTGGATGTCTTTAAAAATGATATCAAACCATGTTTATAATGATCCAAAATACAACTATAATGTAAATTGCAAAAAGAGCGTACTTTATTTTTCAGCATTTTACTAAGAGCTCATCATTTCAGAAAAATCATGCAACAGGCACATACATTACACAGGGTATCTGAGTCTGTAAAACTGTGCACCGATATCCACCTGCATTTATAGTTGCCAAAGTCGTGGTGACTCTAGGTGCATTCTGGATTCATTAGCTGATTTTGCTTGGTAAACTTTTTATTGAATAACTACATACTTCAAAAATGTGAACTAGGCAGCTCTTCCTGCCCATGGGTCCTGTCTCCGTGCTTTAATAAAATCACCTTGGGGTACCTAGGTGGCTCAGTTGGTTAAGCATCTGATTCGACTCGGGTCATGATCTCACAGTTCGTAGGTTCGAGTCCTGCGTCGGGCTCTGTGCTGACAGCCAGCTCAGAGCCTGGAGCCTGCTTTGGATTCTGTGTCTCCCTCTCTCTGTCCCCCCCACTTGCTCTCTGTCTCTCTCTCAAAATAAATAAACATTAAAAATTTTTTAAATAATAATAAAGCGAACACACCTGTGTAACTGGCACTCAGATCAAGAAACAGAACATTCTTGGGACGCCTGGGTGGCTTAGTCAGTTAAGCATCCGACTTTCACTTAGGTCATGATCTCACAGTTTGTGGGTTCGAGCCCCGTGTCGGGCTCTGTGCTGACTGCCAGCTCAGAGCCTGGAGCCTGTTTCAGTCTGTGGCTCCCTCTCTCTCTGACCCTCCCCTGCTCACGTTGTCTCTCTATCTCTCCTAGAAATAAATTTAAAAAAACATTAAAAAAAAAGAAAGAAACAGAACATTCACAGCCGCCTAAGATTCCCATTCTATTGCCTTCCTGTGATAATCTCCCCTAAAGATGACCACCATGTTGACTTCTGACACCCTACACATTAATGTCTCCTATCTTTGAACTTTATAGAAATGGAATCATATGGCATATACTTTTTTGCATCTAGTTTTTTCAATAAAAATCATATGTGAGATTAGTCAATGTTGTGTATGAACTGCAAGTTTGTTCTTTCCTGTGGCTGCATAGTATTCCACTGTATGGACATATCACATGTATTTATCCATTCTACTGTAGGTAGATTTTGGGGTTGTTTCCAGCTTTTTGCTGTCGTGAACAATGGTGCTGTGAACACTGATGTCTTTTGGTGAGCATGTATATGCATTTAATTTTTACAATTACGTATGTAGGCAGATTATGTGTGATTTTCATTTCATGGTAGTAAGGGGGTGATGTAAAATACTTGCTATCCAAAGGAGGCATAGGTTCTGAGGCAGTAATCGAAACCCTTTGGTTTGAAGCAGGTACTTCTGTCCATGGTCCATTTGTTTGTTCACAGGGATTGTTCCTCTGTTCTGTGCATCAAGGCTGAGCTTTGTGGAGGGAGAGATTTGAGAATCTCCTCAAAAGGCAGAAGCTTGCATTCTCATTCTCACCACTAGAGGTCAGCATTCGCAAGATACTCGGGACTGGCCGGCCCCCTTCTTCCAGGCAGGCTTCCTCTCAGGTTCCTGCCCCTTTTTCTCCCATAGTAACTGGAGATCCAGCTCTACCCGGGGCAATTAAAACAAACAAACAAAAACCTTCATGGTGCACCTCACGGGAAGCAGATGGAACTGACACCCTTTTAGGGCATTAAGTATTTTTCATGCACCTTCCCTGTTAAATGGGGAATCCCTGGGGTCTGGCTGTCTCCTGGAGGTACCCCGCATGCTCCCTTCCCTCACCCTACTGGCTTTGCTGGTGAGTTTATCTAGCACTAGGCCACCAATGCTGGATTCTCTATTCCCACACATGACCTCTGCAGACACAGGTGCTGATAAATGTTTAACATCTCACTCTGGGAGTAGGGTCTAATTTGTAGAGTTTGCTAATTTCTGTGATGTAAAAAATTCCACCATGTCTGATTTCAAGCTATCAATGAGATGTTATTGAACTGGGAAGAGATGTTAAGCATTATAATACACAGCATTCCCACTGTACGTATATAATAGATGTAAATAAACTCAAAAACATTATTAGGTAAGGATACAATATAGTAGAATAGTTGGGAACTGACAAGTTTTGAGTATTTATTTCTTTAAAAATACAGTTTATTGGAGTGCCTGGGTGGCTCAGTTGGTTGAGCAACTGACTCTTGGTTTCGGCTCAGGTCACCATCTTGCAGTTTATGGGTTAGAGCCCCACATCCAGCTCTGTGCTGACAGCTCGGAGCCTGGAGCCTGGAGCCTGCTTCAGTTCTGTGTCTCCTTCTCTCTCTGTCCCTCCCCCTGCTCACACTCTGTCTCACTCTGTCTCTCAAAAATAAATTAATTAAAAAAAAAAGAAAAGAAAAGTACAAGCCGGCTCTAGGACTGCAGGTAACTACCCGTGGTTCCCCTTTAAAAATCACATTTGTCTTTTGCAGTGCAAATTGTGGTTGTATTCTCTAAGAGGTAGGTAGGCCTTGCCCTGATACTTAGTAACTGTGCCCTTGGCCTTATCTTTAACCTCTCTGTACCTCGGTTTCCTCATCTGTAAAATGGAGATAATAGTATTAATACCTACTTCACCAGGTTACCGCAAAGATTAAACGACATCAAGTATATAAAGCCATCAGCGAGTGCCAGGCAGACATTGTGATGTAAATTAGCAGCGGCTACGGAACTTCCGCAGCCGTGAATGCCTCTCCAGACAAGTCTGAGTGAGGGGGCCCCTCTGATCCTCCTTCTGCTTACAGCTCAGAGCTAAGCAGAGCCAATCCACTATTAAGTCACCTGAAAACGAACGGCTGGGGGGGTGGGGGGCTGGGGGGGTGGGGGGCTGGGCCGCAGAAAGCCTTCAAGGGAATGCAGTGTCAAGTGACCGGGGTAATGTGGGCAGGGTTTGGGTCTGGAAGCACCTGAGGCCTTGGGCTGCCCCCAGTGCCTTTCTTCTTCCTGGCAGGTTGACTCCCAGAGTCATTGCCCAGCCCTTGGGCAAAGGGCAGAAAGTAGAAACAAGGAAGCAGGGGACTGAAACGTGTGGAGGGGGCATTGGGGCAGTTACCATCTGATGACACAGCAGGTGGACACTCTTTTTGCTACCTTGGCTTTTCCTTGAATGTCAAAAGGAGCTAACACTTTTCCCCAGTTTACCTTGTTTGTGTCAGAGATAAAAATGTTAAAAACACTGCATCAGGTGTACATTTTCCAGGCCTGGGCCCAAGGTTGGGGCAGACAGGAATCCTAGCTGCTGATCTGAGCAGCACTGCTCTGACCTCTGACCTCTGCAAAGCCCCCCCTGACTAGTGGCCAACAGGATCTGGGTCACTGAGCCTGGCTCTCAAAGGTTCCTGACTTGTCAGGGGTCACAGTCTTCTAACATGACAGAAGAAGGGTGATGGCATAGGCCTGTGTATTCAGACCAACCACCTGACCGCACTATCTTCCTCCTGAGGGAACTGCCCCTCAACTCTGCTGGTTCAGTCCTGCCTGGCCCACCCATCCTGGACTCTGACTTTCTGTGAAGACATGAAGTCTTATGCTCTGGGGTCAAGTGGGTTTACTTATTTACTGTCACGGGGCTTTGAAATCTGCCCAAGGAATCTTGCATCAAAACAAGAAAACCTCAGGGCCCCTGGGTGGCTTAGTTGGTTAAGCGTCCAACTTTGGCTCAGATCAAGACCTCATGGTTTGTGATTCTGAGTCTCGAATGGGGCTCTTTGCTGTCCTTATGGATCCCTCTTTGTGGATCTGTCTCCCTCTCTCTCCACCCCCTCTCAAAAATAAATAAACATTAAAAAAAAAAGAAAAAGAAAAAACAAGAAACCTCTTGGTCAGACTAACCAGTAATCTGCTCCATGTCTCAACTTCCTTATAGGTGAAAATAAATAAGGGATTAATAATGTCTCATTTATGGTGATGTTGTACAGATAACAAAAGTATGCAAGCAAGCGTTTTCAAGATCAAGAAATATGTAAGGACAATGTGTGTCATTATTTGCTATTTCTACTGAAGGTAGAAGAGGCCATATATGATATACTTGTAAAAGTCTAACTTTAGGAACAAACAGGAATGAATTCTTGTTTTGCAACATACATGCTATTTTTGATGTTACAAAAATCTCTCTGAGGCTGTTTCCTCCTGTGTGAAATGTTAATTTGGAGGGTTGTTGTCAAAATTAATGGCTACATGTATAAAGTTGTCTCTCCCAAGTACTTAGCACACAGTAGGTGCTCAATAAACATTGTAGCTGTCATTCCTGCTGTTAAACAGATAACGATGGCAACACAGATCCCAAGTACTAATTCCCAACTTTTTCCTCTCCTTTACTTCCTATGCTTTAAGTGATAAAAGCACAAGCTCCTAGTCAGATCCCTGGAAAAGGAAGAAAACCATACTCTCTGACTCACCACAGAAGTGACCAATTCCTCCGGATTTGACAGGATTCTCCTAGCTTTAGCCCAGCGGTCCCAAGTCCCAGGGACCCTCCAGGCAAACTGGGACAATGACTACTCACCACCAACTCGGTCTGACTCTGAGCCATCTTCCGGTACCTAGGCTTAGAGTATTAAGATTTGTACTGGAACTCCGGAAGGATCCAGGAATACTACCAGCTCAGAGAGTCAGTTTAAGTCCTTTTAGAACAAGGCAGGGTCTAGAAAAATAAATGAAAATTAAAAATTAGCTCCGGCCCTAGAAGTCATCATGGTAGGTGTAAGATACAAAAAATTAATTCTGAAGACCATATATTATGTAATACCATTTACATGAAATGTCTGGAATAGGCAAAGCTATGGATAAAGAATGTAGTTTATTGGGGTGCCTCGGTGTCTCAGTCAGTTAAGCGTCCGACTTTGGCTCAGGTCGTGATCTCATGGTTCATGGTTTCGAGCCCCACGTTGGGCTCTGTGCTGACAGCTCAGAGCCTGGAGCCTGCTTCTGATTCTGTGTCTCCCTCTTTCTGTGCCCCTCCCCTGCTCACACTCTCTGTCTCTCCACAATAAATACATGTTAAAAAAAGAATAGCTTATTGGTTGCAGGGTGGGGGTGGGGAGTGAACTGCTAACGGGTATAGAGTTTCTTTTGGGGATCATGAAAATGTTGATTGTAGTAATGGTTGCACAACTCTGTAAATACACTAAAACCCAATGAATTATATACTTTAAATACGTAATTATACAGGGGCGCCTGGGTGGCTCAGTCGGTTGGGTGTCTGATTTCAGCTCAGGCCATGGTCACACAGTTTGTGAGTTCCAGCCCCACATCGGGCTCTGTGCTGACAAGCTCAGAGCCTGGAGCCTGCTTCGGATTCCGTATCTCCCTCTCTCTATGCCCCTCCCCTGCTTGTGCTCTCTCTCAAAAACAAATAAACATTAAAAAAAATTTTTTTAGGGGTGCCTGGGTGGCTTAGTCGGTTAAGCGTCCGACTTTCGCTTAGGTCATGATCTAGCGGTTCGTGGGTTCGAGCCCTGCGTCGGGCTCTGTGCTGACTGCCAGCTCAGAGCCTGGAGCCTGTTTCAGTCTGTGACTCCCTCTCTCTCTGACCCTCCCCTGCTCACGCTGTCTCTCTCTCTCTCCTAGAAATAAATAAAACATTTAAAAAAAAATTTTTTTTTAGTATATATATATATAATTATACATTTAAACTGTGAATTGTATGGTATGTGAACTTTATCTCAATAAAGCTGTTAAATTTTTAAAAACACAAATTTTTAAAACAATATTGTTTTAGATTTATTTTGAGAAAGAAAAAAAAGCATGTGGGGGAGGGCCAGAGAGAGAAGGAGAGAGAGAATCCCAAACAGGCTCCACGTCCAGCAATGAGCCTGATATGCAGGGCTGGATCTCACTAAGATGAGGTCAGTCATGACCTAAGCTGAAATCAAGAATCTGACATTTAAGGGACTGAGCCACCTAGGCACCCCAAGACAATCTTTAACTTAAAAAAAGGGTTCTTCCACATCTCTAAGTCTAAATTATTCTTTTTTTCCTAAGTCTATATTACTAAAAAAAATTTTTAGGGGCGCCTGGGTGGCTTAGCCGGTTAAGCGTCCGACTTTCGCTTAGGTCATGATCTCGCGGTTCGTGGGTTCGAGCCCCGCGTCGGGCTCTGTGCTGACTGCCAGCTCAGAGCCTGGAGCCTGTTTCAGACTCCCTCTCTCTCTGACCCTCCCCTGCTCACGCTGTCTCTCTCCTGGAAATAAATAAAAACATTAAAAAAAACAATTTTTTTTTTAATTTTTAGTGGGTAAGAGGGGGAGAGAGAGAGAGAGAGAGAGAGAGAGAGAGAATCTTAAGCAGGCTTCATGCTCAGCACAGAGCCTGTAAATCTAAATTATTCTTAACGCTCGTTTTAAGAATGATCTTTTCAAAGGCATAAAAATATTTAACCTAGGCCGTGAAATGCCACCCCAATGTTGCAGGTAGCATGCAAGACCCACAGCAGAATGTCAAGAGGCTTTTGTTCAGTTCCGTAGGAGGCCAGGAGGCCAGTGGAGCCTCACACAGGAGGCGACATGGTGGGAGAGGAGAGGCTAGGGAGGCAGCATTCACGAAGGGAGAAAAGAGACTCACGTCTCATCCTGCAAAACAAAGCAGAAGGAAATGCATGCTAACCTGAGACTTGTCCAAGATGTCATAGAATGGAAGAAGGACAGCTCTGGAAAGGAGGCAACGGTAAGCTGGAAGGACATTCCAGGCACAGGGAACAGTGCGGGCACAAGTTCTGAGATGTGAAAGTAGGCGGCATGTTAGAGGTACACAGGTGGTATGTAGGGTGTGTGGGACAATGGAGAGGACTCGGGCCAGATTGCGGAGAGCACTGGACCCAGTCCTTGCTTGGGAGTTTGATTTCATTCTGTGGACACTGGGAGGGTGGGGGGAGGGACCCAGGGGAGGATTTTTAAGAAGTGACTTACAGATCTGCAGAGGGTCTCTGCAGCCATTTTACAGTGTGAGAGACGGTGCATGAAGTCACTGAGCTGGTTAGTGGCCAAAAGTCATGGGGTCTGACGCCTGGCCTGATCCATGTTCTGGTACACCAAGCTGCCTTTGTAGATAATCTGCCCACCTTTTCTTCTCTCCATTTGTCTTCTCTAATTCTTCCTCCACCCTTTCCCTTGTCCCCTTCCTGGGCCATGGGTGTGCCTGGGGTATTCCTGCAGCCCACACAGGGTTGCTGAGCTCTGTTGCAGATCCAGGTCAAGCTAATACTTGCTTTTCAACCCCCTGGTGGTCTGGGTAGTGCAACCCCAGTAGAGAGGGAAAATGAGCAGGAAGCGAGGGATGCCCAGCAGGAAGGCAAGGAAGAAAGAAGACAGAGCAAGGACAGACATAATGGAAAAGGTAGCTACAGTCAGAGGTTCTGTGGGGCCTAGAAGGGGAGGGTTCTCTTGGAGATGGGTGCCTGTGCACGGGGTGGGGAGGATCACTCTGCTTGTCTGGTCTGAGCTATCTCAAGGACTTGCCCTGTTAATTCACAGCACCTTCTCAGAGAACCTACTAGAACTAGGTTAGCTGAGAGGCCCTGTGGGGGAGAACCCTGTCCAAAGGGCATCTCCGAGAAAGGGCTTGCCTGACCCAAGCTGCAGCTGGAGCCTGAATTCTCAGGTAGGAGAGCCACAACATTTATTGAGCTTGCACCTCTAAACAGGCACTGCACAAGGCCCTGGGGCACAAAGACAAAAAGTCACCATCTCCATTATCAAAGGGCCACAAGCCCTGTAAACACACAAACGGAGGACTTATCTCCCAGGGCTGCAGTGAGA
Organism: Proteles cristata cristata; assembly: GCA_017311185.1. NCBI lineage: Eukaryota > Metazoa > Chordata > Mammalia > Carnivora > Hyaenidae > Proteles > Proteles cristata. The sequence goes on from JAESUZ010004260.1 coordinate 226,895, forward strand.
TCACCAGTAGATGATGTAGTGATACAGTGCACAAACTGTTGGCATAGTACGTGTTGGAGAACCGCCCAAAGGGGCAAGGCTCAGGATGGGAAATAAAGTTAGGAATATGGCAGGGTCCTAGCCCCGACTCTGCCAATTCTTGCTCTTAATTACTGTTTTCTCAGCCTTGAGATCCGTTGAGTGCTTTCAGTGTGCTGAGAAATCACTTCGGAATGCTTCTTAAAATAGATCCCAGAGTCCGATCCTAGTCTTACTTAATCTGAATGCCTGGAGACTATCCTGAATCTGCATTTTTACAAGCACCGACTCCCCGCCCCGCACCTCGGGACAATTTCAAGCTTCTTAACCCACGCTACACAGTCTGAGAAGTACCTCTGAATAGGGAGATGATGACCTGCATCAGCCCTAGGTCTGGCAATTGATTCAAGAGCTATGAAGGCGACATGCGTGGAAAGTGTCCTGTGAACCTGAGAGCAAATAATTCGCAAATAATAATCCAATAATCCTAATATCCAAAAAATCCACAAAATAATGGTAGTAAAAGAACTGGAGAGCGCACTGCAAACGCGGCGCAGGCCAGGTCGGTATCACGGCCTGGCCACTCAAGAGCATTAAGCGTGACTGTCCCTTTAAGCAGTCCCCCGCGGCCCCCCTCCCCGGTCAAGGCTCCAGGCTCGTCTCCCGCGGGGGATGCGGCCCTGCCGGCGGCGCGTGCGTGCTGGCTGCGGTCGATCTGCTGGGCCTCCCAGCGGGGCGGTCCTGGCGGCGTGACGCCGGCGCTTGTTGCGTGCGCGCCTGACCCCGCCCCCTGCCCGCCCCTTCCCCTCCCCCCGCACTCCGCGGTCGTTCCCCGCCCGCGCGGTACAGCTGGGCCAGTGACGCGGGAGCTGCTGCCGCCGCCACTGCCGCCACCGCCACCGCGTTCCATTCTCCTAAGCCGGCGACAGCGTCGCCCCCAGCCTCCTACTGCCTCCTCCCGCAGCGCGGGCCAGCGCCAGCCAGACAAGGCACGCAGGGCCTCGCCTAGACCCGAGAGGGTTGCGGGAGCGCGCAGGCGGCGGAGCGGATCCCGGCGCCGCGGAAGCTTCGAGCGCCCCCCTCTAGGAGGTCGCGGTGCCGTTCCCCGGGTGAGTTGTCACTGCGGCCCGGGGGCGGCGGGGCCAGGCATTGTGTCACTGGAGCGCCCCGCCGGCTGTCAGGGGCGCGGGGTCGGCGCGCACCGCCCGGGAGGGACGCCGGGGAGCCCCGGCTGGCCGCCGGGCGTCTGCTGCTCTGTGCACCGGCCCCGCTGTCACCCGGACGGCCGCGCGAGGGGTCGGGAGGGCGACCGGGGAGGCTGACCGGGAGGCGGCGTGGGCTGCGCCAAGGCCGGCAGGAACAGCGACTGCCGGTCTCCGGCTGCGACCTGGTGGCCGGGACCCGGGCGCGCCGCCTGGCCTCGCCGGGCGTGGGGGTCGCGCTCCCTGCCCGGGAGTCAGGGCGGAGACCACACTTCGCGGGTCGCGGGAGAGAAGGTAGGCGGAGGCCCCCTTTCTTACTGCTATTATTTCCCCCTCGGGCCGACCAAAGCCGCCGGTCCTGCGCCGGGCAGGGTTGGCTGGGCGACGGTGGATTTCCTGAGGAAATGTTGGAACCCGTGTGTAGGAGCGTCGGAGCCTTCTGGAGCCTCCGCGCCTCGTCTGGTCTTTAATCTCAAAAACTTTACTTATTATCCGGGCCGAGACTCCCCGAAACCACTTCCTGTTTATATATGTAGACTTTCTTTTTCACTCCACGCTTTTAGGGACTCCAAATATTAGTGGAGGTCTGACTCCCCCGCAGGGTTTCGCTGTGGGGGCGCCTAATTGGAAAGTTACCTGTAACGAGATTAGCAGGGGGTGGGGTGGGACCGTCCGTCTCAGGAGGAAAGAGGAGTCAAAATCAAGGCTTTGGCTGGTTAGGGGGAAGTTCATGTCTTGGCCACGAGGCCTGATATTGCTGTTTCCACAGAATGTACTCTGTGGCCGGCGGCTTGCTGGGTTTTGTTGCTCTTGCTAACTGGGCTGGTGCGAGCTCTGTATGGAGGTGCAGTAAAACTGCTCAGCTCAAGGCATTTACTCCCTTTCTAGATTTACAGAAGTAGAGTAGGAAGTGTGGCTTTCCAGCCTTCGCAGAGGTAAATTCATTTCTTGCTCTTTTCATTCCTCTGGTTTAACATATACGTCTGAATGAATGATGCACATACCTTTTCTGTTTTGGGAATTCCACACCCAAATTGTCACCATCTAGTGGAGGCTAGTAGAGACATGTTCGTGGCATTGAGTTTTGAATTTTTGGGGCTTTGCGTTTTTAACTAGATGCATATTCAACCAGAAATGAACATTTTCACAGTTGGTTGCGTGGAGGAGCGGAAGTAGGTCTAACCCCCCTGAGTAACAGGGGTATTTAATAAAACAACAATACCAGCAATAATGGGAACAGTTCTTGAGGACTGTGTGCTGAGCTTTGTACCAAGAGCTACTTTCTTGATCTCATTTAATAACAGACTTTTGTGGTAGGTATTGTTATTATTTTTTTAAATGCCTATTTATTTTTGAGAGAGAGAGAGGCAGAGCACAAGTATGGGAGGGGCACACAGAGGGAGACACACAGAATCTGAGGCAGGCTCCAGGCTCTGAGCTCTCGGCACAGATCCCTACTTTGGGGCTCGAACTCATGAACCGTGAGATCATGACCCGAGCCGAAGTCGGACGCTTAACTGACTAAGCCACTCAGGCACCCCTAGATATTGTTATTATTTCCTTTTTTTTAACTCAGTTGAAACCAAAGCCAAACAAATAACTTGCCCAGATTCATAAAAGTAGCTCATGGTAGAGCCCACACTTTAACTGCTAGATTATACTGTTAGCTTCTGATTTGCTTACCATTTGGTAAAATTGAAAATGGAGTACTTCTAGAACTTTTTCAGAGCACTACTTCTTCAGGCTCTTTGTCAGATCAGGAGCATCCTTAACTCTCCCAGGGACACATTTATGGTTTGTGCACAATAATCATTTACTTATTCATCCTTCCGCTCAGTATCCATGAGAATCCAGCCATGCCCTCCTGGAGTTCACGATCTTTGTGTATTTTGATTTATGTTGTTAATTTTCATTGGCGACCTTTTGCTGCTTAAGGAACTCCTGTCCTGTAAGTTAAGTTAGAGGACGCTCCTGGTCTGAAGCCTGTGGACTTCCTATCCGCAGAGTGACTTTTTGGATACTGTAGTAGATGTGGCATATGAAACAGATCCTCAACAGTCACAGAGTGACTTTTTGGATACTGTAGTAGACGTGGCATATGAAACAGACGTGGCATATGAAACAGCTGAGCTGGGGGAGGGTGCAGGTCCCTGGGTGCTCAGAGTAGGGCTGTCCTCCCCGTCCTCCCGAAATGTTTAAACCCTGAGAGCAAACCCAGTGTCAGATGGCAGCATTCACCTTATTTGCTGAGGCCTGCCTTCTCAAAGCCCAGAATTCAGGCAACAGAAAGAAGCAGAAAGACAGAATGAGGTGGTAAAGATGCAGGCAGGCAGAGGAAGAGACCTCGGCACTTGCCTGGTTTCCTGGCGGGCCTCCCGACGTGTGGTGACTGAACTTGTGCTCTTATGTAATGGTGCGTCTCCTGGCAGGGGATTTCCTCCTTCACTGCTGCTGGGGCAGCAAGTTCTGCAGCCACCCTCCGGCTCCCTACACACATAGGCTCTTTCTGAAGGTAGTAGTTGACCTGGCTTCTTACTTACTTACTTCTTCTTACTCTTAGTAAGAACTTATTTCAGGTTTATTGCTACTAAGCATGAGTTCTCTCCCTCCGTGCTTTTCCATCTCCCAGATAAAAACTTGCCTTATGTTTTAAATCTTTCCTGTGCTCTTTTTCCATGTCTTTAGCTGTGTTGACAACCAGGTAACTACGGCTACAGTTGACTCTTAGAGAACACGGGGTTAGGGGCACCGACCCCTATGCAGTCGAAAGTCTCTGTATAACTTTTGACCCCGCAAACTTTGCTCAGAGCCTGCTGTTGACAGGAAGCCTTACTGATGGCATAAACTGTTGATGAGCGCCTGTCTGGTATATTACACGTGTTACGTGGTGCATTAGTACAATAGCTGGGGGAAAAATGTTATTAAGAAAATTACAAGAAAGAAAATACATTCGATACTGTACCACACAAAATCTCTCTGGAAGTGGACCCACACAGTTCAAACCTGTGCTGTTCAAGGCTCCGCTGTACTGGTGTCTGTTTCTGGGCTTGGAGAATTACAGTATCTTTAAAAAAATTAGAGTCACTTAATCTAACTTATTGCTGTCCTAAAACCCGTGCAGCTGTGAATCTTTAGCAGAACTGCTTGCGGGTGGAGAGGGAAGACGGGGGCGGGGGGGGTGCAGAAGTGCTGTTTTCCCCTCTAGTTCATGTACCGAGTAGCACCCACCGGGAAGCCTGAATGTCCGCAGACCCAGTGGTGGTGGTTGTGTAATTGCCATGCGGGAAGCATTTTACTGAGCTCCTGAAGTGACTTGTGGTCTCCCAGTTGAAGCTGACCAGTAGGATTCATTTTCCCTTTTCTGTCTTCTTGGACAGTTAGGGAAGTCTTGTTTCGGGGCATTCTCTTAAGCAGTAGGAGGAAGAAGAAATAGAGGAGAAAGAACAAATAATTGAAAGCAGACTTGAGTGTTGAGGATTAGGACTGTTTGGTTAAGGGTAAGCATTGGGACAAATACATATGTGGTAATAGACAGTCTCACCTGGTTTCTCCTCCAGAGGGCTCCAGCCTAGGGGCTGCCCACATATCCCACTGTAGTGAGGGTTCGTTTAGTGGAATGGTTTTTAAAAAATTAATGTTCTTTTTAAAAATTTTTATTTATTTATTTTGAGGGAGAGAGTGCGCGGGGAGTGGAGGAACAGAGAGAATTAGGAGCAGGTTCCACACTGTTGTCACGAAGCCTGACGACAGGCTCGCTCTCACGGATGCAAGCTCATGACCTGAGCCGAAATCAAGAGTCAGATGCTTACCCGACTGAGCCACCCAGGCGCCCCTAAAAAATTAATACTCTTAAGACATGGTGCCACAGGAAAGTTGGAAACTAGAGCAGTGAGAAATAATGGCTGCAGTGTGGGAGGGCTGTTTTCATACAGGTAGAAGGAAAGAATGCAAATTGAGGTAGGGGCTGGGGGTTTTGTGATGAGTATTTGTTTGAAGCTGCTAACAGCTGTGAATTTGAGAACAAGGAAGCAATTTCAGGATGACACAGCGGTGGGGTGACTGTCCTTGAGCATCTGAGATCTGATCCCTCCCACTCTGGCTCAGATTCAAGGCAACAGCCATTGTTCCCTTGGATGCTTGTAAGTTCGTGTCTTTGTGTAAAACCTTTATTTGAAAAAGTAGAGGTGTACCTGGGGAATGAGGTACTTCTTACAAGGCTTAGATTTTAGCAGTAAAACCCGTCAGACACCTGTGGACGTGTCCTTTTTTTTTGTGCTCATGTGTGTCTGTGATGGTGTCCTTTTTCTTTCCCTTTTAGTCCTTTGGCCTAGAAACCAGCAGGGTTTCCCTGTTTGCTCTCTCATCCTCTGATTCTTGCCTGAGTGTGGAAGTCTCCACTCTGCTGGTAGACCTCCAGTGGTGCTGAGCTGGGTCACTTCGGCTGTGAATGGCCACCTGTGCTTCTGTCAGGGCTTGGGGACACTTGAATCTCTGTGAAGGTACTGGTACAACAGCAGTAGAGAAGGTAGCAGCTGCAGTGAGAAGTGGACGGGCCTCCCAGGCGGCTCTGCTCTTGCCTGGGATGCATTCTCCTTCCGGGGCCCTTACGTCTCACAAGAGGGAAACAGCACCCTTGTAGCCGCTGAAGGCTGCGCGCCAGGAATTCATGCAGTACTCTCGAAACAGGGTATTATTGAAGCGTTTTTCTCAAGCAGAAACAGATGTAGTTCCCTGTTACTGTCGCCAGTGTTAGTAGATCCTTAAAATTACTTGAGAGCTGTGTGCCCTTAAATGTACTCTCCCCTCCTTGTACTCCCCCTCCCACACACATGTACAAGTGTACCAACTTTCTTGTTTGTTTTGTTTTGGGTACAGTCCCGTTGCCTGATTTGGGGAAAGTTAGCCTGGGTTCCTGAAGACAGTAATAGGTTCTCAGGGGTTTGCAGACAACAGAGTTGGTGGCTGACAGTTCTTTGTTACTCAGAAGAGGAGGATCTTTTGTGGTGAAAAATTCAGTGACTCAGGATTCTTTTCTCCTGTAGCTTGAGATTGGACCTAAAAACCTCAGAGAAGAGATATAAATAGGGGCTCTTTCCCAACCTCCGCTTTCTTACCATCCTTTCCTAAGGACGGGGAAAGTTTAATCTTTCCAAATCCAACCTCCTGCCAGCATTGACTTGCCTTCACCCACAGAAGTTTGAGATCAGAGCATGGAGTTGGCCTGTGTCTAGACTTTCTTTGCTAGGTTTTTGGCCAGACTAGGCTTGGGCTACTGACAAAGCCAGTAAAATGAAACTGGCTTCTGGGAATGGGATAGGACTGTTTATCCCGTTCTTCCTTCTTTGGGCTGTTCTCTCTCTCTCTTTTTTAAAATGTTTTATTTATTTCTGAGAGAGAGACAGCATGAGCAGGGGAGGGTCAGAGACAGAGGGAGATACAGAATCTGAAGCAGGCTCCAGGCTCTGAGCTGTCAGCACAGAGCCCGACGCGGGGCTCGAACCCACGAACCATGAGATCATGACCAGAGTGGAAGTTGGCTGCCCAACCCACTGAGCCACCCAGGCGCCCCTGGGCTGTTGTCAATAGATCTCAATAAACTCAGTGGGTGGAAGTTTTAAAAAGGGAACTTGAAAAAGAGAACAAGGTGATTTTGCTTATTTTGCATTTTAAGTGGTAGCCTAGGCAAACTGTCAGCGAGAAGACTGGGGCTACTTTAGTTTTTAAATTTTGTTAATACACTGGGATAAGATTACCGAAAGCTTGGAAAATAGAGGAGGAGAAAAAAATCACCGTGATTCTACCATCCTACCACAAACATCATTTTCATCCATCATACTTTTTCTTTCAGTTAGGAATCCTGGTACATTTAATTTTGAGTTCTGTTTTTTTCCATTTAGCATTATATAATAAATATTTTTCTGTAATGACATACAGTCTTTATTTTTAATGGCTTTGTAATATTGCATCACATAGCTCAGCTATAATTTAAATAGCCTCTCATTGGGGCACCTGGGTGGCTCAGTTGGTTAAGTGATTTACTCTTGATTTCAGCTCAGGTCATGGTCTCAGGTTCATGAGATCGAGAACTGAGTCTGCTTGGGATTCTGTCTTTCCCTCTCACTCAAAATAAATAAATAGGGGGATCTGGATGGCTCAGTTGATTAAACGTCCACCTTCAGCTCAGGTCATGATCTTAGCGATTCATGAGTTTGAGCCACCTATTGGGCTCCCTGCTGTCAGTGTGGAGCCTGTTTCGGATCCTCTGTCCCCCTCTGTCCGCCCCACCCCACCCCCACTTACACATGTGAGCTCTCTCTCAAAAATAAATAAACTTTAAAAAATAAACTTGAAAAAAATAAACATTAAAAAAAATAGCCTTTCATATACTTAGATTATTTTTTTCTTTTTGTTTTTAAATATTTATTTGTTTTGAGAGAGAGCATGCTCATGCGTGCATGCATGGGCAGATGTTGGTGGGGCCAGGTGCAGAGAGAGAGGAAGAGAGAATCCCAGGCAGGCTTGGTGCTGTCAGCTCAGAGCTGACTCCAGGGCTTAGTCTCCAGAACCAGGAGGTCATGATGTGAGCTGAAGTCCAGAGTCGGATGTTTAACCACCTGAGCCACCCAGATGCCCCTATCTAGATTATTTCTAAGATTTGCTCAAGGAGATTTTTTTTTTCAGAGGGGTCATTTCATTTGTCATAATTTTTAAAAACAGCATTATTGAGACATAATTTATATATCATAATATTCACTCATTTAAAGTGTATAATCCAGTAGATTTTAATATATTTACAGAGTTGTACAACTGTCTTTTTTTTTTTTATGTTTTATTTATTTCTAGGAGAGAGAGAGAGACAGTGTGAGCAGGGGAGGGTCAGAGAGAGAGGGAGTGACAGATTGAAACAGGCTCCAGGCTCTGAGCTGGCAGTCAGCGCAGAGCCCAACGCGGGGCTCGAACCCACGAACCGCGAGATCATGACCTAAGCGAAAGTCGGACGCCTAACCGACTAAGCCACCCAGGCGCCCCCATAACTGTCATATTTTAATTTTAGAACATTTAAAAAATTTTTTGTTGTTGTTTGTTTATTTTTGAGAGAGAGAGAGCATGCACAAGTAGGGGAGGGGCAGAGAGAGAAAGGGAGAAATAGATTCTTTATAATTTAAAAAAAATTTTTTTTTTTCAGAGAAAGAGAGAGAGAGAAGCAGCATGAGCAGGGGAGGGTCAGAGGGAGAGGAAGACACAGAATCCAAAGCAGGCTCCATGCCCGGATCTGTCTGCGCAGAGCCCGACGCGGGGCTCAAACCCACGAACCATGAAATCATGACCTAAGCTGAAGTCGGACACTTAACCGACTGAGCCACCCAGGCGCCCCTAATTTTAGAACATTTTTATCACCCTGAAAAGAAACTCCCTTAGTGGTCACTCCCAACTCCTCACAATCCCTGTAGCTTATGGGCCACCACTGATCTCTTTCTCTCTATAGTTTACCTGTTTGGACATTTCACGTAAACAATGTGTAATAGGCTTCTTTCACTTAGCATACTGTTGTTGAGTTTTATTCATATTTTAGCATATATCAGTACTTTATTGATAAGTAGTCTGTTGCATAGATATATCACATTTTGTTTATCCATTCATCAGCAATGTAATGGACATGTGGATTGTTTCTGTTTTTTGGTTATTATAAATAATGTTGCTGTGAACACCCATGTATAAAGTTTTGTGTAGGCATTTTATTTTATTTTTTAAAACGTTTGATTGGGGGGCCACCTGTGTGGCTCAGTCAGTTGAGCGTCTGACTTTGGCTCAGGTCATGATCTCACAGTTCATGGGTTCGAGCCCCATGTTGTGCTCTGTGGGGATAGCTCAGAGCCTGGAGCCTGCTTCGGATTCTGTGACTCCCTCTCTCTCTGCCCCTCCCCCACTCATGCTGTGTTTCTCTCTGTCTCAATAATAAACAAACATTTAAACATTTTTTTTAATTTTTTTTTATTTTATTTATTTCTAGGAGAGAGAGAGAGAGAGACAGCGTGAGGAGGGGAGGGTCAGAGAGAGAGGGAGTCACAGACTGAAACAGGCTCCAGACGCCGAGCTGGCAGTCAGCACAGAGGCTGACGCGGGGCTCGAACCCACGAACCGCGAGATCACGACCTAAGCGAAAGTCGGACGCTTAACCGACTAAGCCACCCAGGCGCCCCAATAATAAACAAACATTTAAAAAAATAAAATAAAAGATTTGATTGGGGGCGCCTGCGTGGCTCAGTTGGTTGAGTGTCTGATTTCAGCTCAGGCCATGATCTCACCGGTCGTGGGTTGGAGCCCCACATCAGGCTCTGTGCTTATGGCTCAGAGCCTGGAGCCTGCTTCGGATTCTGTGTCTTTCCCTCTCTCTGCCCCTCCCATGCTCATGCTCTGTCTCTCGATTATAAATAAATGTTAACAAAGAAAAAAGATTTGATTGATTTATTTTTAAAGTAATCTCTGTGCCCATGTGGGACTCAGACTTACAACCCTGAGATCAAGAGTCGCGTGCTCTACTGACTGAGCCAGCCAGGTGCCCCCTCTTAGGAATATATTTTTAAAGTTGCATCCATATTTCTATTTCAGAGTTAACATTTTACTTGGTTCTATAGTTTGGGGGAAAACAGTCTTATAGCAGAACTTTGGTCCTGTGTTGTTGAGGATATTGCCATGAATTAAGAAAAGATGCTACTAGGAAAATGAAGGGAAGAATTATGTGTGTAAGAATATAATAGTATTGGGGCGCCTGGGTGGCTTAGTTAAGCGTCCAACTTTCGCTTAGGTCATGATCTCGCAGTTCGTGGGTTCGAGCCCCGTATTGGGCTCTGTGCTGACTGCCAGCTCGGAGCCTGGAGCCTGTTTCAGAGTCTGTGTCTCCCTCTCTCTCTGACCCTCCCCTGCTCACGCTGTCTCTCTCTCTCTCTCCTAGAAATAAATTTAAAAAAATTAAAAAAAAACAAAAAAGAATATGATAGTATTGTTTCCAGGGGCATTTGGGTGGCTCAGTCCGTTAAGCTTCGACTCTTGGCTTCAGCTCAGGTCATGATCTCAAGGTTTGTGGGTCTGAGCCCCACATTGGGCTCTGTGCTGGCAGCACAGAGCCTGCTTGGGATTCTCCCTCTCTGTCTCCCCCCATGTCCTCCCCCTCCGTGTCCTCCCCTGTTCACTCTCTGTCTCTGTCAAAATAAATAAGTTAAAAAAAATGTTTTTAAAAATAGCATTGTTTCCAAATCTTCAGTGCAGAACTTTAAACAGTAGTGAGAGTTTACGGATGCAGTAGTGCCTAAATTCAGTGCACGTGTACTGCTGCTTTAAAAAAAAAAAAAAAAGATTTTCAGTGTGAAGTCTCAGTTCTAAATTGCATCATTGTGTTTTATGGAGTGAACTTTACCATGAACCCCACAGAGCCTTCCTTATCAAACGTAATTTATAGTTCTCAGAAGCTTTTCCTTTTCTTATGAAACATTCCATGCCAGGGTTGTGTGCACCTGCCTAGAGGCTTCTGGTAGGCTGGAATGGAAGGCCAACCATCAAGGTAAGGGGGAGGGAGAGGGACTGTGAGTGTGGTTTAAATATAGGTCTGAGATAGACTGCTCTTTAGACCAGCTCTTACAGGCTCTTTGTGGCGGACCTCGGTTGCACCTGAGGTTAAAAATATAGCTCATGCCAGACACAGAGAGGAACAGATGGTACTGCTGGGAGTGCCATTTCCTCCACAGGACCTACCCCTAGGTGGTTTCACACCATTCTAGCCATATAACTGAAATAATGCCATGCCTCCTTTCGCCCTTGTCTCAATTGGAACTACTAGCATTCATGATCAGTAGCTGTTCCAGCATTCTTTACACCTAGTTCACTACCAGAAACTCTTGAAAGTGTATGTGTGCAGGCCACTTACTTTTTTTTAAATCAGAAGATCAGGATGCTTCCACCTCAGAAATGTGGGGCACAGGGCACATGCCCTTTGTCCAGTAAGCCAGACAAAAAGTAGGAACTTGAATTATCTTCTCTTGGACCTGTATTAGTTTCTTATACCTGGAGCCAAGCCCATGGATCTGTCCTTCTAGAAAGTTCCTATGTGTGTATGTGTGTATGTGTGTAAATCTGAATATATGCAGCCATAACTTCCCTGCCACAGTTTTAGAATTTTAGAGTGTACTCTACCTGGTAATGTGCATTCTGTTCCCAAGTCCTGGGGATGGGGTAAGGTAAGACAAAATTCTTACCTGAATATTCAAATTCTTGAATATAGTATCCAGATACTATCAAAACTTCTTGCAAAGCAAACCAAGTATATGATGAGAGAGACTCTAGGTCCGGTAGATGCTAGAGTTGAAGGATGGGACTTTGGGGATGGTCTCTTCCTACCTCCTCACTTTGTGGAAAGGAAGAATGGGAAATGGATGCTCCGCGCTGACTCCTCTGAGTGGTGACGGTGCTAGGGGAGAACCCAGGACTCCTGGTCCCTAGTCTAGGGCTCTTTCTGCCCCTGTACCATCAACTTCTCTCTCCTCTGGGCTTGTCTCAGGAAAGGGCATTGGAGCCCAGGAAAGTGTACGATTCAAACTGTTAGGATTCATGTCCTTTTTTGATTGTGGTTTTGAATCTGATAGTGAAATTACAAAGAGGAATGAGTCTTTAAGTCCACTTCTGAGGAAGAAATTTATCTCTGTATTGTGCTTCCTTGTAATTAACAAAATACCACTTGCTTTAGGCCAATGGGATGTGTTCTCTGAGTCATTTTCCCCTTTGAGTCCCTCTTGCCCATGTGGGACAGTGGCAGGTGCTGGCGGCATCCTGGATGTGATAGGACTTCCTGATAATTGGGAACATGCTGTCTGGGAGCACTGATGCTCTCTGCCCTCACCCCATTAGCAATCCAAAACCCTTCATAACTGTGATTCTGATTGCAGTGTGAGCACATATCTCTAACTGTGTTTCTAATCGGTCCAGAAGGAGCCAGGCCTCTTAGGCTGAGGTCATATGTATGCTTGCTTTCTCCACCCTGGAAAGCCGGTGAGTAGTTTTTTTTTTTTTTTTGGAAAAAAAATTTTTAAACATTTTTATTTATTTTTGAGAGACAGAGCGTGAGTGTGGGAGGGGCAGAAAGGGAGGGAGACACAGAATCCCTAGCAGGCTCTAGGCTCTGAGCTGTCGATGCAGAGCGGATGTAGTAATCAAACTCATGAACTGTGAGATCATGACCTGAGCCAAAGTCAGCACTTACCCAAACTTAACCAAACTGAGCCACCACCCGGGTGCCCAGTGATGAGCAGTTTCCCGCTCAGTGGGTGCTGCTTTTTCAGTTGGCCCACTCAAGACATTTCTAGAGAATTAACAAATGGTATGTTAGCTGGTGCACACCTTTATCAGTCCTTGATTCTAATCTACCTGCGAAATAGAAACTGTACTGTGGGAAGGCCATCTACCTCCTCGTTTCAGTTCTGTGGGGAATTTGCTTATTACACAGTGGGATGGCAAGAAAAACAGGCTCTGGGTTTCATATGAGTTCATTGGTCCATCTCTTTTTCCTTTTACATCCACCTCCAAGTCATAATAATCTGTAAACTGATAATCTGGTTGGGCTGTGATGTCAGGCTGGTGGGAGTTAGGTAGGTGGTTGGTGCAGAAACCAAAAGGAAGTAAGTCTAGTTATTTGTTTGGTAAGTATTTAGTGAATGCCTGTGGTTAGTGTTAGGTATACAGTTTTAAACAAAGAACAAAATGGACACAGTTCTTGCCTTCATGGCCTTAACAGTCCTGGAGAATACCCACTGGTTATTTAACCTGAAGTAGCATTGGAGGAATCTGTTGTGTAGACTTTCAATTTGATACTGTGAAGGAGTCACACTGACTTTTTCAATAACCTGCTCCTGTCCAGTAGTCACCCTGAAAGAGAGGTAGGCTTGAAAAATATCCTTGGAGAATCCTCTGGCATTCCAGGCAAGCAAGCAAATTGCCTTTCCCTGCAGAGTAAGCTAGGTCGAGTTTGGTCTGCTGTAAGAATTCTTGTTTACAGGCTTTGTTTAATCAGTTTTTATTGTGCAAATTTTTTCTGATCCTGAAATATGTTTTGTAAGTGTACTTTTTTTTTTTTAATGTTTATTTGTGATAGAGCACAAGCAGAGGAGGGACAGAGAGAGGGGGACAGAGGATCCGAAGTAGGCTCTGTGCTGACAGCAGTGAGCCTGATGCAGGGCTTGTACTGACAAACTGGGAAATCATGACCTGAGCTGAAGTTGGATGCTCTTTTTTTTTTTTTTTTAAAAAGAGAGAAAAGCAGGTATAGATTCTACAGTGAGAAATTAGAAGAAGGGAAATAGGATCAGTAGTGTGAATTCCTTAGGGAATCTTTTTTTCTTTCAGCTCCTGTCAGCCTCAATTTTAGATGTAAATGTTGACTTGTGATATCTCTTTTCTTGATCTGTCTGTGGCTTTATACCCTGCTGGGGCAGTAAAGGACTTAATACAATACTGGCACAAATAAAACTCGCAATAAGCACACATCCTGTATATATTTTACGTCTATGGGTCTCTCTGTTGGCCCAGGTTTCAGGCTGAGATTGGGAGGGACCTGAGGTCATTGATGGTCTTGTCCACTTTGTACTCAGCTCTGAATTACTTGGTTGATAAGTGATTGACCAGGTCGAGAGGATTAAAGTCCAAAAAGGATCAGAGAGCAAGGCGACTTTGAGGCCAAGAGCCCTTATGACAAGGAGTGAAAGAATGGTATTACTGATGAAATTCTAAAAAGAGACATTTGGAGGGGGACCTGATTTGAGTGAAAAATAAATATAAACAAGATGATAAAAAGCGGTTAACATTCACCAACTTTACTCTGGTAGTAGGAAAAGACGACTGCTCAGAAACCATGGAGGTGGGAGGAGGTGAAGGATGAAGACTGGAGGTTTTCCCCAATGTTTTAGCATGGCCAATGAAAACCAAACTATAGGACCCTTTAAGAATTTGGATCCAAGGGGCACTTGAGTGGCTCAGTTGGTTGAGCAACTTGATTTCAGTTCAGGTCATGATCTCATGGTTCGTGAGATCAAGTCTGGAGTTGGGCTCTGCACTGACGGGGAAGCCTGCTTAAGATTCTTTTCTCCCTCTGCCCCTCCTTGCCTCAAAATACATAACACTTAAACCTTTAAAGAAAAAAAAAAGAATTTGGATCCAAACCAGAATTACCCTAATTTTTAGGCATAGGTCTTTATTTCTAGAACTCTGTGTCTTTCAAAAGCCTCAGGCAGCATTAGTCATGCCCTAAATCCAACCTACAAGTGTATATCTACAGTTTGGCCTTATTTACTTAATGTATTTTTAGCATCCACTGTGAATCCTGTTATAGTCAAGGAAGAAGTTAGTAGTGGGATACCTTGTTTCTGTTTGTTCTCCAGGACTGAGCTCTTTTTTTTTGGGGGGGGATGTTCTATCACTTCTGGAATTGTAGTAACATGTATGGGTCATCTCCTTTGAAGGTCTGTGCATATTTTTGAAAAATCACATTTCTGGGACACCTGGGTGGCTCATTTGGTTAAGTGTCCGACTTAGGCTTAGGTCATGATCTTGTGGTTTATGACTTGGAAACCCACATCCGGCTCTGTGCTGTTAGTCCAGAGCCTGCTTCAGATCCTGTCTCCCTCTCTCTGCTCCTCCCCTGCTCGTGCATTCTCTGTCTCTCAAAAATAAGTAAACCTTTCTTAAAAAGTGTAATATACTCTAAAAAAGAGAAAAATCCTATCTTTGAAAGAAGGGTTGCTCTCTACAAATGCTAACTGCTTTTTTTGGATCTATGTGAACAACAACAGATTTTCAGAGCCTTTGGTGTTCCTAGAACTTTTCTGTGAATAGCAACAAGGTAGGTATTTTTCAAGCAGTGCATCAGAATTTATTAGTTGAATAAGTATTTCTTGAAAGCTCTTCCTCATTTAATCATCTCTGCATAGGGTTTCTTTTTTTTTTTTTCAATGTTTATTTATTTATTTATTTATTTAAAATTAATGGTTTATTTATTTTTGAGAGGGAGATAGAGACAGCATGAGCAGGGGAGGGTCAGAGAGAGAGGGAGACACAGAATCTGAAACAGGCTCCAGGTTCTGAGCTAGCTGTCAGCACAGAGCCCGACACTGGGCTTGAACCCACGAACCGTGAGATCATGACCTGAGCCGAAGTCCGACGCTTAACTGACTGAGCCAACCAGGCGCCCTGAGTTTATTTTTGAGAGAAGAGACAGAGCACGAGCCGGGGAGGGGCAGAGAGAGAGAGGGTGACACAGAATCCGAACCAAGCAGGCTCCAGGCTCTGAGCTGTCAGCACAGAGCCAGACATGGGACTCGAACCCACAGTGAGATGATGGCCTGAACTGAAGTTGGGTATTTAACTGAGCCACTCAGACACCCCTCCCCTCCCCTCCCCTGCCCTTCCCTCCTCACAGAGATTCTTTGTAGCACATTGCCTAACAGATGTTTTGTATTGTTTCTCTAGTAGTTTGGTTTGTCTTTTCTACTCGGATTTTAAGCCCCTGGAGGATGGAAGTGCTGGGTTAAGTCTCCTCTGTGTTCACTACGTAGGCTGGGCATCCATATTAATAGCAATAAAATTTTTTTCATTTTATAAAATGCTTTTACATAAGATGCCATATAATACTGTGAGGAAGATTTTACTCCCACTTTACAAATGGGAAAGCCAAGGCCTTTGGTCACCAGTAGACATTTAGCATCCACTGTACTTGTAATCAGTGACACTGAGTCACCTGGAGGCTCAACCGAATCAAACCTTGGTACTCGATGCTGGGAAAAGGAAGCCTCCTGGAATTGCAGACTCCATAAACTTTAACTTTCTCATAGAAACCGAAATAACATCCCCCTTCCTTTTCCCCTACTCAGTCTCAGCATAGGCACTCTCAGGGTCAGTACATCAGTATGGTTTTCTGTACTGATGGGACAAAAATGTGGAAGTGTGTAAAATTTGGAAGGCAGCTTTCATCTCCTGACTAAGGAAAAGTATTTTCGTATTGGCCAAGGGACTTTTATTTTTATTTTTGGAGGAGGGGGGAGGCCGTAGAGTTAAAGCCCTGGTATCTAGAAATCCATGCAGTTTTAGTGTTCCTAGAAGGGACAGTTGGGGGTAAGCCAGAGAAGAAATTCTGAGTTCTTTGGATTCTAAGGACTCTGTGATGGGGATTTTGAGCAGCTCTGTAAACACTTTCCAGAGGGGGACTGTCTTCGGCTGAGAACTCATGAGGGCCCCTGAAGGAACATCTTTCCTTTTTCTGCCGACAAGGGGACCGAGGGTCTCCTGTAGGTGAGGCTTGAAGCCTTCTTCCCCGCTGTCCTGCCCTTGTTTCCAGAGGCAGAGATGAGAGTGTGGGCGGTGAGTTTGGGCTTGGAGGTCCGGCTTCACCCATGACAGCTTGGATTTGGACAGACGGGAGGCAGCGCGCATGCTCCCGGGACAGGCTGGGCCTGGACAGCCCTGTGGTTTTTCCATCCAGGTGGGAGAGTGGAGGAGGAAGACTGGCTGTGGGCCAGGCATAGTCCCCCCTTCCTGTGGTGAATGAAAATGGACGATTGTTTTAAGAAGTGGGTACCCAGTGGGAGACAAGTAGAGGACAGCGGGCCTTGGACTCGGATTGACCCCACTTTCTCTCAGCTCGGCCATTTTCCAGCTGTACCACCTTGAGCACGTTTAACCTCTCTGGTCCTCGTTTTCATCATTTATAAAATGGAGATGATATAATTAACACTACCCATCTCCAGAAGGGTAGCTGCCAAAATATTAATGATTACTTGCTGTGGGGAATTTTGGGGTGATGTATTTGGGGGTAACAGGAAAACTATAACTTGTTAAATTTTCTTTTTGTGTCATTCAAATTTTTCACTATTGGCACATGTAACTTAATTAAAAGTATCCCCTCATGGGATTATTTTTTTTCTCTTTTAAAATTTTTTTAATGTTTTTTATTCCTGAGAGAGACACAGCATGAGCAGGGGAGGGGCAGAGAGAGAGGGAGACACAGAATCTGAAACAGGCTGTCAGCACAGAGTCCAATGTGGGGCTTGAACCCACAAACCGCGAGACCATGACCTGAGCTGAAGTCAGACGCTTAACCAGCTGAGCCACCCAGGTGCCCCTCCCTTCCTGGGATTATTATGAAAATCAAATAAATTGGGGTATTTAAAATACCAGGTACAGTGCCTGACAACTAAAAAAATACACAAATGGCAGTTTATTTGGGGAAGAAGGGATAATTTGTGGTTGACCCTTGCTTTTATAGTGCTAAATTTTCCATCTGCCTTGTGTGGCTTTGGATAAGTCTCGTTGGTAAGTCCCAACTTCTTCAACTGAAAATGGAGATTTGCAGTAGTATCTACTATGTAGAGAGGATGTGGGGGAGACCTATCAAGAGGTTAGCCTAGTGCTAGTAAAGGCATGAAGTTAGTGCTCAGTATTAACTGTTAGTGGCTGTTATCCTCACAGCTGTGCTGGAAGTGAGGTGGGAGATGTGCCCACCTCAGCGTTACAGAAAGGGAGGCAGAGTAATTTGGTGACTTGTCTTAAGTCCACATGTTGAGTTAGCAACAGAAAGGGCCTTGTCCGTCAATCACCCTCCTGCCGGAGTCCACGCTGCCAGCCTCACAGCCCTGAGTCTGCTCATCTCCTTCCTTCATCCTGGAAGGCCTGCCCAAGGATGGGCTCAGCCTCTCTAGGGGAGGACCTTACTCCATACCACTCTGGTACTGATGTGACTTCTCACCTGCTCCATAAATGCCTGCCTTGCCTGTCAGTGGGACTGACTGGTTAGGCTGAAATTATTAGACTCGGTGGGAAATAGGTTTTGAGCTTTGCTGCTGTGGGCTCCTGTTCTATGTATTCACACTTTGAGGAAACCCTGCTTCCCCCCAAAAACAAAGAAAACAAAACCCTGAGTGATTTCTGCCCAAAATTGTTTCCAGAAAGTGGGAGAGGCTCATCCCCAGACGTAGGGGGTCAGAGCGGATGCCACCAGTGTCACCTTGGGTTTGTACAGTACACTTCTCACTCTGGCTTCTTTGGTTTTCTCTTCATCAGACTTCAGAGTATTTGCCTTGCTTTCTTCCTAGAGGTCATGAAATACTTAACATCTGGTGAAAAATACAGGCAATGCAATGTCAAAAGTTTTATCAATCTAAATTTGCCTAATAGACTGGAAGGAGTATGTGTATTTATACAGACTCTTGAACTTCATAGTTTTTTTGTTGTTTTCATGTGTGTCAAATGCACCTTTTTCCAAATTTGCATTTAGTGGTGGCTAGCAAACCTTGTGGTCTGAATTTCTTTGGAGTACATACTTGCTGTAGGTATTGCGTTCACATTGTATAATTTCACAGCAGGGTCTGAAGGGCAATCACTTTTCAGTACTTAATACCAGTCAAGTCTCCGCACCTCTAGGTGAGTCTGCTCTGATTCCCAGACCCGTTTCTTTTCCTCATTTGTGGCTGGCTAAAGGCCTTCAGTGAAGTACATCAAAGTGCTTCCTGTGGCTTGGCAAAAGGAAGATCCTTGGAGGAGCTTAAAGACCTCATGGAAAGGACCCTCTAAATCTTAGCTAATCACAAAATGAGACTCTACAGTGGAGAAGCCACGCTACCAACCACTGTGTGAAAGCTCCTCTAAAATACAAGGTTTTCAGCTGTTTGTTATGTTTCTGTAGTATTTATCTGGTTTTTGAAGATAGACCCGTTTAAGTTAATTCTGGTTGATGCTTGGAAATGAGGGGGAACTTATGGCCAATTCAAAGTTATAGGAAGTGAGGCACAGAGTGATTTGATGACTTGTCATAAGGCCATATGTTGAGTTGACCAGGGTGATGCCTGGAAAATTTGGAGGACATACTCCCAAGATATAAAAGAACCAAGCTCTGGGTTTATTTCAGGCCTAATCATGAACTTGCAGGAGCAGCTTCCGAGTCCCGGGGAGAGAGGGATGGCATGCTGCCTTGGAGCTGTCATCTAGGATGCCACCTTTGGGGAACCATATTGTAGGCAATCTCTGGCCTGTGTGAAGTCATGCCTGGGCCTTATCAGGAATGAACCAGATGGTGTTTCTAGTAAAACTAGCAGCTGTTCTTGCTGTCAGAATTAATTAAACATTTTTATATTTAATGTGGAATTATGGGAATCTATCTTTTGGGGTTTCAGTCGCATGTGGAAGTGCTGCCCTTACCTTATAGAGGCCTTTACTTACCCCATCCTTCTGACTAGAAGTGACCCTCAGCTCTGTGTCTTCCTTTCATCCCCTCTGGTTACTTTCTTCACCAAATGGGGCATCTGTGGTGGGGGGTGGGGTGGGGTGGGGTGGGGAGATGATAAGGTAACCAGTCCTCTCTCCAGTGTAATTTGAAGGTTGCTGGTGGGACCTTGTGCCTAGAATGTTCCTGCTACATAGATAACATTGGTGGCTAAAATGTTGATAATTTGAGTGACTTCTTTGGGTTAAGACATTTGGATCTAGCACACATGATACCTAGGAACAGTGACAGTCACTGAAGCCAGAAAAGGTTTATTATTTCTGTCTTTTTTTTTCCCCCAGAAAAGAAAGAAGAAAAAGGTGGAGAGTGGGACAAGGCAGAAAAATGTGGGGGAGCATGTGCTTTGTGCCAGGCACTGTGCTGAGTTCTGTATTTCGTGGGCTTGTCTTCACTTTCTAGATCAGAAAACTGAGCTCTAAAAGTTAAGTACTGTAACTTACTCTTCTGGAGCAAGAACCAAGGTTGGAGTGATTCCAAAGCCTGTGTTTTTCAGGGCAGATAAGGTATATGTGGGTTAGGAAGTTGGAGTGGAGGATGAGTTGATGAGGGAGACAGAACAAAAACCTAGAGAGAGAGTCAGGGCCAGGTGGGAGCTGCAGCTCAGGGGCTCAGTGGGAGAGGGTGGCCCTGGGTGACGGTCTGGGATGAAGAGGCTGGTGAGCAAACATAAAACCGAAGTGGAAAAACCAAAGATTGGGGTATCACTGGGAGGGGGGTATTTTCTCTCCGGGAAGCTCTGTGGGTTTGGTTTGGGGAATGGAAGACCAGATAATCTCTGTATTTAGGCAGGTGGCAGTTGGCCCCACAGGAAGCCTTTTAATCCCTGGTATTTATAGACTGGCCTGTCCTCTACTGAAAGGCAACTCCCATTTCAGTTATGGAAAGGCTGCCTTTGAGATGCTGAGTTTATGGATCCCCATTTGGCCCAGCAGGAGGGGCGTGGTAATGTGCCCCTTATATTATCCTGGCTCCCTCCTTCCTCAGAGGTTGAACAGGGACACTTCTGTCATTTACCTCCAAGTGACCTCTGGCTGCTCCCTTTCCTTCTGTTTCTCTCGAAGATGAGTTGGAGTTAGGACTGGGAAAGGTGGCCATCTTGTCTCTCTGTTCAGGATAGCCAGAATTCCCTAGAATGATGGTTCAGACTTGCTGCCCAGCTCCTTGCCACAAGGCTAGGGCTGCTCTGTTTATATATACCATGGCCAAACCCTGTGTTCAGTCCAGTTCAACACTGATTTATCGATACCTGCTAGTATGTATGCAGGTGGAATACAGAGATGACTGAGACAGGTCTCCAGCTCAGTGAGGAGGCTAGTGAGTAATGAGCTCCCATGGTCAGACTAGTTCCTCTTCCTTATAGTGGGAAATGCCCACATATTTTCTGTCTTGTCTAACTTAAATTGTTATTTATGTGAGGACTGCTTGTAGCAATAATGAAGTGAGACTGCTTTGAAAAGTATAAAGCTCTAGATTTTTGTAAAACCTTCTTAATATTAGAAGGTAGACTCATAATAAAAGTAACATGTAGCAAGTGCTTTCTACATGTCAGGCACTGTTCTAAGTTCTTTATTTGTATTAGCTTCTCTAATCTTCACAGCAGCTCTGAAGTAGGTTGCTTATACTCATTTAACAGTTGTGAGAATTAATAACAGATTGGATAACAACAACAACAATAATCTTTCTAGGATGGCATGGCTGATAAGTAGCAGACCCAGTTAGTCTGAACCAGACCACACTCTGTGACCTCCGTTAAGACCCTGTGGAAATCTGGCAAGAGAAGAGTCCTATCCCAAGGGGAGGCAGCAGCCAGGACTTCCCTCAGAGACTAGAAAGGAGCAGGGAAAGGTCAGCCTGGTGCCCAAGAAAACATTAGCATTTCTACACAACTTAATTAAATTACCAAAACTGTTGTGGCGCCTGGGTGACTTGGCCAGTTAAGCGTCAGTTAAGCATTCGACTTTGGCTCAGGTCATGATTTCATGGTTCAAGCCCCGCCTCGGGCTCTCTGCTGACATCTTGGAGCCTGGAGCCTGCTTCAGATTCTGTGTCTCCCTCTCTTTGCTCCTCCCCCACTCATGCCTGTTTCTCTCTGTCTCAGAAACAAACATCATAACAAAAATTTTTTTTAATTACTAAAACTGTTTCTGAACTTGGAGCCATATCTCTTGTATAGTAATCCAATTGAAATAGATACTTTAAGCCAAGGAGGAAGGACAAAATTGGTGTTTATGTATGCTCATGGGCACTTACAAACAGACTAAATAAAACACAGAGACAAATCTTAAAGTGAGTACATCTTTATTCAATTTACAAATGAGGGCAAAGACCCAGGCAGGGTGCTTTGCGCTTTGTGTTGGGACTTCTAAAGAACACACTTTAAAACAACAACAACAACAAAAAAGACCTCTTTCCCTCAGCCTTTCTCTGTTGAAGTTTCTATTAAGGGTATCAGAGTGATTAAATTAGTGATCAAGTCACTAATATGCAGTGTATCCATCTTTAGCATTTATTTTCCAGAGAAGTCAAGCTCATTTTTTGAGGCACCTTCTAGCGGGTTATCTCAGATGTGGAAGATTGGGGGCAAACGTGCACATTGTGAGGAGGGCAGTCTCTCCGTGAGATGCAGGTCTGTAAAGAGAGCCTTGGGAGTTAATGTCTCTGAATTTCTGTTTCCGTCTACTCCACTCTTTCAACAGATCTTTTAACATACTGTGCCTGTCTCATTAGCAGTTTAGGGGAATTAGCCATCAACATCTAATGACCTAGTTCCCAAATTTCCAGCAGATTCAGAAGTTTCTAGAATGCCCCAAAAGGAGTGTTGCTCAAAGTGTGCTTATACCGTCCTTATACCTTGGGGTCAATTCTCTAGTGAGTGGGGTCCTGGCATTCATATGTAAAATGCTTCCCTCAGCTTGGGTTCTAAAGTAGAGTCGAGTCTGAGCCCACCTCCAGGGGGTATACAGCTGCAAGTAGCAGTGTGAACAGTCTTCAAGGCTTCCTATTCTCTTTTGATAATGAATGGGAATTTTGCCTCCTATTCCATAATACATCCAAGATAACTTCAGTATTTAACGTGAATTACATCAGCGGTGAATGGGTGGTTCAGTCAGTTAAGCATCCAACTCCTGATTTCAGCTCAGGTCATGATCCTCAGGGTCAAGGGATTCTCTCTCTGTCTCTGTCTCTGTCTCTCTGTCTCTGTCTGTCTCTCTCTGTCTCTCTCTCTGTCTCTCTCTCTGTCTCTCTCTCCTCTTCCCTCTCCCTGCCTCCCCTGCTCTAATCCTCACTCTCAAACACACATGCACACATTTAACATAGAACCAATTTGAACCTTTATCAAGATTGTGTGCTGTAAAGTGAGACTGCTTAGTTCATAATTTTGGTGTCATGAATTTCTGTGTCCTTGGGCAAGTTATTTAACTTCTCTGTGCCTTGTCTAAAAATGGAGATAGTTATAATACCAGCCTTTTAAGGTTGTGAGGATTAAATCAAATGTTAGAAAATCCTTAGATCCATGCACGATGATTAAGCAGTCAAGTGCTAGTTAATAATAATGATGCTACTCTTACTGTCCTAAGGGTCTGTGTCCCTCTCTCCGTCGACACAGCCAGGCCACAGGCTTATAAAAAGGCCTTTTGCCATCCATAGGAAGCCTAAAGAGTGCTGGGAAGACGCTTTGCCATAACAGATATTCTCAGGTCACACTCCGTGTTATTTTAGTTGTTTGAGGTCCCTGTGTGAAGCATGACTGTGCTCAAGCCATCAGCATCTACCGCAGGTGGGAGGGAAATGCTTGTTTAGAAAATGTCAGAGAATCCACCAAGTTGCTTTAGCTGACAATGTTCTTCATTCAGTCTGTACTCTCTTTTCTTGTTTAATAGTTAGGAAAGAGGGCTAAATTCTACTTGTCCTTTGTAAAGTACACATCGCAAAATTCGAGAAGTCTCAAGTCATACTTGTTTCTTGAAGAAAGTTCATGACGTACAGGTTACTAGCAATCGTGGAGGGAGAAAAGCCTGTGCTTTCCCTTTCAGCCGTCACCCATCGTCATCTCTTACTGTGCTACTTCTGTCTAGGGCGGTCAGGGGTGGCAGAGGGGCTGGCAGGGTCTTGGAGAGGAGGGCCACATTCCTGGCAGCCAGGGTGGCCCTCCTGTGGCTCAGCCTTACAGTGGGCAGTCCCACTTTGGGACAAGCCCTTGGCAACGCCCTTGTCCCAGCTGGCCAGCTCCTTGTTTCCAGTGATGCCGCGTGTTCAAGCACTTTTGGCCTTCCTTATGTCACTCCTCTTCTCCTGATTTTGTGCTCATTTTCCGCTTAGCCAGGTGGTGAGGGTTCTTGGGCCTCTCCTTCCTCTCTTTTCTCATGGTACTGGCTCTCAGGGTTGATGCTTCTCTATCTCATCCCTCCTCCTCACTTAATGCACCTAGGGAGGGTTCTGCCAGGGAGGAGAACTCCTGGGGTGAGGAGAACACTGCCTCAGGGCCTTTTAAATGTAATGCTTCCGCCCCCTTTTTTTCCTCTGCCCAGAATAAAAGCTGTCAGTAAAATTTTAGTGCAGGACTGTTGAGATCTATTTCTCACTGTTGTGATGGTCAGAAGAATTGTCAACTCTTCTCCTTATGGATCCTCTTCACCTCCTGGCGACTGGGAATTACAGGAAATCAACAACCAGTTAAAAAGACCGTGGGCAGACTGGCAGGATGGAATGTGTAACCCCCATTCCCAGAAACAGGAAGAATTGCTGAGCTATTGACCTCAGCATTTGGCAGTGAGGGGGGCGAAGGCATGGCCCGAAATAATGTCACCATCTGGGAATTGAAACCCAAGGCTTCCTGCTCTCTGACTTCTTTGTCATCATGGCTCTCCTCTCTGAGCCCCTCCTTCTGATCAGTAACCAGGCCCTGCCGGTTCTTTCTTCTGTAGGTTTCTGTTACCACCACACTGGCCAGACATCGCCCTGTCTAGCCTCTTGGACTGCTTTCTCCTCTCTTGCCAGGTTCCTCTTCCGTGACATTGTTCTTATCTCAAGTGAGATTAGCTAAGAAAAAGAAGCCCAATGTGTGGAAGAGGTAGTATTACCATCCTTTTCCATGGTGGCGGTGGCCTTTGAGGGCAAGGACTAAATGTTCTGGTGCCTCTCACATAGTAGGCCTTTAGTAAATACTTGTTTAATTGGCGTAGGTCATGTTTCTTGCTCAAGAGTGTTCATTGGCTCCCACTGCCTACTCATCCAAAGCAGAATTTTCTGTTTTTCATGGCTATACAAACCAGCTTCTCTATAAGAATTCAACTGAATGCTTAATACTCTGAAATAACCAGAGTCTGCAAGGTGATGGATACTAGGGAAACCAGAAGAATTGTCCCATGTTCTGGAGGATCTCAAATGGAATGTTTTTTCTTGCTGTTTTTCCCTGATTCTTGGCCTCTCTCCCCGTCCTTTCCCCACCCCTTCCACCCCCCAATTTATCATGATTACTTCATCCTTCCAGCCCCAGAAATTCCCTTTTTATTTCTCTATATTTATTTAGCTTTCCAAGTTTTCAGGTCACATCTCCCTTCCTTCCTGTCCTCTTTGATGGTCTTGGTTCAGATCCTTTCTGATTTTTGTTTGTTTTCATTATTTTGTCCTTAACTTACCAGTAGTGGCTGCTTGTTCTTCCTTATTTTCTAATTACTCATACCTCACGGTTTAGTGTTCTATTGCACCCACATAGAATACTGAAATAGATACTCCTGCCTTATTGTGTACCTTGATTGTTTGCTGTCTGGGTTTGTAGCCTCCCCAACTTCCTTGAAGGTTGCAGGTGGGCTGGGGCCTGTGCCTGCCGTGCATTTTGCAAGCTATATATAGAGGACTGCCAGGAAATGATGCTACATAGGGTAGACAGAGGTGAGAGGTGATCTCACAGTGTTTTGAGTGTGGTTCTGAACAGAATTCTAGATGGCCTGGAGCAGAGCAGGGACTGGAAGAGGCCCAATAATCATCCAGGCGGAATTCTAGGACTCTAAGACCTAAGAGAAAATGGCAAGGGCAGAAGGGTCACGCTTGTCCCCCAAGAGTTTGTTTCATTCTGAGATTCTCTTCAAATCCTTGTTCACATGGGAAATGTGTTCATACTAAAAGGCCACCAGGGTTCTTGGGGAATTCTGAGGCCAGATGCCTGTGTGGTGAATCTACCCAAAAGGAAGGTAAAAGATGCCCAGTCACAGGGAAGCTTATGGCTTAAGGAAACCGACAATTAGGGGCAACAATGAACAGGCCTGTTGGACTCAGGGTTTGATTTATTTGTGTGAATGGGATTTGTATTGATTTCTCTGGGAAATTTGGGGATATGAACGTATTTCGCAGATACAAGTATTTTCTTTGTGGCTGATGGGGCTTACAGACTTATATTGCATTTTTCCTTCTAATAATAGAATATTGCATGAAATTGAAAGCAGCGTCTTCCCTTTCCAACTTGGGCAGATTTTTAAGCATATTGCTGACCCCCTCCTCACTCTCCAGTTTATTTCTCAGACCCACCTAGGACTGTGAAATGTTAGTAACTAACATTTGTGGGCTGGGACCAGTTTTAGCCAGCTGAATTCCCTGCAATCCAGTGTAAGCCTACGGGGTACATCTAAACTGACTGGAATTCTAGGTAGGAAGTGTGGTTGCAAAGGCAAAGCCATTTAATTGTAGCTTATATGAAAATAAAGCCGGCTTGAATTTTCTTCTCACAAACTTTCTCTGAAACACCTCTTTAGATCTTTTATTTTTGGCAAATGGGTTTCGAGGTGGCAGCCTCATTACTGTTGTGATGGAGGGGTATATAATAAGCCAGTGGGTAATTTCCCAGAATCCTGAGCCTTTGAAAAATGCTATTCTTTTTGGAAAATAATAAGTGCAGAAGCCAGGCTGCCTGTTTCCCATTTATTCCTTCTTCCCATTATGTTCTCAGCTAGTAAGTACTGTGGTTTCAGTCTGCCTAAAATATAATGGCTTAAATATCTGTAGCAGTTTGGTATTGAGGTGTAGCCCTGTGATGGTGATGATGGTGGTGGTGGTGGTGGTGATAGGCATTCAGTAGCAGGTACACTGATTGCGTTGTGAGCTAGTTCTTTCCAAGTCTCCTGGGAAGAAAATCACCAACTGACTTTATATGTGAAGGTCTTGGTAGTGAGTAGAGGAGGAAACAGCCGTAGAGTATAGAGAAATCCTCTGCCCAAAGGTTATACTTTAGAGAAGTACTTTGAACGAAGTTGTATGTTTTCTATTTGGATTGGGTGTGTTGTTTCTTTTTACAATAGTATAATGGTTCCTCTGGAACTCATAGCAGGATTCTTTTTCTGCCCTCTCCTGTATTTACAGCTGCTTTTTCCCTAAGGGAGTAGTCATCTGTTTTAAAAAGCAGAGAGAGAAAACAAGAAGTTCTCTCAGTGATGTTTGGAAACAAATTACATTTGTCTTTCAGGAAGGCAAATTCTTTAAAAAAAAATTTTTTTTTTTAAATATTTTGTTTGTATCTAGGAGAGAGACAGCGTGAGCAGGGGAGGGTCAGAGAGAGAGGGAGTCACAGACTGAAACAGGCTCCAGGCTCCAGGCTGGCAGTCAGCACAGAGCCCGACGCGGGGCCCGAACCCACGAACCGCGAGATCATGACCTAAGCGAAAGTCGGACGCCCAACCGACTAAGCCACCCATGCTCCCCATAGGAAGGCAAATTCTCTGGCTACAGACACCCCCCCCCCCCAACATACACACACAGACACACACACACACACACACCCAGGGGTTCCTTGTGGCAGATATGAAGGAGTTTAGGGCATGAGGTGCCTATTATGGTCCTTTTGTTGTACTAGACCAAACATTGCTTTTCAGCCCGGGTAAGTCAGTTTTTCTGGCAGGCCACATCCTTGCCCTGAATATCCATGTCTGGGGTCCTGGGCTGGCACTGGCACCCAAGGCCAGGACTTTACTTGGGTGTAAGTTGAGTAGTGGCATCCAAGGGCATTTGGGACAGGAAGGAGATCTGATCATTAGGATGTTTTCACCGTACTGATGGGTTTCAAGGCTTTGGAGGTGAGGTTTGCCAGGCATCTAGATGAGGTTAGTAAATAGGCTTCACTCTAGTGCCGCGTAGCCTCTTTCCACAGTGTTCACCAGCTAGCTGGTCCTTGGCATGCATCTTTGTTTTGTTAGAGAAGGAGGAATTCTGCTTTGCAGTTGAATAACTGTGCCTTCTATTCAAATTCTGTAGAGGGTTACACTCAAAAAGCTAATAAGTACTTCCACTCTGCACACACTGATCCACAGTGGGTGGGTGGCAGGCTGATGGCTGGGGGACCTTCATAGAAAAAGTGTTATTGAAGGCAGATACTGAGGTGACACTGAGGGTAGCTGTGCCCTGAAGTTCCAGTGGCTTGGCCCCCTGGCTGATGGCCTACCCCCCACAGCTAGGCCAACCTGGAGGCCTTCAGCTTCCCTGAAATGACTACTCACAGCTCATTTAGTGTGACTGGCCAGAGGGGTGGGTGGACTTCCTCTGGGAAAGGGTAGGAGAGTCTGTTGTTTTTTTTTTTTAAGTTTATTTATTTACTTAGAGAAAGAGTACATGCAGAAGCCAGGAAGGGGCAGAGAGAGGGAGAGAAAGAATCCCAAGCAGGCTCTGTGCTGTCTGCCACTACAGAGCCCCCGTGTGAGGCTTGAAACCCACAAACCGAGAGATCATGACTTGAACAGAAAGCAAGAGTTGGATGCTTAATCAACTGAGCCCCCAATCCCCCCAGCTGTGGGAGAGTTTTTATTAAACTTGCCTGGTTTGGCAGTCATTCAGACTCACCATCCTGTTTCTGTGTTGGCTGATAGTCTCCTCCAATTTTCCACACAACCCTTCTTGCTAACAACCGCCCACCCCCCACTCCCCACCCCCTACCCCCCACCCCCTGCCAAACTACAGCCTGCCTGGATTGTTGCTATGTGTGCCTTCGGCCTGTTTTCCCGCAGAGGCAGGCAGCCGCTCTTGTTCTCTCAGAGTTGCTCTTGCCACATTGGAGCTCGGGGAGGCTGCTGCTGCTGCACTACCTTGCTGGCCAGAGCCTGGGTGTGAGCCGGGCCCTGAGTGCTCTGAACGACAGCACAGTGGGGAACAGCGCTGGGCTGGCATGGGGCCTGCGGGAGCCCAATGGTTGGGATCTGACTGGGGGATATTTGAGAGAACTCTGTTTAGTGAAGAGCTAGGAGAACAGAGTTTTGGTTCAGCCACCAGCAAGCCATGTCCCCAAGCAAGTCGTGGCCCCTTTCTGGGCCCCAGTTCCCCTCCTAAAATGGATAGGTTGGATTCACAAGATGACCCCAGTTCCTTTAGATAATAACATATTAGGATCTCCAGGACCTATGAGTTTGCTTCTGGTGAGGGTGACCGGAAGCCAAAAAGGCTGGGACAGAAAAACTTGCACTTCCCAGTCCCTCCCACCATGTTTGTTTATTTATTTTGAGGGAGGGAGAGGGAGGGAGGGAGGGAGGGAGGGAGAGAGTCCCAGCAGGCTCCACACTTGCCTGCGCAGAGCCCAGTGGCAGGGCTCAATCCCATGAACTGTGAGCCTGTTTTTGCCTCCAGGCTTTTTGCACATGTTGCTCCTCTCCCTGGAATGCCCCTTCCTACAGTCCGTGTTGGACCGCTGCTTGCCCCCATCCTGGGGGCGCCCCTCCTCTTTGCTGCCATATCTCTCTGTGCTCGCCACTTACTCCACGTTCTTAATGTCTGTTTCCTTGTGCTTCCAGAGGGCAGAGACTGTCTGCTGTCACCACTGTGCCCCAGTTGGCTGGCGCAGTGCCTGGAATGTGGTATGTACACAGCAAATGCTGCATGATTAAATGACCCCTCCTAGGCCAACACACCCATTGCACTCAGGGAGCTGTTCTAGCTTTTCCTCACCTCACCAAGCCCTCTTTCTGATGACTGTATGTGGGTAACAGGAGAACCTTTGATAATGCCGAGAGTTGAAGGTTCATCCCGTTGTGACAAAGCATTAAGTGATGTTGTCACCCCACCCTGGGGGTGCTCTGTCTAGATGTTGCTTTGACCTGGGATGGGTCTGGACTTTGCCTTGCTCTTCCCCATCTGCAGCCCTGAAGGAGGGGCAGGCAGGCGCGTGCAGACTGCTGTCTCTGCCAGCTGCCTGGGGCTGGGCCATCTGCTGCCGGTGACAGTGGGTGGGGTGAGGGGTGAGCAGCAACCTAATCTCCTTCCCTGCGCTGACTACACAGCAGAGCCCAGCCCCCCTTCTCTCCGCACTCTGTCTTCTGTTCCAGCGCTGTTACACTCCTCTTCATCTCCTCTTCATTGAGGTCTTGCTTTTGTTCCTGCTGCTGCCCCCACCACTCTGCTCGGAGAACCCTTGCTGTGTTTCTGTTTACTCCGTGTGTGTGTGTGTGTGCGTGTGTGTGTGTGTGCGCGCGTGCGCGCGCGCGCGCGCCTTGCCCTTTAGCCTGAGCCCCCAAGAATCTTTATGTAATATGAGACAGCAGCAGCAAAAAGAAACAAGCAAAAGAGCAAAAAACAAACTTTAGAAATGAAACCTTGGACCCCTGTTGGTCTGTGTTCAGATGTAAATAATGAGACTCTTTTTTTTTTTTTCTCAAATGCTTTTTAAATTTATTTTGAGAGAGAGAGAGAGAGAGCGAGCAGGAGAGGGGCAGAGAGAGAGGGAGACAAAATCCCAAACAGTCTCTGCATGAGATCATGACCTGAGCGAAATCAAGAGTCGGAAGCTTAACAAGCTGAGCCACCCAGGTGCCCCTGGAGTTTGTACTTTCGGATTCACCACCCTGTTTTCCATCCCTCCTCCCAGGGAATCTTTGAACAGCAGGGGTGGGCTGAGTCACTTACAAAAGCTCAAATTTTACTTTTGCTGTGAGCCTTGCCACTTTCTGGCCTTGTGTGGACTAAGAAACAGGTGAGGAGAAAGTAACTTATCCTCATCACTCTTGCTGATTCTGGGTTTGGAGATTCAGACTGGTTTTGTGCGTGTGTGGGCGTGTGGGCGTGTGCACAAGCTGTGCCAGGAGGAGGGATTAGGGGGGAAAGCAGACAGAGTCTTGAAGTCATCTTTATCAAGTGAAGAGGTGACAGAGCAGAGGACAGAAGGACAACATACCCTAAACTAAGACTTCTCAAACTTTAACGAGTGTAGGAGTCACTTGCAGAATTTTATTACAATGCAGATTATGATTCAGGAGGTTGAGGGATAGCGGCTGCGATCCCGCATCGGTAATACACTCCCAGCTGATCGCCAGTGTTGCTGCTCAAAGTCTCATAGTTTGAACAGGAAGCCCTCCTCCTCCTTCTCCTCGTAACACCGATTAAAAAGATTGACCTGGGGAAGGCAGGAGGGAGGCTAGTGAGGACTCCCGAGTTTTAAACCTGAGGGCCTGGCCTGGCCTTCCAGCCAGTGTTTACAGAGCCCCTTTTCACATCCCTCCCTCCCTCCTTTGTGCCTCAGTTCTTGGCTTCTCTCTGGAGCTTCCCTTGGCCCAGTTTGGTTTCCACAGTATAAGAACCTCTGTCCTTCAGAGGGTGGGTGTGCATAGTCACAATAAGACTGGATCGTGCCCCTTTCTCTTTGGCTCATTATAAATAGGTAAGGTCGAGCCTAGCATTTCAAATAGGATTTTAGAACTGGAAGAACTCTTAAATTATCTTTTCCAATCCCTCTGTTTTACTGAGGAGGAAATGGGCCCAGGAAAAGTTTTGTGACATGTTCAGAATTAGCTAGTGGCCGAGCCGGAGTTAAAAGCCAGATGTCTGAACTCCTCTAAGCTCTTCTCTCTGAGGCACTCTAAGCCCAAGTTAGGGATGAGGGAGGGTCAAAATATTGTTCCAGGGACAGGTGTTAGAACAAGAGCTTTGTAGCGATGGGAGGGAATTTTATTTACACTACGTGCACAACTAAGGTAGATCTCCAGGCATCCGCTACAGCTCAGTGTTTGCTCATTTAGGCCAGGGTTCTCAACTGCAACTCTTGTGGCATTTTGGGCCAAATAATTCTTTGTTTTCTTTAATTCTTTGTTAAATATCACAGGATGTTTAAGTGGCATCCCTGGCCTCTACCTACTAGATGCCAGTAACATCCCCTCCCCCCAAGTCATAACGATCAAAAATGACTCTAGACGTTGTCACATAACCTGGGAGGGGGTTAAAAGTGCCCCCAGTCGAGAACCTCTAGTCTGGGGCACCTAGGTTGCTCAGTTGGTTAAGCGTCTGACTTCGGCTTAGGTCATGATCTCACGGTTCATGGGTTCGAGCCCCGTGTTAGGCTCTGTGCTGACTGCCAGTTCAGAGCCTGGAGCCTGTTTTAGAGTCTGTGTCTCCCTCTCTCTCTGACCCTCCTCTATTCACACTCTGTCTGTCTGTCTGTCTCTGTATCTCTCTCTCTATCTCTCAGAAATAAATACAACATTAAAAAAATTTAGAACCTCTAGTTCTGGCAACAAGTATTTTGGGGAGGAGGGTCCCTCTTGGGCACCTTTTTTAGTGTATGTTGGTCTCTTTGTTAGAAAGAAAGTACAAAAGGGGCCCCACCCTTCCTGGGCACTTACAGCTTAGTTTACAGTTTAGTGGGGAGACCAAACCAGCCAATGTATGGGTCACGTCAGTTGCCATCATGGAAGTCCCTTCAGGATGTAGAGCTGCAGGCTGGACTCCAAAGAAAAATGTGCCAGCCCAGTATTTCATGAGATTTTGCTGCTCTGGGCATGATTACATAGCTAAGAATTTAGTGACTCTCATTCATATCTCTAGTTATTCTTACCTACTTCTGCTCAATCAGCATTCTTCCATTCTGAAAAAGCCTTTCATCTGATCCGTGGTGGCCGGCAGACACGTTAACCAGCAGATATACACTTGAAGGGAGGGAGGCCTGCTCAGGCCTGATGCTAGTAAGGCTAACCCATTCCTTAGTGAGATTTAATTTTTCTTTCGAAGTTGATTTTCTTTTGCTTGGGATGAGTGCTCAGGCAGACCTTTCTTGCATCTTTACCATTCTGTTAAGCAATTTTGACATAAGGCGACGTGAGAACTAGTCTGTCATTCTGAATACATAGGTATAAAACATGGTTAAATGCCCCTTTGTGAACCTAAGAGTCTTTATTTCTTTTTATTTTTTAGAAGATATTGTACTTATAAATGTTTTTAAGGCCACTGAGTACCTCCCCTCCCCATACGCTCAGCACAAGCCTCACGGGAAAATGTGACTCCAGAGCACAAAAAGCATCGGTGATGGGAGCTTCATAGTTCAGTTAAGTCAATTTAACTTGGCCAGTGGGAGACTGCTTTTTTCCCATTACTTTTTTGGTTGTCCCATTGCCTCCTGGGTTATTGTTTCTCATAGTAAACCTGCTGTAATTCTTTGTTCTTCTGAATGCAGTATGTCTCTCCTTCCCCTGTCTGCTTTGGCTGCTTTTAACAGTTTCTTCTCTATCAGTCAGTCAATCAATCAATCAGTCGTCGAGCTGGGAGAGGCAGAGAGAGAGAAAATTCCAAGCAGGCTCTGCTCTGTCAGCGCAAGCCCGATGTGGGGCTGAGACCCGCAAACTGAGATCATGACCTGAGCCAAAATCAAGAGTCGGACGCCTAACTGACTGAGCCCTCCAGGGGCCCCAGCACTTTCTCTTTGTCACTTGTTTTCAGCATTTTGATTATGACGTGCCCTGTGTTTTCTTTTTGTCCTCCTTCTTGGTGTTTGATGAACTCTTGGATCTGTGGGTTTATAGTTTTCATCAAATTTGGAAATTTTTTTGCCATTATTTCTTAAAAAATTCTTTGTGCTTACCTATCCCACCCCCAGTAAATACACACATGCACATTATGTGTTTATATAATCTATATACATACAGATACATATGTACATTAGACTACTTGATAGTGTCCCACTGTTGTGTTCTGTATCTGTCATTTTGGATAGCTTCTATTGCTGTTTTTGAGTTCTTAAATTTTTTCTTCTACAGTGTCTAGTCTGTTAATCCCATTTTACATTTTTTTTTCAGATATTTGTATATTTTCCTTCTAGAAATTCAGTTTGAGTCTTTTTGATTTCTTCCATTTCTCTCATCATGCTCATTCCTTCCTCTTCTCTCATGAACACATGGAGTATATTTATAATAGAGATTTTAACATCCTTGTCCACTAATTCTGTCACTGGGTCAGTTTTATGCCTGTTTCTGTTGTTTCATTATTCTTCTAGTTATGGTCCTATTTTTCTGTGTCTTTGCATTCCTGTTAATTTTTTTTTATTTGAAGCTAGACATAGTTTTATTTTTTGGGGTGCTGAAACTTTTTATA
The DNA here is from genome assembly GCA_017311185.1 of Proteles cristata cristata. Lineage (NCBI taxonomy): Eukaryota > Metazoa > Chordata > Mammalia > Carnivora > Hyaenidae > Proteles > Proteles cristata. The sequence goes on from JAESUZ010004260.1 coordinate 260,750, forward strand.
TTCCTTTAAATACTTTTGGGCTTTGTTCTCGGAAGCAGTTCAGTTACTTGGAAATTGTTCGATCCTTTCATTTCAAGGCCTGCTTTTTAGCTTTGTTAGTGTGGGTCCAGAACAGCCTTTAGTCTGGAGCCAGGATGGTACCATTACCAAGGCCAAACCCTTCTGAAGATTCCATCTGATGCCCTGTGGATTAGGACATGTTTCCACTTTGGCAGGTGGGAACAGGAATATATCTGGCTCTGTGTGAACCCTGGGGATTCTGCCACCTACTTCTTTCCGTTCATTCTTTCCCCAGCATTGCTAATTTCCCCACACACATGCGCAGATGAGTACTCAGCCAAAGACTCCAGGACTTCTCTCTTCAGATCTCTGGGGCTTTTTTTCTTTATGGCTCCTTAGTTTTAGTTACTTTGCCCTGCATATTCTAGCCACATTGGTCTCCCCAAATCCCCAACTCAGACTCTGACTCATTGAGATTGTTGAACTCTTTAATGTCCTGTTTCTTCTCTCTTGTGTTCTGGAAACTTCTGAGAGAGTTAGTTAGGGCACTAGTAGGGTTCACTGCATTTCCAGGATCACTGCCCTGTGCTGCCTATTGTTAAATGTCCTAAAGCCATTATTTTATATATTATATCTGGCTTTCTGGTTGTTTATGAAGAGAGTAAATCTGGTCCCTGTTACTCCATCATGACTGGTGGTAGAAGTCCCTCAGACTAATTTTCGGTGTTGGATGTTTTTTTCCTCCTGTGTTTGCTTGTTGAAAAATGGATCCATCGAGACAAATTTTACTGAGATTCAGGTCATGTCAATTTGCCAAACATTTATTGAACACCTATGTCCAAAGAAGAGCATGGTTCAGTATTTAGGCTGTACATGGTATAATCCATCATTTTACCTGTATTTTAATGCCGCAATTTCTAGCAGAAAGGCTGGGTGTGCACTTCCAGGCGTTATCCTGGCACAAATATACGCATCTATATACCCTTTCAGTCTCCTTCCTGTACCTTCTGACCATGCTCCCCTTTAACCTGGGCAGCTAGTTGAACTAATAGGCACAATCAGTGAACAAACAGTAGGGGCCCGACTGCGTCTGCATGAATTAGCCAGAGAGCCTTCTCCAGATTGCATTGTGTGGGGACAGGAGGAGTTTTAACTCTCTATGTGCAGTGGCCCTTCCATCTTCCCCAGTCTACCCTGTGCCAGATAACTGTATTAAACTCTTCAGAAATGTATGACTCATGGACTCTTTGAAATTCTGTGAAGTAGGTGTTGTTACTCCTGTATTCTGTATGGCAAAACAGAGACTCATAGCTGTAAAGTGGCACCCCTAGGACCTGTAAGAAGCAAAGGCAGAATCAGGATTTGAACTCACTTTTGTGTGACTCTAAAACCCATGTTGATTGATCTTGTAACTAAGTTTCATTTCTCTCTTCTGGGCTCCAGCTTACTTCCGTGTTTTGTCTTTGACATTTTGGCTATATCTCGCCTATGTGTTTTTACTTTCTACCTCTGTATGTGTCTTATCTCCCCTTGTAGACTGTAATCTCTTTTAGGGCATATGCTTTTCCCCATCTTTGTGCCTTTCATGGAGTCTAGAATATGTAGATACCCAATATAGGTGTTGAATGGAGTCAGTAAGTTACTTAAGAAAGATATTTGTTGGGGCTCCTGGGTGGCTCAGTTGGTTAAGCGTCTGACTTCGGCTCAGGTTATGATCTCACAGTTCGTGGGTTCGAGCCCCGTGTCAGGCTCTGTGCTGACAGCTGAGAGCCTGGAGCCTGCATCAGATTCTGTGTCTCTTTCTCCCTCCCCTGCTTATGCTCTGTCTCTATCTGTATCTCAAAAATAAAATAAAAACCTTAAAGAAAAAGATATTTGTTAGGAATGAGTCCAGATACCTTGTCTGGAGGGAAATATCAGATTCCCTCATTAATTTATGATATTTTTTTCCTCATCTGCCATGTTTATCATAATCCCTCTTTTTTTTTTAATTTTAATGTTTTTTATTTATTTCTGAGAGATAGACAGCATGAGCAAGGGAGGGTCAGAGAGAGAGGGAGATATAGAATCTGAAGCAGGCTCCAGGCTCTGAGCTAGCTGTCAGCACAGAGCCTGACACGGGGCTCGAACCCACGAACCGTGAGATCATGCCCTGAGCCGAAGTCGGACTCTTAACCAACTGAGCCACCCAAGCGTCCCTATCATAACCCCTCTTAGCATCTTCCAGGATGTAACCTGGACTTCATGAAATTCTTTGTTTGGTACCTCTGCCTGAATTTTGACTAATAACAAGATTACTTTTGGAGTCTGTGTTTGGAGATTTAAGGAAATATCTGTTGTGATTTAGATTCCTTTCTTCTCAGGCCCTGATTTAGAGCTCCACATGTAGAGAATCAGAAGTAAGGCTGGAGCCAGAACTGGAGCTTGTAAGTCTTGGTGGAGGGTATAGGTGGGGGCAGGGGTGTGGGACTGATTAAAGGGGAAGGAACAGTAGAGAAGTTCCTGCTTCTTGTTTTTGCTTGGGGCCTCACAGTCCAACCTTGACAGCTTACAGGAAGTTTGGGTAATATGCGAGGGAGAGGACAGGAAGAGTCATGGTTTGGTTATAGATTCAGAAGCTTCTTAGAATTTATGCAAGATGAAGAACATTTGGACTTTTGTTCGGCTTAAGTGCGTACCTGATTGGGGCTGTTAAGCTTTCATAGATGGAGGTGAAGAACATGCTCTTAGAATCCTGAGCCTGAACCAGAGCCTTGGGGAAATACTCAGGTGGTATTTGAGTAGAAAGGAGGAAAATAGCAGAAAGTGGAGATATTTATGGAGAATCTTAAGGCCTGAGAGAACTAAGAAAGGTCGTTTCTGGCTCTGCGACTAGGTTGACTGTTTCTTTACACTCATGAGTCTCACATGTGTAGCAGTTTCAGGGTAGAGGTGGAGACGCTCTTCTGTTGCAGTCGAACATTAAGGAAGTGGGCAACTCTTTAATATTCATTCTCAGTTTCTCCCTAGCTCTGGCCAGCCATAGCATGGGGGAGTGTTAGTTCAGAAACACTCTGAACTAGTTCACAGAGAACCCCCTCTGCGGGGGGCTCTCCAAGCTGCCTGGGTGGTTCAGGACTTTTAACTAAAATCCTTGGGTTAACTGAGAAGGTACAGCTTATAAGATACAAATTCCTTCTAGCCATCCTCCAGTCTTTCTTCTCCCTTTTCTAGCTCTTTGCCCAAGTATTTTTGCCCTTATTGTGTCCATGTTCTCATTTTTTTTTTTTAAATATTTTTATTTATTTCTAGGAGAGAGAGAGAGACAGCGTGAGCAGGGGAGGGTCAGAGAGAGGGAGTCACAGACTGAAACAGGCTCCAGGCTCTGAGCTGGCAGTCAGCACAGAGCCCGACGCGGGGCTCGAACCCACGAACCGCGAGATCATGACCTAAGCGAAAGTCGGACGCTTAACCGACTAAGCCACCCAGGCGCCCCTCCATGTTCTCATTTTGAATTCATGTTCAGATCAGCATGATCTGCCCTCACCACTCTAATGAAACTACTCTTGATGAGGTCACCAGGGGCCTTGTGACAAGACCAGTCTTCATCTTACTGGACCATCACTGCCAACCCCCCCACATCCTCTTTGAATCTATGTGTTTCTCCCTTGACATTTTGATGCATAGGCCCTGGTTTTCTTGTACTGTACTTTTGAAGTGTCTCTCATGGGCTGTCCTTTTGTGACATGCTCCTTTAAAAAGTGGGTATTCTTCCCAGGATCCTGTCCTTACTGCCTTCTCTTTCCACTCAGCCGTCTTAGATGAGGCCATCTATTGTGCATAGTTTCAACCATCCCTTAGAGGCTGCTAACAAGCTCAAAGCACTCTGCAGAGTTTCATGCTCATTTCTTGCCATGCTAAGCTTCTCTCTAGCATTCTGATTTTTTTTTTAATATTTTTTATTTATTTCTAGGGGAGAGAGAGAAAGAGACATCGTGAGCAGGGGAGGGTCAGAGAGAGAGGGAGACACAGACTGAAACAGGCTCCAGGCTCTGAGCTGGCAGTCAGCACAGAGCCCGACGCGGGGCTCGAACCCACAAACCGTGAGATCATGACCTAAGCGAAAGTCGACGCTCAACCGACTAAGCCACCCAGGCGCCCCAACTAGCATTCTGATTTTATCTTATTTTTTAATGTTTGTTTTCGAGAGAGAGAGAATGAGAAAGAGAGACAGGCAGAGTGTGAGCAGGGGAGGGGCAGCAAGAGAGGGAAACAAAATCCCAAGCAAACTCCTGGCTCTGAGCCGCCAGCATAGAGCCCGAAACGGGGCTTGAACCCATGAACCAAGATCATGACCTCAGCTGAAGTCGGACACCTAACCGTCTGAGCCACCCAGCTGCCCCCCAGTTTTAATATATGTGCTGCCAAAGCGAACACCATCCTCATTTCCAGTTTGCCTGCTAGACCTTTCTACCTGGATATCCTTGAAGTATCTGTAATTCAACATATGCAAGAATTACCTGAACTGAGTTCATTACATTCTTCCCCCAAATCTGCTCATCCACCTGCGTTCTTTATCTCCTTTGGTAGCTTTCACCATTCACCCTGTCACTTGCAGCCACACTCAAATTATATTAAGGAGAAGGCACTTTTTAATTTAAATCAGGAACACTTTGTGCAAGGGTTAGTCATTATTAGACATGGATGGACTGGCCACTGTACTATCTTTTAGGGCTGCTCTAAAGAGCTGCTAACAGTTAAAGATGATGTGAGTGAAGTCAGATTATAGTGGCTTAGGAGGGCATTGTCCTTGATGTTCATGGGAGTAAAGGCAGTGTGTCATGTGTGAACTTGTCACACGCTACGGGTTTAATGCAGGAATAGGTAAGACTTTGCCCCCTTGCACTCACTGATGGTTTTCTTAATTGTATCCTAGTGTTTGTAACATAGATGCTGAGGATATGTTTGTAACTGTAATGCTTTGCCAAATGTATTTTCCTTTCTATCTAGCTCCTTTAAAAAAAAGAAAGAAAGAAAGAAAAGGTGGGGCACCTGGGTGGCTCAGTCAGTTAAGCGTCTGACTTTGGCTCAGGTCATGATCTCACGGTTCATGAGTTTGAGGTCTGCATCTGGCTCTCTGCTGTCAGCACAGAGCCCAGGTCGGATCCTCTGTCCCCCTCCCTCTGCTCCTCTCCCACTTGCACTCTCTGTCTCTCTCAAAATAAATAAATTAAAAAAAAAAAAAAAAGGGGGATGCCTTGGTGGCTTAGTCAGTTAAGCGTCCGACTTTGGCTCAGGTCATGATCTTGCTGTTCGTGGGTTCAAGCCCTGCATAAGGTTCTGTGCTGACAGCTCAGAGCCTGGAGCCTGTTTCAGATTCTGTGTGTCTCCTTCTCTCTGTCCCCCCCCCCCCCACTCGTGCTCTGTCTCTCTCTGTCTCAAAAATAAATGAACTATATAAAAAATTTTTAAAAATATAAAAGGAGACAATGACTTAAAATTACATGGGGCGCTGGAGTGGCTCAGTCAGTTCAGTGTCTGCCTCCTGATTTCGGCTCATGGATTCCAGAGTCATGGATGGGATCAAGTCCTGTGTTAGTGTAGAGTCTGCTTAAGGTCTTTCTCTCTCTCCCTCTGCCCCACTTGCTCACTCTCTCACTCTCTCAAAAAAAACCCAAAAAACAAAAAACATAGGATTTTGGACCCAGAGAAGCTCTTCAGGTAGTAGTCATCTAGCCTAACCCTCACACAATTTCAGAAAATAACAATAATAATGATGATAGCTGGTAATAATTAGAATACCTAACATGTCTGACAGTTGACTAAATGCCAGGTATTATATTAAGTGCTTTACATGCATTTCCCCATATAATAATTACCCATGCGTTAGCTGTTGTTAGTGCTATTTTATAGATAAGGAAACTGAGGTCCAGAACGATTGAATAGCTGCATTGGAGTTAAGTATGCTGAAGCAGCTGTTGTGCAGAAAGATGAAGCATCTTGCTTGCTCAAGGTCAAGTTTTCCAGTTAGAGGCAGACCATGAGTAGAATCCAAATCTGAACTCAGCATATATTTTTGTTTTGAGCTGAAAATTCATTCCTTGTGGTCATTCGTGTCTCATTTCTTAATCCTTTTTAGTTTTAGTGAAATTGAATGAAGTAGAGGAAAGGATGGTTTAGAGTTAGGGTTTTTGGTGAGTTTTTTAAAGTTTATTTTTAAATAGGCAGCCTTCCCAGACTGACTGGGAATGTAGCAGAAGGCCTGAGAACCAGGAAGTGACACAGACCTGTTTATACCATCCCATTTGGAGGCCTTTGGGAAGTGATCCACAGAGATGGTAAAAAGTAAATATAACTGCATCAGCCAGTTCTTGTGGGCTTGCTATTTTTGACCTGGAGGAGGTGCTTCCTGCACAGCTATGAGTACTTTGGAAACCACAATCTAGCGCCTAAATATCTTGATTGAATGTATATACATAGGTATGTATTTCTCATTTACCAGACAGCAGCAGTCAGTGGGGCCTGGCAGACAAAATTACCACTTTCTTTCTTTTTTTTTTTCTTTTAAACTTTCTTTCTCTGCCATCCTTTTGGTGAATTGCTCTTCCGTTTGTCTTTCTTTATAATTAGCACTGTGCGTGCAGTCTGTCCTGAGAACTGACTAGGTATGTGCATGATCTTCACGGTCTGGTTCAACCTTTCTCTTTTCACTCCCCCTGTTCCCACTCTGAAGTCTTTGTTTTTACCTTCTCTGCATTCTCATAGCACTTTTATTTTATTTATTTTGTTCATTTTTAAAATATTTATTTATTTTTGAGAGAGAGATAGCATAAGCCGAGGAGGGGCAGAGAGAGACGAAGAGACAGAATCCAAAGCAGGCCCCAGACTCTGAGCTGCCAGCAGAGCCTGATGCAGGGCTTGAACTCATGTACTGTGAGATCATGACCTGAGCTGAAGTCAGCCGCTTAACCGACTTAGCCTGGCCAGGTGCCCCCTCATAGCAGTTTATTTTTTATTTTTAACAGCCCTTTTATTGGACCCTTGTAACACTTTCATGGTGTTACATAGATAAGCATAGAATTCCTCTCATGTAGATTGTGAATTCCATGGGAGTGAGGAATTCCTGTCTGGGCCGCACTTCATCCCTGTGATCACCCAAGCCTTGCACTGAAGACAGCCAGTAAATATTTGCTGAATTGCAGTATAATCACTGCAAACACAGAGCCCTAAGAAGCCACATTTAGCAAATCAGCTTCCCAGACTTTATTTGTCCGGTGGGTATTGAAACCTGCTCCACTCAGCTCTGCTAGGAACCAGACAGAGGGGTGTGATGACACATAGATGCATAGATGCGCCTCTGTGGTCTAGGAACCAATTACAGCCCCTTCTTCCAAGCATATGTTTTGCTACCTGGCCCAGACTTCAGGATTTATACCCCTTTCCCCTCCTGTTTTATACTTGTTGAAGCTTTGCCATCTCATATTTTCTATACAAATTATGTCTTTTGGGTTTATCTTTTTTCCTCCTCCAATGAACAAGTAAATGTTGGATGCTTTGAGGCACAGAAGGAGGCAGAGTTGGTGGTCTTGGCAGGAATTTATTGCCTGCAGTACATGCAACATATAGCAGTTGAGTAACTGAGCGGACCTTGGGCAGGGATACGATCGTTTGTCCCATTCATGGTCCAGGCAGTGATGCTTAGGGTTCAGAAGGGCCTTCCATGCTTACGGGCTGAATTGATGCAACTAATCTTTAATCTTGTATTTGGAAAACAAAAAAGCAGGGTGCCCTTTGTAGTAGGAAAGCAGAGAAGTATAGACTTTTGGCTCCTTGGATTTCATTTATCTGTAGAAGAGGGGTAATGGCACCTATTTCATGAGGTGAGTGTGTGTATATATGTAATAAACATGTAAGCTCTGTGTCCCATCTTTCCCTACACATGCTCAAACTAGAAAACCTCCTAGGTCCCGCTGGACACAAATATTGCTTTAGTATAGTCTCATATATAACTATTTAATTTTGCAGGAAGGAATGCTTAGTTCCTTAAAAGATACATTAAAAATTTTTTTATTTAAAAAGGTTATTTTAATATTTATTTTTAAGAGAGAGAGAGAGCGTGAGTGGGGGAGGGGCAGAGAGAGAGGGAGACACAGAATCTGAAGCAGGCTACAGGCTCTGAGCTGTCAGCACAGAGCCCGATGGATGTTGGGGCTTGAATTGACGAACTGCATGATCATGACTTGAGCTAAAGTCAGATACTTAATCGACTGAGTCACCCAGGTGCCCCCAAAAGATATATTTTTAGAACTTCATGGGAGAAAACCTTGGAGGTTCACTTGTGTAACCTGTTGGGTATTCTTTCATCTAAACTAGTTCGTGTTTGAGCGTAGGCTCAGGGCATACGTTTCCAACCCCGCTGAAACGGTGCCCTTTGTGAATCCAGTGGCGGCACGGTCAGAGCTGGTCAGAGTAGGAAGGGGCCTCGGCCCCCACTAATAGAGTGCCCACCATTCCATACGCTGTCCAGAAGCCTTCATGTTGATCTCATTTTGATTTCACAGCAACCTGGCAAAGTGGTATTGTGTATCTAGTTTATAGCTGAGAACTGAAAATGATTCGCCCCAGACCACCCAAGTAACAGTATCCAAGCGGGGCAGAGAATTCTGGCCTGGTCTGCAAGATCTTTCCACCATCCCAGCTTGCCTGAGAAATATTTAGTTGAACTATTTCATTTTACTGATGAGGAGACAGAGGCATAGGGAGGTGGTGTGATTTGTCCTAGTTCAGCCCATCAGTTATTGGTGAAGCTGAGACTAAAGAAGTGGTTTCCTGCCTTCAGGGTCGGAAATATACTGCCTGAGCCAAGTTCCTGCTCACAGCCACTCTGCCTTCACTCTTCTTTTTTCTTGTCTAGAGTCTGTGTGTGTTGTTTTGTTCTCTTCAGTAGTCTCTTTTCTTTGGGCCCCTGCAGTTCTGCAGTGATCCTGTGTGTCTCACGCGCGCGCATGAGCGTGTGTGTGTGCACGCGCACGTGCACATGTGCACACGTGGAGGCTGGGTTCTGTTGTTGTTGTCAGACATTTGTTATTTTTGGAAAGCACTTCAGTAACACTGTGTACAAATGGCCTATACAAATGTGCTGATGGATTGATTAAGCTCTAAATGGGAAAGTGGAGTTTCTGGAGTTTGCTGCAGTGCAGGGGGAGATAGATGCTAGGGTGGGTCTTGGGAGATGAAGGGGGAAGGGGGAGAGGGCTCCTTATGCAGAACAAAGAGGAAGGGCTTAACATTTCTTCCTTCCAGTTAGAACTTTTGTTTACTTATGTTTTCGGAGGAAATATTCCTGGGCCCCTCCTATTCCCTAGAAGACATTCCAGATTCCGAACTGAAAGGGCATTTGGGGATCATCCACGCCCACCCGCTGAAGACCAGGAAGGATGCCTGCGGCCAGTCCGCCACTGGCTGGCAGAGCTGGGACCTGGAGCTGTCTTACACATTCCTGTCCATGCCCCAGGGCTCCTGCCGTTAGGCATTAGGTCGTGTTAGGTCCTTAGGTCGGAGACTGTTAAAGAGAAGGCTTAGGCATGGCGGTGGGGGTGGTGTGTCTGCTGGTGTCCCTGCCCTGCCGTCCGAAGCCTGAGGAATACGTGGGGGGGTGTGACAGGAAGAGGATGTGGGGAGGAGTTCTGGGGAAGCCAGACAAGGGGACGAAGAATATCACAGCGATTCAGAAAAAACCGCTGACACCTACCCTATTTGGCTTAGGTGCCTTAGGAAAGCTGACTGTCATTTTGAGATTTCTAGGAGGTGAATTTTAATGAGTTTGACTTTGCATCTTTTGAGATGAAAAGATAAGGCAACATTCTGGCTGTCAAGGATCTCAAAGTCCAGTAGAAGACTTAGTGCCTGTTGAAGCCCTGGCAGGTTAGTGGCACAAAATAAAGGGGAAGATACAGAGGTTAGTGAGATTGGAAGGAGTCACGGACGGGGCCGGAAGCTAAAGACACCTAGAAGCAACTTCACTTTTTCATTTTGGAAGCAAGAGTGGGTGGCATTAGGATCTGATCCACGTTTAGATGTCTCTTGCTGCTGTGGCCTAGCTGTTTCAAGGTGAGTGGGAGGGCAGTGGTGGAGACATGGACTGGAAGCAAGCGAGCAGGAAGTGGGGCCCTCTCTGGCTCATTAGCTGCCTCTCTTATCAAACCCTCTGGGGGCCTTCGGACTTCTCAGAGTTAGGACTTCTTCTCTTTACACTCTAAAAGGTAATTAACTGGTTCAATTCTGGTCATGTTTCACGAACTCTTCTTTGTCTTCCACCATCACAGAGCAGCACTGGGGTTGGTGAAGATGGTTCATCAAAAAGAACAGACTTTCTGGTTGCAGACTCTGTACTGCCACCATCCTTCCGGACTAGGTTGGAGGCAAGAAAAGAATTTATGTTGGTTTTTCCCATTCAGTTCCCTCTCTTAACCAATGGAGAGATGGGCCATGATTTAGGAACTAATCTGTCCTGACAGTTATATGTAGACTGACGCTGACTTCCTAGAACTGTAGAGAAACCCACTTAGCACCTGGGAGCCCAGCTTTACAGAGGCAGGACTCGCTTGTCTCACAAAGGAGAGCTCAGTAGAGTGTGACATGACCCAGCCACTCCAGGAGGACTATGACATTCTCCAGGGGTAGACCCCAAGGCAGCCAGGCACATGGGCTGAGGAGATGTGGGCCCTGAGCTGTCTTGGGGACAGGGTGCTGAGGCTGTTTCATGGCTTGCCCCGCCGGCTGCTGCTGCTGCTGCTTCTCTAGGCTAGGCTGTGAGCCATATGTGAAGGTGACTCCCAGGACACTTTTAATCTTTTCAGGCTCTTTGGTTAACTGGGAAGCATCTATGGCAACAGCAAGCAAGCAGACCACGTGAACTTTAGGTTCATGTTACAGGTTGTCCTTTACTCCAGAAGCCTGTCATGTTTTCATCGTCGTTTGTTATGAGCAGTTTCTCAGATCTCTGCTCTGTTGGCTTCTAGGCCAGAACTGTAGATAGAAGGACCTGCGTCTTTTCAGTTTATAGAGTCTTTTGTATTTTGTCCTTTTTGAGCCTCACTAGAGAGTAGGGAGATACTTAAAGCAAGTAACAACCCCATTTTATAGATGAGGAAACAAAGCAGATGAGGTAAGTGGCTTCCCCAAGATCAGAGCCATGGATCCTCCTAGAGGATCATTCTGAACAGGAAATGAGTGTTCATGATGTTCAGCAGAGCACTGTCTCCCAGCTTTTAATGTTCTGAGTTCACAGAGCAGGAAAAGACCAGACGCTGACCTTGAGGGGCTGACATTCTAGCTCATGGGGTCTCTCTTTACCACACACTATTGGGGTGCAGTGGTAGTCCCAGGAAAGATTATCAGAAGGATGAATGCAGACTTTTCATGATTCCCCCTCACCCCAGAGGGGAAACTGGATGCTGGAGGAAGGATTGTGTTATACACAGAGACACTTGGATGTTGTGGAGAATTCCGTGACTGAGAGAGGCCGTAGAGCCTTTCTTAGATGTGCAAGTGGAAGCCAGGGAGCCTTCATGACCAGCCAGCTGTTTGGTGGCAGAGATGGGACTGACAGCAGCCTCAGGCTCCTTCTCTTTCCTCTCTTTTTACCTCTGAATTTAAATGTGACAGGCCTTGTGAGGGTGGGTGAGTGCCATCTTTAAACAGGAGGCTTAGTTCCAGGCTCTGCTTTATTTATTTATTTATTTAAATATTTTATTTATTTATTTTTATTTTTATTTTTTTAAAAATTTTTTTTAATGTTTTATTTATTTCTAGGAGAGAGAGAGAGAGAGAGACAGCGTGAGCAGGGGAGGGTCAGAGAGAGAGGGAGTCACAGACGGAAACAGGCTCCAGGCTCTGAGCTGGCAGTCAGCACAGAGCCCGACGCGGGGCTCGAACCCACAAACCGCGAGATCATGACCCAAGCGAAAGTCGGACACTTAACCAACTAAGCCACCCAGGCGCCCCAATATTTTATTTATTTTTGAGAGAGATATAGAGACAGCATGATCAGGGGAGGATCAGAGAGAGGGAGGCACAGAATCTGAAGCAGGCTCCAGGCTCTGAGCTAGCTGTCAGAACAGAGCCCGACGCGGGGCTCGAACCCACGAACCGTGAGATCATGACCTGAGCCGAAGTCGGACGCTCAACCGACTGAGCCACCCAGGCACCCCTCCAGGCTCTGCTTTAATCATAATTTTCCCCAGTATTTTTTTGTGGTAAAATATACATAAAATGAACTCGATCACCTTAACCAGTTGTCAGCCTGAAGGACAGTGACATGAAGCGCATTCACACTGTGTGCATCACCACTGTCCATCTCCAGAACTCCTGTCGTCTGGCCAGACTGAAACTCTGCACTGTACTTGTTAACCACTAACTCTCCGTCCCTTCCTTCCCCTGCCCCGGACAACCAGCATCTACTTCCTCTTCCTCCTCCACTCTCCTCCTCCCTCTCCTCCCTCCTCTTCTTCCTCTTCCTCCTCCTCTTCCTCTTTTTCTCTCTCCTCTTCTTCTCCTTCTCCTTCATCTTCCTATCCCCTTCCCCTTTCCCTCCTCCTCCTCCATGTATTTCTCTAGGGACAATGAATATCTAGTTAATTTTTTCTGAAGTGTTTTTCTTTTTTCTTATTTTTAATGTTGATTTATTTTTGAGAGACAGAGAGAGGAGGAGGGGCAGAGAGAGAGGGAGGCACAGAATCTGAAGCAGGCTCTAGGCTCTGAGCTGGCAGTGCAGAGCCTGATGTGGAGCTTGAACTCACAGACCACGAAATCACAACCTGAGCCGAACTTGAAGGCTTAATCACTGAGCCACCCAGGCGCCCCTCTCAAGTGTTTTTCTTTTCACTTGCTCTAAAGGCACAATTCACGTGCAGGTTTTATTTTATTTTTTAATTCTGTATTTAAAGCAGACCCCTTCTTAAAATAATGAGGTATGTATAGCATGACCCTTTCTCCACAGTAGCTGGGTTCTCCCATTCTGAGCAATGCCTTGGGGTCATAGGGCTTCACTTTTCTCTATATTGTTATTTCTGAAACACTACTGTTGGCCTAGCCTTGCATGTAAACACTCTCACTGACTACTCTCTACTCATCTTTTCTCTTCTTTGCAAAGCCCCCCTGTCATTACCCCATCTGTTCTGTGCTTGATCAGGTCTTAGGTTTCATAGTGGAATTGGTCCTTTTGCCCAGGTAGCTGCTTAAGCCATGGGGAGGAGTCCGTTGTTTCTTTAAAATAAGACAAAACAGGAACTCCTATTTGTGTATCTTTTTCTTAATTCTGTACTGGCTCCTCCCCACAGTATTCATGAGTTTGGCAAGGCATTTGTTCCCTGCCTTCAAGGAGCCTTGAGTCTGGTGAGGTGAGACAGATAAACATACAGACGTATTAACCTGTTAGGGGTACAGTCCTAGCAGGGTGCTCAGGACACTTTGGGAATAAGAAGGGGGTTAGTCCTACTGGAGGTGGGTGTGGTGTGAAGTGTCAGAAGAAAATTCCTCCACATGACTGTTGTGCTGAGCCCTGAAAGTGACTCTCATCCTGGCAGGAGGAGCAATCAGGTTTATTTGAATGTCAGTCCGTTTGTTGAGGGAGGAGACAGGCAATCTATAGAAAGACCTTGCTACGTTAATTTTATTTTACATTTTATCTGTTCGAATAGGTAATGCATGCACAAGGTACAATATACTCAAGGAGATTCAAAGGGAATACATATGGTGAAAAATGAGTTCTTTCCCTGTTAATCACTCACTTCTCCACCCTGAAGGCAATTATTAGCTCCCCATTTCTTGGGCATCATTCCAGGGAGAGATTTTCACAGCATGCAAAAGTGTGTGTTTGTGTGTGTGTGTGTGTGTGTCCCCTTTAAAAATACATGCATACTCACAAATGGTTTCTTCACGTGCTGATTTTGGAAGTTATTTCATACATGAAGACAGACTAGACCTGCCTAGTTCTTGTTATTATTTAATTTTTTTTTAAATCACAGGGCTTGAACTCAGGACCCTGAGATCAAGACCTGAGCTGAGATCAAGAGTTGGATGCTTAGCTGACTGAGACACTCAGGCGCCCCCTGCATAATTCTTTTTAGACCAGTACATGGTATTTTGTTATGTGTGTGTATGACCACTTGTTTAACTTGCCTCACTTCACTCTTTTGCCAGTACAAAGAATTCAGTGAATATCTTGCCTCTATATCATTGCTCATGTGATTTTTTTTTTTGAGGGCAGATTCTAGAAGCAGAACTGATAGGTTAGAGAATGTGTGCATTTAGGGGACAGATTTTGTCAAATTGCCCTCAAAAGAGCTCCACATTAATGATGCTAAGTTTAAGATCCGTTACCACTTTGTGCCCCTCCCCCCAATCCTTGCCAGAGTGATCTTCCTAAATGAATTTGGTCTTAAAACTCCTCTGTTTACGATCCTGTGAGCGGTGTACATGGTTTTCAAGGTAAAGTTTAACTTCTTTGGCCTAGCCCTTGACTCTGGTCTCTGCCAAAAGTGCTGGGCTCCCATTGTTCTCGTCCACTTGTATTTGGTACCTTCGTTTTTTCCTAAACCTGTGCATTAGCAGTCAGCATCACCTCTTCTGGGTGGCCTGTCTTGGTTACCTTCACTTGTGCACAGAACACCTAAGCACCACTCTGATCCAGCCCCATCCAGTCACCGTAGAAATATTTGTTGTGCACGTGCTGTAATGTGGCACAGCCAGGTGTTATTCTCAATGAACCACTGGTTGTTGCCTTCAGGGGGTGATGACTGCCTGGTTCAAATACCTACTGTGGATGAATCAAAAATGATAGCACCATTGCTAACGAGCCATATTCTTTAACCTCTTCTGACCTTGGTTTTGGCACCTGGTGAATGAGGAGGTAAACCCTGATGACCTCTAAGGTTTCTGAAGCTCAGGCCTTATTACTAATGACAACAGCAACAGCAGGCAGTATTTATTGAGTACTTGCAAAGTGCCGGGCACTGCCAAGTGCTTTATCTGATCCTAATCCTTGCATCTAACCTAAGAAGGCATATGGTTACTGTCCCAATTTTACAGATGAGGAAACTGAGACTAAGAGAGTGATTTGGCCACATGGTCATAATAGAGGACACAGATTGGAATTCTGGCATTCTAACTCTGATGTTCTTAGCCACATAAACGTATACACATTCCACACACTTACATACAGTTTTGTGTATTGTTTTGGGTCACGTACAGACTCCACCCTTAGACCTCTTCATGAACCATCCCTTTTCTACAGCTTTAAAGGCTCAAGTCGGAGTCTGGGTAAAAGATGTGGATAGAAAACCACTATACAGCTATTTGGGGGTAGTGACCCAGCAGCTAGCTCATGCTCATTGAAGGCCCTCCCAGCTACTTTTCCTTCGTACTGAAACAGCCCATGTTGCTGTTCGCAGTAACTCTCTTTAGAAGGGGATGTAGGCCTGAGTCAAGGCTTCAGACATGGATTAAAGGCAGGTCTGTTTAATATCCCTGGCAGAGTCTCAGGAGCCCCCTTTATTAGGGTTGTAGATGGCAGGCTCCCTTATCTAGTTACATAAAGCCTTATTAACGGAGAAGGAAGTGTGTATGGAATTTAAAAAAAGGGAGGATAATCTTATTATTTGGAATGCCTGTTATAAACAAGGGTAAATGAAATCAAATGTTGTTAACTAACGTGTAGTAGGCCCGTATCATAATGTATGATCAACTCAGCCGCTTCTCTGAAGGCCTGTAGAAAGTAACCCCTTAAAGTCTTGATCCCTGATACCTTTATTTTTTAGACCCTGGTTCCTCCTCTTCTGAAGTCATCCTCTGAACTAGAGTGGGTGGGGGAGCTAATTAACAATCACAGTCTATCCTCTCCCAGTCCTTGTCAGGGACAGCCAGCAGGCGTGGCCTCTGGGGTCACAGCCTGGAGTAATTGGTCCATTTTTGAGATTCATGGCTGTGGAGTCAGCGTCAGATCCTCAGGGACTCGTCGGGTCTCTGGCAGCTGAGCAAGCCTCACCGCCGTGGGCCCTTGGCTCCCGGCCGCGTTCCTTCTCTAGGCGGTGTAGTTCTCCCTTTAAGACACGCGTTCTCTATCCCCCACCCCCTCTTCGGTTGGTTGAACTCACTCCTGAGTCCAAATGGCAAAGGCAAAGCCTGGTGTAGCGCTCTGTGTCAATAGCTGCCTCTCTCTTTCTCTCTGCTGGAGGCGGTGGGGGCAGAGCGTGGGCAGCTCCTGAAAGTTCTTTCGTGCCTGACGGATCTCCAGGTGAGCCTGTGGCGGTCTCCCCGTCCTGGTGCGAGGATCTGGCCCCTAGGTGCCGACGCTGACGGCAGCATGCCATATTGCCCCACGTAGGGGCTGAAAAGCCACTTATGTGCCTGTCTCTTCTGGCAGCAGGAATTCAGTTACTAGGATTTTGTATATGACTGTGGCTTCCTTGCCAAAGTGCCTACTTGCAACTAACTTATGGCCAAAGTTTTCACTTATGTCCTTGTTTTCTGTTTGTTTTTTTACAGGTAAATCTACCCGTGGCTGACTTTAGAATTCTTCCTTCCGGCTTTTAAATTTTTTCTTTTTAAAATAACTCGGACGGATAAAAGATGTGCCATGGCAGGATAGCACCAAAGAGCACCTCAGCGTTGACCGTGGCCTCCGCGGGACATGGAGTGTTCCTTCCGCTGGTGATCCTTAGCACCCTCCTTGGAGACGGCCTTGCCTCAGGTGGGTCCTCGCCTGCCTCTGTGTGGGGGAGGGAAAAGACTCGGTACCACTGTTGGTCCCAAAGGCTAGGATAGGGCACTGTCCATCTAGCGGACACTTGCAGGGAGAACAGAGGGTGGTGGTAGGCTTTTGTGCTGTGGGAGAACAGGCGGCCAGTCCTGGGGGTGTGCCATTAAGGGGCCTCTTGAGTCAGTGGGGGGATGGGTGTGTAGGAGCCTACTGGGATGACACTGTCATCCCTTTGGCAGCAGCTGGTGTCATTGGGCAGAATGGAGGGTGCAGAGCACGACATATAACAGGGGTACAGGTTCTGGAATCAGACTGCCTGTGTTCCAAGTCCAGCCCTCCTGCTGCTGGCTCTGTGCCTGAGCAGAGCTCTCTACCTCTCAGCTACAGAATAGGATGACATTAGTCCCTACTTCAGAGGGGGGTTGTGAAGATTGTCTGAGATAACACAATAAGCCCTTCGTGATTGTTAGCTTTTTGCGTGTTTCTTGTCTTTCTGTGTTTTTTCTCAGAATAAGTACAGAGTTGAGGTGTTGTAACTGTGAAAGCAGGACTTGGTCACTGACACTATAAACTTCGTGATCCTGGATCCACTTAGGCATTCTGTGGCTCAGTTTCTCTATTTATCAAATGAGGAGGTTGACCCGGATACCTTTCAGGTCCTATCCACTTCTCTTAAGTCTGTATATTAATGATTGTAAGGACTTACTAGTTGAAGCTGGTGGCTGAGCTTGATCCTTGTTGCCTTCTGCTGCACTCTGAAGACCCTTCTTAGGTTCTCTTCATGTGTCCTCCTGACCTGGCATCCTTTTTAGAAAGCATGTATTTGGGTGTGTACCGTAGGCCTCTGGGGGCCGCTAGAGAACCTGCCTGTTTTCTGCAGGTGCCAGGAGGGGTTTCCACTAATTATGAATGAACTCAGCAGTAATGGGGCCCCTGCCAGCCTTCATTAGCTGCATTTATATGGCGGTTTTCTTTGGACAGCATTCGCTGGAGATGGGTCTCAGATTCTGGAAGGGGACTTGAAGGACAGGAGCAGTGTGATATAGTGCCATGTCTACAGTCCCCATACAGTGCTCTTTCTCATTCTTTCTTATTTTTGAACACTTTGTTGTTTTTTCTAAGTTTATTTATTTATTTTGAGAGAGAACATGAGCAGGGAAGGGACAGAGAGACAGAATCCCAAGCAGGTTCTGCGTTGTCTGCACAGAGCCCATGCACCATGAGATCGTGACCTCAGTGGAAATCAAGAGTCAGGTGCTTAATCGACTGAGCCACCCAGGCGCCCCTCTCTCATTCTCTCTTTATCAACTCCTACCTAACCCGCTTATCCTCAACTCCTACCTAATCTGCTTACCCAACACATAAAGATAGTGGTGCAGTCTTATCTAAGCTTTTACTTCTGAATTGTTGGGAGAAATAGTTTCCCATTTGTTGTTGCCTTTTCCTCCACCCACGTACATAGTTCCCTCTTCGGCTGCCTCTTCTTCACCTTGTTCTGACACTTAAACCTTTCCCACAAAGCATAAGACCTCTTTGGCTGTGAGGAGCCCCTGGCACAAGCAAGGAGGCCACTAATGGTTAAGTCCCTACAGTGTGGACATCATGACTATATGAGGTTTCAAAGGAAAAGAAGGCCAGCCTACACCAATTGTGTAGCCAGATGAACCGGGACTTATGTTTGCAGGGCTTAGAAGCTAGAGCCAGAGGAGGCCTCTAGAAGCTGTGGTCACAGAGCCATAGAATATAGAGATCCTGTTGTACTCACCACTGTATCTCCAGTGCAGATGTTGGCAAACGACAGTCCACAGTCCAAATCCTTCCTCCTCCTTTTGTATGGCCTACGAGCTAAGAATGGTTTTTATATCTTTAAATGATTGGGGGGAAAAAATCAAAGAAATGTTTGTTCGTTGTATTTATAAATATAAATATGACTGTGTTTGTGCTACAGTGGCAGTGTTGGATGGTTGTGATATAGACTGTTTCACCCCCGAAGTCTAAAGTATTTAGACTTTAAGATATTTGGTCCTTTATAGAAGAGATTTGCCACCCTACCCCTAGCCTAGAACAGATAGTGCTCAATAACTATATGCATGAATGGAATAACTGTCAAGAGCTAGGATTTTAGAGGTCATACACTTGCCCAGGGTCCTAGGGCCAAGGCTCCAGAACTTGACCTAGTGCCTAGTATGCTACCAAGACCACCTTCTTCCAAGGCTCCATGAGGGAAGCCATATCATTGTGTGACCTGGCAATTTTAGGGCAGAATGTCTGCCTTTGGTGTCTGAAGTCTTCAGCCTCCTTAGCTTCGTTAAGCCATTCCACCTACTGCCACCCTCCGTTTTATGGGTTCCACCCATTTCCCCTCCCATTTCCCACCCCATTTTCCAACTACCCACACCTTCCCAACTTTCCATCCAAAGTCTGAATTCAATTATCAGGAACTGATGTTTCAGACTGGCTGGATAAAGGGATTATTATTCTCCAATGTGGAAAAATGTATGTCTGTAGCATGGGCTCAGAGCTGGATGGAAAAGTTGGCTCTGTAATTTTTTCCCCTCCCCCATCTGCAAAGAATCCTCCCTCCCCTGGCCCCCCCACCCCCCCAAGTCTCTTCTACTTCCCATAAAACATGTGTACTGGCACAGAGCAGGATGCAGCAGGGGAATGGGTTTTACCATTACTTAGATCCAGCGCACCAGTTGCTGCCAGTGTTTTCCCCTCTGGAGTGGCTTCTCAGCGAAGAAGGCACGCACTCCTTGGCCTGCAACCCAAAGCACACCTGTGCCTGCCATAAGCAGCTTGCCAAGAAACTAAAACTCTCAGATACCCTGAAGTTGAGGAAAGGCACGTCAGTTCAGGAAAAGTCCTGTCTTCCTCTTCGTGAGTATATCTTAACCTGCTCCTGTGGCTGCACTTGAACACCCATCCCAGAGGCATTGTAAAATGAGGTGCTTGTGAAGTACACAGCCTTTGTTACCCTGTGGACTCTAGTCTTTGTGTGTACACACACACTTGTGACTGTGAGAATCCCACTGGACACATGTAAGTGGGCGTCTTCCAGGGGGCGGTTCATGTGTAGAGTCTCTGGTTATAAATACCACAGTCACCCTTAGTCTTGGGCATAATTGCTCAGGTCTGGAAGAAAAGAATCGTGAAGGAACAGACACTTGAGAGTTCTGGGGCAGAGTTCTGCTGTGATCAAGTTCAGTTTTCCTTCTTGGTTTCTCTTATCTACACTTGGAGATTTGGAGTGTAGATAATAATGGAGACGGTGGTAGGGAGGCAGTGGGTCCAGCTTCCTCCTCGGTCATTCTGGAAACAGAGATGGGGATAATTATTGGAAGGAGTGGCAAAAGGAAGAGTACCTTTACTCTTCACACGTGGTCACACCACACAGCAGAAGCCCAGAATTGAAAATAAAATTATATGCATAGTACCCAGGTTGCCTCTCTTCTTGGACCAGAGAGGAATCAGGGTCCCAGCCAGGCAGCAGCCTCTCTCAGATCTCACACAACTCCTTCCCTTCACCTGGGATTTTAAGAAACTTGCTTTAGGACCTTAGGCAAATCATTTGACCTCTCTGTGTCTCCTTTAAAACAGAAACAGAATCCTTAAGGGTGTTAGATTGGTGTTGTGTAGACTAATAAAAATGATTGGAAGGCACCTGGCATATAAAATGTGTGGTGTAATTCCCAAATAACAACAACAACAGAGTTGGTATGTGACCCACTGCTGAGTCATGCTGGGCAGGAGATTTTATGCAGATGACCTCCTTTGCTGTCTTTAAAAAACAGAACTGAAGATGCAAAGTCATTTTTTGTGTTGGGGATAAGGAGTTGGGAGGAGGTGTCAAATTTGACCAGTTGAGGAAGTTTTGGTTACTTCTGGAAACCTCTTTGCCTTCCAGAAAGCTGTTTGCATAGTCTGATGGTCTCAACCCAGCTGGCCTGCTGACTCATGCAAAAAGCTTTTGATTTTCATTCTCTCCCTCCTGAGCATTTGCTGAAAAAACTCAATATTTTATTTGTTTCTGATTTCCCCCCCTCAAGAGTGTTTCCATGATACTTTAGGCCATGTTAAACATCACACAAGCACTAAAGCTGTTTTAAAATATCTTCTGTGTTTCTGTGCAGCATAGTGAGAAAGCATGGCAGTTAGTGTTCACCAAAGAGGGAAAGAAACCATGGAGAACATGGCTCTCAGGGGTAGGATATGGCTTTGGCCCTTCATGTTGCCATGGTGGAGGGATGTTGGCAAGTGGCCCTGGCTCACTCGCATTTCTGAAGGTACCTGGAGTCGAAGATCCTGTACACTGAGCTGGGAGGAGGGGAGAGGCAGGAAGTTGACTTGTATAGAGCATCATCTATGAGTCAGGCTCTCTGTGTGTCATCCCATTTAAAGCCCCCCAGAAAAGCCTGTGAGCTAGGTGGTCATGTAACCATTTTACAGATGAGAAACTAAGGCAGAGAGAGGTTACGTAACCTGCTCCGAGACAGGTGGTTGTCTCCGGGGAAGCCGGCTGGGATTCGCACCCAGTCTGCCCAGCTCTGCCGCCCATGGTCTGTTGAGAAGCGCACTGCGTGTGCTGAGTGGCAACAGGCTTCTCTGAGACCCATTTCTTGTGTCACCCTGTTGGAGCACTCAGGGCCATGTTCGGGCGATTCTTCTGACAGAGGAAGAAAGACGCCATCTGTGTTTCCTCCCCTGAATAGAGGGTGCAGGAGTCCTCTCTCGGCTACTGTGTTTGCCTCTGTGGTGGTTTCTGTTCTCATGTACAAGGGCCCTTGGTTGTTTGGTTCCCAGTTTAGGCACACGGGTTACCAAGGCAGTGCTATTCTTGGAAAGGAACAATAGGGACCACAGCAAATTGTTTGCTAAATGAGGATGTAGTTCCCAAAACATCCTCAGCATCTTCCTGTCAGTTGTAAACACTGCTGATGAGGTCATGTAGTCTCTCTGCGGTATAATTACCTGTGACTATAAAAAGACTTGGAGATTGTGGGAGGAGGCTGGATGGGTCATTATGGGCTGGATGGGCTTGCTGAACCCTGGCGTCTCAAAAAGACATTGAGAAATTACCCTCCTCAGACTAATTGTCGAGCTGTGTTTAGGACATTCCGAACACATGATATCAGCTTTGCATTGTAACTTGTGAAGAACGGAAACCAGGAGTCCACCAAAGAGAAGACCTAAGTGGGTTTCAGTTGGGCTAAAGCTCTCAGTAAGCACAGATTCCACCTTTTAAGCAAAGGTGCCCTACGACACTGGCCTAATTTGTGAGCTAGGATGTTATCCTTACCGGCCCAACTCCTGCAAAAGGGGTCACAGAGTGCTAAAAACAAAACAATCTAGGATCGGCTTTCAGAGTTTGCAGATTAAGCTTTTCATCACCTCTTCCCCTCTGGGAGATTCCTTTCCTCTGCATCACTCAGGAGTGTGAACCTGCAGAGGGCATGAGCAGCCCTCACTCCCATTCCAGGTGTCTGGTGCCAGTGTGGCTGGCTCCCTGGAGTGTGGCCAGATCAGGAGTGACCTTGGCAGGCCTTGTGTTTAGCTTTGAGACCCAGAGGGACAGCAGCATTTAGAGACAGCCTTTCATGCTGCTGGGTGAAAGAGAGGGGTGCTGGCTGCTGACCTCACCTAGCCCTGTTCACGCATCTCACCTAAAGCCAATGTGAAGCATGAAATCTGAATGTACCGGAAGATAAGGATAAGATTATAACTGTTTCTTTAAAAAGTTTATTTAAGTAATCTCTACTCACAACTCCAGGATCAAGAGTCACATAGGCTTCCAACTGAGCCAGCCAGGAACCCTAGATCATAACTACGAAAAAAAGATTATCTCCTAACATTTGTTCACATAGCTGTCTCTTGTCAGGTGGTGTAGGACTCAACTCATAAACACCTTAAAGTAGTAAATACCACCTACAGCTCTTCAAGGGGCCACCGAGGTCACTAGTGCAGCTCAGCATAACATCTAGCTCTTATCCTTTAGGTCTGCCCCTTGTTTGTTTGTTGCTTTTAATTCCAGTATAATTAACATACTGGGTCACATTAGTTTCAAGTGTACAATATAGTGATTTTACAATTCTGTACATTTGTTGTGATCATAGTAAGTGTACTTGTAATTCCCTTTGCCTATTTTTTTAAATGTTTTTATTTATTTTTGAGAGAGAGAGAGAACAACGTGAGCTGGGTAGGGGCAGAGAGAGAGACACACACACACACAAAATCTGAAGCAGGCTCCAGGCTCTGAGCTGTCCGCACAGAGTCCCATGCGGGGCTTGAATTCGTGAACCGCGAGATCATGACCTGAGCTGCAGTCGGATGCCTAATGGACTGAGCCACCCAGGCGCCCTCCCCTTCACATATTTCATCCATCCACCCACTCACCTCCCCTCTGGTAACTGTTCTCTATAGTTTAGAGTCTGGTTTTTGTTTTTTGGTGTTTTTTGTTGGGGTGGCAGGGAGGGTCGTCTCTCTGGTTTTTTTTTTTCTATGCTTGTTTTGTTTCTTAAATTCCACTTAAGAGTGAGGTCATAAGGTATTTGTCATTCTCAGACAACTTATTTCACTTAGCATTATATCCTGCAGATCCATCCATGTTGTTGCAGAGGGCAAGATTTCATTCTTTTTTATTGACTCCTTGTTTTTAGGCAATGTAGTTTGAGTAAAAGCATGGACCTTGGAGTCTAGCTGCCTGGGTTTGGGTATTTTGAATATGGCCCCTACTCATAGTTATCTGTTACCCTGAATAATTTTCCTGACCTCACTGCCAGTGTTTCCCTAGAATGGGGATGATAATAGTGACTACTTCATAAGACTATTGGGAGAATTAAATAAGAATGTATGTATAAAGCACTTAGGACATGGCCTGGCATACAGAGAAGTAATTCCCACATTGAAATATCCGATTCTACCAGCAGTTGCTACAGCCTGCGCTTCTGATGCCACACAGCTAATTAATTCAGACAGACTCAAGTTGGAAGGTGTTCTTCTGTAGTCTTGTAGTCTGTTTGATTCCATTCAGTACATACTCAGTAGAGTTGACTACATACTGCCTGAGTTACTCATAATTCCCAAGCCCGTAATTCTCAAATACTGCATGTTAGCATCCTACATATGAAGACAAGGAGAAAAGGGCAGCAGTGCCCCTTTGCGATGTTGTTGCTGGGGTAGGGGTGTGAGGCCAGCTAGGTAATCTCACAGTAAGCCATTCCTTTCATTCCCTCCAGAGAGGCTCCTCGTTGGCATTTCAGAGCCAGGGTTCCTCAAAGCTGCTTATTAGGAACTTTAGGAGTTATTTTGCAAATTAAAGACATTATTTCCTTTTATCAGCACCGTGATGTGATTTTAAAAGATTCTTAAACACACCTGGGAGAATACAGCATTGGAATCAAGTAAGAACTCTTATGTCTCCTCTCCATTTGATAATCCTTTGGCCTTCTCCTACTTTTCTTAGCTATTTTGACAGCATTTCTTTTAAGAGCCTTTTCTAGCTAGATTCATTTGCTTCCCCAGAGATGGGGATTTTCCCCACATTTAGCTTCATTGACTTAACTCTGTCAGTAGCCCGGTCTCTTAAAGTACAATTGTTTAATCATTCAGAATTCTGGGAAGTAGTGCAGAGCAGATAAACAGTTTCTTTTCAAGGTATCTTCTTGCAAAGTTTTTTTTTTGTTTTTTGTTTTTAATTCACAAAAGTATTTTAGGCATTTCAACCCAAGAGGGGAAATGTATTTCAGGAAGTTATGGCCAAGTATAAACAGGGTTATAAAATAACTGTGCTGTAGCCTTTGTTATTCTGAGTAACAAGCAACACTTTATGAAATCTGAAAGGCTTGACAATCAGTTCTTCACATGTAGTAGACTCATGTCTCCTTGGGAGAGGCCAGGACCTGTGTGTCTATTGTCACTGGCTCGAGTTCTGACAGTTGGGCCTTGTTGACTCTGGCAATGGTGGGAGGTACAAGAGAATGTTGTTGGGATTGTCAACCTCCAGATGAGGACTGAGTGGGCCTGAGGAGCAGCCCAGCAATGTTTACTGAGCACTGGTCATGGCACAGTGAGGTGTCGCAGCAGATGGGAGGGAAGCCTAGGTTATTTCTGCTTCCCAGTTGATCTTATGACTTTGGAGGCCAGATAAGCCTTTTGCAAAAGGACCCTGTGGTGTCTGGAGCCAGTGCAGCTCCACTAGACCTCCTGATGACCATGTGTGACCGCTCAGAATTGCTGCCTAATGGCCTATGAAGTTAGCTTGTGACTACAGTAGGCTGTGTGACTCTCTGTTTCAGGAATCCCGCACAGTAGACCCCTTCAGTTTCTGGTCTTTGAGGTCCTCCCCTGTACATGACTCTTCAACTGGGTTCTTCGTATGTAAGTGTTTGCCCATAAGCTCCTTGAACGTAAGGACAAAGTCCTTTATATGTTTGCTCCTTTTCTGTAACCAGACCAGTGATCATCCCAGATGGACCCAACCTGGGAAATGTCCTCTGTGGGGTGAGGGGTCCCTCCCAGCAGGGCTGTGCAGAATCATGGCTTGTCCTGCACATGAAGAGAAGGTAGCCAAGTGCACAGCAACTGTGAGCTGCAGTATCTTGTGGGTCTCTGCACTGATTTATGGTTCCCCGTAAGATTCCATCCCCAGCTTTCTGGGGGAGTTAAGAACCGTGTGAAAGTGCCTCTGTGCCTTAGGGGATGCAGGTGGTGAGGCTCTTCTAAGGAGAAAGGAGTGGGACTGGGAAGACTGCCTTCGAGAGCTCCTTGCAGTGTGCGGACTTTCAAGCTGGGTGAGGAACTTTGAACCCAGTATGGGTGTGGGTCCCCTTAGGTGATGGGAAGGAAGAAAGGTGGGTTCTCTCCTGGGGAGGAAAGTTCAGGAGGAGGAATGCATGCTGGCTCTGAAACATTTCCTGACACTGGGGAGGGACTGGGGAGGAGCTGCTTGAATGGGTTTGGCTCCCCTTTCCCACCCATAACTCCTTCTACTCCGTTCCTCAAGTCAAGAATAAGGGGGCTCCTTTTCCCTGCACAGTAGCACCTTCAAGCCTATTCTCACTGTTCTTCCAGTGGCTACATTTCTATGGCTGGAATCCTGCCTCTTCCCGTCCCTCCCAAACCTCTCATCATCCTTCAGAATCCAATTCAAAGTCATCTCTATGAGACATCACTCATCCCCTTACCCATTTGAATTAATAGGGTCTGGGAAGGAGAGAAGGCTTTGTGGATATTTCTTGAACTAGCAGGCACTCCTAGTCCTTTCTCTTGAGAATGTTAGAGTGGTTTTCTGATGATGAACAGGATTCCAGTTCCTAGAACTGTGACTGTCTTTGATTTGAAGGGATTGGGCTGTTTGTTAAGATTCTTTGGGAAGCCCAAATCCTTTGTTCTGCAGATCATGATACACACACCCTATAGACTTGCTCAAGATCTACTGAGTCAAGGCTGCTGGGGTACACACTGGCTTTGGTGTTTTCCCAAACGCACTGCCTCGTTTAGCAGGCATGTATTGACATAAGGTGGGCAGGGAGTTATATAATGCCATGGAGGGCTTTCTGGAGCTAGGTACTGGACTGGATCGTGGTGGAAGTTCTCACACGTAGTTGGGTCCTCATGGTAAACCTGTGAGAGGGGGCCATGTGCAGCCAGGAGCGTGTCTGACAAGGACTCCTTATTTCAGCCTGTCTGAGTCACAGCACAGGGTCCCATGGGGGTCTAGCTTGAGTCTGGAATCCCACAGGAGGCTGACGGGTGTGGGAGGCTCCTAATTGATTTGGAAGGGAGGGTAGTGGAGGAGCGAGCAGCTGGCATCTGTGGCGTACAGGTGTATTCCAGGCCTCTTCAACTTGGATCAGAGCTGGGGTAATTGGAGACGTCGGGGTGAGGACTGTCTGTGATTTGATGTGTTTGGGGGTGCAGAGAACTGTTGTGACTTCCAGCAGAGCTGTGTCTCAGGTTTCTTCAGAGTGGCTCTCTGCAGAGGAACCCCTTCACCACGCCATTGTTCTCTGCACTTTGTTGTTAGGCGGTTCAGACGATCAAGGTCCCAGCCTTGGCATTCAGAAATTCTGTTAGCAGTAATGGCAGACTTTGGCCTTGCAGGAAAAGTGAAGATTGTGAAT
Organism: Proteles cristata cristata; assembly: GCA_017311185.1. NCBI lineage: Eukaryota > Metazoa > Chordata > Mammalia > Carnivora > Hyaenidae > Proteles > Proteles cristata. The sequence continues at coordinate 287,609 of JAESUZ010004260.1, forward strand.
AATAGGATTAGATGTAATATATGTACAAGTGCTGGGTAAACAATAAAAGTCTGTTCGAATGGAAGGGATTATTTTAATGTTCCTTTTTTAAGTCTGCGTCTCTTCTCTGAATTGCTCAAAGCACTTGGTTGACACTAACTGGTTAATCTTTCAGTTATCCCTGGGTGAGAGGCTGGTATTTAATAGCCCCCTTTGTATATAGGATCAAACTAAAGTTTCCAACAGAGCCCCAAAGTTTGAAGCCCAAATCTATGGAGCCTGAATTAAAAGTTTGGGCCTCTGAATGTGATAATGCCTCATTTCTGGGAATAAAAGAAGGTGAAAGGAGGAAGGGAGAGATCATTAAAAATTTTTTTTTAATTTTGTTTTAATGTTTATTTTTGAGAGAGAGCAAATGGGAGGGACAGAGAGGGAGACACAGAATCTGAAACAGGCTCCAGGCTCTGAGCTGTCAGCACAGAGCCCGATGCAGGGCTTGAACCCAAGAACCATGAGATCATGACCTGAGCTGAAGTCAGACACTCAACCGACTGAGCCACCCAGGCGGCCCCCCCAACCCCATTTTTATTTCTTTTCACAGACACTAGTCAGGCCAGACAGGATTGCTACAGTCAGGATTTTGAGAGACATGAAAATCTGACCTCCATTTTTGTCTGAGAAGCCATGGGGTCCCTGTTGAGAATTATGCCCTCATGTAAGCTAGGGAAGCAGGAGGCTAGTCCGTGTAGGCTTGGGACAAGGGACGCAGAGAAGGAGCTGACAGGGCTCTCAGTTCTGCTCTATTCAGGCTGTGCTTGCAGTCCCTGAAGTGCCAGGCTCTGCATAGCGGTTTCAGCTTCCTGGCACACACCAGTGCAAGCCCACTCCTCCTCTGTTGTGTCCCAGGAGGTATCCGGGCGCCTAAAGCAGGCGCTTGTGGTTCGCAGGTCTCAGGGGGAATCCCCAGGGAGGTGGGTTCAGAAACCTCCCTGAGTATGTGCCCAGGCCAGTTTTACTGCAGAACAAGTGCCTGCAGCCTGCATTTGGTGGCCTGGCATCTGGGCAGATGATCCTCAGGTCAGTGCTGCGGTCAGGGAATGGCCTAGGCCCACCGGCCCACCTTTTTCCCTTCTCAAAGGTCTCATGAGTCAGAAGCGAGTGAAGACCGCTCCCATTTTGTTCACATTGCTAAATATGGTCCTGTGGGGTCACCGTTCTCTCCATTCCCATGCTTTCCTGCCCCTGGTTAAGGCTTAAAGACAGTTCATATACTTTCTTGCACAAGGTCTTGAACCCTGGAAGCAAGAGAAGAATGTGCTGAGTTGGGAAGCTCCTCCTAGTGGCAGCTGCCTGGTCTCCTAGGCCTGAGATTCTAGACGTCGTTCAGGTGCGCCAGTTAGAAGTCACATACTTGTGAGAGAAGCAACAGGCTGAACCTCACAGTTTATACATACTCCTGGGTCTCAGATCTGCGCGTGTGTTAGAATCCCCTGGAGGCCTCAGATTGCGGGGCTTGCTCCAGAGTTTCTGATTCAGCAGGCCCCAGCATTTGTATTTCTGTTGAATTCTTAATGCTGCTGCTGCTGATCTGGGGACCACACTTTGGGAACCACCAGTTTACACTTGAGGTGAACAAGCCCATCTGATCCTTCTGAGAGCAAATTTTGGGAAGATGAGAACAGGGATGGAGAGGTCTTGAACCCACTGTGAGGAAGATGGTTCAGAAACAGAAAGTTGCAGGCAGACCCACATAATTTAGAACCTGGGAAAAAGTTAAGTGAGTAAGTAAGGGAGGAAGCTTACAGGTCTGTCACTTACCTTCTCTGAGCGGGCCCTGGTCCTTGCTGACTGGCCTGCAGAGAGTGGGGGCCAGACCTAGTGAGCCTCTGGCTAGGTCACATTGGGCGTCCTCCCTCCACGTATTCTGCCCTCCTGGGCAGCAGGCAGTTCTCACAGTCTGCATTTGAGGAGGCCTGTGCAGCTTGAGGCCTGAGGTATGAAGAGCAGAGCACTGAGCTGGGGGTGCCAGGCAGCAGCCCAGCAGTGCTTCTAAAGAACAGTAACTAAAGGCCCTTTTTGCTCGGGGGTGACGTGAAGGTTGGACTTGCTTTCCAGGGCCCTTTGAGCTCTGGGATTCTCTAATGTGTCTTCTGACAGCTTTGCCCCCGCAGTCAGGAACTTCTGCTTGTTACTTGTTTTTTTATGTTTTATGTGTGTGAGAACTTCTGTTGATAAGCAATATTGATCAGAAGCCCATCCAGAGACTGGCTTGCTGAAAGTGAAACCAGAGAAGAGTTTGAGAATTGGAGTCGCTTCTTTTCTAGAGCATCTCTGGCCTCTGCCGTTACTGTGCTGCTTCCATAAGACCTGTGTCTAGAGAGGAATGACTTAGCATCCTTGTCTAGTCCTGACCCCTTTATTCCACATTGTCACACTCGACTGCAAGGTCTCACAGACTTTCTGTTCAGTTCCCATTTTCAGGGTGCTCCGGATTGCTGTTCCATATCCTCCGCTGTCCGGCATGGTGCTCTCGGCCGGCCTGGGTAAATATTTGCTGGGTGGTTGGAATGGAGGGTTGTATCCCTCTATCCCTCCTTTCTTTCTTCTATTTCTCCCCTCCTTCCAGCCCGGCATAATTGTCCTCTTTCGCCTTTCCCCCTTTCCTTCCTCTGTGCTCATTTTACGCCCCCTGCACTCCGGCACAGCGAGCCTTCTGTGTTTGTGTGTTGAGTGTGGTAGGAGCTGGGGTGTTCCCGAGATCATGGAAGGCCCTACTCAAGCCATCTGTGTGAGGGGCACCTCCAGAGTGCCCCAGTCCTTGCCTTTTCCCTTTTCTCGTTGCCCACTTTTCTAGGGTAGTTATAAGTTACAGAATGTTTTCACCATCCCAGGGGGAATTTGCTGTTCTTCAGATTGAATTTGACCTCGTCTTTCTGCCTTTATTTTCTGCTGTTTGTATTGGCAAACTAAAGGACTCCTGGCTTGGAAAGAATTAGCTCGTCTGCCTCAAGACCATTGTCTGGCCCTGTCTCTCCAGCCTCTGAAGAGGCGAACAGAAGATTTCTCAGCCTTGGCTAATTGTCACTTAGCCCCTCTGTTTCTGCCCGGGTGGCTTTCAGGAAACTCAGTCCTGAACAGCCCAAGGTTTTCATTGAAACAGGAAAAGATTGAGATTGATTTCATTCATTTTAAGTGAAATCACCGGCCTTTTGATGATTCCATTAATTTCCTCCCTTCTGCAACCCTCCTGTGAGTAGTAATTGGAAATCTTGCCCCTGTTTCTCATTTCCCCCCACTACCCTGCTTTAATCTGAGACAGCTGGCTACCTCACTCTGCTTTTTCATTTGCTGGAAGAGTGGTTTGAAGATGATTTTAATGACAGCCTTCAACAGTACTTCCAGAAGCTGAAACTGTTTCTGCACTTAAGTTTTCACCCACTCAGGGGCCTCAGTCTTGATCACCTGCTGCTATAAAATTTTACTTAGTTCTTGGTGTACAGATGGGAAGGAGTCCCCAGGGTCTCTTGTCCAGGCAGTATCTGCAAACTTTTTATCACTCAGCGTTTGTAGTCCACCAGACACAGTTCTGGTTACTGAGTGTTTCCCTGGTACCTCCTCCCTGCCCTGGTGGGAGTGCAGAGGCCTAAGAAGGTGGGGTCCTAGCAGACCGCTGGCTGCCCATACACCTTGGCAACTGTAGTCTCTGAGGCTTTCTCTCTCTGTATTTTTATGGTTGCACTCTCTATTTTTGTGGATTAACTGTAAAGAAGAATAAGTAATATAAATCACCTCTTATCAGAGAAATAGCAGGGAACAGTAGCTAAACAGCTTACCCCTGTTGGCAGTTGACGACATGAAATCCCTTTCTCATATACCATGTCCTATTGCTGTTGTCACAGTAAACTTCTCACAGCCAGTAAAGGATAAAGCTGGGATCTGAACCCAAGTCCTCCCATTGTAAAGCAGTTAATTTCTGTACAGATTTTGTGAGTGTGTTTTTAACATGACATCCCCATGCCATTGTCTTTAGCTTTATTTTGGCCACTTCAGTGTTAAGAAGCTATTATATAGGGGCACCTGGGTGGCTCAGTCGGTTAAGGGTCTGTCTTCAGTTCAGGTCATAATCTTCTGGTTTGTGAGTTTGAGCCCCACGTCAGGCTCTGTGCTGACAGCTCACAGCCTGGAGCCTGCTTTGGATTCTGTGTCTCCCTCTCACTGCCCCTCCCCTGCTCAAGCTCTGTCTCTGTCTCTCTGTCTCTCTCTCTCTGAAAAATAAACATAAAAAAAAAGAAGCTATTATATATATACACTGGGCCCTCTGCCAGGGACTGAGGGCCTCACATCTAATTGGGGGAAAAGATAAGACAGAATACATCTTCATCCCCCTTGAGTGGTTCAGGTAGAGTGCTATTAGAAAGAAAAGAATTAATGCCGATATCATCCAGGAAGGTTCCTAGAAGAGCCAAGACTTCTGCTGGGCCTTGTGGGGAGAGTTGGGAAAGGAAGTTGGGTTGGTGTTTGTCTGCCTGAGATTCTGGGATACAGAGAAAATGGTGAGATTTTGGTCCCTTCATCAGACTTAGAAAACCAGCATGCTCTGGAGTGATGCTTTTCCAATGGTACTGTGCTTTTAAAACCCAATTTGCACACCCCATGACCGCCGAGAATAATTTGGTCAGTCTGGGGTGCAGCCCTGCAGTCTGCATTCTTTAAGAGTTTTTCTGCAAGACAGTTGTAGCCCTTCAGATCTCCTTGCAGAAGAGAGGAAACCAAGGGTACATTTTATTTCCCTTCCAGAGGCAGTATCTGTTTAACCAGCTGCCCCCCATAGTTCTGTAGCAGGTGGTGAGGGTGGCCCACACTTTGAGAAACACTGTACCCTAAGGGCATGCTTGTCCTTCCATGTTGCATGGAGGGGACCTGGGTTTTGGCATCATGGAGGTATCCCACTCATGTGGACCCAATAAGAGTTTAGGATAAACTGAGGAAGAATGGGAGGGAGTGATGTAAGTTGACTCTGACAGCAGCCAGGGTAGTCTGGCTGCTCGTTTGACTTGAAGGCAGGTGGTGGGGTTGTTGAGGCTGAGTAACTTGAAAACAAAGACCATGCTCGGAGTTCCTGCATGTTCCTCTGTTCAGTAAGCATTTTTACAGATGCTGTTTGGTAGCTTAGCTTGCAGATGAGTGTATTGGGGATGGGAGCGGCGGTCAGGGGTCAGTCAGTGGGTAGAAACAGGTCTGGGATTCAGGGTCCTATGTTGAGAGATCAGGAAAGGAAAATCCCAGGTCTTCCATAGAGTTTAACAGTCTTGGTGAATCTTAGGATTTCTGTCTGTATTTGGGGACCAAATAGGTGGTTAGGGAGATTAGAAAAGTTACCAAGTTAGCATATGTTAAGAAATGATATATATGCCTTAGTTTTGGGGTATTTGTAAAAATGCATACCCTATAGCGAGATGTATTAACACTTAAACATGCAGTATGTTACAGGTACTAGCCATTTTTTTAATACATTTTTTTTTAATTTCTGAGAGAGAAAGAGACAGCGTGAGCAGGGGAGGGTCAGAGGGAGAGGGAGACACAGAATCTAAAACAGGCTCCAGGCCCTGAGCTAGCTGTCAGCACAGAGCCCGATGCGGGGCTCGAACCCATGACATCATGACCTGAGCCGAAGTCGGATGTTCAACCAACTGAGCCACCCAGGCACCCCAGTACTAGCCATTTTAAATCTAGTATCCCATTTTCAGGTTTTTTGGTGAATTTTCAAATATTAAAAAAGTACAGAGACTAATGTCATATCTGGGTACTTGCCCAGACTTATTATTTTGCATATTTGCTTTAGATCTTTCTCTAGACGTTTCCAGTGTTCAAAACTGAATGTGTATCCTTCTGACCATGTTCGTATGCTTTTACATATACGTGTATTTACATTACATACGTAGGTTTTACATACTTAGACTTGGATTGCTAAGCAATATAGAACATTGTTTCAGGGGCGTCTGGGTGACTCGGTCAATTGGGCCTCCGACTTCGGCTCAAGTCATGATCTCATAGTTCACGAGTTAGAGTCCCGCGTCCAGCTCTATGCTGTCAGCGTGGAGCCCACTTCAAATCCTCTGTCCCCCTTCCTCTCTGCCTACCCCGCTTCCCTGCTTTCTGTCTTTCTCTCAAAAATAAATAAAACATTAAGAAAGGACATTGTATGTTTCAAAATGTTTGTAATTTCCCACAGTCCCCCTTTTCACTCACACTGGTTTTGAGATTTAGCTATGTTGATACGTTGGTTTTACCTGGAGTATGCCATTGCATTGTGTTAATATGCCAGAATATTTGTAATCATCATCTCATTGATGGATATATAGGTGACTTCAGTTTTTCGCCATTAGGAACAGTACTGCAAAGAGCATTCCCCTACATGTGTCCTAAGCACACATACAAGATTTCTCTGGCATATACATCCATCAGCAGAGCTGCTGGTTTATTAGAGTGCCACAGCTTCAACTTTCTGCATGTTGCCACGTGGCTCTCCAAAGTAGTTGTATGGGTATGCAACACTAGTGATGTATAAGAAAATTCTTAGTTCTCCGTGTGCTTTGCAACACCTAGAATTGTTAGATACTATCAGTGGTTCTGAAGGGTCCTTAAGATCCCTTCAGGAAGCTGACAAGGTTGAAACTATTTTCATATTAATACTAAGATGCTGTTTGCCCTTTTTGCATTCATTCTTTCACAGGTGTGTAGTAGTTTCTAGAGGCTACATGGCATGTGTTGACATGATCGCCGCGATGATTTTGTTATTTTTAAATGAATTTATGAATATGCAATAACTTTTTTTTAAGTTTTACTTTCAACTATGGTATGTATTGATAGATGTAACACAGACAAATCTTCAGGGACCCTCGGTAACTTGTAATAGTATAAAGGGACCTGGAAACAAAGAATTTGAGAACCACTGCTTCCTTACAGTGTCAGCTTTATTAATATTTTTTCCCTTCTGGAATGTGGGGTCTTTTCCTTTTAAGAAATTCTTTCCAAATTTCTTAAAGATGGGCTCTTATATTTTCTTCTAGAGGTTTTGGAATGTATTTTTGTGGGTGGCATCTGCCATTTCCCAGGCCCTTCAGCCACTAGGAATAGTTTTTAAATTTCACACCCTCTTAAGAAACATTTTATACAGCTTGGGTAGAACATTTTCCACACTGACCCTTACAGTGGAATTTTTTTTTTTTTTTTTTTGAGATTTTTGTGTGTGTAGGAGGAGGGAGAGGGAGTAGATGGGGGAAGGATAGGCAGGGATTTAGTCACCTTCTCCAGATCCCTGTTTTTCAAGAGAGTCTCGTAGCATTTTGCAGAATACAGCAGTCCCTCGCTGAGATGGTGTTCATTCTCGTCTGGATCCTTGTGTTCATTAGTTCATTGCAGCTTGCTGCCCTGAGGACCAGAACTTACCAGTGACAGGGATTCTGGAAACACACCTTTTTTTCCAACCTTCCCAGTTTCCACCGGACACTTGAGTTTGGGTTAGCGTAGACGCACCAAGCTCTTCCTCTGGGTTGTATCTGTGCTGGGTACACCAGCAGGCAGCTATAGTCTGGGGTGTAAGTGATGGCCCCTTACAAGAGGGAACACTGCTTCCCTCCAGGGCCTCACCATCTCCCTGCAGACTCTTACTGGTTCCTCTGTCCCCAGTATCTTCCCCACCTCCCTCTCAAGTCTGCCTTCTGCCCTGCTGCCACAGTAACTCTCAAAATTTCAGACTTTAGTTAGAACGAGCCTTCTGTCCTTACAACAGAAGAAAAGAAACCCAGGGTTCACTAGAAAGACGTACGGTAAGGCTTGTACTCCTTAGTAACATAACCCTTATCTGTGCTTCATCTTTTTCTCTAGCCACTCCCTGTCCAGTGCTTCGCCCGCATTTTATCATTCCTATAAGACACTGTGCCCCTGGTGCCCCACGCTGCTCCTTCCAGCTCTGATGTGGCCCCATTTGTGTGTTGGGGTAGAGCCTGTGGGACTCTCAGACTACACAGAACTCCACAAGTATGAATCCTGAGAGGATGCTTTTGCTGTCAGTGTAGTCTCCGCACTGACTCAGCCTTTCCAATTAAAATAAAGACTCGAAGTTAATTTCTGTTAAGTCTTTGTTTCACTTGGGGCTTTGTTAAGGCATCATCCCTTCCCTGTAAGTTTCTTCCCTATAAATTCTGTTTACAGGATTGGCCCCTGTCGTTTTGTAGCCAGGTTGTTTAATAGCTGCAGGAGAAGGAGATTTCTTTTTGTGGTTAGGAAGCCGTGTAGACACCCTAATAAACTGTTTTGCAGAGCATCTTGCCTGCATGAAGAGGACACACTGAACAAATGGATGGAAACACCTAGTCCCTCACTTTCCCTACCACCAATTCAGCTACTGCTTATTTTGAAAAAATATAAATTGACATTTATTTTAAATTGACTGGCATATTTAAAAAGTGGTGCATGAGTCGCGTGTATGTGTTAATGCTGCTGGCAGAAGGGGCCTGCTCAGAGACGGTGCTGGATGGTGCTGTTTTTCCCATGTAGCCACACCCAGCCTCCCACCTCCCCTTCGACAGCCTAAAAAATAAAATTTCATGAACCCTAGAAATCTGTTAGAGATGCAAATTAAGATTAATCTTTTCTTTTCTTTAAAAAAAATTTTTTTTATATCTTTATTTTGAGAGACAGAGAGCGAGCAGGGGAGGGGCAGAGAGAGAGAGGGAGACACAGAATCTGAAGCAGGCTTCAGGCTCTGAGCTATCAGCACAGAGCCTGACGCGGGGCTTGAACCCACGGACTGTGAGATCGTGACTTGAGCCAAAGTTGGATGCTCAATCAGCTGAGCCACCCACGTGCCCCAACTTTTTATTTTCTGAAAGAGCTTTATGACAGAAGTCCACAAGGATACCAAGAAAAGGGGCTCCTTCTGCTTTGAAAGACTGCAAATCTGAGTGGTCAGCTTTAGAAGAGGGCTGGGGTGGGGACCTGAGCCAGGGAAGGCGCTGCAGGGGGAACTCAAGGCAGAGATTATACGATCTCAGGAACCTTCTTTACATCACTGCATCTGAAAGAAGCTTTCTCTGGCAGCGTGTTTGTGGCCCTTGTACTGGTTCTTGAGAGTAGTCACTAGGTAGGTGTGGAAAGTAAAGAGAGCAAAAAGGGGAAGAGGTATTCCCTGGGTTAGGTTGCTGATGAGGACGAAGCTAGGATTTGTTTGCTCCATTGTGCACTGCCTTCTAATTTATGCAGAGATTCACAGTTTCGGTGAATAGGAATTCTCAAGTTCAGAAAGAGCTTATGCCTCAGAAGTAAGGTCTAAACACCCTTAGTCCTGTGTTGCTATCAATGGAAACAGTAGGTCTTGTGGACATGGACCTTAGAGATTACCTTTGTGGGTAGTGCATTTCTCCTTCTTACTTGAAGAGTACTGCTGATGTTGCTATCATGTTTGCATACTAGTAGTTGTTTTTTTTTAAATATTTATTATTTTTGAGAGAGAGACAGAGCAGGGCAGAGAGAGAGAGGGAGACACAGAATCCAAAGCAAGCTCCAGGTTCCGAGCTGTCAGCACAGAGCCCTATGCAGGGTTCAAACCCATGAACCAGGAGATCATGACCTGAGCCGAAGTCAGAGGGTTAACTGACTGAGCCACCCAGGCGCCCTGCATACTGGTAGTTCTAAAAGTGAAATATGAGGAGTACTTAGATAAGCCTTGCAGATCAAGCAAAATGATAGGAATTTTCTCCTACCCTAGTTTGCCTGTGCCCCCTTGCCTTGAAACCCAGGCACTCTGGAATATGTAAGAAAACAATCCTTATAATCAAATCAGATTTATGAAATACAAAGTCACCACCCCCCCAAAAGCGTAGTTCTTGCAAAAAGATTTTGCCATCCACTAAAAATGTCATGCTGCAATTGTTAAATGGCAGGTGTTTCTGGTGTATGTAGAATATGGTTGCGTTCACACCCAGCTTTTAGCGGTCACATTGGGTGTTTAAGGCATGTAAGAGAAAGAGGAGGTAGAGGAGCTCCCAGTGGCGCCTTGGGCAGGATCAAACGAAGCATTAGGTTGGGCCTCCAGCTCTGAACACTATGCTGAGTTCTCCATTTGGCCATGAGAAGTTGCCTCCTTTTTCTCCCTGCAGCTCTGGTCTCTCCTTTTCACCGCACGACAGGACCCCTTGCCAAGCATGAAGAGCCTGGATGTCAGATCCTTTCCCTGTCCTGGCAGGAATGCTGTTTTGTTTGTTTTCCAAGAAGGCTTTTTGCACTTGGGGAATTTTTTCTTTTCTCTTATGGGAAGTTGCTTCATCATTTCCCAAAAATATACCGCACCTCTTATTTAAACAGGGTGCCCTTGAAGAGCTTTGGAGCCTGAAGGGGGATGGGATGTTGCGAAATCCTTTGTTCAGAGCTTTGATGCAAGCCGGAGTACTGGCTGTTTGCAGGCAGAAGTCTCAGAGTTTGCCAGGATTGGGTCCGGGAGTGGGATGCGGATGGCAGAGACTCCCAGGGAAGCAAGGGCCGGGGTCTTTTAAAGCACTTAATCAGTCCATGTTAACAGGAAGAGGTCTCAGGCATTCAGCCACAGGCTCCATCAGGCAGTTGTCCGGTGCCTAAAATGTGTCTAGGCCAGTGAAGGCAGATTCTCTGCACTTTTGAGATGCTTGTGGTACCTTGGAGAGGCAGTACCAACTCACATGTAGCAACAGTGAACCAAACAGTGTGTTAACTGTGTGCCAGATTGTATAGCCATGAGTGCTGTAGCCCAGAGGAAGGAAGTTCCTGTAGAAGAGAGCACTGAGATCAAGTCTTGCACAGCAGGTTGGGTTTGAGTTGATGGAAAAGTGGAGGAGAGTCAGGAGAGGGCAAGCAGTTGAGAAGAGCCAGAGGGCTGGTCTGAGGCTATGGTCGTGGGTGAGTAAGGCCAGTGCGGGTGCCCTAATGGGACTTGGTATTAGAGAAATGGGGCAAGTCAGATTGCGGAAAGTCTTGCATATCTAACAGGAACATTTATGCTTGTAGAAAGAAATTGGCAGGCTTTTGACTTTGGAAGATTTTAAGACGAGAGCATCATTGGAAAAATGAAGTTTTTGGAAGATTAGCCTGCTGGGGTAAACTGGAGTATGCCTCCAGGTGGGCAGTAGGAGGGAAGTCTCAACCCCAGCATCCATAGTTCTTGGAACAAAGTCATGCTGTTAGGTTTTGGAAGGGTGGGCTTCTGTCTTTCATGAGCATGATCCCATGGTGCTGTGCCTGTGGCCCTCTGCATCTCCGCCAGCAGGAGCACAGCAACTGAGGCCATATGGTTGTTGCTGGCTGAGTAAGTAGGCCCACCTACTGGGTGCCTCCCTGAGTAAAGCTCAGTGTAGAAGCGATGTCCCCTGGTGGGCCTGGTGGGGCCAGAGATTATTACTCGGGTTCAGTTGACACCAGTCACCTCATGCCTAAACAGCAGTTAAAAAATGCTGTTTCCAGAACCCTTGCCAGTGCTGAGTACTATTACCTTCCTCTGTGCCATGTACCCTCTTAACAATTTTAAAGAAGGAATTTGGGTAATGTTAGATTATAAGTTAGATTCAAAGAGGACCAAAATGTGGTCCTTAATAGAGTGGCCCTTTATCTAGTAGTTGCTCTTAGTGCAAAATGGAAAGTGGGAAAATACATTTTTGTTGAGATACTGTAGCAGTGGGGATGAACAAGAGCAAACAAGTATACCTATCACAAGATCTGTTAACTTCCAGTAGGAGCGAAGAGTAAATGGTTGCCAAGGGAGGTACTGCCTGGCTCTCTTAAGTCAGGAAATGAATGACAGTTCCAGTACCAGCTACTGTGCTTGGGCTGGGCCCGACACTCCCAGCCGACCCACCCCAAGCTCCCGGGCACAGACCCACAGGATGGCCAGTGTAGACATTGTGTTTGCAGCCCTGGGAAGCAAGCAGTTCCTCTTTGGGGATCAGCCCAGCCTGTTGCTAGGCCAAGCAGAGAGGCTCCCCTGCCAGCCTTAGTTCTCGTCAGTGGGATTGGGCCCCTGGTGGAGGAGAGGTGCCGAGAGACCACTTAGGTGGAGCCTTGAGTCTTCAGCTGTCACTTCACAGTACTGCCTTTAAAGACCAAGGCTTTCTTCCTGTTTGCATGAAACTGCAACGCCCCAGATACTCTGCTCAGGATTGCTGGTAGATAAACTGCTAAAAGCATTCTGAGTAATCTCTTCGTTACAGTTGAGTAAGAGCATGCTCCCTGAGACAGGGCTGGACATTTCAGTGGCCCTGCTGCACATTTGCAGAGGGCCTGGTGGTCTTTGTATTTGTTTTTCTCTGTCCCTCTGAGAGGTGAGGCCAAATGGGAAGATTGAGGGGGACGGGGAGGGGAGAAGGCAGCAGGCCCAGAGTTCAGAATCAGTTCCCCTGCAACTTCTGTGCAGTTTTGGGGTGTTTGGTTTCATTTGGTTTTGCAGAAGGACTACAGGTTCAAGTGGGCTAGCCCCATGCGGCGTTACCCACTGGCTTGGAGATTGTGAGGCACACTGATTCCGTTTCCCAGAGGCCAGGTTGCTTCCTGTGGGGGAAGGAACCATTGTTCTACTAACTTACTCCACTGCAGGTCTGGCTGGAGGCATCTGCCAGGATTCTTGAGTATCCCCAATTGCTCGTGTTCCGTGTGCGACAAACAAGGCATAGAGGCTGGGGAAGCCCAGAATGAGCCGTCATCCTGAGTCACAGGCTTGTGACAGGTGCTGACGAGCTCCGCCTCCCTTGGTGCAGCGCAAGCCCCTGGGCCCTGGCTGCAGTCTGGCTTCTTTGTTAAGTGCGGGTGTGTGTTTGCTGTTGGGTGCCAAAGATCCTCCATCCTAGACACATTCCTCATTTGTATCTGGCCCTACCTAAGAATTTATTTTCTCTGAATTCACCAAAATGACCCGGGGCCCAGGGAGCGAGGAGCCAAGGAGTCCAAATTTGATACCTTGTGAGGTGGTTCTGAAGTAATGCCGAGGACCCAGCTTTTAAATATTTGTCTTCAGCACAACCTGTACTCTGGTATGTTGTAAATGACACCCCGGCTGCCTGTGTGTGATGAACTTGGACTTCTGTGCAGCAGTTGGAGAAGCAGCTCTCAGCGGCCGCAACATGTGCCTGCCAGCCTGCGACACGCTCTTCGTCCATGCAGCCGGGTGTGGGGAGCAGCACCTTGACTGTTCGGAACTTTATTGTGTGAGGATGAGTGGAAAAGGGAAAAGACATTGCTACTGGTAAATAAAGGAAGGGTGGTTCATCTAAAGTTGGTATAATTGAGGAACAGATTTTGAAATAAAGTGAGCATGCTGGAAGTGGAGGATCATTAGGGTCAGGTGAACAACTGACTGTAAGTCAGCATCCCTGCTCAATGGTGAAAAGGAAAAAAGCAGTTAAGGAAAAATGTACAAAATTGCCAAATTATATTGTCCAAGATTGTGGCTAAAAGACAGAGTAGAACTAGGCATTTTATGCTCTTGTTTGGCTCTGAGAGCATGACTTTCTTATAATACATGTACATGTATTATTACTTGATTTGGAGGGGCCTTTTCAGGAAAATGGGGGGACTACCTATAACCACCTTCTGGTATAAGTAAGAGCTGTGCAAAAATGAAACCTTTGTAAGTGTGCAAGGCCCTTCAGGAACTGTGAGAGTCTGTCTGTCCTTTGGAATCCGAACTGTGCTGACCTACTCTCTGGTCTATTAATGCCTTTACCCCCTGTGCCGTACTCCTTTATATGCTCATCTCTACCATCCCTTTTCCCTTTTAGATACATTATGATGTTAAGCTGTCAGGTAGGCTTTGATTTTAAAAGGCTGAGCTGCTGAAACATTGCTAACCTTCTCCAGCTGGTAAAGCCCCAAGTTCCGGGAAGTGACTGGAAAACCACCACCGAAAGTCAACCAGCTAGCTCCTAGTCCGTGAACTTTTTCGTATTCTCCAGTCTCAGCCTCTGTCTTCGTGCATGTGGAGTTGTATGTGTGTGCTTGAAGCAACTAAGTTTTTAAGAAAAAAAAAAAGAACCAACATCCCACTCCAGGGCACTATAATAGAAAGAGAAAAATTTCTTTAATTATAACAGTGCTGCGTGCTTCTCCCCTGGCTGGCTGGCCTCGGCTTGGAGTTGATAAGCATACAGTGTCTTTCATACTTGCCGTTACAACATGTTAATTAAGAGAATTCAGCTGTGGCACCAGCTGGGGATGTCTGGCTTTGTGGAAGATTGCAATTAGATGCTTTATTTTCTATTTTCTTTTTCCCCTTTCAACTTTGGTGGAATGCCTTTGAGTAGGGGCTTTTAGTCTCAGCAGTATAAATACTTTAATGTGCCTAATTATGTAATCGTACACTTATACTCCTCTGTGTACACACACATGGTTTTATGGATTTTCATCCCTTTTTTTCTTACATGAAACATCCTGCCTGCATTTTGGTAGGTATGGTGGGGCCAGATTCCTCCATGCATTAGGCAGGAAGAAAGAGGAGGGCCAGAGGGAGTTGGTGATTTTCCTCTGATTATGATCTACCCCCCTGCTCCCTCATTGACCCATTGACCCTTTTATGGGCAAGTCCTTTATCTCTCAAATAATTAGCATCTCAATAGTTTCCTAGCAAAGTCAAGGTAATTTAAATAAAATTGAACTTTATAATACTATATCTTTGGGTTAATTTGCAAGCACTGTCTTCCAAAATGCATTGTGTTCCTTTTCCCAGTCCCTGTTCCAGGCAGGCCTAGGGCATTAGCCTGAACGTGAGAGCTCCTGCATGCAGGCACAATGGAACCCATTGATTTCCAGCATGCAGCTTGTGCAAAGAGGTCCCGTAACCCCAGCTGTTAGGACCAGGACCTGGGAGCAGCTGCTTTCTGAGATCCAGTCCTCCAGGGATAGGCCATCTGCTGCCGTGTGAGTGAACCCTGGGAAAGAGATTGACCACAGGACATCTTTGTGTTCCTTTTTTCTGTTCCAATCCCTTCAGTTCTTTCCTGGCCCCCCTTATCTGGGCAAACTGAAGAAACATGATGAATCTGCACTTGAAGACTCACATGGTTTGCCTTTCTGTCCTTCCCCTGTCCCCGCTCCATCACACCAGCATACCCTGCTCTTTTGAAAAATAGTTTCCAGAATAGGCAGGCACATTTATATGACTGGCTTCTTCCGCTGGATTAGTTTTAGAGGGCACACTTTTGTTTTATTATTAGCAACCTGACTGCATTTTAGAACTGGAAGGGTCCGTAAAAATCTTATTTTAGAAAAGAGGAACCCAATATTTTTCATTCCTCAGCCCTGGTTTTCTAAATTTCCAGCTATCTCCCATTAAAATGTGGAATCCTTTGCTGCTTTCCATGCACACAGCACCTCTTCTTGCTTCTCTGCCTTTACTGGTGCCCTCATCTCCCCCTTGAAAGTTCTTCCATCCTCCTTTATCCCACAGTCACAGTCCTGCTTCCCCGAAAGGTCAGAATTCTAATACCACGTCTTCCATCTTTTCTGATCTCTTCCTCATTGGATCAGTCCTTCTTCAGAATGTCCTGTTGTAGGCTATGTTGATTTCTAATGCCTGTCCTTTGTGGTTACTTACTAGTCCATAAGCTCCCAGAGTAAGCTCCCAGAGCAAGCTCCCAGAGCAGGGCCTACATCTATTTCATCTTTCCACCCTCCTTCTCCCATTGCCTGCCACAGTGCTTTTGGAACTTAGTAAAAACTTGAAAGGATATGCATAATCCTTACATGAACTCTAGGAGATAAACAGTAAATATTACTATTATTATAACCTGGTTGGGCTCCTCCTCTATATCCCCAAAGAGTCTGAGGTCTCTTCAGGGACAGAACCATGTATTATTTATTCTTAAATTTCTAGCACCAACCTGGCACATTGGCAGGTAAATGTTTAATAGATATTTGTTAAGTTAATGAAGTAATTCTTACCAGGAAAGTGAAACCCAGGGAGATTAAGAATTAACACTTAACAGGGGTGGCTGGGTGGCTCAGTCGGTTAAGCATCCGACTTCAGCTCAGGTCATGATCTCACAGTCCATGGGTTTATACCCCACATTGGGCTCTTTGCTGACAGGTCGGAGCCTGGAGCCTGCTTCTAATTGTCTCTCCTTCGTTCTCTGCCCCTCCCCTACTTGCAGTCTCTCTCTCTCAAAAATAAACATTAAAAAATTTTTTTAAATACAATCAACACTTAAAAATGTTTTTCACTCTCTTCTGGGTGAAACTTATTAAACCAGTTTTTTGGAAGACAAAAAGTTAAAAGGTCTTTTCTGTTCACCTGTGTGGCATCTGGACATAGTTACCTACTGACACATAGAATGGGTGAGGCTTGGGGCGCCTGGGTGGCTTAGTCGGTTAAGCGTCCGACTTTCGCTTAGGTCATGATCTCGCGGTTCGTGGGTTCGAGCCCCGCGTCAGGGCTCTGTGCTGACTGCCAGCTCAGAGCCTGGAGCCTATTTCAGAGTCTGTGTCTC
Organism: Proteles cristata cristata; assembly: GCA_017311185.1. NCBI lineage: Eukaryota > Metazoa > Chordata > Mammalia > Carnivora > Hyaenidae > Proteles > Proteles cristata. The sequence continues at coordinate 304,090 of JAESUZ010004260.1, forward strand.
CCTCTCTCTCTGACCCTCCCCTGCTCACGCTGTCTCTCTCTCCTAGAAATAAATAAAAATATTAAAAAAAAAAAAAGAATGGGTGAGGCTGCAACAGGCAATATCTTCTGACCAGGAATCTTGGACTGATCAGTCAGACAGTGGCTTGGCAGAGTCATGGGTCCAAAGACCAGGAGAAGCTGAGGAAGCGACAGGAGCACATGCCTCAGCATCATTTAAAAAAGCACAGTTGAGACTCTACCCGACTCTGACCTGGTCTGGGCCCAGACTTCCCTAGTCTGTTTTGAGGTTGCTCTGTTTAATGATCAAGGAGTCTCAGCACTATGCTGGAGCCAGGCTGGTAAATATACAGGCTGAATCCGATGGGAGGGAAGTCCCAGTCTTGTGGAGAATCATCTTGAGGGCCATGTGCCCGGCTTTGGGCCTCACAGTGGGTTTTAGTGGATTCCCGGTGTTTTTAATTTTTTTTAACGTTTATTTATTTTCTGAGAGAGAGAGAGCACAATCAGGAATAGGGTAGAGAGAGAGGGAGACACAGAAATCTGAAGTGGGCTCCAGGCTCTGAGCTGTCAGCACAGAGCCCAACGCAAGGCTCAAACCCACAAATTGCAAGGTAGTGACCTGATCCAAAGTTGGACATTCAACCAACTGAGCCACCCAGGTGCCTAGGATTCCTGTTGTTTTTAAAGTTTCTTAAAAGAGGTTTAAGTATGGCCTCCTCAGAGAAATGCAAGGGTTTCACCTCCTCTGCCTGGGAGGAGGAAGGGAGTGAGTGCCCTGTGATGGACAACCTCTTGATTGACCTCCGAGGCTCCATCTGGTTCAGAACTTTAGAAAGACCCAAATGTTGAAAAGTGGGGAAGAATTAAAAAAAAAAAACCCTTGGGTGAGTTTGACTCCTCATTATCCTTGATCAGCTGACGGTAGCACAGGGTGCGAAGTTCCCTTTCTAGGAGGTACAAGGAAAATCAAGGAGGCCTGACAAGCTGCTTTTCCTGTGGTGGCCGGGTGAGACAACAGTGGTTTAAGATGAAGTGTTTTAAGAAAGAGAGTCCCTTCCCCCATAAGGCAGAGGAGGAAGAATATCAGATCAGTAGACTTTGTACCTATGGACTCCCATCTACCTGTGGCCGTTTGTCACCATGTTCCTTCTAACTGTTGGTTCAGAGATTCTAAGAGCTTCATTCCCCCTTAAAAAACAAAACAAAACAAAAAACAACTTTGTTTTTCCTTTTATATTTCCTATCCCTGTCTCATGGTAGACTCAGGCCTGAATTCAGCCCCCACGGAACATACAGGGCTCACTTCATGGCATACCTTGCTAACTTTAAAAATAAAAGTCAGTTATTTTACCAGTAAAAATGGGTTTGTTCAGGAATAACAGAGAATTGCAATTTGGGACGTGCAAACTATGGTAAAACCACAGATAAGCTTAACAAAGGAGAGGAACATTGTTTATTTTTATGGAGAAGAAGGAGGGAATTGGGAGGGCTTTTTTTTTTTTTTTTTAATGTTTATTTTGTTTTTGAGAGAGAGAGCATGAGCAGGGGGAGGAGCAGAAAGAGAGGTAGACACAGAATTCAAAGCAGCCACCAGGCTCTGAGCGGTCAACACAGAGCCTGAAGCAGGGCTTGAACTCAAGAACTGAGAAATCACGACCTGGGCCGAAGTCCCCAATTAACTGACTAAGCCACCCAGGCGCCCCTGGGAGGGTTTGTTTTGAATGAAAGTTCATTGGAGGAAAGTAAGTCCCGGGTGATGAAGACTTCTCACTGGCTGAGGTACAGGGGTAAACAGTTTCTTGTAGGAGATGAAGTTTGCATCGTTCCCTGTTGGGGCCCACCATTGATGGTTCTTTCCACTGAGATGTCTGTTAGGGCTCTGTGATTGACTGTTCTTCCTGTAACAGATGTGGAGTGGGTAAGGCTCTCCCTTCCACCCTCCCCTTCTAGCACCCTGAGGGTACTTGAGTGAGGCTTCTCTTAATTAACTTTCACACCTCAGACTCATAGTCTGTTATACTTTGTGTGTCACAAGGAGACCCAGTCACATTTTCCTTCCAAAAGACCATGTAGATCTTTACCTCTCAATTACTGATGAGTATTTTTTAAGGAACTATGGTGTTTTGGTGGATTTGGGCCATCACCTCGACTGCTCTCTGCCACTATCCATAGCTAGAAGTGGACGCTGATTATTTCCTTTCACTTTTGCAGTTGGGTAGGGCCTTGGTGAGTAGCAGTGTCCCGTCGAGCACCTGGGGGAAGGAGAACACTGCCTGACTACTGTTTGGTGGCACATGCCAGAGGCTGATTATTTGGGGCCTGGGCAAAGATACCCCAGTGACCCTGTGTGTTTTGGGAGCTGGCAGAAAGTCAGCCCACTGCCTAATTCTAGGTCACATCCCAATTTTGCATTTAGTGACAACCTCCTTTCACACATCCCTCTAGAAAGCCTTGCAGTCTTAGCTGAAAATGCCCCCATACCTTCTCATCTTACAGCTTTGGTATCTGTGGGCCCTAAATAGCTTCATTGTATGTCCTACTCAGAGATTAGTGAAGGAAACTGTCTGGCTTGCCTTTTCCCCGCATTGCTCTGGGAAAATGTGGGCTCACTTGAGATAGGACCTGAGTCCTCTGGGCACGGGTAAACTCACCAGTCCACATTCTTCTCCAGACAGGAATCACTGCAACTTTTGTCAGACGTATCCCACCCCCATGTTATGCTTTTGTAGGGCTTGGGTAAATTTTTTCTGCTGGCCTCTGTAATCAAGGAGCTTCTCTGTAGGAGGAAGAGGGATAAACCAGAGTTTGGAATCCAGACTCTTAATGCTTAGTAGCCATGTAACCTCAGACCATTACTACATTTTTCAAAGCTTCAGTTTCTTCATGTCAGCAAACTGAGTATTCTACCACCTTCCGGTAGAGTTAAATAGGTGAAATAAAGTTAATAGAGTTAAATAGAATTAAATAGGATGGCAGCTTTAAAGTGCCCAGTGTGGTGATACATGTTAATTCTCTTCTACCCTATTGGACAACAGAAATCATTAAATTTCTTTTAAATTTAAGTTTGTTTCTTGGAGGCCTACTGTGTGTGCTTGGTACTGGCTTTGGCATTAGGAGTTAGCAATAAGAGTCTGAAATGAAACCATAGCTCTGATCTTTGTGCCCGAGTCCAAGCCAGACTGCTAATTATCGCCTGCTTATCAGCCCCCCTTCTGGAGTTGGACAGTGCCTTGGGCCGCAGGCTGGGGCCTTCCTCCAGAGGCCTGGCCTGCAGTCTTCTTGGCGGTGGGGGATTCTGAGGGGGGAGAGCAGACGTATGTGCAGTTCAGTTAGATAGGGGAAGGAGGTGAGACCAGGAAGTAGTGGTTGCTGAAAAAGAGAAAAATAAGCGTCATCCACTTTCCCTTAACTCTTTCACACCCACTACCAAGGAGTGCATGGTAACATTTGTTCCTGCACATGGAGTGGCTTGGCTCCTAGCTCTCCTGTCATCCACACATCCCGTGCGGGCTGTGTTCTATAGGTCACCGCACTGGGTGGGGGAGTTCAGACACCAAGTGGCCCAGGCCTGGAGGGAGTAGGCTGAAACCCAGTGGTCGTCTTGGCCACTATGACAGGAGGTGAGGGAGTCAGGGGAGGGGAAGGGGGTAGCAGCAGCCTGTTCCCCTGGGTCCCTGAGCAGCAGGAACAGGAGGAGGTGAAAAGGTAACAGGCCATATGGAGGCCATTTGTCAGTCAAGAGCAGCCTGTGGGGAAAGGGGCTGGGGTTGCTGAGCTGCTCAGCATGCGGCAAGGGGAAAGCAAAGAAAGTCCCCTAAGTGCTCACTGTGCTCTCTCCAGATAGCCAGACGGTCCCGAAACAACCTTCTTAGCTTGCTAAAGCCTTTGCCCTACCCCGTTCTGAAAACCGAAGCGAAGGATCTGGTTAGCTATGTGAGAATGAGTGTGTGGTCTGTCGGTGCCTCACACTTGCCAATCATTGTGCAGGCGTCTTTCAGGTGAGCAGTTCTCTCCCTCTAAAACACGACTTGGAGGTGTGTATGCCTGTCAGGGACTAAGGCTCAAAACAGTTCAGGCATTTGACAGGGTTACAGATTGGGCCCCTGGGTCAAACCTAGATTCATCTGGCTGACCTCCAGGACCATGCTCTGACCTGTTGTGGCCCTGATCCTGTTAGGTCAGGAGTATATTGTCATGGCCTACACCAGAGTTAGAGAACACGAGAGGCACCATGCAGAGTGCTCCTCTTTGCTGTTATCCGTTTTTGCCTCATGTCAAATCAGAAACCACATGGCCCTTTGCAATTAAAAACATGACAGTGCCTTGAAATGTGGGCAGAATTTTGCAAGTCAAAGCAGTTTTCTACTAAGCATCTACGATCTGCCAGATTCTCTGTGAAGATCTGGGGATACAAAAATGAGCGGAACAAATGCCTGCCCCACAGCTTGGGTGGGTGAGTGGGTGGGGACAGTGGAGAGGCGGGGGAAGGACTGACCTGAGAGAAAGTAATTGTTGCAGAGATAACAATGTGATGGTTTATAGAAAGAATGAAGATGTTATGGGGACACAGAAGAGGAATAATAAAGCTACTGTTTATTGAACACTCAGTGTGTGACAGACCCTGTACCAGGCGCTTTACCTGTGTAGTTGTGATTAATCCGCTCAGCCACCTTGTGTGGTAGCCACCTGTACTTTAGGATCCATATTTACAAGCAAGGGAACTAAGGAATGGGAAGACATGCCCAAGCCCACACGGTGGGTAGCCATCGGCAGTGTGACTCCAGTGCTCTTACTCTAGGCCCATGCTGACAGGTGCTGCCCTGTGCTGCTTTGTTCTCCCTGGCAGTGCCCTTTGGAATGGTTTTCTAGAGCGAGTGACCTTCGGACTGAATCTTGAGTGAAGTGATGGGTGGCATTCCAGCTGACCCATGTGCATTCAGATCAGAGTTTCCAGGAGACAAACACCACTTCTTCTTTCAAAATGACTGCTGGTTTGCTGGCTGCTTCCAAGTTACAGGAAGTAACCTGCAGCTGCAGCGGGCTGCTGTAAAGAAAATGTTCTTCCTCATTGGCTCCGAAGCCAAGCCACGGGCAGGCATTTCCCCTTTCCTCTGAGGTGAAGGGAGGGACCCCCACCCAAGATAGGACTGACAGGCTCTGAAGCCAGGCCCATGTGTGCGTTACCAGTCTCCTGAGCAAGGGCTTCCGCTAAGCCTCTGTGCATCGGGGGTGCGGTAGGGGAGGAGTGGGGGTGGGGCAGCCTGAGCCATGGGCCGATTCCTCCTCTTCTCCTCCACCCCAGCCCCAGGGCCACACCCTGGGCAAGGCCTGAGCTGTGGCAGGCTGGCCCTCCCCCAGCGCGTGGGAAGTTCTCATGAGAAAAGGGATCCTGGCTGGACAATGGCTTCCTGTCTGACTGCTGGGAAGGGTTGTCTTAGGGGAGAGGAAGGCTGCAAATGGCATGAGAAATTGTCTTTCCCCTCTCGCTGTCGCCTGTTTTAGACTTCTGACTATTTGAGTGGGGGGGTCAGGAAGGCGGAAAGCCAGGGAGAGCCCTGGACAGAAGCAGCCCTTGGGTATCTCTTGAGGAGGGAACTCGTCCCGCCTGTTGCCCTGTTCCCACTACACACCCAAGCCAGGAATCTGCCCAGATGGATGCGGAAGCTTCTGCGCAGACAGGATGCTGTCCTCAAGCCTCTCATGCCTTGTGCTCAATTTAAAGCCTCCATGGCTGCATGTAGGACTTTGACGAAGGGACCTTGAGTGGGTGGTGAGGCCAGCAACGCACCCAACTTAAAACACATTTGCAGACGTCAGAAGAGACCTCAGAGGTCATCTGGTTCGGTAGCATTATGTCCTGGAACTGAGGCTCAGAGAGACCACTGTCCACAGGCAGTACCCTTTGTCTTTGTCACTGGCCTCCCTTTTCAGGATGTGGATATGGGAGGAAGAGGTGGGCCTGGAGACCCTCCGTTACTGCCCAGTGCTGCGGAGAGGGAAGTCATCCTTCCTGGGTTTACATCTGACTTTGCCCCTTTCCTGCTAGGTGACCTTGAGCAAGTTTCTGAACATCTCTCCTCAACTTGCCCATCTGTACAATGTTGTAATAATAAGTTTCTGACAAGGTCTTTGTGAAGCTGAAATGAGTTACACATGCAAAGTGCTTGGACTAGCGCTTGGCATTTATAGTAGATGGTCAGTAAATATGAGCTATTAGTACTTAGATTTTTAAAGGAGGCTTCAGAAAAAAAACTGTTCACTATAGTCAGATGTGACCATTACCCTGCACCCCTGCCTCTTTGCATTTGTCTGGAATGCCCAGTCCCAATTTTCTCTGGAGGGTTTCCTGAGGAGAATCACCTTCATTTTGAGCCTTTTCACACTACAGTATGACTTTTCCTTTCACATACAGAGTAGCTAGATGCTTGAGAAGCTCCAGGCCCAGTGTTTCAGGGGATGAGCCACAGGATGGAGCCTAGTGCCTTCCTGTCCTCTGCAGGCCCAGGTCGACTTCGTGGTCAAGCCTGCAGCGTAAGAACCAGAGTGCCTGTTGAATCCGGCATCGTTATTTACAGATGCATGTTTGGGGGCAAATTACTCCACTCAGCTGAGCCTCGTTGTTCTTAGGAGAAAATACAGTACCTGCTTCATGTAAAAAGAGAGCTCACAAGAGTGCCTGGCACATGTAATAATCTATTTGCAGTAATTATTACTTTCCTTGTTTTATGTTCGAAAAAACAAAAACCCCAAACTGCACATTTGAATACCTTTTTTTGTCTGTTTTCACCTTGCTTTTTTCTCTGGCGCTGCTCCTAACAAACTGTTGAAGGCTAGAAGTTGAAATTGGAACTTCACATATCTAGAAGGGATTTTGAGAGCAAGCACACAAACAGTACCTTTTAAAATAACCTGCAGGGAGGGCACCCGGGCGGCTCAGTCGGTTGAACGTTCAGCTTCAACTCAGGTAATGATCTCACGGCTCATGAGTTTGAGCCCCATGTTGGGCTCTGTGCTGACAGCTCAGAGCCTGAAGCCTGCTTCAGATTCTGTGTCTCCTCTTTCTGCCCCTCCCCTGCACGCACTCTCTTTTCTCTCTCAAAAATAAATAAACATTAAAAAAAAAAAAAAAGTAAACCAGCCAGGCCCCAGGCCCCTCAGTGCTACCTTCTTCCACATCTGCTGCTTCACCTCTTACCTCATGCCCCTGTGGCATGGTTCTGAATCCTTTCCACTGCTTTCAGATCACCAGATTCCCCCTCTGCCTCTCAGACATGGACCCTTCACAGTCTGTGCTGTCCAGTACAGTGGGTCCAAGCCCCATGTGGATTCTGAGAACCTAAAGTGTGGTTACTTTGACTTGGGATGTGCTGACTTACTATTAAAACAAAAATTAGAGATCTCATTAATTTGTATATTGATTACATGTTGAGATGTAGTCAATAAATTTTACATAAATTAGGTTAAATAAAGTAGATTATTAAAATTAATTTTATGTGTTTCCTTTTACTTTTCCAATGTGGCTACCAGAAAATTTAAAATTACCTATGTTGGGGCACCTGGGTGGCTCAGTTAAGCATCAGACTTCACCTCAGGTCATGATCTCACAGTTCATGGGTTCAAGCCCTTCATCGGACTCTGTGCTGACTGCTCAGAATCTGGAACCTGTTTCAGATTCTGTGTCTCCCTCTCTGTGCCCCTCCCCTGCTCACACTCTGTCTCTCTCAAAAGTAAACATTAAAAAAAATTATAAAATTATCCTGTGTGGCTGCATTATATTTCTGTTGGACAGTGCTGCGTTAGATGTGTAATGTTCATCTATTCCTTCCTCCCTGCCCTCCTTCTTTTTCTGATCCTATTTCTCTTCCTTGCTCCTGATTCTGACTTTCCTCTTGTTGCCAGCAGTGCTCAGATGAATAAGAGGTCTCTGACAAGAAGGACAGCCCAGGCTAATAGAAAGTTTACCTTTTAATACTTCCTTCTTTGATTTATGTTAGAGTTGGCATGTTTCAGTCCGTCCCCTCTAAATTGTAAGATTTTTGAGGGCACAGTCTTGTCACCTTTATATTTACGGGCCTCCTAGAGCAACCTGTGGGGAAGTTGGGGGCTCTGAGTTACAACGAAATAGAGACATTTACAATACTCCCTCCGTCGTGTCCCTGATTATTACGACTGCTGTGTGTGGTGTGCTGGGTTTGGGGGAGCCTTTTTCTTCTCCCTTTAATTCCCAGGAAAGCTTTTCTCCGGCCATCCTTTCTTTGGATGCATTGATTAAGCACCTACTTCTCTGTGCTTAATATTACGTTCTAAATGTTACTGCTCTGATTTTAGTCTAAAACTACGTTATTTCAAACCTGCGCATGAACACTGCTGCGCATTGGTTAAGAACACCGATTTCTTCAGCCCTTGGTCACAGTGTTTTGGAGTATGGTGTTTTCTTGATAACTGGGGTGTCAGCCAGAAATCTCTTTTGTTGAGTCTTTTTTTTTTTTTTAAATGCATCAGGTATTTAAATGTCTGTTTCCCTTCCTCACACTGACCTTCACACTCCCTAATCCCTGTAGCTCATTTTGAAGGGGCTCAGGTGTTCAACTTTGTTACTTTGAACAGTTTGATCCTGGGCCCTTTCCTGGAGCTTGTTTTGATTTGTTTGTTATGGAATCTTATAAAGTTTGTTTTCTTTATTGCCTCTTCGTTCTGAAAGGCTGGTCCCTGGGACACAAAAGCAACGCCCATTTAGAAGGGCTGATCAAGAGCTCTTGTTTCCTACTGGTGAGGGTTTTCTGCTGCAGTGACTTGGAGGTGGAAGGATCAGCCAGCTTATTTTGCGTCGGCTCCGTCTGCATCCTCCCTAGCTGGCTGGATGGCTGTTCTCTGCAGCCCCTGAAGAATTACTTTGCTGCTTCCTGTGCTCACTGGAGGCCTAAATGGCTGTGGGAGATAATGGAAAGCAGAGAAGGAAGCTAAGGAGAATTAATTGATTTTTTTCCTGTAAAATTTCTATCTTCTGGCTTTCTCCCTCTCTTTTTAAAATTATGCAGCTTTGCCAAATCAGATGAATTCATTGTCTTCTTGGCGTTTAGAACAGAGCTTACAGACTCCTTCTGAGAACCTGGGGTTGTCAGAGGAGAGCCTGAGGACCAGATTAAGTTAGCCTCTTGCCCAGGAGGATGGCTTCCAGAAGCCTCTGGATGCTTATTTCCACTTCCTGATATTCTTCCATTTCTTGTGAACCCAGGCATCACTGAGAGGGTCCTCTTGAACACCTCTTTGCCACAACTCTCCCACTCTACTGTTGCCTGAGCAAAAGGGCTATATTTTTTTCTTGTGTTCTTGGTGTCTCAAAATGACCTTGCCACTGCCCCCCCACCCCCCACCCCTTTTTTAACCTCTACAGCCTCCTTACTTCCCTGGACCCTGGGACAGCCTCTTTGCAATGCTGAGCCCAATGTATTTAGCTTGTTTCCTTTGACCTTCACAGATAATGTAAAAGAACCTGTGTGCATGTATTTGACCATACTAGGGTTGCTATACTGTAGACAGACTTTAAGGCTCCCCCCAACTCTGTCCATCTTGTCCATTACCAGATTCACTTCTCTTGTAATTCTGCCCTTCTCAAGACCGCTCAGCAACTTCCCTTGTCCTTTGAACAGATTACAGACCCCTCCTGTTGCAGTCAAGACCCTCTGCAAGATGGTTTCATTGCTCACCCCTCCCCCCTTTTTTTTTTGCGCTAAATTTTCCTTATGCTGCGTGATTTCAGAGGTTCTCTAGATGTGGCCTTTATGGGCAGGAGTGGCTGTAGATCCCCAGCTCTTCCTCTGAGACCACCTTCCCCAGCACTTTGGACCCGTGAGTGGGTCCTGCCTGCTTTCAGGAGCTGCCCGGGGGGTAGCCCAGCATTAATCATGCTGAGGAAATGACCCAATTCAACACAGTGCTAGGAGAGCCAGGGGGTCTGTGGCAGCCTTGTCGCCCTGAACAAAAGAGGGGAAATGTGAAGAGTAAAGTGGTTTACAGAGGCTCCTTTGGAAATCCAGCCGGACAGCAGTTTGAACTAGTTGGCCAGAGTTGCAGGAGGCACCAGAAGGAGTGTGGTGGGTCTGTCCCCTTCCTGTGCAAGACTTGGGTGAGGTGGGTGGCTTGGGAAGAGTCCGGAGAAAGCGTGTCTCTGGAGGGCCCCAGGGTGCTTACTTGGGCTCATCTACTCGTTTCAGAGAAGCTGCCCAGATCTCTCCTGTGGATCCCTGTGGCACCCACCCTGGCGTTGTCTTCTAATCAGTCCTTACAGATGAGTCTTTTCTCCTCACCTCAGCAATACACAGCGGGAAGGCAGGGAGCCGACATCGGCTTTTTCGGTGTGACCCATCCCCAGCCTGGCAGGCAGTGACTTGCTTGCTAGCCGCTTGTAGATTGACGGGAAGTGGTATTTGATAAGAGGCTCTAAGGGCATCTCTGTGCAAGGGAGCGGTGGACAGTCTTGTGAGTGGGAGAGGGGACAGTCAGGTTCCCAGTCTGTTAGAGGAAGTGGAATAAAAAAACCAACCACATTCTTATTTTCATACCGATGTTCTTGTGATAATCTGGATAGGGGCAGGATATTTGTCAGCAAAGTCAAATGTCCTTTGGAAATTTCTATCTTTCTTGTATTAGGCTTTTGGAAAGTTGAAGTTTGTGGTACCCGGCCATCCTGCCAGCATGTCTTCTCCCACAGCCTAGTCTTCCAAACAGAATTTCCTTCAGTGCCCCCGCTGTGTATCTCCTGTTACGACCAGGCACACCCCACGGTCCATTGCCTGACTTTTAACTCTGCAGCATCTGGCCAGGGTTGGAGGGACAGCCGTGGAATCAGGTCACCCTTCTTCTAAGGCCACTCAGACCTTCCTGCTCCTCTGACTCAACTGCTATCCAACTCATCTACGCCAGGGTTCCCACCACACTTAAACTCTTTTTGCCTAACTGACCTTTTTGAAAGGGAGGTGACCTGGTCATGCACACTTCTTAAAGCCCCACTCAGCTCCTGGGGTAGAAGCAGTGTCTGCTGGTGGCAAGAGCACAGGTTTTAGAGTCAGGAGACTCAACTCCACTCCCCGGTCTGCCCTTCACACTGCCTTATGCTTGGCTAAAAGTCATTTAACCTCTGGGGGCAGTGTCCTCATCGACAAAGGGGAGTAATGATACCTACATCTTGGAGCTGTCAGAATAAAGAGATAGAAGGTGAAGATGCTTTTAAGTTAGCTAGTCTTGTCCGAGTGGAGGATGTGGGATTGAGACCAGCGCGGGGGGTTGGGGGGGCTGCTCCAGTTAGGAGGAGGGCAGCACAGTGGGGGGTTGGGAGGGCCAGGACATCCATCAGAAGTCCCACTCAGGCCATGAAGGCACATTTTTAGCACACCATGACGTCCTTTCTGGTGTTGATATCAGAAACAGGGCTAACGTTTCCCCTACACAGGTTGACAGTGTTTTGCCACCTTTCACTCTGATTCGTTGCTTGTTTCAGTAGGTTTTATCAAAACCGTATGAGGTGCTAGCTCTGAGTTCAGACTGTCAGTGTCTGTCACTCCCTCATGGGTGTGGTGCTCCCAAGCCATATGCAGAACAAGAGGGGAAATGTTGCAAGCAGCCAGACTTTCCCTGCAGGCAGTGTGCTTCCCTCTGCCACTGGCAACCTGAATTTCCAGGGTTTGGCCAACAGCCTTTCCAAGGGAATGTCTCTCAGATCCTCCTGCATTTCCTATTGAGGCCTTCAGAACGGCCCTCCTCGGTGGCACGGCCAGGATCCTGCGGGAAGCCTTACTGCTGTATCACCACACACTCTCTCTCTGTCTTTGCAGTGTGTTCCCTGCCCCCGGAGCCAGAGAATGGTGGCTATATCTGCCACCCCCGGCCCTGCAGAGACCCCCTGAATGCGGGCAGCGTCATTGAGTACCTGTGTGCTGAAGGCTACATGTTGAAGGGTGATTATAAGTACCTGACGTGTAAGAATGGAGAATGGAAACCAGCCATGGAGATTAGCTGCCGTCTCAATGAGGGTCAGTCTGGCAGTTGGGAAAGGGGGGCTGCTGGGGTTCTGCTTCCTTTAAGCTGGTGGGAAGTGGTGCCCACTTCCTCCAGAGCACCTGTGCCTTGGGGCAGTGTAGCTCCTTTGATGCCCCGCGGCTTCCCTTCCTTTGAGATTTCGTGTCTTTGTAAAAGACATTTGGGGTTGCTGGTGCGTGTCCCACTGTGTTGCAGCTGAGCCACCGAGGGGCTTGGTAGCTTTAAGGCATCTGTTCTGCTGTGTAAAGTCCCTTTGATGCTCAGGATCTCTTATTTGCCCAGCCAAGTGCTGGTGACCTTTGACCGTGTTCTGCTAACACCTTCTGGAGTGTCTCTTTTATATTATTTTTCTTTGAATGGAAATGGACTGTTTGTTATAGAGCTACAGTCCAGCTGGACAGAAGACCTCTCCCTCTCCTGCCTCCTGTCTTCCATGACGGGAAAATCCAACTGTCCGCAGGAAAGTATGTGCCCTGAAGCCGTCTTCGTGCCTCACACCCGGGCTCCGAGACCATGACACCCCAGAGAGGGATGGGGACCAGCCTGAGGTTTACAACTGAAGTTCAGGGCCTTAGGGCAGGGGATTACAGCTCATTTCTTACTAGTTTTCCAGCCACATTGGGTGGGGAGCATGGGTGGGACCTAGGATGGTGCAAAGCCATGTCCATGTAATGGTTGATATCTACCAACCTGCTACTGAGGATAGGATCACAAGTGGTTCGTAAAGGCCAGGTCTCTAGGGGCATGTGAGAGATGGTCCTCAAAAGTCTCAAGTGAAGAGAATTTAGATTTGAGAGCAGGACAGGGAAATGACCCGTTACCTTATGTGTAAAAGCTGCTCCACGCTTAGACTTCCAGAATGGCCATGCCCACGGCATCATGCAGGGGACAAGATCATCTGTGGGGTTCACATGTTATGGGTCTGGGCACATCACCCTCTGATGATGGTTTATTTCTGCAGACAAAGACACCCACACGTCACTTGGGGTCCCCACGCTGTCCATAGTTGCTTCCACTGCCAGCTCCGTGGCACTCATTCTCCTCCTCGTGGTGCTGTTTGTGCTGCTGCAGCCGAAGCTGAAGTCATTCCACCACAGCAGGTGAGCCCTGTGGCTGGGGGCAGTGGGCATCGCCGTGGGGTCTGGCCTTTGACTGCAGAGGGTGCTGGTGGGCCTGGCAGCCTCTTCTGATGTGTGTGCTCGGGGGAAGCGGGGGCCCCTGCCAGGTGTTCAAGCCCTGGATGTGCCTGGCACTGTGCTTACCGTTTCACACATTAGCTTAATCCTCATAGGACCATTGCGGATAAGGAAGCCGAGGCTCAGAGAGGTTAACTCAAGGTTGTGACTCCTCTAGATGAGGACCACCTGGAGATTTGGACCTGGATTTGTCCATCCCCTAAGCCTTGTCATTTGCCCTACATCAGTGGCCCTCAGAGTGTGGTTCCAGCAGCATCAGTGTCACCTGGGGACTTGTTAGGAATGAGAGTTGTCAGGCTCCGCCCCAGGCCAACTGAATGAGAAACTCTGGGGCTGAGGCCCAGGTACATAGTTTCAATAGCCCTCCAGGTGCTGATGAGACAGGCTCTGTTTGCGAGCCACTGCTCTGTCTCCCTGGTTCCCAACCTGGCTGCACATAGAGGCATCTGTAGGGAAGTAAACACAAATACTAATCTAGCATTAGTGTTTTATTTTGTTTTGTTTTTTAAATGTTTGTTTACTTTTGGTGGGGGGAGAGAGAGAGAGAGAAACGAGTGGAGGAGGGGCAGGGGGGTGGGATTCAGACGATCCAAAATGGGCTTTCTGCTGTCAGCATAGATGTGGGGCTCGAACCGATGAAATGTGAGATCATGACCTGAGCCACAGTCGGACACTTAACCGACTGAACCATCCAGGGCCCCTCTGGCCTAGGTGTTTTTAAAAAGCTTCCCCAGTGGTTCTGATGCGCGGCCTGGATTGGCAACTGCTGGGCTACACTGTGCTAGAAGCAGAGGAAGTGGGTTTTTTTCCCCCATCTTTGTCACTTTCTTTTTTCCAGTTGAATGCCCTACCCACAAGTCACCCCAGACTGCGTAGACAGGGTGGCGGAGGGTGGCAGTGTATGGGGGGACCGGCCCTGAGGGTATCCCTGGGGGAAAACTTCTCTCCGGGGCTGTCCCAGCCCCTGCAGTTGCTTGGGTTGCCCTGGCAGCTCACTCCCCTGAGAACAGTTCGCGTGCTCTCGCAGCCCTTCATCCGTCACTGTCGTCATCCACAGGCACAGAGGAACGAACTGAGTGGTGTCAACTAAAAGGCTTCCTGGTCTGGAATTTACAGACCAGGCTTGGGCTGAGTTTCAGCTTTGTGTGCTTATGTGATTTTTCTTTCTTTCTTTATTGTTTTGTTTGGCGGGGGAGGGCGGTGAGCAAGTAGCAGCATTTTTTTTTTTTTTTTTTTTTTAAGGTTGTGAAACAGTTCGTAGAATAAAGAGGACCTGGAGGGGACCATTTATTTGAAAGAACTGGCTCTTTCCACTTAAAGTCAAGCCGATCTGTTTGTTGTTTCATCTAAATTAGGGAGTATTTTCCACTTCTAGTTACCTAGTAAGTGTGTTAAAAGTAATCGGGTAATTTTGCCTGACTTGAGTGGAAGAAAAATTTGTGTTTTTATATAAGCCCTGTTTAAATTTTGTGCTGTGTTACACATATTGCTTTTTTTTTAATTTAAAAAAAAGGTTTTTGGTTTTTTTTTTAATGGTTATTTACTTGAGAGAGACAGAGTGTGAGCAGGGGAGGGGCAGAGAGAGAGGGAGACAGAATCTGAAGCAGGCTCAAGGCTCTGAGCTATTCGTTAGAACTCACAAACCAGGAGATCATGACAAGAGCCATAGTCAGATGCTTAATCAACTCAGCCGCCCAGACACCCCTTAATTTTTTTTTAATGTTTATTTATTTTTGAGAGAGAGAGAGCATGAGCAGAGAGAGGGAAACATGACTCTGAAGCAGGCTCCAGGCTCTGAGCTGTCAGCACAGAGTCCACCACAGGGCTCGAACTCACAAACCATGAGATCATGACCTGAGCCAAAGTCAGAAACTTAATCGACTGAGCCACCCAGGCGCCCCCACATATTACATTATTTTTTAAACAACAACAAAATGCATTTTGAATAACAGAAGTCAAGCACACGCCAGAATGCACACTGCTTTCTATATCACCTTGCCAGCAGTTTCCCTTCCTTCCAGAAACCTCAAGAGCTTCTGAGTACCACCCTGTCATCCTCACAGTGTCTGAGCCATTTGAATTGGTAGCAAGGATTTTATCTGCAAGTACAGATGAGGAAATTAAGAACTGATAACAGTCAAGCAGTAGTGATGCAGTCCAGTCTTGGAGCTTATGTGTGTTCTGATGTGATTATGCTGTGTTCTGAGGAGGACACAGCATCACAAACGATGCAGTTTTCCGGGCAAAAATTGACTGGAATCTTCATCCCAAGGAAACAATTATGTCCAGACCGTGGGACATCCTATGAGACAACTGGCCTGGATTCTAACAAGAAGTGTCCTTGTCCTGAAGGAAAATCTATCTTGTACTGCTCTAGAGGAAAGGAGATGGAGTAGGACTAAGCACAGTGCGCAGTCCGTGATGGGATCCTCAAAAATAAACAAGATAGCAGCCAAAACAGATATATTTTGGGGTATTTAGGAAAATTTGAATGACAGCGTTATACCATTGTTTTTTTTTTTTTTTGTTTTGTTTTTTATATATATATTTTTTTATTTATATCTAGGAGAGAGAGACAGCGTGAGCAGAGGAGGGTCACAGAGAGAGGGAGTCACAGACTGAAACAGGCTCCAGGCTCTGAGCTGGCAGTCAGCACAGAGCCCGACGCGGGGCTCGAACCCACGAACCCGCGAGATCATGACCTAAGCGAAAGTCGGACGCTTAACCGACTAAGCCACCCAGGCGCCCCATCCATTGTTAAATTTTTAAAGTAAAAATGAAAGGCAGGCAGCGGGGTGCCCGGGTGGCTCAGTCAGTTAGGCGTCCAACTCAGGTTTCAGCTCAGGTCATGATCTCACAGTTCGTGGGTTCGAGCCCCACATCAGGGTCTACTCTGGCGGTATGGGGCCTGCTTGGGATTCTCTCTCTGCCCTTCCCCCTCCCCCTCCCCCCTACATGTTGTCTCTCAAAATAATAAGCTTTAAAACAATTAAAATAAAGGGCAAATAAAGTAGTTGAGTCAAAGGAACAGAATTCTTCAGATTTTTTTTTTTTTTTAATATTTTTTTATTTCTAGGAGAGAGAGAGAGAGAGACAGCGTGAGCAGGGGAGGGTCAGAGAGAGAGGGAGTCACAGACTGAAACAGGCTCCAGGCTCTGAGCTGGCAGTCAGCACAGAGCCCGACGCGGGGCTCGAACCCACGAACCGCGAGATCGTGACCCAAGCAAAAGTCGGACGCTCAACCGACTAAGCCACCCAGGTGCCCCCAGAATTCTTCAGATTTTAACTCCAGTGTCCCAAGACCATAATGCTTCTTTTCCCTCTCCTTTTTTTTTTTTAACAACTGCTGAATGCAAATGTAGTTCACACACCACACAGTGTGCCCACCTAAAGCGTTCAGACACTGTAGTCACAGATATGTGCAGATATGTGTTACCCTCTTACTTCCCTGTCCTCCCTGTGCTGCATGATGGCTTTATTTCTAGGTCTCTAGGTTCCTGGTCTTGGCATCGTGTGAGAGGGCTTGGAGTCTGGGTATGCAGAGGGTAGGAGCCCAGGAACTGGATTCACATGCCAGCTTCCTCCCTCACGTCCTCCCTCACGAGCTGTGTGGCTGGGCAGGGTACTTGACTTCTCCAGGCCGCACCTGCGTTCTTGGTGACTCTGCACCTGAAAGGGCGCAGGTGAGGGTTTGGTGGGATAAAGCACTTAGTGTTGTGCCTGGCACATGTAAATACTCAAAAATGGTTGGTGGCATTGGTGGCGTTGTTGGTATTCATCTGTATGTGTATTTTAACTCTTGCTTTGTTCCTCCTCTGGATGCAGGCGCGACCAGGGAGTATCTGGCGACCAGGTTTCCATCATGGTGGATGGAGTCCAGGTTGCGCTGCCGTCCTACGAGGAAGCTGTATACGGCAGTTCCGGTCACTGTGTGCCGCCTGCTGACCCGAGAGTGCAGATCGTGCTGTCAGAAGGGTCTGGGCCCAGTGGGAGGACCGGGCCGCGGGAGCAGCAGCTGCAGGACCAGGGAGCCTGTTCCTCTGCAGGCGGAGAGGAGGAGGCCCCGGGCCAGTCTGGACTGTGTGAAGCCTGGGCCTCTCAGGGCTCAGAGACTGTGATGGTGCATCAGGCAACCACCTCTTCCTGGGTGGCCGGCTCAGGGAACAGCCGCGTGGCATACAAAGAAGCCCCAGATTCAGAGAACAGTGACATACAAAGCCTTTTATCCCTCACGTCGGAGGACTACACAGATGGTAGGTGGTCTGCGCTGATTGTGAATTATGAGCCACTCAGGGGCCATGCTGGGAGTGAGGAGGGCCTGGGAGCCTCTCTAATAATTGGGTATTTGGAGGCAGAGGAAAATAATACCTGGGGGATTAGCCTACAGAATAAGGTCTTGCCCTCAGCTCCCGGCAGGGCTTTGGACTCTACGTAGAGACTTTTGACTGTTGTCTGTGAAGCTTCATAGTTTGGAGTTTCCAAAGCTATTTGTGGCCACGGGGCTGTTCTAAATCAAAGGGAGGACAGCTGGCTGGAGGCGGGAGTAGGGTCTGTTCTCTTGTGACAATTTTTATGTTCCTGAAAGGACAGGAGTGACAGAGAAGTATGGGGTCATATTGCAGAGAAAACTGGAACCGGTCCTTGCCGGGCCCTTGGCAGTGTCCTTTCCAGCAGGAACACGTGTGCCAGTCCTGTACCAGTTGCTCTCTTGCACTATCTCAGCTAACCCTCACAGAGATCCTGAGAAGTAGATACTATTACCATTCGTATTTTACAGACCAGGATACTAAGGCCAGAGAAAGTGTCACTTGCCCGTTGGTAAGTAGCAGAGTTGGGATTTGAAGCTAGTTGAATCTGGTTCCGAAGCCTGTGTTTATAACCCCACAGTGTCGTGCCACCTCTCAGGTGACCCTGAGTTCTTGGTGGCAAGCCAGCCATAGAAGGAAATCGCCAGCTCCTGACCTGCCTGCCTCTTCTGGGGCCTGGAGAACTGAATATTGGGATCGACTCTGTCGCTTTAAAAAAAATATCTTTACACGAAATCCCAGTGTGGTTCAGGATGCCGACTAAACCTAGATGTTTCCCGTTTGACAGTGAGGTTTCTGCACTTACCAAGCCCCTTTTGAAAACCAGTGAGGAAGCCGTATGTGCCCTCAGGGTCCTGGGTGCCATTAATGTCTGAGGTTTAGAGTATCTAAATTGAAGAAGTTGGAAATTCTTGAATGTAGATTACATTTAGGAGTTTCCTGAATCAACAGCATGCCTTCTTTCCTCTTGGTGGGATATAGAGCTAGGAAGGGGCCATTACCTAATTGACCTGTGTTTGAAGGTGGAAGCCTGTGGCCCCAAAGATAGCCAGCTATGCATGTTATGTGTCAATACATTTTTAAAAATTTTCTTTTAATGTTTATTTTTGAGAGACAGAGCATGAGCAGGGGAGGGGCGGGAGAGAGAGACACAGAATCTGAAGTAGGCTCCAGGCTCTGAGCTGTTGGCACAGAGCCCAACTCGGGTCTTGAACCCATGAACCACAAGATTATGACCTGAGCTGAAGTCAGACGCTTAACTGACTGAGCCACCCAGGTGCTCTTATATGTCTGTACATATTGACACAGGTCCCAGGTATACTTCTCAGCCCTTATCTTTGCTCAGGTGCCCTGCTGGTGCCTGCTCTGCTCCCTTTTCCTCACTACCTTGCTTTGTGCCATTTATGGAACAAACATTTTTGAGAACCCACCTCGTGTCTGGTGCCTCTGGGGTGATAGAAAGTAATTTGAAATATGCTGTCTGTCTGCCTGCATGGATTGTCCATCAGTTGGAAAGACCGGGCCTGTATTCAAGAAATAATGGAGCCAAGAGTTGTAGGGTCCGTGTCAGAGTGAGGGGCACAGAAAACAAGACCCATCGGTCATTGCAGGCTGCCCGAGCTGTCTGAGGCTGACAGCACCATAGGAAATCAGGACCGTGAGGCATCCGGGTCGCCTGATGGACATAAAAGGAGATCCAAGACCCAAGGAGGGGAAGCGATATCACACAGCTGGTGATTGGTTTCAAGGAGGAGGTGGGACCCAGGCAGGACGTGTAGGGTGAGATTAAGGATAGAAAGAAGCAAGTAGGGGCCCCTGGGTGGCTCAGTCGGTCAAGCATCCAACTTTGGCTCATCTCATGATCTCGCAATTTGTGAGTTCGAGCCTTGCATCAGGCTCTGTGCTGACAGCTCAGAGCCTGGAGCCTGCTTCGGATTCTGAGAGGGGGATTCTTCCCCTCTCTCTGCCCTTCCCATTCTCATGCTCTGTCTCTCTCTGTCTCTCAATAATAAATAAACATTTAAAAAATTTTTTTAATAAAAAAAAAAAGAGAAGCAGCTAGGCCAGCAGAGTCCAGGCAGACGGGAGGTTCAAGGTAATGGGACCAGAAGGTGTTTCAGTACTAAACATTCAGATTTTATCACACAGGTAGAGGGAGAGATGAACAAGGAAGGCCTAAAGAGGGGGCGAGGGGTGTAGAGTCCTTTGGAAGGTACGAGTGAGGCAGTTTGTTTCTTCGGACCGGGGCCTGCATGGTTCCCACGCAGGAGGGCCAGATGCGCTGCAGAGGCCCAGCGGGCTAACCACCATGCTGCTCTTCCTTCTCGTCCTGCAGACATCCCGCTGCTGAAAGAAGCGTGAGCACCGCCACAGGCCTCTCCTCCGCAGCGGTCCTCTCTGCCCCTCCTCCCGCCCCCTGTGGGTGCGAGCACCCCCTACTCCAGCCACCCTGCCCGGATACCTGAGCTGCCACCTGTGTATCTGTGTATCTCTGTATCTCTCCGGGCCTCCAGGCCCACCTTGCTGGAAACTCAAGGATGCTTCTCGCCGTCTGCCTGCTGGACAGCTGGAGGCGCTGGCGTTTTGCCCAGTCCAGCCTTCCCATCTGTGGCGGGGACATATTTGAATGTGCCGGACTGAACTCTTCCTTTCCCCGAGCCCTCCGGGTCCCCTCCAGCCAGCTCTTTGGCGGCAGACCGCACCGGCCTGCGCGGGCCTGAGAGCCGCTGTGTTTACTTGTGCCTTCCCCACCCCCGGCCCATCCGACTCCCCTGTCCTGCAGGCTTGTTGCTGTCCTACAGGTCTTAGTGGCTGCACCGCTGCCCTCTGCCACACAGAGGGCCAGCCCTGGGTCTGGGTCTGTCCCGTCACCTTCAAGGGCTGGCACCATTGCCTGTAGAAGGAGCAGATCCAAAAGTGGCTCTAATTAGGGCAAGAATGTGGGTCCCCGGGCCTGCCCTCCGTTGACACCGGTGGCACATTTCTTTGGCTGAGGATGCGGAAAGTCATGCCAAAGCTGTCCCAGCACCTAGGTGTCCAGCTCGGAGGTTCCGGCTCCTGGCCCCATTGAGTTTCTGAGAAACATCGAGAAGATCCTGAGGGAGGGAAGGAAGGTGGCTGATTAATGATTGTCTTCCTAATATGCAAGGCCTCCCTGCCTCCTTCCAGCACTGGCCTTCCTGGCCATGGTTTTTCTGTGTCACTGGAGCGGAAGGGGCAGTGGCCGCTGCACCCCACCCCCCGCCCCCCCGCCCCGGGTTTGGTCCTTGGCAGCTGCCCACGGGGCCCCAAGGAGAATCACCACTGGGACGGGAGAGTTGCCAAGGTGCCATGGGGAGGCCTGTGGCATTTGGGGCACGTTGCCCCGTTCTGGGTTCGTGGTGACGGAAGGGAGCCTGAGAGGCACAGACCGAGTCCCCAGGCAGCTGCAGGCAGCTCCAGCCCTGGTCCTGAGGGTCCTCGTCACCACAGTCACGTGCCTTAGTAACTGTGCCCAGGAAGCGTGCTGCTGCTTGCTGCACCGCTGCTTTCCCTGCTTGTGTTTCCCCTTTCCCCCTTCCTCATGCCAGCCCGCCAGTCCCTGCCTTCCCCCGGCCCCCCTGCCCCCCTTTCTCGTACCAGCCCATCAATCCTTGCTCTCCCCTGGCCCCCCCACCCCCTTCCTTGTGCAAGCCCACCAGTCCCTGCTCTCCCCTGGCCCCCCACCCCCTTCCTTGTGCAAGCCCACCAGTCCCTGGCCCCCCGCCCCCTTCCTCGTGCCAGTCTGCCAGTCCCTGCTCTCCCCTGGCCCTCCTGCCCCCCTTGCTCATGCCAGCCTGCCAGCGAGTCCCTGACACCTGGGGGAGGGCCGACAACTCCTGTTCACCCCCTTGCTGGTCTGCGGTGGGTGAATGCCTGTGAAGCGGCCTGGCTCTGGGTCCCTGGAGTTGGAGCGGGTGGGTGTCGTGCTCCCCGACGCTTCTGTTGGAGGCTCTCGCTCTGCCGCGTGTGGATGCTGACCGGGGCTGGGGTGACAGAGCTCAGCCAGGCTACACCATCCTCAAAAGATGTGGCGTTAAGGAATGCTTGTTTCTGTTTTGTTTATGAAGCATGGGGCGGGGAGACTGGTAGCCAACCCCACCTGCACCTCTGCTCCTCCCCCAGCTGCTCCATTTGAGGTGGCGAAAACCGTAAAGAACCCAGTGTGTTTTCAGTACCTGACCTAACAGGGTAGCTCCAGGCGTGGTTGGCCGCGAAGATGAAGAGGAATGGCCTCAAGCCTCCTGCACCACTTTCACACGCACTTTACCACCGCCCGCTCCTGGCCTCCTGGCGCCGCTGTAGTCTTCCTTCGCTCAGGGTAAGGGCGGTGCCTTCTGGGCCTGCGGGCACCCCCACGCCGCTCCCCTTCCCCACCCAGGAGCCCCCATGGGCTATGCACAAAGCCCTAGCTGGCGTGTTTCCATATGGAGCAGGTGGGTGAAAGTTCCGGAACACAGAAGCCTCTGGGGGACATGCAGCAGACCGGGGGGGCTTGCCCTTGCCTCCAGAGAGGCCATTTCCAGAGACATGCCTGTCAGCGGTTGCTGGCACAGGGCCTGTCTGGGACCCTAGTTGCCTCATGACTCATGGGCTCTCCTTTACCCACAGGAATGCCCTGTCTTCCTCCAGAAAAGAGCAGATACAAATGGTGACAGGGACAAATGGCAGGGAGAATCCAAAGTCTCACTGTTGGGCCTGCAGCCTGAATTCTAGTCTAGAATATTTTTAAAAAATGGGAGATGTTACCCTTTTTTATGTCATTACTCTGGATCTTTCCCTCCCAAAGAGATTAGCTATTTGGGGTTTATTCAGCCACACAGGTGACCAGCTTAGTCCTTGAACAAAAAAGAAAAAAGCCTTTCTCCTAAAGCCTTCTTCCACCTTGCCCGCCCTTAACACCACCCTGGGGATCACAAGCCCAGACTTGCCTACCTGGTAGGAAAGAAAGTGGGTACATAGGAACCTAGCATGCACACACCCTCACCACCCCTCTCCCGTCCCCTCTGTCCCTGGCCTTGCTGAGGCCCAGCTCCCAGAAGTGTCCAGGGAGGAGCCAGGCCCCCCACTGCGGCTGACCTCCCTGCTGGCTTCATCTCGCAGGTCTCCTCTCTGAAGCAGTTCCTTAGCCTCAGCCAGGTGCTGCTGTTCCTGGGGCATCTGGGCTTTGTCCCTTTCAAGGGATTAGGGACAGCACAGCTGCCTTGAGGTGGGGCCTGCTAAGAGACCAGGGCGGTGGCAGGAGGCTGCCACAGGTAGCCCGCGCAGGGAGGAAAACCCCGCAGCCTGGCTTTCCTGGGCTCACCTCTGGGGGGCGTCTGGCAGACTGCTGTCCGGAAGGGTGGCTAGCACCAAAGGACGAAAAGTGTCTTTCTGCACACATGAGCTGACTCAGTGGTTTTATATCCTGGTGACTTGCTGTCATATGCCCAAGACTTTCAAAGGCCAATATGTGGTGAAAATCACTTAAGGTTTCCGTCCCTTTCAATGCCTTAGTTTAGCAGATAGGCTCTCTTCTGCCATTTCTGACTTTTGTGCACCGCGTTCCCATTTCACTGGTATGAAATGTGAGATGGATTGAGTCCCAGCCACTTTGTGAGTTTGTTTGGCTTTACAAGGCACTTCAGTGTGCCTTCTACTAACACTCCATTTGCAAACAGAACTTAGGCTAGTGTCGTCCCCATCCCTCCTCCCCCGCCCCCTCCCCCCAGCTTTAAAGTTCCGTGGAGAAGCCTGATGGCAAGACCGACAAAGGTAGACTTTTCCTGCTGCTTTAGTGCTGGCACAGGAATTCGCCTGTCCCCTCCCAGTTCTGGCCACATAGCAGCGTCTCCTGCGTTCACAGGGATATCCTCACAGAGAATGGCTATGCTGCCAACTCATCTTCGTTCTCGCCTTTCTTTCCTCCTGAAAGAGAATAAAGGGCCCCGGAAGGGAAGCGGCCCCCAGGCCTTACAGCTTAAGTCCACCTGTGCTTGTGAGGACAGTGAGCCTGAGGGACCTGCTGGGGGCCGGTCATCACCGGTGCCCAGGTTGGGGCTGAACAAGATCGTGCGTGGCAGGAGCCTGGACTGAGCGGTCGCATAGCCGGTTCCCTGAGCGGGGAAGGGCAGCAGGCTCAGCTTTGCGGAGAAGCAGCTCCTCTCAGTCACCAGTAGAAACTCTAGGAGACTCTTGCATGAAAACCCCCAGGCTGAACCCTCGGGGTCTGGCAGCGGAGCCGGCTGGAGGGAATGTAGGGGTGGAGCACTCAGACAGCGCCGGAGGAGAGGAGGACCGCCACGCCCTGCCCTGGCTTCTCCCCACACCACTAGGGACCCCTCTGCAGAATGGTACTCCTGTATAATGGTTTCAGACGACACGTGCATCATTGACTCTGTGCAGGATGTCACTCAATTTGGGTTTGCTTTATTTTATTTTATATATATATATTTTTTGGTATCCTGTACATTGCAGTGGGTGTGAAGATAGTATTTTAATATTTGTACAAAGTTTAATTTAATTTTAATTGTTCTATGTATATAACTGCATTTCTAAATAATAATTAAAAAGGTTCTTATGAAGGCAGTTGTGAGAGATGTGATCCTTCCAGCAAGTTTTCAGAGAAACCCCAGGTCCAGAAGAGCGAGTGTGGTAGGCACCCATGAAGGGATGCAGCACCCGCTCGGGGAGAGGGGGCTGCCTGACAGGAGGAGGCGGGACGGGAGCCGTGTGCACTACGGGGAGAGGGGAGAGGCCACAGACCGCAGTGGAAACACATTACTGGTCTCTGCAGGCATTCTCTGTGCCGGTCACCGTGCCGCCAGGGACTCCGCAGTGAGCAGGGTCTGGGGCCCGGGCAGCATTGCCGCGTGGGGAGGGCAGCGGTTCCAGTGACAGGTCAGGGGAGCCCCCCTGGGGGACAGTCAGGAAGCATCTCTTGGATGGAATGACAAATAAGCTGAGATGGGAAGGACCCGTACAGCCAGGCTAAGGCGCGGGGCGCCGCGACAGCAGGAAGCACCTTGAGCGGAGAAAGGAGAAGTGGGGCCCAGGGCGCGAGAGGGCAGCAGAGGCCGGGTCCTGGAGGCCTCCAAGGAAGGAGTGGGGAAGTCTGACTTCGTCGTCAGGGTAGCCGGAAGTGCTTTGACAGTGTTAGGTAACAGTGATTTAGTAAGCCCCACTTTTCAGAGGGATGCCCTCCCCATCTCTCATCACTGCCCAGGGGGCTAAGACGTACCTGAGACCACTTAAGAAGTCGGTCTTGGGAGGAAGGCACCTTGAGCAGCTAGCAACCCCCTTCTCCGAGGTGGAGAAGCGGAAGGCATGGTCTAGGGAGGGGGGGAGATATGATGGCAATCTCAGGACCAGAGGGCAGAGCACGTGAAGGTCATTGCTGGAGACGTCATGGTAGGAGAGGCCACGGTGTTTGAGCAATTACGAAAGGCTACCAGTAAGGGGTGAGAAGAGGGAAGTACAGGGAGCTGTCGGATAAAAAATCAGGCCACTCTTCCTTTTCTTTTTTTGATCAGGCCACTCTTAACGTTGTCCTGCGGATAACTATGGTCAGGATGTGTTTGTCTAATACTTGGGTGGGAGAATGTTTTAGGAGCATCTGTGCCCAGTCTCCACCTTAGCGGCCCCGGTCCGCACAAACATCACTACCATTAGTTGTAAGGAAGTGAAGGGAAGAGCACTTTGCCAGCTTTTAAGAGTAATGGCGAGGGACGCCTGGGTGGCTCGGTCGGTTAAGTATCTGACTTCAGCTCAGGTCATGATCTCACGGTTCGTGCGTTTGAGCCCTGTGTTGGGCTCTGTGCTGACAGCTAGCTTAGAGCCTGGAGCCTGTTTCAGATTCTGTGTCTCCCTCTCTCTCTGACCCTCTCCTGCTCATGCTGTCTCCCTCTCTCGGAAATAAATAAGACATTTAAAAATAAATAAATAAATAAAAGTAATGGTGATAACAGCTCATGCTTGCTCTCCACGTACCAGGCAGAGTCCTATGCACTCAGTGTGTATAAACTCGGCCACGTTTGGGTCAACAAGGTAGGTGCCATATCAGAGCTCCATGCCACATACAGTGAAGCCCAGGCATAAAGAGGTGGATTAACTTGCCCAAGGTGGGGTCAGGATTGAATTCAAACCCAGGCAGTTCTGCTGAAGTGTTCCCCTCCCTGCTCTGACCCCACTCCATCAGACACCGCCTGCCTCCCGAGGCCCTGACCGCAGTCCTGCCTTTCAGTCTGTGTTCCAACCAGTGAGCTTCAGGCAGAGGAAAAACTAATTTCATGGCATGGGAGGGAAAGGGCACACTTTTCACTAGGATAACAGATGACTTTTCTCCCAGAGAATGGCAAGTGCCCAGCAGCGTGGGGAGAGGCGGCATTTCAGCCACGCAGACCATGATAAGAAGTAGGTTCACAAAGCAGCAGGACTTGCTCCCCCACCAGAAAAAACACACATAAAGAGGAAAGACTGCTTATTCCCTTGATAGATAAGCCGCCTTTGTCGCTGGAAAGCCGGCAGAAGCATGTCCCATCAGGTAAGGAATGCTGGGGAAGGGAGACTTCAACGTGGGGTCAACCACAGAGTTGTTACCTTTCTCTTGAAGACCGGTGAGGGAGGACAAAGGCACAAAAGCCACAAAACCTGCAGAGCTGCAGGGGGAAGGGCTGGCTTTGAAGTGGTTGCCCTCAGGTGGGGAAAGGTGGATGGGAGGAGAGAAAAGGAATTTCCTGCCCCGCTGCTGAACCCCCCACCTCCCCCGCTGGAAAGTGGAGAGCCCTGGAACACAGCAAAAGTAGTAACCTCTCAGCGAGCTCTTTCTCAGGTCACTTAAAAGGATTTTAAAATATACCAAAGTAATACATACTCACTATAGAATATTTAGAAAACCAAAATCTTCCATAATACCGCCTCCTCCTGGTAATGTTCTTTTTTCTATGCCTAAATATAGTTGCCTCTTTTAAAAAGATCACTTGTATTGTTTAATGCTTATTTTTGAGATAGTGTGAGCAGAGGAGGGGCAGAGAGAGCGGGGGTGGGGGGGGGTACAGAGGATCCAAAGCGGGCTCTGCACTGACAGCAACAAGCCCCACACGGGGCTCCAGCTCGCAAACTGTGAGATCATGACCTGAGCCGAAGTTGGATGTTCAACCGACTGAGCCATCCAGGCGCCCCTAAAAAGATCATTTAAGAAAAAAAAACTTTTTTAACGTTTATTTATCCTTGAGAGACTGAGAGACAGAGCATGAGTCGGGGAGGGGCAGAAAGAGAGGGGGATGGAATCTGGAGTAGGCTCCAGGATCTGCTGTGAGCATAGAGTTCGATGCAGGGCTTGAACCCACAAACCGTGAGATCATGACCTGAGCCGAAGTCAGACGCTTAGCCGACTGAGCCACCCAGGGGCTCCTAAAAAGATCATTTTAAAATAGCATTTTGGTTTTTTAATCTTTACAGTCTATTTTAATCTCATAAAACATCAATCTACATCATTTTTAATGGTTGCATAGTTTTCTATCGGTACTTTGGACATTCAGATTACCAAAGCTTTATAGAAAGTCTTATAACCAAGGATAGCATTTTAAATTATTTCCTTGAGATAAACTACTGGGAATGGAATGCTAGATCAGAAGAAACCCACATTTTAGTGGCTTTTGCTATATCTCAAATTGCCCACCAAGAAAGTTATTCCAAATTATACTTTCCTTGGCAGTGTGTGTTTTCCCACTGCCCTGCTAGCATGGGGAATTCTCATTGTAAAAAAATACGCCAATTGCAAGAAAGTGGTATTGTTTTGATCCACACTTGTGTCATTCTTCCTGAAGTTAATGTATGGTTTGCCTACTCTTTGTAACAAAAGACATTGAAAATTGCACATGTTTGGTGTCCAAGATGTCCATGTTTGAGATGGAAAGTCAAAACTGTGATTTCCCCTCTAAATTAAATAATGCTTGATAGATAGATACATATGTACATACACAGTTTGCTCCTCTAAGCTCCCTGGTGATAGAGGAACATGGCAGGGGCTTAGAGATGGACCGTCCCATCCCATGCCAAGAGGTGGACAGCTATTTGGTATTTCAGGTTTCCCATGATGCCCCAGGGGCCCCAGAAAAAAAACTTTCACAACCAAGGAATGTCCTGCGCAGTCCATCTGGGGCAGCCTGAACTATTCCTGAGCCCGGGCTAGTCGATGACTCAACTTGGCAGGGCACTGCAGAGGGTTTGCCCAGTATGGACTTCCCCACACAGCCTCTCCAGAGGAGCAAGTAACCCGGCCTCCAGAAAAGGTAGCCCGTTCGCAGGTTAATCCTGGGGTCCAGGGCTGAACATCTGGGGGTGATCTGGGGTGTGTGAAGGAAGGACTGTGGCTCAACACAAGCACCAAGCATGAAGGCTGCTGTGGCTTCTGGGGTGGCCCTGAAGCCCTTGAGCATCTGGGTTCCAAACCCTTGTAGGGATGCTGTAACTTGTCTATGGGATGGAAGACCATTCCCACTCATGCTCCAATCATTTGTTCATTCATTTAATGAACTTTGGGGGGCGGGGGGAACGCCTGGGTGGCTCAGTCAGTTGAGTGTGCAACTTTGGCTCAGGTCATGATCTCACCACTCATGGGTTTGAACCATGCTGACAGCTCGGAGCCTGGAGCCTGCAGCCTGCTTCGGATTCTGTGTCTCCCTCTCTCTCTGCCCCTCCTCCGCTCACACTTTGTCTCTCTCTCTCTTTCAAAAATAAACATTAAAAACAAAATTAAAAAATAAACCTTTAAAAAAAATTTTAAGGATCTACTTAATACAAAGCGTGGTACTAGATCCCAGGGGAGCAAAAATGAGTAAGACCCAGTCTTTGTCCTCAAATAGC
The DNA here is from genome assembly GCA_017311185.1 of Proteles cristata cristata. Lineage (NCBI taxonomy): Eukaryota > Metazoa > Chordata > Mammalia > Carnivora > Hyaenidae > Proteles > Proteles cristata. Next base: position 332,494 of record JAESUZ010004260.1, read on the forward strand.
TTGCAGACTAATAGGGAGAAAGAGACTGAACAGCTACCTAAAACATCATGAAAAATCTAATGGGGCACCAGCACAGTGCCTGAGTAGTGAAGACGGAGGAGGAGTTCATTTCTTAGGGGAGGAGTGAAGATTATATCACGAAGGATAGACTGTGTTTCAATGCTACAGGCCAGGAAGTAAGCAAGGAGCCGTGGGGTGGGAAGTGCAAAGAGGACTTGTTAGGCCATAGATCAAAAGTACCAGCATATAAAATTAGGAATTGTCCACAGTAGCTGTTTTTGCATGTTAATAAAAAAGGTCAGCTATGGGCAGTTCCAACCTAATCCATAGTTACTTTAAGATCTACCAAAATAAGGGGCGCCTGGGCGTCTCAGTTGTTTGAGTGCCTAACGTCATCTCAGGTCATGACCTCACAGTCCGTGGGTTCAAGCCCTGCGTTCAGGCTCTGTGCTGACAGCTCAGAGCCTGGAGCCTGCTTCAGATTTGGTGTCTCCCTCTCTCTGCCCCTCCCCTGCTCATGGTCTGTCTCTCTCTCAAAAATAAATAAACGTTTAAAAAAAAAAAAAACTACCAAAATAAGAAATACCTTTCTTCTTTGGATTGACTAAACTTTAATGCTTTTAATCACAAGAAAGAAATTTCAGCACCCAGAGATAAGTACCTAGAGACTGTCTGTCCCAGAGTCCATTCTGAACAAAACAGAGCACCGAGCACAGCAGATTTGCTGTCACAATCCTCCAGCTCCTGGCCCCTGCCAGCAAGGGGCATCTTCAGAAATGACAGGACCAGTTCAAGTCTCCAAGGCAGGGCCCATTCACTCGCTCGTTGGGATGGACAACAGAAAGGACGCCCACTACTTGCAACCAAGTTCCTGCCAGCAGCAACCAGGCAGTAATTCCAAAGTTGAGAGGTGGTTTTTTGGTTTTTTGGGTTTTGGCTTTTTTACTGTTGTTATTATTTATTTAGGGCAGAGACTGAAGGGCAGTAGTTACATCCAACTACAACACTCTTGTCAAGTTTCTTGATTTGTCATTAGAAACATTCAAAAATGGGGGTGCCTGGGTGGCTCAGTCGGTTAAGCATCTTGATTTTGGCTCAGGTCACGATCTCTCGGTTCATAGGATCAAGCCCCCGGGTCGCGCTCTGTACTGACAGCACAGAGCCTGTTTGGGATTCTCTCTCTGCCTCTCTCCTGCCCCTCCTTGTCTCTCCCCCACCTCCCAAAATAATTAATAAAAAAGAAACATTCAAAAATGATCAAGCTATCTTAAAGCAATACATGTTAAAACATCAGAAGCAATATTTTCCACCTCCGATACCGACAAAAGAAAAAGTTTATAAAGATATCTGGCGGGAGTGTAAATTGGTACATTCTTTTTGCAGGGCCATTTGGCAATGACCATCACGTTATAGTGCAGGTCCTCGTCCCTTCTATTACTGAACAAATCTGCTCTGAAGCCAGTAAGTGGGAGCAGAGTTACAAAATCAGAAAGGGAAACAAAACAATTGACCAACCCAGCAGTGTCAGATTGGAATTGGAGGCAATGGCGATGACCCATGATAATCCATCTACTTAAAGAGATGTGGAAATAAACACAGACACGGTGTGTGTTCACATGTACACCTGCCCACAGATATTCCCTAGCTCCCAAGAGGGCTTGGGAGCAGTGACGCCTCAACTGCAGCTAGCCTACCAAGAATTCAGATCTTGGCTTTTATTTATTTATTTATTTATTTATTTATTTAATGTTTATTTATTCATTTTGAGAGGAGGCTGGGGCAGAAAGACAAAAGAGAGAATCCTAAGCAGGCTCTGTGCTGTCAAGCCCCAGCCCAATGCAGGGCTCGAACCCACAAACCGTGAGACCATGACCTGAGCCAAAATCAAGAGTCAGACGTCTAACCAACTGAGCCACCCAGGTTCCCTAAGATCTTGGCTTTTAAAATACTGTTTTCCGCTAAAAGGAACCAGGAGTCCTTGGAGAAATGGCTGATTCAGAGGTGGGGCGGGAAGATCACAAGTGGGCTTGGAACATTTTGTTGCATCGTATGAATACAAAATGGATATGGAAAAGAGAATAAAATAGCCCTGGACCAATCCTTTTTTTTTTTTTAAGTTTATTTTTGAGACAGAGAGAGTGCAAGCAGGGGAGGTGCAGAGAGAGAGGGGGAGAGAGAAAGAATCCCAAGAAGGCTCTTCACTGTCAGCACAGAGCCCAATGCAGGTCTCGAACCTATGAACTGAGAGATCGTGACCTGAGCTGAAACCGAGGGTCAGAGGCTTAACGGCTGAGTCACACGGGCGCCGCAGCTCTGGACCAATCTACAGAATCCACTGTTGTATGGGAAAATCCATGTGCAGAACGAGTGCATGAATGCCATCATCTGTGTACAAGAGAGAGAAGAGAAATGCATCAATGTGCACATCTTTCTGTGTGCAGAGGACTACTCCTGATTCAGGCAGCATGATGGGCCTTTGGGAAAGGAGGGTGACACGGAGGAAGGATCATCTTTTATACCTTTTGTGATCCTGAATTTTGAAGCCAGTGACTATAATCCCCGTTCAATAAATTATTTCTTAAAAAGCAAAATGTGTGTTGCCTAGGATCCAAAGGAATATTCACAAGACGTTTTGCAAATTTATCTGATCTTTTCCTCCTGTTCCAAATTAGTGATCTGCCTTCTGGGAAGGAACACACAGCTCCCAGCAGGGCCTTGTTTAAGGACAATAAACAGTATTCATCGCCCGTTATTTCCATCTTCCTTCCCTGAGAAAATACAAATCATGTCCTGGGATCTTTGGTGTTATGAATTGAATTGTCTCCCTGCTAAAGTGCGTGTTTTGAAATCCTATTTGGAGATCAGGTCTTTAAAGAGGTAACTAAGTTAAACTGAGGTCATTAGGGGGGCCCCTAACCCAAACTGACTGACGTACTTATAGGAAGAGGGAATTTGGACACAGACACGTTGACAGAGAAGAGAATGTGGAGACAGGAAAAAGACGGCCACCCACAAGTGCAGGAGACAGGTCTGGAACATACCCTTCCCTCACGGCCCTCAGGTGGAAGGGTCCCTGCTGACATGACACGTTGATCTAGAACGTCTGGCCTCCAGCACTGTGACACAAGAATTTCTGTTGTTTAAGCCACCTGGTCTGTGGTGCTTTGATACAGCGGCCCTAGCAAATTCATACATCCAGTCTCAGGATGGGGGTCTGGCCCAGGCTCTCCCCGACAACCGTGACCTACCCAGGCAACGGACCGGAGTCCAGGGTGAAGGGGAGCCAGTCAGGGAAGGGGCTGGGGAGGTAGGCTCGCACCGAGCTGGAGCAGGGCTTTGAATGCCACGCTAGGGATGTGGATGGGATTCCATAGGCCAGTGGGAGTTCCTGAAGGACTTGAAGACTGAATGATGTGGCCTGAACATAATATATAAGAAAAGAATGTGGTGGAACAGGGGTTGGAGTGGAGAGCCAACCAGGGGCCTCCTGCAGGCATCCTGGTGAGAGAGGAAAGGGCAGCCCTCCGGGGATTAGAGCACAGGTAGGCTTAGGGGAGTTGGAAGAAATTGCTCAGGTTTTTGGGGAGATCATTCAGGTCAAGAGATCTGAGCTCTGTGGTTGACTGTGAAAAAGAGTGAGAGAAACAGACAAGAGAGTCAAAAACGACCGTACATCTTTATGGCAAGAAGAAAAGGGGGCATGACAGAAAGGAAGGAAAGCTTTGATTGGAAAGAGCACATCAGGGGCCAGTGCAGAAGGTCAAGAAGTTGGACTGGGGGGTCAAGACCCAGGGAAGGATCCCTCACCCTTGTCTGGGTGCGGGGGACAAAGCGAGGGGATTACTTTTGGGGTGAAAATAGAAGTCGTTGGCCCCCACCGGAAGTTGTAGAGAAAGTGGGAGGAGCAGAAGACAGAGCCTGCAAGGGCAGAACCAGGCAGTGAGTGATCCGCCCTCTCCAACTTCTCCCCAAGGCAACTTCAACCCTGAGGTTGCAGAGGGTAAATCGGGATTGACAGGACAGCGTGCAGAGAGAGGGTCTGGTGTCTCGGGGGCACGGCGTCCATGGCTCTGTCAGATCTGATGCTGGCCTGGTTCTTACACTCCTCTTCCTTATACGGACAGTCACAGCAGCTCTGGAAACACAAGCACTCACACCCTCATGGGGCTGCTCTGATGCATCAGTGATTAGCAAGTGTGTGTTGAGCACCTACTACGTGCCGGGCACCAGGAATACAGAGGGGAACAGATCCATGTAGTCTCTGCCTGTGAGAACTGGTCTGGTCAGCCTGACCCATCGGTCTGGTCCAAAGAGCTTCCTTGAGGAAGTGATGGTTGAGATGCAAAAATGCATAGGGGTTAGCGAGGTGAGGAAGGTTCCAGTTAGAGGTCCAGCCTGCCAGGGACTCGGAAGTAGGCAGGGCTGGGAGCCAGAAAGGGCCAGGGGTGAGTGTCTGCTGTACGGGTAGGCAAGCCTCATATTTCATGATAAAGACTTGAACATCATCTAAGAGCACAGAAGTCAGTGAAGCCTTTTAGCAGGGGAGTGGAATAATCTGGTGCGTCTCCAAAAGGTTCTTCTTACTCTTGCAAATGGGAGGAGGAGGGTAAGAGCAGGTGCAGAAAAGTGAGGCAGGGCCGTGCCTCAAGAATTCCCTGGTCGCAGGAGAGAAATGTAAATTCGCCTCCAGGAGGTCTGTGGTGGGTCCAGAGACCCTGCATTTCTAACAAGTTCCCAGGAGGTGCCCATGCTGCTGATCCACAGACCACACCAAGTAGCATCTTGTCCAGGTGAGCAATGTCATGGCCTGGGCCAGAGGGGGCCAGGGGAAATGGGGGAGAAATGGACAAATCTCAGATGGGCTGTGGAGGCAGACTCTTCAGGAGGTGGCAGTGGATAGGGTGGGGGAGGGGGAGAAGAAGGTATCAGAAATGGCTCTCAGTTTGTGGAGTGGGAAGGATAGAGAAGGAGCTGGTGGGTCTGATGGACGTTAGCCATTGGACATGTCAAGGTGGGAGGCAAATGCAGAGTCCCAGGAGCCGGAGTGGATTCCCTGTCTTGCCTCCCACAGCCACGCCGTCTGCTGAGGTGGTGGTCCTCACACCCAGGACACCCAGGCCGGCTTGGCCCAAATCAAGATTGCGAATCCTGTGCTCACGGCCTTCAGGGGCATGGCCAGCACTTCCCTCCCAGCCCAGGGGGCCCCAGCCTCTGGTGGCAGAGGACCAGAGGGAAAGCAGCCCTCAACAGGCCACTCAAATTCTGAGGCTGAGGAGGAGGAAGCGCGAGATGGGGTTGGCAGGACAGCTTGCAGGGGCGGGGATCCGATTTCTGCTCTGACAGAACAAAAGCCACTGTCTCTGGAAAGAACTTAAAGCAGTTGGATGTCTGCGCCCCATCTTGGATTTGCCCGGAGTCCCTTTACCAGCCCCTGGGGGCCGGGCGGGCCGGGCGGGCTCAGTCCGCTGGCGCCACCTAGTGTCGGTGGGGGAGGCGGCCCTCTGCTGGTCAGAGAGGGGAGGCCGAGGCCAGGTGGGGGAGGGGGGAAGATGGACTGGAAGAGGGAGATCCAGCCTGAGGCAGCTTGGGGCAGCTGCGGCCTCCAAGGGCAGTGGGGGGCGGGGCGGAGGTGACTCCGGAGTTTATGGGTCTCCTAGGACTGCGGTAACAAGGTACCATAACTGGGTGGCTTAAAGCAACAGAAAGATATTCTCTCGCAGTTCTGGAGGCTAGATTTCAAAATCAAGGGGTCAGCGGGCCACTCCTCCTCTGAAGGCTGCAGAGAGGGAACCTTTCCCTGCCTCCTCCTGCTTCTGGTGGCTGCCAGCCATCTTTGTCGCTTGCTGGTTTGTAGATGGCTCCAGTCTTTGCCTCCACCTTCAAGGTTTTCCCTGTATACCTGTGTCCAAATTTCCCTCTACTTACGAGGACACCAGTATTCGGATTAAAATCGACCCAGTCCAGCACGACCTCATCTTAACTTGATTTCATCTCCCAAGACCCTGTTTCCAAATAAGGTTATTTTCACAGGTAGTGGGGGGTTAGGATTAGAAAGGATCATTTAGTGGGGGAGGACGCGTTTCAATACAGAACGGACTCCTTTCAACCAACAGCTGTTCCCTGAGCATCTGCAAGGCGCCCACCTGTGCCGCCCACCTGTGCCGGAAGCTGGGCTGGCCACCCTGACTCGCAGACCCGCTCCAACCTTGAGGTTTTCACGTGTGGCTCTGTAAGTCTTGTCACTGACCTGTGGCCTCCTGCTTCACCCTGGACTCCTTAGCACCCAGAGAATCAGTATTTCATTGATGTAGGATGAAGAAAGGCCTCTTGTAGGGCAAGAGACAGGAAAGAAAGACTGCAGGAATGATGAGGAGGGGGACGGCACAGGGGTGAGGGGTGCAGAGCACGGGGGGACGTTCAACCTGGGGTCTAGAAGCAATAGGAATTTTCCAGACAGGAAAGAGATAAGCAAGGGCGAGGGGCCTTCTAGGCAGAGCTGAAAGTGTGAGCCATGGCCTCAAGGGGTGACAGGGGCTGTGATGTTGGGGATGGGGGGTGGTCTGCTGTGGTTGCAAATGAGGGTGTGTGGGTGGGGGTGTGCCACACAAGGGCATAGCCCAGAAGACAGTGACTCTATAGGGGACCATTCTCATGGCTTTAAATATTATCTTTGGAGGGTTTGTTTTCTTTTATGTTTATTTTATTTATTTATTCGGATAATCTCTACACCTAATGTGGGGCTCGAACTCACGACCCTGAGATCAAGAGTCACATGTTTTACCTCCTGAGCCAGCCAGGTGCCCCCGACCTTGGAGATCTTAAAGCCTGCTCTAGGCGTCACAATTACCAGGAGTAAAGACCACAGCAGGCAGAGAGTAATGACAAGGGGGTCCAGAGGGCGTCCTCGATACAAATTGATATATAGGGGAGCTCCTGGGGGGCTCATTGCTTGTGTCCAACTCCTGATTTCTGCTCAGGTCATGATCTCTGGTTCGTGAGATTGAGTCTCTCATCGGGTTCCGTGCTGACAGCACAGAGCCTGCTTGGGATTCTCTCTGCCCATCCGCTGCTCTCTCTCTCTCTCTCTCTTAAAATAAATAAATAATCTTAAAAATTTGAAATATAAATCTGCCCCGGATTCCTGGCAGCACTTAGTTCAAAATAAAACCGTGTTGTTTTGAAACCCACCTGAAATACTTCCCACAGCCCCTAGCAGCATCTTACTGAGGTGTGCGAGCTACCCCAGGGGGGGAGGTCTGCGTTCGTGTGGCTGTGAGACATCCCCGTGGTTCAGGAAGTGTCTTTTAATCCCTAGTTTGCTGAGTGTTGTTAGAAATGAATGAATGTTTAGGGGCGCCTCGGTGGCTCAGTCAGTTAAGCATCCGACTTCCGCTCAAGTCATGATCTCACAGTTTGTGGGTTCGAGCCCCGCATCGGGCTCTGTGCTGGCACCTCTCTCAGAGCCTGGAGCCTGCTTCGGATTCTGTTTCTCCCTCTCTCTCTGCCCCTCCCCTGCTCACGCTCTCTCTCTCAGAAATAAATAAAACATTAAAAATTAAAAAAAAAGAAATGAATGAATGTTTAATTTTACCAAATGCCTCTTCTGCATCTATTAAGATGGTAACACATTTTTCTTTAATTTGGTAATGTAATGCATTGTGCTGAACATTGATAGACATATTTGCTGTTAAACTCTCCTTATATCCTTGCTAAATCCTACTTAGTTGTGAAAAGAGCACACGCGCGCGTGCGTGTGTGTGTGTGTGTGTGTGCGTTTAAAACCTTTTTTCAGGAGCGCCTGGGTGACTAAGTCTGTTAAGCGACCTACTTCAGTTCAGATCATGATCTCATGGTTCATGAGTTTGAGCCCCATGTTGGGCTCTGTGCTGACAGCTCAGAGCCTGGAGCCTGCTTCAGATTCTGTGTCTCCCTCTCTCTCTGCCCCTCCCCAGCTCATGCTCTGTCTCTCTCTGTCTCAAAAATAAATAAAATAAATAAACTATAAAAAAAATCAAAACATTTACCCTTAAAATACAGCAGTTTTGGGGAAGCCTGGCTGGCTCAGTTGGGAGAACATATGACTCTTGCTCTCGGGGTCATGAGGTTGAGCCCTGTGTTGGGTACAGAGACTACTTAAATAAATAGATAGATAGACAGATAACTTAAAAAACATGTATACAGAAAAAATAAAGTACAGCAATTAAAAAAAATTCGCTCATTAGTGAAAATGATCTGTAATTTTTCTTATGCTTATTCGGTATCAGGGCTAAACTAACCCCGTAAAATGGAAACGTTAGCTCACCTTTTTAAATTTTTCTGAAACACCTTGTAGGATATAGACTTTATTGGTTTCTTAACAGTTGCATAAAACAGATGTATAAAATCGTATGTGCCTCACATCTTTGATGGGAGAGACTTTTGATTACCAGTTTAATTTCCTGAATGATTGTTGATTTAATTAGGCTTTTCTGTGTTATTAATTTCGGTGTTTTTTTCTATGCAGTTACCGTTTTAATACATATTTTCAAATTTGTTGGTGTAAAGTGTTCTTTTTTTTTTTTTTTTTCCTAGGAGAGAGAAAGAGAGACAGCGTGAGCCGGGGAGGGTCAGAGAGAGAGGGAGTCACAGACTCTGAAACAGGCTCCAGGCTCTGAGCTGGCAGTCAACACAGAGCCTGACGCGGGGCTCGGACCCACGAACCGCGAGATCATGACCCAAGCGAAAGTCGGACGCTTAACCGACTAAGCCACCCAGGTGCCCCATAAAGTGTTCTGATTTTTAAAATTTTATTATCTATAATCGTGTCCCTTTTTATAGTTCTCAATTCCTAAAAATTGTTTACTTGTGTGGCTTTGTCTTTTATCTTAATAAAATATCACCAGAAAATTATCTGTTTCATTAGGTTTTGTTTATTTTAGTCAGATTTATTAACATATTATTTGTATACAGTAAAATGCACTCCTTTTTAGTTTTTAGTTTTGATACTCATGTAATCATGTAACTGCTAAAAAAAAAAAAAAAAAGAAAGAAAGAAAATCCTGTGACTACTGCCAAGATCAAGGAATGTTCTATCTCCCTCCCAAATTCCTGTTTTGCTTTGTAGCCAACCCCTCCCCCTCCCCAGCTCCTAGTAACCACTGATCTGCTTTCTGTCTTTATAGTTTTGCATTTTACAGAATGTCACATAGGGGTGCCTGGGTGTCTCATTTGGTTGGGCATTGGGCTCCTGATTTCAGGTTTGGGAGTTCAAGCCTAGTGTTGGGCTCCTGTTGGGCTCTTCAAAAAAAAAAAAAAAAGAAAGTGCCTTTTCAGAATGTCATATAGAACCATACCTGACTTACGTTTTGAGTCTAGCTTCTGGTACTTTAGCATAATGCATTTAGCTTTATCCACCTTGTTATGTATCAATAAGTCCTTCCTTTTTTTTCTTTTTACCAAATAGTATCCCATCATGTGACTAAACTAGTTTGTTTATCCATTTACTAGTTGAAGGACCTTTGGGTGGTTTCCACTGTTGACTAATGACATTGAACATCTCTTCATGTGCTTCTTTGCCATCCATTTATCTTTTCTGATAAAGTGTTCAATTTTTTTGCCCCTTTAAAAAATGTGGTTAATTTGTTTTCTTTTTTAAAAAAATGTTTTTTTAATGTTTTATTTATTTTTGAGAGAGAAATAGAGACAGCATGAGCAGGGGAAGGTCAGAGAGAGAGGGAGACAAGAATCCGAAGACAGGCTCCAGGCTCTGAGCTGTCAGCACAGAGCCCGACACTGGGCTCGAACCCATGAACCGTGAGATCATGACCTGAGCTGAAGTCAGATGCTTAACTGACTGAGCCACCCAGGCGCCCCTTAATTTGTTTTCTAATTAAGTGTTGAGAGTTATTTTCTATTGTAGATACAGGTCTTTTGTCAGATATGTATTTTGCAAATATGTGCTCCATTTTATTTTTTGCTTACTTTTTTTATTAAAAAATTTTAGGGTTTATTTTTATTTGAAAGAGAAAGAGACAGAGTGTAAGTGGGGGATGGGCAGAGAGAGAGGGAAACAGAGAATTCGAAGCAGGCCCCAGGCTCTGAGCTGTCAGCATAGAGCCTGATGCAGGTCTCACACGACCACAAGATCATCACCTGCGCTGAAGTCAGACACTCAACTGACTGAGCCACCCAGGCGCCCCATTTTTTTATTACTTTCTTGACAGCGTCTTTCAAAAATTGTGTTTCCAATTTAAATTAAATTCATAACTTAAACAAATAACTAGTTTTGGGGTTTGTCAATCTCTCCCTTTTTGTGTTTTGTTGTTGCTCTCTATTTCATTAATTTATTATCTAATTTTTAAATTTCTTTTTTGTTAATTAATAAACTAATTTTGTTTTTGTTCTTAATTTAGGCTTCCTCTGTATTTCCCTTTGGTTTCATGTGTTGAACACACTGTTTTTCAGTAAATTTATTTAAGGCTACATATTTCCCTCTATTTTTTTTTTTTAAGTTTACTTATTTAATTCGAGTGAGGGAGAGACAGGGAGAGAGAGCACGCATGAAGAGAGAGAGGGAGAGAGAAAGACTCCCAAGCAGGCTCTGAGCTGTCAGTGCAGGGCCCTATGCATGGCTTGATCTCATGACTGTGAGATCATGACCTGAGCCAAAATTAAGAGTTGGACAATTAACCTTGGACACTTAACCAACTAAGTTACCCAGTCATCCCCCCCGCCCCAATTTCCCTCTAAATACCTCTTTAGCTACATCTCACAGATTTGACTAGTAGTGCAGTTGACCCTTGAACCATGCAAGGGCTAGAGGTGCTGAACCCCACCCCATGCACCATGCACATATAACCTTTCCCCACCCCCAAAAACTTAGTAATAGTCTCTTATTGGCTGGAGGCCTTAGTGATAACGTAAACAGTTGATAAACACACATTTTGTACATTATATGTATTACATACTGTATTCTTACAATAAAGTAAGCTAGAGAAAAGAAAATGTTATTAAGAAAATTATAAGAAAGAGACAACACATTTTTGGTATTGTACTGTATTTATAAAAGAAAACAAACCCAGATATAAATGGACCCACGAAATTCAAACCCATGTAGTTCAAGAGTCAACTGTACTTCCATCGCTTGGTTCTAAATAAGTGTAATTTCCCCTTTAACCTGAGCTCTTTGGGAATGAATGTTTAAGTTCTCAAATGTGGATTAAAAATACTTTTCAAAAATTGTTGGTTTTTAGTTAAAAAAAATTTTTTTTTTTAAGAGAGAAAGAGAGGCAGCAGGAAAGGGGCAGAGGGAGAGGGAGAGCAAAAATCCTAAGCAGGCTCCGCACTGTCAGCGCAGAGCCCAATGTGGGGCTCGAACTCACCAACCATGAGATCACGACTCGAGCCGAAATCAACAGTCAGACATTTAACCAACTGAGCCACCCGGGCGCCCCTGTTGCTTTTTAATTTAATTGTGTTTGGTTTAATAGAGACAGTGATTCGTATAACAGATTATTTGAAATACACTGAGACTTTCTTTGTGATCTTATAACTGGTCAGTATTTGTGATGATCCTTTCATATTTGAAATAATCTATGCTTTCTGTTTTTTGGTGCAAGTTTCTATATCCAAGCAAAAATACTTTGAATGGTGCTCAGCACCTAAGTTCTTAGTAACTATGAGCTAATAGTACTACTATCTTCTAACATAGACTTACATTTTCTTTCTGCATGATCTATCTGTATATGGTAGAGGCTGTTAGAATCTCCCACAAGGCTTGGGGATTTGTCTATTTCTTCTTGTAATGATGGCTGCTCTTGCCTTCCACAGCTTGAGGCCATTTTATCAGTTATCTGTTCCTGCATAACAAATTACCCCCCAAACTGAAGGCTTAAAACCACAATACACGTGTATAATCTCGCAGCTTCTGAGTCTGGGATTCAGCAATGGCCGAGCTTGGTGGTTCTGGTTTGGGGTCTCTCTGTGGGGCCGCTGTCCTCTGCAGGTGTGGCCCAGCGCTGGAGGGCAGGTTCCAAGCTCACTCCCATGGCTGGCAGCTTGGTGCTGTCTCTCTCTCTGCCCAGACCCCTCCTGGGCTGCTGGAGTGTCCACATGGCAGGGCAGCTGGCTTTCCCCAGAGCAAGCGATTCAAGAATGTGCGAGGCAGAAGCTGCAAAGTCTTTTCCGATGCAGTTTTGTAGATCACATTCCGAGACTTCACCACATACTAGTCATTAGAAGTGAGTTAGTTGTTAAGCTCAGCCCATAGTCAAGCCTGGGGGAGTTAGGCTCTATCTTTTGAAGGGAGGAGGGTTAACCGAATCTGTGCATATTTAAAAGTGACTCAGCTATGTTATTTGATCTACCAAGATTTATGATGTCCTCTTTTCTTTTTTAACTTTTGTTTATTTTTGAGAGAGAGAGAGACAGAACGAGCAGGGGAGGGACAGAGAGAGAGGGAGACGAGAATCCGAAGCAGGCTCCAGGCTCCGAGCTGTCAGCTCAAAGCCCAAAGAGGGGCTTGAACTCACAGACTGCGAGTTCATGACCCGAGCTGATGTCAGACGTTTAAACGACTGAACCACCCAGGTACCCCTGATGTCCTCTCTTCTTTTTTCTTTTTTTAATGTTTTTTTATTTATTTTTGAGAGAAAGATAGAGACAGCATGAGCAGGAGAGGGTCAGAGAGAGAGGGAGACACAGAATCTGAAGACAGGCTCCAGGCTCTGAGCTAGCCGCCAGCACAGAGCCCGACATGGGGCTCAAACCCTCGAACTGCGAGATCATGACCTGAGCCAAAGTCGGATGCCCAGCCGACTGAGCCACCCAGGTGTCCCTGATGTCCTCTTTTCTTAATGGCATATTCTTTTATTATGTACTGTTCCCCTTGGTCTATTATTCATGTTTTTTTTTTTAATACCATATCGTTTACTTGTCTCTGTTACATTACTAAGCCAACCTTTCATCCCTTTATTTTCGATTTCTTTCTTTCTTTCTTTCTTTTTTTTTTTTTGGTTTTGTTGTAAGGCTCTTCATAAGTAGAATTTTATTGAATTTTTAGGACTTTGATCTGATGCAATAAATTCTTTCAATATCTGAGTTTACTATATTTATCTTTCTTACAATTATTAATACATTTGAGTTTATTTCCACTATCTCACTTTGTATTATCTTTTTAATGTTCTTCCCTTTTATTTCATTCTATTCTCATTTGGATTGAAAGTGAGATTTTCTATAATCTCTAATTCTCTATAGAATTATTTCTATAATTCTCTATTTTCTATAATCTCTATTTCTTGTTTCTTGTCTAGTTGGGAAACCGTGAGATTTTATTTCTATTCTTTCCGAGGCCACCAAACTTTTTCTTAAAAATTGAAGTTATTATCTCCACTTCTCCCCCAAACATTTCATAGACCTTTGCCTGTCTTGAGATTTTGAGTCTCTACTTTTGTCATAAATTTCTAGTATTATTGCTTTGTCATCAAAGAATATAGCCTGAATGGTAAGGACCCTTTGGAATCTGTAGTGCTATGGCTTACCATGTTGTTTTAAGTATTGCATCCCTCAAAAAGAACGTGTTTTTACTTTTTCCAGGTATGGGGGTCAGAGACAGCTAATAGGTCAGTCTTATTAATTATGCTGCCTGACCATAGAGAAGGGTGATGGTATTTCCAACCACAATTGTTGGGTTGCCTATTTCTCCCCGAAGTTTGGTCAGTGTGACTTGCCCTATGCCATGAGGCTCGCCCGCATGTCCACAGACGCACATCACGTTGATTTCTCAGGTGTTTATTTAATGTTAATGCCAAGCTCTGTTCTCGCTGTCCCATGTGGATAGTTTGTTGCTCAGGCACATAGTCCTCTTTCAAATGACGATAAAAACGATGGAGGAGGGTAGAAATGGATTTGGGGTCATACATTTGTGAGAAGGTTAGGAATGGATTTGGTGTCAGAGCATTTGAACAGCTTTTTGACCCGTCTCAGCGCTAGAGACGACGTGCCATGCAACTCGGCCACTGGGTGGCGCACTAAGCATATACTTTGGCGCCCTCTTCCCGTCTTACTCGGGCAAGAAAAGATTCCCAGTGATAAATGTAAGGAATGGGGGATTTTTCAGTGAAATGAGAGGTCTGTATCCAACTGTGTGTGTGTGTGTGTGTGTGTGTGTGTGCGCGCGCGCGCGCGCACCTGCACCAGGAACTTACAGAATATGACACTTTTTTTTTTTTTAACCAGAGATCATCAATCCAGGAGCTAAAACAAATGGGCTGGTTCATTGGTTCATGTGTTTGCTCACTTATTCATTCATTTGGAAATATTTCTTCATGTTTTCCCCCTTTTTGTAAAGCAACACAAAACAGGCAAAACCCTACCCAAACACTGATGGAATTAAAAAGTATTTGCTTCTACTATCTCCTTCTGTAATGTCATGTTTGTGTTTTACTTTAGATTTAACAAAGACGATCTTGTATTTCTACTGCTGAGCGGTGTGATGCATTGCTTTAGTTGCTGAGACAAAAAAACTACTGAGTTGTTATGTTTATGTTGTCACCCCCACCACCCTCACATTGTTGTTCATTTGGTACGCTTCTAATTTGTTCCTTGCAGCTGCTTGAGCCATAATTATAAAGATTTTATTGCCATGTTGAAAATGCTTATAATATGGAGGCAACAAGAAAAAGGCAGAAAAACAGAAGATTTTCTGCCATTAGAGCCATGAAGAGATATGTGCCCATATGGTTGTCAGCTAGCAGTGGATGCTGGAGAAATAAATGTGGTTTTCTTAGGGGACTGGGGTTGTGTATGGTTTTTCTCTGTTACAAACCATACATCGTTGCTATAATAATTGGATAAGGAATAAAAATGTGAAGCCTATATGTAGAGAGAGAGAGAGGGAGGGAGAGAGATGATAGATATACAAAGTTTAATACAAGAAAAACTTCACTGTGTTTCTTTTCTGGCCATTTTTATTATTTGTTTCCTTCCGTGAATCCTGATGAGAATATTTGTTGTAGAGAGAAGGGTGCTGTGAAGCGCTGATCTGCTCTGATGGTCAGATGTCCTAGGTTTGCTGCTGTGGGCCACCAGGGTTCCCTCTCTGCCAGCTGGGGCTATTAAGGACAGGACCGTGTGAGGGTTAAGTTAATGATTTGCATTAATTAGTTGAAATAATCACTTTCCGTTTATTCAAACTTAAATGCATGAAATTAAGAAAGCCTGCCAAAGCAGAGGGGCGCATCTCCCGTTTGAAAGCGTGAGCCCGGGAGCTGAAGCCTCCTGCAGGAGGGTGGAAACAAGGACGGCTTTGTCGCTGGTGACGGGGTGGGGGTGGGGTGCTCTCCCCGCAGCTGTCACAGCGCGGGTGCTGGGGTTTCTGCCACCTGGGGCCTGGGAACCACAGGAGCACTAACTGCCTATGTCCTACAGCTTGGAAGTCCAAGCTAGAAAGGAAGGAGAAAGCTGCTGCTTTCAGCGGAGGCGTGGCTCCGGGAAACCTCTCCCTTCTGGGCGGAGATGGGTCTGGGCAGGAGGAGCTCCCGGGGGGGGGGGTGGTCACGTGGGCTGGGCGGGGCCTTCCGGTTTCGCACCTGGTTGGTTTCATCGGCTGTGGGGTCCTCTGTCTGCCAGCCCCAGCCAGGCTCCCTGGGCTTGTCACGAGCAGCGGAAGCCCGCTGTGGGGCTCTGCCCCCAGAACTAGTCCCTGCCAGTGCCACCTTCATGGAGAGCTCCCCTCGCCCCGCCCCCTGCACAGGACCCATATGCCGCTTCCTCCTCACCCTGAAAAGGGAGGAAGCCCGTTTTCCAGATGAGGAAACCGAGGCAGGCCTTATTACCTACCAGGTAGGAGAGCACCCTAAACCAGAAGAGGTCCCTTTCTGTGGGATAAATAGTTTCTGGTTCTGATAAGTGCAAACAGCACAGTCCTCATTGAATCATTAGGAGCGGGAGCCTTGGTTTGAAGAGGAAGGATTCAGTATGTTAATGGTTAGACTGTGAGCTCCCTAAGGAGGAGGACTGGCTAGGTCATCTGTGTCCCCCGGGGTTCAACACAATGACCGGCTTGTCATCCTTGGGAATTAAGATGGAACAGTTGTCACCATTATGTCAGAAATTGTATGGGAGCCCTTCCGTGCATTCCCGTGAGGCTGTGCTCTCACCATTCCCTTCTTTTTTAAAAAAAGATTTTTTTTAACATTTTTATTTATTTTTGAGAGTCAGAGAGAGACAGCGCATGAGCATGGGAGGGACAGAGAGAGAGGGGGGAGACACAGAATCTGATGTAGGCTCCAGGCTCTGAGCTGTCAGCACAGAGCCCGACGAGGGGCTTGAACTCACAAACCCAGAGATCATGACCTGAGCCAAAGTTGAACACTTAACCAACTGACTGAGCCACCCAGGCACCCCTCAGGATTCCCTTCTATGGATGGGCAACTGGGGTCTAGAGAGGTCAGAGAATTCGCCTAAGGT
This sequence comes from Proteles cristata cristata, assembly GCA_017311185.1. NCBI lineage: Eukaryota > Metazoa > Chordata > Mammalia > Carnivora > Hyaenidae > Proteles > Proteles cristata. The sequence goes on from JAESUZ010004260.1 coordinate 348,940, forward strand.
TAGCAAGGAGCTGAACCCAGAACTGCATCTTTCACAAGCATCTGGGCTGATTATGGAATAGGAGGCCCCCAACTTTGACAAGTACTGTCTTAGGGCCTGGGAGGTTCCTTTTGAACAAGTCAGGAGGATGGACTTGAGATTGGTTTGACCACAGTTGGGTCTGGTGGTCCCAACCCCTTAGGCAAAGCTTGTGGCCTGGGGTCAGAAATTCTAGTTCCTCCTAGCTCTCTGAGTAGCAGCTGTGTGACTTTGGGTCAGTCACTCACCTTCTCTGGCCCTGAGTTTCTTTATCTGTAATATGAGAGGACTAGGCTAGTTCAGCTGTTTGCGAGCCTTTTTGACTGCCCTTCACTGTGGTGAGACACCTTACGCTGTACTTACGGTGTCCTTTGAGAGCCTAGAATCTTCTCTCATGTTCACTCTTCCATTCTAGTTCATTAAAAATAAAGTGATTTCAAGAGCCACTAGTAGGTGGAGACCCACAGTTTGGAAACCTCTGGACTAAATGACATTCTGACATTCTGTGGATCTATAACCAAGGGTCCTGAGCTCAAATCCCTGGGGCAGGGCAGTGGGGTCTCACAAAACTGTGAGATCATGACCTGAGTCAACACCAAACGTCCGATGCCTAACCAGCTGAGTCACCCACATGCCCCTTTATGATTAAAAAAAAAATTTTTTTAATGTTTTTATTTATTTCTGAGAGAGAGACAGCATGAACAGGGTAGGGGCAGAGAGAGGGAGACACAGAATCTGAGGCAGACTCCCGGCTCTGAGGTGTCAGCACAGAGCCTGACTTGGGGCTCGAACCCACAAACCGTGAGATCATGACCTGAGCCAAAGTCAGACGCTTAACCAACTGAGCCACAAAGACGCCCCTGTATGATTTTTTTAAATGAAGGATTGAAATTATATTCACTGACAGGAAAAGATGTCCCTGGTTTACAGAAAAAGAAACTTTGTGAAGAATTAGTAGCAAGGACAGCATGTTCCCAATCACATTGAAATGCAGCCTCAAACACCTGGAGCTGGGGATTAACCTCAAGATAAAGTTGTCCAGCCGACTATCCCCGAGCACTGGGGAGCATGTGTGACCCATCCTGGTGGCTTATGTTAAGAAAGATCTCGTCCCGTTTAGAAGGACAGGTGAGGCAGCCTCCTGTCCTGGCTGGAGAGATACACAGCTGTCACTTGCTTCCAAACCTTTTGCAACCTACTGTCCACCTGCTCAGTGTGGTGTTTCCGGTTTTGAAGAAAACATCACAAGGAGAAAAATAAAAAGAATGACCAGGGCTTCAGAAACACTGCAAATCAAATTCATAAATGATAAGCAGTTACCTAAAATCATGATGTCAAAGTCTATTTGAGTGGCGCCTGGGTGGCTCAAGTCGGTTAAGCATCTGTCTTTGGCTCAGGTCATGATCTCACGGTTTGTGGATTCGAGCCCTGCGTCGGGCTCTGTGCTGACAGCTCAGAGCCCGGAGCCTGCTTCGGATTCTGTCTTCCTCTTTCTCTGCCCCTCCCCTGCCCCCGCCCCCCACCCACCGCTCACACTATGTTCCTCTCTGTCTCAAAAATAAACATTAAACTTAAAAAAAAAAACCTCAAAATGTATTTGAGTACGATGTTTGTGGTATATTCTTGCTAAATGAAAAAAAATGATAATCCTGCCAACAGAGTGATCCTAATTTGGGGGCTCCTGGGTGGCTTAGTCAGTTAAGCATCCAGCTCTTGATTTCTGCTCAGGTCATGATCTCGAGGTTCATGGGTCTGAGCCCTGAGTTGGGCTCTGTGCTGATGCTGTGAATGGAGCCTGCTTGGGATTCCCTCCCTCTCTCTCTCTCTCTCTCTCTGCCTCTATCCTATTTGTACGTGTTCTCTCTCAAAATAAATAAATAATTGTTTTTAAATGTTGAAAAAAAAAAGGAGTGATCCTAGTTTTGATTTGACAAAAGAACACATGTGCAGGGAGAAAGCCAGAAGGAACGCCATGTTGGTGACATATGTGGGCTCTGCTTGTGGTGATATTTGGATTCTTCCTGTTTCTTTGCAGTTTTTTTTTTCCTGATGAGAAATGTATAGAAAAATAAGCAATTTGTTTAAGATGAATTAAGACACTCAAAATGAATAAAATTTTATATTAGTAATCCCAGTATCACTGCATTTGGGAGCAAGAAGTGCAACCAGGTGCTACCCTCAGAGAAAGAAGGTCGTGGAGCTGGAAGAACCCGTCTGGCAAAGACGCTGAACCCAACTTTGTTTCTTCAGGTGTAAGGGAGCGTGGAGGTGGGGACACAGGTGTGGGTGTCGTACAGAGGAAACAGCAGAGCCAACAGAACCTCGGGAGCCTTTGACATTCTGTGTGTGCACGCACGTGTGAGCACATAAGTGGTGCTCTGGGAAGCGGGCTTGAGATGTGTGCTTGTTCCTGATAAAATAAGGTTCTCACCGGGCACCCGGGTGGCTCAGTCGGTTAAGCGTCCGACTTCGGCTCAGGTCATGATCTTGCGGTTTGTGATTTCGAGCCCCGTGTCAGGCTCTGTGCTGACAGCTCAGAGCCTGGAGCCTGTTTCCGATTCTGTGCCTCCCTCTCCATCTGCCCCACCCTGCCTGTGCTGTCTATCTTTTTCTCAAACATAAATAAACATAAAATTGAAATAAGGCTCTCTTCCCCAAGGAGCCTTTAGGCAAATTGTACATGAAAAACAAAACCAAGTCCAGAAGCGACACTTTGACAGCAAAGACGGAATTCTTAGAAAAGGAAAGCATTGGGGGCGCCTGGGTGGCTTAGTCGGTTAAGCATCCGACTTTCGCTTAGGTCATGATCTCGCGGTTCGTGGGTTCGAGCCCCGCGTCGGGCTCTGTGCTGACTGCCAGCTCAGAGCCTGGAGCCTGTTTCAGTCTGTGACTCCCTCTCTCTCTGACCCTCCCCTGCTCACGCTGTCTTTCTCTCTCTCCTAGAAATAAATAAAACATTAAAAAAATTAAAAAAATAATTTTATATTGATTGCATATTGAAATGAGAATATTTTGCATTTCTTGAGTTAAACTATATCGTGAAAATTAGTTTCATTTATCTTTTTTACTTTTATTGATGTATTAATATTTTAATTTACATCCAAGTTAGTTAGCATATGGTGCAATAATGATTTCAGGAGTAGCTTTCCGTGATTCGTCCCTTACATATAACACCCAGTGCTCATCCCAACAAGTGTTCTCCTTGATGCCCCTTGCCCATTTGGCCCATACCCCCACCCACAACCCCTCCAGTGACCCTCAGTTTGCTCTCTGTATTTAAGAGTCTCTTATATTTTGTCCCCTCCTTGTTTTTATATTATTTTTGTTTCCTTTCCTTTATGTTTATCTGTTTTGTATCTTAAATTCCTCATTTGAGTGAAGTCATATGATATTTGTCTTTCTCTCATTTCACTTGGCATAATACTTTCTAGTTCCATCCATGTAGTTGCAAATGGCAAGTTTTCATTCTTCTTGATTGCCGAGGAATACTCCATAGTATATATATATATCACATCTTCTTTATCCATTTATCTGTCGATGGACATTTGGGCTCTTTCCATACTTTGGCTATTGTTGATAGTGCTGCTATAAACATCGGGGTGCATGTGCCCCTTCGAAACAGCATACCTGTATCCCTTGGATAAATACCTAGTAGTACAATTGCTGGGTTGTAGGGGCTTTTATTTTACTTTTTTTTTTTTAATTCTTTTTTTTTTTTTTAATATTTTTTATTTATTTCTAGGAGAGAGAGACAGCAATGAGCAGGGGAGGGTCAGAGAGAGAGGGAGTCACAGACTGAAACAGGCTCCAAGCTCTGAGCTGGCAGTCAGCACAGAGCCCGACGCGGGGCTCGAACCCACGAACCGCGAGATCATGACCTAAGCGAAAGTCGGACGCTTAACCGACTAAGCCACCCAGGCGCCCCGTTTTTATTTTACTTTTAAAAAGAATTGGCCACTGGCATTATATTTCTGTCAGTGCTGGGTTAGATGGTCATTGTTAGACTGTGGACAGTAAAGAGTGTCTGGTTGAAGGTTATTAGAACCTCCTAGGCTTTGTAGGCTTCTCCCAAGACTGTTGTAGGCTAAGTGAAGTTTCCAGAAAAGGTTCTTAAGCCAGTTACAGTCTGTCAGAAAATTGCTCAAGTGTTTTCCCAGGAATGCCAAGTTTTTCTGGGAAGGAACAGCTGTTCATACCAGACCACACCGTACCAAGCCAGCTTGGGCTGGGAACAGTTTCTCAGCCCCAGAAAAAAATGATTCTGTGGGTCTGAGGAAGACCCAGAAATCACATTGTTTTTTTAAAAAAAATTTTTTTAAGGTTTATTTTTGAGAGAGAGAGACAGAGAGAGTGCGAGTGGGGGAGGAGCAAAGATAGAGGGAGACACAGAATCCGAAGCAGGCTCCAGGCTCTGAGCTGTCAGCACAGAGCCCGACGTGAGGCTTGAGCTCATGAACCATGAGATCGTGACCTGAGCTGAAGTCGGACGCTCAACTGACTGAGCCACCCAGGCGCCCCCACGTTGTTAACCAGACCCTTCAATGAGTCTGATTCTGAGGTTCAGAGCTGTTGGATCTGAAGGTGATTATACAGGCTGGGCAACCCCACAGGAAGGAGGGGGAAATAGCCCTTTAGAGAAACCATCTGCTTCACAGAATGCCACCTGATGGGGCGAGCAGGGGACAGGATTCAGCATGAGGCAGGAACCAGTCTCTCCCTAAGGTGAGGTCACCCACTACACTTACCCCGTGTGCACGTGTTGAGTCTTGAGGCTCCTGCCTGGGGTCTTCTGAACTCACCGTGCACTTTGCTTTTATTTTTTTATTTTTATGTATTTATTTTTAAAAATTTTATGCGTTTTATTTGAAACATTGTTAGTTCTTTTCCACTTGGCTTTTAAAAAGAACTTTGAGGGCCGCCTGGGTGGCTTAGTCAGTGAAACGTCCAACTTCGGCTCAGGTCATGATCTCGTAGTTTGTGGGTTCGAGCCCCGTGTTGGGCTTTGTGCTGACAGCTCAGAGCCTGGAGCCTGTTTCGGATTCTGTGTCCCCCTCTCTCTCTGACCCTTCCCTGCTCATGCTGCCTCTCTCTCTGAAATAAATAAAACATTAAAAATTTAAAAAAAAAGAACTTTGAAAAATGATGGTCTTTTCCCCACATTTTTAAGTTGACAGCTAAAACTTACTGACATCATCTATTGACATACTTAGAGAAGATAGAACTCCTAGTGGATTTTCATTACTGACATTCCAAAACAGAACTATTACATCACTCTTTTTTTTTTTTTTGCTTTGCATTTTTTTTTTTACAAATAGTTTATTGTCAAATTTGTTTCCACATAACACCCAGTGCTCATCCCCACAAGTGCCCTCCTCCATGCCCACCCCTCCTCCCCCACATCCACCAGTCCTCAGTTTTTGTCAGCATTCAAGAGTCTCTCATGGTTTGCCTCTCCCCCTTTCCCCCACCATTTCCGCCCTTCTTCTCCCCTTGGTCCTCTGTTAAGCTCCTCCTAATCCTCCTATACGTGCACACATATGATATTTGTCTTTCTCTGCCTGACTTATTTCGCTCAGCATAACACCCTCAAGGTCCATCCATGTTGCTACACATGGCCAGATTTCATTGTTTCTCATTGCCACAGAACTATTACATCACTCTTAAATAGACCCATGGAGATCTGCATGCCGATGCAATTTGATACCCATCCTGATCATTTTAGTTTATTTTAAAGTTTTATTCACTTAAGTAATTTCTACACCCTGAGATCAAGAGTTGCAGGCTCCACTGACTGGTCCAGCCAGGCACCCCTCCTATCCTGATCACTTTAAAACATGGAAAGCAGTTCATCTAAGACAGAAATTTATATCATTTTCTTTCTGAGTCCCTTTCTGTTCTACCACCTCCATGGAATGTAATGGTTTTTATACCTGAAAGTATTTGTAAACACTTTTCTTATTTCTTTGCATCAAAATTAGGTATATAAATAGACATTTAAAAAATTTTTTTTAATGTTTTATTTATTTCTAAGAGAGAGAGAGAGACCGCGTGAGCAAGGGAGGGTCAGAGAGAGGGGGAGACACAGAATCCGAAACAGGCTCCAGGCTCTGGGCTAACAGCACAGAGCCTGACAAGGGGCTTGAACCCATGAACCATGAGATCATGACCTGAGCCGAAGTCAGACGCTTAACTGACTGAGCCACCCAGGCGCCTCTCTCTCTCTCTCTTTTTAATTTTTATTCATTTTTGAGAGATAGAGCATGAACAGAGGAGGGGCAGAGAGAGGGAGATATGGAATGTGAAGCAGGCTCCAGGCTCTGAGCTGTCAGCATGGCTTGAACCCATGAACCGTGAGATCACAACCTGAGCCTATATAGGACCCTCAACCGACTGAGCCACCCAGGCACCCCAACCATATGTATTTTTAAATAATTGGAATACAATAAACTCTATTTAAAAATAAAGATTGAGGGGCACCTGGGTGGCTCAGTCAGTTGAGCATCCGACTTCAACTCAGGTCACGATCTCATGGTTCATGAGTTCAAGCCCCACGATGGGCTCTGTGCTGACAGCTCAGAGCCTGGAGCCTGCTTCGGATTCTGTGTCTCCCTCTCTCTCTGCCCCTCCCCATCTCATGCTCTCTGTCTCAAAATTGAATAAATGTGAAAACAAATTTAAAAAAATAAAATAAATAAAAATAAAGATTGAATCCTCAGTTCTTGTTTACAATTTTATTATCTGACAGAGGGAGCTGAGTAGAGCATTCATAAACCAGTTTAAAGCTTAGGAGTCAGTTAGCTCAGGGGTTGACAAATGTTTTCTATAAAGGACCGGATAGTAAATATTTTAGCTATTGTGTTTCATATGGTCTCTGATACAACCATGTAGCCCTGCTTTTGGAGCAAGATGAACAGATACAGACAGTCAGCAACTGAACTGGAGTAGCTGTGTTCTGAAAAAAATTTTATTGGTGGATACTGACCTTTGAATTTAATTTTCATGTGTCATGAAATCTTCTTTTGATCACCTTCTCCCAGCCCCAACCATTAAAAATGTAAAACCATCCTCAGGCCATACAAAAACAAGTGGCAGGCTGGATTAGGCCCACAGGCCATAATTTGCTGACTCCTGAGTTATATGAAATCAGGAATGTAATGAATGAAACATCCTACAGTTACGCCGAAAGACCCCCAAAAGAGATGGCCAATGAACTGTATTTTCTTTTCTTTTATTGTGTTTATTTAAACTTGTGATTTCTCTGCATTCTTTTTTTTCCTTTACTAAAGATTTGCTACTTACTTGGATGCCTTAGGGAAAAGATGCCACGCCATTTGGTTGAAACATTAATTTAGGAGCAGGACAACCTGAATAAAAAACCCAATACTAATGCAAATTAAGCACTATAGATACTGAATCTTTGCTGTGCTGCGCTAGGCATTTCTGGGAAACCAAACCATAAATAAGGCATATCATTATGCAGGAATTACAGGGGCACGTGCAGAATTTTGTGGGATCCCACAAGAGGCAGAGTAATCATGCTGGCGGAAGACGATTGTGTTTAATGGAGGAATGGACAAGAAACAAGCCGGTTGGAAGACTTATTAAGCAAGCGCCATGGAAAAAACAAATATTGCAAAAAGTCATTTAAAAAGCCAGTAGATTAAGTCACTAGGCACTACTAATGAAAAATTACCTTCGTGGAAATGACTAACTTTTTAATACTAAGCAAGTCAAGAGAAAAGGCCTTGGGAAAACTAATGAAGGGAGCCTGGAGGCTGGTGGTGGGAGCCAAGCCATTCCTCTGCAATTACAGGAAGAAGTCGGTTACAGACCCCGACAGAAGCAATCTCAAGAGGATAGAATCATGACAGTCCCTCATACAGAAAAGGTGTACACTGCATCTTCTATGAGAAAACAACTACCCCTGCAACTTAGCCAATGAGAAACCGTGCTTTTCTCCAACAAACTGTACTTTCCTTCAAAACAATCAGTCCCAAATTCTTCCTGCTTCTCCAAAAATACGCTGTTCTTCTCCCTTTTGTTTTGTTTTGTTTTTTTAATTTTTTTAATGTTTTATTTATTTCTAGGAGAGAGAGAGAGCGTGAGCAGGGAAGGGCCAGAGAGAGAGGGAGTCACAGACTGAAACAGGCTCCAGGCTCCGAGCTGGCAGTCAGCACAGAGCCCGACGCGGGGCTCGAACCCACGAACCGCGAGATCATGACCTAAGCGAAAGTCGGACGCTTAACCGACTAAGCCACCCAGGCGCCCCTGTTCTTCTCCCTTTTGGATGTGTCTATGGTTTTTCTGTAGCTTGTGTGTCCCGAATGACAACTCTCCACTATTCCTGAATAAACCCATTTTGATGGTCAAATAATTGTTTTATTTTTAAGATTAAAAATTTTTTTAAATGTTTATTTTTGAGAGAGAGCGAGGGAGCGAGAGAGACAGAGCATGAGTGCCAGAGGAGCAGAGAGACGCGGAAGTAGGCTCCAGGCTTTGAGGTGTCAGCACGGAGCCCGACGAGGTGCTGGAATCCACAAACTGTGAGATCGTGGCTTGAGCTGAAGTCGGATGCTTAACCGACTGAGCCACCTAGGCACCCCTTATTTTTAAGATCAGCAAGCATTATAAAAAAAATTAGTCCTGGGGTACTTGGGTGGCTCAGACCATTAAGCGACTCTTGATCTCAGCTCAGGTCTTGATCTGATGGTCAAGAGTTCAAGTCCTGTTTTGGGCTCCATGCTGGGTGTCAAACCTATTTAAAAGAAAAAAAAATTAGTCCTGAAGAAAATCAAATGCTGTGGGCTGAAGATCACAACTTTTTTTCATGGTGTACAGCACCATCTTTCCTGTTTTTCACTCCTGAGAAAACTTTTTCTAGATTACTTTGTTATTGCAGCAAAAATAGCATTTAGTGAGTGAAATCACAAGCAATTGCTTCCACAGTCAACCAAAAATGTAGAAAATAACTAGAAGACCAATTTTTAAAAAATTATACAGAAAGTAAACAAGTGCAACTAAATAAGTACTAGTTTGGGACAATTTGTACATTACAAGACACCAGGATTTATTAGGCTAGTGGCTAAAGGTATTTTCTAATCAGGCTTCATGCCCAGCACAGAGCCCAATGCTGAGCTTGAACTCACTACCCTGAGATCAAGGGTCAAATCCTTAACCCAAAGAACCATCCAGTGCACCCCTAAAGGTGTTTTCTTTGAACAAACTCATATTTTCTTTTAAATCCCTCCTTCATTATCCACACCGCAGATTACTAAATTCACAATTTTGCTATGTACCTTCTGAGGGTCTTTTTATTATTTTTAAATTATTATTCTTTTTTACAAATAGTTTATTGTCAAGTTGGTTTCCATATAACACCCAGCGCTCATCCCCACAAGTGCCCTCCTCCATGTCCATCTCCCCCTTCCCCACCACACCCATCAGTCCTGTTTGTTCTCAGCATTGAAGAGTCTCTCATGGTTTGCCTCTTTCCCTTTCCCCCACCATTTCTCCCCATCTTCTCCCCCATGGCCCTCCATTAAGTTCCTCCTAATCCTCCTATATGTGCAAACATATGATATTTGTCCTTCTCTTCCTGACTTATTTCGCTCAGCATAACACCCTCAAGTTCCATCCATATTGCTACACATGGCCAGATTTCATTCTTTCTTATTGCCATGGAGTATTCCATGGTATAGATAAACCACATCTTCTTGATCCTTTCGTCCATTGATGGACATTTAGGCTCTTTCCATGTTTTGGCTATTGTTGAGAGTGCTGCTATGAACATTGGGGTACATGTGCTCCTATGTCTGAGGGTCTTTTTAAAATAAACAAACGTATAAATGGTCGAGCTCATTCCGTAAAAACTGCCCAAGTTCCAGCCTGAAGTTTCTAAGAGCTGGGAAAGTAGAGTTAAGGGACAATAGCTTTGCGGCTTCCTGAACTTATCTCTGTGTAACTTGGTTGCAAACAGCAACCCTAGATACTGAGCACCTCTGAAAAATGGGGAGCCTTTGGCTCCACCTCAAAGCATTAAAGAAAAGTAACCTTTGACAATCATTCTCTTCATGTCTGAATTTCTAAGCCTGACTACTTTGGTGGGAAAATGTAGCGTTAGAGATGTGTAAGGCTATTTCACCCACATTTTGAAAACACAATCTTTTCTGTTTCTGAGGCATGGTATACTTTTATCTGTTACATTATGGAAACCTGAACAGGGAGGGCTAACCAAATACCATTCGGACTTTAAAAGCAGCTTGGAACCTCTTCCAACCTGCTCAGTTCTAGTGCAGAAATTTGCGTTCTGACCTCAATGCAAGATGGCCTGCTAGCTGTAGTCCTAATTTCAATATTCCATGATGCAAAAATCTTCCATTAAAAAAATTCTGCAGTGCCTTAGTCTCCTCACTATAAACCACACGTCAGTGGTATGGTATGGTTAAGCTCTTCACTTGTGCACTAAGCCGCCTCCACCAAAGTACATCCATAAACTACAGGAAGCAAGGAAATCAGAGATGGCCAAATAGCTTTGCAAAATTGGGTTCCTCTTACCCAGTACTCTTCCGGGTATCTTAAAAAAAGTACTTCAGCTAATAAAGAAGTGTCATTTGCTCTTGCGTATTTTTTAAAAAAAATTTTTAATGTCTATTTTGGAGAGAGAGGCACACACACACACACAGTAGGGGAGAGGCAGAGAGAGAGGAAGACACAGAATTCAAAGCAGGATCCAGGCTCCGAGCTGTCAGCCCAAAGCCCATGGCGGGGCTCGAACCCATGAACAGTGAGATTATGAACCCACGAACCGTGAGATTATGACCCGAACTGAAGTCGGTTCAACCGACTGAGCCACCCAGGCGTCCCCGCTCTGGCGCATCTTCATAGGAGAGACAATGATGAGTCCCACTCAAGGAGCAAACATCTTCAACCGCACCCCGTCCAACCGCCACCTGACCGCCACACCTACGCCAATTCCCGCCTCTCGGCCCCGCCCCTCGGCGATGCAGGTCGCTGGCGCGGTCGCCGTAAAGCGGTCCCCACTGCACGTAAACTTCCGGCTCCGCGGAAACGTCAGTCCCTGGATCCAACGGGGAGGTCCCCGGGGACGGTCCCGGAAGTGACGCAGGGGCGCGCCCTCCATTTTGTTGAACGCAGGAGTAGCTAAGTGCGTCAGTTTTGGAGAGACGTAGACGAGTTTAGTCCTGGTCTGCGAGGAGGCAGACGGCTCCGTCGCAGACTACGGACCTCTCTGGTCTCAGCTGCCAAAGATCCCGTCCGGTAGGTGAGTGACTCACTTTGAGGGAAAGGCTTCTCGGATCGAGGCTTCTTCATGGCCGCTCAGATCGTGAGTGGCCAGGGCTGCTCTCTTTGCGGAGGACGGCGTCCAATGAGCGCAGTTTATTCGAGGTGGGCGCTGGGGCACGTCTCCCTTTGGGTGTTGTTTGAGGGGAACCGAAGGTGGAAGGGCGGTCGTGGTTCTGGTCGTTGGTACACAGGGGTCGTGTGCCCCTCCCTGCCTCCTTACCTCTTCACTACCTGAACCCCCCCGAGTTTGGGCCGAGCTCTTTGCTCGGGGGTGTGGCTAGGGCTTTCTGCGGGAGGGCACACTGACTCCGGAACCATGGAGTCGTGGGAGGGGGTGGAAGGAGGGCGGTTGGCACGCGGGGCTCTCCCCATCGCCGGCTCCGCCGCCGCCATTTTGTGGCTGCCGGCGTCCGTCCGCCGCCGTCTGCGCAGGCGCGGCGGTGGCGTCGCGAGATTCCGGCTTCCACCCGCTGTGACGCTCCTGGGAGGCGGCGACGCGCGCGCGGCCCGTCGCCATTGGGCTGGCCTTGCGGAGGGCGGGGTCGGCTCCGCCCGCACTTCTCGGCCTTTCCTAACTGCGGCAGATGGGAGGGGGCCAGAAGAGCCGGGGAGAGAGTGCGGCTGCGCAGTTCCAGAGGCGGCAGTGGGCGTTGCGGTTGCTGCGGTCTGGGCCCAGGGAAGGATCGTGTTGGGAGCCGAGTTTTAATTTTGTCTGCAAGGGACCTGGCCTAATAAGAGGCACTCTTGGCAATCTTGTTTATAACATCACCGGGTAAACATTTTATTTTATGCCGTTTCTGTTTTTGACCCCTTGACCAGGCATTCTTCTGACATTCACTGGTATTGTTTCAATCGAATCATTTTCTAACAGGAAAACACTAGCCGGACATCATGAGTGGCTGTCGAGTATTCATCGGGAGGCTAAATCCCGCGGCCAGGGAGAAGGACGTGGAAAGATTCTTCAAGGGGTATGGACGAATAAGAGATATTGATCTGAAAAGAGGCTTTGGTTTTGTGGTAAGTGTTTAGAACTATCGTTCAGTCGGTAAAGGTTTTGGTGAGCGGTGTGTTTTAGTATACGGAGTTCAGGTAGGGTATCCTTGGCAAACTTGGTGCGTTCTTACAGCATGAATTTTCTAGAGGGATCCCCACGCTGTTGGTTGGAGGGAAGCCGCGCCTGGTCGCTGTCATTAAGATAGTCGTTCTCCCGCACGTTTGTAGCGCTGTTAAAATGTGGAATACATCTCGGCCACATCAAGCGCGGTTTTTCCCCCCCCATTTACATTTTAGGAATTTGAGGACCCCAGGGATGCAGATGATGCCGTATATGAACTTGATGGTAAAGAACTGTGCAGTGAAAGGTGAGAACGTTCGTTTTGTAACCAGTTAGCACTGTAGGATAGACTAGATCGGCTGGGGTATTTTTCACAGTAGAGCTCTTCTGGCTTGTGTGGGGATAACAACGTCTTTTTTTCCCCCCTTCCTGTAGGGTTACTATTGAACATGCTAGGGCTCGATCTCGAGGTGGAAGAGGTAGAGGACGCTATTCTGACCGTTTTAGTAGTCGCAGACCTCGAAATGATAGACGGTATGTGATAGACGGTGGATGGCTGCTTTGCACAATCTTTACTACAGGAGGCGTTTTTAACGTTAAAGAACCAGTAGCGATAAGTGATTCTGGAACTTACTAAGTACTCATTTCTCCTTTTCATGTTAATCCACTGTTCCGTGATAAGTCCTGTAAGACACTGTAGGAACTTGATGGGAGTCCTTTGAATGACGCGTTCTGTCTCATTGCTTGAACTTGCCCACAGTCCAGCACAGTAGGTACACACTGCTGCATTTCTTCCATTGTGAGTACTCATTTTCTTCCTCAGAAATGCTCCACCTGTAAGAACAGAAAATCGGCTTATAGTTGAAAATTTATCTTCAAGAGTCAGCTGGCAGGTTTGTTGAAATACAGTTTTGAGCTATTTTAATGTGGCTTATTAAAAATTAACGGGTAGCTAATGTTTTAATGTTTTATTAAAAGTAATTTTATCTTTAATTAATTTAAAAGGGGCTTAATTGTAATTTTAAATTTTAATTAAATGTAATTGGGGGATGTTTACAACTTTAATAATTATTTATCAAATGTTTAATGTTTTGAGGATATTTTTGTTGTGTTTTAAAATCAATTTTAACCAAATATTAAACCCTTTATTTGCCAGCCTATCTGTGTCGTTGGCCTTATGACGAGGAGTGCCTGTGGGTTATCCTAATCGTTGTCTTGGTCACTCTTGGTTGGGCCTGGTTGACTTTGCCAGTCAGCTCCTACAGTGATCAGTTGGCCACCTCTAGATCTGTGTTTGCCGGTCTAGACGTAATCGGTGCACTTACCTTGAAGTGCCAGGTTGCAGCGATCCCAGAGCGTTGATAACGTGATCTGATCCCTAAGTTGAGAGCGGTCTTCCTGTAACGCTTCCGAATAAGAGGTCCTGGTCGGAAAGAGTTGAAAGATACGAAATTAGGTGGTCGTTGGAATCCCGATCGCAGTAAAGTGGTCCTTGGTAACTGCACAAGAGTAGAACGAGTCTGCATCGCCTGTAGTCGGCTAATAGGGAGGGCTGTGCGAGTAAAGGCTTCCATGGATTGGGTAGTGTCCTTCAAGTGGGTGGCGAAGAGCCAGTCGGGCATATGTCATGAAGGTTTCTCCGACCGATTAACGGTTTGCCGCTTGACTAGCCTAGGGAAATAATAATAAAGGTAAAGTAAACTTTTTTAATGACATATGGGGCACAAAATAACTGGTGTCTTGTAAATGTTCTGTTTTCTTTTTTTTAATATAAAATTTCTACTTTAGTCTTTACTTTTAAAATATGTACTGTTTCTTTTTTGTTTTGTTTTCTTGTTTTTGTTTTGCTTTTTTTCTTATGTATTGAGCTCAGTATAGACTAATACTACTTTAATATTAAAATCTGAATTTCCTTCAGCATTTTGCTTAAAAGCAATATGCTTTTTGCTTATTTCGTGCCCTGATGATTTTTTCAATTCTGATAGAATACAAGTGTGGTAAATGCCATGTTTGTACTTTATCTAACATCTTCTCTTCCAGTAGTCTTGTTTTTTTATACGATGTGATTGTTTGTGTGTCCAGTTGCCTTTTCTTTGCTTGACACAATTGTCTTGTGTTAAGGATCTCAAAGATTTCATGAGACAAGCTGGGGAAGTAACCTTTGCGGATGCACATCGACCTAAATTAAATGAAGGGTGAGTGTGTGTTGAAGATCTTAACAGCATTCTAAAACAGACCGAAAATTTTAGTGTGAATGTTTTCAGAGCACGTAAAATCTGGACATGCTGTAGCGCAGTGGTTCTCAATTCAGGATGAGTTTGCTCTGTAGGGAGCATCAGACAACAGTTTTGGTTCTTGTAACTGCTCGAGGGTGCCACTGGCATCTCTGGGGAAAGGCCAGGGATGCTGCTAAGCATCTGATGGTGCATAGGAAAGCCTTCCACAAACGGGAACTGCTTAAAATGTCAGTTGTTTCGAAAAGTTGAGACACCTTGTTGCAATGCTGTTAGATCTCCATTAAGATCTAAGACAACGATGCCTGAGCAAAAAGATACACAGAGAAGGTATTCTGGTTTGCTACATGTAGTCCAACTAGGCTGCAAGTTGTATATGACTTTATAAAGGGCTTATTTATGGGCGCCTGGGTGGCTTAGTCGGTTAAGTGTCCGACTTTCGCTTAGGTCATGATCTCGCGGTTCGTGGGTTTGAGCCCCGCGTCGGGCTCTGTGCTGACTGCCAGCTCAGAGCCTGGAGCCTGTTTCAGTCTGTGACTCCCTCTCTCTCTGACCCTCCCCTGCTCACACTGTCTCTCTCTCTCTCTCCTAGAAATAAATAAAACATTAAAAAAAAATTTTTTTAAAAAAAATAAAGGGCTTATTTATTTATTTATTTATTTATTTACTTATTATAGGGTGGTAGAGTTTGCCTCTTATGGTGATTTAAAGAATGCTATTGAAAAACTTTCCGGAAAGGAAATAAATGGGAGAAAAATCAAATTAATTGAAGGCAGCAAAAGGCACAGGTACCTCTCTAGTTTAACATTTTTAAGACAGTTTCAGTCGATAGGTTTGTAGGGAACTGCCACTTACGTTGTGTCTCCCCCTTCCTAGTAGGTCACGCAGCAGGTCTCGTTCCCGAACCCGGAGTTCCTCTAGGTCTCGTAGCCGATCTCGTTCTCGGAGTCGCAAGTCTTACAGCCGGTCTAGGAGCAGGAGCCGGAGCCGGAGCAAGTCCCGTTCTGTTAGTAGGTCTCCTGTGCCCGAAAAGAGCCAGAAACGTGGTTCTTCAAGTAGATCTAAGTCTCCAGCATCTGTGGATCGCCAGAGGTCCAGGTCTCGATCCCGGTCAAGGTCCAGATCAGTTGACAGTGGCAATTAAACTGTAAATAACTTGCCCTGGGGGCCTTTTTAAAAAACACACACACAAATTCCCAAACCATACTTGCTAAAAATTCTGGTAAGTATGTGCTTTTCTGTGGGGGGGGGGGGGATTTGGAGGGGGTTGGGCTGGGCTGGATATCTTTGTAGATGTGGACCACCAAGGGGTTGTTGAAAATTAATTGTATTAAATGTCTTTTGATAAGCCTTCTGCTCACATTTTTGTGAATGTCTGAAGTGTATAGTTTGTGTATATTGAGAGCTCTTTTATAACTAAAGCAAATTTAATTTTTTTGTACTAGAAAAGATTTGAACATTTTAGTTCTTGGTTATTCAAATATGTTAATTCAGAATTAGTTTAATACCTCAATTAAACTAATTAATAGCTTTGGACACTTAAAAGAGCTCTAAATTTGCTTGTACATAAAGGCTTGAGCTTTCCTTGTTAGGGTCAAGGGTGTCTTTCCACCCGCCCTTCAACAGCTGCCTGACAGACCCGTTAACGCAGCTGTTTGTTATTGATAATAAAAGATTATAAAATTGCTTCTGTCTGTTTGTGTGAAGGACGAATGTGGTTTACTCCTCCCGCCCCATCTGTATTCAACACATTTAAAATGCCTTACGGAGAATCCTGGAGTTTGGTGCGGTGGGTTTTTTAAAGTTCTTGAAAATTTAAATCTTGCCATTTCAGGGCTGGTCAAAACTCGGGCAGAGAAGGCCGTGAACTGTTCAAAGTAACGGTGGCAGTTGTCTTGGTGTCCTGTGTGTGACCTTCCATGCTTTCGCTTTATCACTTCACTGCATTGGCATCAGGTTATTGAGACTTCCGTAGCCAAGCATACGATAATTTGGGAAGGAAATTCTAAAAATTGTTTTTTATGTGTTGTATGTAGTTTTGAAGGTTTTGAAGATGAGATTATCACACATGCTTATTTAAGTCTATGCACAAGAGTGCTTTCAGGGGTTTTGCATGTTGTTTTCTTTCCGTGCTGCGACGTGGGCGTGACCGTGCGTTCAGGGGAAACAGTAGAGAGGAAAACTGTTTAAGGTACTACATCATCGTTCTGGGAGCTGTGTTAATAGTCTCTCCTAGGACTCTGTGGAGACTGCCTAGATTATCTCGGTTCCCTGAAAGACTTTGGATAAATGGTAACAGTGAATGACATAAACTAGCCAGATCCTCTTGCAGATGTCTTACCTGCGTGTTCATGAATCTTCACAACTAGCTCCTACATACATTAATAGTTTTACAGGAGTGAGATTGGGGCCAGAGAAGACCAGTTAAATGGTGGGCTAGTATGGGAATTGGAGTCCAGTTCCCCAGAACCCAAACAGCACGTTTTCTACGTGTAGACAAATCTGCCTTTGCCTTGCAGTGTTTTTTGAGGAAAACAGAAGTACCAGAAGGATTGCTTTTGGCTTTCCAAAAGTGTGCAGGTTGGGTAGCGGGGATCCATTCCGGGGAATAGATTTTGAGAGGTTTTTGGTGTACCTGTGCCTCTCATACTCCAGACTAGAAATTTAGGCTGTAAAATGGGGAGGCTGATCCACCACGAAGGCGATGGATTCTAGGGAGAGTTTATTCGTATACTTGTTTACTCAGGTGGGGGCACGTGGAAAGCAGTGGAATGTAGATTTTTTCCTTAGGATTTTATAAGTAATCTCTGCACCCAGTGTGGGGCTCGAACTCAGAGTGAGATCAAGTCACACGTTCTCCCGACTGAGCCAGCCAGATGCCCCTGGTTTTTTATTAGGTTGCCTATGGAAGGCTGCAAGTCAGCCAGAAGTTCATGTCAAAGGGAAAGAGGCAACTCTTAGGCTTTAAAATGTAATGGAGTAGTATGATGTAGGGACTTACTTTTTTTTCTTTTTTATTTTTTTTATTTCTAGGAGAGAGAGAGAGAGAGACAGCATGAGCAGGGGAGGGTCAGAGAGAGAGGGAGATACAGACTCTGAAAGAGGCTCCAGGCTCTGAGCTGGCAGTCAACACAGAGCCCGACGCGGGGCTCGAACCCACGAACCTCAAGATCATGACCTAAGCGAAAGTTGGACGCTTAACCGACTAAGCCACCCAGGCGCCCCATGATGTAGGGACTTTCTTGTACTTTATCAGTTGACTCTATTCAGATAGGTTTTCAGCTTTTTTTTTTTTTTTACCTCTAAATAGGCAAATGATAGCTGTGGCTCACCGCTTTATTACAAGTATTTGTAATACAGTGTAATACAGTGAAGCAGTAAAATAAGGCATGAATCTATCTAATGTTTGCATATAAGCATTATGAAAACATTCCATTGGAGGAAATTTGAATTACTAGAATTTTAATTAAAGAAACCACTCCTTTTGCAGTAGCTTGCAGTTCTCTGGGTTTTGAGGGGATATAATATGAGAACCACTGATAGCCAATGACCTGATGTGCTGGGTTCTTAGTGAACAATTCTGTTCATTGTGTTTTCTTGTTATCTTGGCTTGTCCCTTCTACTTGCGGTGGTATTCTCCAGAAATATCTATTCATTTCATTATGGCTGAGTTTTTGAGCTAGTCCTGTTTCATCGCTCTTGCGTTTTATGTCTGCTTTTGTACATGTAGTGTTGTGTTGGTGTTCTTAGTAGGTTTAATCCCAAAAATGTCAAAAGGGAAGAAATGGGAAATTCTAAGGTTAGAAATACTTTTGAGGCTTAAATCTGGGAGTACTCTTGAGTATTTATTTCCTTTTATGGTCATAAAAGTTGGAACAGGATTTGGATATTTGGTTTTAGGTGAAAGTCCTTATTGGTTGCCTAGTTCAGAAATTGAGTGCCTTTTATATGCCTATGGAACACTGTTCTGGAAATACAGGGACAAAAGGCAGTTTTGGTTTTTGCCTTAATTGGATTGTCATTGAGGAATTCTTAGTTTTGTTATTATTTTTTTGAGAGGGTGCCACAGAATGAGAATCCCAGGCAGGCTTTGTACTGACAGCACGGAGCCTGAGGCCAGCCTTGAGCTCCCAGACCGTGAGATCATGACCTGAGCTAGAGTCCAGAGTTGGGCACTTAACTGACTGAGCCACCCAGGTGCCCACAAGTCTTCATTTTTTAAACAGGTATCAACTTGGAAGCTGGGGATGGGCAGGGCTCTTCAGGTAGACTCCCTTGCTGTGCTCCCGCCAGGCGAGGTTTGTCAGTTCTGGTAGTTTCTGCCAGCAGTGCTGGAGAGAGACTCCCGTCTCTGGTGTTCCTTTCATCTTTCCACTGGCTTTCTGAATTACTCTTTGGCCAAGAATCCAGTGCACCAGGGGAGCTAGGCTGTGCAAGGGGAACTCTCTTCCCCTTTGTGGGTGCCGTTTCCTAGGGCTTCTGGAACTGCTGCTTTAGTTGGAGCAGCTGTGTAGGTTATTTTCATCTTATCTGGAAATTTGAAAAGGGTCAAGGGTGGGGAAGGAGAGTAAATAACAGTTATTAATACAAAGCTTTATTCAGTGGAAGACAGCACCTCCTAGGGTTAAGTTGTATTCTGTATGTTTTTATGTGTCCCTCCCCCAACCTCTTAGCATGCATCTTCCCATTACTTTTTTTTTTTTTTTAAGTTTTATTTATTTCGAGAGCAGGGGAAGGGGGGAGAGAGAATTCCACTATCATTGCGGAGCGTGATGCGGGGCTTGAACTCACAAACCTAGAGATCATGACTTGAGTGAAAATTAGGAGTTGGACACTTAATTGACCCCAGGTGCCCCCTCCCATGACTTATTCTTAAACTGGGGGAATCATGTGCTTTCCCTGTTAACATTTCTTTATTTTATTTTATTTTTTTAATGTTTTATTTGTTTCTAGGAGAGAGAGAGACAGCGTGAGCAGGGAGGGTCAGAGAGAGAGGGAGTCACAGAATGAAACAGGCTCCAGGCTCTGAGCTGGCAGTCAGCACAGAGCCCGACGCGGGGCTCGAACCCACGAACCACG
This sequence comes from Proteles cristata cristata, assembly GCA_017311185.1. Lineage (NCBI taxonomy): Eukaryota > Metazoa > Chordata > Mammalia > Carnivora > Hyaenidae > Proteles > Proteles cristata. The sequence goes on from JAESUZ010004260.1 coordinate 368,629, forward strand.
AGATCATGACCTAAGCGAAAGTCGGACGCTTAACCGACTAAGCTAGGAGAGAGAGAGAGAGAGACAGCGTGAGCAGGGGAGGGTCAGAGAGAGAGGGAGTCACAGACTGAAACAGGCTCCAGGCTCTGAGCTGTCAGCACAGAGCCCGACGCGGGGCTCGAACCCGCGAACTGCGAGATCATGACCCAAGCGAAAGTTGGACGCTTAACCGACTAAGCCACCCAGGCGCCTCTCCCTGTTAACATTTCTAATGATAATACTACTAATAATGATCAGTGTACTAAATTATTGACTCTTCATCACTTCTTCTCCAACTTCTTTGTACAGGCAATGCAGCAGGAGGGTTTGAGTTTTATTGTTTTTTTTATTGTAATTTTTAAAAAAAAATTGTTTATTCTTGAGAGACAGAGCAGGGGAAGGGCAGAGGGAGGGAGACACAGACTCTGAATCAGGCTGTAGACTCTGAGCTGTTAGCACAGAGCTCTATGCGGGGCTTGAACCCACAAATGGTGAGATCATGACCTGAAACAAAGTCAGATGCTTACCTGACTGAGCTACCCAGGCACCCTGAGAGTTGAGTTTTACGTTCAGCAAAGTGCTTGCATTCCGCAAGCAAGGAAGCGCAGGGAGGGAAAAGCTTTAAGAGGTCTTCTAAGTGTGGACTTTCCACAGCCCCCTCATACGTGGCTACCCATTTATCTCCCTGTATGGAGGTGGTGACGAGTCGGAGTTCCCGTCTTATCCCCATTTTTGTAGAAGTACACAGGGCTTGGCAGCAAGGAAATGTGTGCATCTCTGCCCCAAGTGCAGCTGCGACAGCCCTGACCGCAGCAGCTCGGAAGAGTCTCCTGAAGTGCTCTGTAGCACTACAGGCTCGGGGAGGTGGCTGCTTAGGTTAGAAAGTTCCACTCCTTGGGGCACCTGGGTGGCTCAGTTGGTTAAGCGTCCGACTTCAGCTCAGGTCATCATGATCTCACGGTTTGTGAGTTGGGGCCCCGCGTTGGACTCTGTGCTGACAGCTCCCCTGGAGCCTGCTTCGGATTCTGTGTCTCCCTCTCTCTGCCCCTCCCCTGCTCGTGCTCTGTCTCTCAATAATACATAAACATTAAAAATTAAAAACAAAACAAAAAAAAACCCCACCACTCCTCACTACCGCAAGAGGGTGGAAGCTTCGGGTTGTATGCGCAAAAAATTTGAGTTGCTTTCAGGAGAGCATTAGATGAGATTTTCCACAACTCCACTGTAGCTTTGAGTGGACACTTAAAAAGTTTTGAAGTATGTTTCTTTTTGGCTGCTTGATTAGATGTTAATGGTAAGTCTTCGCTTACTACCATAAGATAGTCACTAGGGGAAGTGGTCTCCTGTGGTCTAAGTCCATCCCCAGGGTCTAGAAAACCTCTTTAAGGAGTCCTCAAGTTCATGGGAAATGAAGGATTTGAGTGGTTAAGAATATATATACTTCATGAGTACAATATGCTTAGAATTACAAAATACTGGAACGTCTTTCCAAATAAAATTCCTGACTTGAAAAAAAAGGACATTATGGTCCACTTAAAGGAAGGGACTTAGTGGGTTTCCTTGAGGTTTATTACAATTTAAGAGAATACAAAACTCTCTGAGCATCTTAGAGGAGGTGCTGTTTAGGAAGTAATTCAGTAGTGATCAGATTCAAGTATCAGTTATATTGCACTATTGTGATATTTACTATTTAATAAGCTTATCGTTAAGTTTTATTTACTGTGTAACCGGAGTTGGGAGTCTTTTTTTTTGGATTCCGGCTAATTAGGCTTTTGCTTCAGTATGTTTTCCTTCATAAAGGAGTGCCAAGTGGTGCCGTGCTCCTGACCTGGTTCTGGGACAGGAGGACCTAGTCCTAGAAAACCCTGCATTTTCCAGATTGTGAATAGGGGCCTTTCACACAACTAATCGCTCACAGCTATTTACTATCCAAGACCATTCTGTCCTATTTATCCTGAGTCGTCCCTGGTCTCCATGGTTAAAGTCAAAATTGCCTTACTCTTGTTAAGTGCAAATCTGCCGACAGTTGATTCCCCTAGCCAGAAGGCAGCGATGGCGTGCTGTTAATGGGAGGAGGTGTGGCTCTTTGAAGTCCCTTCCTACTTCTTGGCGCTCCCTGGTTCCTCATGACTTGATAAGAGTTGAAGCCCCACGCAGAGGACCCTGCCAGAGACTGGTTTCCTGGCAGGGATCAGGTCCAATACGGGAGAACTCAAAAGGAGAAATGATTGAGTACTCACCCTTGGAAGGCTGGATTCTCTCATAGCAGCGAAAGATGGAGATGAGGAGAACCCCTTCTCCGAGCTGGAAAATCATGTAGAGGAGAGGGAAGAAGAAAAGTGGCCCAATGACTTGAGGGGGGAACGTCACATTGAGGATGGTAGAACAAAGTTGAACGTTTTGGCATCCAGTTTCCATGCTGACTGTGCGCCTGCACCTGTGTTAGATTCAGAACAAAACAACTCTGTTCGTCCTCAGAAGGGACGGGAGGGTGCGACCCTTGCCCATCTCCCTCCCAAATCACCTAAGTCCCATTGAATGAAGGTGGAAGTCAATGGTAATTAGTAGGTTCATGGCCCGGGGTATTTATGAGAATTTTTGAGGAGCTTGGAGACTTCACCATTTGTCTACTTCTGCAGGACCACCAGATTAATATTCGGAAGAGGTGGTGAGTCAGTATCATTCATTGGCTTGTATGTTGTTGGGTTTTACATACAGGGCAGTTGCAGTGTGACATTCAGAAGATTGTCTGAAACGCCTGGGCCCCTTGTCCTGTTTCCTTGTTTCTGGTTTGGATATCTTTGATTTCCAAAACACAATGATTGGGGTGCCTGGGTGGCTCGGTTGTGTCCGACTTCGGCCCAGGTCATGATCTCACGGTTTGTGGGTCCGAGCCCCGTGACGGGCCCTGTGCTGACAGCTCAGAGCCTGGAGCCTGCTTCAGGTTCTGTATCTCCCTCTCTCTCTGACCCTCCCCTGCTCCTGCTGTGTCTCTCTCAGAAATAAATAAAACGTTAAAAAAATAAAAAAATCCAAACACTTAATGGTTAAAAACCAAGCTTGGTTTAACCCTATTATCTATCTTTGGAACATACTGTCTTGGTTTTGCTCTCGTTTTTTTTAAATTTTTTAAAATGTTTTTATTTTGGGAGAGAAAGACAGCATAAGCAGGGGAGGGGTAGAGAGAGAGGGAGACACAAAATTGGAAGACAGGCTCCAGGCTCTGAACTGTCAGCACAGAGCCCGACGTGGGGCTCGAACCCACAAACTGAGATCATGACCTGAGCCAAAATTGGACACTCAACCGACTGAGCCACCCAGGCGCCCCTGCTCTCTTGTTTTATGGACTAAGAATGAGGGGTGCCTGGGTGGCTCGGTCATTTAAGCGTCTGAGTCATGATCTCAACAGTTCAGGCGATGAAGCCCCACGTGGGCTGTGCTCGCAACGTGGAGCCTTCTTGGGATTCTCTCCTCCTGCCCCTTTTCTCCCTCCGACTCTCAAAACATTAAGAAAAAAAGGAATGGGATGTTTACATCTAATGAATACATATTTCATTCATGGAGTTGTGATTAGGGTCTTGAGTACTTAACTAGAAGTTACTGAAAGTTCTCAGCACATTCATTAGCGGGGGAGACTGCTGTGATGGCCCTTGGCTTTGTGGCCATTTATTACCGGTCACCAAAAACTGACACACACTAGGTTTTTGATAGCCTTTTGACTCTACTGTTCCCACATGCTACATCCCTCCTATAGTAATTTGTTTTTTATTAAAGTGTTCTTTTTAAAATGGGCAACTTTGTGAGTTGTATTTTTAAAGCAATTTAGTTTTGAGGGGCCAGTAGGGTGCTACTAATGTTCAGACTCCTGCGTAAGCATTTGTTTAGGGCTGGAAAGGCAAAATTCCTGAATGTGCTACTCCAGACAGGGTCTCTCTATCCCACACCAGACTGTCAAGCCGACTGTCCCTGCAGGCGGCCCCTGAGTTTGGGATTGGATGAGACTCAGCAGAGGTCCACAGCCACTCAAGCTCTTAGTGCCACCTAGCAGAGCGGTCATCTAGTGGTGTCCTTGTCAAGACTAAAGCCTGTGCAGGCTAGTTGTAAGGGTGGGGAAGGAAGAGTGTCAACACCATGATGACGTGGGGCCACTCCAGTGTTAGCTACCAGGTTTCAGCAGGAGTTGGAGTCTAGGCTCTGGAGGGAGCTCTGGGTCATGAGCTCTTTGGGTTATTAGATGTTCTTGCTCCTGAGCCATTCAGTACTTTACCTCCAATATTTCTCACAGCCCAGAGTTCCTTGGTGGGTTGGTGCATTTGCACATACCGCCAGGAAAATGCCTCTCCTTTTCCTGAGAGACCAGGACACAAGAATGAGGCCCGTGGGACACTGGGATCTGAAATAATACTTACTGCCCATTGAGGCGGAAGAGAGCAGAGAGGATGTAGCCCAGCACGAAGCCAATGAAAGGCATCAGGGAGGAGGTGGCCAGCAAGTGCGGTGTCATGACAAACATGATACTCTTGCCCACATTGATGATCGAGAGTGCTATGATGGCCACACTTAACAAAAGCATGATAATTGTCCCGCTCTGTAGATGAAGAAGGGAAGCAAAGGCAGTTAGCCGGGTGGGGGATAAAGAGGAACAGAGTCCGAGGGAGCATGGGTGGGTATCAAAGGCAGAAAACATTTCAGTTAAAAATAGGTATTTGAGGGGTGTCTGGGTAGCTCAGTTGGTTAAGCATCCTGCTTCAGCTCAGGTCATGATCTTGCACTTTGTGGGTTCAAACCCCACGTCTGGCTTACAGCTCAGAGCCTGGAGCCTGCTTCCAATTCTGTGTTTCCCTCTCTGCTCTCTCTCTCAAAAATGAATAAACATTAAAAAATAAAGGTATTTGAAGTGAAAGGGAGTGCAAAAAACCCTTTTATCTTCCATCTATTTGGAATACTTACCAGTAGCTAGGAAGCTTCTTGGAGGACAGAGAGCTAATAATTAACATTCTTGTTACTCTTGACTTAAAAAAGAGCCAGATGTTTACCAGCAAAATGAGTTTATTTGCAACTAGCAGACGAAGTTCAGTTTGGGACAGGCAAGCTATGCTGAACCATCCGCAAGTCCTGAGAACATGGGACAGCTGGCCTTTAGAGAGGGAGAGACGTGGACAGGGCTGTGTCCGGAGTCCTCAGTGGCCGGGTGTGGCTGAGAAGGAGTGTAAAAAAGTAAGCTTTCTGTCAGGGAATGCAAAGTTTGCTTTTGGCCAGTGATAGTGTCTGAGAGCTTTCCCTTCAGGGCTTCCAGAGTCTATTTTAAATGAGATTTTATTTGCACATGTCTCCCCCCCCTTTTTTTAAGTTTATTTAGAGAGAGTGCCTGTGCACGGCAAAGGTGCATAGAGTGAGGGAGAGAATCTGAAGCAAGCTCCTCATTGAGCATGATTAGAGGTGGGGTCGAACTCCCGAACCGTGAGATCATAACCTGAGCCAAAATCGAGTTGGATGCTTAACCGACTGAGCCACCCAGGTGCCCCACATTGCTACCTTTCGATCAAAACTGTTCTTCAAAAACATCACTGATCAAGAGTCAGGTTTTTTTTGTGTTTCGTGGTTGCACCCACAAAAGTGGCTTTGTCCCTCTGTGCCAGGAAGGGTTTTGCCTTGTCCTGTCCCACTTTGGAAAGTGCACAGATTGGAAACTGTTGAGGCCACATGAGGAACAAGGAAGCGTATGAGGGGGATCTCAGGCATTTCCCATCTGATCAGCTTTGGAGGCCATCTTGTGTGAGCTCACACCTCCCTGTCGGTGCCCCCCCCCACCCAGAGGCAGGTAGAGTTGGAGAATGGGGCGTCAGTCTTGCCATTTGTCCACAGCCACCTGCTGAGACGAGGCCCTAGGTCGTTGCTTCTCTATAGGTCACCGTGTTTTGGGGACCACCTGACTTCACTGTTAATGTTGACCAAAGCTGTGAAGAATGTCCATTTCATGGGCAGCCAGTCCATCAGCTTGTCCCTGACCCAGGCGATGACAAGGCTCACTCTTCCCACAAAGATGGCCTCCGCAGCTCGCTGACACCGTGAGGCAGAGGTGAGGCAGCTCGCCAGTAGCACCAGGAATGGGAAGAGTATAGGTGGAGTGGCTGAGTCGCTGTAACAGCGGGTCCCTTATTTAAGGGTGGTGGATGGCTTATGGAAAAGTGGCTTGTAGACCAGGTCATGCTGAGGTTCATCGACCTAACCACAGGGACTCAAATAAACCCTTGCATAGCTAAGTTCAAGTGTTACTTGAGTTGCGCGCCAAATAGAGCATCCAAGAAATTGTATCCTGGCATATCTACATGTGACCTCCCACTAGGTAGTGTGTGTGAGCAGACACCAGCCAGAGCCAGCTTTCAGAAGTTGGGTAATTTTGATTTAAGTCTCTAGGGGGCGCCTGGGTGGCTCACTTGCTTAGGTGTCCCACTATAGCTCCGGAGCAGTTTAAGCCCCGCCCTGCATCGGGCTCTGTGCTGACAGCTCGGAGCCTGGGGCCTGCTTCAGATTCTGTCTCTCCCTCTCTCTCTTCCCCTCCCTTGTTCGTGCTTTCTCTCAAAAATAAATATATCATTAACAAAAAAATTTCTTTAATGAGTCTTTAGAAGAGTTAAGTGTGCAAAGAGGTTGGGACAGGGGTTTGCTCATTTTTGGCTTGTGGTTCACTGTATTTTATGCAACAGGAGAGGTCATTTGACTCCAGTTTCTGCTGTCGAATTAGGCGGTGGGTGTGCAGCGCAGCGGGAACATGATCCTGGCTCTGCCAGAGAAGTTCCCCGGGCCTCAGTTACTCTACGTATAAAATTGGGAGAAGGACGGAGACTAAACTTTTATCTTGAGAGCTTTTCCAGCTTTAGGATCTGAGATTCTTTCTGCATCCTCAGATGAATATTAATTAAAATTATCCTGGGGGCGCCTAGGTGGCTCATTCGGTTAAGTGTTGGACTTCGGCTCAAGTCATGATCTCGTAGTTTGTGAGTTTGAGTCCCGCGTCAAGCTCTGTGCTGACAGCTTGAAGCTTGGAGCCCGGAGCCTGCTTTGGATTCTGTGTCTCCCTTGCTATCTGCCCTCCCCTGCTCGTGCTCCCTCGCTCATTCTCTCTCAAAAATAAACATTAAAATTTTTTAAAGTTATTCTTAGTTAAAAAGGAGACATTATATTAGTTGTACCTAACAGTATGGTCCTTGGCTTCCTCACCTATAAAATGAGGAGGAGCAGAGTTCAATTGAATGATTATCAGAGGTCGCTTCACATTTTTACTTTTTTTTTTCTTTTTAGTATACCTGTACCTCCACAAACTATCTTGAATAAAACTAAGCGATAGACACAAACATTTCTGGGTTTTTCTTTCCCCTGCTAATGTGGGGAGTGGTCTGGGCAGAGGGAAGGACTCGCGCAAAGAGAAAAGAGCTGACACTTGGGGAGGGGGGTTGGCTATAGCAAATCAAGCGGGGCCTGGGAGGCTACGTAAGGGAACGTAAAGTTCATCCCGCAGAGTATGGAGCCAGGCAGGTGCTTTAAGCAGTGGAGAGACTTGATGGAGTTTGGGCTTCCCGTCTCCATCCTCAGGTTGAAACTGATCAAGGAGCCAGGATAGAAAGCTGTTTCAGTTGTGAGAGAGGATAGTGGCCCAAGTGATGGTAGTGTTGTCACAGGTGGAGAGGAATAGGTGGATCCAAGGGACAGAAGGCAGAATAGACAATCACCTGTTCAGGTGGGTGTGAGAGGGGATGCAGAGGGGGAATGACTTCACGGTTTTGTGGCTCAGGCAGCTGGGATGCCGTTCTTTGAGGTAATCACGGGGGGAGGAACAGGCTCGGGGAGGAGATGGTTTTGATTTAAGACATAGTGAGTTGTAAATGCGTGAGGCACAGTCAGGTAGAAAGATTTGGCAGTTAATAAATGCATCCTGGGGGCACCTGGGTAGGTGGGTCAGTCGGTTAAGCATCCAACCCTTGATCTCAGCTCAGGTCTCCATCTCAGTGTTGTGAGTTCAAGCCCCACGTTGTGCTCTGTGGTAGGCGTGAGGCCTACTTAAATGATGGGTGGGTGGGTGGATTCTGCAGGTGGAGATAGTTGAGGGCGAAGACGGTGCTCTGGCAGTCACCAGCTTGTACATGGTCATTGAGAAGGACCAGATCTATGGTGGAGAGGCCCCCCTGGGGTTCGGGAAACCTGGCAAGGAAAGAAAGCTTGGGCGGAAGGCAGGGAAGCAACTTTTAGCAGACGAACTCCTTAGGGAGTACAGAGAGAAGGGCCAGAAAGAGGAGCGCCCAGCTGAGGGAGGGGGCTTCTGAGAGGGAGGCGGTGGTCAGCCACACTGCAGGTTGCTAAGACGTTAAGGAGGAATGAGGAATGTCCGATGGAAGCGGTGAAGAAAGTAGAACGGGGTCATCAACTTGCCGGGTGGACGGGAGAGCAAGGAGGAGAGAAGAGGGATTCAAGTAGCTGAGACTGTCTGTCTCCCAGGCCTGTTACCTGGGAGAGCAGCCCTGGCGGGAGTGCGGGCAGGAAGGTGCGGGGGCGGGGGGGGGGGGTTCACCAAAGGTAGGTAGGGGAGCAAAGGGAAGTGTGGGAGCCCTGTAGGGACTGTTGTTTGTTCTAAGGAAGGAGAGAGCGGTGAGCCTGTATCAACACCGATTGTGGAAAAAAACACGCAGAGACTTAGAGTGAAGTTGGGGGAGGCTCTGGAGGTTGGGGGCCATAATCAATAAAAGGACGTCTCTGAGAAGCAAGAGCAAGAACAGATGATGCCTTCCATAGCTGAGGTGGGGGTCATCGAACACGGACAGGAAGAGGAATGTCTTTTCCGGGTCTTTCAGCAGGGTGGGGAGGGGCGCCGCGGCCCCTGTGCTGGGACTGTGCCAGGACGAGGCCAGAGCTGCCCCGGATGGTGGTGGTGGGAAACCGGAAACGTCCGAGAACCTGACTTGCAGCTGCTTTGTTCCAAGCCCCAAACTGCTGCCAAGCCTTGGGCTTTGAGGCAGCGTGCCCTGTAGGTTGGCCCGAGCCATCGACCCGGGTAAAGACCAGAGCAGGCTCTCAGAGTGTCCGGATGACCAGGATGGAGCTGGGGCCCCTGGGGGTTGAGCAGTGAGCTGGAGGGGAGACTGACCGGACTGAGCTCCAGGGGACCACAGCGGCACCCCTAGAGTTCGTGATTCTTCCGAGGGCAAGGCAGTGGCATGATGTCCAGTGTGTGACCACAGTGCCCCTGCCTCCCCAGCCCCAACCCTCTGGGGCCATACCCTCCCTCCCACTCTACACCTGAAATGCTGGGAGCATATACGCCACCCCTGCCCTGGCCTCCTCTGTGGCTTCTCGTAAGTCAGCCAAGTTTGCCCTGCTTCCCCCTGAGTTCCTCCATTCAGGCTTCTCCCCAGGCTGACCCAAATCCTACCCTCTCCAAGCCCGCCCCCTCCAAGAAGCTTTTCAGGACTGCCTGCTCCCCACCAACCCACCTTCTTGCATTCACCCAATACCCAACTGTATGTACGCTGTATGTGATCTTATTTCTCGTGCGTTCCTTCACTTTCTGCTAATATCAGACTCATTGATGGCAACGAAACCTGAGTGTAGCATAAAACTCAGCATCTAGGAGGTGCATCATAGAAGCTTCTTTGTTATTAAAATAATGGTATCTGATAATTGTGTCATAAAGCGTGTTAAATAATTTTCCTCCTAACTTCTCAGAAGTATTCCCAAGTACATTACAATCCCACAACGTAGGTGTCCCAATAGAAGACCCAACAAGGAAGGAAACCGACACAGGAAAAGCCCCAATGACTCTTTTCAAGCCATACCCTGGGATGATGGTGGCGCTCTTGTTCCCTGCACGGGTCCCCAGGTTCTTACCTTCTTGACATAGGGGACATATTGTGGCCGTTTGGCATTGAGGAAGATCCCGGCGGCACAGGGAATGAGAACCAGGATCAGTGATACCATGATGCCGCCATAGGGTACCTTGTCCTTCAGGTCCCCGGCGTAGATGCCCCTGGAGTAGACATACAGGAGGAGGGGCATCATGCCCAGGGCACAGAAGGTGGAGCAGGTGGTCATCACGATGCTGGGTGGGAGAAGCAGGGAGAGTGCAGAGAGAGCGCCCGTTAATCGAGACTATTTTCTTGAGTGCCTGCTATGTGCCAGGCACCGTGCTAAGCACTTTACATACATTAATTTCTTCCTTTTTCCAGTAGGCTTAGGAGATACAGGTTATAGGTTGATATTCTCATGCTTTTTACTTTCAGGTTTATCTTTATGAATGAGTGTGAGTTCCAAAGCCTGAGTAATAGATCTTCTCAGCTCTAATTTGTATCCTAATTGTATTAATACCATTTCCATTTAGAACTCAATACATGTTAGTCACAGGACCCCGTATAAGGGAGAGGCTTTCCAGAAAGGCCACCTGAAAGAATGAAGCTGCTAGGAAACACTGTTGGATTGTGGATATTCACATGACAGTACAGGGCTGTGGCTTCCATTCTCGTGGGAATGTTAGGCATGAGGGCTTGGCAAGACACAGGAAAGCCCCACTCACTGTGTGTTTCCCCTCCCCACAGCCTTAACTATCTGCACTAATTCGTTGTTTCTGTAAAGGTGAAATACAGCGTAATTGAACAGCAAGTATGGCCTAGGTCAAAGGGTCCAGAATGTAACCATCAAGAAGAGCAACAGGTAGAGGTATCATCATTAGGAATAAGATGTCACAGCAAGGTGCTTGGCTGGCTCACAGAAGGGCATATGACTCTTGATTGTGAGATCATGAATTGGAGCCCCATGTGGGGCATAAAGATTCCTTAAATAAAATAAAAACAAAATGTCAGAGATGAGGAGAAACCCTCAAAAAAATATTGTGAACTAAATAATGGGAAAATCCTTCCTCCATGAACATCTAAAACATCTAAACACCTATTTAAGCTTGTAGGAAAGTTAGGGAAATTTCCAGGTACCAGACACCGGACGCAAAGGAGTTGGTGGGTGAAGTCATGCTGAAGCTGCACTGTGTGGAGGGGGAGGGAGTGGGGTGTCGGAATCTGGAGGCTTTGGTCTTAATACCCAAACGGGGGACCAGAACTGAGGTCTTGCTTATAAAGGAGAGTTGAAACCGAGAAATCCGTAATAAAAGAACTGTTAGAAAAGAAAAGATCTAATTATCTTACATGTCAAATATAAAATCATAATGGAAGAAATGTCTGGAAAAACATAATGGTGCCACACATGTTTCAAAACACATGGGAGCTAACCTTGGATTACATAATAGTTTCTTAGAAAAGAGTGGCCCCTGGGTGGCTTAGTCGTAAGCGTCCTACTCTTGATTTTGGCTCAGGCCATGATCTCACGGTTTCATGTATTTGAACCCCACGTCGGACTCTGTGCTGACAGCGCAGAGCCTGCTTGGGAATCTCTGTCTCCCTCTCTCTCTGCCCCTACCACACTTGGGCTGCTTCTGCCCCTCTCAAATAAACTTAAACAAAAAAATTTTTCTAATGACACCTAAAGCACAGCCAAAGAAAAAAAAATCTATTTAACTTCTTCAGAATTAAAAACATTTGTGCTTCAAAGGACACTCTCCAAAAGGATACACCAATGGCCAATAAGCATGTGAAAAGATCCTCCACATCGTTAGCCACTAGAGAAATATAAATCAAAACTATAATTTGTCTCCACACCCACTGGTATGGCGACAATAAAAATGATGGATAATAAGTTTGTGAGGAAGAAATAGGAATGTTCCTGTGTTGTTGATGGGATAGTTAGAGAATGACCCAGCAATGCTGCCAGATACAAAAGCAAGAGAATGGAAACACATGTTATTACATATGTTGACACACAAGCCTGTTTGTATACTAATGTTCAAAGCAGCATTATTCATAATAGTCAAGAGGTGGAAAACAGTAAAAATATCAAGTGAAGAATGGATAAGCGAAATATGGTGTATCCATACAATTGAATATTATTCAGCCACAAAAAGCAATGTATTAAGTACCCCACGTTACCACATGCATGAACCTTGAAAACAGTGTGCTACATGGAAGAGAAACCTAAAAGACCACATACTGTGTGATTCCACTTATATAAAGTCGAAAGAGACATGAAATTGGTTAGTGGTTGCCAGGGGCTCAGGTGAGAGAGGACTGTGTAGTGACTGCTAACTGGCTCCTTTTGGGGATGATTAAATGTTCTGGGATTAGATAGTGGTGATAGTTGTACAGCCTTGTGAGTATACAGAAACTACTGAATTATACACTCTAAGAGGGTGAGCTTTGCAGTAGATAAATGATATCTCAATAAAAAATAATTAAACCTGGGGAACAGCTAAAACAATTCTTACAGGAAAATTTTTATAGCCTTAAATGTTTATATAGGGAAACCAGAAGACCAAAAAACAAGCTAAGTATCTTACTCAGAAAAGTAGAGAAAAGCAAAGGAAACTCATGAAAATTGAGGAAAGAATGTATAAAAATTACATCCAATGAGAGGATCAAATAAGCCAAGAGTAGTATCTCTGCCAAGTCTAAGAAAAGACCCCTCTGGCACACTAACCAGGAAAAAAAAGAGAGAAGGCACCATTGATTATATTAGGAATGGAAAAGGGAACGTAATTGCAGCCACATTAAAGGTTTTAGAGGGTTCTAGAAGAAAACTGAAGCCAGTTTTGTACTTTCAGTTTTCAATTTAGATTGAATGGACAATTTCCTTGGAAATATAAACTATAAAAACTAATTCAAAATAAGCCGAAAGCCTTAGTCAACTTAGAATCGCTGAAGGACATGAAGTAAGTAGTGAAAATCTATTGTCCAAACCCTACATGATGTACATGGTTTTATAGCAGAGCTCGACTAGACTTTTGAGGTACAGATAGTCTCACTATGATACAGAGAATACAAAAGGGGGAAACATGCCCCAATTTATTATATATGAATAGTGTAATTTAGAACTGAAGCTGCAAAAGGATATTATGAGGAAGGAAAGTTAGGGTCCGTTCTCATGAACAAAGAAGAAAAAAATCATAAATACAATATTAGCAAATCTAACAATGCTTTTATAAAATAATACAAAGAATGAGATGGGTTTATCCCAGCAATGTAAGAATGGGTTAACATTAGACAATCTACTATATCACTGTCCTATCACATTAAAGAAAAAAATGGTATGATCATTTGATAGATACAGAAAATTGTCATTCAACAGAATTCAATGCTCATGCATTACAAAAATTAGCACACTAGCAACAGAATGGAATTCCTTAACCTCAAAAGGGTATCTATAAAAAATACTGCAAAGAGTAAACTTCATGGTGGAAAATTAGAAAGATTCCTCTTATTGGGTGCCTGGGTGGCTCAGTTGGTTAAGCACCTGACCTTGACTCAAGTCATGGTCTCCTGGTTCATGGGTTCAAACCCTGCATCGGGCTTTCTGTGGTCAAGGTGGAACCCACTTGGGATCCTCTGTCCCCCTCTCCTCTGTGCACCCCTTCCCCCCCCCCCCTGGTCAGCTCACGCTCTCTTGCTCTCTCAAACATAAATATAAAAAAAAAAAACAACTTTCCTCTAAGAAGAAAGATAAAGCAAATGATACCTATTACCATTGCCTTTATTGTAAATCATACTATATATGTCTTTGCTAGCCAGCAAAACAAGAAATAGAAACTGCATGAGGTTGGGAAAAAAAGAAACCAGACTTTCATTACATGGCAGTGATTGGACTATATAAATATAAATAGTTTATACTATAGACTATATAAATTCACTTGGGCAGAGGAAATCCAAGTGAATTTATAACTAGTAAGTAAGAGAATCCATGCCTTTCTAAAAACATTATCAATATGAAGGGGGCACCTGAGTGGCTCAGTTGGTTAGGCATCCGACTTCAGCTCAGGTCATGATCTTGCTGTCTGTGAGTTTGAATCCCACGCTGGGCTCTCGTGCTGACAGCTCACAGCCTGGAGCCTGCTTCTCAGATTCTGTGTCTCTCTCTCTCTCAAATAGTGTCAAAACACTATGGTGTACACCTAAGACTAATATGTCTGTCAACTATAGTGTAATTAAAAAAAAAAGTCATTTATACTATTCACAACTATAAAATATTTAGAAAAATATAAAATATTTAGAAACAAATATAAAATGTTTAGAAATAAATCTAAAAGAGATTTGCAAGATCTTCATAGGAAAAATTATAAAACTCCATAGAAAAGTATAAAATAAAGTCCAAATAAAAAGAAAACCTCTATCATTTTCTTGGATCAGAAGACAGAATATTATAAAGACGGCCTCTAAATTGATCTATGAATTTAATCAAAATTCCAGAAATATTTTTTGTAGACTTGAGAACGAATCTCCAAATTCACGTGAAGAGTTAAGGGCCAAGAATAGCTAATGTAATTTTCAAGAAGAACAAGATGTGGGGACTTAACCTTTCAGATATCAAGACTTATAAAGTCATTGCAATTAAGAAAATTTGGTCCAGGGGCGCCTGGGTGGCTTAGTCGGTTAAGCGTCCAACTTTCGCTCAGGTCACGATCTTGCGGTTCGTGGGTTCGAGCCCCGCGTCGGGCTCTGTGCTGACTGCCAGCTCAGAGCCTGGAGCCTGTTTCAGTCTGTGACTCCTCTCTCTCTGACCCTCCCCTGCTCACGCTGTCTCTCTCTCTCTCCTAGAAATAAATAAAACATTAAAAAAAAAAAAGAAAAAAAAAAGAAAGAAAAAAAAAAAAGAAAATTTGGTCCAGATAGCCACAAAGACCTATAGAAGAGAGATTCCAGACACAAACCCATACACATTTGTGAATGTTATCTATGAGAGATGGCATTATAAATTACTGGAGAAAAATTCACTCAGTGGTACTGGGAGTTTTCTCTATTCATATGGAAAAGATAAAATTAGATCACACCATACATAAAAATAAGCACTAAGTTGGTTGAAAGTCTCCATGTGAAAAGCATAACTTTGAACCATTTCAAAGAAAATGTCGGGGGCGGGGGTGGGGAAAATATCTTCATGACCCTGAGTGTAGTAAATGATTTCTTAAAATAACCCCTCCACCCCCCCAAATACAAACTAAGGAAAAATATTGGTAAATTTGACTAAAGGAAAATAAGCACTCTGTACTATAAGACATCATTATCAAAATATAAAGCCAGCCCCAAACTGTGAGTAGACCATTGCAACACACGAAAACAAGAAATAACTACAAATCAAAGAGAAAAAACACTGTTTCAATAGAGAAACAGGCAAAGGACTTATTTCTAGACCAATGGTGAACCAGTCATTGGCCAAATGGCCAATAGGCCTATGAAAATGTGCTAAACCTCTCTTGAAATCACATTTAACACTGCTGTGACCCATTTCACTCTTATCTGGTGGCAAAAGTTAAAAAGTCTGACACCTCTGAATAAGGTGAAGACAAGGAGGTAGAAGGATCTTCCTACACCGCTTCAGATAGCGTGAACTGGGGCGCCTGGGTGGCTCAGTCGGTTAAGCCTCCGACTTTGGTTCAGGTCATGGAGATCATACATTCCATACACCAGTGTTCATTTATTTTGGCCAATGGCATGCCTTATTTCTTGGGTCTATTCTATCAGCAGCACCTGCTTTGCCATAAACACTGAAAGGAAGCAGGCTGGAAACAAGAGCCCTAATATCCCCTGCCCTTAAGGGATCTGTTAGATCACTAAGCCAGAGAACAAATGCAAGGAGCCTCTTAAAGGTACAGTCTCGAATGTTGCGGAACATAGAGGTAGGCTATCCTGCGGCAAGCATGATGGAGCGCACTGGCGTGGGGCGTACTTGTAAACCAGCTGTTCTGGAAAGGTAGCCTGGGGCCCGCCCTTACTGGCAAGGCAACCAAAACTTGATTCAGGCACTTTTTTTTTTTTTTCATGTTTATGTTAGGAAATCATGCTGTCCAACCAGTCTTCAAGCTCTTCCTCAGTAACAGTTTTTGATGTCCTTGCTTGCTCTGGTTCCGTGTTCTTTCCTTCCGTCACAGAGGGCTCTGCGGGACCTTTTTCTTCTGGGGCCACGTCCCCATCTTTCTCAGATTCCTGGTCCTGAGACGTCTGGTCTTGGAAGATGTTCTCTCCCTCCTTTACAGGCGCATCTAAACTCAGCAGCAGATCTAATTCCTCCTCCAAGTGGCCTGCTGCTGACTGCAGTGAGGCCGTGGGTTCCTGGGAACCCTTCGTGGGACCCGCGTTTGGGCTATCTTTACCCAGGTACATGGGGCAGCCAGCAGCAACAGACTTCAGCTCAGAGACGGACCCCTTGCCTCCGGGCCCCAAGGGCCATTTTAACTGCATCCCCGGTCCCGTGCCTTCATCATTTCTCTTTGGTTTTACCTGAGGAAGCTCTAAAGGGAGAGCAGTCTGGACCAATTCAGCAGCAACATTGAGGCGGAGTGAGAGGGGCAGTTCTTGAAGGGCGCAGACCAATGATTCACAGTCCACATAAAATGCTGAATTCTGTTTTGGACATGACACTTCACAATCCCACTCTTTCTCCTCGACAAACCGGAACTGTGAGAATGAGTCCCCTGCGGAGCTGAGGAGGACGCTGAAGTCCGTCCCCCTTTGTGATTCTCCACTTTCATTATTGACCTCTTTTTCAATATCTTGATATCGATCCCAGTTAGAGACTATCTTTCTTTTTGAATAATTTCCCTGTTTTTTTTTTTTTTTTTTTTTTGCATTTCCAAGTTTAATGAGCCACGTCCTTAGTTGAACCTGGGGTGAAATGTGAGACCCTGATTCTATGTGTAGTGGTGTCAGTGGGTAGGCGGTTCGTGGGTTCGAGCCCCACGTTGGGCTCTGCACTAACAGCTAGCTCAGAGCCTGGAACCTGCTTCCGATTCTGTGTCTCCCTCTGTCTCTGACCCTCCCCTGCTCACGCTGCCTCTCTCTCTCTCTCTCTCTCAGAAATAAATAAAAACATTTAAAAAAAGAGAGAAAGCGTGAACCAGAGTGACTACTCTGGAGACTCATTTGTAGGTGTGTGATCCCTATGACTTACAAGTCCTGTTCTGTTTTTTTTTTTTTAATATTTATATATTTTTGAGAGACAGAGTGTGAACAGGGGAGGGGCAGAGAGAGAGGGAGACACAGAATCCAAAACAGGCTTCAGACTCTGAGCTGTCTGCACAGAGCCCGACACGAGGCTCAAACTCACGAACTGCAAGATCATGACCTGAGCTGAAGTCGGCTGCTTAACCAACTGAGCCACCCAGGCGGGCTGAAGAAGTCCTCTTGTTATTATATACACTCTCACAGGGGAGCACAGGGACATGGGGTCCAAGACTGTCCACAGTAGCAGAACATGAAATCTGCTCATAGAACAGATACATTCAGGCAAACGACACAGCAGTTCAAATGCACAGAGTAGCTATTCTCAGAAAAACAAGCCTGGGGCGCCTGGGTGGCTTAGTCGGTTAAGCATCCGACTTTCGCTTAGGTCATGATCTCACGTTCGTGGGTTTGAGCCCCGCGTCGGGCTCTGTGCTGACTGCCAGCTCAGAGCCTGGAGCCTGTTTCAGTCTGTGACTCCCTCTCTCTCTGACCCTCCCCTGCTCACGCTGTCTCTCTCTCTCCTAGAAATAAATAAAAATATTTAAAAAAAAAAAAAGAAAAACAAGCCTATATGCCTATATCTCAGAAAAACAAGCTGTCAAATGATAAGGGCAGTATGGTACTGCTTATGCAAATTCTAAGAACATACAAGTACAAGCACGTATCTTGCTTATGGATATATACAAGTACCGTATGTGGCCCGTATGTGGTAATGGTACAGAAGGGTCTGTGCTCCCTGGGGGTGGCTAGAGGGGCACGGGACTGGGGAGGGGCGCACAGGGGCTACAGTGCTACTATCGATCTCTTAGGAGAACAGCCACACACAACTTGTGTGCTTGTTTTGATGTCCTTGAACAGAGGAGTCATGCTTACTTTGGCCTGCTGAGTCAGGAGTTCTGGAATTTGCTCTGGGACGTGGTGTGCCTCCTGGTGTGCCTTGGAAACCATGCTCCAAGGCCTCCAGGTGACTCCTGTGCAAGTGCTGCTCCTACCTTGCTGCTGTCTGTGACTGTTGCGATCCTCAGTTTACCCTGAGAGACAGGCGGGGAGATGACTGGTCCAGACTCCAGTTCCGAGACTGGAGCCTGTTCCTCAGGAACATCATGGGCGTGGCTGTCCCTGGGGGGCCGGAGGGCCAGCCGGAAAGGAGCACGTGGAGTTTTTTCTCTCTCCTTCCTGTGTGGGTTCTCAGAGCCCTGCCCACGCCCTGCTTTTGGACACCTGTACACTTTCCCACAAATTCTGGGGAACCTCTGGCAGGTCTCTGGACTGTGGCTTCTCATCTATAAAGTGCAATCAGGGTCTTAAACCACACCCCCAACTCTAAATGGAAAATCGAATGGTTTTGTGCTTAAAGAGAAGTCTCCTACTGGTAGCCTTTGAGCTATATAGCCTGTCCCTGAACATACATTTTTTTTTTTTTTTGGCTTGCAGGGTGTTTTAAAATTTTTTAATGAGTTGCCAATATTGAAAAATGTGGAGATTTTACTTAAAAAATGGAGATTCACTTAAAAATGCCTTCTCTGGAATCGGTGGCAGTGGCTGCCTGCCCCCACAGACCACCCACAGGAGACACGCGGAGTCTGCCCTGTTTAGGAAGTCCATCAGCCCCTTTGTTCATTTGTATACTTGCCTGGCCCTGAAGGTACTTTAAAAAAATTCTTTTTAAAAAATTTTTTTTATTTTATAGAGAGTACCTGAGTAGGGGGAGGGGCAGAGGAGAAAGATGAGAGAGTGTGAGTCTGTCCCAAGCAGGCTCCATGCTCAGCATGGAGCCCAACATGGGCTTGATCCCACAACCTAATCATGACCTGAGTGGAAATCAAGAGTTGGACACCAACCAGCTGAGTCACCCAAGCACCCCTAGTATTTGAATAGGTATCTGAGTCTATGTACAGGATTTGGAGTATCCTAGATCTTGGCCAAATGTATTAACCTTTCCTAGGCTCAGTTTCCTCATCTTTATTATATTATTATTGTTTTTTTTACAAATAGTTTATTGTCAAATTAGTTTCCACATAACACTCAGTGCTCATACCCACAAGTGCCCTCCTCCATGCCCATCCTTCCCCCCCCCACCACAATCATCAGTCCTCAGTTTTTGTCAGCATTCAAGAGTCTCTCATGGTTTGCCTCTCTCCCTTTCCCCCACCATTTCCGCCCCTTCTTCTCCCCCTTGGTCCTCCATCAAGTTCCTCCTAATCCTCCTATACGTGCAAACATATGATATTTGTCCTTCTCTGCCTGACCTATTTCGCTCAGCATAACACCCTCAAGGTCCATCCATGTTGCTACACATGGCCAGATTTCATTGTTTCTCATTGCCATGTAGTATTCCATGGTATAGATAAACCACATCTTCTTGATCCATTCATCTGTTGATGGACACTTAGGCTCTTTCCATGTTTTAGCTATTGTGGAGAGTGCTGCTATGAACATTGGGGTACATATTATATTATTTTTTTAATGTTTATTCATTTTTGAGAAAGAGAGAGAGAGAGAAAGGACAGAGCATGAACAGGGGAGGGGCAGAGAGGGAGACACAGAATATGCAGCAGGCTCCAGGCTCTGAGCTGACAGCACAGAGCTGGACACAGGTCTCAAACTCAAACTGGGAGATCATGACTTGACCTGAAGTCAGATGCTTAACTGATTGAGCCACCCAGGTGTCCCTCAGTTTCCTCATCTTTAAAATGGGATTATTGGGGCCCCTGGGTGGCTCAGTCACTTAAGTGTCCAACTTCAGCTCAGGTCATGGTCTCACAGTCTGTGGGTTTGAGCCCCGCATCAGGCTCTGTGCTGATGCTCAGAGCCTGGAGCATGTTTCAGATTCTGTGTCTCCCTCTCTCTCTGCCCCTCGCCTGCTCGCTCCCTGTCTCTCTCTCTCAAAATAAAATAAAGACATAAAAAAATAAAAAAAAATAAAATAAAATGGGATTATTTACAGCATCTCCTCACGGGATGCCGTATGAGGATTTCATGTAAAGTGCTTGGTACAGTGCCTGGCTGTTTTTTTATTATTAGTATTGTTTCATTATAATACATGTACCAAGTTGTCCCAGATGAACTCAGACTGTAATTTAAAGTCTGGCAACACGTGAAGGTAGTTGATGAGACATGGTCCACCATTGGGCCCTGAGGTGTGGTTTAATGTGTATGGGAGGTTTGTCTGTTTGAAGGGGCTTAATGGCAGAAGGTGGCCATCCCAACATCGTCTTTGTGGGATCTTGGTAGAAGTGAGAGTCCCCAAGGGCCCAGAGAAGGAGGCTGAGCAGGTGAGCATGAAGGCTCATGTTCCTGAGTCACTGAGGCTGGGGGTGGGGTGGGGTGAGGGGTGTCCTCGAACCTCAGAAATGCAGGCACACTGGAGAGACCTCACTGGCACCCATTGGTCGATGAGGCTGGGACATCTGGTCACTTATGCTTAAAAACGTCTCCTCGTCCTTTACATGATCTTTGCTCTGCTGCTTCTGCAGGCTCCCAGTACCCTGAGAACACCTCTTCCCTGATCCCCGACTTCCTGCACCCCTTCTGCACTGGAATCAAGAGATTGTGGATTTCTTAGGAGGCAGAGGCTGCAACGGGCCGCATCCACAGGGCAGACTGAAGGCTGAGGGCTTGCTTTGCAGCGGGGAGGATTTGGATCAGACAGAGGGAAGAATGTCCTCACCAGTAGTTGAACATGGGTCCCATGGAAGGCGATACAAGTCTTCCCACTGAGTGTTCCCACGGAAGACTGTACAAGCCGAGCCCCCTCCTTGCGCCTCTGTTCCCATCAACTACCTCAGTGAGGGCTGAGTCTTGTGGGTGGAGAGCCCAGAGCTCAGGGGGTGGGTCCCGGTAAGGACCAACTCTTGTTTCTTCATTTCAGGGCCGGTGGTCTCACTCCACATCCACAAGCGGGTCTCCTTGCCTGGCTGATTTGCTTACTGGAGTTTGGCAGTGGCTGGAATAAGGTTTCCACTGAGGACTGAACCTCAGAGGAGGCAGGCTGGAGACTGAGGCTCACAAAAAGGCAAGGGTTTCTGCTGATGCGTTTCCCTCAGCCAGCAGGGGCTGCTGCTGGGGCTGGAGCCCGGGGATGAAGTAGCTTCATTCGGGCAGGTGTTCTAGATCAGAGTGCCACCCGTTTGGAAGGACAGGTGTTTGGCCAGCCCCCTGCAGAAGCGAGCCTTTGCTGATTGCTGCTTGGAGGCGTTGGGCGAGAGGATACTGCTGACTTCCCCCTCCCACTTGGGCTGAGATGTGGCCCAGCCTGGCCTGTGCCAGCGTTGGGGGACTCGGGGGTCTGGGGTCTGCCTGGCTGTGTCCTTGCCTGGATGTGTTCCTGTGCCCACTGGGCCCACGGGGGAAGTTACGAGAAGCCATCCCCTCTGCCTGGGTAGTTGGAAGGATCTTGGGAACGTTTTGCTGTTCTGCAGGGATTGGAAGTGCTCTTTGGTTCTACGCCACCGTGGGCCGCATCCCTTTCAGACCTCTGGCCTCAACACAACTTGCCTGCCGTGGGAAGGGTGCAGAGCTTCCCAGGGGCCCCTCGGGTTTAAATCCCTTCTCCTTCAAGGCAGTCCTTGTGGCCCACCCGGGAGGGAGTCTTCAGGAGGCCCCTGGACCAGGTGGGCCCCTTTGACCTGGCGCTGAAGCCAAGATGTACCCCAGAACCTGTCTCCAGCCCCGTATCGACTCTGGACAACAATGGCTGCCCTAGCATCCGCCCGGCCCCCCCTCACGCCCTAGCCTGGCCTTAGCCCAGGGTTTCGCCTAGACTGTGACATCTCCAGTGCAGCTTCCCCGCCCAGGCTGCCCCCTCCTCACCTCCGGTCCTACCTGAGGTTCATGTCCCCCTTCATGGCCAGACTGAAGACGTTGGACAGGGTCCCCCCAGGCGAACAGCCGCAGACGAGGATGGCCAGCGCCTCAATGTTATTGAGCTGGAAGGCCTTGCCCAGTGCAAAGGCGGTGAGGGGCATGATGCCATACTGCGCTATCAGGGCTATGGCCAGTCCCTTGGGCTTCCAGAAGTGGGCCTTGATCTTGCTGAACTCCATGGTGCAGCCCAGCGAGAGCATGATGAGGAGCAGCAAGAACACCAGGATGACGCTCAGGGCCTTGTCGGTGGGCCGCTTGCCGAAGTTGGGGGGGAGGGTGAAGTTCAGCGGGCCAGTCACATTGTAGGGCTCCATTCTCCTGCGTGGCAGCAAAAGGCTGGGGGACCCGGCACACCCCTTGTTCGCTGCTGACTCCCTTCCCTGCCTGGTCTTTGCCTGGTGCCTTCTTCGGTCACCTCCCAGGGCAGCAAGCTTCAGGACAAAACATGGCTCTGGGCAAACAGAAGGATTATGCAACTGGCTGTGCTGTCCTCTGGCGGGGGCCCCAAAGGGGAAAGAACCCAGAGCCTTATTTGCCTGACCTTCCCTGCTTCCAACTTTGGCACCTCCGCACCTTCCTGGGTGTCACCTACACTTGCCCCTTAATGCTTGGCTGCCTCTGGGACAAGTGGACCCTTTCTTTCCTTCACTGCCCACGGAGCACATGCCACATGTTCTGTCCCTGGGGACCCATCCCCGGCCTGCGCTGATCCACGCCACGTCCTTCTTGTTCCCTGTTCAGGCTCTGATGCCTCAGTTCTCCTTCAGGGAAGCCACCCTCTCCATGCCCAGAGGGTCACCTCCATCTGCCCCCAAAGCCGTGTCGTGAGATGGTTGAGCGTCACATTCCTTTCCCGAGCATCACATTCCTTTCCCGGACGTAGGTAGCATATCTCAAGGCGCTGTGGGACAAGGCAGGGCCGGTGTGCTGCTGGCTTTCAGGAGGGGATAAGTCCCCGGTTCTTCTGGAAGCTGACAGGTGCCTGGGGAAGACTGTATCGCATCCCCAAACCTGGGCAGAACAGGTCCCAGGGGGTAGAGCCTGCTGGGATGGCGAGGGGCTCTCAAGAAGCCTGGGGGAGAGGGGCTTTTCCCCTAAAAGGCAGCTCTCAGGGAAGCCTGGCTCAGATTTGTTTGTGTCCCAAAGTCCCAGCCAGCAGCCTCGGGAGCCTCATTGCTTGGACAACTTGCTGAGAAGGAAGCAGAAACGCACAGGCTTTTCTTTCTGATTTCTGCACTGCTCTACTTTTGCTCTGTGCCTGTGTGTCTCAGGCTGGGAGCCAGGCTCCGGGCGAGCTGCAGAAGGAGAGAGGTGTGCCCCTGAGGCAAACACCGTCCCAACACCCCCCCCCCCTCCACCGGTGTGGGACAAAGGAGCTGTCTTCGGAAGAATAATCAACTCTTTTGGGTTGGAACCGCAGGCCTGGGTGGGGTCTCATAGTTTCTTATTTGCTGGAAGAGGAGATTAGGCTTTTTGTCCGGGACCCCAGTGGGCAAGAGCAGGGACCAGGGTGTGAACCGCTGTGTGGTGGGGGGTCGGAGGCAGATTTGGGCTTGGAATGAGGAGCCGCCTAAAAATCTCTCCAGCAATGGCTCTGGAATCCCGCACAGACAAAGGCTAGGTGGGCAGATCCACACCTTTGCACCATCTGCATGAGAAAGCTGCTTCCTGGTGTTGAGAGGCTGCTGAACACGTGACCCTGGGCCACAGAGAACTTCCATTACCTCTTCTTTGACCTCAAACTTTCTAACTGATCAAGTTCTTGTTTCCAGCTTATCGCTTAACTCAGGCAAAAGACCCTGAGGGCAAAAATCCCCTGAAAGGAACCGAAATTACCCCCTTGAGCTATAAGGGCTGCCCGGAGCCAGCAAGACCCTGTATAACGGACCCCAAGGCAATGACTGACCTGACTATCTACTTCCTCCCTGCAGTACCCGCTGGGCTTGCCCCACACTTTCCTCACAGAAACCTGGCAGTATTTTTGGCACTTTGGAGAGCTTCGAGATGCCAGTCCATTGTCTTCCCAGTGCTGGCCTCTCTGAAATAAATTCCTTTCTTGTCTTAATCCCCACTCATCTCTTTGCCTTTGGGTTTTGTCAGTGGCCAGTGGCCAAATCTGGTCTGTTTGGAACCCCCTGGAGCCGGATGCTTTTGTGTCCCTGTGCCCTGGCTACAAAGCCCCCTTCCCTCTGAGAGTCTCTGATATTAATGATTTCCTTGTGTTCAAGTTAATCGGGTCTCAAGGGGAAAGCAGGTATGATATTGGGTATTGGGTGCTGATGGTGTGTGCGCACGCGCGCACGTGTGTGTGTGTGTGTGTGTGTGTGTGCAACTTGGATTGGGTGTACCTGCGTGTGTGTGTGTGTGTGTGTGTGTGTGTGTGTGCAACTTGGATTGGGTGTACCTGCAGGGTCAGGAGCAGCCCAAAAGAAGGTTGCTTTCTCTCCCTGGAGCTGGACAGAAGAGGCCCTTTAACAGAGTAATGGGGAGAATGATTGATCATCAACTAAATGCCAGGTACTTCGTGAGTATATAAATGCTATAATCCATATTCCTTGCCTTAGGGACTTTATGGCCCATATGGGACCATAGGTGACTACATGGTAACAATGCAAAGCAGAAACACTAGAAGGTTGAGCTCAAACAGGACTGCAATGTGCAGTTGTGCAGGCTGTGCACTGCACAAGACTAGGATTAACACCCACATTGACCAAAAGGCCCAAGACCACAGGCCCAAAATGTCACTTGGGCCAGGCCAAGTCACCAAACTGGGACTTCCTACCTAACATAATTGGAGTTTTCAACCTCCCCCCGAAATGTAGTCTTAAATGATCAGTGGGGAATTTTCTGATAAGCATTAATGAGTAATCTGTCACAGGGGCCTTCTCCATCCCCCATAGCCCCTAAAGGATGATGAAGGTATCTGCATAAAAAGATTCCACTGTCTTTCTCCTGAAGGAAGGGTAATCTTGCCTGAAACAATCCTTTCTTTTCTTTTGCCAATAACTTTCCTGCCTCACCTCCTTCCTATGAAAACCTTCCATTTTCTACAAGTTCTCTACTTGCTACCTGGAGTGCAGCCCAATTCATGAATCACTTGATAAACCCAGTTAGATCTTTAAAATATTAAGAAAAAAAAATTTTTTTTAATGTTTGTTTTTTGAGAGAGAGAGAGAGAGCGAGAGAGAGAGAGCAAGTGCACAAATGGGGAAGAAGCATAGAGAGGGGAATAGAGCGTCCAAATTGGGCTCTGCGCTGACAGCAGTGAGCCCTATGTGGGGCTTGAACCCACGAACTGCGAGATCATGACCTGAGCCAAAGTCGGACGCTCAATTGACTGAGCCACCCAGGTGCCCCATGATCTTCAAAACATTTTTAAAGTTTATTTATTTTGAGAGAGAGAGAGAGCAGGGGTGGAGGTGGGCAAAGTAAGAATCCCAGGCAGGCTCAGCACAGTCAGTGCAGAGCCCAATGTGGGGCTCAAACTCACAAACCAGGAGATCATGACCTGAGCCAAAGTCAGACATTTAACTGACTAAGCCACCCAGGTGTCCATAATTCTTCGGTTTTTTAACATGTGCAACCATACTTCGGACGCCGAATCCAAAAAATACCAAACATTATTTTTTACACATTTGTCTGATGTCCAAGGGGGTGAGGCGTAATCAATCAGTATCTGTTAAAAAATGCGTTAAAAGCAACCCAGAGCCTGGGGATGTATCTGTGGATCAGGTTGTGCACATAGAAAGAACAGAGCTCCCATTAACACTGTAAACTGGACACTAATTCACCAGCTCCTCACCTCCTTGCATAAAACCCGAGGTTCTACTCCTATTGTGGACTTTTCCCTTTGGGAAAACACACTTTCTTGCCCTGGCTACGCCTCCCTCCCCACTGCTCACCGCCCCCTCTCATCCAGTCTGTTTGCTCCCAGCAAAGTGCCTTTGCACAGAAAAGGAAAAAAAAAAAATCTCTTCTAGGAAGCTGACAACCTCCATCATTTTCTCCATGTCTTCTTTGCCCCTATTCTGATGCTATCAAATTTGGGGGAACAGAAGGATCTTTTGTATCACATTAATGATAGCCGAAGTTACTGTGCACGGGCTCGGTAACACACACTGTGATAGAAATCACATTTCTTCTTCAGTTCCTGCAACAGCCTCGTGATGCGGGTACTGTCACTACCCTTTCCCAGATCAGGAGGGTCGGGCTCAGAGAGGTTAAGCATCAGCCCAGTTTGCATTGCTGTGAGTGGGATTCGTGTGCACACCCAGGTCTGAGAGTCCGAGTGTTCATAGTGTGAAAAGTAAGGGAGATGATTCATTTTCAGAAATCCCAAATAATGAGAAGGAAAGCTCTTTCTATTTTTCAAGTTTATTTGAAAGAGAGCGAGAATCCCAAGCAGGTTCTGCACTGTCAGCACAGAGCCTGACATGGGGCTCGAACTCATGAACTGTGAGATCATGACCTGAGCTGAAGTTGAACGCTCAATGAACTGAGCCACCCAGTTGCCCTGGTTCTATGAACCTTTCTGGAAGAAACTACTAGAGGATGAATGTCAGCCAACTCAGAGGTAACTGAGGATATTCTGGAAGAAATATTGGCAGCAAGCTGTGAACATACTTCCTGTGGACTAATGCTAACATAATCCTACACGTTGCAGTGATTGAAAAGGATAATAATGATGTGTCCTGACATATAAATCATATAACCGATATTACATGATATTACAGAATTATTGTTAAACTAGTATTGAGATTATGTAGAAGAATATTCTCATTTTAGGAAATGCAGGCGGATGTTTCTGCAGACAAGTGTCATGATGCCTGGGGGTGGGGGGGCGGGGGGAAGTGGGTGAGAGGTAGACTGTGTTTCCTGATTGCTACATCTGCAACAGGTGAGAGTCAAAAGACATTCCTCAAAACTGACAAAAACAGAAAAGGAAAGCAAAGCAAACCACCTCTGAGAAAGATATGAGGGACTCAAATTGGGTAGAAGAGGAGAGGAAGGGAAGAAGAGAAGCGTGCTAATTTTTTCATTGTTTATAGCAAGGTAAATCATAGAAAACTAGAGGTATTATTTAAAGCTGTCATTATAAAAGGAAAAACTGGAGCAAAAATGGAAACCTGAAGTTTGAGAGGAATTACAGCAACAAAGACACTAGACTACTTAGTGAATGCTTCTTGAAAACCATAAAGTATAATATGATATTGACATGATAGAACTAAGGCTAACACATGACTTATCAATAAATGTTGAAAGAGGGTTAACTTACCTATGATACAAAAGATTCAGACTGTCCCCTAGGCTAGACCCATCTTTATATTTTAACCAAACAAATGGCCCATGTGAGACAAAGCATTTTCTTTCTTTCTTTCTTTTTTTTTTTAAATGTTTTATTTATTTCTAGGAGAGAGAGACAGCATGAGCAGGGGAGGGTCAGAGAGAGAGGGAGTCACAGACTGAAACAGGCTCCAGGCTCTGAGCTGGCAGTCAGCACAGAGACCGACGCGGGGCTCGAACCCACGAACCGCGAGATCATGACCCAAGCGAAAGTTGGACGCTTAACCGACTAAGCCACCCAGGCGCCCCAGACAAAGCATTTTCTGAAAGGTCGAAAAGGAGAGTATGTACAAAGATACATGAGGCCAATACAAAGAAAAAGCACGGGTCCTAATCTTTTTTTAAAAAAATGTTTTTATTTATTTTTGAGACACAGAGAGAGACAGATCATGAACAGGGGAGGGGCAGACAGAGAGGGAGACACAGAATCCGAAGCAGGCTCCAGGCTCTGAGCTGTCAGCCCAGAGCCTGATACGGGACTCGAACTCACCAACTCCGAGATCATGACCTGAGTCAAAGTCGGACACTTAACCGACTGAGCCACCCAGGCGCCCCAGCACAGGTTATTATCTTAACACGACCCAAGAGAAGTACTTTGTATGCTCAAAAATGCAATTCGCAGTGAAGAGCTGATTATGAATATGTACCAAATAACAAAGCTCAATATTCAGGAAGCTACAGTTGTAGGAGATTTAAGTTAAAAACGAAGAAGCAAGCGAGTAGTAGGAGACTTGAATGCACGCCTCTCCGTCAGTTATAGATCATCTAGAAAAAGCAAGTTGGGATATAGAAAACCGAATGCTGTATTTAGAGAAGCAGATTCGGGTTCATAATTTCTTATCCAAAACTGTCCATGACTTTTCGAAGGTGTAGAGTACGTATACTGCACATCGTGTGACCTCCTGGTTGGAGTCCTGATATTCCCAATATTTCCAGTATTTCCTCCATGGATCATACAATGATAAATAAAAACTATAAATAGATTCCAGTTCAGAATAGAATTTGCTGTTAAAGGAATCACGAAACAAACTTAGATGGCAGACTATTTTGCGTTTGGAGATTGCAGAGTTGGGAAAATGAACCTGTATCTAATTTCACACAGGGAAAACTTTTAACCTCGCTGTCTAATAAAGGAATGAAGGATCTTGGAAGTGCCTGTCACTGGGGCTGGGTGGGTGGGAGAGGTTCAAGCAGAGATGACCTTTTCAGGGGACTCAAATATCGATTATCAATATAACCTGAGATTCCAGAGTTAAGACTAGTTGGAAGGATATAGGTGAGCGAAGGGGGGCTGAATAGGAGACAAGGCCAAGCATTGTCTATTACAGGTTTGTTGAGATTAAAGCAAAATGGTACCGTCCAGTGTTCCAGCTACTAAATCAGCAAAGATGACAAACACTCTCTTTCCCACACTCTTAGAGGGCTGAACCCATTTCACAATAAATACAAAATGTGCTAAGCTGTGAGATAGCGAGTGGACATTGGTATGTCAGCTGGCTTGGCCTGGAGTCTCCGGTGGCCAGAGACGGTAACCCTACCCTGGGAGTTCTTCTGAACCCTTTCTGTCCCACGGGGTACATTTGTCAATGTCTGAATGGGATACTGCATAGCTGGAGGGCTCAGCAGGTTTGACTGATAACAGAGACCTTGGCCCATCTCTGAGAGCTGAGAGGTTAGGGGGATGCTGAGCCCTTGTGGTGTGGGCCGCGGGCATTGGGCGGACCATGATTGGCTGACCTGACAACGGTGAGCTAGCGCTCAGGGCTAGCTGAGATAGCTCCCAGGGCCTTACAACCTTTCCTGAAGAAGTTCTTCAATTATCCTCCGGGATCACTCAGGCTGTGGATATTGCCACACTCCCTATGGTTTCTATACCACTCAGCCTGGAAAATAAGGAGACTGCTAGAGCGGCGGTGAGCCTCACCCCTTAAGCATCTCTTACCTGCTTGTAAAGGTGAGCAAATATTCCATAGCCAGGAAAGAGCCAAGTGCATGGGAGACTAAAGTCCCGGGGCAGACACCCGCAGGACTCAGAGGGTCAGGAGTCCTTTATAACATCGATTTCTTTTTGGCTTCAACAAAATTACACAAGTCCCATAGGCGTGTTTTAGAGCAGGCAGAAAATAAAGATAAACGCAAAGAAGAAAACAAAAGTCTCACCACCCAGAGATAAGCATGGTTAATATTTTAGCGGTTTCCATCCGGGTACCTAGAAGACCCAAGACCCCGTGGAGGTTCTTCTAAGGCTCCACAAATGCTAGTTAGAATTAATCCAGAGGGGATACAAGACTCGGGCCGTCTAAAAACTGGAGAAAGCAGAAGGGCATTCTCTCTGCCGACCTCACCCCCAGCCCCTCCTGCTGTCCCTGGGCGTTCACCTGTGCCCGTTGTCCATGTGGCTGTGTGCAGGCTGGAGCCCTGCGGCCTTGCAGGTGCACCCACGGGCAAGCCTACGGGAGCCCACACTAAGGCAGCACAACGTGCAGTTCATGATGAAAGGCCCAGAAGGCTCCAGGGCTTCCCTTACGTTCACCTCGGAGGGCAATCGTGGGCTGTGCAGCAAGAGGGGAATTTGTGACATGTGGTGGTGCTGTGACATTAGAGTATGGATCATTTTAGCGCTGGTCTTTTATTTTTATTATTGAGGCATTGTGAGCAGTAAGGAGATGATTCATTTTCTGAAATAACAAATAAAAGCTGTGCTGTATAGTAAACAGTAGGTTTACAACCTATTCGAAATATGTACAAACCCCCCACCCAACAATGGAATCCCAAGCCCTTAGACCCTTCACTTCCTGGTTCTTCTTCCCCTCTCCATTTTATGAGCTTAGTTTTCCCAGGCTTTGCAATGAGCATGCGCTAAAGAACAAAGGGAAGAGGCATGGAAAGTCTCTGCATCTCCTCGTGAATGCACGTTTGTTCCAGTCAGACCACTTTTTGGGCATAGCGACTTCCGGCTAAGGCTGTAACCTCTGTAGCACTCAGCCAATGAGGAATCAGGAGAGGGACTTGCACGCTAGGAGATAAATTGTCTGCTGTAACTGCCCCCGAGTGTGCCCGTCTGTCAGACACCCGCTCTTGCAAGAAGGCTTCGCTGAGCTCTGAGTCTCCGTGTCCCACCTTTGATTGGGTCGGTGGGCTTATTTCTCACCGTAGGGCAAATATCTTTTAACAGAAATACCTTTTAATAAGTGGCAGGATGACAATGCTGAATATTAATCTTCCCCATTCTGTCCTGCGTTCTCTGGCCCCTTGTCTGCCTGGCTGGGGAGTAATCAGGCCTTCACAGGAGCGTTTCAGAAATGCAGAGAGAAAAGAGCATGTGGATACTCAGCTTTTCATTTGAAACTCAAACAGAGTGAGTCTTAATGGCTTTTAAGACCAAAGGAAGAGAAGAGAATCTGAGGGAAGTAAAGCCCCTCAGGAATGGGGGGGCACCGTGCCCCACGACCTCACTCAGGATCACAACTGCAGGTTGGGGACAGTCACCTGAATAAGTTTGGCGGCTCTGAAGGCAGAGAAGACTTGTACTGGAGAATTCCTGGGGGAAATCGACAAATCTAGAGCCCCCTGCTGTGGCTGATGACAGGATGGCACATCTGGGCACAGAGGGTCCAAAGTCGGTGGACTCCTTCTCTCTGGGACTCCGGCTGCCCAAAGGGCATGTGGCTGCAGGGGTTTGGGAAACAGGGAAGCAGGGCGCATGGACAGATCTTGATGGGGATGAGTGTCCTGCGCAGAGGAAGGCTCTGGGCTGGGGGCATGTTGGAGAGCAGCAAGGAGGCTCAGGTAGTGGAAGCAGCCATAGGACGGAGGCAGAGGTAGGTGATGAGGAAGGAGAGCCTGCAGCTGGACCGTGCTGGTGCTCGTTGTACATGGACAGAATCCTTGACTTCATCCTTAAAATGGTGGGAAATCACTGAGGGCCTTAAAACCGAAAGTGATTGGCACAGAAACAGACACATAGACCAATGGAATAGAATAGAGGACTCAGAATTGGACCCACAAATGTATGGCCAACTAATCTTTGACAAAGCGAGAAATAGCATCCAATGGAAAAAAGCCAGCCTCTTTAACAGACGGTGTTGGGAGAACTGGACAACAACATGCAGAAGAATGAAACTAGATCATTTTCTCACACCATACACAAAAGTAAACTCAAAATGGATAAAGGACCTGAATGTGAGACAGGAAACCATCAACACCCTAGAAGAGAAAGCAGGAAACCACCTCCTTGACCTCCACTGCAGCAATTTCTTACTTGACATATCCCCAAAAGCAAGAGAATCAAGAGCAAAAATGAACTATTGGGACCTCATCAAGATCAAAAGCTTCTGCATGGCAAAGGAAACAATCCATAAAACTAATAGGCAACCAACGGAATGGGAAAAGATAGTTGCAAATGACATATCAGATAAAGGGCTAGTATCCAATATCTATAAGGAACTCATCAAACTCCACACCCGAAAAACAAATAATCCAGTGAAGAAATGGGCAGAAGACATGAACAGACACTTCTCCAAAGAGGACATCCAGATGGCCAACAGACACATGAAACGATGCTCAGCACCCCTCCTCATCAGGGAAATACAAATCAAAACCACCCTGAGATACCACCTCACGCCAGTCAGAGTGACAAAAATGAACAAATCAGAGGACTCTAGATGCTGGCGAGGATGTGGAGAAACGGGCACCCTCCTACACTGTTGGTGGGAATGTAAACTGGTACAGCCCCTCTGGAAAACAGTGTGGAGGCTCCTCAGGAAACTAACAATAGAACTCCCCTATGACCCAGCAATAGCACTGCTAGGAATTTACCCAAGGGATACAGAAATGCTGATGCATAGGAGCACATGTACCCCAATGTTCATAGCAGCACTCTCAATAATAGCCAAAACATGGAAAGAGCCTAAGTGTCCATCAACAGATGAATGGATCAAGAAGATGTGGTTCATCTATACCATGGAATACTACATGGCGATGAGAAACAATGAAATCTGGCCATGTGTAGCAACATGGATGGACCTTGAGGGTGTTATGCTGAGTGAAATAAGTCAGGCAGAGAAGGATACATACCATATGTTTGCATGTATAGGTGGATTAGGAGGAACTTAATGGAGGACCATGGGGGAGAAGAAGGGGGGAGATAGTGGGGGAGAGGGAGGGAGGCAAACCATGAGAGACTTTTGAATGCTGAGAACAAACTGAGGGCTGATGGGGGTGGGGGACAGGGGAAGGGGGGTTTTGGGCACGGAGGAGAGCACTTGTGAGGATGAGCACTGGGTGTTACATGGAAACCAACTTGACAATAAACTATTTAAGAAAAAAAAAACAGAAGTGATATGATTTGACAGTCAGGCATTTGTGAAAAAATGCCTTTAGGAGAGCAAGAGTGGAAGCAGGGAGACTATTGCGATAATCCAGACTAGAGCCAAAGGTTGCTGAAACTCTCCCTGGGTGTCCAATATGGAAGCCACTAGCCACATGTTGGCTGTGAGTCCCGGAAATGTGGCTAGTGGCTTCCATATTGGATGTGAGTACTGGAAAAGTATAAAATACATGCTGCAATCTGAAGACTTACTACAAAAATAAATACTGCATTAATAACTAAAAATATTTTTCACATGTTGAACTGATAATATTTAGACTATGTTGGGATACATAAAAGATATATTATTAAAATTAATCTCAGGGGCGCCAAGTGGCTCAGTCCAGTAAGCATCCAACTCTTGATTTTGGCTCGGGTCATGATCTCATGGTTTATGAATTTGATATAGCACAGAGCCTGCTTGGTATTCTGTCTCTCCCTGTCTCTCTGCCCCTCCCCCGTGCTCTCTTTCAGTCTTTCTCTCTCTCTCAAAATAAATAAATAAACTTAAAAAAATTAATCTAAGCTGCTTCATTTTACTTTTTAAATTCCGTGTCTAGAAAATGTAAAATTACACACGTGGTTAGCATTTGCGCCTCGCACTGTATTTCCGGTGAACATCCCAGAGCGAGAGTGTGCGCAGCGTCGGTGGCAGGAGATGGTAGGATTCTGTGCACATTCAGAAAGGGGAGCTGACAGAAGAGCAAGAGGGAAGACTGGAGGGCCAAGCAACTGGCTCATCGGTGACGAGGGGCGCTGAGGAAGGAATAGGTCTGGGGGGGGAAAACCACGAATACATTCTGGAAATGCTGCGTGAGAGGTCAGTTCGTCCAT
The DNA here is from genome assembly GCA_017311185.1 of Proteles cristata cristata. Classification (NCBI taxonomy): domain Eukaryota; kingdom Metazoa; phylum Chordata; class Mammalia; order Carnivora; family Hyaenidae; genus Proteles; species Proteles cristata. The sequence goes on from JAESUZ010004260.1 coordinate 402,139, forward strand.
CCAAAGAGCTGGACTGTAGGGCAATAGTCAGGAGAGACATTTGCAAGTCATCAGTGCGTGGGCGGCGCTCATGGTGCTGGCGTCTTGGGGGGGGGTGGGTGAACTTGGATTCGGGAGAAGGGGTCTGAAGTCAGAACCCCGAGGCATCCTAGTCTTCACAGTTGCGGCCCAGGAGGAAGATCCAGGAAAGCCCAGTGAGAAAGCATGAGCAGTGAGGTGCAGAGAGCAGAGACTAAGGGAAGTGTGCTGTCAAAGCTTCTGGAATGTGTGGAGGTCAGACTTGAATGCCCAATGCCTGCCGGAAGCTTCCCTGAAGAGGAGGGGCAGGGAAAGGCTGAACTGCACCACTTGGCCGCGACCTCAGACCGGGCATTACACGTCCTCAGGGGTGAGGGACCAAGAGGAGAGAGCTTGGCCCGGAGAATGACACCAAAGCTAAGGGAATGGAGGTGCCGCCCTCGTTTCTCCCTCTACTTTTCTGAGAATCCAAGGATTGGCCAGACAGAGTCAGTTCCATCCCCACAGCTAACAGGTCTCCTTAAATGGAGTCTTAACCCTCAGCAGGATTCTCCGAGAGCATAGCTCTGTGCGACGCACACGCACACACAGTCATTTAGCAGCTCTCCGTGTCCCACGGGATTAAAAGCCAAACTCTTGGGGGCACCTGGGAGGTCCAGTCCATTAAGTGTCCGGCTCTTGATTTAGGCTTAGATCATGATCTCACAGTTTGTGAGTTTGAGCCCTGCGTCGGTGCTGTCAGCACAGAGTCTGCTTGGGATTCACTGTCTCCTTCTTTCTCTCTTCCCCTCCCTCACTCTGTCTTTCAAAATAAATAAACTTTAAAAAAATCCAAACTCTTTAGCAAGACGTTCAAGGCTTTCCATGATGTGATGCATTTTCAGGATCCTCTGCATCTCTGTCCTGTGGGGGCTCAGCTCTCATCGGAGGGACGTATTTTTTTCCTCCATGGAATGTTTGGCATATTTGTGAGTCCTTGGCAATGATGCTCATTCAAGAAGTGTCTGGGAATCCTCGGGCCACTTTCCCTACACTCTTCAGTTCCTCATTTCCCTGTGTGGCTTCCCTCCCAGATGGAAAGCTTCTGGAGGATGGGAGCAGAGACAGGTGGGTGGACCAGTTGGCAAGTCTGGGGTCCTCAACTACAGTGGACAGTTTTTAGTTTTCGAATGTACCAGAAGCCACCCTAATGCTTGCTGTAAGCACAGGACCCAGGTTCAAAAAATCATCCTATTGAGAATGGAGGATGCAAAGCCTGGGTTCCTATCTAGGGGGCAGGGTACTCAGTATCTGTGGTGGCAGGATAGCCCCCACCTAGACAATTCCTGACAGTTCGAGTCTGATCTGATCTCTCAGCCCCATTAGACTTCTGTGAGAACCCTTCTATTCTTTGAACAATTCCCTTTTTATGTTTGCGACCGTCAAAGTTGGGGCACCTGGATGGCTCAGTTGGTTAAGTGACTTCAGCTCAGGTCATGATCTCGTGGTTCATGAGTGTGAGCCCTACGTGAGGCTCTGTGCTGACAGCTCGTAGCCTGGAGGCTGGTTCAGATTCTGTATCTCCCTCTCTCTGCCCTTCCCCTGCTTGTGCTCTGTCTGTCTCTCTCAAAAATAAACATTAGAAAAAAAAAAAAGACGGTCAAAGTTGATTTCTGTGGTTTTCAACCAGGTGCTCTGACTCATATAAGATGTAGAAACATTATCAGATTGGAGTCCCTTTGGTAGGGGAAGAGAGATATCGCATACAGGGACTCAGAAGTCACTATCAATGCTCTTACTTGACCTGGATGATATGTACTTACGAATATACTTTCTTACTCTTCGAAACCTATATACGTATATGCATGTATGTATTATTTAGATGTAGAACATATTTCATAATAACTACAAGCATCAAAAGAATGATGAGTGAATTGGAAATTGAGTGCTCGTTAACTCAGGTTTCTACACGCAACTCTGTTCATATCTGGGGAAAAGTAAACAGGTCCCACTTTCATTGAGTTGGTGTTCTAGATCAGGAATAAAACAGTCATTGGCAGCACCAAGCTGGATCTAGTGAGTTTGTTTGTGCCCTGAAATGCACTCTGTTCTGGGCAATGCTAGGTCAGACTACCAGCCTGACAGCCATTTGAAGTCAGCGGAAATTCTGAAATCAGTCAGTAGCAGAATTATCACTAAGGGATGATTTATTACCTACATTTTAGTAGCCCAACTAGGAACATTGTGAAAGAAAACAGAGGAGAGAAGAAGAAATATAAGAAAGTTGAAGGTATTTTGCTGCTGGGGTCAGAAAATGAATTTTTAAGTACTTTTGGACATTGTTTTATATGTGCATGCTTATAAATGATCTTTCCTTAGTTAAGGGTGAATGATTAAAGCTTTATATGAAGACATGTAAGAAATTCTTTATCTGAGGGGCGCCTGGGTGGCTTAGTCGGTTAAGCGTCCGACTTTCGCTTGGGTCATGATCTCGCGGTTCGTGGGTTCGAGCCCCGCGTCGGGCTCTGTGCTGACTGCCAGCTTGGAGCCTGGAGCCTGTTTCAGTCTGTGACTCCCTTTCTCTCTGACCCTCCCCTGTTCACGCTGTCTCTCTCTCTGTCTCCTAGAAATAAATAAAACATTAAAAAAAAGAAAGAAAGAAATTCTTTATCTGAGCATAAGGAATTATATAATTTCTATTTTTATTAGCATCCCTACTCCAACTAAACATTTAAAACAGATTTGAAGGGGTCCCAAGTTATCATCAGCTGCCTGAGAACCCAAATGTCTCTCTCTGATTCTGGGAAGAGGTGCATATTTGTCCTTCTTTATATTCTCTGCAGCTCCTCGAATGCTGTTAAAGAAATGATTGCTTTGTGTGTGGTAAAATCACGTCCTGGTATCATTGGAAGATTCAAACCAATGGACAAAATCCTGGCCTCCGTTACCAGTTCTACCACCAGATGGCAGCAAGTCACCTCTGAGAGCATTGCCCTGCACGTAGGGTCGCTGCTGGGTTGGGGGTTAGGGGAGGAAATAGGGGTGTGTGTAGAGGCCATGGAAAGGGTAAGGGTGATGTTTTGACACGGAGAATCCTTTGCTGAAAAGAGAAAAAGCTGCCGAAGTATAACTCAGTTTTTCACAGTTCGAGCTTCATAAAGCACTGTGTCTATACAACTTGTTTTCAAAAATTATTATTATTATTATTATTATTATTATTTTGAGAGAGAGAGACACGCAGAGAGCACGTGCACACACACTCATGCACAGGGGAGGGGCAGAGAGGGAGAGAGAGAGAACCCCAAACAGGCACCGTCCTGCCAGCCCAGAGCCATTCAGGGGTCCAAACCCAGGAACAGTGACATCAGACCTGGACTGAAATCAAGAGTCGGACACTTAATTGACTGAGCTACCCAAGCATCCCCAGATTTCTTGTTGATTAACATAATTTAAGAATATCTTTCTACGTATCCGTATTTCCTCTTGGCTTTTTACCCATAGTAGTTCTGAAATAATACAAACTTCTTTTGCTTTTATGGCGCAATGATTCCAAAGTTAGAGACTTCTAATTGGTTATTCTAATTGACATTTAAGAATATGAAGCCTGCTTCCCTCCTCATTGAAGGAATTACTTTGGCATTTATTGAGGACCTACTTTGTGCCGAGGATTTTACATGGCAAGTTCCTTTTACTTCTCACACTAGCCTCTGTGAAGGAGTTTTTATTAACCCATTATATAGATGAGAAAACAGAGATACAGAGAGGTAAAATAAATGGTTTCCTAATGACTCAGTGGCAGACTAAGGGTCTGAACCCTAAATCTGGTGGTCTCCCCACTCATGCATGTATGAAAGGGTTTCTCAACATTGGCACTATTGACATTTTGGACTAGATAATTCTTCGTTGGCAGGGACGTGGGGGGCCGTTGTTATCCTGCAAATTGCAGGGTGTTTAGCAGCGTCGCTGGCCTCCACCCACTGGATGCCAGTAGCACCCCTCTATCCTACTTGTGAGGACTGAAAATGTCTGTGGACGTGGCCAAATGACCCCTGGGAGGCAAATATATCGCCACTGAGAACCGCTGATGTGTTGGAAGCTTCGGCTAGGCTTCTGCTTGCTGCAGACCAGTGCTGCCTTAGAGTAGGGAGATGGCGTCCTGCTAGGCATGGGCTTTTCAAGAGTCCTGTTTTGCCTTCTTTCAGCTGCTGTCCTCCCTAAGTGTGAGCTGGCCCCAGAGCCAAGAAAACATGCCTATCCAGATCAACCCCAACTTTTGAACCATATTGCATATTCCAGGGCCTGAGGGGGCTTCCTGCGAGTTCTCCTAGCTGATGGAAGGGTGGGTGGCCTCTGACAGGAGGCCCAGGGTGCCTACTGAGGTGGGTAGAGCTGGGCATGCCAGCTCAGTTGTTTGGATACAAATGATAGTACAACCTTCTGGTGAAAGATCATGCTGGAAGAGAAGGGTGGTGAGCTGTGGGCTGAGGGGCTCCATTTGTATCTTGACTCAGCTTTCAAATATTGGGGTGGTCCCTCTCCAGACCCCAGCTGCTGGCATAGCTGATGGGAGATGTGGGCATAGGTCACACATTCTGATACAGCAATTTGAAGACTTCAGAAGCTCCGTGTTTGCCAACATAGAAAGGCCCTCAGGGTTCCAGGCTTTCTTCTGAATCATAATTTCTGTAGAGAGATGTTCACAATATTTACTTTTCACTCGGTGGTTATTTCTCACAAACAGTTACCACATTTCTCCTGCAAAAGCCGAAAGAAGTCAAACCAATAAAGGTGCTTTGAGAAAGTGGGTGTATTCAACTCAAAATCATGGGTCCCTCCACCCCCCAAATGGGACAATCTTCACGATCTTCACATTAAAATGACCTCCAGATACACACAGTCACAAGTAGTGGAAATGTTTCACCTTATTTGGAATCATTTAAAGCACAAAGTCTATCCATAATCCCCATTAATGGATATTTATAATGTTTTTTTTTCTGTTTTTTTTGTACATTATAAGTAATAGATGTCTATCAGTGGAGGATAGTGCATCCACATGCTGGAACCCAAAGCCACTGTTACAGGGGCGTCTGGGTGGCTCGGTTGGTTGGGCGTCCGACTCTTGATCTTGGCTCAGATCATGGTCTCCTGCTTTGTGGGACTAAGCCCTGCTTTAGGCTCTGCACTGATGGTGCGAAGCCTGCTTGGGATTTTCTCTCTCCTTCTCCCTCTGCCTCCTCCCCACTCATGCTCTCTCCCTCTCTCTAAATAAATAAATAAATAAACTTAAAAAAAAATCTTGCCTCATCTTTATAAACTTGCTACTGGTTGTAATGGTTGTTGTTTTGTAGTTTATTTATTTATTTATTTATTTTATTTACAAATAGTTTATTGTCAAATTAGTTTCCACATAACACCCAGTGCTCATCCCCACAAGTGTCCTCCTCCATGCCCATCCCCCCCCACCCCCCACATCCATCAGTCCTCAGTTTTTGTCAGCATTCAAGAGTCTCTCATGGTTTGCCTCTCTCCCTTTCCCCACCATTTCCGCCCTTTCTCCCCCTTGTTCCTCTGTCAAGTTCCTCCTAATCCTCCTATACGTGCACACATATGATATTTGTCCTTCTCTGCCTGACTTATTTCGCTCAGCATAACACCCTCAAGGTCCATCCATGTTGCTACATGTGGCCAGATTTCATTCTTTCTCATGGCCATGTAGTATTCCATGGTATAGATAAACCACATCTTCTTGATCCATTCATATGTTGATGGACACTTCGGCTCTTTCCATGTTTTAGCTATTGTGGAGAGTGCTGCTATGAACATTGGGGTACATGTGCTCCTGTGCCTCAGCATTTCTGTATCCCTTGGGTAAATTCCTAGCAGTGCTATTGCTGGGTCATAGGGGAGTTCTAGTGCTAATTTTTTGAGGAAATCCACACTGTTTTCCAGAGGGGCTGCACCAGTTTACATTCCCACCAACAGTGTAGGAGGGTGCCCGTTTCTCCACATCCTTGCCAGCATCTAGAGTTCTCTGATTTGCTCGTTTTAGCCACTCTGACTGGCGTGAGGTGGTATCTCAGTGTGGTTTTGATTTGTATTCCCTGATGAGGAGGGATGCTGAGCATTGTTTCATGTGTCTGTTGGCCATCTGGATGTCCTCTTTGGAGAAGTGTCTGTTCATATCTTCTGCCCATTTCTTCACTGGGTTGTTTGTTTTTCGAGTGTGGAGTTTGGTGAGTTCCTTATAGATTTTGGATATTAACCCTTTATCTGATATGTCATTGCAACTATCTTTTCCCATTCCGTTGGTTGCCTATTAATTTTCTGGGTTGTTTCCTTGGCTGTGCAGAAGCTTTTAATCTTGATGAGGTCCCAATATTTATTTTTGCTCTTGATTCCCTTGCTTTTGGGGATGTGTCAAGTAAGAAGTTGCTGTGGTGGAGGTCAAGGAGGCTGTTTCCTGCTTTCTCCTCTAGGGTGTTGATAGTTTCCTGTCTCACATTCAGGTCCTTTATCCATTTGGAGTTTATTTTTGTGCATGGTGTGAGAAAATGATCTAGTTTCATTCTTCTGCATGTTGCTGTCCACTTCTCCCAGCACCATCTGTTAAAGAGGCTGTCTTTTTTCCATCGGATATTCTTTCCTGCTTTGTCAAAGATTAGTTGGCTGTATACTTTTGAGTCCACTTCTGAGTTCTCAATTCTGTTCCATTGGTCTGTGTGTCTGTTTTTGTGCCATTTAGTTAGTTAGTTTGTTTGTTTGTTTATTTATTTATTTATTTATTTATTTATTTATTTATTTATTTTAAGAGAGAGAGTGTGTGTGTGCATGAGCAGGGAGGGGGCAGAGAGAGAGAGAGGAAGAAAGAGAATCCCAAGCAGGCTTTGTGCTGTCAGCACAGAGCCTGATTCAGGGCTCAAACTCACGAACCACGAGATCATGACCTGAGCCGTGACCAAGAGTCGGATGCTTAACTGACTGAGCCACCCAGGTGCTCCCAACATGAGCCACGATTAACTTCCTTATTTATTTGTATCAGTGTATTCTGAGCACATAGTAGGTGTTGGTGCTGTATTAGGCACTGGATAATAAAAGTACATGTTTTGACTTCCAAAGATGTCCATTATAGAGCATTCAGCTTAAAAGGCCAGCTTACAGTGTACAATACAATCACATATATGCTATGATGTGTTTATAGAAATGTAGTAGTAAACATTTCCTGAATCTGGGGATTCACTATGTCTGAAAAATGCGACTAAGCACTTATACATGAGATCTTCACTTAATTCTTATATCTGTGAGACAGGTACTAGCCTCTCCATTATACAAGAGGTGAGTGAGATTTAGGAAGGTTAAGGCACATGGCTAAGTCACACACACGTCCTTAAGTTGTGCAGTTGGGACCGACTCTAACTACAGAGACTGCCATCTCTGTCCCTGTGCTTTGTGGCTTTTCCAAGAGTGTGTACACACGAGGAAGAAGGTCTGTGCTTCTTCTTAGGATTATGGGATTATTCGTTCTACTTTCTAAATGTTAAATAAACTATATAGTAAATTTGTCAACTTTCAGAAAAAAAATTTGTGATTTTGATTAAGACAGCATTTAATTTATAGAACACTGAGGGTAGAATTACCATCTGTATCATTTTCAGGATTCCTGGCTAGGAATATGGCAGATATATATCCATATATATTCCATATATATTTCTGCCCTGCCCTTAAGTGTGATAATGTTAAACACATAGATTTCACACTTTTCTTGTTAAATTTACTTTTAGTTCTGGTTGCCACTTTAAAATGGAATTTCTTGGGGTGCCTGGGTGGCTCAGTTGGTTGAGCATCCGACTTCGGTTCAGGTCATGATCTCATGGTTTGTGGGTTTGAGCCCCGCATCGGGCTCTGTGCTAACAGCTAGCTCAGAGCCTGGAGTCTGCTTCAGATTCTGTATCTACCTCTCTCTCTGACCTTCCCCTGCTCACACTCTCTCTCTCAGAAATTAAAAACAAAACAAAACAAAACAAAAATCCCACAAAACATTAAAATGGAATTTCTTTCTAGTTTCCTTTTCTAACTGGATATTTCTGTTCTAAATCAAGGTAATCAGTTCTTGGGTGTTAATTTTTATCTAGCCACAGCATCAAACCATCTTATTTTTGTTTTTAAATTGAGGGAAAATTCATATAACATGAAATTAGCTATTTAAAAGTTAACAAATTCAGTGATATTTAGTACAATTTTAAGGTTGTGCAACTACTACCCCTATCTAGTTTTAAAACTTGTTTATTTATTATTATTAGTAGTAGTATTTTATTTATTTCTGAGAGATATAGAGAGAGACAGTGTGAGCAGGGGAGGGTCAGAGAGAGAGGGAGACACAGAATCTGAAACAGGCTTCAGGCTCTGAGCTAACTGTTAGCACAGAGCCTGACATGGGACTCAAACTCACGAACCACGAGCTCATGACCTGAGCCGAAGTCGGACGCTTAACCGGCTGAGCCACCCAGATGCCCCAAACCTTTTTTAAAGTTATTCATTTATTTTGAGAGAGAATGCGAGTGGGGCAGGGGGAGAGAGAGAATCCCAAGCAGGCTCCATACCATCAGTGCAGAGCCTGATGTGGGGCTCAAACCCACGAATCGTGAGATCATGACCTGAGCAGAAGTCAGATGTTTAAACACCTGAGCCGCGCAGGTGCTCCTAGTTCTTTTTTTTTTTTTTTAATTTTTTTAAATGTTTTATTTTCAGGAGAGAGAGAGAGACAGCATGAGCAGGGGAGGGCCAGAGAGAGAGGGAGACACAGACTCTGAAACAGGCTCCAGGCTCTGAGCTGGCAGTCAGCACAGAGTCCGACGCGGGGCTCGAACCCACGAACCTCGAGATCATGACCTAAGCGAAAGTTGGACACTTAACCGACTAAGCCACCCAGGCGCCCCAAGGTGCTCCTAGTTCTAAAACATTTAATCACCCTGAAATAACCCCCACACCCACCCCACCCATTAAGCTGTTGTTCCCCATGAACTTTTTTTTTTAATTGAATTTTAGAAGCCAGGGCTGTGAAGTCCATGCACACCTTCGGGTCATGTGACATTGCCAGTGGGTGGAAGGAGCTGCAACAGTGCTGTGACAATGCAGACGATGGGTCTTGTCTCCTACATTGTGGGAAACCCCACAGATAGGGGTTTTCCAGATCCGCACTCAGAGTTCAACCTTCCTTCTTTGCAGCTGGCCTTCCTCCCTTTCACAATAAAGCGGAGGCTTTCTTCCTTCTTCTCCCGTTAGGACTAACTCCTCAAATGTCCTGGACTTTTCATGGAAAGCCCTGGATGTGTGTTTCGGGATGACCCAGGCAGAAAAATGAGACGGGTCTAAGGTTTCTCTGAGTCTTAGACCCATCGCCACCTCCATTCTCAGCCTGCTTGAAAATAGTTTGAGAGATTCGTGCTGAAATGACCCTCAGACCTCCTTTGGCCAGTCACAAGCCTGGGTCTTGCTGCCAAGGATAACTGATGCTTCCGCACGGCTGGAGCCGAGCTACGTGCTGCCAGGGCTGGCCAAGGCGCCCCGGGGGCTCGGCAAAGGTGGGGGGTGGGAGTGAGGGCAAACGTGCCCCGGAGCCAGCTTGGTTTCTGACTGTCAACACTCAGGGGCATTTGCATAATATATGTATATTATTTGTATAGACTGAAATTTATTTCAAATTCAATTTAGCTACACTTTCTTCATTCCATTTTTTATTTTTATTTTTATTTATTTTTTTTTAAAATGTTTTATTTATTTTTAGGAGAGAGAGAGACAGCGTGAGCAGGGGAGGGTCAGAGAGAGAGGGAGTCACAGACTGAAACAGGCTCCAGGCTCTGAGCTGGCAGTCAGCACAGAGCCCGACGCGGGGCTCGAACCCACGAACCGCGAGATCATGACCTAAGCGAAAGTCGGACGCTTAACCGACTAAGCCACCCAGGCGCCCCAATCTTCATTCTATTTTTTAAATGCTTATTTATTTTGAGAGAGCGAGAGCGTGGTGTTGGGGGGAAGGGGCAGAGAGAGAGAGACAGAGAGAGAGAGAGAGAGAAAGAGAATCCTAAGGGGTAGAAAGAGAGAGAGAGAGAGAGAAAGAGAATCGTAAGTAGGCTCTACACTGTCAGCACAGAGCCTGACAAGGGTCTCAAACTCACGAACTGTGAGATCATGACCTGAGCTGATGTCAAGAGTCAAACGGTTAACCCACACCCAGGTGCCCCAAACTTTTCTCATTCTTTAAAAATATTTCTATTAATAACACGTGAGAACCTTCACAATGTTTTTACTGTTGTCTGTTTTTATTTTATTTCTCATGTCTATCTCTGGGTCTGGGGTTGCTCTGTGTGTGTGTGTGTGTGTCGTGTGTGTGTGTGTGTGTGTGTGTGTCTGTGTGCACGTACGTGTATTGATTTGAGTGTCATGACTTGGGCTCGGCACTGAGGACATTAGGATAATGCCTTTCACATCTTCAGTGAGATCCCTTTAGGGAGGATTAGAAACCCAGCTCCCATGGTCTTCCCCACCTCCCTCTCATGTGGATTCTTCTCTCTTTCCTATGTGCAGCCACAGCTGGGGTTAGTTACCGCTGGTGGAATGAACTGTGGGGTGAAGTGGGCTCACAAATGAAGAGTCAGCCCCCAGTGGGGCACAGTGGTGCCAGGAAACTTGTGACTTCTGCTATGTGGAAACCCTGTACCCTCTGACCTCTGCCTTGGGCTTTGGTATGTATTATAGACTGAATATTTGTGTCCCCCCAAAATTCCCATGTTGAAGCCCTACCTCCAGTGTGATGGTGTTCAGAGGTTCATAAAAATGCCAAGATCTGTTGGTGTGTTCATATTTTTCCTTGCTATAGTTTCTCCTTTATGAAAGTGGTTGCTGTATATTAATAACATTATAGCTTCGTGGTGAATTATAGGCTTTATCATTATAAAATGCCCTTCTTTGTTTCTTTTAATGTCACTTTGGGAAGTGATTAGGATTTGATGAGTCATGAGGTGGGGGCCCCTAGATAGGATTAGTGCCTTTATGAGTCACGAGGGAAGCTGCTTCAGATCTCCCCTCTCCACCAGGTGAGGATACAATGACCCAGTGTCAGTCCACATGCTGGAAGACTGCCGTCACTGGAACTGCCATGAGCTTTGACTTCCAGCCTCCAGAACTGTGAGAAATAGATTTCTGTTATTTAGGAGGCATCTATTTCTGTTATAATAGCCCAAAGGGACGGAGATAGAATCTACAATGGTGTTCCGGGACCGTGGTATTATAGATTTGCATCTAAGCAGCAGTGAGTGATGGCAGAAAACTGATCTAGAAGACATTCTAGGTGATGCCTGCAGGCCGATTCAGTTTTCCTTCTCATCCTCTCCCCAAGGTTGCTTGGACTGGTTAACCTGTCTTATATCTCTGTTTAGGTATATCTCTTGTATACATAGCAGAGGTTTTTCATTCTGCTTTGCTGGCCAGTCTAAACATTTTTTCTTTTGTTGGGTGAGTTAAGCATATTTACGCAACTGGTATGATCAGTGTTTGGCTCAGTTCTGTCATATGTTATACATCATAAATCGATTTTATCTTTTACGTATGTTGTCCTACATCTTTGGCCCTGTGGACTTGTTCATTCTCTGTCTTGATATACCTTTTGGTATTTAGGAAGGTTTTACTTTTGTTCTAACAGCTATCTTTATGTTCTTACCTTTATATCACGCATGTAGCACTTTCTCTTCTTTACTTTGGAGGTGGCGGATTGTCTTTTGATGCTTAATATGAACCATGTTAAAGTTAGGTGGTAACCTCCTCTCCCTACACCCTCCTTTTCTGCTGGTATTTTATGAAATATTCTTAAATATTTCATAATTTTTTTTGAAAGAGAGAGAGAGAGAGAGAGAAGGAGAGAGTACAAGCAGGTGAGGGGAAGAGAGAGAGGTAGATACAGAATCCAAAGCAGGCTCCAGGCTCTGAGCTGTTAGCACAGAGCCTGATGCGGGGCTTGAACCCACAAACTGAGAGCATGACCTGAGCCGAAGTTGAACACCTAACCAACTGAGCCACCCAGGTGCCCCTTGATGAAATATTTTTATTCCCAGATGTTGCTTACAAGGCAGTCAGCATGCTAATTCTACCTTCCCTAGACACTCTCCATTCTTGCCTCATTTGTGGTTACACTATATTTATTTACTCTGTCAGAGCAGGTAAGGCATCATATCCTATGTTGTTTCATTTATGACCAGCACTTGGTCTTAATTTTACAGGTAAGTTTAGATTTGATACTACCCGCTCGTGCTCATGTAGATGATTTCCAGTCTTTTTGTTTGTTTGTTTGTTTTCTAAAAACCAATATTTTTTTGTAGATTCCTCAGGAAAGAATTATAGAAAAAACACTCTTGAGTAGTTTTTGCATGTTAGTAAAAGTTTACCTGTGGCTTTTATACCTGAAGGTCAGTTTGGCTGGATACAATATCCACAGCTCATATTTTCTTTTCCCGAATGTCTTAAATATGTTATTCCGTTATATTTTGGCAAAAAAGAATTCCTTTTGGAAGGTCCGAGGACAACCTCATTTTCTATCTCTTGTAACTGATTTCTTTGGTCTTTTTGCTTGGATGTTCAAACGATCCTTTTCTGTTACTACTTTTTTTTCAATTTTTTAAAAAAAATTATTTTTGAGAGGGAGAGATCATGAGTGGAAGAAGGCCAGAGAGAGAGAGAGGGAGACACAGAATCAGAAGGAGGTTCCAGGCTCTGAGCTGTCAGCACAGAGCCCGATGCAGAGCTCCAACCCATGAGCTGTGAGATCATGACATGAGCCAAAGTCAGACACTTAGCCACCTAGGTGCTCCTGTTACTACTTTTTAAAGTGAATTGAGGATTTTTGGAGAGAGGGTTGAGTCAGGAGAGTTTCTTCTTGACCCTAGAACTTTTGTTGGTTTTGCAAACTGATTAAAAAAAAAAAAGATATGGCTTGGTATTTTCTAATACCTGTTTCCTCTGCCTCACTCTCCTGTTTTGGCATTTTCTGTCCTTTGCTCCTATTATTGTCCAATCCCATTCCATGTCTATCTATCCATTTCCAGTACTTTCTCTTCAGAGTGGGGCTTTTTCTGGAAAGGGGCTGTGACCTGTTAAGTTTTGAGAGTTTATAGGACTCAGACATCTCTAATGCTGTCAGACATCATACCGTGGTGCAGGAGGGGCAGAGAGAGAGGGAGACACAGAATGTGAAGCAGGGTCCAGGCTCTGAGCTGTCAGCACAAAGCCCAGCTAGGATCTTGAACTCACAAACTGCGAGGTCATGTCCTGAGCCGAAGTCGGTGGCTTAACTGACTGAGCCACCCAGGTGGCTCCCATTACCCCCACTTTTTATTTTTTTATTAAAAAAAAAATTTTTTTTTAAATGTTTTATTTATTTCTAGGAGAGATAGAGAGACAGCGTGAGCAGGGGAGGGCCAGAGAGAGAGGGTGTCACAGACTGAAACAGGCTCCAGGCTCCGAGCTGGCAGTCAGCACAGAGCCCGACGCAGGGCTCGAACCCATGAACCGCGAGATCATGACCTAAGTGAAAGTCGGACGCTTAACCGACTAAGCCACCCAGGCGCCCCTACCCCCACTTTTTAATAGTAAACTTTATTCTTTAAGAATGTTTTATATTTAAGAAATATTGCAAAGGTGGGACAGAGAGTCCCACAGACTATGCACCACCTGGTTTCTCTGTTATCAACATCCTACTGCATTTGTATGGTACTTTCGTTTGAATTATTAGACCAACATCAATACATTATTATTCATTAAAGTCAATATTGTATTCAGACTTTCCCCAGCTTTCACCTAGTGTCCTCTATCTATTCCAGCAGGATGTAGGATGCTGCATTACCTGTAGTCATCATGTCCCCTTAGGCTTCCCTTAGCTGTGACAGTGTCTCAGACCTCCCTTGTTTTTGAGAACTGGTCAGGTATTTCATAGAATGTCCCTCGCTTGGGTTATGTCTAATGTTTTTTCTCACAATTCAATTGCCTTATGGGTTTTTGGGAGGAAGACCACAGAGGCAAAATGCTACTGTCCTCACATCATATCGAGGGTACACGCTCCCTCTATTTCCTTGCTCATCCTGATAGCCCTGGCCAGTCAGAGAAGCCACGACTCCCCAACCTTGGATCAGATCTCAAAGGTAGAAAGCGGCAGAGCCAAGAATTGAACCCAAATTCAGTCAGTCTTACCTTGGAGCCTGTCCCCTTAACCACTCTGCCATGCTAGGAATTGATTCACTAATTTAGCAAAGGCTGCACACCACCCTCTTCTCCAGCCCCACACTGTCTCCTCTCCCCAGAACCCTTCTCACAAGGGGTCATGCGTCCCTTTTATCCTTGCTTTAAATGGAAGACGTCCACTCTTCCTCCGGGGCCAGGGGCCAAGCCATTTCCCCCTGGCCCACCTCCCCCCATCAGGTTGCAAAGAGCCCCCTTCCCCCCAGTGATGAATGGGAAGGGAAAGCGGAAGGAGAGGGAGGGTGAGAAGAGGAGGAGGAGGAGGGGGAGCGTAAGCGGGAGGAGGATGGCGTGGGGGCCAGAGTGGCAGAGCCACAAACCTTAATTTAATCACAGGGCCCCATGCTCAATTTAACAGACACAAGGGCTCAGAATGGGGTCCCTGTGTGGCAGTGAGGCAATCAGCCTGCTGCAGTTCCTGGGAAAGCATTAATTGCGGATGACAATGTGTAAACAGTGGGGATGAATGGAGGGTGCAGGTGTGAGCGGCTGGGGCCAGCTGGGGCTGTTTTCACACGAGCTGCGGCTCCTTCACCGCTGACCTGCTCCCCAGAACCAGATTAGTGGTAGTAGTTGGGAAACCGTTGAGGGTGTTGGCGTTTGGCACAGAGCAAGCTGTCGGGCGCAAAGGGGAGAAGCCGGAGGGGGGCTGGTGGGGAAGAGGCCTGGGAGAACCGTGGAGGGTGTGCGCGCGTGTGGGGATGTGCGGGTGCACGCCGCCTGCGTCTGGCCCCCCCCTCCACCCCCGCCCGCGCCAACAGGCCGCCGGCTCTCTGGAAAGCAAGTCTGGACTGCTAATGACAGCTTAGGGTGTTGGACTTGGGTCAGGGCTTGGGGCTGCTGTCCACTTCAGCTAGGACGCCAGAGGTCGCTCCTCGTGGTCTTTGGGTCCTAGGGTCTGAGGGCCCAGGGATGTTCCTGGGGAGCCCGTGAAGCAGCATGGGATGAACAGCCTGATTTGGGTGGGAGGGCAGTGGTTGTGAAGAACTGGACAGATGCTAAGAGACAGATCCAGAGAAGCCCGGACACTCCACCACCTTTCATCTGAGCATACCAGAGCTTTCCCCCCCCAAAATGTAAAAGGGCAAATGTACATTTCCTGGCAAATGTTTTAAAAACGGAGGCTCCTCGCGCACAGGATGGGGGTGAGTTCTCTACAGGGCGGTAGCTAGCTCCCTAGAATTTGCCCGATCCGTTTAGAGCAGGCACTGCTAGATTTTGGCACATAACATCCTGTAACAATGATAACGCTGCTTATTATTAGTAGAGATTCTACTTCTTGAGCTCTTCGGTGTGCCAGGCGCTCTGCTCAACACTGTACTCGTGTAAACCCGTGGGTCTGCCTCACAGGCAGCTTCCCGTGTTTCTCTGTCTTCCTAGTTGTTTTGTGACTCTCTAGGAACAGAGGCAATGTCCCCCATTTCTCTGGTCTCTCCTGTGATTCCTAGAACTCACGTGGGCCCTCAGAAATCCCAAGGGTTCAGCCTTTATCCTGTAGGCAGCGGGGGTCCATGCCTGTTTTAGTACTTGATGGTCTTTGCGTTTCAGATAGTGCTGGCCACAGGGTGAGGACTCTGAGAGTGGAGGAATGGCTTGGTAGAAGGTTTGAGGGAGCTGCAAAAGACCAGGTGAGGAGCGGGGACAGGGCAGGGCAGTGGAGTTGGGGAGGAGAAGGCTGACTTGAGAGACCTTGAGGAGATGAATTCCTAGGACTTCAGGGTTGGTTGGGTTTGGGGCGTGATGGCCGAGGGCTCCGGCTTGACCGGCTGGCTAGGGGGTGGCCACAGTACCTTGGGACTGGCCCAAATGCAGCTTCATAGTAGAAGATAATGAGTTGAACCTGGAATGGCTTCTGATGGTTATGTGGACTCAAGGTTGGTGATAGCGAGACTGAGAGCCAACAGAGGCCCGTGCGAATTTGCTGAAGGAGGGTCAGCATGCAGGGGCCCCACATCTAGTCTCGGTTGAGGGCGCCGGGCCAGGCTGAGTCCCCAGCAGGGAGGACTGGTAGGGTAGGCTCTGCCCAGGAGTGCCAAGCTCCTTCTGGACACCTGCTGGGTGCCAGGCCTGGAGCTGGGGCGCAGGCAGGGTAAACTGGTTGTGCAAACTGGCTTTGGGCTCAAAAGAAGGGGAAAAAACTCAAGTTGGCATTTAAGTATCTCATGCATAAGCCAAGGAAAACAACACACAGATGCAAATCGAACTCAGAATCTTGAATCCATGTTTTCTTCAGGTAGCCTGTTCAGTTACAGGCTGAGAGAGAGAGAGAGAGAGGGAGAGAGAGAGAGAGAGATTGTTTTTTCTCCTGCAAAGCCAGGCAACAGAAATGAGGTTAGAAATGGAAGTAACTCTCCGACCGAAGGAAGGACAATGGTAACCTCCCTATATTTGGGGGTCATTTGTCTATTTTAGTTTTAAAATCATGGTTTCTAGTATCATGGTGCTGGAGCCAGAGCCTGGGATCAGATCAATTGCCAGTAAATTTGGGCAAATTTACTTAAGCGCTCTCTGCCTTAGTTTCCCCAGCTGTAAGATGGGGATAATGGTACCTGCTGCACGTCACTATGAGGAGCATCACAGGAATTCCTGCATGTACTTGCTTAGGGGCATGCGGACTCATTGTAAGCATCACTAAATATTATTATGGCAACGAGGTGTTTCCTGGCTTTTCGTGCCTCAGCCCAAGGAAGGCTTTTTTTTTGGGGGGGAACCCTCTAATTTTTAAAACAATTTTTAATGTTTATTTATATTTGAAAACAGGGAGAGATAGTGTGTGAGCAGGAGAGGGTCAGAGAGACAGAGACAGGGACAGAATCCAAAGCACCCTCCTGGCTCTGAGTGGTCAGCACAGAGCCTGAAGTGGGGCTTGAACTCACAAGCCATGAGATCATGACCTGAGCCGAAGTCGGATGCTCAACTGACTGAGCCACCAAGGTGCCTCGGGAACCCTCTACCTTTTATGCCACATGAGACCTGGTACAGGCTGTCACCCCAGTTTCTTGGGCCCTCAAGATGAAGTCCTAAAGAGAGGTCAGGATGGCCCAGAAATTCATTCTCCCACTCTTCCACCTGAGATGCTTTATCTCTGTAGGTCAGACTTGAACGGTGCTTCCTCCGTGTTGGGATTTCTTGAATCAGATAGAAAAAATTGACGGGCAGAGACAGAGTAGTTAACTATCTTGGCAAGTGGGGACATTAAAGGAAGAATCATCATCGTCATTTCATATAGAGACATTTTAGCAGAAGGGACATTGGACATTGATGATTTTTGACCTTCAAACATCCATTCACCTACTGTAGGTAATGGCTCCCAAGTTTTTGCTGCCTACATCTCTTCTCCGCAGTCAGCCCCCGACTCAGAGCTGAAGCCCAGTGGAAGCCAGTCAGGGTTTTTCCTTCCTCCAGCCCCAGTGATTGAACCCCGTGCCTCAACCAGATGCAGCAAGGCACAAAGAGACACACTGGGCCTCTGGGACAGAAGCGGCTGTCCCTTTCTGCTGAACTCTAATCTGAGAGGACATCATGGTGGAGGTAGTGCTGCCAAATTGCTGTCAGATCGAGCTTGAAGTCAACAGGGAGGAAGGCAGAGTCAAAAGATGAGGCTGTTATTTGAATTCCAAGTCCAGCCATGTCTGAAGTCTCTTACTTTTCTTTCTTTCTTTCTTTCTTTCTTTCTTTCTTTCTTTCTTTCTTTCTTTCTTTCTTTCTTTCTTTCTTTCTTTCTTTCTTTTTTTAAAGGAAGTCTTTTAAATTTAGAATTTAGATTTATAGAAAAATTATGAAAATAGTACTGAGAGTTCCCATAGACCCCAAACCCAGTTTCTCTTATTATTAACATCCTATATTAGCATGGTATATATCTTTTTGTTTTGTTTTGTTTTTTTTACAAATAGTTTATTGTTAAATTAGTTTCCACATAACACCCAGTGCTCATCCCCACAAGTGTCCTCCTCCATGCCCATCCCTCCTCCCCACCACATCCATCAGTCCTCAGTTTTGTCAGCATTCAAGAGTCTCTCATGGTTTGCCTCTCTCCCTTTCCCCCACCATTTCCCCCCTTCTTCTCTGCCTTGTTCCTCAGTTAAGTTCCTCCTAATCCTCCTATACGTGCAAACATATGATATTTGTCCTTCTCTGCCTGACTTGTTTCGCTCAGCATAACGCCCTCAAGGACCATCCATGTTGCTACACATGGCCAGATTTCATTGTTTCTCATTGCCATGTAGTATTCCATGGTATAGATAAACCACATCTTCTTGATTCATTCATCTGTTGATGGACACTTAGGCTCTTTCCATGTTTTAGCTATTGTGGAGAGTGCTGCTATGAACATTGGGGTCCGTGTGCTCCTATGCCTCAGCATTTCTGTATCCCTTGGGTAAATTCCTAGCAGTGCTATTGCTGGGTCCTAGGGGAGTTCTATTGTTAGTTTCCTGAGGAACCTCCACGCAGCATTGTATATATCTTAATGAACGAAGTGATACTGAAACATTCTTATTAAATAAAATTCATATTTTATTCGGGCATTTATAGTCGTCCTGCAATGGCCCCTATAGATCCCAGCAGCCCATCCGGGACACCGCACTACATTTAGTTCTCGCGTCTCCTTAGGCTTCTCTTGGCTGTGATGTTTTCTCAGACGTTCCTTGTTTTTTGTGACCTTGACACCTGTGAGCAGTACTGGTCAGGGATTTTGTAAACTGCCCCTCACTTGGGGTTTGTCTAATGTTTTTCTCGTAATTAGACTATCTTTTTCCAGAGGAAGACCACAGAAGTAAATCGCCTCCTCATTGCAACATATCAAAGGTACATTGCTGTTAACATGACTTATCACCGTTAATCACCTCACTGAGGTTGGGTTTGTTAGCTTTCTCCATTGTAAAGTTACTTTGGGGGGGGGAGCTGGGAGAAAGAGAGATCATGAGCAGGAGAGGGGCAGGGGAGAAAGAGAGAGAATCTAAAGCAGGCTCCACACCCGGTGTGGAGAGCAGCATGGGGTTCAGTCTCACGACTGTGAGATCATGACCTGAGCTGAAATCACGAGTTGAATACTCAACCAACTGATCCACCCAGGTGCCCCGTAAAGTTACTTTTTAACCCCCCTTCCCATACTGTACCTTTTGGAAGGGAGTTAGCATGTGTAGCTCATGCTTAAGGAGTGGGGATTTATGTTTCTTCCCTTTGAGGATAGAGTAGCTGCATAAATTACTTGAAATTCTTCTGCGAGGGAGATTTGTCTCTTCTCCCTGATTTATTTATTTGATCATTTATTTATATAAATATAAGCTCCTGTGTATTTGTTTTATACTTTGGGACATCAGCCAACACTATTTTGTTGCACAAGTTATTCCAACTTTGGGCATCGGGGGAGATCTGTCAGTTGGCTCCCATCACTGTGCTCACTTCTCGGTGACATCAGCTAGCCATTCCTTCTCAGTCAGTTTAGATCAGGTTTCCGTCACTTGTAAACAAAAGATTCTTTATTATTTAAAAAAATTTTTTAATGTTTTATTTATTTCTGAGAGAGAAAGAGACAGCGTGAGCAGGGGAGGGTCAGAGAGAGAGGGAGTGACAGACTCCAAAACAGCCTCCAGGCTTTGATCTAGCTGTCAGCACAGAGTCTGATGTGGGGCTCGAACCCACAAACCATGAGATCATGACCTGAGCCGAAGTCGGATGCTTAACCGACCGAGCCACCCAGGTACCCCCAAAATATTCTTTAAAAATTTTAAAAGAAGAGAGAGTCCTTGGGTTATATTGCTTGTTGAGAATCTCACATGTTTCTGATATCAGTGCAGCTTAAGTGACAATTTTACACTGGAAAGCACTGATCATCCCTTAGGCTGTGGCAAACACTTTGCTGAACATTGTAATAATATCAGGAGGCTCAGGAGATTGGGGCTGTGTGTGGTTCAAGTTCCAGCCTTGTGGTCTTAGACAAGTCATGTAATCTCTGGGTTTTAAAGGTGGCACAGAGATGAGAAAGGATTAAATAACATCACATCATTATGATTTGATCCAGAGGCTAAGACTTTGCCTCTTGTCTGCTAAACCAGCTGTCGGGGAGTGTAAAGGAAGTTCACAGAAAGCAGGGCTGCCAGATAAAATACAGGACACCTCGTTAACTTCAGATAAATAATAAAAAACTTTTGTCTAAGTATATCCCAAGTATTACATGGGAATATACTTACATTAAAAAAAAATCCGTTGTTTATCTGAAATTCAAAGTTAACTAGGTGTCCTGTATCTTTATTTGCTAAATCTGGCAACCTTACCCCAAAGGCCCTTCCCGTTTTTAGGCTCCTCAGGGCATGGACTGCAGGCAAGGGACTCTGTAGCTCCAGCCCCACTTATGAAGGAACTTGAGCCGTGTGGTATTTTGGGAAGAGTAGGATTTTGTGGTCAGACTCTCATGAGTCAAACCTCTGCTTCATTGCTTTGGGCAAATTGCTCAACCGTTCATTCTGAGCCCTGTTTCCATACTTCATCGTTCAGGCAGTTGATAATTCGTGGATGCCGTCGTAACACTTTACAGGGGTTCTATGAGGCATATATGAGCTCTGGATCTGACACTCGGTGGGCTCTCAGTCAATGGTGGCTGCTACTGGTGTCACTCTTATCTGGACAGATAAACAGAAAGTCCTGAGAGGGCAAGAGAGAAGATTCGAGGTCATGGTAAGTCACCCTCCTCACTCCCAATCTGTCCCCTTCTCTGAGCCAGCAGGAATGCCAAATCCCAGAGGCAGAGGCCAGGGTGTGGCTGGGGCATATGGCACTCCGTGAGGACCTCTGTGGGCCTGGGCTCTTTGCTGAGGATCAGCATCTCATCGGGGCCCAGCTTTCCAGGGTCTTGGGGTCCTCAAGATGGAGCTGGGCCTGAGGTTGAAGGTAGAAGAGTCTAGGAAGGGCTATCTAGGGAGACAAGAGAGAAAACTAGTCCTTGGGGGAAGGTAGCCTTACTCTTCACAAGGAGGGCAGGTGGGTACAAATGATGATAGCTACATTTATTGAATACTTAGCATGTGCCAGACACTATTTTATGTACTCCCCACTCATTTTAAGATGTAACTGATAAATAACACGGTAGTAGCCTGAGGTATACAACATAATGATTTGATACATGAATGGACTGCAAAATGCTCATCACAAATCCACATACTTACAAGTTTTTCCTTCTGCTGAGAACTTTTAAGATTTAGTCTCTTGGGGCGCCTGGGTGGCTTAGTCAGTTGAGCGTCCGACTTTCGCTTAGGTCATGATCTCACGGTTCGTAGGTTCCAGCCCCGCGTCGGGCTCTGTGCTGACAGCTCAGAGCCTGGAGCCTGTTTCAGATTCTGTGTCTCCCTCTCTCTCTGACGCTCCCGTGCTCATGCTGTCTCTCTCTCTCTCTCCTAGAAATATATATATATAAAAAAAAGATTTAGTCTCTTAACCAGTTTCAAATATATATACAATACAGTAATGATAAAAATCGTCACCATGCGGGATGTAACATTCCCAGAACTTATTTATCTTCTAAGTGAAAGTTTTCAGCTTTTGACCACCTTTCCGCTTTTAAACTGCACCCCCCTGCCCCCACCTGCTGCTGGTAACCACCGATCTGTTCTCTGTATCCATGAATTTGGAATTTTGGTTGTTGTTGTTTTTTTAAAGTTTCCACATATGAGTGAACTCATACAGTATTTGCCTTTCTCTGTCTGACTTATTTCATTTAGCATAGTGCCCTCTAGGTCTATCCATGATGTCAGAATTTATTTTTTATGGCTGAAAAATGTTCCATTTTGTGTCTGTCTAGCTATCATCTATCCATCTACTTTCTTTATCCATTCATCCACTGGTGGACACATAGGTTGTTTCCAGGTTTTTGCTAGTGTAAATAATGCTGCAATGATCATGGGGTACTGATACCTTTTTGAGGTAGTGATTCTGTTTCCTTTGGGTGTATTTCCAGATGTGGATTGTATGGTAGTTCTATTTTTAATTCTTTTACCTTTCATATTGTTTTCCATAGTGGCTGCACCCATTTATGTTCCCACCAGCAGAGCTGGATGGCTCCATCCTCCCTACGGCCTGGCCAGCACTGATCTCATTATTTGGATGATAGCCATTCTGATAGATGTGAGGTGTCATGGACATTTAATGTATTACTTCATTTAATTCTCATACTTCCCCATTTTTTTGGTGGGGAGACTGAGCCACAGAAGGGTCAGGAAAGTTGCCTGAGGTCACACAGTAGAAGGGAGAGCCAGGCAGCTGTGCCCTAGCTACAGCTCTGATCTGAGGGCCAGGGTTGAGAGCTCTGCTCACACTCCCCTTCAGATCCCCACCAGCCTGGCAGGCCTGAGAGTCACCCAAGCCTTTGGCCTCAGTTAACCAGGGGAACTGCTGAGCGCCAGGCATCGGCTAACACAGTGCAGATCTTGTTTCACTCCTTGCTCACAATAGCCCTCCGAGAGGATGTGATTGTATCTTCACTGCACGGAAGACTGTGAGGTTTATACAAGTTGCCAGAGGCCATAATTTACAGGGGCCATGATTCACATGTGAATTTCCAACTTGCAGGTGCCTGGACGTGTCAGGGAGGGGAGGAGGAGGCCAGGGATGACCTTTCCCCTCCGTGCCAGCCCTAGGAAGAGGTGGAAGTGCCTGCCTTGCACCTTTGATTTATAGTTTAGTCCCAGGGGTCAACTAGAGAAGCCACTGGAGGATTCTATTAAAGAAAAAAAAATCACTTTGTAATTTATAGTAGTGAAAACAAACCCAAACGAGAAACCCCAAGCAAACAGGAAGACAACGTACATGTCCAACAACGGGGTGGAAGGGGGGACCAGTTCAATCAATTATGATACAAGGCCTTACCGTGTGTATATCTTTAACAATATTTTCAGACTTACCTAGAAAAATGCTCCAGAGAAAGCAAAAGCGGGAGATAAAACTGTTGACATGGCATGATCCCGAACAAACAATGACAATTTTATATACCTAGAAAAAGACTAGACAAATACACTCTTGACCGTTGGTCGTGGTTATCTCCCAGCTGTGAAATTTTAGGGCAACTTAAAATTTCTTAATTACACTATTATGTACTTGCCACATAACTTGCAAATCAGTTCAGTGGCTCACAGACCACTGGAGTCGAAAGCCAGCAAGGTGGTCTCCAACCACGGCATTTGAACGGTGGGGAAACTGAGACTCGAGCCTGGCCAGCGGGTTCAGGCAGGCTGATGAGCCTCCCGGGAGTGGGCTGAAGCCCGCGCATCCAGCACGCGTGAGGGAGGGCGGCCGCGTGCGGCGCCCCCTCCAAGGGGCACAGCTAGAGCATCGGGGAGGGGAAAGGGGAGGGGTGAAGGTGGATGGGGGCTGGGTGGATGCGAAGATTGGGGACCTTTCAAAAATGGAAACCAGATGAGCCTTTCAAAGGGGAGCCCATTCTCCACGGCGCTCTCCTTTGTTGCTGGCGTGTGAGGCTGCGGCAGCTGCGCCCTCGCCCCCAGCCCACAGCCCCGATGGGGCGGACACGGATAACTGCATTAGATGCACTCAGCTCTTTTCAATGAAACGCTCTTGTTGGCGGCACAATAGCGGGAACAGGGCAGCAACCCCGGGCCGGGCCGGGCCGGGGGCGCCCTGCCTTCCCCGCGGAAGGCCGAGAGGGCTCTCATTTTTCAGGGCTAGGCTAATTGACGTTTGGCTGCAGCGTGGCTCAAAAGAAAAGACCGAGCTCCTCAAGTCCACTTCCACCGGAAATGAGGCTGCCCCTCTCCTCCCCCTGTGGGTCGGTCCCTGGGGGCGCAGCTGGGGACCACAGGGCAGCAATCGCTCCCTCCCCGGTGTTGCGTTGGCTCCGAATATAAGGTGTCCTGAAGGTGTGTCCCAAAGGGCTGGGGCGCCCACGGCCTTCAGTTTCCGAGGGAGAAATACACTCCGGGAAGGAGGCAGGTGACAGCTGCAGTGTAAAAGACAGTTTCAGGGCTGGAAGACCCCGTTAGTGATTACCAAATGCCACCTTCTTTTAGTGGTTCTCATAAAGATAGCCCAGAACATTCTTTATAAGAGCTGGAGGGGAGGGGGGAAAGGAAAGAATGGTATTTCTTGTCCCCCAACAATGCTTTGTCTAGGAGTGAGTTTTTGCAGGTGCGGAACCAAGGTTTAGAGAGGTTATTGGTTTGCTAAATCGCACAGCTGGGTCCAGGCAGAGCTGGAGTTTGAACCTAGGTCTATTTGACTTTAAAGCAGGGTTTCCCAACCTGGGCCCTGTGGGCATTTTGGCCTTGAGAACTCTCTGTCGGGGGTGCTGTCCAGCGCGCTGCAGGCGGGCGGCATCCCTGGCCCTCCCCTTCTGGGTGCCAGCATCACCCCCTCCCAGCCTACCCGAGCCGTTGCCAAGGTGCCCTGGCGGGCCTTCACCCCTGTTGAGAACCCCTGTCTGAAAGCAATCCTGACATGCTTGTGCGCTGGTGGGCTGGTTTTGCTTTGGCTCAGTATTTCATCCGAGCATGAAAATTGGGGAAACCCATCTCATCAGCAGTGTGGGATCCCGGTTTTCATAAAGGTTGGCCCTGCGGTTTGTAGAGGGTGTGGCAGAAGGCAGGAGAAGGGTTGGCTCAATCAGGCTAGGGCCCCGTTGTCTGGACTGCAGAGCCCAAAGTTACGCTGAGTGCTGGAGGCATTTTGAATTGGGCATTTGTCTGTCTGGGGTGGGCTTCAGCCCCCCTAACTGCTCTCCCCCATTTCTTTCTGCCAAGACCATCGCACAGGGGGTGAGCCGGCCTTCTTCCTCCATTCACTCTGCCAAAGAGCAAGACTAGCCTTGGCCACCAGAAGGGCTGAAATGTGAGAGAGTGCAGCCAGCGAAGGCAAAAGGAGAAAAGGTGATGTCACCCATACAAAATAGAGCCTGAGCCTCATTGTGACATAAGAGGACCTTGTTGCAGCCACTGGCCCCACTGGTGGCCCACAGTGGTGGGAAAGGGGCTTTTTACCCTGATTTTCGGAAGTAAGTGCCTCACAGCCTTTTTGGCCGCAACTTGGGAGTAGTTGGTGGGAATCCTTCCTCCGGCTCCTTGTCCGGCTGTGGCCTGCAGCTGCTTTAACTTACTAAAAGGCTCAACTGCCCTGTCCCCAGAGCTACTCAGGTCACTCAAAAGGCAACTCCAGGCTCAGGGGCCACACTGATCTGTGGCGGCCTCTTTCAGTTCAACTGCCTCCTTCTCATTAGACAGAGTTGATTAATAACTGGACGCCATCGTATTTGTTTTCCTAATTCTGACCTTCCGACTACCCACGTGGCTGCATTGACTTCTTATTGGAAATGCCCTTTATGAAAGGCCCCTCTGGGAAGAGTGTCAGATTTAAGGGGAAGTCAGAGACATGAGGGCCCTATAGCCTTTAGGCTGGTCCTCAGCACCCGCTCAGGACTTCAGCTCACGGAAGGGGGCTCAGAGACTTGTGGTGGGGGCTTTTCCTTTCTGACTGAGCCCTGTCAAGATACGGTAGAGGTAAGGTTTCGAAGAGTTAAAAGAGAAAAAGAGGGGCGCCTGGGTGGCTTGGTCGGTTAAGCGTCTGACTTTTACTTGGGTCGTGATCTCGCAGTTCGTGGGTTCGAGCCCCGCATCGGGCTCTGTGCTGACTGCCAGCTCAGAGCCTGGAGCCTGTTTCAGTCTGTGACTCCCTCTCTCTCTGACCCTCCCATGCTCGTGCTGTCTCTCTCTCTCTCTCTCTCTCTCCTAGAAATAAATCATTTAAAAAAAAAAGAGAAGAACAGACACCTGGGGAGAAAGGAAACGGGGAATTGGGATAGCAAAGAACCATCAACATTTCAGATAATGAAGGGCTGGGACTTTTGAGCATTGAATTTTGTCTTTGTATCTTGTTCTTTCTCTAATGTGCCCACAGGCACTTGGGTTGAGTGTAAAAACATGTAGGTGCAACACACGCGCTCACACACACAGACTTCGTTTAGTTTGGCATAGGAGTCACATCTCTTCTGCTTCCTTTTATGTTCCCAGTGACACATATTTGGTGGCCACCACGTTCTCTAAAAGGACGATATCAAAAAAAGAAGACATGAAAAGAAGACATGAAAATAAGCGTGTGCGAACATGCGTATAGGTCTCTACCGCGTGTGGACGCTTGTTTTCTTTGCGCGCCCCTTCCCCTGGGTGGTTCACACTTGCCCTCCTTTTGCTGAGATAATTTGCACTCTCCAACTTCATTAGTTGCAACCCCCTCCTGCCCTGGGACAAAAAATGGGGCCGAAGTGTTCAAAAGAACACATGGAGACCCCATTAATGCTGGCCCTAATTGTGCCAATTCAACCCCCTCAATAACTCTAATTAAAACCTGTCTTGTGTGGGGCGCTGAATGGCAACACAGCTGTCTTTCCAAACAATCACATAACAGAGCTAGAGGAAAAAAAAAAGGTCTCTACATGCAATTTTTGGTGGTGGTTGTTATGGAAAGGGTCAATGGAGGGGATTAAGACAGGGGTGCCGTGAGAGTGAGGCACCTTGAAAAAAGTCTTCTATGTCAGGTCACAGTTTGAAATCTGAAGACCTTTAGCTTCCCCCCCCCCCCCGCTTCCCCCTCTTCCTCCTCCCCCCAGGCAGGAACACCTGCAGACTGGCTGGAAGGGGCCATGACCACCAGACGCATGGATACCACAAGTCGACTAAAACATCTGAAAGAAGAGGGAGAAAAAAATCCGACCAACAAAACCACACACCAAACACCGAGAATGAGTTTTTTCTATGCTTCCACCCTTGTCTTTTAGGACCCAGCTGCACTTTGCTGGGCACCATAAATAACTCTGCAATTACATTAATTGGTTACATATTTGTTGACACCGAGGGCGAAGCCCTTGAGGTTGGGGGAGGTGGATTGCAGCTACAACTTAACACTCCTCCACTCAGCCATCCGTCCGAGGCTGATGTCCAACCACCCCGTTCAGTTTTTTTGGATGGAGGAAAGCAGTGCACTGGCAGGCCCTTGTGGAATAAGCTTTGACAGCCCCCAGTCAGACTCGTGTCTCATCTGCTGGCTGTCCCTGGATCCATTCTTCGAAGCACTGGGTTTAGAAGTTATATCCCATGATGGGATAGCTTGAGAGACGGGTTCCTGGCAACACTTGATGGAGTTTAATTCCCTTTGAGGCAGGGGGTGTGGTGGGCTCATTGTCAGGCATATTGTTTGGATCAAATGAGAACTGGCTAGACTTTTGTCTGAATCCACAAACCCATCTTGGACTCTTCTAATGGCTTGGCCCACCCTACAGAGTCTCCTGAATTCCCTTCCTTGGGAAGCAATAGGATCTTAGTTACATCCTTCAGTCTACCTCAGTCAGTGGACGAGACTTGGGGAGTTCTGCCTGAAAACTGGCTCTCGGTCACCCAGAAGGACTTCACTGAACAGGGTGGAGGGTGAGCAGGGGCACGTAGAAGAGGCTCAGCGCTAGGTGCCAGCTCAAAGCTGGCTGAGGACCAGAGACTCAGAACTCATTTCCCCTCTGCCAGAGCTAGAATGGGGGCAATTCCTCTGGGATCGTGGCCCAGGGCTGGGTGAGGGGTGGCTGAGAGTGTGTCACAGACACTGATGTTGTCTTAGAAGTGGGCCTGCTGAGTGGTTGCTCAGAGCCATCCTTGGAGGAGAGCCCATGTCTATCTTGCTCCTGGCTGTAGCCTCAGCGCCCGGCATGAGCCTGGCACGCATCTCATCAACATTAGGGTCTCATCTAATGTTGGGTGGTGAATGAAGACCTGACGTTCTGGCTTCCAGGTGTTCTGAGCGCTCAGTAAGGAAGGAATTACATCAAGCTGAAGTCACGTGGTTCACTTCTGTGTGGTACAGTGGAAAGGAGGTAGGCTTTGGAGCCAGCAGATCACGACAGGGATACATTTACTTTTCAGAGCCATTATAAGGATAAGTAAGCTCGTGTAAGGCAAAAACAACAGAAATTGTTTCCTTTCTCTGTGAAACCAGTTAAGAGAAGGACTTTTTGAATCTCGGCCTCTGCAAAATAAGGATAAGGTAAGTCCTACAAATTAGCAAATGGGAAAGCATGGCCTCCGGGCACGCACCGCCCATCTGCAGGTCTTTGTTCTTCCTTGGCCTTGAATGTGCTACTCAGCAGATCTCTGCGGGGCTCAGTCCCTCACTCCTTCAGATCCTTGCTCCAATGTCACCTATTGGGGTGGTCTTCCTCTAGCACTCTATCCAAAATAGCAACACCCCCCACATCATTTTCTACATCCCTTACCTGCTTTGCTTCCTTATAGTGCTATCAGCCTTTGACACATAACATATTGGTTGATTTGTTTGTTACCTATCTTCTCTTATTACATCTTGAGTTTTATGAGAATAGGAACTCATTTGTTTTGTTCACTACTGTATCCATAGCACCTAGAACAGTGCCTGACTTATAATAGATGCTCAGTCACTAGTGAATGAATGGATGAGGTAGTGACTGGCCGATCACCTAATGGGAAGAGAATATCTGGCCCTAAATATTTGTTGGGTCAGTTACTTCATAATATGCACTGTGGAGGGTGGCCCTTCTCTATTTGGTTCCCGACCTGGGGTTCCTAGAGCAGAGGTTAGGATCATGGTCTTTGGACCCAGATGAATCTGGATTCAAATCTTGGCTCCACCGCTCAATAGCAATGTGAGCTTGGGATAATTGCCCAGGGCTTCTGAATCTCCCTTTCCTCATCCAAAGATAATAAATGGTTGCTACCTCGAAGTCTGTGGGGTGATTTGAGATGTTTGAGAAATGTCTATGACAATTCTTGGCACAAAGTGTATGTAGGACAAATAGTGCACCACTGTCATCATGGTCATCATCATTATTTATTTGACCCCGAGACCCCTCATCACTGAGGATGGGGCTGAGGTAGGCATGGCAGTACCATGGGCAGAAGAGACAAAAGGGAATGGAGACTTTTAGCTTGAATTTCTCTTCCCAGCGAATCACACTCAAGGGTGGTAGGCCAAACCCCTTTTTGCCAATTTTTATTCCTTTGCTCTCTTATTCTTAAAATTTGCACTGGTTGCCAATGGCATAGTCATGTAGATGCAGAAAGACCACAGATTCCTCACAGAGGTTATTCTCTTGAGCTTGAACAGCTGGTGCAGAAGGTCCCCAAATGGTATGTGAGTCGTTATCACCCTGGCAAGGAACTGACTCCTATTCAAACAGGAACAGGTTTCTGTCCGAGGCCAGAGTAAATGCCACCCCTTCAAAGAGGCCAGACAGATGAGTCAGGAACAGATAAATCTGAGTCTTGTTTTTCAGTTTCCCCAGGAGGTTGTTAAGTGGGCACACCCTCATTCTCTCACCAGCCACCAAGATGGTGGTCATAGATGTGGGCTAAGGAGATTGATTTTTCTGGGGACTCTTGGACTGTCAGTCCATATTTGAACCTCTAAATTTTCTGGGACATGTCAGCATGTATCTATCTGTTGCCCCTGTACTCGGCTATATTGTGTGATTATGTCACGTTTATAAGTGCATATGGAAACACACGATACACATATACACCCTAGTCACCCCCGGCTTTGGGGGAGTTGGAAACAATATGGCTTTTGGAATTATCTAGATCTCACCTTCAAATTCTAGTTTTGCCATGTGATAGCATTGTGACTCAGGTCAAGCCACTCATTCTCTGTAGAAGCATAACTAGTTACAAGGTCCTCGGGGCACTTGTTGGATTGAGCACTGGGTGTTATATGGAAACCAACTTTACAATAAACTATGAAGAAAAAAAGCTAGGGGCAAGTCCAGTGTCGCTCCATCTGCGTGAACACCTTATGCACATCAGAAGGGGCTCTCCTCATCTCTCCCAGCAGGAGAAATGGGGTTGGTTAAGCAAAAACTGGGTTGTGATGTCTTGCACTGTTTGCCTGTTCCTAATAATTAACGAAATATATTGTTTAACTAATGCCTACCCTCACAAGCTAAGCAGGAAGCCTAAAGATTCCGGCAAAAAACAGTTTTAAAGATAGTATTAATGGAGCGCCTGGGTGGCTTAGTCGGTTGGGCGTCCGACTTTCGCTTGGGTCATGATCTTGCGGTTCATGGGTTCGAGCCCCGCGTCGGGCTCTGTGCTGACTGCCAGCTCAGAGTCTGGAACCTGTTTCAGAGTCTGTGACTCCCTCTCTCTCTGACCCTCCCCTGCTCACGCTGTCTCTCTCTCTCTCCCCTAGAAATAAATTAAAAAAAAAAAAGATAGTATTAATAATATACTCTAAAATAGTCCAATATTGTCTTTCAAGCAAAAACAATGACAATGGCCAAACTGATACTTCTCTCATTCCTCTTACGGGTTGTACTTTTCAGCCGGCCACATTGCTAGGTGCAAACAATGATCTGGCGAGAAATCAGTGATAAAAACAAATGGAGATTATCTTCAAGTCTACCTAAAATGTGAATTTATAGCAACTCTCACACAGAGTCTTGTCCTAAGTAATTTTGTCTTGAAGTATTGCGAGTGATAAATGGAAGCCCTCGTGGTGAGTAAAATGTAAAAATATCAGTTATTTCGTGTTTCTCTCCTTTAAAATATTCTGTGTGCTGTATACTTCATGTATCAGCACAGATAGTACATTATAACTAGATATGTAAATATATATAGGGGGGATGAATGCTTAAAACATTTTTACTGATAGAGCATTCAATATAAAAAATTTAGAGCCTGCCCAGGTTCCTCTGGTTGTGTAGATGAAGCAACAGAGGGCAGAAGAAGAAATGCATGTTTTCAGGGTCTTACTGTGAGCTAGTCCTGGGGCACCCAGCGCTGGGAACCTGGTGTCCGGAACTTTTTAGCTGTACAGGATTTTGTTGTTGTTGCTAAGGATATAGATATGGCACTTTCCAGCCATTTACCATGCATTATGGAACCAGCTTAGATTGTTTTCTTTTCCTATGTAGTTTAGCTATATCTGTAAAAAATAAAAGGGGGGGGGGAGGTGGCAGTGCCAAGGCCCAGACTATATCCAGGAAATGTGAGTCACCTCAAGAATGAGGGCCTTTAATGGTAACACTTGCACACTAATAACCAATGTACTAATTATATTTAATTCACGTCTGTTAAAGATTTTGGGTGTTAATCCTATAACTCTCTTCGTAGGTGGTGTATGTTCTAGAATCTAAAATGGAGTTTCTTGGGGGCACCTGGGTGGCTCGGTTGGTTGAGCGTCCGACTTCGGCTTGGGTCATGATCTCGCGGTTCACGAGTTCGAGCCCCACTTCAGGCTCTGTGCCGACAGCTAGGAGCCTGGAGCCTGCCTCGGATTCTGTGTCTCTGTCTCTCTCTTTGCCCTTCCTCCGCTTGTGCTCTCTCTCTCTCAAAAATAAATAAACATTAAGAAAAATGGAGTTTCTTGAGAAACATCCCATTCCCCAGGTATTTGGAAATATTCCATTCATCAGGGTTGTAAGTGAGGAGGCTGCTCGTCCAGCAGTTGGGGAAGGAAGAGAAAATTAATGGTACTGGAGCTCAGAAAGTGCTGGGTCCCACACAGAAGAGCTGGCAGGAAGGGAAGAAGAGGAGCGATGGTGGCAGAACACAAAGACAGTTAGAGGAGAGAGAAAGCAGAGTCTCTGAAGAGAGAGAGAGAAGCTCAGAAAGGTAGCAAGAAGAAGGGGTGGGTGGAGCGGTGGTGAGGAGCACCCTGGGGAGGAAGGGCCAGGGGCTCACTACACTCCCTGCTTCTATTAAATCCAATTAAAGTGTTGAAAATCAGATCACATGTGAAGCTTTTAACATGAATTTTTCATTACAGCGTTGGGTGGGGGTGGGGACGGGGAGGAGGGGCGGAAGGAAGCAGCGGCCAGGAAAGCACGATAGTCCCCACGTGGGGTTGGGAAGCCTCCTCCTTCTCCAGGACACTCAGGGCCCAGGTCTGTTTCTCTGGCCTCCTGTTTCTGTGTCCTCCTCCCTCAAGTAACTTCTGCCCTGTTTTTATTTCCTTTAACCCCAGATAACCCCATTCTACCGGGTAGGGCACTTGGCAGCTGGGGTCAGAAAGAGGGGGCGGGTCACCAAAGGCTCCCTGCTGGGGTCTCAGAAGGACACCCCTGCCGGGTCCCCATGCCCTGCCTTGGCATTGCTGAGGACACAGGGCTCCAAAGGCAAAGGGGAAATGAGTAAGAAGAGACAGGCGTCCAATACCACATACTTGACTGCCATTTGCTTCAGAACTTGGTGTGAGGAAAACTGCTCAGGAACCCCGAGCCGTCAGAAGGATCCCCTCCTGATCCCAAGAAAATATCACAGGGAAGAGAGAAGCTTGCACAGGTGGGAAGGACAGCTCTCATGCCCTGCACTCCCTTCCTTTGGCAGTGCACCTGCCGTTCTTTATTCATTCGCCTAGAAACACTTAGGGAGCCCCAGCTTGATACCTGGCTCTGCTCTGGCTAGCGTGTCTGCAGCCCGGAGCTGGGGCATTCTGCTGGGTGACGCAGGCAATAAACAAGAGAGCAAGCACACGCTTTCGGGTCGCACATTTTATCTGGTTTTCGTCCTGGTTATAGCCTCCGACTGGAAAGCATGGCCACGCTGCGGCCAAGGGCCCCAGGTCCCCCATCGCCTGGTCAAGCTCGGATGAAAACCCAAACTATGCCTCCTTTCGGCTCCTCCTCCCCTCTGCCCTTGGACATCTCGCCCCGGGAAGTCCGTTGTGGAGTAAATAAATTTGGTTAAGTTCAAGGAGAAAGTCAAGCGGGAAGGCACGTTGGGCCACATTTGTCTTTTCTGTTGGACTTGCCTTTGACCCGGCTCTTGTGTGACTGCGGGAAGGACCAGAGACACAGCTGGGGTGAATGGGGGTCCAGGTCGGCAAGGAGGGTTCTCTTGAGCTGTGCTCTCCCAGCTCTCGGCTCCCCTCCTGCACAGGGGGCCCTCCCTTGAGCCTGGGGTTTAATCTCCGCCAGGCCTCTGCACCGCTGGGTGTGTGGTCTGTCACACTGATATATCTCAGCAGCTGGAAATACTGAGGAGGGAAGGGGGTACCTCGAGCATAAAACCCTGGCACTTCTCAAAACAAAATGAATGACTCCAGCTTTTAATCAGTTTAGGGCTGAGGCGGGAGAATCGTGTTTGGTTTTACACAGACAAAGCCCTTTTTAGGTCTCTGCCTTCAGAGGAATCTTCTACTGCCCTTTATGCAAATGACCACGGCAGCCTGGGCAGGAGGTACTGGGGCTTGGCCGGGCCTGGGGGGGAGGGGGCGGGGGGGGGGGAGACCAGACCCTCTGGGTGCAGGATGGCGATTTGGCTTTTATCAACCGGACCTCCGTCTGCCGTGGACTTTGGTACGGCTTACCCCCCTCTCCGGCTCTCAGAAGCGAGAACCACAGCTTTCGGGCCTGTGGCTTGCTGTGTAGGCTCCTTCCAAAGTGGGGCTGCAAATTTAAGTTTTAAAAATTAATTTCTATGTTAAGACAGTTGAGGGAGCTTGCTATTTCTAGGACCTCAACTGTGAAAGAATGAATTTGCAAAGCAAAGAATCCCGTCCCATCTTCTGTTCCCCACCAGTTGCGCTGACCAGATTTTTAGCTACCAGGATGCTCTAGAATCTGTACTCAGCTTAAAAGTGACTTAGTATAAAGTACTGAGGGCTAAGCCAGGCCTCTGGCATAGGGTTGCTAGATTTGGCAAATAAAAATACAGGACACCTAATTGAATTTGAATTTCAGATCAACTGTGAATAAATTTTTAGCATAAGTATGTCCCATGCAATAAATCAGGGTTATGTGGAATTTGGGACATACTTACTACAAAAAATGATTCGTTGTTGATCTGACATTCAAATTTAACAGGCATCTTGTGGTTTTTCCTTTTTTTTTTTTTTTAACATTTATTTATTTTTGAGAGACAGAGAATGAGCAGGAGAGGGGCAGAAAGAGAGGGAGACACAAGAGACCGAAGCAGGCTCCAGGCTCTGAGCTGTCAGCACAGACCCCAAAGCGGGGCTTGAACTCACAAACTGTGAGATCATGTCCTGAGCCAAAGTCAGCCACCTGGGTGCCCCCTCTGGCAAGCCTGCTGTGGCTCTCTTTCATGAGAGCCCCTGAAGATTTTTTTCTCTCCTGGTTTCTTCTAGGTCCTTCTCTTTTTTTGTCCTGGGATGCTTTGGACACTTAGGTCTCCCTGGGCCCTGTGGTCCTTCTACCTTTCTGTCGGGTTAGAATCCCCTCACATCTCACTGTGGGGTTTCTCATCTGCTCTCCCTCATTCAGTTCTACTTGTATGTCCTGAGTTTGTCAAGACTCAGCCACTAGTTTTGACTCCTAAAGCCAACGATGGCGACATCTGTGATTTAGTAACACTGCTCTCCGCCCGGCACTACCAGTGGCTCTGCCGATGTTGATCCATTCAGCTCTCACAAGAAGACTATAAGGAAGGCACTTTCTTGTGTGGTAAAACTCAGAGAACATAGAAATTACCATTTTAACTATTTTTAGCTTCGGCATTTAGTATGTTCACATTGTGGCATAACTATCACCATAATTTATTTCCAAAATTTAAGCTTCCCAAACTCCAAAACCATGAAGCACCACCTCCCCACTCCTCCCTCCCTCCAGCTCCTGGGAACCAGCATTCTACTTCCCGTGTCTATGAATTTGATTACTCTGGTTGCCTCGTAGAAGTGGGATCTTGCGGGGTGCCTAGGTGGCTCAGTCGGTTAAGCATCCGACTTCGGCTCAGGTCATGATCTCACGGTTTGTGGGTTTGAGCCCTGCATCGGGCTCTGTGCTGACAGCTCAGAGCCTGGAGCCTGCTTCAGATTCTGTGTCTTCCTCTCTCTCTGACCTTCCCCTGCTCACGCTGTCTTTCTCTCTCAAAAATAAATAAAACATTTAAAAAGTTAAAAAAAAGAAGTGGGATCTTGCAATATCTGTCCTTTGTGTGGGACTTATTTCACTCAGCATCGTGTCTTCAGGCTTTATCTATGTGGGAGTGTGTGTTAGAATCTCCTTCCTTTTTTTTTTTTTAATATTTTATTTATTTCTAGGAGAGAGAGAGAGAGAGAGACAGCGTGAGCAGGGGAGGGTCAGAGAGAGAGGGAGACACAGACTCCGAAATAGGCTCCAGGCTCTGAGCTGGCAGTCAGCACAGAGACCGACACGGGGCTCGAACCCACGAACCGCAAGATCATGACCTAAGCGAACGTCGGACGCTTAACCAACTAAGCCACCCAGGCGCCCCTAGAATCTCCTTCCTTTGTAAGGCTGAATAATATTCCTTTTTCTGTGCACACCACATTTTATTTATCCGTGCATCTGATGACGGACATTCTGGTTGTCCTCCCTCTGGGTCATGATGAAAGAGTCTGCTGTGACCACGGGTGTACAAATATCTGTTTGGGTTCCTGCTTTCAATTTTTTCGGGTACATACCCAGGACTGGAATTGCTAGGTAATTCCAGTCTGGTAATTCTGTAACTTGCTTGCTTTTTGAGGAAGTGCCAAACTGTTTTCCATAGCAGCCACAGCATGTTATATCCCCGCCAGGCATGCACCAGGGTTTAATTTCTCCACAGGCTTGTTAACACTTATTTTTGGATTTTTTTGGTTTTGTTTTTTCGTAATAGCCATCCCGATGGGTGTGAAGGAGGAACGCACTTCTAATTAGTATTTCACAAATGAGAAAACCGAGGCCCAGAGAAGTGGGGTGACTTGTCCACGGTCAGCCATCAAGTCACAGAGATGGAATTTCAATCAAGGTCTAAATCCCAGGTTGGAACTCTTAACTGTGATGTTATATTTCCTGCCTTGAATGCATGCATCCAAATGCAAGTTTTTCTGTCTTCGCACAGATGTCTAATTGTGCAAGACATCTGGTAAAGGCACAGATGTAGGAATGAAATATGTCCAAAGACTTTTACATGTTCTTATTAAAAATATATCACTCCCATGAGAAAATAGCAAAAGCAAATAATTTCTCTTCATTTGCATTTCATCCTAGTTAATTTTAAAATAATTTATTCAATTTGCCTCGCCTATAGTCCCTTACCTCCATGTCATCTGGCCCTTTATTTTTATGTTTTTTTAAACATTTATTCATTTTTGAGAGATGGACTGTGCTTGGGGGAAGGGCAGAGAGAGAGGGAGACACAGAATACGAAGCAGGCTCCAGGCTCTGAGCTAGCTGTCAGCACAGAGCCCGACGCGGGGCTTGAACCCATGAGCAGTGAGATCATGATCTGAGCTGTGTCCTTGGCTGGGTGTGAAGCCCGGTGTGTGCCTCCGGGCAGTGCCCCCAAGGGACTGGGGTTGTGTTTGCTGTTGCCTTACCTCTCAGACCCAGATGGATCCTGAGTACTGCTTTGTCTAGAGGCTAGAGCCCTTGGGCCATACCATTAACCTTGAACCTAGGTCCCAGGCTCCTGCCTCCGGTCCCAGCCGGGCCCTTAGACCACCTCACAGGACCAGCTCTATCTAGTCGCTTAGCTCTTATAACCTAGTGGTGAAGAACATGGGCTGTGGGGTTAGACACGTTCAGGTTTGGAAATGACTTTGCCACTGAGGTCTGTTTAGCCCCAGGAGAGTGCCTTAGCCTCTCCACATTCAGTTTCCTGACCTGAAAAGTGGGAACAATGTTGGGGATGATAAGTTTGTCTTGAGGATGAAATGAGTTGTGTTTATAAAGTGC
Source organism: Proteles cristata cristata (assembly GCA_017311185.1). Lineage (NCBI taxonomy): Eukaryota > Metazoa > Chordata > Mammalia > Carnivora > Hyaenidae > Proteles > Proteles cristata. The sequence continues at coordinate 439,067 of JAESUZ010004260.1, forward strand.
TTCGTATGTTTAAATGCTCAGTAAACAGTAGCCATGAAACTACATACATATGTGGGGCTTATGGGAAAACCCTACTGGGTTCATGTTTATTTCTCCTTGTTGGCCTGTTTTGTCAGTTCGGTTACATCACCAGGCTGACCTCTGTGGGAGGCTGTCAGCTGACGACTGGAGAGGAGAGGTGATCTAGGTGAGGACGTGGTCTGAATTCTGAACATCTCAGTTGGGCCTGACGTTCTTGATGTGGGACATGGGAGTGAGGGGCATGGAGACACTGGACTGCTGTGCAGTGAGAAGGAGAGGGAACTAGACTGGATCTTTCTTTTTTCTTTTCTTTTCTTTTTTTTTTTTTTGAGAGAGGGCAGAAGTGAGTGAGGGGCAGAGAGAGAGAGAGAGAGAGAGAGAGATGTGGGGCTCACCCAAAGTGGGACTCAAGCTTACCCAAGGTGGGACTCAAACTCATGAACTGTGAAATCATGACCTGATCCAAAGTCAGGTGCTTAACAACTGAGCCACTCAGGTACCTGGATCTTTCCTTTTTCTATTTGAATCAACACTTTCCCCTTACCACAGATGCAAAGTTCATTGTAGAAAAAATAGCAAATATAGATGACTAGGCATCTGTGGGCAGGAGAATGGTGTGACGGGGGGAGTGAATGATGGCACTGCAGCTCAGGAAAATCAGATGGCAACACAGATTCTATGAATGTGGCGACTGCAGAGCTGAAGGAGAGTAGGGGAGGGGGACGGGGGGGTTGGAGGTGGGGGGCCGGGATTTGGAGCCTGCAGGGCCAGGAGTCTGGAGGCGGGTGGATGGCTGCCAGGGCGTGGGCGAGAGGTGACCCTTTGGGTGGCAAGGAGACCTTGTACTCTGTTTATGACAAGCAGGTCAGGCGCACAGGCTGAAGGCTTTAGTCCCTGAAGCACAAGTCATCACTGAGGCAGTAAACAGAGCCCCCAGTGCAGGTACTGAATATTGAGAGGATGAACAGAAGCCCTGGAGTTAGTGGTGCTTCAGTTAAAGAAAAGGTGGGAGGGAATCAGAGGGGAAACGAGGTGTGTGGGAATGACGTAGGCTCAGTGTTACTGACCCCTGAAGATGTCCACCTCCTAATCCCCCAAACCAGTGAGAATGTTGCTGTAGACGGCAAAAGGGACTTTGCAGATACGATTAAATAAATACCTTGTGATAGAAAGATTATTCTGGATTATCCGGTGGGCCTCATGAGAGGGAGGTGGGAGTGTCAGATCAGAGAGAGATGGGAAGGGGCGCCTGGGTGGCTCAGTCGGTTGAGCATCCGACTTCGGCTCAGGTCATGATCTCATGGTTCGTGGGTTCGAGCCCCGCGTCGGGCTCTGTGCTGACAGCTGGCTCGGAGCCTGGAGACTGCTTTGGAGTCTGTGTCTCCATCTCTCTCTGACCCTCCCCTGCTCATGCTGTCTCTCTCTCTCTCTCTCTCTGAGATAAATAAAAAAAAAAATTAAAAAAATTAAAAAAAAAGAGAGAGAGAGAGATGGGAAGATGCTACGCTGGCAGTGTGGCCTTCCAGAAGCAGGGTGGGGCCACAGGCCAGGGAACGCAGGTGGCCACCAGGAAAAGGCAAGGAAGTAGACTCTTCCCCAGAGCCTCCGGAAGGAATGCAGCCCTGAGGATACTTTGGTTTTAGCTCCCCAAGACTGCCTTTGTACCTCTGAGCGTCATACCTGTTGATAGTACATTTGGATTGTGTTTCAGCATTGTGGTAATTTGTTACAACAGCAACAGGAAACTGGTCCAGGGGGGGAACTGACATATGGCTCAGTGCCAGGCACGGTGCAGGGTTCTGCCAGACCCTGGCACGCGTGTCTCAGTACAGCCTGGGGTATGCAGAGCGTGTTCGAGGCCGTGCTGCACAGGCCTGCACCTACTGGAAATGGATGCAAGTCTCCAGGGAAGGTGCCCCCCTTTCTCCCCACCATGCATCTGGCGCCCCTTGGTGCTTGTGACCTTTCCACAGGGCAGGACTCACACCTGCCTCTTTCATGTCTCTCTGTGGCTGATAGTGAGCAAGCTGCCAGGATAGCTAATCCCAACCTCGGTGAAGAGGGTAGGTTCTAGGGGCCCACACAGGTCAAGTCCCCAGAAAGCCACCATGGGAGGTTGCCCATACTGCAGTCGAGTGGCTTATGGACAGGACCTGACTGGGTCCCTTCAGCAGCCAGACGGAAGGGACACAGAAGCTAAGTTGGTGAAGGGATCTTCTACGGTGGGAGGCAGAGCTAGAGTGGGGGAGGTGGTGGCCAAATCCTCTGATCTTGGGGCTGTTACAGGTACTGAAATGCCTCAAGGGATGGTGCCTGCACCCCCAGCCACAGGACTGAGTAAGCCTCGCCCAGGTCTGAGCCCCAAGGTCCAAGCTCTCTGGGGTCCCAGCTCGCCCCTGCAGCCGTTCTCTGGGTGCCGCAGCTCCAGAAGGACCCCAGCCTGCCACTGCCCAGAGGGAGAACCGGGCCCTCTGTCTCCCAGGTGACCAGACTCCTCTAAAGGAGCAGAGCTTACAGCACAAGAAAGGACTTGTTCTACTCTTTCTCCCAGGACACCCACGCCTACGACTAAAGGGACTCACGTGGGCTCTCCAAATAAGGCCATCTGCTGGAGGCCAGTGTCTGCCCCAGTCTGCACCCCAAGGGAACTGGCAAATTATCTTGCAAAAGAAGATGAAAAACACAGAGCATTCTACTACAACTCGTGGTTTCATTCATTCCTCGCAGCAACTGTGAAGGGTCCATACCCCTCTTCCCTCTTTGGTGGCGGTGGGAATGGCTAGAGGTCTGGATTGGGATCCAAGCCTTCCGTCTCCTTCCCCGGGACGATCCACTGCCCCAGGATGTTTCTTAAATGAGATCAGACTGTCCATCTGCCACCCCTGGGAGCCCATTCCAACTTTTTGTCACATGGATAAAGCATTTGTGATGTTTTTAGACAGCTTCTTATTCTAATGACCTCTAAAGGCATTATTTCTCCTAAACTGCAATCTGCCATCATTAACTACTCTCCTTGCTATTTGGCCTGCTTGGATCAGCTTGCTTTTCTTGTACTGTGCAGATAGCACCCAGGTTCTGAGAGAGCAAGGATAGCCCTACCGGCGGTTTTTGGAGCTGCAGCTGCTCTGTTATGATGTGGTGCCTTCACCATGTGTCCTGGCTTAGCTTCTCTCAATGGCAGAGTCTGAGACAAGGACTTTTGGTCATGCAGTTTGTTTGGAGGTGGTCCAAGGAAGCACAGTCAGGGAATGTGGAAGTGCAACAGGGAAGGGAGAAATGCTAGCTAATGGTTCATTAAGGAGAGGTCACTGCTGTGGGCAGCTGGGGCTTAATCCTGTGGGGGACCCACCGAGAGACTGTGGAACACATTTCAATTGTCTTGTTGGATGGTAAGGAAGTTGAGGAATGTGCCCACTAATTCTGGTTCTCCATTAGGTGAGGGTCACTCCTGGGGGGATTATCTTCCAAGGCACTTCTGGCTGCCCTCTGCCCTGAGCAGGCACCTACAGCCAAAGGGAGTCCTTAGGCAGAAAGAGGAAGGATCTGCAAGGAGACTTGTAGCCTGGAAGAATGGGGTGGGCATGAAGAGTGCCTGCTTTGGGTGGTGTCAGTGGGTGCCACTTCTCCCAAATCCCCTAGATGACTTGTGTCAATACCACTGAGGATCCATAGGACCCGATTTTAGTTGATTTTAAAATGCACTTGTAACTTTTGTAAAGCATCTATATTCCTTGGCTCTTATTCTTTTTTCAGGTATCTTCCAAAACACAAAGATAAAATTTACCTATTTTTTTTTCCCCAAAGGCAAGAATATGTTTATTGAATAGGGATGTTGGGACACGTGGGAGGGAGACTCTGAAATGGCAGGGGCTCTCTGGGTACCCAGCTGCAGGCTCCACACTGGCTAGCAGGCCCAAGGAGCTGGGATAGCCCAGGGTTACCTATTTTTTTTAAATAGAGACTAAAACTTGTTCTATCTTGCAATTATGATATGGTATACTGGAACGCTTTTATAAATGTAAGATACATTTTGAGCTTTTAGTGATCCTAGTTTTTTCCTATGTCTTAAAACATTTATTTTGTCATCCTGGGAATGATTTCATCATTACTCATCATTTATTCCCAATTGTGCTGAAAAACACTAACATAAGAAAGCTGAAGAATGGCGGAATTATCTAGAAGAATGAGGTAGCAGTGTCATTGATCATCAGTATTTTATCATCCTTTGGTATTCTTAATTCATTGCCTAAAGTATTATATCATTTTCCAAGAAGAAAGCTACCATCTTTGTGGTGTGCTTTTAGTTTCACTGCATACAAATGAAAATTCTGGATTTTTAATTTTTCCACCATTAGTGGCAAAGAGAAGTAAATTGATAAAGAAATTTCACAGTTTCTACATAAATCAGAACATGAATGCAAAGAGGTGGTAGCACTCCAGAATATAAGCAAATGACGATGGTGAATTGATTATGTAAGAGAAATCTTAGCCTAGGAACCTTTGGATGATGATATCTTGGTGGATTTTTCTCCAACTCACTTACCAATGAATTAAGAGTATGTTTTTAAGGATGAAAAGGAAATATGATATTTTCATTCAGTTAATCACTCAACAAGATGGACTTGATTATACAATATTTACTGAGAAGAGCCTGAACCTTCCTATTTTGCTAAAAAGACCGACAATATTCTTTAATCATTTAGATTCTTTGAGCACCAACATTTACTTGAGGTGGTTTGTGAGTAGATAGGTTTTGAAGACAGGTGTATATGCAAAGAGGAAATAGATGGTGCAGAAATGAAAATATTAATTGGGTGGAAGATTTTATTTTTTTTCCTTTTTTAACATTCATTCACCTTTGAGAGACAGAAAGAGACAGAGCACGATCAGGGGAGGAGCAGAGAGAGGGAGACACACACACACACACACAGAAAATCAGAAGCAGGCTCCAGGCTCCGAGCTGTCAGCACAGAGCCCAACGTGGGGCTCGAACTCACAGACCGGACTGCGAGATCATGATCTGAGCCGAAATTGGATGCCCAACCGACTGAGCCACCCAGGCACCCTATGAAGATTTTAAATTATATTTAAATATATTATATTTGTGAATCTGGAAATGAAAATGTTTTGTGATTATGGAACAAAGAAGATGGCCATACTCTCTTCAACAAAATTATGAGCTACCACAAAAGTGTTGTATATTGATGATGCAAATGCAAACAGAAGGAACATAAGGAATAATAAGCTAGGTGGTTTAGAGATACATTTGAAATCTGGAACCAGTGTTTACATGATTATGTTCCAAGCTCATGATGTTTGATGTATGGATATTTTTAGTCAAAGTTTGTTGTATACTTCAGGTGTGTTCCTTTTTTTTTTTTCAGGTGTGTTACTTTGAAAACTAGGAAAATATGAAATAAAATTTTGTTTTACTTAAGTTCTTATTAACATTTCTAACAAAGTTGTTTTTAGCTACCTGTGGTAGCCAGCCTCCAAGATAGCTTCCATTGATCTTACCTTCTGGTATTCACACTCCTGCGTCGCCTTTTCCTACATTGTTCCAGGGTTGATCCATGTGACCGATAGAAAATGGCAGAAATGATGGTATGTCACTACTGAGATTACGTTACAAAAGACAACAGCTTCCATCTTGGGCTCTTGTTCTGATCACTTGCTCTGGGGGAAGGCAGATATCCCACTGATAGAAGTAGAGAAGAAGGAACCTAGCTGGCCCATGGCCAGTGAGGAACTGAAGATTGCTAACAACCAGGAGAGTGTGCTAGAAAGTGGGTCTTCTAGCCCTAGATGATTATGGTCCTGGCTAATAGGTTGACTCCAACCAGAACTGGTTACATAATTTATGGGGTACAGTGCAAAATGAAAACTGGGGGGGGGGCTCCCTGAACAAAAATTATTAAAAATTTCAAGACAGTAACAACAGACTATGAAGTCAAGTATGGAACTTCTCATGATTGCACAGGTCGGATGCCTATGAAGCTAGCTGGTCCTGACTGCAACCCTGAGCCAGAGCCACCCTGCTAAGCCACTTCCAGATTCCTGACCCACAGCAGCTGTAATTGTTGTTTAAGCTCAGTTTGAGGAGTAATTTGTTATGTAACAATGGTTAACTAATACACTTGCCTTTTATTCCTACTTCTGTATGTTACTTGTAAAATGCCTTAAAAATATAAAAACATGAAATGAGTCCATCAGACCCAGATGGTGAATGGTGATAACTATTTTTCCTGGGTTACTGAGAGTTAAAGAGGTATGAATGATCCAGGGATGCCTGCAGGGATGGCTCAGTGGGATGGCTCAGTAGGTTAAGTGTCCAACTCTTGATATCAGCTCAGGTCTTGATCTCAGGATTGTGAGTTCAAGCTCTTCGTTGGGCTCCACACTGGATGCAGAGCATCCAGTTAGTTGCAAATTTAGTTCCACATTTTCTCCTGCCTCAGTGCCTTTGCACATGCTGTTCATAAACTCCAGTATGTTCTTCCCCTTCTCTTTGTCCAGCTTAGACTGGAGATCCTTTAAAGCTCATCTTTTCTCAGGAAAGTTAACCCTCCAGAATGAGTTAGACACTCTTTTTAATAACTCCCCAAATGTCTGTACGTCTTTCCCATACTGTGGACACTAATTAGTGAATTGTTGATAATCAGTTGCTTAATGTCTATCTTCCTATGAAACTGCAAGCTTTGTGAGATCAGCCATTTTCTCTCTTTGGTCTCACTGTATACCCAGTGCCTAGTGCAGTGTTTGGCACACTGTAGGAAAACAGTAACATTTGTGTGATTGACTGAATTGTCTCTGTGTCAATAGATTAGGACCAAACGGTGATGATCTGCAATGGAGTCTTAAACCTCAGTCTAAACAGGGTCCTCGTAACAATGCTTTCTCTGGAGCACCCAATCATGGCAGTTATGGGTTTGAAGACATTGGAAACTTTCCTTACCTCATGGGCTCCGGTGTTAAAAATACAGACCAATGAAACAGGCAAATGAAAGATGAAGTAGGTGAGTGGGGAAAACTCAGACATGTGGAAACAACCTTCAGTAATATACGCAATAGCATGTGTGACTATAGCATGTGCTTCTGACTCTTAAGACTAACAGATTTAAGAGGATGCCCAAACTTTAGATGTGCATGTAAAATGTAAGGACCACCTTTGGTAAGGTTAACCTTGTGGCTAAGCCTCAGTTCCCCAACTGCATAATGAGACTTACTAATGCTGTATTGATAATAGAATAGATCCTAAAAGTTCTTATCAATAGCCAAACTATGGAGAGAGGCCAAATGACCATCAACTGGTGAATGGGTAAAGAAGATGTGATATACATGATGGAGTATTATTCAGCCATCAAGAAGAGTTGAATCATGTGCAATGACATGGATGGAGCTAGAATGTATTACGCTAAGTGAAATAAGTCAATCAGAGGAAGACAAATACACATATGATACTCATATGTGGAATTTAATTAAAAAATGAAACAGATAAACATATGGGAAAGGGGGAAAAGAAGAGAGGGAAATAAACCACAAGAGACTTTTTTTTTGTTTTACAAATAGTTTATTGTCAAATTAGTTTCCACATAACACTCAGTGCTCATCCCCACAAGTGTCCTCCTCCATGCCCATCCCCCCATCCCCCCACATCCATCAGTCCTCAGTTTTTGTCAGCATTCAAGAGTCTCTCATGGTTTGCCTCTCTCCCTTTCCCCCACCATTTCCCCCCTTCTTCTCCCCCTTGGTCCTCAGTTAAGTTCCTCCTAATCCTCCTATACGTGCACACATATGATATTTGTCCTTCTCTGCCTGACTTATTTCGCTCAGCATAACACCCTCAAGGTCCATCCATGTTGCTACACATGGCCAGATTTCATTGTTTCTCATTGCCATGTAGTATTTCATCGTATAGATAAACCACATCTTCTTGATCCATTCATCAGTTGATGGACACTTAGGCTCTTTATTGTGGAGAGTGCTGCTATGAACATTGGGGTCCATGTGCCCCTATGCATCAGCACTCCTGTATCCCTTGGGTAAATTCCTAGCAGTGCTATTGCTGGGTCCTAGGGGAGTTCTGATAAGATATTTGAAGGCTATGGCGTGATGATTTGATATATGGATACATCATGAAAGGTTTTTTTCCCATCCACTTAATTAACATATCCATCACCTCACATATTCACTTTTCTTTCTTTAAACCCAAGATTCTTGGTGTCCCAGGTTTCTGAGTACAGCAGTGTATTTGAAAAGAGTCCAAGATCTTGGGCATAGTTTACTTTTTTCTGTTGCTAGCTGTTGCCACAAGCGAAGTGGGTATAAATCAAAGTATATTTATTTTACAGAAGCACTTTTCTCCAAAGCCCCATTCAAGGTCTACCTTCTCCAGGAGGCCTTCCCTGCCTGTTAGGTCTATAGTGGGTTGCTGCTCTCTGAGTCCCCAAAACACATTGCTCTTAAATATCTGTTTCCAAGCATCTGTCTGCTTTGTGTCTTAAATTGGATTGTAATTTCTCAGAAGGCAGGGTGTGGGTCCAAAGATTCCTCATAAGAACGAGCATTGTATGGGGGGCACAGAAGGAGATGCACCAAACTGCTTGTGAAAATAAATGGAAAGGCTCCATTTGGAATGTGAAGCAAGGAAAGACCCCTCTGGGTTATACAGAAACAGGGACAGACTTGATAGGCATTCCTAGCTAGGACTAAATATTTGAGGCTGTCAGGCCTCAATATGGGATATAAAGTATTATTTTTCTTCTACTGAAATATCTCCTTGCAAACAGAGGTCCCAGGGGACAAGGAGTATGGCTGAAACTGGACAGACCAGATGCCAGAATAGATAGATTTATTTTTGGACCCTAAGCCTGGCCTCCAGAGAAAGAAGGAACTTGTCAATTTCACGTTTTGCTTGCATCGGAAGGTTGAGCCTGGCAGAGAGATGCTGTTTGGGACTCGTAGTTCTCTGGAATTTCTAACCTTCTCTGGGGTTGGGAGGAGTCGGGAGAAGAAAATGCATCATTTGAATGACGGCCATGGTTACGACAGGCCCCGCATGCCAACCAGAGGGAAAGAAAATACTTGCTGAGCAAAGTGACTGGAGAGCGGTTGCTCATATTTTGAGCTAAGCTACGTGGGTGAAATCCAGAAAATATAGACTTTTGGACCAGCGACCACTTGGAAATAGACTTTCTGGCTGGAAAGCAGCATGTAGTATTGGGGATGAAAAGGACAATTGCAATGCCTTTTCTCTGGGTGCGTTGTGCTGCCAGATACTGGCGGGGGGTGGGGGGTGGGGGGGGAGGGGGTGGGCATCGCAAGCCTGTTTGCTTACTCCAACAGATTTCTCAATTATTCCAGCAACGGAAAGAAGTTGACCAGCTTGATGGTGTGGACAAGGCCAGGTGGTAGAGTCACCACAAACCTGTCGGGCTGCGGAGCCCACTGATAACATTTCCATCCTGCCGACCCTTGGTGGGTGAACACATGGAGCACACGGAAATTGATATAAGTGCTGCATGAGGCACAGCAGTACTGGACAAATGTCACAAGTCCAGCTGGGCAAATTCCCAGGACGCCAGATCACAGAGGCTGCTTCCACGCTCTTCCCTCCAAGCTCGGTGCAGCTCAGAAGTCTCAGGTCCTTTGCAGGTCACTCAAGAAATTCCCGGTGAGCACCCAGGGAACATCTAACTCTATGGCATTTGAGATTGGACACTGTAGCCACCACATGCCGGAGGCAGAATTAGAATCTGAAAACCTGGCCTTGAATCTTGAACATCGTTTACCAGCCAAATGAGGGAAGAAAGTCACAACTGCATGGCATAGCAGTGTATTTCCCTGTAAAGTTGGATCGATCTCTCTACCTCCAGGGATCATTCTGAGGGTAGAATGAGACAAGGCAACTGTCCTGCTTTCTTCTTACGCTAAATGTGCTATTTCTAACTTCACCGTCTCCTTAAATCCTGACAACTCTTGAAGTAGAGACCATTTTTATCCCCATTTTACAGAGGCGAAGACTGGACCCCAGACAAGTACATTGGCTTATGCAAGGTTATGCCACTAGGTGGCACACCCAGGATTTGAACCCGTCCTGTCTAGCTCCAGAAAGCACGTCTGACCACTGTGTTATTTCTCAGTAGAGAAAGACAGGCAGTTCTCTTAGACACGGTCTTCATTTTTGTTTGGAGAGCCACAAGTGCTTCGTTTTTGTTCCGGCATCCGGGCTGGGCTGTTTTATCTGAGGGCACTGGGGAGAGTTTATTAAGTAGGGGGTGGTCTATTCAGCTTTGCTGTTTAGAACGATGCAGGGTGGGGGCTGGATGGCAAGGGCAGTGGGCACAACCGAATGCGGAGCTGGATGGGAAGCGTGTTCGCACAGCTGGGGAGAGAAGGTGTAAGGGAGCAGAGCTAACTTCTGTTAGGACCTCTCCGGCGCAGGCAGGGAGGGGGAATTAAGTCCCGGTGGCTCTGCTTCCTGTCTGCTTAGGGAAAAGAGTCCCTCCTCCTGAACTGAGCGGTCCATACCCATGGAAGTAAACACTAAGGGGGCGCCTGGGTGGCTTAGTCGGTTAAGCGTCCGACTTTCGCTTGGGTCATGATCTCGCGGTTCGTGGGTTCGAGCCCCGCGTCGGGCTCTGTGCTGACTGCCAGCTCAGAGCCTGGAGCCTGTTTCAGTCTGTGACTCCCTCTCTCTCTGACCCTCCCCTGCTCACGCTGTCTCTCTCTCTCCTAGAAATAAATAAAACATTAAAAAAAAAAAGGAAGTAAACACTAAGGGTTGTACTCCCGTGAAAAGAGAAACCACGGTTCCCTTGGGTTGGACGCAGTGGATCATCAGGTTCTATTTGAAGAGCTGGTGTGAAGCAGCTGTGACTGTTCCCAAGATGGCTCTTTGGGGACCACCCCGGGAAGAGCCCTCCCACACCCGGCTGGACCTTGTCTTGCGCAATCATCTCCAAGTGGGCTGGGCACCCAGGAGAGGTCTCTTCTCCCCATTCTGACCCAGCCTGGGGTCTTTGCACCCACAGACCCGCTCCCCATCAATACTTTTTTTCTTCCCATCCCCCTCTAGGAGACCAGGCCCCCCTCTGGGCTCCTCTCTCAGGACTCCTAGGCCGCAGAGTGGCTGCCCCTGGGCCCTCCAGTCCGAGCCGGGGAACCCGGAGTCCTGGAGCCACCACGGGGCCACAGGTAGGCATTACCCCATACCCACAGGGGCCCTCCCCCCAGGCAGATGCCCAGGACGCACTTCACCTTATCTCCTGACGCTTCTCCCGAGGAAAATGCTGTCAGGCTTGGGTTGTCACATCCTCGGAACTTCTTTGAAACAAATGAATGCACCCATTCCCCACTCCCAACGCAAGTGACAGCCTGGCCTGCGTGGGCCACCTTCTCAGTTGTGCTTGGTGTGGGTGCGGCAGGGAAGCAGATTTCTCAGCTCCTCTGCGCCCTAGTATCCTCATCAGAAAAAGGGGGGTAGGAGTATTTTTCCTGCGTATCTTACAGGACTGTTGTGACAACTCGGGGGCTTATGTTGAAAACTACTCATGCTTAGGGCATGGTTTTCAGCCGGGTGGGCATTCTGGGAGTTAGGGCTGCCGCAGCTCCCCGGGGCCTCCTCAGACAGAAGCGCCGGGACAAAGTTCCTGTTCTCCCAGCCTCTCCAGGAGCCTTCTCAGGCACAGCGAGCGGGTGTAGCTCCTCGGTGGGGTTGACCGCAAGCCGCCCCTCTTTCCGCTCTCTCATTGGCTTTCACCTGCCAGAGGGTCGGCTGCTACGGGCCCCTCGGTCCGTCAATCAGGGCCGCCGGGCTCCGCCCCGCCCCTTCCCGGGGGTTTATAACGGGAATTCCCATGGCCCGCGCTCTGGCGTCCAACCTGCTGCAGCCGCGGCCCGGCCGAGCCGAGCCGAGCGAGCGAGCGAGCGAGCGAGCGCAGCGCGCAGAGCACACGCTCGCGCTCCAGCTCCCCTCCCCGGCGGTTCATGACCGCGCGCTCTGAGCGCAGCCCCGCCAGCCCCGCCGCCCCGCCGCCCGCAGCCGCCGGGGCCCCCGAGGCAAGGAAGGCAGGAAGGCAGGCGCGGCCGTGCGCCCCGCGGAGCCCGCGCCCCCCGCCCGCAGCCAGCTGCCCGGCCCGCCTGGCACCATGCTGCCCGCGCGCTGCGCCCGCCTGCTCACGCCCCACTTGCTGCTCGTGTTGGTGCAACTGTCCCCGGCTCGCGGCCACCGCACCACGGGCCCCAGGGTAAGTGCGCCCCCGGCCGCGCGCCCACCTGCGGAGGGAGCCTGAGGTCCCTTGCCCGCAACCCTCCGGGCCCGGGGAGGAGGGAGGGAGGTTCGCTTCACACGCCCCCCACCCTCCACCCCGCGCCCCCTCCTCCTACCACCCAGTCCTCGCCGGCTTCTGGGCGAAGTTGCTGAAATAAAAATTAATCCCATTCTCCACCCCCCAACCCCATCCTTTCTTGCAGCGCCAACTCTGCCTCCCGCCTTCCCCCCGAACTGTCACTGGTGGGTTTTCTTTCCCAGTCTCTTCTCCCAGGGCATTTTGCTCCGAGCGGGTGCCTCCTGCGTCCGAACGAGGCTGGCTCTCCGCTAGAGCGGGCTGCCCTGTTGGGCTCCGTGCTGCGCCGGGTCCGGGTCCCAGAGCGCGGGCGTTCTTGGCAGGCGGCGGGGGGCAGCTCTGCCTCCAGAGTTTTAGGTTACCCGAGAGTCACACAAGGACCTTGTGTTGTTGTTGTTTTAAAAAGCGATCGCTGCTCGTAAAACCCGCTGCAGATAATTTTAATGCTCCCCCCTGCTGGGCACGGGCCCCGTAGGAGGGGTGGAGGCAGGGGGGCGTGGGGGGGGGGTGGATGCTGTGGAGAGGAGCCGCGCAGCGTTTGAGAGTCTCTTCCCCTGGCTTCAGGGCTGGGAGGTTGAACTACTTGTTGAACCTTGGTCTGATTCGAGTCCCTGAACGATATGAAACGTGCCAATTCTGTGCACAGGACAGGCTGTCCAGGGCATTGTAAAATCTGGAACTGACCGCATTGTGTTCATTTCTGGTCTCGATTATTGCTTCTTCCCCACCCCAATTGGTTTAATGACGGATTCCGTTGCCTTAAAAAATGTACTATTAAACCACCTGGTGGCTCATTTGATCAGACTTAATCCAGCCGATCTCTGGCCAAAAAAGCAGTCTCTCAGGATAGCTGCTTGCCTCTACTGGCAGCCTGAGTGTCCCTGTGAAGGCAGCCGGCATCTTTGTGAAAACAACGCTGGCTCCTTCACTAGCGTGTGCTTTGCTGGGTATCTCCAGGCCTAGCCCCATTACCACCTGTTCAGGTTGCAGGTTCTTTATCCGTAACTCTTGCTGTATGAGAATCGTCTTTATAGCTGTTGAGTGTGGAGGAAAAAAAGCCTCGCAGAGGTTGACCAGCTTTAATGACTGCCCAGATGCCGGCTGCCGAGGTGGGGAGCCCAGCTATCACTGTGAGATCAGATTTGCAGCCACTTAGGAAAGAAAAGTGTTTGTCCCCGTGTTGGGCCGGCCTGTTCTTTTATGACCAGATGTGCAGCAGCAGCAGTTAAGGTGTGGCAGATTAGATCCAGGGCGTGTCATAAATCCCCGACAGCAGGCATTCCCGAAGCCGGGGCAAGTAAGGGCTCCGGGAGGGACTTTTATGGATGCAGATGAGGATGCCTTTTAAATGAAGCTGCTTGGTTTGATATTAGGACTCTCAGCTTTTAAAGTCCGGGGTCAGGAGAGCCACAGCTTTCCCTCCAATAATTAGGAACAGTCAAGACAGACGCAGAGCAGAGCACCCCGACTGAAATCTGGATGCCCGCCCACATGAGAGGCCCGGAGACAAATGGTGGGGGGCTCGTTTGCTGCTGGGCATGCCTAGCATCTCAAGCCATATGGCTTTCCTTCTCTGCCTCCTGAAATTGGAGGAAGCAACTTTTAGGGGAAAGCTAAGGAGTTCAGGGAAAAATAGGGACATTGATTAGGTTTCCCTCCAGCCTCTTTAGTTTAATAATTTGATAGACATGATGAAATAAAACAAGAACTGTAAATAGGGTTGTGTGTATCCCAACTGCATTCTCTCTCTCTCTCTCTCTCTCTCACACACACACACACACACACACACACACACACACACACACACACACACACGTTTAGAAAGTACCAAGGGGAAGCTGTTGTCTTGAGCATGTGGTTACTTGGGTGCATTTATGGGCAACCGTAGAGCTACCATTTAGGAACACTGGGACTAGGCACCTTCCAAGATTGCTTATGCTCATAAGAACAAGAAGGTGGGTCTTTTTAGTGCCCTTTTGCAAGTGAGTCTCAGGGAAGCTAAATGGCTTGCCTGAAACACTCACGGTGCATATGCACTTCTGGAAACCAAATCCCCGTTTATACGGATTCACAGGTGGTGTGCTTTCCCTGCCATCAGGCAGCTGCAGGAGTGCTGGGGAGGGAGCAGTGCCGTTCATGTTAGAGGAAGCGATGGCTCAGCGAGACCACACTAAACCCAGGATGCAACAGGGGAATCCGTAAGAAAGCATTCATAGTGAGCTTTGGTGTCCGAATCGCTAAAGGGCGATGTCTTTGAGTTTCAACCTATCCCCCAAGTCTCCAGCTCTCCTCTGTGGATTCTTGGTGGCCTGAGAAGTGTGGCTCTGGTTGCTAGTGGCAGTGTCATGGCAGGAACAGAAACATCTGGCTTGTTGCAGTATTCCCTTGGGCACCCCTGGGTCTCTTCTGTTAATCTTTTGAGTGACAGAGGCTTAAGGATTGGCATCTTTTCCAGCTGGCTTTCTAGGAAACGGAGAGCGTGCCCTTTCGGTTTAACTTTATCTGGCTCACTAATTGAGCTCCCTCGAGGCCTAGACCCCAACCCTTGTTCCCTTATTTGCTTCCTGCCTTCATAAAATGCCTGACGTTTGTTTGACTCTGGAAACCGACAGCTATCAAGTATCAGATTGGAGGCTATTATGTAGGAAGCACCTGATTTTTTGGTCCCTGAGTTCCGAGCAGCCCCTTGGCTACCTGGGACACTGGTTAGGATCCTTTTAATTACCAAGGAGGCAGCCATTTCTGTAATCCTGTACAATTTACTGAAACTGTTTCAGGGCAGGATAGGATGGGGGAGGGGCTCGCCCAGGCTGATGGAGTCCGGCTGATGGTAAGGCCAAGTCAACTGCTTGTCTTTGTCTAATCCTCTGTCTGCCCTGGAAGACCAGGAGCTGGGTGAGGGCGGGAACTGGGCCCATCTTCTCTACTGCTGCATCCCCAGAGCTCAGCCCGGGGCCAAGTGCCTGGTGGGGATGGGACTTTGTTGGTGTTTATGGGGAAAAAAATGCGTTCAGATATTGCATGTTTAGCAGCATTCTGTGGGTTCCACTTTCTTAGCGCTTAGCATGACCAGAGAGAGGAAATAGATTTAAGAAGTTTGAAAATAGGGAAAAAATGGGAAGGTCAAGAAGTCTGAGCAGGGAATTTGATTTCTTAGTGGTTTTATGTATATTATTCGTTCTCTCTGCTCTCGTTGGCTTGGTTTGACCTTCAAAGCCTGGCTTCCGCATTACTCACTGGGAACTTATTGCAGACTGCCCTTTTGGTGAGAATTGGTCACTCTTCCCTTCGACCAGCTCCTGTATCTGGTTCACTCGCGTGAACTAACTTTTGCGGATCCTTCTACAATGAGTGCCTTGAGATCAGGCCGGCATCTCTGTCTTCTCAGCACTAACGAGCCCCCTCAGCACATCATGCACGGTCCTGTTTAGTGAAAAGAACACACTCGCACAGAGGGCAGAATAGAGGTCTTTGTCATCGTACTGGGTCACACTGCAGAGCGTTCTGTAAATATTTGCTGAAATGAATCGGACTCTACAGTGATGGCCACGCTGGGCCCCTTGCTCTCATTTAAACTGGAAATTGGTCACTTCACAGATGGTTTTCCCCCATTCGTAGGCTTTTGTTCTTTGTTTAAAAATTAGTAAGGGTGGTGGTTATGGGAGGTTTTGGGGTGGAGAGACTGAGCAAGCAAACTTGGATGGGGCTTCGGCTCCACCCTAACCCTCTTTTCTGTCTTGCATGTGCCAAATGTGAAGCAGCTTCTAGACCGTTCCCTTCCATTTGACTAGGCTGTCTCAGTGTCTCAGTGTCTGCACCGGGGTGGGTCCCGGTGTCTGTGTAGACGCCCTTCTTATTCCTTGCGTACCCGACAAGAACCTTTCTTTTCCATCTGGGGGATTTATCCAAGATGCTACTCATGTCATAGGCAAAGAACTTGACAGAAACATTTTGATAGAGCTGACATGGGAAACTTAAAGAAACAAAATTGAGGGACAGGAAGAGGAAATAATCATCTTAGAAACTGGAGGAAATGGAAAGTGGAAAACACTTGATATTATCTCATGATCTCCCAAGGTTGAAATTCACATTTCTTATGTCCCAGCAATTCCACTCCCAGGTGCGGATGCCCAAGAGAGACTTGTGTCCAGAGGGGGATGTTCGCAAGCATGCTTGTAATACTATAAGCCTGGAAAAAGCCCAGCTGCCCATTAGTTGGAGGACAGATTAGCTGATGGCCTTGCACAGTGGAGAATTACAATAAGGCAAAACAAATGAACAACAGTGAGATGGAAAAATAGTGATGCATCTTGGTCATACGATATTAAGTACAAGAAATACACCAAAAGGTGGAGCATGTCATCTTTCATAAACTCAAAAAGAGCTAAACTCAAAGAAAAGCCCTCTTAGGAATACTGAGAGCTACAATAATGTTCTATGAAAAGGAAAGCAAGGTGACGTTACTTTTAGGGGAAGGGAGGGAAGGGTTTGAAGGTATTTGTCCATTAGTAAGGGTCAGTGGCTGATTAGGTGCAAGATGAAAGTGGGCCCCGCATAGGCCAGTGTTGAGTGTCACGAACCAAAGTTTATGACTGATTCAATTCTTGGCACCTGTGATCAGACACACAGAAAGCCCCCAGATTAGGAACTCCTAGCTTGCCTCCTTCTGTTCCCCCCTTCCAGATGTGTATGCGACCTTACCTAAAATACCACACTGGGGAGTGATGATTGGCTTTTGTTTCAATTCTTGGCCGGTTAGACCCAGAGCAGGCCCAGGCCCTGGCATAAATATCTACATCAGCTGGCCAAAGGGCTCATTTGTAAGGCTGAGTCGGCAGTGGGCAGTCTTCCCTCTCCCTTGCTCAGGGGGATCAGCCCTGTACATCTGAGTCCTCAGCCCCACAGAGGAGAAAAGTTCACTAGCGGATGCTTGGGTCAGAAGCTTTACTTGCCAGCAGCGGGTGGGGGGAGGGGGGCGGGGAGGCATGTTTCTGGTTTGATGCCTGTCTTCATTCTGGGTTCCTCCCTCACCCCCCTGGCAGAGGCTGGGGGAGGGGGAGCATGGCCCTGCTTAGCAGGTACAGGGCACCCTTTCTCTCCCGACCACATAGAGATCTATTGTTTAAGCAGCCAAGTTCCTGGCATTGCTGGCCGGGGGTGCGGGGGTGGGGGGTGTCTGTGTGGAGTCTCCCTCCTTCCTCGTTTGTCACTGCTGGGTTGTTTGGGAGAGGACAAGGGTTGAGTTGCGGATGAGAAATCGATCGGAGCTGCTTGCGAGGCCTGCCAAACAGGGTGAGCATTGTACGTACGTGCTCTGCACGCATCCAGAGTCTTGCTGAAGGGATAAGAGAATCGGATCTCCAAGAACACTCCCAGCTGCCCCATAAAGACCCCAAAGCAACAGAGGTCATTATGGCAATTAATTGGATTTCCCTTTGCATCTGACATCATTCTAAACTCAATTGCTAGATCACCAAATAATCTTACCTTTGGCAGAAATCTAAGCTTGTTAGATATGGAGCCCTGTGTACTTGCAGACATTGATTTCAGCCTCTTTTTTTGTGGGAACCAGAGTGGGGCAGACTCTGCGGAACAGGAAAGGCCCCTCTGGGAGGGAGCTGGAGCTTCGGTACAGCCCCCCACCCCCGCCGTGGGGAGGACAGTACTGAATGAGGTTCCGGAAGACCATGTGTCAGGTGCTTTGTAACTTGACCAATAATCCACACATGTGAGTAGCTCTGTCCCTCCTCCTTAAAAACCACTTCACAGGGCAGCGTGGATCTGATTCAGATAAGGGCTGAATGTTCCTTTTTTTTTTTTTTAAAGTACTGACAGTGGAGAAAAACTGGACCTACTTCCCAGAATAGTTTAGTTTTATGACTAGATAAGCATCTCTAGGAGAGTGCTGGGAGTTTTAAGTATTTTTTGTGGATGTTTATTGTGTATCTGTTCTTTTTTTTAAATTGAAATTATTTTTTGTTTGTTTAATGTTTTTTTATTTGTTTCTGAGAGAGAGAGACAGCATGGGCAGAGGAGGGTCAGAGAGAGAGGGAGACACAATCTGAAACAGGATCCAGGCATTGAGCTGGCTGTCAGCACAGAGCCCGATGTGGGGCTCGAACCCATGAACCATGAGATCATGACCTGAGCCGAAGTCGGACACTTAACTGACTGAGCCACCCAGGAGCCCCTATTGTGTATCTGTTCTTGAAGGTGTCTGCAGAGCTTCTGGGAAGAGGGCACAAAAATGGATAATAAGTCTGAGGGGTGAGGTGGAGTGTGTTGCGGAAGTCCATAAATGGCTCCCTCAGGTGCACAATGCCACGGGCCAGCCCGGACACAAAGACTTCCCATTGTCAGCAGCACTGCCCTGGAGACCTTTCTTGCCAGGATGCTAATGTCCTGTATCTGCACTGTCCAATAGTAGACACAGGTGGCTGTTGAAATTTGAGAGGCGCCTGGGTGGCTCAGTTGGTTAAGCATCCAACTTCAGCTCGGATCATGATCGTGCAGTTTGTGGGTTCAAGCCCCGCGTTGGGCTCTGTGCTGACAGCTCAGGGCCTGGAGCCTGCTTCAGATTCTGTGTCTCCCTCTCTCTCTGCCATCTCCCCTGCTCTTGGTATGTCCTTCTCTGTCTCTCAAAAAGAAATAAGCATTTAAAAAAAAAAGAGAAATTTTAAATGTGGTTAGTACAACCGAGGAACTGAATTTTTAATTAATTTGATTACAGTTAATTTAAAATTTTAATGTTACTAGCCACAGATGGCTAGTGGCTATCACCAGGTGGATATTGGTTTTTAGCCCTTGTGCCCAGCCTCACCCCCTGCTGGGTACTATCACGTGTCCCAAAGTTCGGCTTCGCGGAACTACATTGCATTTCCTAACCTCTCCTTTCCTTCCCATCTCTGTCAAAATCCTGCATATCATTTGAAAGGCTCAGAGGGCTCCGCACAGCCCTCCCAGGTTGGCCCCAAGCAGAGTTCTGTCGGCACCCTGTGCTTTGCTTTTCCCGGTGACAGTGCGCGTCTCCATCTGCCTTGTGTTGCAGCTGGCCATATGCAGGAAGGTGGTGGGGCAGCCTCAGTGCAGGCTTTGAAGGTAGAGACACCCAAGTTGGACTCTGGCTCTGCCACTGTGATCCCGAGCTAGTAACTTAACTTCCTGGGTCCTCAGTTCCCTGATTTGTCCTGTGGAGGCCATAGCACATCTGTGTCCAGGGCGGAAGGGAAGATGCTAGTGGGATGTCTTAGTTTCCTATTCATAGTCTTTTTCCCATTCCTATTCCTTCTATAACAGGTACCACAAACATTGGCTTAAATAGCACTCATTTCTGGAGATGGGAAGTCTAACGTGGGTCTCAATGGGCAAAAAAAGCAGCAGAGCTGGGTTCTTTCTGGAGGCTGTAGGGGAGAGAATCCATTTTATTGCCTTTTCCAACTTCTGGAAAGTGCCTGCATTCCTTGGCTCATAGTACCCTTCCATCTTCAAATCCAGCAATAGATGGCCAAGTCTTTTCCATGCTGCCATCTCTCTGGTTCTGACTCTTCTGTTTCCCTCCTCCCTACGTAAGGACTCTTACGATTGATTGCACTGGGTCCCTGGGACAGTTCAGATGTTCTCCTTATCTTGAGGTTAGCCGATTAGCAATCTTGATTGCTCTTTGCCATGTAATGTTGCATTATTAAGATTAGGACATGGGCATCGTTGTGGGGTCCGTTTTTCTGCTTACCACATTCATTCAGGGCCAAATACAGTGCCTGGCTTATAGAAAGTGCTTGATAAACAGGGTTCCATTACAACAATCCATGTATTAGTTTCTTTCCTTTTAGAGTGGAAGTCTCTTAATGGTTGAGTTGTTTAATTTTCTTTATAACTCCATCCTGCCCATGAACAGGTGCTTAGTAAATGTTCATTGAATAGAAGAATTTTCGATAAATGTTGATGGTTTCTTTCCTTGAAAAGATATATTGAACAGTAAAATAAGTAAACTGCAAATCAGAATATCTGATCCTGTTTGTGTAAAAAAAGACAAACAACAAAGTTGGTTTGTGTATAGGAAAATCACATAGATTGTAAGTCATGTGGTTAATGGTGACCATCATAGGGATGTTCCATTTCTATGAGATGTGTTTTAGGAATTATGAAACTAGTTTTGTTTATAATGGGCATTTTTTAATTTTAGAGGACAAAGATAAAGATTAAAACATGGACAATTTAGAAAAAAGTCCCAAACCTGTCTCAATCCAGCCCAGATCCCCTTGGATTCAGTCAGCTACATCTGACAGTCAGCCTGTGCTTATGTTGTGTTATTTTCAGGTTTAGTAACTACTAATACCAGGGCTCCTTTTCATTTTCAGCAGAGCAGGCTTTGAACTCAATCTGCTTTAAAGGAGAGTTTCCAATTAACCTTAGCAGGACATAAGTGTAAAATGTACTGACTGCTGCTGGTGGGAATATAAATTTGCATGATCCCTTTGTAACATTGACCTTTTAATTTTACTCTAGGATACGCCCCAGAGAAATGTGCTTAAAGGTATGCCAAGACCCATGTGTAAGGACATTCATAGCAGCATTGTTTGGTAGCAAAAAAAAAAAAAAAAAAAAAATTGGAAACCAGACAAATGCCCATCAATGGGAGACTAGAATTATGGTATATATAAGGGGTAGAATACTACACAGTACCGAAAATGGCTAATCTAAAGCTATACTCAATTGTGGGTCAATTTCATCGTCAAAATGTTGAGTGAAAAAAAGCAAAATGTACAAGAACACATACATTATATGTGTTCTTGTATATATACATACTTGTATATGTGTTCTTGTATATATATATATACATATGTATAGATATATATATATACAAAGGACGAAGGCATACAAAAATGATGCATTGTTTAGGAGTGCATGCCTATATAAAAAATGCGTGAGAAAATGAAGGGCAATGATAACTCTGAACCTCAGTTTACTGGTTACTTAGGTGTGAGGGCAAGAGGGTGAGGGACACATCGGAGGGGATGTGGAAAGCTCCCATTGAATCAGCAATGTTTTCCGTTTTTAAAGTGGGAGGGAAGGACATGGGTTTCTAAACTCTGTTTTGTATGCATTACATAATACATAATAACATTTTCCAGAAAAGATAAAAATGTATTTGGGTACACTGCAACAAAGTGTTAAGAGCAAACCGTACAATCGATGCTTCTTTGAAGGATCCTCTGCTCCAAGCTGCTGATCACGCTTTTCCTTTCCCCCTGAAGAACATGTTCGGGGACAGTCAACCGAACATAGAGCCTCCCCTGCCTCGTCGCGTTGCTGGCCGCCTCCCTCCTGCCCTCCGGAGGCCCTGCAGTCACGCGTGCCCACAGCCCAGGGCCTGATGCGGGTGTGCTTCCTTCCCCCTCGCTGCTCGCCGCTGCCCTTCCCCCCCACCTGGTGTCCTTGCTGTCCCTGGGTGGGACATGAGGGACAGGGTAGGGTAGGAATGAGGTTGATCGTTTTCTCAAATTTATTGGTCATTCGTTTAGGGTTGCCAGAGTTGACAAGTAAAAATACGAATACAAGATTACCTACGTTGTAAAGTGCATGAATTTGAATAATGTAATTGAATATTATAAGGTAAAATAATATGTCATAGAAATTTGCATTCAGATAAATAGCAAGTAATGTTTTAGTGTAAGTATGGCTCAAGTAAAAACTTATTTGTTATTTACCTGGAATTGTTAGTCTGTCTTAAAATTTGTTTTAATGTTTATTTTTGAGAGAGACAGAGAGACAGAGTGTGAGTAGGGGAGGGGCAGAGAGAGAGGGAGACACAGGATCCAAAGCAGGTTCCAGGCTCTGAGCTGTCAGCACAGAGCCCTATGTGGGGCGCAAACCCATGAACTGTGAGGTCATGACCTGAGCCAAAGCTAGACACTTAACAGACTGAGCCACCAAGGTGCCCCTGTTTGTTTGTTTTTTAATGTTTGTTTATTTTGAGAGAGAGAGAGAGAGAGAGAGCGAGCATGCATGTGTTTGCGTGAGGGGCAGAGAGGTGGGGGGGAGAGAGAGAGAGAGAGAGAGAGAGAGAATGAGAATTCCAAGCAAGCTCCAGGCTAACACCACAGAACCCGACATGGGGCTCGAACTCACGAACCATGAGATCATAACCTGAGCTGAAGCCAAGAGTCAGATGCTTAACCACTGAGCCACCCAGGTGCCCTGGAATTATTTGTTGTACTTCTGAAATTCAAATTTAACTGGGTATCTTGTATTATATCTGGCAATCCTACATTAGCTCCTTTTCTTTTGAGAATCATCTCTCCAGATTTTTGCTAATTTTTAGAACAAGGGTGGTAATTTTTTCCCCTGCCTCACTGGCTGACTTGACAGAGGTTGTTTATTTATTTATTTATTTATTTATTTATTTATTAATTCTAAGGATATTAATCTGTTTTTCTCTCATGTCTGGCAAATGCCTTTCATTATGATAAGACAGTGGTTTCAATCTACTCAATTTTACATCTTTATGTAGCTAATATGTCATCATGGTTTCTGTCTTTCGTATCAGGATGAGAAAGGTCTACCCCTGCTAAGATTGCAGAAATTAAGGTGAATAAGTTTCTAAAGGTGCACAAGCAGTGTGATATACATCACACTGGTCATCCATTTAATATTTAATAAGGATTTATATAGTATTTTCTGTGAATTAAACTTCTTTTTAAAAAAAAATTTTTTTTAATGTTTTTATTTATTTCTGAGAGAGAGAGAGAGCACACATGAGCAGGAAGGGTCAGAGAGAGAGGGAGATACAGAATCTGAAACCGGCTCCAGGCTCTGAGCTGGCAGTCAGCACAGAGCCCGACGCGGGGCTCGAACCCATGAACTGTGAGATCATGACCTAAGCTGAAGTCGGACGCTCAACAGACTGAGCCACCCAGGCGCACCATGTGAACTAAGCTTCTTAATGTAACCCTATGGAAAGAGCACTTGTCTTGTATTTCAGAAATTCCCAGTAATATTTGGAAAGAAGATGTGTCAACTGAAAGTATTTGATCTAAGGTAATTACTTGGGGGAAATTTATATAGAGTGTTACTTTGGGTAAGCAGACTCTCCTGGAAAAGACACCAGGATTTTGGCAATAATTTGGACTCTCCTTCACCTTTGGATTCGTTCCACTTATTTAAAAAATGTTTCCTGGGGCGCCTGGGTGGCCCAGTCAGTTAAGCGTCCAACTTCAGCTCAGGTCATGATCTCATGGTTCGTGGGTTCGAGCCCCGCATCGGGCTCTGTGCTGTCAGCTAGCTGTTTCAGATACTGTGTCTCCCTCTCTCTCTGAGTCTCCCCTGCTCACGCTGTCTCTCTCTCTCAGAAATAAATAAACATTAGAAAAACAAAAAATAAAACATGTTTCTTTATTATAAAAACTTTCAACTGTGTACAGAAGAGGGGAGAGTAGTTTGACGAACCCCATGGATGCTCACACGGAGTCAAGAATGCACGACTCCTGGCCAGTCTCATCTCTTCCACCCACCCTCCCAGGCCCCTGTTCAGATTATTTTGCAAGTCCAGACATTATATTTTTATCATCTGTAAATATTTTTAGATATATCTGTAAAAGATAAAGACGTTAAAAGAAACCTAACCACATACCATATCACAACCAAAGAATACTAATTCTTTAATTCAGATATTTCTCATATTTTGACAGTGGGCATTTGGCCACTTTGCTTTTTTTTTTTTTAATTTTTTATGTTTTATTTATTTCTAGGAGAGAGAGAGACAGCGTGAGCAGGGGAGGGTCAGAGAGAGAGGGAGTCACAGACCGAAAGAGGCTCCATGCTCTGAGCTGGCAGTCAGCACAGAGCCCGACGCGGGGCTCGAACCCACAACCGCGAGATCATGACCTAAGCGAAAGTCGGACGCTTAACCGACTAAGCCACCCAGGCGCCCCCATGGCCACTTTGCTTTTTCGAAAGCCCTGAAATAGTCCCAGTTTTTACTACTTGACAGAAATCCCAGGAGGATTTTTACCTTTATAGAAAGGAGGCAGAAAGCAAAAGTAGTGTTTAGCGTTTGTTTTGTAGCAAGCCCTCCTTTCCCGGGAGCCACGCTCAGTGGCATCTGAGCATTAAGCTGCCAGAACTTTGAACTCTGTCTGTGAGCATCTCCGTTTATTCCGTGTATCTATTAGCAAGATGTGTCCTAAGGTATCAGAAAAGCCTGAGAGGTTATTTTTTGGGTCTGGGAATGCTAATAAACATTTCCATGTAAATTAATAGTAATTGCTTCTTCACTTTATGCCTTTTCTGTTTCTGAGATATTTCATAGGAAGGCTCTACTTTGAGATAGCAGGGGAAACCTGTATAATATAACCCAATCGACATACAAGTCTCCCTGATTATCTCTTAGATATGGTTTTATATTTGTTTGAATCAAGATCCAAATAAGGTCCACATATTGGTTAATCTGTGTCTTAAATCTTTTTTAATCTATGAATTTCTCCTCTACCTCCTTTTTACTTTCTAATTTAGTTTTGAATAAACAGGTTGTCCTAGGGTTTTCTACACTACATTTTATTGACTGCATTCCTGTAGTGTTGTGTAACATGTTCCTCTATCCCTTTTATTTCTTTTAAAGTGATAGGTGGCTCTAGAGAATTGATCAGATACAGATTGGACATATATTTTTTTTGGCATGTATACATCATGGGAGTTGGTGTGTACTTCCATCATGAGGCACATAACATCTGTGATATTAGCATCATTTGGGGATCCATTAATTTATTAGGAGTTGTCACTGATTTAAAAAAAATGTTTATTTACTTATTTTGAGACAGAGACAGAGAGTAAGAGAGAGAGGGGTAGAGAGGGAGGGAAAGAAAGAGAATCCCAAGCAGGCTCCACACTGTCAGCATAGAGCCCAATGTGGGGCTCAAACTCACAAACCCTAAGATCTGAGCTGAAATCAAAAGTCGATGCTTACCGACTGAGCCACCCAGGTGCCCCAAGTTATCACTGATTTTTAAACAAATAACAGTTAAGCTGTAAAGGACTTCTGGCTTTTGTGTGGCATTGCGATCTTTCTTGGCTCTGGTGTGGCCAGCAGAGAAAGCAGCTTAGGTGCCAGTGTTCTCTTTTCCACAGTGACCTCCTGACCGGGAGGCTGTGTGTGACTGCAGAGCCCTGAGAGGGATACATACTCTGCCCTGAGTTCTTGGTCGGTGGCCTAGGAAGGAGAATCTTCTTGGCTTCTAGCAGAAGCAGTAAGAGCATGAACTGGTTTTACTCTCCAGTGCTAATCAAAAGGCATTTAAAGTATAATTGTAGATCAATTTGTGTATGATCTTTGGCGTGTACACATCAGTTGGGAGTGTATATTATTATAAGAACTGATACCACATTTTGACCTGGCTTACCCAGTGAAGGTACAAGGTGGGTGTCAGGATTGGTTTGATTCAGCAGCTTATTAATGTTGTCACACATCCCTCCTCTGCCTTTTGTGTTGTCTTTATGTTTCTCCTCTCTGCCTTGTGTGTTGTCTGTTTAATTTCAAGCATGGCTTTTCATGCTGGCAGAATTGCTGCAATGATTCTATACTTCTTATCAAAACATCTGATTTTTTAGAAAACAGAAGAGAGAGTTGACTTCAAGTAGCCCTTTCCGAAGATGGACAACCTTCATTCCTAGATGACATCAGAAAATTTTGGCTGTTAGCTTGTCCACCTAAATTGGATCAAATGTCCATTCTTTTAACCAATCCCTTCCGCCGGGAGACTGTCATGCTGTGCATACCTTAGGTCTAGATTCCTTAGGGCAGTTGCTGCGGTGGGGTAGGAGACAGGATACGCATTTCTGGCATGAGGGGTCAGGTCATTCCTCTTCCCCCCAACCCTCCAACCCCCCAACCACATGACTGCACAAGTGGGGGAGTGAGAAGGATGGGAGGGCAACGAACTCAGTGTCCATTTGGGGATTTGTAGTATTTGTAACCGGCAGAGTGGTGGGGTAGGATGTCTGATGAGAAGTGTGCTGGGCTTCGATGGTCCCAGCCCAGCAAATGGGGAGCTCTCCTAATACTGTGAGGTTGATTCCTTCCTCTATTAGAGGGAGACTGCATGGCTACGCGCATAGACGTTCTGAGATTGGGAGCTGATAAGAAAAAGGGAACCTAAGAACAATTTGGACACTTTCAGGGTAGAATGAATAGGACAAATGAAGATGATTCCAGAAGGCCCCCCAAATGAGAGAGGCATGATGGCCGAGTCCTACTGTGGGAAGGAATCTCAGGGACACCTTGCTTTTATGCATGGGTTAAGACCTGTCCCCAGCCCACACAGCCAACCAGGGGCAGAGCCAGAGCTAAAACCCAGGTCCCTGCCTTCTTTGTTCAGCCTGTGACTTTCACATTTAAAGATGCCCTGGAGAACTTGGGAAACTGGCAAAGGTCTAGCCAAGGGGAGGAAATAGTTTGAATTCTAGTAGAGGATTGTATTTCTGAGTTGCCTTTGGCCAGTTCACCAATTTCCATGTGGCCCAAAACTCAGGACGTGTGGAATCTTCACATCCTTGCCATCTGACTGTTGGTGTTATCATATCTTCCATTTCATAGGGTGCTGGTTTCTCAGCCCCGAAAAGAGACAGATTCCTGGTTTCAGCACATGCTGAAAGTTTTAGGTAGAAATGTGTAGCAGAGCCGACAGAACATGTAGCCAGTGATACAATTTGAAGGAATAAAGGCTGAGCTTGGTGTAAGACTCTTACTGCTTGTTAATAGCAATTCAATCAGTGCAGACGTATGCAGAGTCACATGGCAAATGGTCTGCATTACAGGAGGCATGTTTTATGGTTGGCGCATTATTTTCCTGGGAGGGCTTTTTAAAATTTGTTGAAGAGGGTTTGTATTTGTATTTGTTGAAGAGGATTTGAAAGTGCCTAGCTACTTGAATGGACGCTTTCCCCCGCCTCTCTGGCAGTGACTTCAGAAAACCTTAGTGCAGACCTGGGGCTTCACTGGCCCAGACGACCTGAAGGTATGGGCTGTAGAAGACTGGATGCATCATTACTATCCGTCTTGACTTCTCTTTGGCTTTGAGGATCACGTACCCCCTTGTGATGGTATGCTGTTACAAATTCTCTCCATCAAGGCAGAGCCTAGTAAAAGACAGGACCCACAGCCTGGGCCCCATCTACTGCTGATTCCTAGCTTCTACCTTTTCTTTCCTTAGAACTACACCTACCTTGAGAATGAAATGCATCTCCCGATCATTGCGGGGTGGTGAGAGAGGTCTGAGCCATGGCCCTCCGATGAGCTGTCAGCTTCCTTGCCCATCACGAGGGCAGCATAGCACAGCGCTTTGGGGCCAAAGAGACCTGGATTAAGTCTAAAGCCCAGTGCTTTCTTGCCATGTATTCTTGGGCAGATTAAGCTCTGAGCTTCAGCTCCCTCTTCTGTATATTGAAGATCTCATCTACCTCATTGGATCATTGTGGACCTTAAATGAAATAAAGGCAAGCTGCTCAATAAATAATAACTATTCATAAAAATAATGACTGTAACAGGAAAACGTGAGAGATTCATATAAGGACCCAAATGGTTTTGTTTCCCTTAGTTTTCCTCCTTGGAATTAAAGCTACAAAGCCCATCAATATGTGGAAGATTTCAAATCTGTGGTTCTATTACCCTTTGTTTAAAATGAAACTAGATTGTGTGTGTGTGTGTGTGTGTGTGTGTGTGTGTGTGTGAAATAAAATTCATATCCTTTCCCAATCAGACACAGGTCAGGAGGACTCTCTCAAATGAAGGAAGGATGCTGTTGGGTGTGATCTTTCTCCATTTGCTGTGTGACCATTTCTTCTCCCCCAGGCAACTAGATACACCTACTTCCTGAAATCTTCCTTCATTTTCTCTTTCTCTGGATGGGAGGTTGTTTTCCTGAGTTTAGCATCTGAAGGAAGCTTGAGTGAGCCTGATCACCTTTCCTTTTCTCTGTAAAACTATGGGAGGCAGAGTTGCTATTAGGAGAGAGCTGGAAAGCCATGCCTGTGTGCCCTCCTACCTTCTGGGCTCCGGGGTCAGGCTGGTGACTGCTCAGTATGTTCCCAGATTGGGTCCCCAAGCCACTGTCCCCAGGAGCCAGAAGAATGGGGCCTGATTTCTCTGGAGCTCCTCCTCCTCTATTCCTGAGCCAGCCTTTTCCCTTGGCCTGGGTTGGAAAGCAAAGGCCGGCAGGGTCTGTGGATGGGCCCACACCCGGTCCTCCAGGCTGCTTTTAGAACAGCATTTCAGAAAGGAAGACTCCTGGCTGGTCGCATGGCTTCCTAGGGTGGATTAGACCATCGATGTACACGTTGTCCCCCTTCTAAATAGTTTATTATTTTTTTTAAATTTTATTTTAGAGAAAGAGAGAGAGAGAGTAAGCGCGTGAGTGGGCGAGAGGGGCGCAGGGGGAGAGAGAAGGAATCCCAAGCAGGCTCCACACTCAGTGTGGGATGTAGGGCTGGATCCCATAACCCTGGGATCATGACCTGAGCTGAAATCAAGAGTCAGATGCTCAGCCGACTGAGCCACCCAGATGTGCCTTCCTTCTAAGCAGTTTAAATTGATAATTGATATATTTGGACTATTGACATTTAAAGTGATTACCAGTATAGTTGGATCAATATCTACCATATTTGTTTAGTTTTCTATTCCTTGTTCATCTTTTTGGTTCCTATTTCTGTCTTCCATTCTTTTTCTACCTTTGTGCTTGTAATTGAGTATTTTATGTGATTCTATTTTCACTCATTTTTCACCTGCTCAATTATACTTCTTTAAAACTTTTTTAGTCGTTGCCTTAGTACATTGGAGTCCAGGAGCTTCCAAAGAGTTGGATTGCTAGTTGGATTGCTCCATTAACCATGTTTGCCTCTTCTGTAACTGGGGGCTTTGGATGTGAGCACAGCCCTAGGGAGGGACGTTGTGATTCATCCTCTCATTCATTTATTCATTGATGAGTTGGCCTTTGGTAGGGCTGTAGGAGGCAAGACGGAAATTGTTTTGCATCTGATCTAGAAAAACCACCAAGTTAAAAGACAAAACATTGTGATTCCTATCAGGGAGGGGTGTCTTTAGGACCAATGTGACAAATGTCCGAGACGCTTTTGCTGGATGGAAGAATTGTGCAAGTACTCATTGCAAAAGGCTTTGTCCTAATTCTTTGTTTTTCACATGCACAACAAGTTGTTCAGTGGTCAGTGGTACCACCCCGCTGGGAAACTGGGGCTTGTCAGCTGGCAAAGTTGCGTGATGTGTCCGGAGTGACAAATTCAGTGCATTCTGTGGCGGTTCTTTGCCCAGTCATCATCCTGAGAAGCCCATTATAGTAAACATCTGTTGTAATATCTATTCTCTCTTTTCCGGTAATAAAATCTCTACTTTCTTTAGGAGGAAAACCCCTCCCTCACTCTCAGTCCCCATGACTTAGGTGATCTGATCCTACTTTCCAGTCACAGGGTGGGTGTGTGACCTGGGCTTTGTCAATCAGTGTGTGCATTCACCCAGGTCAGGATGCTCCTGTGACCCACACTGGACCAATGAATTCAGGCGTGGGACCCTGTGGTGCAACTACTAGGGAGAAGCTCTGGGGTTGGGACACTGTGAGGAGGAAGGGCCATGGTGGTTGCAGGTCCCTCAGTCACTATGAATGAAAAGCTTGCCTGAGAATATGTCAACATAGAGCAAAACGAAGGTAAGCGAGGAAGGAGACTGGTTTCTGATAGTATATTGTGAGCATCTGGATGTAGCCACACTGAAGTTCCTTTGAATCTTCCATTATATGGGCCAGTAACTTCCTGTGATAGAGTCAATATGGCCACAGTTTCTTTGTGACTTCTTTCATCAAGGGGTGGAGTCTGTTTCCTCATCCCTTGAACTTGGGCTGGCCTGTGACTTGCTTTGCCTCATGGAAATTGGTGGGAGCAACACTGTGTGAGTTCTGGACACTGGGCCCCAAGGAGTCTTGAAGCTAATGCCTTTGGACCTCTGTCCCAAGGCCACCATGTAAGAAAGCCAGTCTACTAGGGGACAAGGGTGCATGTATAGGAGAACTGAAGCACCAGTCACGAGTGCCAATTACCTAACATGCCCTTGAGACCATTTTGGACCTTCCAGCCTAATTGACCTTCCCACTGAATGTAGCTGCATGAGGGAGCCCAGGTAAAGCCAGCAGAGGAAATTCTCAGTCTGTCCACAGCATCAGTAATTGTTATTTTAAGCCACTAAATTTTGGAGTGGGTTGTTACACATCAATGAATAGCTAATACTCCTCTTTTGGCTTAAGTCAGTCTGATTTTATTTTATGTCATTTGCAACAGAGACTGCCTTGCAGCCGTTCTGACTTGTACACTTATGCAATACACTGAACCTTACCAGAAGTGTACCTTTTTCAGAACTTCTTCCTACCTGTGCCACGGGGCCAGCCGCCTCCATCTACATCTTCACTTGCCAGATGTGCACACGTGAGCTCACTCGGTGGAGTCCATTTCTTCCTCATGTTTGTATAATGTATCTGAAATGTAGTGCCACTGTGCCCAAAGAGGTGGCTTTCTCCAGCAGCTGCAAGTGTAGGGAGACCATTCATCAACTTGTCTTTACTGGTCACTTATGTGACTTGACGCTTGACATTCCTCCACCTCACTGGAGGAAGTTCTCTCCAAGATGACTTCTTGAAGTTGTAGTTCCTTTTTATAGACTCTCACACATGACTTCTGGGGTTTCTGGTCTGTCCTTGAAATGCCTAGAAGATGTGAAGCATCAGTGATTTGAGAGTAAGGAACGTATTAGAGACAGTGAAATAGCACAGTCCCTACAATTGGACATATGTAGGTTCCAAGTCTGGCTCTGATACCTGTTAGCTGAGGGCCTTGTGCAATTGCTTAATCATCTGAATTTGGCTAACTTATAGCTACGATGGGAGATAATAATCCTACTTTATAGGTTTCTGGTGCCCATTCTGTGAGGGAAGGCGTGGGGAGCGCCTGGCAGGCAGTGTTGGCAGCCCACATTTAGCAGCGGCCTTCAACATTGTTTCTCTTCTTGAAGGCAAAGTATCACAGAACATACTTTTTCCCCTCTCCCTTTAGTTCATTGTTAACACTAAAAGGAATCATGCATTGTTTGGTTTGGAATCAAGATTATAATGGGCTGTCTTTAATAAAGAGAATTTTTCTGATAGCATATCTGTTTATTGCTTTTAAAGTATGATGCATATAATCATGATGATCAGAACGGTAATGATATAGGGGCCCCTAGGTGGCTCAGTCAGTTGAGCGTCTGACTTCAGCTCAGGTCATGATTTTATGGTTCAGGAGTTTGAGCTCCAAACTGGCTCACTGCTGTCAGTATAGAGCCTGCTTCAGATCCTCTGTCCCCCTCTCTCTCTGCCCCGCCCCTGCTCTTGCTCTCTCTCTCAAAAAAATAAACATTAAAAAAAAGATGGTGATAACAAACTGAGGGCTAATGGGGGTGGGGAATAGGGGCAGAAGGGGGATGGGCATGGAGGAGGGCACTTGCGGGGATGAGCCCTGGGTATTATATGGAAACCAACTTGACAATAAACTATTTAAAATAAAAAAAAAGAGGGGCGCCTGGGTGGCTTAGTCGGTTAAGCGTCCGACTTTCGCTTGGGTCATGATCTCGCGGTTCGTGGGTTCGAGCCCCGCGTCGGGCTCTGTGCTGGCTGCCAGCTCGGGGCCTGGAGCCTGTTTCAGTCTGTGACTCCTTCTCTCTCTGACCCTCCCCTGCTCACGCTCTCTCTCTCTCTCCTAGAAATAAATAAAAACATTAAAAATAAAATAAAATAAAATAAAAAAAAGAAAAAAGATGGTGATGATATAAGCAACTTACAGCATCATGTGATAATATATGTAATAAAAATATGCTAATGATGAGAAGGGGTGCTATGGCAACATATAGAAAAGAATGGCTAAAATTTTTCCAGGAGCAGCATCGAAGAAGTCCCACTTGATCTAGGTATTTAACACTGAGTCGGAGTTCCCATAGCAGGGATTGGAGTGGAATTTCCAGGCAAAAGCATGGAGGTATGAGAGAGTGGTATGTTCTAGAGATTGCAGGTAGTTCAGTATGCTGTGATATGGGGTGATTGTGAAGGAATGGAAGGAGGGAGGCTGGACAGAGAGGTGGCAGCCAATCTTGAGGGACAACACCCTATATGCTAAGGAGTTGAACTTGGTACTGTAGATAGTAGGCCATTGTTGGGGGACTTTAAGCAGGGGAGTGACATAAAAGTCCAGGCAGTGAAGAGTTTATAGAGGTGCAAGACTAGAAGTGTGGGGCCAGTTATGAACTAATTACAAAAGCCCATCCAGGCATGATGAGGATCTCAGTTAAGGTTGTCATGACTCTGGGAGGGTGGATGGACTAAAGAGGCCAGCAGTGCTAGGAGTTGGTGGCCAATTGGATGTGCTGTGGTTGAGGGTGAAAGGGAGAAATCAAGGATGCCTATTTGTTTTCTTACTTAGATTTCAGAACTTAGGTGGTGCCACAAACCACATGGGGGCACAGGAAAAGAAGCAGACTTGGTGCGGGACAAGGAAGGACTGTTTTGGACTTACTGAATTTGAGGCATCTTGAGAAACCCTGGTGAAACTATCAGAACAGCTTCTAGATGAGCTGTAGACTGAGCAGCTACCAATGTGTAGAAGAGAGTTAAAGCCATGGGTGTGAATAAAGTTGTCCAGGGAAAATGTGTGATCAAGTTCTGGATGATGCTACCACTAACCTGGGCAAAGAAGAAAAGCCATGGGAGAGAACAGTGGCAGACCACATTTTCCAAAGATGACTGTAACAATATTCTCTATCCTATAGACTTTTTTTTTTTTTTTCCTGTGTGCCAGTGCCATTCCCCCTAGAGAAGGGAGGGTCTATGTCCCTTTCCATGATCTGGGCACCCTTGTGACTCCAGTAGAGGTGATGTTGGGTGACTTTCAAGATTAGGTAATAAAAGAAAATGTAGTTTCCACTAGTATCCTTAGAACATTCTGCTTTGGAGCCCTGAAAACCTGAGGTTGCCATGTTTTGGAGAACTCAGGCCATGGGGAGAAGCTATGTGTGGATGTTTCAGCTAACAGCTCTAGCTGAAGTCCCCACCGACATCCAGCGTCAAGTGCCAGATGTGTGGATGAGGACCCCACCAGATTTTCCCTGGCCCCAGCTGTACATTCACCCAAAACTTTTGAGTCCTTCATGAAGCACAGAAAAGCCATGCCCACTGTGCCCTTTCCAAAATCCTGACCAACAGAATCTGTGAACATGACAAAATTATTGCTTTAAGTTGCTACATTTTAGGATGTTATGGCCTGGGTTTGTGTCTCCCACTAAATTCATAGGTTGAAATCCTAATCTCTCATGTGATGATATTAGGAGAAGGGGCTTTTGGGAAGTGATTAGGTGATGAAGGCAGAGCCCACATGAATGGGATCAGTGTCCTTATAACTGAGACCCTGGTGAACTCTCTCTCTCCCCTTCTACCATGTAAGGATACTGTGAGAAGACAGTTGTCTATGAACCAGGAAGCAGGCTCTCACTGGACACCAAATCTGCTAGCACCTTCCTCTTGGACTTGAAGTTCTCCAGAACCGTGAGAAATAGATGTTTGCAGTTTAAGACAGCAGTCTGGCATTTTTGTGGTGATAACCCAAACTGACAATGGCATGGGACAATATACTACGTGGTAATAGATAGACAGATAACCAGGACAGGGACAGCAAGGACGAGTCAAAGGAGTTGCAAGCTACTGGAGAGAGGAAGAGAAGCCTAAGAAGAGGTCCAGATGGCTAACACATAGGAGGTGTCCAGTGGGTTTGGCCACCAAGAAACCACTGGCCGCTCCAGCAGGAGCACTTTCAGTGCATCATGAAGGCCCAAGTCAGAAGGCCATGGAGGAGAAATGTGAAAACGGAGCGCAGGCCACTTTTTCAACAATCTTGCCCATGAAGCCCGAGACAGGAAGGATACGAGTTAGATGGAGATGTGGGGTCAAAGAATTTTCTTTGAAGATAGTAGGTAGATCTTTTTTTGGAAGATCAGTAGGATAGCTCCTTACTGAGCGGAGTGAGAGGTGAGAGATGCAGAAATGGCGCAAGGTTTTGAAGGAGACGGGGAGGTTGGTTGAGAACCACCACCCTTATGAAGAAATGGTCTTGAACAACCTTTGGTGAAGAGGAAAGGAGGTTGAATGGGTGGTGGTGGAGATAGTTTCTGAGGCTGGGAGTCATAATTGCTTTTACTTTGGTGGCTGCCATGAGGTACTTGGTGGAATAAACATTGGCTTAGAATTCGGGGATTGACAGCCACAGGAAGCAGTACTATTCCATTTCATGTCTTACCATTGAGAAATTGTATTATTGCTTTGATAGCAAAACTTAGGCAACTTCGCTGTCTATAAAAGGTAAAATCTATCACAAGAAATCTTATATATCTTTTTTGCTTCTACTATGATTAAGAAATTATTTCTATAAAAAAAAAAAAAAAAAAAAAAAAAAGAAATTATTTCTATTACATCCTTAACTGATGACCTATTTTCTTAAGTACATAAGTGATTGATTACTGAATGTAATTTTACCTTTCTAAAATGTCTACTCATTGGTCCTAGATCTCCCTTCAGAGCTACACAAAACAGTAGACATCCAGGGTTACCTGCGTGGCTCAGTTGGTTAAGCGTTCAACTTCAGCTCAGATCATGATCTCACAACTTGTGAGTTCGAGCCCTGTGTGGGCTTTGTTCTGACAGCTCAGAGCCTAGAGCCTGCTTTGGATTCTGACTCCTCTCTCTGCCCCTCCTCTGCTTGTACTCTGTCTCTCTCTCTCTCTTTCAAAAATCAACATTAAAGTATTTTTTTTTTTAAAGAAAGTAGCTGAGTAAGTTTTAGCACAGATCTATGTCACAGTCTATAAAAATGGCCTTGTGTTTGTGACACAGATAAGTTCCCAATGGATTTAGTATGGGGAAAAAAAGGACTTTAAAACAGTATTTGTTGTATTATAGAGTCCCATTTTGTAAATGTAAATATGCGTAAAGCAACGAGTACATATTAAAAAGTTAAGTGTTTCTTTTCCTCAGGGTGGGGGAATTATGGAGACTTAAAAAAATTTTTTTTTGCAGTGTTTCTCAATTCCCATGGTGTAACTATTCCCATGGTGGCTGATTTCTTTTTTTTTTTTTTTTTAAGTAAATTTATTTATTTAAATTCAAGTTAATTAACATAGAGTGTAGTATTGGTTTCAGGAGTAGACC
Source organism: Proteles cristata cristata (assembly GCA_017311185.1). Lineage (NCBI taxonomy): Eukaryota > Metazoa > Chordata > Mammalia > Carnivora > Hyaenidae > Proteles > Proteles cristata. The sequence goes on from JAESUZ010004260.1 coordinate 474,705, forward strand.
CCGGTGATTCATCACTTCCATATAACACCCAGTGCTCATCCCAACAAGTGCCCTCTTTAATGCCCATCACCCCATTAGGCCATTCTGCCACCCTCCTCCCCTCTAACAACCCTCAATTTGTTCTCTGTATTTAAGAGTCTCTTATGGTTTGCCTCCCTATCTGTTTTTATTTTATTTTTACTTCTCTTCCCCTATGTTCATCTGTTGTGTTTCTTTAAAAAAAATATTTTTTAGGGGCGCCTGGGTGGCTTAGTTGGTTAAGCGTCCGACTTTCGCTTAGGTCATGATCTCGCGGTTCGTGGGTTCGAGCCCCACGTTGGGCTCTGTGCTGACTGCCAGCTCAGAGCCTGGAGCCTGTTTCAGTCTGTGACTCCCTCTCTCTCTGACCCTCTCCCTGCTCATGCTGTCTCTCTCTCTCTCTCTCTCCTAGAAATAAATAAAACATTAAAAAATGTTGAGCCTGATGTGGGGCTCAAGACCATGAACTGTGAGATCATGACCTGAGCTGAAGTTGGACGCTTTACTGACTGAGCCACCCAGGCGCCCCATCTGTTGTGTTTCATAAATTCTACCTGTGAATGAAATAATTTGATATTTGTCTTTCTCAGACTGACTTATTTCCTTGGCATGATATGCTCTAGTTCCATCCACATTGTTGCAAATGGTGAGATTTCATGTTTTTTGATTGCCAAATAATACTCCTGTGTGTGTGTGTGTGTGTGTGTGTGTGTGTGTGTGTGTGTGTATGTGTGTACACACCACATCTTCTTTATCCATTCATCAGTTGATGGACATTTGAGCTCTTTCCATAATTTGGCTGTTGTCGATAGCATTGCTATAAACCTTGGGGTGTGTGTGCCCCTTTGAATCAGCATTTCTGGATATTTTGGATAAATAACCTAGTAGTACAATTGCTGGTCATAGGGTAGTTCTCTTTTTAATTTTTCTGGAGCCTCCACACTGTTTTCCAGAGTGGCTGCACCAATTTGCATTCCCACCAACAGTGCAAAAGGGTTCCTCTTTCTCCACATCCTTGCCAACATCTGTTGTTTCCAGAGTTGTTAATTTTAGTCACTCTGACAGATGAGAGGTGGTATCTCATTGTGGTTTTGATTTGTATTTCCCTGATGATGAGTGATGTTGAGCATCTTTTCTGTGTCTGTTGGCCATCTGGATGTCTTCTTTGGAAAAGTGTCTATTCATGTCTTTTGCCCATTTCTTCAATAGATTATTTGTTTTTTGGGTGTTGAGTTTGGGAAGTTCTTTATGGATTTTGGATACTAAGCCTTTATCGGATGTCTTTTGGAATTATTTGACCCATTCCATTGGTTACCCTTTAGTTTTGTTGATTGTTTCCTTTGCTGTGCAGAAGCTTTTTATCTTGATGAGGTCCCGATAGTTCATTTTGCTTTTGTTTCCCTTGCCTCCAGAGACATATCTAGTAAGAAGTTGCTGTGGCCAAGGTCAAAGAGGTTACTGCCTGTTTTCTCCTCTAGGATTTTGATGGTTTCCTGTCTCACATTTAGGCCTTTTATGCATTTTGAATTTATTTTTGTATATGGTTTAAGAAAGTAGTGGGATTAATGAGGAGACTTTCCACTTTCTTTGTTTAAAAGGAGCATGCATTTCTTGTGTGTGTAAATACAATTAGTAAGAATGAAGCAGCCACTGAATCTGTCTGTTCATTTCAAATGGGAAAGTTGGCCAATAGCATTGTTCAGTTATCTATAGCAAGAAGGTAAGTCCTAGCTGTTAACTTCCCTGACATTTCACCCCCTTGAATGAGGCCACACCGCACCTTCCTGATGGCGCTGGTCAGAGGGTGGTGGGAACATGACAGACTCCTACCACAGGACAGTCTGCATTTAAACCGAGAAAAGGAAAGAACACAACCACACCCCTGAGAATCTGCTTCCAGCACAGTGTGGGCCTGAGCCTCAGCATCTATTCTGTTCTCTTTCTCATCTGGCCTCTGTCCCCTTTCTTTGAAAAATATGCATATGTTGGACACTTCTCTAATATCGACAGTGCCTTGGGTCCTTGGGTGCCCTGCTAGCCTTGTGGTGTCCTTAGATAGTCTTCTCTTAGTGTTGGAAGTGAAGCAGGAGCCATTCTGGTCTGTTGTGGTTACCTGCTCAGATACAATTAAGAGTTGGGGCAGCTGAGCTGAAACAGCACAGGGAAGTTGTTTTTCTAGTTCCTTCTCTTTCCTTACCCTCCTACTGTTAATCTTAACTATTGGTATGGTGTGTGTGTGTGTGTGTGTGTGTTTATTTATTTATTTATTTATTTTGAGGGGGGAGAATTTTATTTGGGAGAATTATTTCTAGCCTGTTTCTTTGAAATGTTCCTTTCCTCGTCCTCTCTGCCCTCCGCATTTTATACTCCTGTTGGCTAAAGCCCTCTATGGTAATGGATTGGTTTGCTCACTGTCCATTTATCTTTTTGCCCACTAGACTGTGGGCTCCTTGAGGGCAGGAACCCCATATTACCAGCTGCATCAAAAGAACTCAGCAGACAGAAACTTATCTGCAATTTCTATATTCCCAGCACCCACCCCTGCATTAAGTGCTGAATAATCATCTTTTGGTAATGGCACCAGCCAGCATTTCATCATAAATATGTGAGTTTCCTGTGTCTCGGAATCATAGTATGCATTTACTCTATGCGGTATGTAATTTTACTTTAACTAGTATATGAAATATTGCCTGACAGCCTGAATGTGTAATAAACTACATCTGATAGCAGAGATTGGCGAATGTTCCTCCCTGCCTGTGGTAAGCGTCTCTAAGCAAATGCATATCCTCTGACAGACTTCACTTTGACTTTATGGACTGATACATCAAATTCTGACATACGGAGTTCCCACTGCAGTATCTGGGCAGTGGAAAGTTTGGCTGTGGAGGGAGACAACTTCTAGTTCAGGGTGTAGCACTGGGAAAACATGATTTCTGGCCAGGGTTTATGTAAAAGCTTTTCAAAATTGTGACTGTATCTTTAATGAATGTTCAGTCTCTTATTTTTGTGAGGAGCTATTTTCCATTGGAAAACAATCTTGGGTTTTAAGTTCTGCTGTGTAAAAAGTTTCCAGAAAATGTCAGGGCATTTTCCAAGAGCACCCTAGGAGGTGGGAGCAGTTAAAACACTTTAGAAAAAAAATCTGTATTCTGATGGACGTTGGCCATTTAATTTGTTTTTCATTGATTCTTGGGCCAAGAAGAATTCCAGCTGGGTGTGAATAAGGATAGTGTGAGTGAGAGAGCAATGGATTCTTGGTCTCACTCCCTGGGGAGGGAGCCACTGGGTTACTAGTCCAAGTGACACAATTGGAGACCAGATTTCTTTTCTTCACTCACAAATCAGTCACTTCTTTGAACCAGGTTTCCTAACTCAGAGCAGATGGCTTCTTCTTGCCGTCTGATCATTTTGCCTCTGCTCTGGTTTTAGCTGTGTTTTGGGGGCCGATGTAGGATAACTCCAGATAGAGTAAATTACCTCTGGGAAAGAAGGGCTTAAATGGGATGGCTGTGCTGTAGGAGTAAGTCCCATTCAGGTGTTTTATAGGGAGTCTCATTTATTTCAGTTAACACTCCTACAAAGGGACCAGTGATTACCCCCACTTATAAAGGAACAAACTGAGAATTTAAGAAAAGTGCTCGGGGCCCCTAGGAAGAGACTGGATTTGTATCCAAGTCTGTCTAGTTACCAAGTCCTGTGCTTTCCAGTCCGAGATGGTGCATTAATAGCATATTACAGTAGGGTTCAGGTTACCCAGCACAGGTGAGTGGAAAGACTCACTCTCAGAAACCTTTCTGAAGGTTTTTACTATGTTTCAAGCATCTAGGGTGGAGCTTATGATGGCCAAGTGGGAGGCTTGAAGCTGGCAAAGCTACTCTGGCAACTTCTGCCCACAAGACAGGCTCTGTTTATTCATGCCAGCTAACGTGGAGGGTGCCTTAAATGATTTATGTTTGAAGGATTTTTTTTTTTTTTTTTGGTCAACAAAAATAGTCCTATTGCAGTACACCTTGGATTCTCAGGTTTTTAATAAACCAGGCAGAGTAGTTGCATAAGGTCAAGAGAGACAGAGCGTGTTTATCCCTGGGAGGTGTCAAGTCAGACGCGCCCCCGCTCAGAATCCTCCCTGAGCCGATGGATTTTCTGTGGCCCAACTCTCAGAGATTCACCCTGGACATTCATGACTTTAGGGCACGGTGTCCTCTGGGAGGTCATCAGGGATGACAAATAGGAAGCCTGAAACTGGGGACTTCGGTGGGTAGGGGGTCTAGGGCCACGGCTGGTCTGAACTATAGGGTGAGGACGGACACGTGGAGCTGTCTCCAGACTCTGTGTTGTCCTGGGCGGGTCCTCAAGCACCAGGAGCCGGGCAGCTGCAAACGCCCGTGGCAGGGAGTCACCACAGAACTTGTTGCTCATGTTTATGCAGTGGCCTCTGCGGAGCTGCATACAGTTTGGCTATTGTTTTGCACTTCAGGGGTGCCAGGTAGTGGCTGGTGTTAAAACGTGTTCAGGATTTGGATGGAGAATCTTCTCTGCCTGCTGCCATATTGGAGTCTAGAAGGATGTCCAGACAGTGTCTGGGCCTAGGGGGTGGGGGTAGCCTAGATGGGGGTGGCAGACACTGAGACTGGGGCCCAGGAGGGGACGTTCTAGGAAAGCCATGTGGCCCAGGTCTGGTTTCCTTTTTTTTTTTTTTTTTTTAAAATATCTTTTTATTTATTTCTAGGAGACAGAGAGAGTGAGCAGGGGAGGGTCAGAGAGAGAGGGAGATACAGACTCTGAAATAGGCTCCAGGCTCCGAGCTGGCAGTCAGCACAGAGCCCAATGTGGGGCTCGAACCCACGAACCGCGAGATCATGACCTAAGAGAAAGTCAGATGCTTAACCGACTAAGCCCCCCAGGCAGCCCCCAGGACTGGTTTCCTTAAGGGCACTCATTTAGACTTTTTTAAAAAAATGTATTTTTCAGGGCGCCTGGGTGACTCAGTCGGTTAAGTGACTGACTTCAGCTCAGGTCATGATCTCACAGTTTGTGGGTTCGAGCCCCGTGTCGGGCTCTGTGCTGATGGCCCAGAGCCTGGAGTCTGCTCTGGATTCTGTGTCTCCCTCTCTCTCTGACCCTCCCCCATTCATGCTCTGTTTCTCTCTGGTTAAATAACAAATAAACATGAAAAAATTAAATAAAATATATTTTTCAGTTTATGTAAACGAAGTGCTTACTCTTTCTGGCGTACAGTTCTATAAGATGTGCCAAATGCATGGAATTGTAGTCACCATGGTGAAGACACAGAATAGTTCTCTCACCCCAACTTGAGTGGGGGAGGGGCAGAAAGAGAGAGAGAGAGAGAGAGAGAGAAAATCCCAAGCAGGTTCCTCACTGTCAGCAACGAACCTGATGTGAGGCTCTAACCCACGAACCATGAGATCATGACTGATCCCTGCCGAGATCAAGAGTCATGGATCCTGGACACACAACCCAATGAGCCACGTAGGTGCCCTGTGTTGCTCCTTGTAAGGGACCTGGCCCCTTAACTCCTGGTTAACCGGCGGTCTTTTTTCTGTCCCTGTAGTTTTGCCTTTTCCAGAACATCGTGAAGACGGAATCACTTGGTCTTTTGAGTGTGGCTTCTTTTATGTGCTCTAGTCCATCAGAGGTTCATCCGTGTCACTGCACGTATCAGTTGTTTATCCCTGTCTGTTGCCGAGTATGGATCATGGTTTGTTTATCCATTCACCAGCTGAAGGACATTGGGTTGTTTTCAGTTTTCGGACATTGTGAATAAAGCTGCTAGAAACCTCCATGTACGCGTTTTTGCGTAAACATGACTTTTCATTTCTAGGAGTGGGATTGCTGGGTCATGAGTAAGTGAACACCTCACTTTATGAGAAATTGCCAAATTCTTCTCCAGAGTGGCTGTGCCATTTTGTATCCCCTTCACCAGTGTGTGAGGTTCTAGCTTCTCTACATCCTCGCCAGCACTGGCTATCCTGTGTCTGTATGTATTTATATTTATTTTTAGCATAGGTATGTGGCATCTTGTGGTTTTAACTTGCCTTGCCTAATGTTTTGAACACTGTTTCCAAATGAAGTTACGTGTACAGTCGCAGTTTTCAGGATTGAAAGAAGTAAACAGCACAAGGTATTAAATTGTATTTTTGTGAAGTGGGTATACTTAAAATATAGCACAATTTTGGTAACCTTGTTTTGAGTCTTCTCTATCCTCGTACACCCTGAGCCTGCAGCATTTGGAAACGGTGTCTGGCTACAATTACAGGTACTCCGCTGTTGTCGAGGCTTTATTATGTCTGGGGTTATTCTCTCATGTGAAGGAATTCTATCTAGATGCGTGGTGGTTTTTTGGTTTTTTTTTAATGTTTTTTTTTTAATGTTTTTTATTTATTTCTAGGAGAGAAAGAGAGAGAGACAGCTGAGCAGGGGAAGGTCAGAGAGAGAGGGAGACACAGACTGAAACAGGCTCCAGGCTCTGAGCTGGCAGTCAGCACAGAGCCCGACGCGGGGCCCGAACCCATGAACCGCGAGATCATGACCTGAGCGAAAGTCGGACGCTTAACCGACTAAGCCACCCGGGCGCCCCTAGATGCGTGGTGGTTTTAAAAGCACGAGGGACTCGACCCAGGTCCTCCTGCCCTTCTGTGCCATCATCCTTCGATCGTGGCTTCCTTTCCCAGGGTCACAGATGGCTTTCAGAGCTCTGGCTACCCCAGTGCCTTCCAGGCAGGAGAGAGGGAATGGGGAGCGGAGAACGGCCTTTCAGCTTTTCCTCACAGCCGGATGAACATGCACTTATTTCTTCATCTTCCTGGTCGTATCCCTGTTCAGGCTCTAGCGGATCTGCATCCTCCCGACGTGGGAACGACTTTTGGTCTAGGAGAAATATCCAGACTTTCACCTGGGACCTGTTTATTTTCAGTTAAAACACAACTTGAACAAGTCCTTTACTTTTGCTCATTTGGAAAGTGGAGGCCTCGACTTGGAAGCATGAGAAAATTGGAGGAGGGACGGCCAGTGGCTTGCCTGTGGAGATGCTGACGCAGACGGTTTGCCAGAAGGAAGAGGCAGAGAAAACCAGCTCAGGGAATAGCCTCAGGCCCGCTCGCGCAGGGGCGGCAGCTGTGTGCGCCTTCAAGCCTCCCGCAGCTGGATTAGTAGGCTTGCTGGGTAACAAAATCACTTCTGTATCTCTTTCCTTTCGATGAGACTGTCTCTCCCTCCCCCCAGTCAGGGCAGGAACATGGGGATTGTGCATGTGTATCCAGCGTTTCATGTACCTATACAGGAAAATGATGTACTTTTTGCCAGCTTTCTAGGAAGACCAAATAAAATGAAATAAGATTGGATGCTTTGCAGAACGTAGAGTTAGGGCTGCCAGATAAAACAGAGGACACTTATTCACTCTGAATTTCAGATAAACAATGTTTTTCGCTTGATCATTTTTAGTATGAGTATGTCCCTAAAGGACATGGGATACGTCTGTTTTTTTTTGTTTTGTTTTGTTTTTGAGAGAGAGAGCGAGCTCACCAGCAGAGGAGGAGCAGAAAGAGAGAAGGAGAGAGTGAGAATCTCAAGCAGCCTCCGCACCCTCAGCGTGGAGCCCGAGGTGGGGCTCACACCCACAAACCACAAGATCATGACTTGGGTTGAAAGCAAGAGTTGGATGCTTAACTTACTGAGCTGCCCAGGTGCCCCGGGATAGACTTATATTAAAAATATACTCATTGCTTATCAGAAATTCATCTTAACTAGGCATTCTTCATTTTTATTTGTTAAATCTTGTAACCCTACTTGGAGCACATGGGTGTCTGAAGGCCCGGATTACCTTCCTGCCTGATGGAGCCGGAGGGGTAGAATAGATTTTAATGAAACACGCCCAGACTTGGCACAACGGTAGAAAATTTGTTGACCTAATTTTGCCCTGAGTGTGGGACTGCGGATGCCCTTCTGGAACAGAGAAAAATCAGTCTCCCTTTTCACAGCTGCTAGTAAGCTAATTGGATACAGTGGCCGGTAGGAAGCCCTGGCTCAGGTTGAAGAGACATAGGGAGACATGGGGCTTGTTATCTCTTTGGCTCATCCTTTGCCCGATTAGAGAATTTTTCTGAGTTGCGTATGCTTTCTTTGAATATCTGTTTTTGCATTTGGGCCTAGAACTAGAACAGGAAAGCTCAGTTCACTGCAGAGTCATGAATAAGACCCTCTTGGTGGGAGCACAATAGGCCAGTGTTGACATACTTGGGGCTTTCTCTAAACCAGTGTTTCTCCAAGTGTGGCCCCGGCCAGCAGCAGCAGTGCCACCTAGACGTTGTTATAAATGCACGTTGGAGGGGCGCCTGGGTGGCTTAGTCGGTTAAGGGTCCGACTTTCGCTTAGGTCATGATCTCGCGGTTCATGGGTTCGAGCCCCGCGTCGGGCTCTGTGCTGACTGCCAGCTCAGAGCCTGGAGCCTGTTTCAGTCTGTGACTCCCTGTCTCTCTGACCCTCCCCTGCTCAGCTCTCTCTCTCTCCTAGAAATAAATAAAACATTAAAAAAAATTAAAAAAAAAAAAAAAAAGAAATGCACATTGGGGCCCTACCCCAGACCTACCGAATCAGAAACTCTCAGTGCCTGGCCCAGCAATCTGTTCTCAACAAGCCCTGGAGGTGTCTGGTGCATGGTAAGGGTGGAGAACCCTGGCTGTAAATCAGGGGTAGGCAAACCTTTTTTTCTTTTCTTTTCTTTTTTTTTTTTTTTGGAAAGGACCAGGTAGCAAATGTTCTAGGCTTGAGGGCCATAGGGTCTCTACTACTCAGCTCGCCACGGTGGAGCAGAAGGAGCTACAGACAAGGTGCGCACAGATGGGTGTGTCTGGGTTAGGAAGCAAGTACAGCTTCAGATGGCAGAAACAGGGAGCTGGGCCGGACGTGTCCCTCCTGAGTAGCTTCCTGCCCCCTGCCAAGACTAAGGCACCGTCAGAGTAGTCAGACTTGCTTGTCACTCGTCTCTGCTATTCACTGAGAGATGTGAAGTGCTCTTAAACAGCCAACCAGAAGTGCGACGTACCAGAAGGAGAAGACCACGCAAAACAGAGCCCCGTGGGGAGTGGTGACGTCGCTGCTGTCATTAGGGGAGGCTCCCTCTCCCGGCGACGAGGGTGTCCCTGTCTACCTGTAAGCCCTGCCCTGTGTCCAGCTGTAACGCTCATTAGCGAGGCCATTCTGCTGTTCTTACCGGCAGTTCGCTCCTGCGTGTCCCTGGCAGTCCTGCTCTGTTTCTCTCACCCACCCACTGGCCCTTTGCTCTAGAGGACCGGTCTACACATTCTCCCCTCAACCCCCCGCATGCCTTCCTCCCTCCTTGTGCTCGGCCGATGGCCTCCATCCTCTTCCGCAGAGAAACCATCGGCGAGAGAGGAGAGCTTCTGCGGGCTGCCATCGCTGTATCTCTGAACCGACCCATTTCTGGCCTCAGTCCTGTCCTCTCCCTGCAGATGAACGGCCACCACGCAAGGCAGACTCTTCACTTTTGCACTAAATCTCATCTCCTCGCACCTCCTTGAGGACATTACTTCAGCAACTGCCTCCCTGCATTCTGTATCACTTTTCACTCCCCATCGGTTCCTTGGTGTCAAAACTGCTATAATTTCTCCCGTGTATGTTTCTTGCTACCACGCCGTTGCTCTCCTGCCTTCGACAGCAGAACTCTCAGAAAAGGTTGCCTATGCCTGCCTGCCATCTCACGGTGGCTTCCAAAGTCCCCGGTGATTCCCCCCTCTGCTCCCTCTCGGATCCGACCTCCCGAGGCTGCCTCTTTGGTCCACCTGCCCTGACTTCCGTGCTGTTCCCTGAGCGCTCCGGGTCCATTCCCTCCTTGGGGCCTTACACCTGCCTTCCCTCTGTATGGAATGTTCTCTCACCAGAACACTGAATAGCTCATTCATTCACTTCCTTCAGACCTCTGCTCAAATGTCCCCTTCTGAGAGACCCTTCCCTGACTGAGGTCCCTGTGTAAGAACTGCCGTCCCCCAGCCTCCTTGTGCCTTTACTTTCTGTCTGCTTTACTTTTCTCCCTGGCACCACCACCTGCTGGATGATACGTTTTCCTGTTTATGACTAGCTGTGTCCTTCCGCCGGAATGGAGGCTCCACGGCAGCCGGCATCCCAGTGCCTAGAACAGGGTCTGAGCTCCAGAGCAGACAGAAGTGTGTAACGAATGCACGCTCACTTCTCAGACTAACTTAAACGTCATTGTAACAGGGCAGTGGCTTTCAAACTTCCATTATTTATTTATTTAAAGATGGAATTTTAATTTCTCCGTGGATTTTCTGTTTCTTTTCTGCCCAGTTTGGTTGAGATAAAATTGACACACAAGCACTGTGGAAGTTTAAGGCATACAGCATGATGGGTTGAGTTCCATATATTGTGAAACGATCAGCACAGTAAAGGTTTAGTTAACATCTATCACCTCATAGAGATACAGAAAATGTTTTTTTTTTTTCCTTTGTGGTGAGAAATTTGGGGATCTCTTCCTTTAGCTCTGGTTGTCATGTTTATGTCATGTCCCCAGGACTTACTTGTTTTGTAATGGGAAGCTTGTACTTTTTGGCCACCTTCATCCAATTCCCTCCAGGTTTAACTTTTTTTTTTTTCAAAATTAAAAAAAATCACAATAATGCTTTTTCCAGACACATTTATTTTTATTTTTAAATATGATTTATTGTCCAATCAGTTTCCATATAACACCCAGTGCTCATCCCAACAAACGCCCTCCTCCATGCCCATCACCCATTTTCCCCTCTCCCCCACCCCCATCAGCCCTCAGTCTGTTCTCAGTATTTAAGAGTCTCTTATGGTTTGCCTCCCTCCCTCTCCCCTACTATTTTTTTCCCTTTCCCCTCCCTTATGGTCCTCTGTTAAGTTTCTCCTAATTCACCCATATGTGCAAACATAAGGCGTCTGTCCTTCTCTGCCTGACTTATTTCGCTCAGCATAACACCCTCAGGTTCCATCCATGTTGCTACACATGGCCAGATTTCATTCTTTCTCATTGCCATGTAGTATTCCATTGTGTAGGTGAACCACATCTTCTTGATCCATTCTTTCCAGACACATTTAGAAGGAACCTTAGTTTGTAGGACAGATATCAACGATGTCAGAATTCATCTAATGGTAATCTTGTTCAGTAGTGTTTTTTGTGTTGAGAAAGTCCCGATTTATACTGCCACAGCAGGATACTCTTGAGTTAAACTGACCCAGAAGTTTTAAAAGAAGGATAGTCAGGTATTTTTACTTCAAAGTGGAATTGTTAGCAGCACTTAACAACTGGTTGTTTCTTATTGCATATGTGTGGGAGCCCACACGACCATCAGGGAAGAAGGGTCCAGGTTTATAAGGTCTCAAACTGTTAATAGTGGGCTGTTACTATGATGTAATAAGTTACACGTTCATGGGCTCTTAAACAATTGATGCATGATAACAATAGTGGCTGAGTGGGTGCCTGAGCATTTGAATGTGGCTTACATGTGCTGCTCTAGGGAACACTATTTGATTCTAGAATTTTACATGAACAGACATGTGCAGCCTGAGTTTTAAAAAGCAAAACAAAATACATAAAGCTGCGGCTTCTTTATTAATCAATGAATGGCATATTTAGAAAACATTTAAATAGACACATGGAGATGTCCTGGGAGAAGTTTTGTTCCTGAGTGTTGTGTATAAACCCTGGCAGCACGTGACAGTGTGTTCAGGGCAACTCGTTGGCAGTCTTCATTGTGTTAACATTCGGACTTGTAATGCATCAGTTGGCCATTGGCTTTAGGGGCGCCTGGGTGGCTCAGTCACTTAAGCGTCCAACTCATGATCTCACGGTTATGAGATCGAGCCCCGCCTCTGGCTCTGCTATGCTGACAGCATGGAGCCTGCTTGGTGGGAGTCTCTCACTTCCTCTCTCTCTGCCCCTCCCCCACTTGCACATGCTCTCTCTCAAAAGAATAAACATTAAAAAGAATTTTTAAAACAAATTCTTCTAACTTATTCTCATTATAAGCTTTTTTTTTTTAATAGCAAATATTGTTTTTTGGTTTCTATATGAAGAAAATCTATGGAGCAGAATGCTGGAGGCCAGTGAACTCGTGTGTCTTTTCCAAAGAGTTGTTAGGAATGATTCCAAAGACAACTTCTAAGCACACAAGAGCCACTTAGTTAATGAATGTTAGATGTTGACTGAACACAGAAGTCAGAAGGGGAGCAAATATGCAGTGTCTTCTTTAAAAAATAAAACCTTGCCTCACACCCCTTTCTGCCTATATGATGTGATTTTGCCCATGAACTCCAGGGTCAGATGGGCTGGATTCCATTCCTGGTGTCATCACTAACCAGGTAGTGACCCTGGCCAAGCAACAGAACTTTCCTGTGCCTCAATTTCTTCTTCTCTAAAATCTATTAAAAAAGAGGTATTTTCACAGGACTGTTTTGAGGGTTAAATGAATTAACATATTAAAACACCTAGAATAATGCCTGGCAACAAGAAAAAATGTTTCTCATCATTATCATTATTATTATTATTATTATTATAAGAGATGATGGTTTTCATAGCTGCCCATCTGGCAGAGACCACAAGATACTGAGCTTAGAACCCAGATTCTCTGTCCTTTTTGAACTTGAAGATTTTGAGGGGATTCTCAGGACATCAAACACACCCAAGCAAATGATACGAGGGCAAGGCACGTCCTCCTTCTGGAAGCAATGGCACTGTGGGAGCCTCTGATTCCTGCCTCTTTGGAGATTAAGGTGTATATTTTCTTTGCTGTTGCTTCTGGGGGCCCACATACCTGGGATGGGGTGGAGAAGTGCTGATTTAGGGTTATTTTTTGTAGCAGGGGATAGAATCTTCTTTCCCGCAGAGCTGGTTTCCCGTTGGGAAACCCCATTGTTGCCTCTTACCGCCAGGTCAGGCCTATGGGAAGAGCAGGACTAAGCAGCCGTCTCCCATTCTGGGACAGAGAGGGTGCTTCGAAACCTGGATGTTTCCTGTGGAGGGGAAGAATAGCGCCGCTTCCTGGTGCCGCCCTCCCCACCCCTTTCTCCGATTTGGACTCTGCTGCCCTAGCATTATGTCATTGTGTCTCCCTTGTCCGGCTTATGTCCTACCTAGGAGGCAAGTCCCTTCCCACACAGACCCTAAATCTTTGCCTTCTGTACTTTATTTTTTTCCTAATGTTATTTATTTATTTATTTATTTATTTATTTATTTATTTATTTGAGAGAGAGGGAGGGAGGGAGAGGGAGGGAGGACGTGTGAAAGCATGGGAGGGGCAGAGAGAGAAGGAGAGAGAGAATCCCAAGCAGGCTCTGCACCATCAGCACAGAGCCTGGTGTGGGGCTCCATCCCAAGAACCGTGAGATGATGGCCTGAGCTGAAATCAAGAGTTGGACACTTAACTGACTGAGCCACCCAGGAGCCTCAGCTTTCTGTACTTTAAGAAGTAATGATTTTAATTTTTACCACAGGAACTATAAGTACCACTATTTACTGAGACCTAGAAGGCGCCAGGCACATGCAATATCCTGATATCCCTGTGCTTATTTACATTTCCCGGACATGTGGAGCGAACAGATGTGAATTTGACCTGAGCCCAACCGTGAACGTCCACAGTTGCAGCTCTGACCATGATTGCAGCTCTCATCCACTTACCTCATCGTTGTCACAGCTGCACTGGGGTCAGCTACACCTGAGGCCTGCAGGGAACCCTACTTCATTCATGCTCCCGACCTCGGCAAAGTCAGTGGAAACCTGGCAGAAGGAGGTTTTTCAAGAAGTGTGTTTGTATTATACAGTTATTCAGTATAAGCTTGGAGAAGTATTATCGAGTATAGAAGTAGTATAACCATCTGTACGATATCATCCTGTTAAGATAACCACTGCTTGTGTGTGTACATGTGCGTGCATGCGCGCGCGCACACACACACACACACACACACACACACCACGTTTTATCTTTACATTCACAGTAGCTGCCTGCCACATCCAGAGTCTCCTGGGAAGTATGGGTGGACTCCATTCTCTTTCCTTGGTGTCTGCCAAGGCTGTTGACATGGACTGGATTTGGTCTAAGGGATCCCATCAGAGCGAAGCCCAGAGCCTTCAGTGGGGCCTGGAACTGCAGGCTCCACAGGACAGAGTGCGTCCCTGTGCACTGGGAAAGCCCCTGGGCCCTTATATTCTGTCGTGGGAAGCTCTTTCTGAGATTGGTTTTTCCAGGGCTTTGCTATGATTGACTCTTTGCGAATGAATGAACCCCAACATGCTAATTCTGGATACGAGTAGTGCGGTTGCTGGCTCTGTGCTTGCCACCCACCTGGCTGTCGGTTTTATGGATGTGCAGATTAGACAGGTGCAGATGAGCCGTGGGAGCCCTCCCTGGGAGCAGGCAGAACATGAGCATCGTTGCTGATGAAGGGCTGTTGCCGGGGCTGGGACTCAGGGTCCTGATTCCCGTGCTGAGATCACAACAGCCTCCCGCCACATGCCCATGGTGTGTGCCACCCCGAATGCCATTGCTCTGTTCTCCCAGCTCAGTTCCACTATTCATCCGGCTCTGAACCAGACACAGCCAGGTGAGGATACGACGATGGGAGCAAAATGGTCACAGCCAGTGCCCTCGTAGACCCTCCATCTGTGGGGAGGAGCAGTCAAGCACACAGCTACCATACAGCTTCAGCGTGGCCACTGCTTGGCCCTGCCACCGGTGACCTGCTCGGAAGGTCAGAGGGACAGTGAGGGCTTCCTTGAGGATGTGATGCTCCAGGTGGGGTGCGGAGGAGCAGGAGGAGGACTTGCTTGGGTGGAGGGAAGGGGGGCACCCTAAGCAGGGATGGACAGGGATAGGCCTGGTAGCTGGAGGCGAGGGGTTGAAATTCTTCCCATCCTTTTTTTTTTTGTTTTTTTTTTTTTAAGTTTGCTTATTTATTTTGAGAGAGAAAGAGAGCATGAGCAGGGGAGGGGAAGAGTGAGAGAAGGAGAGAGAGAATCCCAAGCAGGCTTCCCACTGTCAGCATGGAGCCTGATGTGGGCCTTGAACTCATGAGGCATGAAATCATGACCTGAGCCAAAGTCAAAAGCCAGATGTATAACTGACTGAATCACCCAGGTGCTCCAAAATTCTCCCCATCCTTTTTAAAAAATCTTTTAACATTTATTCATTTTTGAGAGACAGAGGCAGAGCGCAAGCTAGGGTGGGGCAGAGAGAGAGGGAGACACAGAATCTGAAGCAGGCTCTAGGCTCGGAGCTGTCAGCACAGAGCCCGACACTGGGCTTGAACCCATGAACCATGAGATCATGATCTGAGCCAAAGTCAGATGCTTAACTAACTGAGCCACTCAGGCGCCCTGAAATTTTCCCGTTCTTTAAACCAATTCACAGTCAGCATTTATGTGGGGAGCCCTGCTGTGTGCTCCTGAGCCCTGGGTTTCTTACGGTGTTTGATACACCCAGGCTCCTGTGAGGGACTAAATTCCTTGGGGTTGAGAGCCCACACTTGGTTGCCCAGAAGGGCCACGAACTACCAACTTCCTGCTGCAGGGCTGGCAGGATGCCTCCTGAGCTCTGCCTCCTGCCTGAGTCACGGCCTGGGGAGGCCAAGGGTAGGCTTAGGAAGGGGCGAGCTTGTCTGAGCAGCCCCAGCCCCGCAGACTTTTCTGCCTTGGCCATTCCATCACGGGCAAGATCTCGTAGGCTGGTGGGGAGAAGTGGCTGGCCTGAGCGGCCCTCGTGCCGTGCAGAGTAGGCATGACCCGTCCCAGGGCAGGCTGTTAGGACATGAGGCTCACAGCCCACGCCGGTTTTCATTTCCACTTACTCACTGCAAAATTTAGAGTGATGAGTCCTCCTCTGTTCTGGGCCAAGTTTCCCAGTAGAGTGGGAGACATCGGTTCATCAGCCAGCATTTATCACTCACCCTGTTGTGTCAGGCACCGGAGACCCTGGGCCACGGGCCTAAGGCCTCAGAGGTAAGCAGGTTTTGTCCCCTGTCCTTGGGGGCTCCCAGCCCGTGACAGTGGCAGCCCTCTTCATCTCTCTCAACTAGTCTGTGAGGAGGGTGAATGAAATCTCCTATCACGTAGGGCTTTGTATTCAGGGGGGAGGTGCCTGGCAAACCCCGGGCAGATCTTAGTAGCTTCCTGTGTGCAATGAGAGAGCATTCCCAGGGGCTGGGCTGGGGGCCTAACTTCTGATCTCACTTCTTTGTCCAGCTGGACGATGATCCAGTGCTTCTCTCAAGTTTCTTTCCTTTTATAAAATGGCTCCAAGGGTCTGGAAGCCCGTAGCGCTTTGTGGTGACAACCAGAAATAGTGGGCTGGGCACCACGGTGGGGGTGATAGCCATGTCTACCCCAGGACCTCTGAAGTGTTCCGGGGGAATTTGGCTGGCCGTGGTCGTGGGATGCCCACCTGGGCACACAGCTCCTATCTGCCACCCCCTCAGAGGACCCAGCAATATGTTGCAGAATCAGGCAGTGCCCCTGCTCAGAGCCGCTGGGCTTTATGCTCAATTAGCTCGTTGAAGAGGCAGCTCGTTCGTCATGATACAGAGCCAGGCTTTAGAGTGGGATTGTCTGGCTACGTCATCCTGGGCTAGTGACGGAGCCTCTGGAGCTTTCTTGCTGGTATAAGATTGAAGTGTGAATACCATACGTTATGTGGCTAGAAAGACACATGTAATGTCCTTTGCACAGTGGCTGGCATAAAATTGGCAATCTCAGGAAACTGGTGGATGTTGCTACCTGCTTCTTTTGCTCTTCCCGTCGTGCTTTGGGCTGAGAGGTTCTGTGCATCATTATCTGCTCAGGCAGAGTACGTGCTGCTGCTCGCAATGCTGGCATGGGGCCCAGGGTTCTCTGAACCCTTCCTGCCTCAGGAACTGGCTTTCCTGGGGAAAGTCATGCCTCAAGTTGACCTCCTGCTGCTGCCCTTGACAATCGCTGTGGGGTGAAATGTGTTCTCTCCTCCCTTGATGCTTGAAGCATGGTGTGGTCTGCCAGCCAGCATGGTTGGCATCGCTAGGGGCTTGCTAGAAATGCAGCACCTGGGCATCTCCCTGCCCCAGACCTACTGCATGAGAATCTGCATGTTAACAGGATCCCAGGTGATTGTTATGCACCTCAAAGTTCAAGAAGCCTCCTCATCTTCCTATCAGCTCATGGGGATAGAGCCCTCACTGTATTTTTGGTGTGGTGGGGCAAGTGTGCAGACGGGCAGAGGAGGGGAGGGGAGTGAGCAGATGAGACAACTGAAAGCCAACAGAACTTAATTGGAACTTTTTTTTTTAATATTTTTATTTATTTCTAGGAGAGAGAGAGAGAGACAGCATGAGCAGGGGAGGTCAGAGAGAATGGGAGTCACAGACTGAAACAGGCTCCAGGCTCTGAGCTGGCAGTCAGCACAGAGCCCGACGCGGGGCTCGAACCCACGAACCACGAGATCATGACGTAAGCGAAAGTTGGACGCTTAACCGACTAAGCCACCCAGGCGCCCCATTAACTGGAACTTTCTGCCTTGAGTTCGGTTGGCACACTGAACCTTGGTCGCCTGTTGACCCCTCACCCAGGTGAACTCCTGGGGTCAGGGTCTCTGCTGTCCTCACCATACACCTTCCATGCCAGCTCACTGCCTGACTCACAGTAGGACTCAATAATTGTTTAAGCAAATGCAGCAAAATGATTTCCAGGAAGTGTGAGTTTCCTCTCATTAGTTCTGAAAGCCAGGCACAGGTGGTGATGTGGGGGGCAGTGGATGTGCATGGGGTACTTTGGTGTGGACTGGAAGGAGTCCCCCCTCTTAGTGTGGCATTGTCCCATGCCATGGTCCTGGGCTCTCTGACTTGAGCCATACCCTTCCCCCTAGAGGGATGTAAATCCATGCCCTGGTGACCCTCGTGTCTACGTCTCTAGCCCTTACCTCGAGACTACTATGACAGCGGCCCGTCGGACATCTTCACTGAAGGACTGTCTTAAGACTGGCAGACAGAGCCCGAGACAGGGTGTGGTACATGAGATTTACTGAGAACGTGTCCTCAGGGGAAAGGCAGTGAGGGAAGCAGGATAGGTCGGGGAACTGGCTAGCAAGATACGCTCTGCTCCCTGATACATGGATTCTAAGGAAATCAAACTCCTAGAATGCTGATTGCCAGGGGCTGGGGGTGGGCATGGGGAGATGTTGGCTCAAAGGTATAAACTTCCAGTTAGAAGAGGAACATAAATTATGAGGATCTAATGTGCAGCATGGTGAGTTCCGTATACTTGAAAGGTACTGAGAGTAGACCTTAAATGTTCTCACCATGCAAAAAAAAAAAAATGTGAGGTTACCTTGTTAAGTAGCTTGATTGTAGTAATTGTTTCACAGTATATACCTATATCAAAACATCATGTTATACACCTTAAATATATACAGATTTTTGTTTTTTAATTATATTTCAATAAAGCTGGGGGAAAAACCATGTGGTGCCAGGTTAATGTCTGGCCTCAGCCTGATCTACTGGGTGGGGGTGGGAAAGGCAGGCACATAACCTGCCTGGTGTCTCCTGGCTGAATGGCTGCCTTCCTAAGGCAGGTCTGTACTTCCAGCAAATGGGTGCTGGACACAGCAGCCGGAAACTGGGGTCTGAGCAGGCAGCAGTAGCCGCTACTACTGATGTTTTGTAAACATCTATAACTTAATAAGCCTAAAGTTGTTCCTTCCTTGCAAATTGAGTCCTCCACAGACTTTCCCTTCACAGTAAATGGCACTACCACTCACCCATTTGCTCAGGCCAAAACCTAGAGATCTTTCTTGGTCCATTTCTTTCCCCCTTAACCACCTGCATCTGGAGTATCAGCAAATCCTCTGGAGTCCGCCTCCAGACTAGATCCCACGTGTGCTGGCTTCTTTCTCTCCACGTATACCATCTTCCTTTAAACTGCTACCCCTATCTCTTGGGCCTGGAGAGCATTGGTGACCTCAGTATTGATGTCCCTGCTTCTTTTCTTACCCTCTTCAAAAAGCACACCTGGGGGCACCTGGGTGGCTCCGTCGGTTAAGCGTCCGACTTTGGCTCGGGTCATGATCTTGCAGTTCGTGGGTTTGAGCCCCACGTTGGGCTCTGTGCCGACAGCTAGTTCAGAGCCTGGAGCCTGTTTCAGATTCTGTATTTCCTTCTCTCTCTGACCATCCCCTTCTCACACCGTCTCTCTCTCTCTCTCATAAATAAATAAAAATAAAACATTAAAAAAAATTTTTAAAAAAAGCACACCTGGGGTGAATCTTTTTTTTTTATGGACTTTATTTTTTTAGAGCAGTTTTAGGTTTGCAGCAAAATTACAAGGAAGCTACAGAAATTTCCCATAGAGTCCCTGTCCCCACACATGCACAGCCTCCCTCATTCTCAGCCTCCCCCACCAGGGGACATTTATCACAACTGGTGAAACCATACTGACACGTGGTAATCACCCAAAGTCCATAGTTTACACTAGGGTTCACTTTTGGTGTTGTCCATCCTGTGGGGTTGGGCAAATGTTTAATGGCATGAACTACCATTCTAGTATCATGTGGAGTGTTTTTGCTGTCCCCTCTCCCCGCCCCCAAATAATCTGGGGGCATTCAGATTCATATCATGTGATCTGCCTATTCATCCCTCTCCTGTAATCCCTGACAACCGCTGATCTTTTTTCTTCTTCCCAGAATATCATACAGTTAGAGTCATATAGTGTGTAGCCTTTTCAGATTGGCTTCTTTTGCTTAGTAAGCGAAAACATCCTTACTATGAAGCTATGAACATCTGAGGCGGGCTCCAGGCTCTGAGCTGTCAGTGCAGAACCTGATGTGGGGCTCGAACACACAAACTGCAAGACCATGACCTGAGCTGAAGTCAGATGCTTAACTGACTGAGCCACCCAGGTGCCCCTAGACTGGAAAGTTCTTGAGTGGAGGAGCCATGGATGTTGTGAGTAGCACATTCTTGACATTCAAGTCTGTGCTCAAGTGTGACCCCACCCCCAGCTGTCTAGTTTTTCTTTGACTGTAGGGTCTAGTCACCGGCTGTGCCATCGCCTTGCACTATTTCCTTCCGAACATAAATTACCGTCTGAAATGGTCTGTCCTTTTGTTTGCGTGTGAGATGGAAAGCCTGGGAGAGCAGGGGCTCACTGCTCTATCACCAGGACTAAGAACAGCACCACAGCCACGTGGTAGGCTCAGAGATCTGTAGACTAAATGACTGAACCCTGGGAGAAGTGAATGAAGGGACTTTGAGGGCTACCAGCTCTCTGGAATCTTCCATTGTAGGTTAGAAGTTGTTCTTTTTCCAACTTTCTTCTTATCAAAATAAGCAAAGTGGGAAAGGAAAGCCAGTTTCCTGCTTCTACCTCAGACCACCAGGAAAGAGACAAATTCTGGAAAAATCTGAGCACGCCCTGGAGTGGTGTGCTGGCTCTTCCCAAATGAAGACTCGCCTCCCTGGGGACTTGTCAGGGCTCCATGAGAGGCTTGTCTCAGGAGCCCTCTGGCATGGAAGCCTGCAGAGCTGGTTACTATCGCATCCTTTTACACTTTTATTCATCTCCTGGCTTGGTATTACCAAAGCCCTGCTGAAGTCTGGGCATCGCCTGCCTAGGGAACACACACAAATGAACTATGTTCTCCTGGATGACAACTTTGTTTGAAGCACAAGCAGCAGGATTTTCCTGATGGGCGATTCTTAAGGCAGAATGAAGTCAAGCCATTCGGGTCTTTGCATTGTGCTCTGAGAAATTTCGGAAGGAGCGGGCTTAGACTCAGCACCAGTCACTCCCCAGGGGATAGCTAGGTTGCAACTTCATGTTTGATTTTGTGCCAGGGAGGACTGAGCCATTCTCCCTGCTTCGAGCTTCAGGTCAGGTGATGGTCCCGATAACTTTGAGAGTGTGGGGAAGGGAAAGTGGAAAAAATAGGGCTCTGGGGGCCAGGCAGCGGATGCAGGAGAGATTGAGATTCCTTCTCCTGTTGTATCTCCCTCTCGTGGCTTCCAGCTCTTGAGGCTCTGCAGAGGATCAAATGACCTTTCCTTCAGAGACAGCCCAGCCCGACTTTTGTCCTGCAGCCAGCACTCTGACTGATCCTGTCGGTTCACTCCCAGACCAGCTTCCTCTCTTTGTTTCCTCTCTTTATACTCTCTGCTCCTTACTGGGACACAGTTGGGGACCACGCTTGCCCTGCTCATGGTTGGCAGTCCTTGGGCAGAACGACACATAGGCAACAAATAACCATTCCTGGACGCTGAACGGTGGAGAAAGTACGCTGGAGTAAGAAGATCTCATTGAAAGCCGTGTGCTAGCACTTCTTTATGTGGTGACCTTGAGGATGTTGCTTGACCCTTCTGAACCTCAGTTAGCGTGCCCACACTGGCTCCCCAGTTGCCGCGAGAGCCAGAATGCGGTTAGGATGACAACTGCAATAATGGGCAACATTTACCGAGTCCTCAGTCCGTGGCCGGCACGGTTCCGCCTTCTTGACACGACTTCACGTTGCTTATGACATCTTCCTGGGGTGGCTCTGTTGTCGTGACGGTTGCACAGCTGTGGGAGCAGAGGCACAGAGGAGTTAAAGAGCATGGCCTAGGCCACGAGCAAGAGCTAGGGATGGAGCCCCTGTGCTTATTCCACATGACCAGGGGAGGTAGTATGTGCAGAATGTGTTTTGGCCAGCTCCCGGCTGCTGTAGTGTTACACGTCCAGGCTGGCTTCACGAGGTCCAGGCCCCGGGGCTTGGTTTTGGAGGTCACTGACATCTGAGCATTGGCTGTGTGCGTGCTGGGACCCACAAATGCCAGACAGGAAGGGCTTTGCGATTGCTTGAGAATGTGAAGGGGCTGGCAGGGTAGGGAGCTGAGCTCAGTGACGCGGGTAAGGGGAAACCTCTCTCCCCTGCCAGAAAACCTCCGAGGGCATGCAGGATTGCAGGGGGTGAGGCCGCTTCTCCAACCTTCGCTCCGGGTTTCTGGAGGGAGGCTGGACAGGCCTGGTCCCCCTTTGTCACTCACGTCTGAACCAAGCGTTTGGCAGGACCGATCACCCAGCAGGACGTCCGGGCCACCTTGGCCAGGGGTGTCCTGTAATGTGAAGCTACAAGGGAGCCCTTGAGGAAACGAGAAGTGGGATAAACAGAAGGCAAGGGTCAGTATGAGGAAGAGAAGGTGACCGGGAAGGGGACAAGGGGAGCCACTGGGTTTGGTGCAGTAGGATTCCAGCCAGAAGGGAAGGGATGCCTCCAATAAACCCAGTGAAGCTGCAGACCTGAGGCCCAGACTGGAGAAGAGACTTGCCCGAGGCCTTGAGGACGACGTGTCCGTCTGTGAGTGTCCGCAGCTGGCACCCCATCTGGGAAACAGGGGGTCGGGTTGACCTGAAGTCCTCTTCCTCCTCCTCCAGGAAGCAGACAGGCTTCCTTAGCTGTGCCGTGCCCGTGCGCAGCTCTGATTTATTTCCAGATTTTCCTGGTCTGTATCAGAGATGGTTTTTCTTGGCAAATCACAACTTTTTCAGAAAGCAAAAATGCAGTCTCCTCATTGCCTGGGTCAGTGTAATCCCCTGTTTGTTTGTGCAGGGCTCAGTGTGTTTGAGGCCAGCTCCAGAGCCAGCCAGGGGTGAGGGTCCGGCCCAGCCCAGACAGCTTTGTAGTGGGATTTGCAAGATCCAGTGTGGGCTCCAGACCTGGATCTTTCTGGCCGTTGGTGCATGTCATGTAGCTTAGCTGGGTGCCCTGGGTTTCCTATGTGCTCTACTTTGTGGAGTACTCTTCAGTGGATCCTTTATCTGCCTCCTGGGACCTTTATTTCAGAGTACCAGTGAAGTAGGGACCCACCTAACATAACAATTTGGGAGAAAATCTAGGTTCATCTGTTTTGTGCAATTAATGTGCTCATCTGGGTAGAGTTATTCATATTACATATCTTCAGAGCCCAGATAGTTAAATCATGCATCGATACATACATTATGTAAACACACACACATATACACACATGTATAGATATGTATGTATATTTACGCATACATACACCTACACACCTCTACTTCCTATGCCTATATCTGTTCTTCTTTTCCACCTTTCTCAGAAATTCACCAAGGAGGGTCAGGAAAGTGTGCCTCTTAAACCCTCCCACATGAAAGATAGTGTAGGTGCTGGGATATTTGACAAAGACAGATGCCTTGTTGGGGAGGAAGTGACCATCTGGAAATCTGTCCGCACTGGAGTGGAACTCCCTGGAGGGCCTGGCTCTCTCCAGAAGAAGATTTGTTTGAAGGACAGGAGCCTCCCCAGGAGAGACAAGCTCACAAGTTGCACAGGAAGAGACCTTCTTGAGGCCAGTGCCTGTCACCTCCAAGGTCCCTGGGGGCTCTACGCTGACCCATTAGAAAAGGAAGAGGCAGCTGGAGCCATTCCATGTGTTGAAGTCGTTCTCTTCCATTCCCTACGACCTCTTTCGCCGCTATCCGATTTTGGGCAGAGGGCTGTGGAGTGGTCCCAACAAAGATGGCCACCGTTTATCTAGTGTTTATGGTGTACCAGGCATTGTGCTAAGTGCTTTATAAGCATCATTTCACTAGTCTTCATGACAAATCTGTGGAATGGCATTCTTATTTTATAGATGAAGAAGCTGAGGCTCTGAGAGGTTAAATCGCTGTCCTGAGGTCACACAGCAAGTAAGTGATGGAGCTGGGATTTGAAATCCTGGTCTGATTCTAAAGGTCATGCTCTTAAATATCATGCCACACTGACCACTGACATGCCTGGGAAACGGAGTGCCTTCCAGGATGTTGGGATGAGTGTTTGAGAGACATGTTCTGGAAGCCATTTAAAAGTTAATCCCGGGACAAAGGGTAGTGAATGTCAGAGGCTTCTTTAGGAATCTGAGCCCTCAGAGAGCGGGGCAGAGAAACAGCTACGTGATCTCTAGGGGAAAAGCACAGGTCAATAAAGACCTTCTTGGGCATGGAGTCAACACAGGAAGACTTCTTAGTAGTAACTGGGAGTTGGGCCAGAGCCCATGGGGCTTGTTTTTTGGTGTGGACATGGTAAGAGACAGGCCCAGGGGTGTCAGGCTGGCAAAGGAGGAGAGACGCCTTCCTTCAGGAAAACCTCTTTGTGGTGTCTGGACCAAGCTGAGGAGAGTCTCTTTTCTGGAGGTTCAAGGTCTGGTGCACAACACACGAGGGGTCCGCTCTGCTCTACACCCACAGTGCTCTTCCCCCTCAGGAGGTCAGGGGCAGGCCAGGGGGCTTCACAGCCCTAGAGAGAGCAGCCTGACCCCAGGTTCACTTCGGACACTGGGCTGCAACACACACACGCACTTCTGCTGCCTTGCTTCCGGGGCACCCCTGGCTCTGTTCCATCCTCTGCCTCTACCCTGTCCCAGCCCCTGGTGACTGACATCCCTGACGGTGCCCTTCTCATCTCTGCACATCTCCAGCCAGGTCACCGGGTGGACTGCATGGTGGGTCCCAGGAGTCAGCTGCTGGGCCACCTGACTCAGGAGGTCTGTGTGGCGCTTGCCTTGTGCCAAACACATTTCAGAGGATTGATGGATCTGTGCTTGGGGCGAGGGGCAGGGGGTATGGAGTCTTTTCTGGAACATTAGTTTAAATTGCCTGAACCAAACTGTGGCTCTGGGGAAGGATTATTTTTTTTCCCTTTGGCAGCCGACAGGGTGCAGAGTAACACCACCCAGCCACTTCCCAACCCTCTTGGGTAAGAGCCAGCAGCTGGGGCCCTGGGTGGAGTTTCGAGGGTCAGAGGTCTGAAGAGGCCCCCCCCCCCCACCGGGACACAAGAGTCAGAGTTGCTAGCCTCCAGGATTGGGGCTCGGGAAAGGCCCCTCTTCGGGGAGGACCTGGGGAGATTCTCCAGAGAGGAGCCGGGCTGATGAGAGAGCACTTTGAAACTCACTCCCTGACAAGGACATTCGTTCCCCCCCCCCCCCACCACCCTCGCGCCTGAAGTTGGCCTGGAGCGGGGAATGCAGGAGGTGACCTAATTACATCGCATTTACTGAAGCAGGCTGGAACCCGAAGATGGTGACAGCCATTTCCAGAATCTTCCTCTAAACCGCCTCCCGTATTGATTCTTTCTTTCCATCCCCACTGCCACTGGGTAGCCCAGGCCCCTGTCAACACCTCATGCCTGGATTTCTGCCAGTGCCTCTTAACTGTCCATTCTGCATTGAATCTCTTCCCCTCCAGTCCCTTCTCCCTGCCGCGGTCAGATTAACTAGCTGAAAATACCAGTTTTATGAAGTGACTTTCCTGCCCGGGCCTCGGAGGGATCCTTCTGGCCCGAAGGAAAGAGGCACCCCACTCCATCTTCGCTCGGGCATTCTGCTGGCTGCCAAACTGGTCTGTGCCCAGTTCCCCGCACATGCGCGGTCCGCTGCTCACAGTGCTCGCCCTTCCTCCTCTCAGCCATGAGCACAAACGATATTTACCCTTCAAGGAGCCCATGTGCTATGCCTTCTGTAGAGTCAACTCTTCCTTCTCCCGGACCCTTTGCCCTGCCCCCGTCCCTGCTTTTTGACATTCAGTGAGGCAGGCAGTGTCAGCCCCTTCTTACTTGTTGATCTTTTCTCTTCAGCCAGAGCATTGGCTTCTCGAAGGAAGGAGCCAGATTGCATTCCTTTGCAGCTCAGGGCAGCTGTGGGTCAGGCGTCCAATGGGTTCTCAAGAAATAACTGCTGAATTGATCAGAAGGAAATAAGCTTAAATTGCAGCATGAGGGACTTAGATTAGACGTAAGGGAAGATTTTGAGAGAGCAGTTAGTTGTTTAGAAAGGACGACCAAGGAAGGCCATAGCAGTGCTAGGTCTTGTCCTGTCTACGAAAATAAGAGAAAATTCTCCTGAGTACTGCGGGAAGGTATGTGGTGGTAGTCAGCGGCAGCGGTCAAGGTTGGGTGCAGAGAAAGGCGGGGCAGGAAAGAAACAAACGTTTTACCCTCCAGTTTTAGCCTTCTTTACGGACTCCAGATTTTTGGCTGGAATCCACCTTTCTACTTCTGATTCTTATCATTGGCTCAGGGCTTTCTGCACTCTTCCCTCTTGTCACCTGGTCATGGTCTGGCCACAACTGAATTGGATTCAAGGTGTGGAGTGAGAAGGAAGCAGGAGGCGGGGACACCAGCTTTGTTGGGGCCAGAGCCACGGAGCTGCTCACTGGTCCCAGGAGTCCCCAACCAAAGAGAGGCTTTGCCATCCTGTTTCCTGCAAGCTGACGTGTTCATGGGCACCCGCAGGGAGCACACTTGGTTACTGGGGGCTGGCACGCTCCAAGGAATGGCAGCACCCTCCCTTGCCACCACCCCTCATTCTTCCTACCCCAGTGGGGAAGGCTGCTCTGGGTTGCCAGAGATGTGTGGAGGCACAGCTTCTAGAAGGGCCCACTCACGGGGGGAGGAGGTGGTAGGACCCTGGTTTTGTAGTAAGCGTGGGTGTATGTTTTGCAGTCTAGTGCATGCCTGCGACACTGGACACTAGCGGGACACAGATGATACTCTTCCTCTGCTGTTTGGGTGCCTCTGCGGTGAGCACTCCCAGACGGCTGCCAAGCTGTCCCCCCCACCCCATGCCCCCTGTCTCCCCCGGGGGTACAGTAGGGGCGCCGAGCAAAAGGAGCAACACACATGAGAAACAGAGAAAGCCATGAACAAGTCAGGAGGAAAAAGGGCAGTGGGAGCCAGAGGGACTCTCGGTGCTGTTGGGGCTTCAGATGCTTGTGTACGTACATATGTACATATACTAGCATTGTGCGTTCAGCTGCCACCTTCTTCTTGCTCTCCGTGGCCCGGATCCAGGCTCAGTGGCCCACTGCTCTCATCATTCAAGGGTGGCCCTTTTGCTTTGGGAACACCCGGGCCGGATGAGGGAGAGGTGCTGCTGGCTGTCTCCTAGTGACCACAGGAGTGGTGATGGGAAGGAGGGAACGAGCCTAGGTGCCTTATCAGGACTGAAAGCTTTGTGGGGATGGGGACAACGGTGCTCCTTCTGTCACTCTGCAAGGAGTTCAGGCAATTGTGAGATAGGATGCACAAGATGAGACCAGTCTCGGGCCGCACTTTTCAGACTTCTTGAAGACACGGAACTCTTACATTAAATCAAACCATATATTTAGTATGTGTAGGGTGACACGTTTTATGACATGCAAAGCAAAACTTGAAATTGATAGGGTCCTCTGGGTTTTTGCCCATAGAAAGGCACAGACCAAACCATATGTATAGTTTTATTGTGAAATGTATCCTTAAGGTAAAGTTTTTATTTTATTCATTAATTCAAGCAAGTGACCCTTATTGGAAAAGATGAGGTCTAAAATAAAGTGTTTAAAGAGGTAGTATTTACCTACTGGGTGATTCAGATGCCAATTGTAGGATTGTGATCGCATTATTTTCTCATTTAAAAACTTCATTGTAGGGGCGCGTAGGTGGCTCAGTCAGTTAAGTGTCCGACTTCAGCACAGGCCATGATCTCACGGTTCGTGGGTTCAAGCCCCGCATGGGGCTCTGTGCTGACAGCTCAGAGCCTGGAACCTGCTTCAGAGTCTATGTCTCCCTCTCTCTTTGACCCTCCCCTGCTTGCTCTGTCTCTCCCTTTCTCTCAAATAAATAAAAAACATTAAAGAGTTAAAAAAAAATTTTTGTAGCCATTTCCATAAGACAAGTACATTTATTTGTTTTGAGAGAGACAGAGTGCAAGCAGGGGAGGGGCCGAGAGAGAGGGAGACACAGAGTCTGTAGCAGGCTCCAGGCTCTGAGCTGTCAGCACAGAGCCAGACATAGGGCTTGAACTCACGAACTGTGAGATCATGACCTGACCTGAAGTTGGATGCTCAATTAACTGAGCCACACAGGTGCCCTTATTTTTTAATTTATAACTTTATAAAACAAATATTTTCCACTTCTTTTTGCCATGGTTCTTGATGATAGTGCTGTGTGGGTTGAAACTCAGTCTAATAGGAATTAGAAAGAAATGCACCCACACAAATGTAAAATACAAAGGAAATTGACTACAAGATACACAGAGTAGAACTTTAATTGGAAAACAATCCCTAGGATCTCCATTGAGAATAAGCATCTGATTTGAGTTGATAACAGAAGTAATAATATAATGATATCCAAGATTTGTCAAGACACTTTGATGTGCCAACCTAGTCTTTTATCTTCAGATCAACCTTTGCTAGAAACTGCTCCATTTCCTTGTCTTCACAGATGAGGAAACAGAGACTCCTAGAGGTAAGTATCTTGGATGAGGCCTACAGTCCAGGGATGGGATCCTGGGTCTGTCTACTCAAAGTCTATGCTCTTATATGCATTTCTGCCAGGTACAGACGACTGTCCCAAACAACTCCTTTACTGTGCCCTGTGAAAGGCTCAGCTTTGGTTTCTATTAAAAACATCACAGTTGCCTGATAGTTGGGCTAGTGAGCTGATCTGGTATCCATCTTCCCCACCCTCATTCATAAATGAGGACCACCCCTTTCCCCCCTACAGCAGAAATAGAATGGCATGGACTCTGATCTCTGTCCCTGTCCCGAATATGCTTACCTGCTGAGAGCAGGCCCCAGCCAGGGCATATGGGGAGATGGGGTAGAGCTGGATCACAGGGGCTGGAAGCGCTGGGTCCTGGGAAAGATACTGCGGGGGACCAGGTGCTGTGGTCTGTGAAGGATCTAGGCTCATTGTTTCTCCCCACTCTGCCCCACTGCCCTCCTGTACCATTGTTTTTAAGGGGGTAGTTAGGAGGAGGTGAGAATGTGGTGGCTGGGTAGTAGGAGTCTGTATTGTCTTTACTCAGCTGTAGAAGGACAAAACCATGTCAGAGTGAATTTTTAAAATGCTGAGTCTGGGGGTGCCTGGGTGGCTCCGTGGTTTGAGTATCTGACTCTTTACATTGTTTTTTAAGTTTATTTATTTTGAGAGAGAGAAAGTGCAGGCAGAGGAGGGACAGAGAGAGAGGGAGAGAGAGAATCCCAAGCAGGCTTCAAGCTGTCAGCACAGACAGAGCCCAATGCAGGGCTCGAGCCTACAAACCAGGAGCTCATGAAGTGAAGTTAAGAGTGAGACCCTTAACCGTCTGAGCCACTCAGGTGTCTCAAGTGTCTAACTCTTGATATCGACTCAGGCCATGATCTCACAGTTCATGAGATCAAGTCCCACATGGGGCTGGCTGCGAGAAGCTTGCTTGGAATTCTCTCTCCCCATCTCTCTCTGCCCCTCCTCCCATGCTGTTTCTGTCTCTCTCAAAATAAATACAACTTTAGAAAAAAAACAAAAAAATAAAATAAAATAGAATTCTGAGTCTTTATGTAGCCCAAAGTTAGATTAGGCAACTGTTGTGGGCCCTCTCATGGTGCTTTGGCCTGCGATGTTGCACAGTCATAGTTCTGGGCTTGGATTCTGGCTGTGTGGCCTTGAGCAATCACTTACTTCTCTGAGCTCGAGTTTTCTCATCTGCAGAGTGGAATGGAAAACATTACCTCTTGGGTCATTGTTAGGACTGATGAAAGTAATGTGTTTGAGATGCCCAGCACTGTACTTGGCACACATAAGTCCTAGAGTAGATGAGAATTCCCTCCCCTACGTTTATTTTTGCCATGGTTTCTTCCCTTCTAACTTCTGTGTCAAGTGCTTTGATATTGTAGCTGTGCAATTACTTGTCTTCTGGTCTAGGTTAGATAAATATATAGTCTTCTTTCTTGGAATTCCTGTGCTGAATTGTTTTTAGGCAGTTCTTTGGTGGATACTGAGACTCCAACAGATTTAGATCTGGCAGAGAGCATCTATTTAAAGCAAAAGAGCTTCTGCTTGAAGCATCTTCTTCCAATATGCCTTAAAATGCATCAAGACTCAGGAGACAATATCTATTGAGGTAAAAGGGTACAATTTAGAAATTGTCTTCTTCTGTTTTCCCTAGAAGGATAGTTTCTTGTACAAAAACGAGCATTTCAGCACATTGCCCTTAGCCCTCTCCTCATGGAGGCCAGGCTGGGAGACAGTCGTCCCTGGCTCTTGACGCAGCCCGAGCACGCTGGCTGGCTTGAGCAACATCCGGAGTTGGTCAGAGGTCCTCATGAGTCCCTCTTCCAGAGAGTCCTCTGGGTTCTCTGTAGAGTAAATCTGTCTTTCTGGATCAGCTGAAGAATAGCATTCGTTTTTGCCAGGGGCAGTTGTGTTGTGATTCAGACCAAGAAGAGCCTCCTGCAAGGAGTTTGCTACCCGGGGGTGGCATGTCCTACTCAGGCTTACCCCAGCCTTGATGTCTGTGCCTGGTCCTGACTGTAACCTGATGGCACCAAGGGCTTCAAAGGATGTCATCTGTATGTGAAATATGAACTGCAGGATTGCAGACACTCAGCACAGCCTGGGAGGGTGGGGACTGGGCCAGTGTGCTCCACACAGTGTGTCCAGGGCCCAGCACCATGTTGGGCCCATAGACGGGTTACTAAAGTTTTATCCAATGAATGAGTGCAGCGGGCTGTGGAGAAGGATGCAGAACTACCTTATAGGTTTTGGTTTGTTTTGCAAGGAAGCCAATGCAAGGACATTTTTGTTCTAAAGGCAGTTTTCAGGACTGATGGGAGAGCAGAGAGCCCTCTGCCTTCCTCCTGTATGCCCAAACCTGGAGCTGCTCGTTCTGCAAGCCTTATTTTTAGCCACATGATTTTCACTCCCCTCCCATATGCCCGGATGACAGCATAATCACTACCCCTCATCACCCTGTGTTCTGATGGTGCAGGCTGCATGCTGCTAGCAGATTGGTCACAGCACTGCTTTGGACTAGAAGACTGGAGTTCATCCTGACCTGTGAGAGTCCGAGTTCCTTCTGTAGAGGAGGCTGGACTGCCTGCTGTGCCATGTGAACCGCAGAGGGAGCCGGCCCAGGGATCAGGCCTCTGCCTAGAAGGATGCTGCCAAAGGGTCATCTGGGCCCAGCGTGACACCCCCCCACCCCCCCCACCCCCCAGGGAAGGTTCTCTGCCTGCTTATGGGAGCTGTGTGTGTGGTACAGAAGAATAGGAAACCTGATCAGACTCCGCGAGAGGAAGAAGCCAAGAGGAAAGCACCTTCTCCTCCCACCTCACACGAAAGCAGTCTTCTCCTAGTCCCTAGCCTCGTGTAGGGCTTTGGCTGTCAGGATCTAATGATCCCCAGGGGACACCAGAGTTTTTGGTAGAGCTTCGGGGGCAGCTGTGTGGAAGAGGCAGGTCTGGGTCCATTTATCTGGACTTTTGTATGTGCTTCACCCCCAATCTCCTAATAGGAAACTTGGAAAATAAAAAGCACAAAGGAAAAAACACACCTGTCTATATTCCTACCATTTAGAGATAGCACTATCAACATTTTGGGGTATTTCCTTCTATCTTTTGTTCTTTCTCCCTGGAGTGGGAGGGAGATATACATATACATATATGTGTATATGTATGTATTATATATGTGTATATATGCGTATGTGTATATATAGTCACATGTCTATTATCTATTGATAGAATCTATATCTATCTATCAATCGATCTATACATATATATTTAATATTCTGTTTTGGTTTTACTGAACTTTATATTGTGAACATTTCCTTGGCCAATAAAAAAACCTTGAGAACCCCTTTGGAGGCTGGATTAAAAGTCTTCACTGCTGAGGCTTTATGGCCATTGGGCATCATACGTCATGTCAGAAAGCCTGAGAGGTCCCAGTCCTTTGGGATGTGCAGGCTTGCTTGGTGCACCCTGAAGCTCTCCCAGGTAGATTCAGCCAACCCTCCGCTATGTCGTTTCCACAGGCTTGCTTACCAGACACAAGCTGCTTGTTGCAAAGGTAGATGTCCTCTCCATTGGGTTGTCTGGCCCGGTGTTTGAGGGAAATGTTATGAATGTCTGGACTAAAAGAAAAAGATCCTCTAACGTCAAATACAGGCTTTATCCTTAAAAGAAAGACTTTCTCTGTGTCCAGAAACCAGAAGGTTTGGAAAGCGGAAGAACCATTCTCTCTCTCTCCCTCAGGAGTGGGCTTGCTTTGGTTTTCCACTAATCTTCCATTTCTGCCTGTAGAATTTGACATGGTTCTATTTACTTTTCCTTGGCCCAGTTTGGGTCAACAGGATTTCTCTCCTGCCCAGAACAGCCTCACACTTGTGTGAAGTAAGAAGTGAGCCCGGGCTCTGGACGGCAGTAATTAATCCTTGTCTGAGTGACGCAGTGGGGATTTTCAGCCCAAGGTGGTCTGACAGCCCCAGGTTTTACATGACGCATGGTAGTCCCATGTGGGCCAAACTATTTCTTCTTCCCTTCTGCCTATAAGTGACTTTGTGGGCAGTGTGTGTGTGTGTGTGCGTGTGCGCATGCATGCACCTATGTATGAGCGCATGTGTGTGTATGTGTAGGCGTGTCTGGTGATCTGGAGCCCAGCACCAGTATAGCAGGATCTCCAGATGACCGTGGACATAGCAGTAAAAGGACACACACAGTGTAAGCATACACAGCCCAACATCATTCGATGACATAGCAAGTCTGGGATTTCCTCTTCTGTTTGTTTCAGTCTGTACTTGCTCAGCTTTCATCCCCAGGGCTTAGTGCTGTAAGGGAGTGGATTTCCTCAAGTGCTCTGGATAAAGTGCTGCTTCCTCTGTTATCTCCCTTGTCAATATAAATTGCTCCACTGTGTAAGTGGATATGAAGATGAGCCTATATATGCTATAGTATCTTGACCAAATGAGACAGGCATTAAAATGACATTTTTCTTCGTGATAATCCCATGACATTGAAAGCACACTGGTTTCTCCATTTAGTTATTATGGAGCCATGAACTAATTCCCAGGGTATAATACTCCTGCCTCTTCCTCCCACAGTGTTTAGACTTAGTGTGGAAGTCTTTTATCTTGGGTGGGCCATGGTGGGCCTGGTTTGGGGCCCTTTGTGCTGATAATGGGAGCAGTCAGTGGTAAGAGTCTCAAGACTCACTGTGACATGTGTGAGTGGACAAATACCTAATAAGATAAGAAAACTAATCGTAGCAGCACCAAGAATCCCAACAAGTGGGCTTGTGAGGGCTAAAGGTGCCCTGTGCCCGGATGAGAGAGGAGACTCAACGAACACATGAGTCTGTCTTTTGGGTTCAGCAGGTCAGTCCTAAAGGAGGCTTGTGGGCTACTCTGCCCCCCAGGGTGCTGGAGGTGGGCTGTTGGTGTGAGGGGTGGAGGCAGGGAGCACACTGTGTCAGAGGACTCACTTGGCACAACTGGCCTGTTGTAGGAGGGGCTAGGAGTGTCTGATCATGACTTCTGTGGATGGTATGAGGGCTCACTACCTAGGGTCTCGGTTCCCCTCTTCGGGGAACATAGCGTTACATCTGAGAGTGCAGGGCAAATCCCCCAGGAGAGGGAAGTAGACCTCTAGTGCTGTTGCTTTTTCAAGGAACTTAGCTAGCAGCTTTCTTCTTCAACACGCCTGACCCTAGACTCTTGAACAAAAGCTAGCGATTGTGCACCCTGCTGAAGATACTTCCAGGTGTTTGTGCGTGTGCACACACACGTGTACAGGCATCTGTACTGTGGTTATGCTCATACCTCAGTCATGAGCAGGTTCAGTTGACTAGCTCTTTTTTTGGGTGGGGGTGACTGTCCAACGCCCATCCACCTCAAAACTTTCCACTCTACTCTGGGCCAAGTGTTGTTAGCTTTATTTCGGCCACATTGTGAGCTACTGAGGCATGTTGTTGACCAGCCTGAGAGCCTGATGATCATATACAGTGTCACCGTTTTTAGAAAGCTGATCTCCAGATTTCCAGTTGGCCTTTGCAAATTCTCCCAAAGCTCGGGGCTGCTTGCTTTGACTCCCACAGCCTGCTAAGTAGACTAGTGTCTATTCCTCCAACTGGTATTTCCAAACCCCTTCAGCCTGTGATTACAAAAGGGTGCCACAGTTACGTTTACTCTCAAATTGCAGTCAATGGCTTCAAGACCCTCATCTACTCAGACAGGTTTGGGGTGCTTTAAATATTTCCATAAATTAGTCATGATTTTCCCCTTTGCCCAAAGGAACCTCATTGCTGGCAGTTCCCACCATGCGAACACCAGCATCTGTGCCAACGCAACTCTCTCCGGCTGTGGCCAAAACTGTCGATTTAGTTGCCAGAGCAGGACTGGCTTTCATACAGACATGGGGAAAAGACCTGCCTCACTTATGTGGCTCCTTGTCATCTAGGCCCTGAAGTAGCTCTGTGCATGCCTCGAATCTCTCAGAGTGTTCTCGAGTCTCTTGAACAGCCTTTTCAGATTCTGCTCCTCCCACTTTGTCCAGAATCCCTTCAAGTCTTTTGCAGAAACTGTTCTGTCTTGGGACCTTGTCCTTCCAACCAGAGGGGCTCAGTCACTGCCCAGCACCCAGCGATATTGGGACCAACCCTGGCCAACCTCCAGCCCCATAGCTGGTAGCTCTTATCCTAACCAGTCTCCTCACTCATTCCCCCCATTGTAAAACACATATTACATATCACTGGGCATAAAATGCTTGCTAGTGACAGTGGGACAGAATATGGGGGTGGGGGGTGGGGCCAGGATGTGCAGTCTTGTCTGGGTCCCACTGCCACTAGCCAAGAAGTTCAGTGACGTGGTAGTCCATTCTTAGTAACACCCAGTGAAAACTTGGAGCATGTCACTGGACAGAGTCTGTAAGAATGTCCAGGATGACCTTGTAAGGAGCCACTACCCTTGGCAGAATCAATTGCTGTTGCCAGGTGGAGAGATAGTGCCAATACAGCAGATCCTTACTACCAGATGTGTGTGTGGCTTTGACTGAAGGGTTGGGCATCTAGACCCAAGCAGGCACTTAAGAGCTCTTTCCCTGTCCTCTTGGCTTTGCATCCCAGTCTGGCTTCTGTCTGTAACCCACCGTCTCTTGGGTAGAGTCCGAACACAAGACCTCTTAGTTGCTCCTTACAAGCCATCAACTTAACCTTTAGTTATTATTTCCCCAATCCTTGTGGGCTGAGAGAAGTGAAAAAATGTGGGTCTTGGGTCCTGGAGAGTGCTGTGTTTATTTGATTTGGAGCGATGGAGTTTTATTTATGCTGGTGTCAGAGGTGGGAGGGGGGCAGATAGGCAAGTGACGCCCTCAGTTCATGAGTTCACTGGCTAGTATTCAGTGACGAGGAGTGCAAGCAGGAAATAAAAATCAATGCCGTTTGCCTCTGATTGAAAGGCTGTGATAGCCTGATGGTGACCAAGGAGGGCTAAAAATGAAATAGATTTTAAGCTGTAAGGACTCCACTCATTCAAAAAGACATTTTTGTCTCCACTCACCCTCTGTTTCTTCTTGTTCTTGCCGACATGCATGCCTGTGGCACCCATGTGTCCCTTCATCGCCTGTGGGAGTGCAGCAGGGCTGTGACGGAGTCCACAGATCATCCCCCATGGGCAGCACTCCTACTCTCAACAGACAGCTGTTTGGTTCTTGATGCTCTTCACTCTTCCAGTGGCCTTCCCCAGCCACTCCCATGCCCCCTGTTCTTCCTTCCTGCTGCCTGTAGCTACTGTAACTTCCTGATCAGTCTGTGGTCTTTCGTAGCCCTGCCAGGGGTTTGTCTGACCTTGCCTTTTATTTTCTTCACCGGCTTCCAATTCTTTAAGTAAATAAATAAATAAATAAATAATAAAAAAGAGAAACAAATGGGAATTTTATTTTATTAAAAATTTTTTTAAATGTTTATTTATTATGGAGACACGGAGAAACAGAGCATGAGTGGCAGAGGGGCAGAGAGAGAGGGAGACACAGAACCCGAAGCAGGCTCCAGGCTCCGAGCTGTCAGCACAGAGCCTGACGTGGGGCTCGAGCCCACGAACCATGAGATCATGACCTGGGCCAAAGTTGGACGCTTAACCGATGGAGCCCCCCAGGCACCCCGACAAATGGGAATCTTAAAGACCCTCCATGTTCTTGCCCCATTCTGGCCCTAGAGCCTTATTTCTCCCATAAATGGTCATTTCTAATCTATTTTTATTTTTGTTAATATTATTATTTTAAAATTTTATTTTTTAGAGAGACCAAGCAGGAGAGAGCCAGAAAAAGAGAGACAAGGGATCCGAAGCAGGCTCTGTGCAGTGAGCCCAGAGCCCAGTGCGGGGCTCTCACTCACAGACCGTGAGAACATGACCTGAGCCAAAACCAAGAGTTGGATGCTCAACTGACTGAGCCACCCAGGCGCCCCTCTAATCTATTTTTAAAAATGAGTTTGCTTCTTTATTTCTGTGTACCAGTCACTGTTGCTTAGGATGCCCCGTGACGGCCCTTCTTACTTATGGAAATCCTTTACAATCCCCTTAGTGGTCCCTTGTCTGAGATGTCCTCTTGGATCCTTCTAGTCTGAATGGACCTCTTCCTCTGACCCCACAGAACAAGAGGGCAGCTGCTCTGTCCTCAGCACTCAGCATACCCTGGGGGCATAATAGGTGCTCAGCAGTTCTTTGCTGAATGGATGCCTCTTTAGTCTTTCTTTCCTCCCCTCTCCTCTTCTCCCTCTCTCTTTTTTAGTGTTAGCCACACCACATCTCAGACTTCTTGGCATCTCGTTTTCAAACATGCTTTCCTTTTGTCTTCTGTGACGTGGTCTTTGCTTCCTGGTTGCTGGCGTTGCAAATGCAGTCCCTCTGGAGATAGCTGTATACATGCCAGTTTTTGCAACTGGCTCAGCTTTGGGCCGGGGGTGGGGTGGGGTGGGCAGGGCCTTTGTTCTTTCTTTTTTTTCATAACCCTCAATGCACGGAGCACAATGCCTGGTAATTGAGGGAGTGGGCAGAGAAACCTCCCGAAACTTCTTTGACTGCCTCTGGGAGGTCTGATGTGCCATTCAACACAAACATGCCTTGGTGTTATTTTTCTTTAGTTTTATGGTTATTTTTGGTTATTGACGTATGATGTACTCACAGTGCAAGTCACCCTTTCAGGTGTACACTTTTATAGTCTTTAAGGTTCGTGTAGTTGTACGGCCACCAGCATAACCAAGATGGAGAATATCCCCCCCACCCCCGTTCTCTCCTGCTTCTCTGCCTCCTTCCAGTCCCGGGCAATCACTGATATCCGGATAGCTTTGCCTTTTTCTGAATGTCATATATACGGAGTCAGGCAGTATGTGGCTATTTGGGTCTGGTTCCTCGCACTTAGAACCATTATTCCTGTTTTGGGATTTGATAACGTGGACCCTAGCCCACACTTTATCTGCACCACCTTTCTGCTAGATGGGCAGGGGGCACGTGGTGGGGTGTGGACGGGTCTGTGTGAACTGCAGGCGTCTGAATCAGCCCTACCTTTGCAGCCTTGTGAGCGCCTCTTTGGACCCAGGGTCCCAGATGCTTTTTCAAGCCTACGGGCGCTCCCTCCCTTCCCGTCCCCCACTGTGGCACCTGGCCCAGGACAGCCTTCTCCCCGGGGTCCTGACCGGTCATGCCCATAGCGGTGGGGGGGCACAGTGGAGGAGGGGAGCCGGGCGGATGGGGTGGGGTGACCACTAAATTCCTCCCTTGGGGAGGGGTTGGGGGTGGGGTGACAAAGGTCAGGCCTCTCCCGGCTAAAACAACAGAAGTGGTTCCAGCTGCCCAACAGCTGGAGGGGGGTGTCTGCTTTCCCTCAGCAGCGTGAAAAGCCCTTTAATCGGGGGCCGTGCTCTTGTCAGGCTCCGCGGTGGAGGTGTGTGGAAGAGCAGACACCAGCGTAGCCGCAGACCCCCCTTCCCTTTGACCTCCCTTATCTCCCCTCCTCCATCTTCCCGCGCCCCCCTCCCAAGCTGCCAGATCGGGACCCTCCTCTGCACCTGTGTAAATGTGGTGGTTGTGGGGTCAAGGAAGGGTGAGCGTGATCTGGCAGAAATAGGGATGTGGATTTTCCAGGCAGATGACGGATTAGATAGCGGGCGGGTGAGTGACATTTTAATGTGAAATTGCTCTTCATTCCCAAAGACGCAAGTCCCGCGGGGGGTTGGGGGGTGGAGAAGACCAAAGTCCGGCTTTGCTGATGGTGAAGCAAGTGACAAGAGGTGGACAGTCCCTGGTCGGGGAGTAAGAGGCTGAGCTACAAGCTAGACATCTGGAATGTGGTTCTCTACTTTTTGTTCCAGGCACTGGCTCCAGGAGCGGCTTTTTCCCTTTTTCAATAGCACAGTCACCTCCCAGAAACGCTTTGTAGTGCCTGAGTTTTAAAAGCTTGAGCTGGGCTTTGACTCCCAAACATGATGGGAAGAACAGCCCTCGGTTAGGAAAGCTCACTTCGCCTGTAGACCCTTCTCCTCTCCTGCCTGCTGAGGGGCCCACGCCAGAGACCCTGGCCCCTGCTACCAGAGCTACCAACAGCCTCCCCCCCCCGGCCCTCCCCAGCCAGCCTCGGGCTCAGCGCTCTACCTTCCGCCAAAGGAGGAAATGTGGTATAGCAGAAGGAGTCTGGCCCTTTCGAGGCAGACACAGAGTGCTCGCCACTTAACTAGCTTGACCTGGCCGGGCCTTGGCTTCCTCCTCATGTATTCGGTCTGTAAGTATTTACTGGGTGCCCACTTTGGGCCAGGCCCCTACTGGGAACTGGGGATCCAGCGGCGTGGCACCCAAACTTTGGCTCATGAGCAAGAAACATACAATTAAACTGCTGGTTACTTACTTACAGTTGGGACAGACCCCAGTGGGAAGCAGAGGCCGTTAAGGAGACTCAGCCCAGGGGTCCCGATCGATTTGGGAAGTCAGTGCCCCAAAGAGGCAGCACTTGCACTGAAATTGGAAGGATGAATAGGAGGTATGAGGCTGGGACACAGCTCAGGGGAAGGGCCCGCAAGTCCCGAGGCAGGAAGCGCGCAGCGGGGGCTAACCGTTCCCACCCAGCTGCACGGGTGTGAGGGGCCTTTACTGTGACACCGATGCAGTATGCACACGGGTAGCGCTCATTATCCTGCCCATTCCTTCCAAGTAGGCATTTGGAACTGGAGCCGGGAAACTCACCCTTACTTACAGTCTTCATTCTGTGGACAAGTGAATTCAGGGTGCCAGAAATCTGACTTATAAAGGAGTCACTTATACCATTTTGTCATCTGGCTGTTATTCAAGTGCGTGCATATGGCAGCTGCAGGAGAAAAAAAAAACAAAAAAAAAACAAAAAAAACCCAGAGCGGTAATCACATTGGCTGTTAAATTATCAGAGTTTTCTACCTTGACACATTCTCATTTCAGGCTCAGCAGCCCTGGGCCCCTCAGATTACTGCCTAACTTAGGGGAGGGATGACTTATCTGCAGGGTAGTAGGGAGGCTTCGGGATTGGGGTGGGGGAGGGCTGTGTGAAGAGGATTCCTCACTGGGAAGGAGTTGCTTGGCTGCTTAATGATGATATCTGCCATGGGTATATGGGTCCTGTCTCGGCCACTCTGGTACATTCCCTTCAATGTCTTTGTGATTTCTTTTCCTTTAATTCAAGGGGGAAAAGAAATCCTGTGTTTAATGTACAGCTTTCCTTATCTAATAGATGTTCCTTCAGAGGAAAGAAAAGAACAAAGAGCTTACATTACTCCATGCATTTGAGAATTTTAAGCTTTTGGTGGTGGTTGGACAAAGATCTCTTTTTACCGTAAGTGATTTAAAAAAAAAAAAAAAGGGAGCTTCTCATCCAGGATATGTTTTAGGTAAGGTTTGTTAGTCAACAATTCATTCTTCAAACATGTGCTGAACAACTGCTTTAGATCAGGCAGTGTTAGGCCCTGTGCATGTAAAGAGGAACAAGACACAATCCTTCACAGATGCATAAACACACAAATGATGGTGCAGTGTGTTGGTTTGATGGAAGTACACGCCCAATGCAGCAAGAGCTCCAAGGAGCTAATGGTGATGTTTAAAACATGAAGACATTTGCTCTTTGGGATGACAACCTCAGCGCAGTGCGGAATTTGAACCTGAATGGGGAGAAGACATTGGTGGCAGAGTCAAACATCTAGGCAAGTGATAAAGGACGGAATAAAGCCGTCCTGGAAGCCACTGGGGGAAGCCTGCTGGAGAGAGAGTTCCAGCCAGTGCCCTAGTTTTTTTCTGACGCCCCAACTGAGGCACCAGTGAGTGAAGCCCCTGTGGATGTTCCCGCCCCAGACAAGCTCTGTGTCACCTCTGCTGACACCTCATGGAGCAGAAGAATCTCCCAGCTGAGCT
Source organism: Proteles cristata cristata (assembly GCA_017311185.1). Classification (NCBI taxonomy): domain Eukaryota; kingdom Metazoa; phylum Chordata; class Mammalia; order Carnivora; family Hyaenidae; genus Proteles; species Proteles cristata. The sequence continues at coordinate 514,923 of JAESUZ010004260.1, forward strand.
CAGCCAATCCATGGACTTGAGAGAAATAATCAGTTGTTTAAAGCCACTAATGTTTAAAGCCATCTGTTGCTGCAAAGCAATAAGTGAAGCAGAAATATGAAAAGTCAGTGGCTGAAGCTGTGTCATGCATCAGGTTACTAAAGCAAACCTCACATCAGTTGAGTTTGGCCTGTGAGTTTTGGATCTGATCTCATAAAAGGGAAAGCCACTTGCTGCTCCAAATTGTGGCCTTCCTATTTCTAGGCACAGTGGCTGGGGCACTGCCCGGGCTGTCTAGAATGGCTCCTGCCCCCTCTTCTTCTTTTTTTTTTTTTTTATGTTTTTTATTTTATTTCTGAGAGAGAGAGACAGCATGAGCAGGGGAGGGTCAGAGAGAGAGGGAGACACAGAATCTGAAATAGGCTCCAGGCTCTGAGCTGGCTGTCGGCACAGAGCCCGATGCGGGGCTCGAACCCACGAACCGTTAGATGATGACCTGAGCCAAAGTCTGACACTTAACCGACTGAGCCACCCAGGTGCCCCCCGCCCCCTCTTCTATAGCTGGGAAAAATAGGGAGATACACGTGTTACCAGAAAAATGTCGATTTAGAATTTCAGATCCTGGTTAATCCAGCATGGTACAGGTGGAAGTTAAGACTGATTCCATATTATATAGACTTGAACGTCCCCACCCAGATGGAACTTAGGCTGCCTCTGTTGTTCCCTGTATTGTCATGGAAACTTGGCAGTCAGTCAGACCTAACACAGCTTGCGGCATTGGAGTGGTCTCCCAGTGCAAAAAGGTTTGCATTCTACACCGCTAGAGCCTGTGTGCTTTTCAGACAGAAGGGATTGTTAGTCTGACACCGACTTCATCCACCTCCATCTCTTCTCTGGAGAAGACAGCCCCCAGCCGGTAGCTCACTTTTCCACTAGGAGGGATGGATTGTTTACATGTATTTCAAGGGCTTGTCCTACTTTATAAATGAGAGCAAAACATAAACTGCTGTGTGTGTTTGCTCTGGAATCATTCACTCCCCAAGGAGAGAGGGTGGGAGTAGCAGATGATTGCAAACTCACAATTGTCCTGGCCCCTTTTGTTTGGTTTCCGTATTGTGCAATCATATTTAGCATAATTGTTTTGTTTTTGTTGTCTTTTGGTTAGGAAGAGGGAAGGGAATGTATGTGAGGATTTCTATGAAAATACTACCCCTCCCCCACCTCCAGAGGGAAATGGTTCAGGCTTTGTATAGCTGGGGAGACAGCATGCCCCCTCCCTCCCCACCCCCAGCCTAACAGCACCAAAAACTTCCTTCAACCATGGCTGCTTTTGAGCCTACGGCAGACGTCTGTGGCTTGGGCATTCAGGTACAGCAGGGTGACTCAGACCCTGAGTTTGGGTCTCTGTGTTGAGAGAACTGAACCAGACCCCAGGCCGGTGCTGGGATCGTGTAGCCTGAACCCCTGACTCCTGCAGAAGAGAGGAAAAAGCCAACTTTGTGACTTCAGGTAGACTGATGAACTCCGAGGCAGTCCTGTTGTTGACCAGTAAGTCACAAGCTGATCTCACGTCCAGTTTCAAAGTGCAGAAATTATCTGCTTCTTTTTTCCCTTGGTCCAACGAGTCTTAGCTTGGCTCAACTAGGAGAAACTCTAGCAGGGATGAGCCTCTCTGTCCCCCCACCCCTACCCCACCCCCTCTCCACCCCCACCGTAGCTGTGCTCTTGAATATGGTGGCCCCTAGCCTCACACGGCTATGCAAATTTAACTAAAATTAAATGCAACCAAAAAGTTAGTTCCTCAGTTGCATTAGCTACATTTTAGGGCTTAATTGCCACACGCGGTTTGTGGCTACTTGTTGGACAGCACAGATATAGAACGCATTTGTCATTGCAGACAGTCTTGTCGGACGGTGTGGCTTTTAGCGTCCCCGAGTCCCTAGGATTAAATCTTCTCTGGTCCTGGAGTGTCTTGCTCTCATGCTGTACCGCCAGTGCCTGCTTGTCGTCCCCACCCTCAAGTGCAAGCTCACTGGGGGCGGGGCTGTGTTGGTTGTGTTGTTTGCCATGCCTCATGCAGTGCTGGGCTCACAATGCAGGCTTGTTGAGGACAAAAGTAGATGAATGGATGGCTCAATAAACAGTGTTTGTGGACCTAAAGTAATCCCCTCAGGCCGTGAAGGTCTGGGTGATCACATTAGGGCATAGTCATCCTATTAAAAGTCCATTTTATAGAACCCATTGCCTTTTTTTTTTTTTTAAACAACCACAAATACACACAGTTCCTAAAACAGATGAAAATGAGACACCACAGATGGGCAAGACAGACTTTTAGCAATGGCCCTGTGCTGCCTCGGAACTTTTTACTTGGCCTCAGGGACCGGTAATTTCTAGATGGAACCTTTTGGGAGCCCTTGTGGAGGTGGGAAGGATCTCCATGTGTTGGGGGTAGGTGGGGCTTCCTCCGAAGCTCTTTAACCTGTCTGTTTGCAGACAGAATGTTCTCCTAGTCATTAAGCTGGTCTCTGGCACAGCGGCTGTAGCGTCTCTGTTGGCCCAGAGCAAGCCATTTCCAAACCAAATTTATGGCCTGTAGTTCAATGCCATGGTGACGCCCACAGCTCTCCTCTCCCGTGAGCTGAGGAAGAGAGAACAGGGCAATCTCTTTGGATTTGAAAAGGAACTTTGTCTTTTTCAATCCCTGCTTTTTAAGGGGAACATGAGCCCCATGAGGCTCTTCTCCCAGGAGGCATCAGGTGATAGGAAGTCAGGTCTGTCTTGTCTGCATCCTTAGCGGTTGGTGGCTGGCACATCGTAGGCTTTTGGTAAATGGTTTTTGACTTTGGGAATCCAGTTTTGCAAGACCATCAGAGCTTCTGTTTGCAGCCTTGCTCTGGAATAATGAAGGGCGGTCTGGGTGTGGTGGAAGCCTGGCCGGAGCCAGGCTGCGGGTGATACTTTTAACATCACACACTGTGCTTCGAGGAGTGACCTGGGCTTTCGTCTCCTCGTCTATAACATCAGGATGTAACTTACTCTGCCTCATAGGCTTATTATAGCTTTAACATATCGTAAGTGATACCCAATTATTAGCTCTTCTTGTTATCGCTCTTAAGACGTAAGGGCTGGCTACCAAATCCCTTTGTGACCAAGGATGATGAGTTCCTTGGTTTTCCCAGGCATTAGGAGATACAGAGAGTTCTGTCCTTGTCTGATCATGAGAAAAAAGAGCATGCGTTTCCTTGGCTCCTACTAATTCCCATGGCAAATTAAGCTAACAAATAAAAACAAGCCTCACTGCGCGTAAGTAGCACGTAGGTCCACAGATGAGGAGACAGTGGTGTGATATCAGCAGTGCCTGCTCTCAGGCAGTCTCAGGGTCACCAGTTGGCCTGGAGAAGCCTGGGTGTGAGGACAGCGGTCCCACCCTCGGGCCAGATGCCGGCTGCTTACCATGCAGAATCACAGAGCCAGGCCGGGCATCATTTCTAGGCTGCGGACAGGTGATGTGTGGGTCTGGGAGAGCCATCCATCCAGAGCGGGGGAAGAGAGATGTTTGAGACCAGCTTTGCAGGTTGCAGCCACCCCTGTGCTGTGTCCATTCAGGAGCCTGTGGCCAGGGCTTCCCAAGCCTGCCTCCTCCAGCTAGACCTTTGGGTCCCAATTTTCCATGGTGCACGGTTGCTTTAGGTGGAGAGAGTTGTAGTGGCAGACGGGTCTGGGTGGGGTAGGAGAGAAAGACCCCCCTCTCAATTTCCGAGACAACTTAGGTTCTGAGGTGGAGCTGGGGCAGGAAGCTGTGGACCACCTCGGCCACCATGTAATCTGGGGTGGGGTAGGGAGGGGAAAGCTCAGAGCATGGGGGTGAGGGAGTGGCCCAGTGATCCCCTGAGGTGGTGGCAGGAGCCTGCCTGCAAGGCCAGGCCTGTCACATTATACCAGCCGCTTTCGAGGTCATGCCGTGTGGGAGATGCTGCTACAGGGATGCCTGAGTGCCCCGGCCTCACTGGGGATGTATGTATTCCCAGTCTCCTTGTCGTTGTGAGGTTCAAGTTGGGGATTCCATTGTTAATCAGCTCACACAGTTCGTCGTCACAAACTGAATTTAGTGCCACGAAGGAAGAGTGACGTGTGAGAAGCTATTCTAGGGGACCCGGGCTCATCTGTGAGAGTCGGGGAAAGCCTCCTAACAGAGATGACGAGAGCTGAAATCTGAAGTAGGGGTGGGAGGGGAGGGAGAAGGCATAGTGTGTCCAGAGCCTGGAGGTAGGAGCAAATGAAGCTCATTTGGTGAACGGAAAGCAGGCTGGTGTGCCTGACCAGTGGCGGGCAAGGTGGGGATGAGGCAGTAAGAGCTGAGGCCAGGGAGGAGACCCCCGAGGTCAGATTCTGCCAGGCCTAGGAGACCGTGTGAAGGTCCTGAGGGGCAATAGGACACCACTCAAGGGCTTCTTCTTCTTCTTTTTTTCTCAATGTTTTATTTATTTCTAGGAGAGAGAGAGAGAGAGACAGCGTGAGCAGGGGAGGGTCAGAGAGAGAGGGAATCACAGACTGAAACAGCCTCCAGGCTCTGAGCTGGCAGTCAGCACAGAGCCCGACGCGGGGCTCGAACCCACGAACTGGGAGATCATGACCTAAGCGAAAGTCGGACGCTTAACCGACTAAGCCACACAGGCGCCCCTTCTTCTTTTTTTTTTTTTAATTAAAAAAATTTTTAAGACGTTTTATTTATTTTTGAGAGAGAGAGAGAGACAGCGTGAGCAGGGGAGGGTCAGAGAGAGAGGGAGACACAGAATCTGAAACAAGCCCCAGACTCTCAGCTGTCAGCACAAAGCCCAACATGGGGCTCGGACCCACGAACCATGAGATCATGACCTGAGCCGAAGTCCGACACTCAGCCGACTGAGCCAGCCAGGCACTCCCACTCAAGAGTTTCAAACAGGGTCCACCTGTTGGGAGTGAGGCCAAGGGTCCCATGCAGGGTGGAGGTGTGGATGGCACCTCCCCCTTCTGCTATCCTGTCAGCTCAAACTCTCTCCTCTGTGTGGCCACCTGGGAGGCAGGGAGCTTCCTCTGGGTATGGCTTCCTATGGTATCGGTTTCACTCCCAGAATACTAGACTGTAGTGTGAGATGCTATCAGGACATTTCCTTCTGGGTTTGGGCAGGAGTCAGGTTGAACCCTTGTGTGTGGGAGCCCAGACGGTCTGTAGGGAAGACAAGTTGCCCTGTCCATCCTGAGGAGGCCTGCATGATTTCAGCCCTCACCTGCTCCCTCCCTGTGCAGAGCACCCAGCATTCAGGCATGAGGTCAGGGTCGCAGGAAGAACTGGTTTTACATTTGGGGGACAGCGTGTGTCCTAGCGGACAGGCTTGGACTCTCCTGGAATTTGGCCAGGGTGGGGTGTGTGTACCTGGTCCTCTCTTGAAGGGAGTGGTACTACTGCCTCTGGACTCCCTCTGCTGTTCTGGAAAAGGGTCAAACTCTCATTTGGTTGTTTTGCACAAAGGGCCTGAAGATACATCAGAAACAGGGGTTGTACTCACACCTCCCTAAACCCTATGAGGTTGGTGTAATTCTTCAGTCAGCTCCAGCGTTACCAATGGCCAGACATGTGCTCACAACATTGCCATGCATTATTGTGGCTATGCATTCTGTCAGCCTGTACTGATGAAGAGCCTTGAGTGGGCTTAGAACTCTGCTCTTTAGGGGTAGAGAAGAGTGGATGCAGCCCATGCAGCCTAATCATGGGTTATTCAACAGAAGCTCATGGATTCTATGACCCAGTTATTGTTTTCCAGCTGTATCCTATACTTGCTAACAGGGGTTCACTAAAAAAAGGGTTCACGGTCAGATGAATGGGAGATGCATTATCCTACATGCCCCTTGACTTGGTTATCTATTGCTGTGTAACAGGCTACCACAAAATTTGATAGCTTAGTACATCCATTTATTATTATCCCTTACAGTTCCATGGATTGACTGGGCTGAGCTGGGTGGTTCTCACTTGGGGTGTCTCATGCAATTATTTTTGTTTATTTTTATTATTTTTATGCAATCAGATGGTAGTAGGGGGCGGACTCATCTAATGTCTTCTCCACTCACATCTCTGTGCCTCAGTTGGTTGTGCATTTCTCTCTGCACATGGTTTTGTCTCATGTTAGCTTGGGCTTCCTCATAGCATGGTGGTCTCGGGGCTCCTAGGCTTCTTATGTACTGACTGAGTTCCTCCAGAGTGAGTGTTGTAAGAGGCCTGGGAGGAAACTGTAAAGCTTCATATGACCTTGCTCGAAAGTCCCAAAACATCTTTTCCGCGGCATTTTATTGGTCAAATTACTGAGGCTAGTGAAGATTCAAGGGGAGAGAGTTAGCTCAACAGGAAGAGTAGCACACAATTTGCTACGGCCACAATGGGTAAGAATGTATCAAAGATATCAGAGAAGTCCTGCAGGAAAGAAACCTGTTTCACTCAGTATTTCCCAATCTGATTATTATCTTTCTAAAAAAATTTTTTTAACGTTTATTTATTTTGGGGAGACAGAGAGATAGGGTGTGAGCAGGGGAGGTGCAGAGAGAGAAGGAGACACAGAATTGGAAGCAAGCTCCAAGCTCTGAGCTGTCAGCACAGAGCCCAATGTGGGGCTCGAACTCACAAACTGCGAGATCATGACCTGAGCGTATGTCAGCTGCTTAACCAACTGAGCCACCCAGGCACCCCTGATTATTATCTTTTTAAATCAGGAAATCCTTTTCTCATAGAAAATCACTTGCTTCTGCCAGAGAGCGATGGGCAGAAATTGAAGGGTGGTGGAGTTGGGTCTCACTACTCCTTTCTAATAAATGCAGCTTCCCAAAGCTGGAATGTAGAGATTGCTAGTGAGTTGCTGATTCGGGAAAGTCCCCAAACAAGGGTCATGTGACCACATGCAAGGATAGAGAGGCTGAATATCCAGGTGGCGAAAGCTTTGATTTGACTTCTGACTGATCTAGGTTCAAATCCATCACTTATAGCCGTGTAACATTGGACAAGTTACCTCTTTCTGGCTTGAGTTTCTTTACGTACAGAATAAATAGTTCCTATTTCATAGGGCTGTTGTGAGGATTAATGAGATCCTGCCTGTGAATGACTTAGCACAGCATGCTTTCCTTGGTTAGACTCTGTGACTGCTCAGTTCCCTTCTACTTCTAGGGTTTAATAACTTTGGGTTTATTCTGGACTTGCTCCCCAAGGCGAACCAGCATTGTAAGGCATGGCCTCTCCCCTATTTTTCTTGCAAAACTAACCTCTATACTCTTTCACTTTTCTCCCACCTAGTTCCTCATAAGTGACCGTGACCCTCAGTGCAACCTCCACTGCTCCAGGACTCAGCCCAAACCCATCTGTGCCTCTGACGGCAGGTCCTACGAGTCAATGTGTGAGTACCAGCGAGCCAAGTGCAGAGACCCGACCCTGGGTGTGGTACATCGCGGTAGATGCAAAGGTGAGTGTGTGCACGTTCGCCTAGCAGAAAAGGGACTCCCAGGCCCCATGGCTCCCTGCATGACATGCTTGCCGCAGGGGAGGCTCAGAATGAGTCTGTTCATTTTGTTCGCCACTGTCCGTCCACCCTCCCGCCAGGGAATATGGGAAGGAGGACTGGCCTACTTGAAGGAATGAGTACTTCTCCGTCTTTCCAACACTTGCCACCAGGCTAGGGCTTAGAACGATGTGCTACTATCTGGCTAGTGCCATTTATTTTTATTTTTTATTTTCGTAAACGGAGATGCTTAAAATGGCAAGACGTTATTGTTGGCTCCTGGATAGGGATTCCAAATGGTTGGCCAACAGATGTGTTTTGTTTGGGCTGCTCGCATGTTTAAAAATATTAAAAACATTTGAGACAACATTTTAGAATTGAGAGATTCAACATAAAAATCTGGAGTTTTGTACTTCTCATAAATACTTGGGAGCTCTGGTACTGTTAGGTCTGTGTTCCCTCCCACAGGGAGCCACATGGCTAGATCTGAGTAGCAGCTTCCTCCTCTCAAGGGAAGCCCATTCTCCACTTTGCCGAAGTCTCCAGCACTCTCTGCAGTGTCTCCAAGCTGAGTGCCATTCTTTGTACACCCAGTTCAGTGCCCTAATTTACATCACTTTCCTAGGCCCTGTGGAGACTGGAGTTTGTGATTTGATCAGCGCTGGGCTGCATAGAGCTGTTGTAGGAAATGGCATGAGACTGAGCAAGTTGCCCTAGAGCTCTGGTCTTCCAGAGAAAGTGCTCCCAATTCTTGACCTAGAAAGCATCTTTGAGACCCCTTGGGCTTGCAAGTTTTTTAATAAGCCCGGCGAAAGATAATAGAGGTGAAATATTTTTTTCCCCTGGTTGGGGGGTGGGTGTGGCTGAAGGTACTTGGGAGAAAAAAATAAGCAGAGTCTGGTATAAATACGCCTCCCTGGCTTTTCTAAGATTAAGATTAAGAGGACGATGAGGCCGAGCAGCACTTACGCGCCACCAGCCACTGCCTATGTGTTGTGGGAAAATCCAGTTGCTCGTATGTGGGCTCACCCACAGGCGGAGAGCTTTCCACTCAGCATTCCTAGTGCCAGGCGGCCATTTTGTCCCATGGGTCCTGCGTGGATCCAGGTGAAGTATGAAATACGCTCCTCGTCTCCTCTTATAGATGCTGGCCAGAGCAAGTGTCGCCTGGAGCGGGCGCAGGCCCTAGAACAAGCCAAGAAGCCCCAGGAGGCGGTGTTTGTCCCGGAGTGCAGCGAGGACGGCTCTTTTACCCAGGTGAGGTCTTGGCCACGTCTCTTAGCCCCATTTCCTGGACTGAGGCCGAGGGGAGGCGCTTGAGAGTGAAAGGGCCCCGCAGAGCCTTTGCTTTCTGGGAAACAGCTGAGGGCTCTTTGACACCTTCTGGTGCTACCTTCTGGTGTCTGCGTTCCCCCTCCCGGGCCCTCCGTGCCACCCCTTGCCAGCTGGCAGTGGGTCCTGAGAAGGGGCATGGAAATCTGAGCCAGGAAACTGGCATTGCTTGGTCCCCATCCTCCCTGCTGGCTGTCTCCATTTTTCTCTTCTGTCAAATGCAGGCTGATTATTTTTCTTAGCCCTGCCAGTTTCCATGGGCAACCCCTGGTAATCCCTTCACTGTTTATTTCTACCCCTGCTGCACTCCCCTTCTTCCTACCCCGAGTCCTCGAATGAAGCAGTGCTCCCGTTGAGTACACATTGTACCATGGTTCTTGGTGTGAATGTGTGTGCGTGCATGTGCATACGTGCGTGCACCCGGATTTTAACATTTCTTTTCAGGCAGTCCCACCTCTCATCCTGCACTGTCTTCAGGTTAGTGCTTTGTGTAAAAGTAACTTTGGCTATGTTGATGTTGGCACAACTATTTCTAAAGCAGGCAGCATGGGGACAGTGGGCTGCCCCTTTACGAAGCTTTTGGGCTGGATGGGGGACGTCGTCTGGGGGGTAGGAGGCAGCTGGATGAAGGTGTTGTGGGGGTGAAAGTAGGGAAGGTTGCTGGACGAGGGTGAGTCAGCCACATGGTTGGGGATGATCATGGTGCCTGCTTCTCTCTGTGGAACAGGGCAGCATTTGGGGGAGTCCCACTATCTTGGGGTTGGAAACAGACACTTCAAGGGTTTCAAAGCTTCTCTGTAATTCTGGAATCAAGGGGGCAAAGGGTGTAGCCTGGCTTTTGGTTTCATGGGTTTCATGTTTCTTTTCAGGGCTGGGCCTGAGGATTGCTGATTTCAGGCTGATGTTTGTTGGGGTAGAGGCATGGAGGGGTGGTGGGGAAGGGTCTGGGTATCGTATTTTTTAAACGTTTATTTATGTATTTAGAGACTGTGCATATGAGCAGGGGAGGGGCAGAGAGAGAGGGAGAGAAAGGATCCCAGGCAGGCTCCTAGCTGTCAGCTCAGAGCCCGCCACGGGGCTTGAACCCATGAACCATGAGATCATGACCTGAGCTGAAACCGAGAGTCAGACACTTAACCAACTCAGCCTAGGCATCATATTTGCTAAAGTTCCTCACCAATTCAAACATTCGGCCAGGATTGAGAGCTGCTAGCTTAAACTGACCTTCGCTGTTGACACTTTGAGAGGCGCCCTTCTTCATTTTCTCACGTAAGCCTCACGGCGGGCCTATGAGGCAGGTGTTGGTTTCCCCATTTACAGGGACAGGAAGTGCCAGAGCTGGGATTCGCACTCAGTCCCTGCTAGCCCCCACGTCCTCCTGGTCCTCCAGGGTAACCTGACAGCTGTCAGGGAGGCTCTGAGTGGGGATGCAGGAAGGCAGTCTCATGCTGTGGTTCACACGCGGGTCCTGGAGCCACACCGCCCCGGTGTGAGTCCCAGCCCTCCGCCTCAGGCGAGTCACAGAGCTTCTCCGGGCGTCAGTGTCCTTCTGTGAGAAATGAAGATTATGATCTCCGTTGTTATCATATCTAATCATAGTAATTACACTATACATCTTATTACGTGTTACTATCGTTATTACCATTATTAGTGCAAGTCACTATAGCGTACCTCATAGGGCTGGGGTGAGGGTTGAATACGTGCATGTGCGCACGACCCTTGGAACACACAAATGCATCGAAGTGTTTTGCATTTTCGTGATCATGACTCCCATCTCTACTCTGGTTCTACTCGTGTCTTCCCGAGGTGTTATGGGTGATGTCACAGAAGGAAAATGAAACCTTTTGCTGAGCCTCCCCCTCCTCAATGTTTTATTTATTATGTCTTCTGGTGAAAAGAACGCAGGTGATGTTTGTGTATGTATTTGAAACTGCACTGCTGGGAATTCACCTGCTGGGGAAGATAATCAGACCTCTCTCGACTAGTTTGGGGCCCAGCTGGGGGTAGAGGTTATAGGGAGGAGGCGGAGTTGATGGCCATCAACTCCCCCCTTTCTCTAGGACTGTGTCATCTCCAGTGTGTTGCTCATGAGAAGGTTGACCCCTGCCCTCCCGGCTCTGAAGTGTCCGCTGCCTCGTGACAGACAGCTGCTGGCCAGCTTTTGTTTTGGCGAGGCCAGTCCAGACCAGGTGGTGTTTGCCGGAAAGGAACTTCCAGATTAGTCGGAGCAGAATTGCTCAAAGAGAGGGCCTCTGAAGTTCAGCAGAGTTTGGATAGACAGTCGAGAACCCCTTTATTTGTTTGACACGCTAAGCACTGCCATGTGTCTGCTGGCCCGAGGCTGGCTCCCCCCGGTGGGCAGCCAGGCAGCCAAATGGCCCACCCGTCCTCGTTACAGTGATTGAAATGGATGTGCTCTTTCCCTTGATCAAAGACACAGCGATAACTTCACAAAACGAGGCTGCCTCTTTGAGTGTGCTTCAGTCGCATCGACAGGCTGCCTGAAGGCTGTGAGACAAAATGCTTTCTCCCTCCCCCAGCCTCCACTGTCCCTCAGCCGCACTTTTTTTTGTTTTGTTTTGTTAAGACCCAAATCCAGTGACCAGCTGTGTTGCTTTAATATTCTTTAGAATATTGATATGCGCGCATCCTGATGTTATTACCATATTTTAGCCCTGTGAATTATTACACAGGACTGTGCTCTTGAAGTTTATGGAGGGAGTGAGGGGGACCCTAATGGGACTGGATTTGTTTGGCATGGGACACAGCTTGGGACCACATGAGTTGGTTGGTTTTAATGGAGTTCATGTGCGATGTGGCGGTCTCTGTTCTCTTCTTTGTTTTCCCTGTGTTCTTTGTGTACCCCCCCACCCCCCACCCCAGCTTAACACAGCAGGGTGGTGCACATTAGGTCACATGTGCCTCTTAAGAACCTTGATACATAGTCTACACCCCAAATGCTAGGAGTGGAGCCCAAACATTCTAAGCTCCCCAGGTGATGATAGCGTTTGGTCAAGGTTTTGGATGACCTGCTGTTGGAAGGACTTCATCACTCTTGTTCTTGATGACATCATTGGAATGTGGAGTTAAGGCTCTCCGGTGACCTGCTGAGTAAGGCTGGGAGTTAGTTAAGCGCTTTGTCCTTTCCTGTGGCCTTATCTGTTTTCTCTTCTGGGTGTCAGGAACGTAATCCCTGACATCTGTTCTGCCAAGTCCTCTGCCAAGCAGTTGTCTGGTGCCCAAACTGATTAACTGGAAGCCCAGCCCATAGCAGAAGGGGATTGGGTTAGCACCACCAGGAAATGTTGGCCGGAGTTTGTCAAGCATGTGCATCACTGAGTAATAATGATCTACTCTACTGAGTGTTACTTGGTGCCAGGCACTGCGTTTTACACCCATTAATCTTCACTGGAACCCTTTGAGGTAGTTACTAATACCCTTATTTATAAAGGAAAACTAAATTTCAAAGAGGTTGAATAACTGGTTCAAGGTCACTGCACTAGAAAGGATTTGTACCCAGGCCTACCTAATTTCAAGGCCTGTGCCTTTGACTTTTTTATGCTATAAAAGTGGCCTTGATGCGTATGTAATTCATTTTCATCACCATTGTTATTCTAGAAGTCCCCACTGTGGTGCTGGTGATCAATCGATATAGAAAAAAGAAAAGGAAAGAAAGAAAGAAAGAAAGAAAGAAAGAAAGAAAGAAAGAAAGAAAGATAGAAAGAAAGAGGAAAAAGAAAAAATCCTTTTGATTATGGAAATCTTCAAATGTTCAAAAAAGAAAGGAAAGAAAGAAAGAAAGAAAGAAAGAAAGAAAGAAAGAGAAAGAAAGGAAAAAGAAAAAATCCTTTTGATTATGGAAATCTTCAAATGTACAAAAAAGAAATAATAGTATAATGAACTCCATGTATCTGTGACCCAGCTTCAGCAATAATTAACATGTGGCCGATTCTGTTTCACTTCTGCCTCATTTTTATCACACGTTGCAAATGGGATTGCTTCAAAGCAAATCCCAGACAGTGTCTTTTCATCGCAAACATTTTGGAGCCCCTCAAACATTTTCATCTCAAACATGCACCGTGTGCTGAGTGACACAGAGGGTTTAAGAAATGTCATGACTTGTGCCTTCAAGGAGCTTATGTGCAGAAACCATATGAGACCCAATAATAAAGTAGCTGGTATACAAGACCATGCATGTACAACTGGTTGTATTTCAAATGCCTATTTACAAGTCAGTAATCTGGAATTCTGACCACATTTTATTGTTGAGAAAATAAGTGCCAGTTAAACATTTCTGAACATAAAACCTTAACCAAAGTTAAAACACAAATGACATATATTATCCTTAGTGACAAATGGCTAGCATATAAAGAATTCTTACACACCAGAAAGAAGGAGATCCTAATAGAAAAGCAGGCAAGAGATAACCAGCCAGTAGCCACACAGTAGCAACAAATAGCCAATGAGTGAATATGAATCCTGTCACTTTTCTTAGTAATTAAAGAAATACAAACTTAAAAAAATAATGTAATTTGCTTACCAAGTTGGTAAAAGTTGGAGAAAAGATAGTAATATTCAGGCTTGAATACTATTAACTAGTGAGGATGACTAAAGGGGAAAAAAACCTATCCCCACTTTGTAGATTGGAAAGTAAATTGGCATTGGCATTTCGTGGGATAATTTTGTAATATGGGTCAAAAGTCCTTGTTTGTGCCTACATCTTGTGCCTATGCCTCCACTTCTAGGAATTTATTCTAAGGAAACCATTAAAAATCTGCACAAATACTTAGCCACAAGGATTTTTATCTAAGTCCTGCTTACAGTAACAAACATTTGGGAACAATCTAAAAGTCCAGTAATAGAGAATTACGTAAACAAATTAGATATAATTTATATGCAATTCATAGCTGCCATACTTTGCAGCTAGTAAGATGATGTGTTACAGAGGCTCATTTTATGTTGTGGGTGTATGTAGGTATTTAGGAACTTCATTAATCAAATACTTTAAAATAGGTATATTTTCATTTTGTTCTAAATAGAAAAGTTATACTTACCTTTGTAAGAGAAGAATTCTGATAACACAGAAGGACATAAAGTAAAAAAGTAGAGCCAATGACCTCATTTCCATGAAAGGGGCCACAATTGAGTCTCTAACCCTCCAGGTTTTTTCCTTTGTGCATAATTATCATTATTTAGGACACAAATGGTATAATATATGTCTTTTAATATCATTTTCTTAGACTAATCACATTGTGGACTTATTTCCAGGTTAATTACGTATAAATCTACCTAAAGTGAAAAATGTTATTGAAGTGTAATTGGCATACATTACCATGTTATATTAGTTTCAGGTGTACAACATCGTGATTCAACTTTTGTACACATTGTGAAATGATCATCTCAATCATCTAGTTACCATCTGTCACTATACACATTTAATATAGTATTATTAGTTATATTCCTTATGCTCTACATTACATCCTCATGACTTATTTATTTTATAACTGGAAGTTTGTACTTCTTGTTCCCTTCATCTATTTCACATCTGCCAATCCCTCTCCCCTCTGGGAACCACCAGTCTGTTCTCTATATCTGGGTTTTGTTTTGTTTTGTTTTTTAGACTCTACATATAAGTGAAATCATGCACTATTTGTCTTTCACTGTCTGACTTACTTCACTTAGCATAATACCCTCAAGATTCATCCATGTTGTCACAATTGGCAAGATTTTATTCTTTTTTCTTTTTTATGGCTTAGTGGTATTCCATTACATGCACGCGCACGCGCACACACACACACACACACACACCATGTTTTCTTTATCCATTCATCTATTGTTGAACCCTTATATTGTCTTCATTTCTTGGCTATTGTAAATAATGCTGCAGTGAACATAAGGGTGCTTATATCTTTTTGTATCAGTATTTTCATTTTCTTTAGATAATACCCAGAAGTGGAATTATTGGATTATATGATAGTTCTATTTTTAATTTTTTAGGAACCTCCACACTATTGGTGGTTCAGCAATATACGTTCCCACCAATAGAGCATGAAGTTTCCCTTTTCTCCACCTCCTTGCCAATGCTTGGTATTTCTTATCTTTTTTATACTAGCCATCCTGACTAATATCTTATTGTGGTTTTGATTTTCATTTTCCTGACAATTAGTGATATTGAATATCTTTTCATGTACCTGTTGGCCATCTGTGTGTCTTCTTTGTAAACATGTCTATTCAGAACTTCTGTCCATTTTTAAACTGGATTGTGTTTTTTGTTAGGTTGTATGAATTTTTAAATTTTTTTTAATGTTATTATTTCTGAGAGAGAGAGAGAGAGAGAGAGAGAGAGAGAGAAGCGTGAGCAGGGGAGGGTCAGAGAGAGAGACACACACACACACACACACACACACACAGAATCTAAAACAGGCTCCAGGCTCTGAGCCAGCCGTCAGCACAGAGCCCAACGTAGGGCTCAAACCCACAAACCACGAGATCATGACCTGAACCGAAGTCGGACACTTAACCGACTGAGCCACCCAGCGCCCCGAGTTGTATGAATTTTTTATATATTTGGATATTAACATGTTATTGAATATATAGGTTGCCTTTTCATTTGGTTGATGGTTTTCTTCTTTGTGCAGAAGCTTTTTAGTTTGACATAGTCCCATTTGTCTTTTTTGCTTTTGTTTCTCTTGCCTTTGGGGTCAGATCCAAAACAAAACAAAAAAACAAAAACCCCAAAATGAAACATTGCTAAGACTTATGTCAAGGAGCTTATTGCTTATGTTTTCTTATTGCTTATGTTTTCTTCTAGGAGTTTTATGGTTTCAGGTCTTACATTCAAGTTTTAACCCATTTTGAGTTCATTTTCGTATATGGTGTAAAATAGTGGTCCAGTTTCATTCTTTTGCATATGGCTGTCCAATTTTCCCAATTCTACTTATTGAAGAGACTGTCCTTTCCTCTTTGTATATTCTTGCCTCCTTTGTCATACATTCATTGACCATTTAGGCATAGGTTAATTTCTGGACTCTTGATTCTGGTCCATTGGCTTATGTGTCTGTCTGTTTGAATGCCAATACCATACTCTTTTGATTACCATAGCTTTGTAGTATAGTTTGAAATCTGGGAGCATGATACCTCTGACTTTGTTCTTTCATAAGTTTACTTTGGCTATTCAGGGGCTTTTAAGTTCCATACAGATTTTATAGTTATTTTTTCTAGTTCTGTGAAAAATGCCATTGGAATTTTGAAAAGGATTGCATTGGATCTGTAGATTGATTTGGGTAGTGTGGACATTTTAACAATATTCATTCTTGTAATCCATGAGCACAAAATATCTTTGCATTTATTTGTGTCTTTCTCAATTTCTTTCTTTAATGTCTTACAGTTTTCAGTGTATAGGTCTTTCACCTCCTTAGTTAAATTTATTTGTAAATATGTATTCTTTTTGAAGCAATTATAAATAAGATTGTTTTCTTGATTTCTCTTTCTAACATTTTGTTATTAGTGCATGGAAACAACAGATTTTTTTTATATTAATCTTGTATTCTTCAACTTTACAGAACTCATTTATTAGATTTAACAGCTTTTTGGTGGAAGCTTTAAGGTCTTCCATCTATAGTATCATGTCATCTGCAAATACTGAAAGTTTTACTTCTTCTTTTCCTATTTAGATGGCCTAAATTTCTTTTCCTTGCCTAATTATTGTGCCTAGGATTTCCAATACTATGTTGAATGAAAGTGGGGAGAATGAGGCTCCTGGTCTTGCTCCTGATCTTAGAGGAAAAGCTTTCGGCTTCTCATTATTGAATAATATTAGCATTGAGTTTGTCACATATGGCCTTTATTATGTGGAAGTACATTCACTCCATATCCACTTTGTTGAGAATTTTAAATCATACATCAATGTTGAATTTTGTCAAATACCTTTTCTGTATCTATTGAGATGATCATATCATTTTTCATTTTGTTAATGTGCTGTATCACTTTGATTGATTTGTGGATATCAAACTATCCTTGCATCCCTGGAATAAATCCCACCTGATCATGGTGTATGATTCTTTAATGTATTGTTCAATTTGATTTCCTGATATTTTGTTGAGGACTTTTGCATCTATCTTCTTCAGGGATATTGGCCTTTACTTTTCTTCTGTTGTTATTGTCCTTGTCTGGTTTTGGTATCACAGTGATACTGGCCTCATACAATGAGTTTGGGTGTGTTCCCTCCTCTTCATCTTTTTGTAAGAGTTTAAGAAGAATAGGTATTTAAAAGAAATGTTTTTTAATGTTTTATTTATTTCTGAGAGAGAAAGAGACAGTGTGAACAGGGGAAGGTCAGAGAGAGAGGGAGACACAGAGTCTGAAGCAGGCTCCAGGCTTGAGCTGTTAGCACAGAGCCCGACATGGTGCTTGAACCCACGAACCATGAGATCATGACCTGAGCCGAAGTCGGATGCTTAACTGACTGAGCCACCCAGGTGCCCCAAGAAGGATAGGTATTAAATCTTCTTTGAATGTTTAGTAGAGTTTGCCAGAAAAGCCATCTGGTCCTGGACTTTTGCTTCTTGAGAGCATTTTGCTTACTGATTCAGTATCCTTACTAGTGATCAGTCTGTTTAGATTTTCTACATCTTCTTGATTCAGTTTTAAAAGATTATATATTTTTAGGAATTTATCCCTTTCTTCTAGTTTGTCAGATTTGCTGGTATGCTGTTGTTCATAGTAGTCTCTTATAATCCTTTGTATTTCTGTGGTATCTGTTGTAACTTCTCTTTCATGTTTTATTTTATTTATTTGAATTCTTTCTCTTTTTTTCTTGGTAAGTCTAGCTGAAGGTTTGTCAATTTTATTTATTTTTTCAAAGGACCAGTTCTTAGTTTCACTGATCTTTTCTATTGCCTTTTTATTCTCTGTTCTATTTAGTTCTGCTTCATTTGTTCTTTTTCTAGTGCCTTCAGGTGTAAAGTTAGATTAGTCATTTGAGATTTTTCTTGTTCCTTGAGGTAGACCTGTATTGTTATGAACTTCCCTCTTAGAACCACTATAGCTGCATCCATGGATTTTGCTATGTTGTTTTTCTGTTCTAATTTGTGTTTAGGGTCTTTTTTCTTCTTTGATTTTTTTTCTTGTGACCTAGTACTTGTTCAGTAACATGGTGTTTAATCTCAAAGTATTTGTGATTTTTACAATTTTCCTCTTGTAATTGATTCTTAGTTTTATACCATTTTAGTCAGAAAAGATGCTTGAATGATTTTAATTTTCTTCAGTTTATTGAGATTTGTTTTGTGGCCTAACATGTGATTTATCCTGTGGAATGTTCTATGTGCACTTGAGAAGAATGTGTATTTGCTGCTTTGGGGTGGACTGTTATATATATATATCTATTAAGTTCATATGGTCTAATGTGTCATTTATGGCCATTGTTTCCATATTAATTTTCTGTCTAGATGATCTATTTATTCACGTAAGCTGCTATTCTTGTATTGCTGTTTATTTTCTGCCTTTATGTCTGTTAATATTTGCTTTATATATTTTGGTGCTTTATGTTTGGTGCAAAAATATTTATAAATGTTGTGTCTTTTTGCTAGATTAATCTCTTTATCATTATGTAATGCCTTTCTTTGACTTTTATTTCACTGTTTATTTTAAAGTCTTTTGTTGGATCTAAGTATTGCTATACCAGCTTTCTCTTGGTTTTCATTTACATGGAAGGTATTTTTCCATCCCTTCACTTTTAGTGTGTGGGAGTATGTGTGTGTGTGTCCTTACTTCTGAAGTGAGTCTCTTGTATATAGGCAGCATATAGATGGGTCTTGTTGTTATTGTTGTTGTGTGTTTTTTAAGTCCATTCAACCACTCTATGTCTTTTGTTTGGAGAATTTAGTTCATTTACATTTAGAGTACTTATTGATAAGTATGTAATTATTGCCATTTTGTTAATTGGTTTTTTTGGCTGTTGTTGTAGTTTCTCTCTGCCCTTTTTTCTCTTCCCTTGTGGTACGATGTCTTTCGTATTATGTTAGATTCCTTTCTCATTTTCTTTTGTGTATTACTGTAAGTTTTGCCTTGCGGTTACCACAAGGTTTACATAAAGCATTCTATGTAGGTAACAGTCTATTTTAGGCTGATAGCAACTTGAATTTGAATACATTTCAAAATTCTATATTTTTACTACACCCTCCCTTAAGGTTGTACATTTTTGACATTACATTTTACTTCTTTTCATTTTATATATCTTATAACTAATGTAGTTTTAGGTAATTTGACTACTTTTGCCTTTTAACCTTCATAGTAGCTTTATTAGTGATTTATCCACTACCTTTACTATATATTTACCTTTTCTAGTGAGATTTTTACTTTTGCATTTTTTTGTTGTTAATTTGTGCCATTTACTTTCAGGTTAAAGAAGTTTCTTTAACATGTCTTATAACGCTTGCTTAGTGGTGATGAATTCTTTTAGCTTTTGTTTATCTGGAAGACTGTCTCTTCACTTCTGAATGCTAATCTTGCCAGGTAGACTATTTGTGTTTGGAAGTTGCTGAAAAATCTGCTCATAGCCTTATGGGGTTTCCTTTGTGTATAACATGTTGTTTTTCTCTTGCTGCTTTCAAGATTCTCTCTTTAATTTTTGACATTTTAATTATAATGTGCCTTGGCATGTATCTCTTTGGGTTCATTTCATTTGGAACCCTCTGGGCTTCCTGGACTTGGATGTCTCCTTTTTTTTCCACCCCAGGTCAAAGAGTTGTCAGCAAATAAGCTTTCAGTCCTTCTTTTTCTCTTCTCCTTATGAGACCCCTCTAATGTGAATGTTATTCTGCTTGATGTTGTCCCACATGTCTCTTAAGTTGTCTTCATTTTTAAAATTCTTTTCTCTTTTTGCTGCTCTGTCTGGATGAGTTCCAATGCTTTGTCTTCCAACTCGCTGACCCATTCTTCTGCTTCATCTAGCCTGCTGTTGAACCTCTGTAGTGTATTTTCCAGCTCTGTTTTTGTATTCTTTAGCACTGTGACTTCTGTTTGGTACTTTAAAAATATTTTCTATCTTTGTTGACATTCTCACTGGGTTCTTCCATTCTTCTCCCAATGTCAGTGAGCATCTTTACGATCATTTGAGTTCTTTATCAATTTCAGTACTTAGCTCTCTATCATTACAGAGGTCTTTTTCTCAGGTTTTGTCTTATTCTTTCATTTGAACCATATATCTGTTTCCTCATTTTGGTTGACTCTCTGTGTTTGTTTCAATGCTTTAAGCAAAACAGCCACCTCTCCCAGTCTTGAAGCAGTGGCCTTGTGTAGATAATGGACCTGATAGTTCAACTTTGCCCGAGTTCTTGGTTGTCTCTTAAACCTTTGTGATGATCTAAATAGCCTGATTTATTCCTGGTATGCCCCCGTTGTTGAGGGTATGTCAAGACCTGTCAGTGTTACGAGGGAAAGAATCTCATTTAGCACCAACTTTCAGGCTGACTGCAAGCCAGACCCTCAGGCAGCAGCTTTTAAAGAACATACGTGTGTGTGTGTGTGTGTGTGTGTGTGTGTGTGTGTGTGTGTGTGTGTGTGTGTGTGTGTTTCTGTGGGGCTGCAGTCATAAGCCCTTCCAGCCTCCAGGTCAGTATATCTGGAGGTGTTCCCTGGGTGGCAGTTCCAAAACCTGGGGCTCCAGATGAGAGTACAAACTCCTTTCTGGGTGGTCTTCTCAAGCTGTAGCAAGCCCGAGGGTTTCACAAGAGTGGTGTCTCCCTGCTTTTGTTCCCTAGGAGTGCCGCAGTAGCCTCTAGATATATGGGAAACCCGAAGCTTGTCCCTGAGGCTGAAGCTCCAGGATAAGTAAATAATCCTTTTTCCCAGGAAGACTAACTGTGTGTTTCAGTCTGCAGTCTGTGCAGTCCTGGACAAGGTGTTGGCCTGCCAAGAACAGTCTTTGAATTTCTGTCTGTTATAGTCCCTGGGAGCTCAGGAAAGCCAGCCCCCTGGGCCACCGGGGCCAGGCGAACAAGAGGCATCCCCTGTGTGGTTTGTGTGCGCTGGTTTTAAGCAGGGCAGCTGGAGAGAGTAGGGGGCAGGGCACACGCTCTGACTTCAGAGATGGAGGAAGATAATGCCTCAACTGTGTGCACCTGAGCGCTTCAGCCACGTGGCTGGAGAGGGCCTTGTCTGCACTGGCCATGCTGGCCCCTGGTTGGGGGCTGGAGAAAGCCATGGACATTTAACTCCCCAGCCTAAGTTAGGGGATGGGAGAGTGTCATGACCACCTGTGCTGCTGACGTTAGCAAAGGAGTGAGAGAATGCCATGACCATGCGTGCCCGCCCACCCCAGCCAGAGAGCAGAGCAGCGCGGCACCCACCTGGCCTCTCTGGCCTCAGCAAGGCAATGGGACATTGCAGGCAGGGGGAGGTGCTGTGTCTGCACAGCCCTGCGTACACTAGCAGGGTAGGTGGAGAGCACCCAAATAGCATCTGCTAGCACTTCTGTCTCCAGAGAGAGTACCAACTGTCTCCTGTCCCTCCAGCAGAGGCCCCGGGCCAGCAAGTGAGTCTCCTTTACATATAGTCCAGGTGCTTTGCAAATTGCTTTGCACCGGATCCTTGGGCATGAGACTGCACATGGGGCTCTTAAAAGGAGAATCTCAGTTTCCTATAGCTTTCTAGGTGCCTTGAATGTCAGTCCCTTGGTTTTCTAAGACAGACGTTTGGAGGTGCTTATCTCTCTCTTGTAGATCCCAAGGGTCTCAGAGAAATGCTGGACTGGTGAGAGCCTTCCCTTTACCTCTCTGGGTAAAGTACTAAAACCCTGGCTGCTTCCATAAGCTCGTGTGTTCTGAGCTTCTCTGGCCATAAATGGCTCCTTTGGAAGCCCCCAAACAAAGCCAGTTCTGTATGTTTTAGTGGATGGTGGCTTCCTAAGCCTTCTACAGCCTGTACAATGCCAACTTTTCTTTTTTTTTTTTGAAAGCAGTTACACTGTTAAATAAATCAAGCCCATCCTTTATGTATAAATGGCATAATGGTAAATAGAACCACTGTTGGTCAAGTTGTTGCTTTTCTTTCTTTCTTTTTTTTGGGGGGGGTAAATACTCAATAAACATATTATTGGGGGGTAAATACTCAATAAACATATTATTATTGTTATAATTTGAACATCTCCTGTGCCAAGGGCATCTTATTCCTTGCTTTACATTTGTTTTTCATTTCATGGCTTCTGTTCCAAATAGCCAGGTACTGCATATAAACACTTACATGAAAACGCCCACTGTTCTTCCTCGTTAGGAATCAGTTTGCTTAGCTGTAAAATAGGAGAACTAGTTGAGCCATTTCAGAGGTGGGCAAACTGACCTGTGTGCTGGCCACTTGGTTTTGTTCTTTAAAATAACAGCTTTCTTGAGATATAATTCATATTCCATACAACTTATCCCTTCAGGTGTACAGTTCAGTGGCTTTTAACATTCACTGGGGTGTACAGCCGTCCTCACACTGTCATGGCAGAACATTGTCATCTCCTAAGGACCAGTCCTGTACTCATGGGTTCGGTGAAAGTGAATTTTTAATTTTGCAAATGATGGGCCTGATCCTTCCATGTGCAGGAAAGACTTGTCTAGCAAGCAGCTCACCTACTCGCTCACATGCAGTGGGAGCCACAGCCCTCCTCTTCTCAATGAGAGAACCATTACCCCCAGAGTCACCCATGAGGTGCAGAGGAGTGCAGGCAGTGTGGCTGGATGGAGCCCGCTTTCTGCTCGAACACTGTATCCGTTGTGTTCTCTGATGACTCGCCTGCCCGACCACTGCTCTGTCCTTTTCAATGCTGAATGGCCGCCAAGCATCCTCTCCCAGATTGGCTGGTGTCAGTCATTTGCTTTGCAAGCTAGTTACACAAGTCAGGCGTGCAGAGGTGACTTCAGGAAGCACAGTTCTGTCATGTGAGGGTGGGAAGGAGGGAGAGCTAAAAAGGAACATTCAGACTGCTTCATAGCTCAAGCCCAGACACTTAGAGAAGCAGAGAGGGTGATTGAGGTCCCCTAGCACCGAGCCTTACTTTTCCCACAGGCAGAAGGAAGGCTAGAGAAGAAGGCCTCCATCCTTTCCTTCCTCCCAAGTACGCCCCCTCTTGCACCTTTTGTTTCTACGGTAGAAATGGAGGGACGGACTCAGTAGGGGCCACGGGGAGCTCAGATACTCAGCTGGGAGCACGCAGACCCTGTACACTTGCCCAGGGTCACACAGCTTGAAAGTGTAGGGTCAGGATTCAGACCCAAACAGCCTGGCGTCAGCTGACTTGGTCCTAACCGCTGCTCCCTGCTGCCTCTCTAAAGGACATTGCCATCTTTTTAAAGTGATGCTGCCTAATTGCAGCATACCCAGGAGGGGGACCCAGGTGAGTAAGGTCGGGAAATTATGTCACATGAGGAACACTCAAAGGAGCCAGACATGTTTGGTTTGCAGCTGCGAAGAACCAACAGACGGGGGGAAAGGGATGACCGAAGTGATACAGAGAGCCATCTTCAAACCTTTGTAGACTCCAGTAGCTTTTTACTGACGAGTGGCACAGAGCTGACCCAGGAACCTGGTAACATATATAGTGACTCACATTCTGACTCAAAATAGGGAAGAAGCCTTTGTAAGTAGAACAATCCACAAATGCAATGTGACTCAGAGAGGTGACCTTCACACCTTTGGATTTTGTAAGACACTAGGTAATGTTCAATGCGGGGGTGGGGGGTGAAGAGGCACAGCAAACACTTATTCAGGAACCTTCCAGGCAGACTATTAACACATAGCCATCTAGGGCCATTGCCACTCCACTGCGTGCGCACACGACAAGCCAGGAGGGGACCTGCAGGTCAGTCAACTAAGCTTTTCCACAAAATTAAAGGGGTGGGATTTTTTTCCCCTTTCAAAGCAGGGAAAGGTGATAATTAAGAACACAAGAGGGAGATATGAAAGCCAAAAGTATCATTAAAAATGAAGTCAGATGCGGTAGCAAGGAAGAGGTCCACTCCAGGAGGACACCTTTGTCCCACCTTCTTCCTGCCTCCTCCTGTCTCCTCTCACCCCGCCACATCCCATCTCACCCCACCCCTGCCCGCCGTTGGCCAGATTTTCACACTCCTGCTCCTATACCCGTGGGGCTTTATTATTGGGTATTTTCTTTTTTAAACAAAAGAGTATATGTGAGTCAACTATACTGAAATAAAAAATTAAAGAAGAAAGAGAACATCTTTGATATTTCCCCTCAATGGAAATAAAAGAGAGTAAATAAGAGGTGATACCCTTGATGTTTACAAAGCCTGGGCCGTTCTAGGCACCAGACAGAGTCAATGGAGAAAATGAAGTTCTTTGGATCCCTGAAGCTCTAACACTCAGGAGTTTTAAACATCCATCCCCTATGTGTGTGCTGAGGGGATGGTGTTTAAACTTTTTGAAAAATACAAAAAATACATATCATATACTTGGAGGAGTAGTCTTAACTGATAATTAGGTACCGGTTTATAGATTTTCACCTTACTCCTTAGCAGTGTAAGTTCAATTTAGAGCAAGATTGTAGAGTCACAGAACTTTTGGGTCAAAGGAAAGCTCGGAGGTATCTACTTCATCTTCTCCTTCCTCTCCTTTCCCTGTCTCAATCCAGGGCTCAAGACCCTGTCATCTACCTTCTGCTTGATTGCCACCAGAGACAGGAAGCTTATTACCTACCACCAAAAACAACATACATAATGCATTTCGGGATAACTTATTTGGAAGGCCCTTCTCTACTTTGGCTAGAGAGCTATAATTTGCAACAGATGACCCCCGCTCTAGCTACAAGGCTTGCTGAACCCACAGAAATCCCATGCTCCACAGAAAGATTTGAAGACAGACACCATTGTGTCCTTGTGAAATTTTCTCTTTTAGCCAACAAGTATTTCTTTTTGCCCTGGCAGAAGTCCTTAGTTCTGTCAGTCATTCCTATATAATAGGGATTTATGTCTTTCTTTCCTCGGAATTCAGTTTGCCAAGGTCCCTCTTACAGAGTGTCCTTCCCCAAACTGGACACACTATTTCAGAGGTGGCCATAAATAACCTAGCAATGAATGACTCTGTCTCTCATTCTAAACACACCACTTCTAACAAATGCCATACTGGCAGCTCTGTTACACCAGCAACAACTAAAAAAACATAGTCAACAAGGACTTCCATATTTAGGAGTAATTGAAGTTGAAAGGTTATCTTCCTTCCCTGCATTCCCCTGCATTAAACTCTGGAGGATGAGGTAGATACTCTAAAAGGAAAATTCCTCATTCCCAACATACTGTCTTCCCTAACCTGGCATAAGGTAAGAGACAACGTATACAGCCAAAAAGAAGAGCAGAACCTTGAAGCTATGACCCCATGCTCCCTGCAAAGGGAAGGGGAAAGGACAAAATCAGCTGTATTGAGTACAGACTTGACTCCCTACACCGTTTTAGAAGCTTTACATATCTCGTCTCAGTTGTCTTCTCCATAACCTTCAAGGTGGGAGCCTTTAGCCCTGTAGCATAGATAGGCTTAGAGAAGTTAAGTGACTTTGCCAGAGTCACACAGCTTTTGGCAGAGATTGGTATTTAAACCCAGGTCATATTGACTCGAAAGCCATGTTTTTCCTTTTGCATCTTGTTGTTCCTTCTGAGCCAAACCCGACTAAAGAGGAGGGGGACACTTGCGGGATAAGCTTTTCCAAATTGAGGAAAAAACAGCTCATGCTAGCCAGACTGAAGGAATTACACCATCCCTTCCCACTTCCCTCTTTCTTCTCACTGCAATCAAACTCTCTTCCATGTGTGAAATCACCCAGACAATTTAATGCTGCAATCACTAGATCCACGAATTAAAAGACCACATGTCATCAAAACAACTGTAACATAAAAACTTTGGAGAGAAGTATGGTCATAAAGCTCCTTGTTCCCCCACTCCCACCTAGAAAAGTACTTGTTTCTTGAGTATTTAATGATAAATGCCAGAAAGGGTGGGGTGGGAGAAGTTTCCTTTCAAGCAGTGGCTCTTGAACTGTGGTTCCTGGCCCAGCAGCAAGAACACCTGGGAATTTGTGAGATGCAGATTCTCCAGCTGATCCCGGACCTCTCGAATCCGGAAACTCTGTGGGCGGGGCACAGCCAGCTTGTTTCATAAGTCGTCCAGGTGATCTGACGCGCACCCAATAAACAATGTTCTCCTGTAGCTTCTGATGGAGAGAGACGTCCTAGGGGAACGAGGGTGGTGTCAGATGGCCTGGGGACTCACTCCAGCCTGGGCCTGTGGGACCCATGGGGAAGCAGTTTCTCAGAGGTCCTATGGAGCCTGCGGACGAAAGGAAAGTGGGGCAGTTGGAAATCCTGTCCTGAAACAAAGTTATCAGTTGGACCAATAGCAAGATGCTTAACTTTCACTGTGCATTAACTTAATCCAGAGACCCTGCTAACTGATTTGGAGCAACTGGCAGATAAGAAAGAAAAAAATGTCTCATACTCCCACTGCCAAAAGAGTTAGACAAATATCCACATGCCTTCTGCTTTTAGTTTCATTTTTTCCCCACTGGGAAATGTTCGTGTACATGATAGTAGTCATTTCATGACAAGCTTGGGAGTTGCTACTAAGAAGGCTGGATAGAGCCTGTCCCTTTGCATACGGCTCACATTTTTCTGTCTCACAAAAGAGGCACAGAGAAAGGGGGGAAATGAAGCCATGGGGTGGGAAGGTGCTGTGCCTTGGAGGGGATCCCAGCTGTCAGTGAAGCTCGGAGGCAACTTAAGATGGATTTCTTCGCAGATACAGAGCTGGAGGAAGGGTTACAAAAAAAGGTGGTGGTGGGGTTGCTGGAGGGAAATCATTTCAGGGGGATTGAGCTAAAATGAGAACCTGATACTGGGCTGGAAGAAAGTCGGACTGGGAAAAGCAAGGAAACACAGCAAGGCCTTGCACCTCATTACGTTGCCTTGCTCTGAAAGCATGTTTCGGAGAACACTGGTGCCCCGAAAGGCTCCCCACTCAAAATTAAGGGAGGGTCTTCCAGTTAACTAAGTCGAGGAGTTGCTGCCAACGGCATCTTCCTCTTAGAGCAAAATCATCATTGTTTGACTTAAGACTCGGAGAAGCTGTGCAGTCAAGAAATCTCTTAATTTTACTTAACCCAATATTTCCAAAATTATTTGGCGAGAGAACCCCTCCATCCACAGTGTTTCCTAGTTACACTGCATAGGGCACCAGTGGTATTCATGACTGTATCATAGAGGCAGGAGTAAGAAGCAGGTGGACGTGTGCAGGGGGGACTGGCCTGGGGAAGCTGGGGGCCCTTGGTGGCACGGGGAGCAAAGTCCAATAGCAGCGGATGTGAGGTCCCACCCCTATCAGAAGCCCCCCAAGAACAGCTGGAGGAAAGCAGCCCAGCCAAGGGGGTGAGGCAGAGGCCCCCATGCTGTCACCCAAACCACTCCAGAAACAGCCTCTCACTGAGGCTGGAGCAAGAGACTCTTCCAGCCGCCTCCTTGATTCGAATATGTATCCCTTCTTCCTCTCCTCTTCCCCCCAAAGAGTCCCATATGCCAGGGAATGACAAGACACAGAGAGACCCTGTCAGTTCCCTCAGATGCTAGCGCGAGGAGCCATGTCTTTCTCCTTCTCCCTTCTAGGCCTGGGGGACTTGCAGCTGCCGGGACTAGGTGTGCAATCATGCCAGCTGTCTCTCTATCTCTGGACCTGTTTCCTCCTTTGTGAAATGTTTGGGTTAGACTGGTGATCATTAAGATTTCCCCCCCCCAGCTGTGTCAATTCTGAGATTGTTTTATGACCGTTGGGAGCCAGGGAGCCAGATTTTGGTGCTGTTAAGAACTGGCTGTGACATTTGAACAAATAACGTTTGCTTTGTGTGTCTCTCCTATAAAGGACTGGCACACAGGGCGACCCTGATGCCCCAGTGAGATCATGCATAGATCATCGGTGATGAGTGAGAAGCCGCTGTAAAGTAGAAGTGGTGTTTTCCATTTTGGGCATGGCGGTAGCAGGTGATAGTTGTCTATACGTATAGTCTCTTAGTCCCCTTTATTTTTCTCACTTCTGTCCTTGCCTTCAGTCCCCTATCTGCTTTGTCCTGTGAGCTGGTGTTTGCTCTGCTCCTCTGTACTTCTCAGTGAGTGACTCAAATGCATTTTTTGAGAGTACTAGCCTCCCACATTCCTCCAGATGTCCAGGAGTTGGGCTAATGTTGAAGACTAACAGGCTTAAAATAATTCCACATTTGTCTTAATTTGGACAGAGGTTGACCTGAAATATACCATTGAGCTGTT
Organism: Proteles cristata cristata; assembly: GCA_017311185.1. Classification (NCBI taxonomy): domain Eukaryota; kingdom Metazoa; phylum Chordata; class Mammalia; order Carnivora; family Hyaenidae; genus Proteles; species Proteles cristata. Next base: position 543,046 of record JAESUZ010004260.1, read on the forward strand.
TATGCAAAGGGCTTCTTGCCAAAAATATTTAAGCGTATGAGTCAGAGATGAAATTTGCTTACCTAAAAACACACTGTTTTAAAGTACCTTTAGTGATTTTCCGCTTGGATGATCTATCCATTAATGCAAGTGAGAGGTTAAAAGTCCCCTATAATTATATTACCATCAAATTCTCTCCTTGTGTCCCTTAATATTTGCTTTATGTATTTAGATGCTCCAGCGTTGGGTGCGTACATATTTGCAAAAGTTCTATCTTCTTGTATTGATTTCTTTATCATTAGGTAATGCCCTTCTTTGTCTCTTGTTATAGTCTTTGTTTTAAAGTCTGTTTTGTCTCATATTAGTATTACTACGCTGGCTTCTTTTTTCACTTCTATTTGCATGGTAAATATTTTTCTGTCCCCTCACTTTCAGTCTATATGTGTCTTTAGGTCTGAGATGAGTCTCTTATAGGCAGCATTTAGATGGGTTTTGTATTTTTTTTAACCATTCCACCACTCTATGTCTTTTGATTAGAGCATTTAGGCCATTTACATTTAAGATAATTCTTGATAGGGGCGCCTGGGTGGCTTAGTCGGGTAAGCGTTCGACTTTCACTTAGGTCATGATCTCACGGTTCGTGGGTTTGAGCCCCGCGTTGGGCTCTGTGCTGACTGCCAGCTCAGAGCCTGGAGCCTGTTTCAGTCTGTGACTCCCTCTCTCTGACCCTCCCCTGCTCACGCTGTCTCTCTCTCTCCTAGAAATAAATAAAAAAAAAACATTAAAAAAAAATAAAATAATTCTTGATAGGTACGTATTTATTGACATTTTAAAAATTGTTTTCTTGTTCTTCCCTATCCCTTTCTTATTCTTTTGCTCTCTTTCTTTTTGATTGATGAGTTTCTGCGGTGTTCTGTTTGGCTTTCTTTCTCTTTACTTTTTGGTGTATCAAAGTTAGGTTTTAGGTTTGTGGTTACTATGAGCTTCATGTACAGTATCCTTGGTGTATAAAAGCATATATTAAGTATGCCAGCTATACCCAACAGTATAGTTAAGCAGTGAGTAACCTCATTTAGGGTTGATGTGCAAACACTTTTTTTCTCTGAGGGAAGACCCATCAATTAATATTTCAGCTTTCCCAGGATGCTCCAGAGTGGAATAGGAGCAAATTCCCTGGTTTGTTATCAATCCCTTTGGGCCTGGAACAACCTTGACCTTCGAAAACTGCACAGTGAGCTCCTAGAAGTGGCTGCATACGTTTTCAATTCCTCTTGGCCCCTGATTTCCCCATAAATTAAATATGAGAGTTGATTAATTTGAGGCTGGGGTGGGGGGACATAGAACAAAGGGGGTGACCTATTAATTTAAAGCATTAAATAAGTTTTCAAGGGAGGAAGCCAAACTAGGTAGAATTTACATGTTGATCATGTGTATACACACTATCAATTCTACAGAATTTACAGCTTGATTGCTTTTCTGCAGAAAGTCTTCTCTTCTCTGAGACTAAGTGAACTGTTCCTATATCAAAACAGAATTTCCCTTCTCCCACTGAAATGTTCTCAGACTTTTTGCTGAGTTTAGACTACCTCTTCCCCTGGGGACGGGTCAGACTAGGATATTCTTTTGTTTCCATCAGAGAATCTGGCTGTGCCCTTTTTGAGTGTAGAGATAGTTTGGTGAAAAATAACACGATGATAATAAAAATAAATAGCTGAGCTTAACTGGGCACTTACCATGTGAGCTCAGTGCTTTATTTACATTTTCTAATTTAATCCTCACAACCACTGAGTGAGGTAAGTACAATGATCTCCGGTTTTTAAGTAGCCACAGGCAGTCTGAGGCTTGGTTTGATTAAGAAACTTAACCGAGGCTGGAAAGAGAAGTGGTTAACTTCAGTGGTGGAGTTGGTTGGGTAGGTTGGGCTACCATCTGACTCCATGAGCCGTGCTTTCTCTCTCCCTGTAACTTCTTTGGCTTCAAGAAGACATCTTGAAAACTTCCCAGGGTAACTTACAAGCAACGGCTTGATCGAGAATCATGGGCGAATAGCTTGGGGCTCCTTCAGCAAAGGGAGGTGACCTTGCTGGTCACCTCCCGAGTTCCTGCAGCCTGAGATCGTACTCCGGTCTTCCGTGTGCCCACTGCTGCATGCCCCAGGCCTCAGAGGAGTGTGACAATAATTCCTTGTCCAAGTGCAGTTCTCGAGGACTTGGCAGCACCTCCCAACCTGAGGATTTTGTAACTGGGAGTCTAGTCCTTGGAGCCTGGTCTGAGGACAGTGCTGAGGGCCCTGGAGGGAAAAGGGTCTGTGTTTTGACCTGTTGGCATGGCTGGGGGCAGGAAAGCGGCGTCCACAAGCCTATAGGGATACAGTGGGCACACTCAGTGAGCGTGTGGCCCTGGGGACCTGCTTAGCCCAGAGGTCAGATTATATCCCCTGAAACAAAGCGGTGGGTTGAGCCTCCTACTCATGCATTTAGTTCGTTCCTCAGTAGCTCTGGCTGGAGGTCTGCAAGGCCAAGAGGAAGGGGCTTTTATCCAGCCCTTCTCCATGGCCTTCATGACCACAGCATCCAGCCCCAGCAGGCAGCACTGGGCCAGAGGGACCACCTTCAGTGTTGGACTCTGAGGACAGAGTCCTCGCGGAGAGGGAGGTCGGCCTTGGGCATGGGAACCATAGGGCCTGGGAATGAGTCAGTGTGGCCGCCCAGCCCCGGGGACTGGTTTCTCCACAGGTGATTATTGGCCAGGGAGGAGAAAGCAGCCAGCCAGGCCCCATTAAAATGCTACCACTGGCAAGGAATCATCTAGGAACTGTCCCCTGCAGGGCAGACAGAATCTGGAGGGGTAAACTCCCACGTTTCCCACCCAAGCCTCTGGAGGTTCCTAGGGGAGCTCTGGCCCCGGAGGAGGCCAGCTTGCCAGGTGTTTCTGACACAGCTGAGAGCAATCATTGCCGTAGCCACCTTGTATCCAGCCAGCTCCCGTGCCAGGCACTAGACTCACACTGTCTGTTTTCCTCGCCAGAGCCCTCCAGGTTTGGCGTCGTTATCCCCATTTCTTAAATGGGCTCAAAACACTAAGTAATGTGCCTCATTTGTAACTGGCTGGATCCAGATTCAAACCCAGGTCTATCTGCGTTTCTCCAGTTTTATCGCTAGTTTTCTCAGAAGGTAGCACTGACTCAACCCAAGATATTGATCTGGGGTGAGCATCTCGGGCAGCACCCACAGCCACGGCGTTTATGGATGTCTCCATGAGGTGAAGTGGGAGTGGAATATGGTACTGGAGCATAGGCATTGAGTGTAGTTTCTCTCCATGGACAGTCAAGGTGAACACCTCATTTATACACAGTCATCATACTGGTAGGGCCAAGATGTCCTCCATCTTGTTCTTATCCTGATTTCTGTGGGTAGGTCTGTAGTAAAGCAACTACTTTTGGGGCAAAACTATAGCTTTTGGTACATACATAAGAGCAGAAGCCATTCTGCAGTTTTCTGCCTTTCTCATAATTTCTGGATTTCACCCAGGCCATCAGATCTCTCTTACCTGTACAGCCCTCTATACGTCACCAGTCAGTGTGTATGCTACTACTTCTATTCTTGATTCCAATATGTCCTTGATCTCAAGAGGCACTTTTTTTCACATGTTAATATCTTTGCAGTTGGCACCTATCCAGGTGTACGTTTATTGTCGTAGGAGTATTTAAATTGATGCTACCTTTTTAGAACTGAAGGGAACCAAGAACTGGGGAAATATGATAATTCAAGCATTTATTCAACTCATCAAATGCCTACAGTGAATGTCAGGCATTATGCTAGATGCCTAGAAGATAGAAATAACCAGTATGGAGTCCCTTGCCTTAGGAAGGTCACAGTCTTGGTGGGGAGATAAAGGCTCTTAATCTGAGGAGCCGGGGTATATGGAGGGTCAGAGGAGAGAAGGCGGGAGTCTGGAATCACTTTGCAGAGAAGGTGCATCATAAAGAGGGTGGGACTACAAAGGGATTAGGAGGGGGTGGGGGTGGTTTGGGGAGTGGCACCCTGGACCATTGGATAGTCGGAGCAGACAAATGTTCAGAATCATGAAATCCTACAACGTCTTTGACGGCTTTAAAGGGTTCACTGTGGTTCCAATGGAGGGCATATGTGGAGACATTGGTGTAAAACAAGGATGCAGGGATAGGCAAGGGGCAGATCACAGGGGACCTTGAGCTCAACCCAAATGAGCTTAATCTCTATCCTGAATCCAGTGGCAAATCACCAAGCAGTTTTCTTTTTTTTTTTTTAATTTTTTTTTTTTAATGTTTTATTTACTCTGAGAGAGAGAGACAGCATGAACAGGGGAGGGAGGTCAGAGACAGAGGGAGATACAGAATTCGAAACAGGCTCCAGGCTCTGAGCTGGCTGTCAGCACAGAGCCTGACGCGGGGCTCGAACCCACAAACTGTGAGATCATGACCTGAGCCGAAGTCGGATGCTTAACCAACTGAGCCACCCAGGCGCCCCAAATCACCAAGTGGTTTTCAGCAGGGGGGTGATGCCCTGATTTGGGTAAAGGAGTTACATGTTGGGAAACAGATGGGAAAGAGGATGGTGAGGTGGGATGGGAGGAAATGGATAGAGTGGCAGCTGTTGGAAGGGAGAGAAAAGTCACCCTGAAAGAAGCAAAAGCCTCATTTTTATTTACTATTCCCAGACAAGGTGGACCTTGTTATGGAGGCTTATGGCCGATTGCCCAATATTATAGCAGGACCTCTAGAACTAGAGCCTGCAGGCGGGAGTGGCTTATTCTTACCTTAACCCTGTCATCCTGTGGGCAACTGCTAGTGATGTGCCTCCCAATCAGTAGGCAGGCTAACTATATGAACGGAAGCTGGGAAAAGCTAGAAAAACAAGAAGAGCTCACTACTTGTCGATGCCTAGTAAAGAAGCGTCCTTTAGGTGAGCTGTTAGATTTTGGACTTGCGCTTTTTCTAATCTCTTGAAATAGGCCTGGAGAGCAATGTACTTTCCTCTTAGGACTGCCTTTGCCGCATCCCATAGATTTTGAATTGTTGTGTTTTCATTTTCATTTGTTTCCATATATTTTTAATTTCATCTCTAATTGCCTGATTGGCCCATTCATTCTTTAGAAGGGTGTTCTTTAACCTCCATGTTTTTTGAAGTTTTCCAGACTTCTTCCTGTAATTGATTTCAACTTTCAAAGCATTGTGATCTGACAGTGTGCATGGTATGATCTCTATTCTTTTATATTTCTTGAGGGCTGCTTTATGTCCCAGTATGTGATCTATCTTGGAGAATGTGCCATGCGCACTTGAGAAGAAAGTAAAATCCCTGGCCTCAGGATGTAAAGTTCTAAATATATCCGTCAGGTCCATCTGGTCCAATGTATCTTTCAAGTCCATTATTTCTTTAGTGATTTTCTGTCTGGTTGACCTATCCATTGCTGTAAGCGGAGTATTAAAGTCCCCTACTATTAGCACATTCTTATCTAGAAGCTTGTTTCTGTTTGTGATTAATTGTTTCAGATATTTAGGTGCTACCATATTCGGTGGGTAGACATTTATAATTGTTAGTTCTTCCTGATGGATGGACCCTGTAATTATTATGTAGTGCCTTCTTCATCTCTTGTGATTGTCTTTAATTTAAAGTCCAGTTGTCTGTTATAAGTATCGCTACTCCGGCTTTCTTTTGATTTCCTGTAGCATGATATATATTTCTCCATCCCCTTACTTTTAAACTGAAGGTATCTTCCCGTCTAAAATGAGTTTCTTGTAGACAGCATATAGATGGATTTTGTTTTTTAATCCATTCTGCTACCCTATGTCTTTTGATTGGAGCATTCAGCCCATTTACATTCAGTGTTATTATTGAAATATGTGGGTTTAGAGTCTTTGTGTCTTTGTATCTTTTGTAGGAGGAGCTTAACAGAGGACCAAGGGGGAGAAGAAGGGCAGAAATGGTGGGGGAAAGGGGGAGAGGCAAACCATGAGAGACTCTTGAATGCTGACAAAAACTGAGGACTGGTGGATGTGGGGGGAGGAGGGGGGCATGGAGGAGGGCACTTGTGGGGATGAGCACTGGGTGTTATGTGGAAACTAATTTGACAATAAACTATTTGTAAAAAATAAAAAAAAATAAAAAAGTACAAATGAAAAATAAAAATAAAAAAAAAAAAAAAAAGAAGCGTCCTGGGGCGCCTGGGTGGCTCAGTCGGTTAAGCGTCCGACTTCGGCTCAGGTCATGATCTCACAGTTGGTGGGTTCAAGCCCCGCATCAGGCTCTGTGCTGATAGCTCAGAGCCTGGAGCCCGTTCCAGATTCTGTATCTCCCTCTCTCTCTGACCCTCCCCTGCTCATACTCTCTCTCTCTCTCTCAGAAATAAATAACACATTAAAAAAATTAAAAAAAATTTTAAAAAAAGAAGGGTCCTATCGGCCTGCAGTGGTGAAATTCCTGCTTGTACTTGCCAAATTAACTCACCAATCAGAATTGTTTACTGTTGGATAGGGGTGTATGCCAGGGCTGGTGGGGGGGGGGGGGTGGGAGTGGGGAATGCGCGGGTCTTGGTGAGAACCATCACAGGGAAAACAAAGTAGATATATCTAGGTATGATATAGGATATTCAGCATTCTAAGTCATAAGAAAGAAATAGGTAGGTTGCCTTGGTTGTGCCTGGGAGTTACACAGAAGACACATAATCCACGTTGTTGGCCAACTGACCCACCTGCAATAGACAATGGGGACAGAGGCTGGGTGAGAGGAGGAAGGAGGTCCTCTGCCATGGTGGCAATGCCTTAGAAGGGGTGAGGGATGACTGTTGATATGGTAACCCAAGACTTACAGTTCTCTTCCCCTCCCCACTTCCCTAAACAGGTGCAGTGCCATACTTACACGGGGTACTGCTGGTGTGTCACCCCAGACGGGAAGCCCATCAGTGGCTCTTCTGTGCAGAATAAAACTCCTATATGTTCAGGTACCGTAGGGAGGGATGGGAAGAAAGACAAGAGTCGGAGAGAGACCCCTTAGCTGGTCTCCTGAATCTTGTGGGGGAATCTGAAAAATGGTTGAAAGACGGGTGGTAGTTATGAGCCCTCTTCCAGGCCAAGGAGGATTCCACTCTAACATGCTGCTCTGTGGTCAGCTGGATGATGGGGTCAGCGTATGCCCACGTGTATGTATTTCTTTATTTTGAATTTAGGTTTCTGGTTCAATGCTCTCTTCCTAAGCATTGGCTGTGACCCCTAGAGAATGGCATATAAATTTTTTAGCTTGGGTGCTTTTCTTGCTAACAGCCATGGGAGCACTTTACTGAGATAGATTTCAAGACTGTATGTTCAGCATCGGGGACTGAATGACCAACTAGTGATGTCTGTCGTGGGCACATGAGAGGAGAGTGGTGGTGTGATGCCATATATTTGCCCCTCCTCCCCCCGATGTAATGTAGACTAATGGAAAACTGTCGTGACAGTGGCCCTCAATTCTGGCTGTCATCAACAGTGCCTGGGGAATTAAAAAGAGCCCAGGTGTTGAGGCTCCTCCTTGTATAGTCTGATCCAGTAGGTCTGGAATGAGACCTGGAGTCCACATGTTCGCGAAGTTTCTCAGGTGGTTTTGATGACTAGACAAGCTAGGGAATCATTGCTTCATAGTGACCCATTACATGAGCCCATAGCATAATTAAGTCCTTTCTATTTCCAACTCTATAAGCATAGGGAAATTCTGCTCTTAGATCAGCCTCTCAGGATTGTGCATTTTGGATTTATGCAAGCTCCAGACTTTCCACTTCCATTCAGATCGTAGGGGACTTGGGAGTCACTTCCTTAATTCACTGTGTGGCTCAGTCCTCATTCAAAAAATCCTGTCCAGCCACCAGCCACTTCATATTTCTTCATATCTGTGTGTATAAGGTTTTGTTTATTTACTTATTTTTAACTCTTAAGTGCAAGCAAAATATAAAACATTATTCTGAAGCCTTTGGGAAATTCCAAGGGTTAGCAGTCCTGCCATCCTGCCATTTTTCTTTTTTTCATAAAACATACTCATTTTTCTACCGGCCCTGCTATATAAAGGGAATGGTAAGAAAGGGCAGTGAGTATCTACATTAGGAAACCAAGATTTGCAGGCCAAAATGGAAAGTTTACTTTATTTGTGGTTTACATGGAAACTGGAAACCTTAATTGGGCTTGGTGTGGGGCGGGGCAGGAATGAGCCCTCCTTGCAAATGACCTGGAAAGTTTCACTTAAAGCAAACAAATGCACTAGAAACAAGCCACGCAGGAGAATATAATTGAATTCTCACAACTAGTATATGGAGAAGGGGTATGCTATGGAGTGAGAAAATAGGGATTCTTTGTTTCTCTTGATGGTGGAACCTCTGCACACACCCCTCTGTGGGTGAGCTGGCCCTGCCCTGCACGTGGCGGCCTTCATGGGGAGGACAGGTGCCACGGGGTCAAGACCGCGGGATGGGAGTGCATGGCATCCTAGCCTATGCCGGGCAAAGCGTTCGGCCAAACACACACACCACCCCCTCCTTAAGAAACAGGCCACGTCTAGAAAATTGTTTCCATGCCTCAGACTATTTTGGCCCATTCAGTACAATTGGGCCAACAATTTTCTACTTAATGCAGATGGAAAATCGCCGATTTCCTGCCCTAACCGGCAAGGGATGTGAATCATTGCCTTTGCAGTAAGAGGGGTTTCTTTGGCCCTACTGAGTGGCTATGGCTCAAAGCACGGAGGCGGTGGGAAGTGGGGGAGATGGGGAGTGGAGGTGAGGGGCAGTTATTGGAATGTTCACCAGGGAGTTATGTCGATGTGGGGTTTTGTAAAAAGTCTGGTCGAGGCTATTGCCTGGAAATCATGGTTCATCTCACCAGGACTGTGCTGTCAGTGACATTGATGTTAAACAAACCCCACTTGACATGTATGTATGTACTAGCTTTGTATATAATGTCCCTAGACATGTATACAATGGTATGTATATACATAACCATACGCTCATAACATCAGGCTTTGCCAGCTCTTTGAAAGAAACCAACCACAACGCGTTCTGAATGTCTATGTTTTTGTTTCCCTTTACCCAAGGTTCAGTCACCGACAAGCCCTTGAGCCAGGGTAACTCAGGAAGGAAAGGTGAGTCGAGCTTTATGCTCTATCCAAATGTTTGCTTCTAAAGCCAGTCCAAGGAGAGTTCTAGACAAGATGGAAGGATCCTGGGTGTAAGCTAACTGTCCCCCACAGGAAACCTCCATTCTTACTCTGGGTTTCCTCCTAGAAGCACCGGAGGTAAGTAAGGCTCCTACCGTGGTGGGGACCGAGCTTGCAGACGTTCTGAGGGATGGGAGTGAGTACCGTGTACAGAGCTGGCAGGGACCCAAGAATCTTGGTTCCTGGGCAGTTCAGGCCATGAGCTACCAGGTAGCCAGCACTAGGCCAAAAAGGACGATGAAGGTAGGCATGTCCGCGTCTGCCCCGACCCTCTTACTTTGGAACCCCAGGTGAACCTTCTTTCCCTTCCCTGATTCTCCTTGATAATTGTCCTAGCACATTCAGATTTTCTTCGCTAGGACTAGCCTGGCTCCTCGGGCCAACCACCTGTGCAGCTTTTGTCTCAGAATTCCTAATCACCCCGTCTTTAAACTTGTGTTTTGTTAAGTCCAGAGGGACAGTGAAGCCTGCATGCATGTGTCTGTGTCGCTCTGTTGGCGTATAGTTTTTGTGATGGATGCGGTGGGGCTTCCACAGTGCACGAAAAACATTACTCCCTCTTTACCTAGAACAACGTTTAATCGAGAAATGTGAAAGCACCATGACAAGTCAAGAGAGAGGCTGTGGAATGGAGGGTAAAACTTTATAATTTAGTGCCTTTAAAGGCATTATCTTCCTGCCTTTTGGACAAAGGGCCTTGCATATTCATTTTGCACTGGGCCCTACAAATTATGTGGCTAACCTCAATTAAGGCATTTGTCTGAGTGCTGTTTAGCGGAGCAACCAACATGAGGAATAGGTCCCTGGGATATGCCGACCATAATTGCCAGCGTGGAGGACACTAAGCTCCACCACCGCTTCCCTTCAGGACAATACACACACACACACACACACACACACACACACACACATGCACGCACACACACAGCTGGTAGCTGCCTGCAGAACAAGTATCAATTTCACTGCATGTGCAGGCATTCTAGAACGCCCATGTCGGGCTCTTGGGTAAAGCCCAGACATGGGATGATTGCATCTGAATCTGGGCCTTGGGAATTTCCTATTTGTAAATGCCCACATGGAGAGTTGGGCCTATAGAGGATCAGCGACAGGTGCCTGGGCTCATCCTGCACGGGCAGTCATGGGGGGACTGAGGTGAGACCCTGGCCCCTGCCCCAAATGCTTATTCCATGGGGCTGGGAAGAGGAGGCACAGTCTCCCTACCCGCATGCAGGCAATGAGAGTCTGGAGAGCCTGCGGCCCCCGGGTGCAGGTGTTCCAGGAAGTCATGGAAGTGGAGCATAGTGATACCACCAGGCGACCTGCACTAATGGGCCTTCCCGCAAGCAGGAACGAGAAAGGCCAGTGAAAAGAAGGGAGCAAGTGCCTTTCTAGGTCTTTCCCAGAACAGGGAGAGGTAGCCATGTGTGTTGGTGGTTCCCCTCTGGGTGGGAAAGTGAGAGAAAGGCATGACTATTTCTTCCTGCAAAGACCTGACCTCATCACCCCTGTGAATGGCGTGTGCCCTTCTACAACTGATTGGAGTTGGAAAGGAGAGCTGCCTTCAGTTTCGCGTGTGGCACCTGAAGGCTTCAGGAGTGCCACGTTTGTCCCAGGGCGTGGGGTAGTGGTGGTAGCAAAAACACTTGGCGGTCATGCAAAACTGACCACCCACATTTTCCCCACCAGAGGGAACTGAGGGCACGAGGCTGAAGGAAGCCCCCACACCGAGAAAGGCCAACGATGGGATTTTAGTTCTTAATCCGCATAGAGAAGCCCCTCCCGGGTTGATGTGGTTTTGCACCCTGTGGACAGCAAAAGAAACAGACCTGTGGTCACTGTGGCCTCCTGGTGACCCGGCTAGAAGACGGCAGGGGAACTTGATTCTCCCACGGATGGTGCAAGGAGTGGGGTGTAGAGTCTGAAGCCTCATCTCCGAGATAAGCTGCCCCGTTTCCAGCAGTCTGCTCTCCTACTCCAGACGGGTTCCTGCCTCCCAGATGGTTCTACGGAGGCTTCCTCTGTGGTGCAGAAGCCCGGTGGGGGGGTGCTAAGATCCCTCACCTCTGGAGACTTGACTTTTGCCCATAGCCTCCTCTTCCTTCTACTCAGGAAGGACCTGCGTAGGTGCTAATCCTCTCCTCTTTGTCTGCCGTGGGCAGTGCAGGGAAAAGCAGGCTCAGGCCACCTGTAGGAAAGGCCACCTGAAGCCACACCTGTCCAGGAAGCTGGGGTTTGAAGGGGGACAGGGTGCGAGAGGGCATTTGTAATATCCTGTGTCGGCCGCTGAGGTCCCTCTCTCGGCTGCCACTTAAGAATGGAATGTGCTCCGGAGGGCAGCAGGTGGGAAGACACAAAGGCCCCTTGTCTGAGCTGGTGCCCACACGTGGGGTCTCCTGGACGGCATCTCCCGGGAGCTGGAGAGCTCCCAACCCCGAGGCCTGCTGCAAAGATGTGCGGCCTGGGCCCTTGTGCAGAGTGAGGGGTACAAGCCAGGCCCCGGGTCTGGGCGTGAGAGTGGTGGGGGTGGCCGGGGGTAGCAGGGGTGGTGGCGGGTGGGGGTGGGGGGAAGAGGTGCAGGCCCAGCTTTTCCTCTCCCCGCCCTCTCGCCTTTTGGAGCCCCACTCCGCCAACAGGGCTCGGAGGGATCGGTTCCCTCTGCCTGGAAGGAATGAAAAGGTGTATTGTGCAAAGACGGAGGGTCTGGTTGCCAGCCAGGAATTAGTGCTGTGGAGGAAGGAGGAGAAGGCCGAGCAGAGGAGGCTGGGGGAGGAGGGCTCGAAGAGATAGCAGGAGGCAGGGAGGAGGGAGAGAGGCCGGGCAGTAGCCAGTCACAGGCGGCTGGCCCAGACAGGAGGCCTGGGTTGTGGCTCCTGGGTCCACAGGTGTGGGGCCCGAGGGGAGAAGTGGGGGAAGGAGGGAGGGAGGCGCTGTTATCTTACCCAGATGCACGTGCTCTGGGGGGGGGAGGAGGGTCAGAACTTCAGACTATTTACTTAATCCCTTGGAATGTCCTTTCCTCGCTCTGTTCTTTAGGCCCCTTGTGTTTAACGGACCCCTTTATGGGCACATGTGTGGTAATTAACACGTGCAGCGTAGGTCCCGGGCCATGTGTTTGAGTTTCAAATATCCATTGATCTGGGGCACTCCCATCCTGGCTCCCCTCCCCTTCTTCTCCTTTGGTCCTTGCCCTTGAAGAGAGATGGGGGGGGGTGTTGGGGGGGGCACACGTGCCTCCGCATATGTTTTATCAATGCTTCAGAGGACTATCAGAAGAGAGGAAGAGGGCTGCCCTTGAGCTCTGACAATCTGCTGCTAAAACAGTTGGAGGCTGCAGAAGCTGGGGTAGAGACGAATTTTTGGTTTCATCTGAAGCAGGTCGGAGGACAGCTGGGAGGCAAAATGTGTTTAGAGATCACGAATTTACCCGGAGCGGATTTTCCCGGCCAACCAAGGCTTGTGGGTTTTCTCCGAGGTGCCTCTTTCTGGAGTCTTGATGCTAATGAAAGTGAACAATTTGGGGAGCTTCCAGGATTGCCCAATACAAAGTCAGGGACTGGTCCTGGGCGCTGTTGCTTGTGAGGTGCGGGAGGGAAGTTCTCAGTCTCCAGGGGATGCGGGCAGGAGAGCATTTGTACAAGTCTTTCTGCCTGGTCTCCGGGAGCCTTCTTCTGGGCACCCAGGACCGTGGGGATCCTGGGCTGGTGTTTCTATACACAGCAAGTGAAAGTCGAGGACCATCCGGAGTTTTTTGCAGTTTGGGCATTTCCTACTTGTAAGAGGTCTGGGATTTAGCTGTTTAAGGAAAGTGAGAGAAAAATGAAAGCATTAGCAGACCCTGGTTACATTTTCTGCAGACTTGTGTACTTGTCAGGCCAGTGTTGGCAAGGGGCAGAACTCCTCAAACCCAACCCGCCTTTAAGCTGTGGAGACCGTTTCTCTCCCACGAGCTGCTCCATACTATGTGCTCTCAGTGAGTCACAGTCATTTGTCCAGGCTCCCTCTCTGCATCTCAGCATTTAGAATCTTTCACGGAGCCTGGTCTACAGGTTGGTGGCGGCTCAGAGGGCTCGGAGGACCTGTCGCTCTGGTGATGGATTAAGCAGTGCACTCCTTCAGGGCCAAGGGATATGCTCAGGCAGGGGTGAGGGATGGCAGGCATCCCAGACAAAGGGGACTGTGTGGCCCGCAGCTTCAGCCCTTCTGTGGGCAGCGCACCTGAAGGAGGTTCACCTCGCTGCCCCCAGCCTCGCTGACGTGTGCGAGGCTGGCTGGCTCAGGCCATTCTACATGCGGGGCGTCACTCCTGCTCAAATGACTTTACCTTCCTCCCAGCTACCTCTCTTTTCTCTCCCCCCAGCACGGAAGGAGAGGCTGGGTCCGTCCGTGACCTGTTAGCATTGGCATCAGATGGCAAAAGTCTGCTTCCCTGCCGTCTGGGGCTGGATTTGAATGGAGACGGGCGGCTCAGGACCTCTGGGGGTTGGCCTCTGCTCACGTCGGATTCCCCCGGGGAGAAGCATTCCCTCTGCCGCGGTGCCTGCTGAATCAGAACTGTGCCTCGGCAGCGCCAGGCCCGCGAGAGGCAGTGTTTTGCTCTCTGCACGTGTGTCGCTGCTGTTTGCTGGTGCCCCGAGCCACCCTGACCCAGCCTGGCACGTCTGTGTGCCGGCTTTGTGGGGTTCAGTTGCAGAGGGGTGTGCCCAAGTGTGTCTGAGCACCTGTGCGTGTGCTGCATCGCCTTCCTTCCCTAGGTCCCGGCTCGGTTCGTGGTGCTCAATCCCGGCTCTCCACCCCAGTCCCTATGCTGGGGTCTCTGAAAGCAAGTTAAGCGCGGCGGATACCAAAGAGTTTGAATTTTTGCCATATCCCCATTTCCAGGACTGGAGAGGAAATGGGGTTTAGGGATCTGGAAAAGCCTCCTTGTCCGAGATCCCTATGAGTCCCTGGTGTTTTTAGGAACCTTTGGTGTATATACTTGGTTTCTTATTCTTTTATTCAACAAACGTCTATTGAGAGCTTCCTGAGTGCCTGGCTGTTGCAGTCACTGAGGACCCAGTGATAAGTAACATGATAAGCGTCCTGGCCTTGCCTCACACTCTGATGGCTTTTAGCCTCTTCTTACAGAGGTTATCTTCCGATGGAGGTAAAGCCTCCCAGGGAGCACAGACGTCCCGATGCTGGGAAGCTGTCACCTGGGCAGGGGCACAAAGCAGGTGGCTCCATCACACAGCCCTGGTTGGTGGTTCCCATGGCCAGGGCCTCGGAGGAAAGACCGTTGGTGGAGGCTGCCTGGGATGAGCATGGCCCACTGGCAAGTTCTGGATCCCTCGGCCCGGTGCCTTTGGGGGGCCCCCAAAGTGCAGTGAAGGCTCAGAGATTGTCAGGCCTTTGAGAATACACTGTCCCTTGACAGAGTGAGTTTAGGTCCTGGTGTGGCCCAGCAACCTAGAGGGAGGCAGGGATTTCAGTGTGTGGGTGCAAAGGCCTCAGGGCCTCCTCTGAGCCACTTATCACCAGCTCTGAGCGCCATGGAGCTCCCATGGGAGAGGCCATCCTCAGGTCCTCTTAGACCAATTTTGTGCCTGCTGAAAGAAAACTGAGGCTCAAGTGTGGCTTATTGTAAAGTTTATATGGAAAGGCAATGGAGCTAGAAGAGCTGAGACAATTTGAAAAGGAAAACGTAAATGGGAGGCATCACTCTATCTGATTGTTTTAAACAAAGAGATCTTTAATGTTATTAATTTTTGAGAGAGAGAGAGAGAGAGAGAGAGAGAGAGAGAAAGGGGGGGGAGGGCAGAGAGAAAGGGAGACAGAATCCAGAGCAGGCTTCAGGCTCTGAGCTGTCAGCACAGACCCCGATGCAGGGCTTGAACTTACGAACGGTGAGATCATGACTTGAGCCGAGTCGGATGCTTAACTGACTGAGCCACCCAGGCACCCCTAAACAAAGGATCTTTAATGCTTTACTCCCAGCATATCCCTTTGTGAATTTGCAATTCATACTTCTCAGTGTTCTTCTGAACAAATGCTCTGACCTCTCCCCTTTTAAATATGTTTCATTTCCTGTTTTAAAAGTGACTTCTTTTTTTTTTTTCTGAGCACTTTTAGGTGCACAGCAAAATTAAGAGGACAGTACACAGATTTCCCATATAGCCCCTGCCCCGATACAGGCACAGCCTCCGCCATTATCAACATCTGCACCAGAGTGGCACATTTGTTACAATTAGTGAATCTTCACTGACACATCATTATCACCCAAAGTCCATAGTTTACATTAGGGGTCACGCTTGGCATTTTACTTTCTATGGGAGTGGACAAATGTATAATGGCACGTATCCACCGTTATAGTATGAGACAGAGTTGCTTCACACTTCTAAAAGTCCTCTGTGCTCTGCCTGTACGTCCTTTTCATCCCCCACCCCCCACCCCTGGCAATCCTTGATCTTTTTATGGCTCCATAATTTTGCCTTTTCCAGAATGTCATGAAGTTGAAATCCTAGCACTCATGGTTGAGGCTTATAATGCTATGGTAATCAGGACAGTGTGGCAGTGGCCAAGGGATAGACCCATAGACCGATGGAACAGAGCAAAGAACCCAGAGGTAGGCCTATAGTTTCATGGCGAACCGACATGACAAAGGGGTAGATATAGTTCCGAGCTGGATGGCACTGTAGTGACTGGACATCAAACCTCACAACTGACACAAAAAAATAACTTGAAATGGATCTTGGACTGAAATATAAAATGTAAAATCTCTTAAAACTTTTAGAAGAAACTAGGGGCTCCTGGGTGGCTTAGTCGGTTAAGCGTCCGACTTTCGCTTAGGTCATGATCTCGCGGTTCGTGGGTTCGAGCCCCGCGTCGGGCTCTGGGCTGACTGCCAGCTCAAAGCCTGGAGCCTGTTTCAGAGTCTGTGACTCCTCTCTCTGACCCTCTCCTGCTCACGCTGTCTCTCTCTCTCCTAGAAGTAAAAAAAAAAAAAAGAAGAAGAAGAAGAAGAAACTATAGCTAGGTGAACACAGAGTTTTTGAGTCTTAGAACAACTAACACGTGATCCAAAAAATTGAGAAATTGGACTTAATTGAAATTAAAAACTTGTTCTGAAAGATCTTGTTAAGAGAACAACAACAACAAAAAAGGACAGACTGGGAGGAAATACTTACAAATCACGTATCTGACATAGGACTTCTATCTAGGACATGTAGAGAACGCTCAGAAAAACTCAACAGAATACACGAGTAGACATTTCACCAGAGCACCGATGCAGGGGGCAAATAAACACACAAAAAAATTCTCCACATCATTAACTATAAAGAGATGCAAATTAAGATCATGATAGGATACCACTATACACCTGTTAGAAGAGCTAAAATAAAAAATGGCGACACTACCAAATGCTGGTAAGGCTGTGGACAGACTGGATCTTTCATGCATTGTTGGTAAGAATGTAAAATGACATAGCCATTCTGGAAAATACTTGGGAAGTTTCTTTAAAAAGTAAACAACTTAACATCCACTTACTGCATAATCTAGCAATGGCACTCCTGAGCATTTATTCCAGAGAAATGTGAACCTGTGTGTAAACAAAAACCTATACATGAGCCACCATGACAGCTTTATCTGTAGTAACTAAAGAGGGAAACAATGCAAACATCCTTTAGTGGGTGAAATCCACCGTGGTGCCTGCACACCGTGGAATACGACTCAGTAAGAGGAGGGAATAAACTGTTGGTATGCACAACTGTGGCTTGGATGGATCTCAAGAGCATTATGCGAAGTGAGAGAAGCTGATTTCCAAAGGTCATACACTGCACAATTCCATTTATAGAACATTCTAGAAAGGACAAATTACAGAGACAGACAAAGGATTAGTGGGTGCCAGGGCTGAGAGATGGGCTGGAGGGCGGGGGGGAAGAGTGCTTATAAAGGGATAGTAAAAAGAGATCTTGGTGGTGATGAAATAGTTTTGTACTTTATTGATGGTGGTTACATGAATCTGCACATGGACAAAATTGCATAGAATTATTACTCCCCCCCATATACACAAATGAGTAAAACTGGTGGAATGTGAATAAGGTCTATGGATTTCACCAATATCAATGTCCTGATTCTGATATTGTACAATAATGAGATTACCTGTATAATTATAGGTTATCTATATATTTATGTTAACTATAAATATGTTACCACTGGGGGAAACTGAGTGAAGGGTACTGTATTATTTCTGCAATGTCTTGGGAGCCTAGAGTCATTTCAAAATAAAGAGCTAAAAAAATTAGCACAGTTCTCTTTGCGCACCCCGCTCTGAACTGACTCTGCGGCTCCTCCTCCCCCCTCCACGCCCCCTCTCCCTCCTTTTTTTTCTCTTCTTCCTCCATGTCTGGTCTATCTTTTCCACAAGCATCATGTTTTTACTCTTATTCATGGGAATGTGGAGCTTGAGGACACAGGGAATCGTTGGCAAAAAGACCGCTTTAAGCTTGTTTTTACTTCTTTTGGGAGGGAATATGCAGGTGGGTAGATGGAATGTAAGACATTGATCTCTTGCTCTGGAAAGGACCTGAAGTGCCCAGATGACCTTTGTTCTCAGAGGTCAGGATTAGGAAAGCCCACAGCACATTTCTGAGCCTTGTGATCCTGGAACATGCATCTTAGGAAATGTTGAGATTGACTAAAATTCCATCCTCCTCCTGGTATGCTTTGGGCCAGCACGTTAAGGGGACTTTTGCAGACAGGCACTGTTTTCTCCCTGTGATGCCCAGAATACATCATTTCAACTTCTACACGAGGTCCCTCAGTCACATGCTGAGGGGGTTGGTGGCTCTCGAGTAAATGTGGTCGGTTCCTTCAAAAGCACAAACCTTCCAGTACTTCCACAGGCTGAAGTTTATCTCTATGTCTTTGGAAAAGATGACCAATGGCAGCCTAAAAGAATTCAAGAGGAGGGTGACCCGTGGTGGACATGGTTTGGGCAGAGCCCAAGATTCCAAGGAGACTTAGGATCACTGAGAGACCTTCCGAATCTCAGGAGGGGGGTGGTGCTTTCTTTTTTCTTCATTCCCCAAGGCTCCCCAGTCCCAGAGACCCCAAGAGATGCCATTAATACAGATTCCTCCTCTGGCCCCTTTGACACATTTGCTTTTGAAGGACCTGGAAGAGAAAGCTCTTTGTATGTGGTCAGAATAAACGCATTGTACACCCAAACAATTAACTCCTCAATGGACTTGCCAGCGCCTTGAAAGGCACGGCCCTACTTCCCTGGACCTCTTGGGCTCTATTCAATCCCTTAAGCACACCAATGTTTTGGAGTTTTTGTTTTGTTTTGTTTGTTATTCTGAAAAGTCTTTTCGCTGAGAATAGTCAGAGCGGATCAACATTGTCCTCAGCCTGCATTTATCTCCACTTGCCAGCGAGTGTCAATCAGGAATCAAAAAGCCAAACAGAGGAGGCTTTGAACGGTGTCATTGGGGGTCGAAGTGACTTCCAGCTGTCTGTGCGTGGGCCAGGCCTTCTCGCAGGGCAAGGAATTGTTCTGTCACACAAACTCTGTGGGGCCGCACCTCAAGGCTGAAGCATGGCTGGGAGTTGGAGAAATTGCCAGGGCTCTGGGGCCGAGCGTTTCCACTGATGCTCACCACCTCTGGGGCTCCAGCAAATCACTTTCTACCCCTGAGACTCCATCTCTTTTTTATCTGCCTGGTGGCTTCCTCCGTGCTGGCCAGTGGGGAGAACAGACGAGGAAAGCCACCTGCCAGAAACTTGAGTGGTGCTGCTATTGCTGATCTTGAGGTCATCCTTGAGACATTCTGTCAGGTTCCCCTCATTCATTCATTTTTTTCATGTAAGCTTGCCTTGTTTTCTTGACTGTTTTATTTTTTTCATGTTTCCAAACTTACTTTTTTTTTTTTTTTGCTTGGAAGAAAAGTGATCATCTTTGAGTTGGCATTTTTTTTTTTAGTGTTCTATCCTCTTCTCCTTATTCTGTAAGAGTATTGTGGTGTTAAAGAGAACCAAAGTCTTACTATGTGAGGTCCAAATGAACCATAGATGATGAGCATCAGGCATCTAATCATCTTGCGCATGTGTGTAAACTGAGACTCAGATACATTTTTCTTTAAAATACATGGGAAGGTCTCCCCTGAGATAAAGAATCACTGAAATAACGTAGCTATGGCTGCCTGAGGTTTGATCTGAGACGACACTAGCACTACCTCTCTTTTGCTTTTAACAGCCTTACTGAAGCATAATTACATTCCATAAAATTTACCCACCATAAACATCCAGTTCAATGAATTTAGCACAGTTAGAGCGTTGTGTAGCCATTACCAGTGAACATTTCCATCATTCCCAAAAGCAACCTTGTACCAATTTATAGTTCCAACCCACTGCCTCCTCTAGCCCTAGGCAACTACTAATCTTTAGTAGACATTTCACATAAGTGGAATCATACAATATGTAGTATTTGCACATGGCTTCTTTCATTTTATATAATGCTGTTGAAGTTTATATTGTCACACGTATTAGTAATTTGTCCTTTCTCATTGCTGAGTAATATTCCATTATATGGATATATCACCAATTGTTTATGTGTTCGCCAGTTGACAAACATCTGGATTGTTTTCAGTTTGCAGCTATAATAAGTAATGCTGCTATGGATGTTTGCACACATGCCTCTGAGTGTACGTGTGTTTCTTTTTCTTGGATGGATTCCCAAGAGTGGGATGTCTAGGTAGAATGGCAAGTTTATGTTTAACAATTTAAAGAAATTGCCAAATTGTTCTCCAACACGGCTACACCATTTTACATTCCCACAGCAGTGAATGAGGGTTTAAGTTTCTCCGCATCCTTGCCAACATTTGGTATTTTCTATTTTTTGGATTTTAGCTGTTCTAGCAGGTTCATTGTGGCACCTCATCGTGGTTTTAATGTGCATTTTCCTGACAACTAGTGACATTGAGCATCTTTTCGTATATCCATTAGCTGTCCGTGCACCTTCTTTGGTGAAATGTCTATTAAAATATTTTGCTCACTTTAAAATTAGGTTGTACATCTTCTTACTGAGTCGTAAGGTTTACTTTACTTTTTTAAATTAAAATCTTGGATAGGATTTTAATTTTGTAAGTCTAATTTAACATTTTTTTTAACTTTTTAAAATTTATTTCTGAGAGAGAGAGAGACAGTATGAGAAGGGGAGGATCAGAGAGAGGGAGACACAGAATCTGAAACGGGCTCCAGGCTCTGAGCTAGCTGTCAGCACAGAGCCCGATACGGGGCTCGAACCCACGAACTGTGAGATCATGACCTGAGCTGAAGTCGGACGCTTAACTGACTGAGCCACCCAGGCGCCCCTACAAGTCCAATTTTAAAAGTAAGCTGTTGGATAAGATGGTTTATACTCGTGGTATTCATATATTTGAAGTCCTTGCTCACACTTAGTGTCTTGAGGCCTTTGAAGTCCTTACTCCTGCACAGTGTCTTGAGAAGGGAAGACAGGCATCCTTCATTTTTAGAAAAGGATATTCCAGAGAAGAAAAGTGCGGGGTTCAGTTTACCCAGTTTATTGGATGTAAAGCCAGAATCTGGAGCGTGGCCCCACTAGAGATTGGGGAACCAAGTGGAAGCTTTTCTCTCTCCCTGGGGCCCAGGCTGGGGCCTGGTATTGTCCCAAGGCTTGCCAGGAAGCAGCACTGATGTGGACCTTGGACCCAGGCCTTGGACCTATGTTTGGTAGAAGGGTGCGCTTGCTTGCCAGGTTGAAAGCCAGGTGCCCAGGTGCCCGGAGATGATGGTCAGAGGGTCCTGTTGGCTTTGGCTTGGTTTCCCAGCCTTCGGGCAGCTGAATTTCACAGGTGGCTCTCCTGGCAGCCGGGCACTTTGTCTTTTCTCACTTCATAAAGATTTCCATCGAGGGCGTCCATTGTGGCAGCGCAGCTGTATCTCCTCACCCTTGGTGCCTCTACCCTGCAGGAAGATCCACTCCCTGCACGTGGCTTCATGCGATGTGGGCTCTGGGCCTGCATCTGGGCAGTCGCGGAGGTCCTTGGCCTGCAGAAGCACAGAACTTCCCCCCTCCCCCACCCCGGGAGACTGGAAACACTCCTTCCTTTCCTTGAACAACAGACCTCTGCTGATTGCTACACCAGATAGGCAGTCCCAGACTCTCATCTGGATGATGGGAGAAATAAGCAGAATGTTTTCTCTTACCCTGCTCTGGAGTTACAGGTCTTGGAACATGGGAGGATTTTAGCTGAATATTAAAATACTGCATGAGCCACTTTTCCCTTGGGCTCTCACCGTTGTCCCTCTGGGAATGCTTGATTTCTCACTTTCACTATGTTGCCCTTAAGACTTCTAAAGCAAAGCCACCCAGTGTGGAGAGGCTGAGCACTCCGTGCTAGGCTATTTAGACTGTGAACTCTGCATCCGGCAGGAGCAACCAAATGTGCATTGCAGCTGCCAAAAGACTTCATTCAGTGGCTCATTGAATTCAATGGAAAGAGGTGTTAATGGAGTCAGGGGAAGTGATGCTATTTAAAAAAGTGACATTGTGTGGTTCTGCTCCGTGTTTATTCTCCCTCAATGACTTCCAGATCAAACTTACACAGTTTTACATCAAAAGATGCCTGTTCTGGACTCCAGTTTGAGGCAAATAAGATATCCAGCGAGTTAACTCCTCTCCACCCTGCTATATCTCATTCCTTGGGATGATTGTCACATAGTTCGGGATTGTCTTGGCCCCTGTGGGAGGCGGGTCTCGGTATCAGCACAGGGTCAGGGTCAGGTGTCACACAGCTGTCCGATTGCTGGCTTCAGCCTGCAGCCACAATTAGGGACTCTATAGCTCTCCAGTCTTAAGATCCCAAGAATGGGGTATTGGTGCAAGAAAAGGTTCAGAACTCTGTGTTCTTCCTCCCTCCCTGATAAGATGCAGGGAAGTCGGCCAAAGGTCTTAGGAGCTCAAAATTGTGAGGGGTTGTTATTATGGGTGATCTGACTGGCGTCGCAGAGACTATCTGAGTACTTGCATTCTCCATAGTTAACGAAATAGGTGAAGGGGATTAAAAGGAACAACCTCCCGGTTATAAAATGAATAAGATATGGGGATGTAAGGTACAGCATAGGGAATATAGTCAATAATAGTGTAGCGACAGATGTAACTAGCCTTACTGTAAGCTGGAGGCCTGAAACTAATACAATACTGTGTGTTAATTATTCTTCTGCTAAAATAAGTAAATGAAAGTTATAGTAACCAAAAACTTAAAAACAAAAGCCATTGGCAAAACAAACAAGCGAATATAAACAAATGGTGATTGAATAACATGACAACAAAATAGTTAATGCTTAGAGAATAGAGTGTTCGGTTATAAGAGATTTCTGGAGGATGGTGTAATCATCACACTGCCTGAGACCATGAGGTTCTTCTCCCTCCCCCCACCCCCGACCCAGGGAAGAACACAGAGAAATCTCTCAACTGTGCATTCTCAGTGGGGGCTGAGATACCAAGCAGGCGAAAATGGATTGGGGGCGATGGGGGGAAAAAGGACTCTTGCTCTTTTTATATAGAAAGCACAGATATACATATACTATATCAACAGATATACAGTGTACCTGTGTTATAATAGTTCATTAGGTAGGTGATTTGGGGGAAAAAAAAGTCTAAAAATGCTCTTTAGGTGGGCAATAGTGAAAAACAGTGGAGAGACACTGCCCAACACTAAGGTTTTGGGGATCTTGATGAAAATAACTCAGAGTCCCGAAAGGTGGGTAAAGTCTACAGTCACTCCTGACCTGCAGAGTTTCTCGCCCTGCAGGGAGCTGCCAACATTGCTGGAATGATGTGGATTACGGCTTTGTTACCTGGAACTTCCTGCTCCCATCACCTATGGTAGAAATTTCAAAGCAAATCCACAGTGCAGTTTCCCCCATTCCCTTCTATTTTGTTTGCCGTGTCCCCGCTCCAATTCACTGGGAATTGGAGAGCATGCTGTTTTACAGTTAAAAATGTTCTAAGGCTTCCTGATTCTCTTCACTTTGGCATACTGGAGAGAGGATGGGCCTTCCTGCCTTCTCTTCCTTTTTAGGTGAGAATAGAGAAATAGCTAGGTGTTCGAGGGAATAGCGCCTCATGAATACCTCATGTTTTCCTTAAGCTCTTCAATGAGGGCCACTAGGTACTATGCTGGTACCTTTCATAAGAGGGCAGGAAGGAACTAGGGACACCAGAATTTGATGCCATCAAGTATACTAACCTTATCCTAACCTGTGTGGCCAAAACCCAGGGTTTCTGGGGGAAGATGGCTGCTCCCCACCTCAGCTTTTCTGTGGGGAAGAGCAGGACTGACCATACTGGTACATGTAGGTTAATGAGGAAGGGTCCTCCAAAGTCATGACAGTTGAGCTCCCTTTTGTCCCTCCCCTGGGATGGTGAACACACACCTGGGTTTGTCTTACTTGTGGTGTCTCTCTGTGGTTCTTTTTTTCCTTCCTGTTCGTCCTTCCTTCCTTCCTTCCTTCCTTCCTTCCTTCCTTCCTTCCTTCCTTCCTTCCTTCCTTCCTTTCTCTTTGGTCTCTTCACTGGGACTTGGCCGGGCCATGTGCAAACCCCAACCATTCAACAGTGCTGGAGAGTAGATAGTATTTACCTCAATAATGGTAGTCTCTTTTCGATTCTTTTTAACCCTGAATTCAGATGACGGGTCTAAGCCGACACCCACGATGGAGACGCAGCCAGTATTCGATGGAGATGGTAAGCTCTTGTGTTACTTACAACTCGTATTCTCTCACCCGTCTTTAGATTTGGGGAACATCTTTTCTTTGGATATTTGTGTAAGCTTTATTATTAGTTTTTTCTTTTTTAATTTCAATTTTTCCCAGTTTAGTCTGGGTTGTTTTAACCTTTTAAAAAATGCAAATCCTCCCAGGAACTGGTACACTCTCTACTTCTGGAAAGGCCCTCTGTTCCAGCCAGGCTTCCTGCCTGGCTGCTGATGTCCAACAATAACACAGCCTGGATGGACCCTTTGAGCTGCCAAGACCGAGGAGCCATGACTGAGAAAGACAGGCGAGCACTGTCCCTTCAGTAGATGAACTGACACTTGCAAGTTCCTTCTCTGTGCCCAGCATTGTGCTGGGCCTGTGGAGGACAAAGGAAGATTGGATGAGATGAAGCCTTTGATCTCAAGACAATGGCAACTATCGGAGAATTTGATGTGTTAAATTACATGGTCTCAGTTTTTATCATAATGGACATTTATGGGAGAAAGAGATCACCATGGTCTAGGGAAAGACTATGTGAAGAGATGGAACGTGCGCTGGATCTTGAAAGGGGAAGGGCATTGTAGTTGGGGTACTGGTATGGACGGAGGAGAGAATATGGTAGGGATGGGGTATTGTAGGGAAGTAGGAGGAAAGAGATTGGTTCGTGGACCTGGTTTAGCTAAGGTGAACCTTGACAGCTGAGTCAAGGCATTTGCAAGAGGAGAATTCTAGAGCAAGAGAAATAGTGTGGGTTGTAGCAAGATAGAGGCTGGATGTCCCTGGAGGTATGAGGAATGGACAGGAGGGGCATGGAGTGCTGAAGGCTGGCCCCTATTTGAGCTTGGGCTGCTCCTGGCCTACATTCTTCAGGGTGCTTTGCTATGTACACAGGTTCCTGTGAAGAGGAGCAGGAAGCTTGGCGGAATGCAATTTCTAGAAAGCCTGACAATGAGATTTGACTCTCAGTGCAACATGCAGCAACCTCTGAGCAGCTTTCAGCTGAGACTATCTAAGCCTAAATCACAGTACTGGACAGAGAGACAGGATTTAAAAGAAATGATGCCATTGGTTGGTACTATGGTTCAGGATGTCTCTAGCACAGGCTCAGCTCTAGATAGGATTGAAATGTGAGCTCACCTGTACAACTGGTCACTTAGTGGAACATGTATGTGTTCATGCCTAGAAATTCAGATGTTTCTGTGATCCACAAATCTCCTGGATTATTTGCAGGTCTGAGATCCCGGGGAATCAGAAGGGAGGTGGAGACCATGTCACCTTGGGAGATTGCCCCAGCAATCCCGCTGAAGATTTCTTAACTCTAAAGTTGATCAGGGTTCTCCTGATGCCCATACCACTTTGTCCACTGGGTGACCCAGGCCCTGAAGGGGCTAGAGGTTCCCCCAAGCTCTCTGGATGGAGGGATTCAGCCTCCGTTCAGTGAGAAACCATTAGGAAGGGTATTGACACACACATCACTTTCTTTCCCATGTGGAACAGAGTCTCAGCAAGCTGAAATCTGTTGTGGCTCAGCCATTTCCTCCAAAATGGTCTCTGTGGTTTGTTTGGCATTCGTTTGTTGATTTATCCCCTTTAAATCTTCTTCCAGGGATGCAGCTGAGAGAGACTTGGCTTGGCCCATGCTCCTCACCTCCTGGGATAATATTTTTATTCCTGGATGGAGCGGCTCAGCGCCTCTGGACTTAGACCACTCTGCCTCTGAGCACAGGAGGTCCTGGTTGGCTCCTGTGAGCTGGCGGGTAGAGGAGCTTCCTTAGTGAGAAGGGAGAGGGCATTGGGACAAAGCGGATGTGGAATGAGGGAGAAAGCTCCAACCTTGATGCCTCAGGCTTCAGAAAAGGCTCCTGAAGTCTGGGGGCTCCACTACAAGTTATCTATCCCCTTTGCCTAGACTCTGTTTTCTCCCTTCTTCTTCTTTTCTTTGCTTTTTTTCAGAAATTACGGCCCCCACTCTATGGATTAAGCACTTGGTAATCAAGGACTCCAAGCTGAACAACACCAATGTAAGAAATTCAGGTAAATAATCAGCCTGGGATTATATACATGCCTGATTTGCCCTTGATTGCCCTGTGGTGTGGGCTTGGGCAAGTCATTTAACCTGTCTTGTCTTCAACTTCTATAGCTGCAAAATGAGATTCAATGAGTTAATCCCATCCAACTTTAATTTTCTTCAATTAGTATCTCAGGGATCATCTTTCATGACTATTTGATCCGTTTAGCAAAAAATCTTTTGACTGCATGCCTTAATACTTTTAAGTGGCTCTTTATATGCCATGCACAGAATTTTTTTTTTTTTACAAATAGTTTATTGTCAAATTAGTTTCCACATAACACTCAGTGCTCATCCCCACAAGTGTCCTCCTCCATGCCCATCCCCCCCCCCCCCAACATCCATCAGTCCTCAGTTTTTGTCAGCATTCAAGAGTCTCTCATGGTTTGCCTCTCTCCCTTTCCCCCACCATTTCCCCCTTCTTCTCCCCCTTGTTCCTCTGTCAAGTTCCTCCTAATCCTCCTATACGTGCAAACATATGATATTTGTCCTTCTCTGCCTGACTTATTTCGCTCAGCATAACACCCTCAAGGTCCATCCATGTTGCTACACATGGCCAGATTTCATTGTTTCTCATTGCCATGTCGTATTCCATGGTATAGATAAACCACATCTTCTTGATCCATTCATCTGTTGATGGACACTTAGGCTCTTTCCATGTTTTAGCTATTGTTGAGAGTGCTGCTATGAACATTGGGGTACATGTGCTCCTATGCATCAGCATTTCTGTATCCCTTGGGTAAATTCCTAGCAGGCCATGCACAGAATTTTAAAAAGTGGCCTGGCATGGAAACGTTGGACCTCAAGCCATAAGAGACGTGCCTTGTGTGTGTCTTTTAAGGCTTCAAACTAGCTGCTCGCAGTCATGTATTTTCTGATCTGATCTTTTGAGGGTCAAATTTCAGTGCTGGCTGAACCCCTGTGGAAAGGTGATAACTCTTGAAGGGTGATCAGATTTGTAGGACTCACTTGTAGAGTTCACTGATAATCAGTGAAGACCAAAGTCAATAAAGTTCACTTACCATCACTAAAGACCAGAAGTCCACCAACAGGAAAATATATTAGCAAACCCAGTCTGTATCTCTGCCATGGGGAAATCATCCTTCTTTTATTTAGCCTAAAACCAAATCACAAGAAATGCCCCTCTGCATAATTTATGCCTGGTTGGTAAATTTCATTTCGGCCATATAATTTTTTTCCTCATGGACATCAAGGTCTGTAATCAAAAGATACATCCCCTAGAACTGATGGGCAGAGTTTTATATGACCATTAATTAATGAATGGGCTGTCATTGGCCGCCTTTAGATTTATCCGTATGCCAGCTTTGCCCTAAAGGTGGTAGTGTGAGAATCTGAATGCATGAAGTGAGTTAGCCCATGAGGTGGAGCCACACAGCATTGGTTGATTTTCTCTGTGATTTAAGCTGTTCAGTACCTCTGCATGTGTCTGGTTCCCTGTTTTTTAAAAGCTGGAGGTATGGGATGGTGAGGTGGGAAGACCATGTTTCCTCTGCTCCGGAGGCTTTGACACAATTGTGCCGTGGTTAAAGCATAGGCGTTGGAATTGGCAAAACCTGCATTCACTTCCCGGCTCCACCACTTACTGAGTGACCCAGTCAAGGCACATAATCCCCTCTGAGCCTCAGTTCTCATCTGGGATTATGATCTTTCCCTCAGGGGATTGTGGTTAAAAGTTAGCTGAGTTACTGTCTATGTGGAACTTAACCAGTGCCTGGCTAAAGAGTAAGTGCATATCTCTGTTATTCTCATCATTATGGAAGGAAAATGGAAATATTAATGATATTGCTCACCATGAGAATCCCTCAACCAGGAAAGAATTTGTGATTGTCATTGTGAGCAAAAGCTTCTTTGCAGCAATTTTTCCCACCTCCCCTCTTGCTTGTCAAAGAAATGGTACCTGGCTGGAAGGGACATCTTCAGGCACCCCCTCCCCATTCCCTGAACCCCTAGCAGGTCTGCAAAGCCCCAGGATGAAGCTTAGTTCTTATTTTGGGACTAGGTGGAAGATGTGAGGGTCAGCGCTCTCTGCAATCCTACAGCACTGTTTGCCTGGAACACTCATTTGTCTCAAGGAATTGCTTCTTTTCCATCCACAAGAGGTTAATTTCTCTACCTAGGCTATAAACTCTGTGAGGGCAAGGGCTTTATTGCTTATCTGTTATGTCCATTATAGAATCTAGCTCACTGTGTTTGCTCTGGGAGAGGGTGGAGGAGAAAAGACCATCCTCATCATTCTCATCGTCGTCATCATCATCATTATCATCGTCAAAATCAGAACCATCCTGTCAGGTCCTGTAGAACTTGACATGTGTTATTTTATTTGAGCTTCCCCACGACATGATAAGTATTGTTATTGTCTCCATCTGGGACAGATGAAGAGTTGGAGGGTAAGAGAGAGGAAGTCACTTATCCTGGGTCCCAGCTAGTAAGAGGTGGGGCTGGGGGAAAGGATTTATCTTTGCAGATAGAGTGCTGATCTTCTTGGACTGTTTTCTCTGAGTCAGGCAAAGTGGTGATGAGAAGTTATTTGATGTTTGCTTCCACTCAAGTTCTCTGCTTTTCATTCCTACTTGCCCTGTATAGTTTCCAATTGGTTGAGTAATGGGTCTTTTTGAGAAATGGTTTCCAGGCGGGAATAACCACCTTCCTTCTGTTGGAGTGACTCAGCCACCTTCATTTTCCCTTTGTTGTCCCCAGTTCTGTTGGAAGGTTCATGTATAGAACAGGATAGTTCAGGGAGAGCCAGCACTTCCCTGGGAGAACTTGAGACCAGTGATAATTATCCGAGATTGATACCTGAGGCATTTTCTAATAAACTGAGGACCTTCTCCATCATAACCAAGTGGGAATACTGACTAACTACCTGTTGATCCTTTTGATGTAATTATGTGTAAAAGACATGATGTCACAAAGGCATATAGGCAGGAATTGACAAATGGCTGTCTGCCTGATCATACAAATAAAGTTTTATTGCAACACAGCCACCCCCATTTATTTACATATTGTCTATGGCTGTTTTTGTGCTGTGACAGTAGAATTGAATAGTTGTGACAAAGACTGTCTGGCCTGCAAGACCTAAAATGGTTACCATCTGACACTTTCTGGAAAGTAGTTTGCTGGCCCTTGGCATATGGGAATGAAATAGAAGCATTTGGATGGGAATGTGTGCATGGGAGTGTCCTCTTTGTGGTTTTTGGCCCCTCTCATAGACAGGCAGAGGTAGGGGCCATCCCTCCTGAGATGTTTCCCAGTGTGCTCAGGGAAGCCTGACTCAGCCCAGGAGCTCTGGGCAGCTCACGTAGCCCTGCCCTCCCCCCCGCCTCATGAACCTTTGCCAAGCGTTAACATTCTGTTCTGGTGCACGCTTTCACAAATGGGAGGTCTGGCTTTTGCAGGCAAGGGTAGGGGATCATTTGTATACAGAAGTGGCAAGCCATGTAATGGCAACGGCATGGGCTTTGGTATCAGACAAACCCATTGACCTGGCTTCCTGTGCTAGCTTCCCATGAGAGCTAAGTGACCTTGAGAAAGTTCATATGTGAAACAGAGTTATTAGTGCCTTGCAGGGTTTTTCTGAAGATTCAACAATATATGAAATGCCTAACACATAGTAGGTGTGTCATAAAGGATTTAAAAAATAATGGCTACGCCACCTTCGTGCTGTCTCATTTGGTTTGACGAGAAGTCAGATCTACTTTAATGGTAACTCACGTCTGGGCTGCTGGCTCTTGCTATGGACGGGAGCCTCTGGGTTAAGCCCCCAGGGCAGGTTTCCCAAGTGAGTTTGCCAGAAGATTCTGGGTTAGCTGAGCTTCAGCCCCTCACCTCTGTGGAGCTGGTCTAGGTGAAAGCTCTTCCCACTCACTCTCAGAGGCAAGGAGGCCATCCCAGTTCCTTCTACACCCCAAACATCCGTCTTTCACACTCAGACCCTGTGACGCCAGGTTTGTTTTCTGGCCTGGGGACTGTTGATGTTGGAAAGGCTCCACTGGGCAGCTGAAGCTCTGCAATAACATGACACACACGCCTGTAGACTTATCCTGTCTCCTTCTCTCCTCCTGGAGGTGTCGATCCTTGTTTTCAAGGCTTTGTCTTGTGTTCACCGTGATTAGTGTCGTCTTCTGGGTACTTGGCAGTCTCGGCCTTGACGGGTTTGCCTCTTTGGCCTTCTCTCTCGGATTCTTGTCTCCAGCACACCAGGAGCTCTCCTGCATTCAGGAAGACGACATACCTGGCTAGCCGACACCCTAGAACCCGAGAGCAGGCGTCTTCCCACAGATGAGTGTTGGCCAGAGACTGTGTTCTGCTTTTGTAAGAAACTATGAACTCTTGGGAAGTTTTTGGTATCAGAGGCTAGCTATCTAGGCATTTCTTTTTTTTTTTTTTTTATCAATATTTTTTTTTACTTTTTAAATGTTTTTATTTATTTGAGAGAGAGAGAGAGAGACAGCATGAGCAGGGGAGGGTCAGAGAGAGACGGAGATACAGAATCTGAAGACAGGCCCCAGGCTCTGAGCTGGCTGTCAGCACAGAGCCCGACATGGGGCTCAAACCCATAAACCATGAGATCATGACCTGAGCTGAAGTCGGATGCTTAACTGACTGAGCCACCCAGGCGCCCCAACCAAGGCATTTCTTAATATAACTACAACTTAAAAAAATCTTTTTAGTCAGCTGCATTTTATAGAAAAGAGCAGAGATTAAAGAAAAGACAAAAACTAGGCTGTCTCATTCTCTGTCCCTATCATACCCCAGATCCCACGGCTTCTAATTTTACTGTGTGCAGACACTCTGCTACAGCTGCGATTTACAAATGTCTCTTTCTTTCTTTCTTTCTTTCTTTCTTTCTTTCTTTCTTTCTTTCTTTCTTTCTTTCTTTCTTTCTTTCCTTCCTTCCTTCCTTCCTTCCTTCCTTCCTTCCTTCCTTCCTTCTTTCTTTCTTTCTGTCTGTCTCTCTCTCTTTTCCTCTATGACAAAATTCTGTGCTCTCTGGCCTGGGAAAATACTCTTGGGAAATATGGTCATGTGAGCCTTCAGTCTTCTCCTGGAGCAGCATAGCAATGTCCTCAAGTCACATGGGCCCTTTCCCTCTGCCCCCCACGTGGCTAACTCTTGGGGCCACTGGTGGAGTCCTTTGACTTCCCTTCTTCCTTATCTGTCACTTTCTTTCCTTTATTGCCACCTTTCCTAGTTAACGTCTTTCCTGATCTCACCTGGGATTTCCAGAAGGCCCAGAACCTGGCGCTGTGGGTGAAATCCAGGAGGACTCGCTTTTCCTCCCTTGCCTCTTTGTCTGGCACACAGCTTCCTTCTGGGTGTCCCCAAAGGCAGCGGCTCGTAGAACTCTTGTAAGTTTTACCATGAAAACAACCCCCTCTCCTCATACATGGGAGTATTTGCTGACCTCACCATGCACGTCGCAGGTAAGCTGTTGGCAGCATCCAGGCCCTTACCTACCTTCGGTGGCAGAGCGTTGCTTCTCTGGGCCTGCTGTGGGCCCCTGGCTGCATTTTGGATTGCTCCTTCCTCGCCAGAGAAGCTCCTGCCGGGACAGCTGCTATGACTGGGACGCAGGGTCACAGAGGCAATTGCGCCTCCTGGCCGGATCCCCCAACCTCCAAACCAGCGCGCTTGGCCTGCCCAGAAACCACGGGGGTGATGTAATGACCTGAGGCCTGGAAAAATAAACAGCTCTCAGAGAAACCAGCGGTAGCCGTTGTGAGCAAATACCCCACAGCCACCTGGAACCTCGCACATGACGCGATTGGAAGGAAGAATGAGTAATCCGCTAACGTTAGCAGCCGAGGACGGGTCTGGGCTTGTGAGCATTTAAAATATCTATATAAAAACAAATCCTTGATGTTTATTTCTGTAACTGGCCTCCTGGACGTCTGCCCGTCTATCTTCTGCAGGTGTCTTGGCCAGTCATGGCCAGTAGAAGGGAGCCGGGGACAGGGCAGGGTGGTCAACCCTCTGGCTCTCTCCATGGCAACAAAGGCCTTTCTCAAGTTTTCCCTTTGCAGAGAGGAGCCCTAAACACGTCTGCAGGCCCCAGAGAGCCCAGCCCCACAGTACATTATTGCCTCAATTTCAAATTAGTTGTCTTCCTGCCTCACCCCACCACATCTGCTTCAGAAAGAGGGGTATGGGGTGGGATGGATGAGGCGGGAGTATGATCGGCATCTGGGACTGGCTGGAACAGCAAAGATTTTTCTGTAGGTGAGTTTGTATGCTCTTTGGTGTTGATGGCAAAACCATGTACCCCAGCGTTTTCCTTTTGGCCTCTGCTACCAAAAACCTGAAACCAGAGGCCCTGCTGAGGGATTGTAATTGGCTCCTTCCAGTCTACTAGAAGTCAACGACCATCTCTGCTCTTTCTGAGGATCCTCGTTCTGTGTTTATTTGTAAGGTGGCTTGGGAAGAAGGCAGGGTACATATCTTATAAACACACTCATGCATTCATGTCTTGGGAGATGAAGAGTGATGTTATGATACTTTATTCGACAAATTGAAAACTGTCTCTTCCATCACCACTCCCCAGCCCCGGCGTGGGCTCCCTCCTTCCTTCTCGCCTGAAGTTTGACTTGCTAGCTCTTGCCCTTGAAGGACAGAGCTTGTCAGATGAAGGTCAGTGAAGTTACTGAGCGAAACTAGAAAGGCGACAGCTTGCCACTTCTCAGTACGTGTCATTGCAAAACCACTGGGAAACATTTCACATTCTTTCTGGTGGAAGGGTCATATGAGCTCACTTCATGGCAGGAGGCAGCAGAGATGGAGCTTTTTCTAAAATTTGAGGGGATATGAGTCAGTGATGCTTTGGGGGAAAAGTTTTTTTTTTTTTTTTTAAAGCGCCTATATGCTATATTGGGACAATCCGTCCTCGAATCCGTCCTCGAAGAAATATCTTCTGTAGAATTTATATCTTGTTTTCCTCCACGCCTCAGTTTCTTCTGCGTGGGAAGGCAGAGGTCAGTGCTTCTGACAATGGTGAACCGTTCCTGGCCATTTTGGGTTCCACAGAGAAAAATTATTTAGCCAGGCTGGTTGGTTTGTAATTTTCCCTTACATGTCCTCACCCACGACATTGCATCCCAGCAACCCGCCCTATTTTGTTTACAGAGCCTACTGCAAACGCCCATGTGAGTGGGTGCCCTCAGCCACCGCCGGGTGTGTGGGACAGGCACAGTTACTTCCATTCTGGAGATGGGGCTTCTGAGCCGCAGCAGATCAGGCCACATGGTGTCACCCTCAGGGGGTCGAGGGGTGCAAAGGAGAACCCGAGAGCCCCAGCAGCCATGCCCCTCACTTCACCCCTTCCTTGGGTTTCACGGGGGCATGGGAGGCTGAGTGTGGATCAGGTCGCTGAGCTGTGGGGACCCGGACCCAATGCTGCCTGATTGTAAGATTGTGGGAGAGAGAGCGTATCATCTAGTACCATCGCTTCATTTTTATTTATTTATTTATTTATTTACTTTAATGTTTATTTTTGAGAGAGAGAGAGAGACAGAGTGTGAGTAGGGGAGGAGCAGAGAGAGAGGGAGACACAGAATCTGAAACAGGCTCCAGGCTCCGAGCTGTCAGCACAGAGCCTGACACAGGGCTTGAACTCACAAACCGTGAGATCATGACCTGAGCCAAAGTTAGACACTTAACTGAGCCCCCCAGGCACCCCATCCACTGCTTCATATTAAACGACAAAGAAGAGTCCAGGCGTTAAGGGTCTCATTCGGGGTCACAGGCCCATCAACAACTGCTGTGTGTCAGGGCCTCTACCTGGTGTGAAGGGGAAGAAATACAAAGAGTGTAAGGAAGGAGCCAACTGTCGGGCAATGGGGTGCCAAAGGGAGGGGGCAGTGGTGCCGTCCACTCCAGTGGAGAGAAACGTGCAATCACTGATACTGTTTTGAGTTGCTGGCATGGTGATCATAAAAAGTAGACTGATTCTTAGTTATATGATTATTTTTTTTTAGTTTGCCGCCAACCAGCACGCCCCTTTATTACCTGCATTGGAGCAGACTGTGGCCACTACCCAGCCTTGACCCATCCCTCAAGTCCAACTGCGGAGACTAGTTATTCACGAGGATGGGTCAGGAAGCCCAGGTTCAGTCCACATTCACTGGGGACACGGCTACCTTATACCAGCTAAGACCTTAGACCATTTATCAACTGACTCTGGGGCCGGGTGAAATGCTTGCCATATGCTCTTTCATCAGATCCTCACAGTGACCCTGTGAGGTTGCTCTCATTATCCTACTTTCACAGGTAAGGAACCTGGGACTTGGAGAGCTGAAGGAAACTGCCCAAAGGCAGAGAGCTAACACATGGTAGGGGCCGGCCGGTCCATCTTACCCCAGAGCCCATGGCCTTGGCCACCGTGCTGCGTTGCGTCTGTTCCAGCCATTGTTGACTTCCATGAAATGGCGACAGAGCCTCCTTCCATGTGCCAGGCCCTGGGTGAAGTCTGCAAGATGGACGTTCTAGGTCCTTGCTCGTGTTTTCAGCCTTGCCATGAAGCCCAAGTGTCCCCACACTGGCTCCTCTGACAGCCCTGCGTTCCTTCTGGCATTAGGAACAGACGTCCCACAGGATTGATGCCATCCTCACTTCTAACGGGCCAGAGCCCAAGAGTGTCTCTTGGCCAGTGAGTCCCTCAGAAGGAGTGCTCTCCTCCAGAGAAGGGGTCCAAAGTCCCTCTTGTAGGTTAAGACTGAGTGATGGCGTCATTTTCACTTCCTTTGGCTGCCCACGTCGTGGGGAAAAGGGCCTTTAGATTAAAGAGGTGGGGGCACCCCTTCTGGTGGAAGAGGTGACTGTTGTCAATCTGGGCATATTCGGTTTCTGTTCTCCCCACCCCCACCTGTCCTTGATACACACCTGAGCACAGTTTCAGGGGGTTGACCTCATTCTGTTTGTGAGTCTGCCTCTTCCCAGCAAGGCCTCTCCTCTGGGCCCGCCCTTTTCTAGGCCTCTCTTCCGTCATCCTCTGTTCTGAAGGGAGCCCTGGGCATTGGTTCTGTGCATCCCCCTCCCCTCCAGGGGGTGTGGGGTCCCTGGATGACTCAGACTCAGGAACTGGCGATGACCACGTGGCAGGTCAGTGCGGGGTGTGATGGAAGGGGCCGCGGCAGAAGGGTGGAGCCAGCCCAGCACACGATGCTTAGAAGAATGGTCCCCCGGGGGGGCCACTCGGCCCCTCCTGTGAAAAAGTGCAACGTCTACAAGTAAGGAAAATAACCTCTTCACTTAGTTGGCTTGAAACCATAGGTGCTGAAACCCTGTGTGGCTGAGTCAACAAAACAGGGCCCGCTCCGTGACGTTCCATAAATCTCTCCTGAAGAGTGTGGGCTCCGGCGTCAACTTCTCCCCCGGAGACCGCATCTCCGGCCCTTCGCGGCCAGGAAGGTCAGAGCCTTGGGACCTGGTCCCACCGGCCCCTCCTCTCGCGTCTGCGGTCCCCTCCTGGGCTGCGCACGCGACTCCCACCAGAACACTGACTCACAGAGGCCTGAGGCAGGAGCCACGCGATTTCTTCTGCCTCTGGAATTTCATGTTGGGATTTAGGAGAGGTTGTTTTTCACAGCACAGTTTGTTATTTTGGGTTATCGTTCAGCATTTCATTCATTTTTTGATAAGAGGCTAGGTGGGCGTGCGGTATTTGAAGGGGTTTCAGGATAATTGCAGGAGACACCACGCTCGTGTTTTCCTTAGTGTTCTTGGCCTGGTGGGCCAGTTCCTTTCACAGTGGAGCGTAAATCAGTCCCTCTCACTTTCCAGGCAGCTAACCTTTTACTGATTCCCCCCCACCTCACTGCCCCCCGAGAAAATCCAGTGCTTGATAGTCTGAGGGTTGAGTGTAGCATTTTCCAAGATGAGTCAAGGGGACAGGCATTCTTGTCTCAGCCTCTGTGGTCTTATCCCCACCGTTTGGCATTTACTCAACAATGGGTGGCCCGCGATCTGAAATGTCAGGCCGGAACAGAATTCTGTGGCTGGAGGGTGCATAGCCGGGATTCCAGAGGTGCATGGGTTCCTGGACTCAGTCCTCTTTATGTGTCCTTTAAATGGAGACGCCAGGCTCTGCTATGAAGAGGGAGCTGGGGGCCGGGAGTCGGGGAGGGGAAGGGGGAGAAAGGCTGCCGTTGAGGCCTCGCTCTCGGGACTCTACGGTGAAGGCGAGTCACAGCCCCAAGGGTGAGAGGGCTGTGCGAGGGATCCTGGGTTCTAGACTCAGCACAGG
This sequence comes from Proteles cristata cristata, assembly GCA_017311185.1. Lineage (NCBI taxonomy): Eukaryota > Metazoa > Chordata > Mammalia > Carnivora > Hyaenidae > Proteles > Proteles cristata. The sequence goes on from JAESUZ010004260.1 coordinate 579,323, forward strand.
GACACTGCACTTGAGCCTGGGGCCCTCAGGGAAAGTTCCAGGAATGGAAGAAGTCCAGGGTTGAGGATAGGTTAAGATCTCAGGACTAGTTCTCCCTTCTTGCTATGTCTTCCAGGACTTTTCTGACCTCTCCGTAGCCCGGCATGGAGCCAACACACGCCCAGTACCAGACAGTGGGAGAGAGTGTGTCCACGAAGGCCCCTGACCTCCTCTGTATCCTCTCTGGGACCCTCACCTCAGGGGTCACTCAGGATGCCACGTTAGGTCCGAGACTCTAGGAGCACCGTCCTCTCCCAGGACACTGCCCTCCGTCTCGTCAGCCTCCCGCTTCCTTTTCTCTCATGTCAGCAGCCCTCGGTCAGGATGGCCTGAGCAGCTGCCCTTAATTAGCAACTGTGCCTCCCCTGGGAGGAGAGCTTCTGGTTCTTTCTCCAGGAATACTGCATCCTTCATCAAGGCATCTTCCCAGTGCACATTTCTTTCTTTAAAAAAAAATTTTTTTTTAACATTTATTTTTGAGAGGTAGAGAGAGAGAGAGAGCAGGAGCAGGGCAGGGTCAGAGAGAGGAGACACAGAATCCAAAGCAGGCTCCAGGCTCTGGGCTGTCAGCACAGAGCCTGACACGGGGTTCGAACCTCATGAACTGTGAGATCATGCCTGAGCTGAAGTCAGACACTTAACTGACTGAGCCACCCAGGCGCCCCACCCGGTGCACATTTCTGTGGCTCTTCTCAGTACTTCTGTGTGTGGTTTTCTGTAAGACTGGGTTTTTTTCTTGTGCTTATTTTTCACATGGACCTCATGATAGTTGATTTTGTATATGAACTTGACTAGGCTGCATTGCCCAGTTTCTACACTAGTAGACTAGTTTCTACACTAGTGTAGATGTTATTGCTTCTCGGCCTTTTGGCTAAGATCAAGTGTAGTGTAGATGTTGCTGCAAAGGCATTTTTTAGATGAGATTAACATTTGCAATCGGTTGACTTTAAGTACAGCAGATGACCCCCGGCCATAACATGGGTGGGCCTCACCCAAGCAGTTGAAGGTCTTAAAAGCAGAAACTGAGATTTCCTGAAGAAAGGATTCTGCCTCCAGGCTGTAACATAGAAATCCTGCCCGTGTTTCCAGCCTCCTGGCCTGACCTATTGATTTTGGACTCAAGATTATACCATTACTCCTACTTGAGTTTCTAGTCTGCCCGCCTACCCTGCAAATTTCGCACTTACCAGGTCCCCATGTTCGTGTGAGCCAATTCCTTAAAATAAATCTCTCTATATATATATCTAGATCTATCTATATATAGACATATATACACACATATATAGATAGGTAGATCTAGATGGAGACAGATCTAGATCTCTCGATATGGATGTAGATATAGATGTAGATGTAGGTCTGTTATTGGTTCCATTCTCTGTAGATCCCTGAATGCCACTGACCTGCCCTGACCACTGCCTGCTCCCCACCGCCCCCATCACCGTGAGGCTCCCCTGCACTTTCTGCAAAGAGTCCATGCTGTGACTGGCTCACGGATACCTCCTGACCGGGCTTACCCAGGGTCTCGGCTTTTCTGTCTGTTCCTTTCTTCAGCAGTTCCTCTTCTGGAAAGCAGCAACCAGAAAGGCCAGCCCAAGGACCTGAAACTCGAATCTGCTAATGTTTATGTTTGTTGGCCATTTTTTGTTTAAAAAAGAAGAAAGTAACGAAGAAGAAAAGGAAAAAAAATTGATAAGGGAGAAAAAGTTCCCAGGACAAAAGGATAAACTCTGGGCTAAAATCTGGACGGGGGATTAGCCGAGGATTTAGGTGTCCGTGCTCTCCTTTGCTCCTAACTACCACGGGTAACTGAGAAGCATGGGGGCAGGGGCCAGCCGCAGCAGACAGAGCGGGTCTCCGTGCTTATCCTGTCTTGGCGGGACGCGAGGAACCCGAGGAACCCTGCCCTGGGCCTGCAGACAGAGTTTAGGTCTGTCTGTCTGGCCCTGGCTTTCCCTCTCCCTGTCCTGTCCCCCTCCCTGCCACTCCCTCCCTGCTTCAGGCCTGCTTTGCTGTGGTGTTAGTATACGTGGTGACAGAGAGGGCTGTGTGTTTTCTGGTGACAAGGGCCAGACCGCGTCCTCATTTCTTCCACGGGATACCGCTCTGTTGTGTTTCTTCTCTCAGGCAGTCAGAGGCTTGTAAGTGAGGCTCAGAGCACCCATTGCTGGGTGGGGACCTGGCCTCTCCTCTGTAGCTTCGGGGGGGTAGGATCGTGGGGGTGGGGCACGTGAGTGTGTGAGAATGTGTCATGCATGTCCCCTGGGCAGCCCTGACTGCTCCTCTGTGCTGCCTATTACACCTTTCAGGTGTCTGCCAATGGACCTGGCCCTTCTCCTCACCATCAGGCCAGACCTTCTGATGTTGTCATCCTTCCCTGAATTTCATCAAGCAGAGACAGAATGTTCTAGAGCAGTGGGTGTTTCCTTCTGGGGAGCTCCCTCTCTGCACCGAGGATCAGGAAGAGACCCTTGAAGTAGACCCTTTGTCTTACAGTACTGCAAGGTGACTTCTTGGTACCCGGGAAGACTGACGAGTTGTGAATTTTAAGGTTCATTTGGGAGGTGACCGAAAAGGGCAGAGGGTACCAGTGGCCCTATGGATGGGGCTGGCTTCTGGGTCCTCAGGTACAGAATGAGTTTATGCCCCCTTGGTACCTACTGATTCGTATACACATGACCTCTAGAAAAAGCACAGAAGGACTGATTGATTGATCTATCAGTGACTGATCAACTGAAGGGTGAGATGTACTTAGAAACCTACAGATCTAGATGCTCCAGCAACAGATACAGGAATGTTTCTGTGGATCGGCTGCATGGCTCCTTGACTGGCTCTGTCTTAACGCACTCCTGGACTCATCCGGCTGGAGGGCCCCTGGGGCGGGAGCGGCCGACATGACCAAGGTCACACATCAGGTCCGTTGGTGCTGGCTGTGGCCCGAGCCGCTCCGGTTTTCTTCCACATGTTTTTCATCTTCCAGTGGGCTGGACTAGCTTCCTTACATGGTGGCCTCAGGGCAGCTTCCAGGAAGGTGACAGTTGAAACCGTAAGGCCCCTTCAGGCCTAGGACTGGAAGTCACACACTGTCACCCCTGTCCTGTTCCGTTGGTCAGAGCAAATCAGCGTGGAGGGGTCTGCACAGGGGCATGGATACAGGGAGGTGCGATTCACTGGAACCATTTTCTAACTCTCTGCCACACCAAGGAAAAGAAAAATATGGGTTAGAATAAAAATCAGATTAGCGTGTGGCAGTGAGAGACGGTATTGAAGAAGGGTGGAGAACATAGCCCCAGAGCAGCCTCCCTGGGCTGGATCCCAGCTCCGCCACTTCCTGGTTTTGTGACCTTAAGGGAACCACGCAGCCAGCCTGTGTTCCTGCGTCCTTCTCTGCTCACTGAGGGTAATAGTGACACCTGTCTTGAGTCTTGTGATGAGTTTGAAGTGCGATAATACAACTCAAGTGCCCAGTACCAAGCCTGGCCCATGGTAAACACTCAGATAGATTGTGAGCTATTAGTATTCATTTTGCTGCTCTGTAATAGCAGGTGCGTGATGAATTTGGCAGTAAGTTTTCAGTTACAGAGCAAAGAGGCCAAAATCCTTGGGTACAAGATGTGCAGTATGTTTAGGCTGAGAACAATCAGAGGTTCAGAAAAGGCTGTGCTGTGTTAATGTGGTTTTACACACCTAGCTTTGAATGCAGCACATTCAGGGTAGTGTGCAAAGCGACTGGCCTGGAAGAACTTCACACTGAAAATAAATGTATTTTTCTCCCAGAGCAACCGGTTAGAGGCCAGCAACCTCTGTATAAAATTTAGCAAGACACAGGCTTGACTGTCTGAAGCCCTTCACTGGGGTCCCAGCCCACTTCCCTCTGGCCGAGTGCCCTTGGGAAAATGTATGAATCCCTCCAAAGCTCAGCATCTTTGTCTGCAAACTGGGCGTAAAATAAGGGTGCCCACCTCACACCAAAGGAGATCAGGCAAGCAGGGCCCTTTGTCTGTCACCTGGCACATACTACGCAATGAATATTTGCTTTGACTGTTAGGATAAAGATGGTTTTAAGGGAGATTTTCTCTCTGTTGGAAGATAAATTCTCTGGGTACTCTTCACAAACAGCTATTTTGTTAAAAACCTCTCCAGTCTCTTTCTTTGAGGGGCACCTGGAATTCTCAGGGCCTGTTCTAAAGTAATAAGCAAACAAGCAATAAGCCCTACATTCAGCCTTCTCTCTAATTCCATGCTAGCCCCCATTTTTCCAAATTAGCGGGCTTTATCACTTGTATGGTTTTTATTCTCCACACCACTCGGTGCAGCCTCTATGGGGGCTGGTTGGAAACATTTCAGAGCAGCCTTCAAGGGCTTCGGGAAGTCTGCCGACAGCCCCCAAACCACGGGCTCCCCACCTTCCTAGATGGCTTCTCTCCACATTTCTGCAGTTGCAGGCTCCCCGACGGTGTGAAGTCAGGTTATCATTCGCTCTGCCCCTGGAAAAACTGTCCCCCCTCCTCCCCCCACCACTCTCCTCTCCCTTTCCGTCTGATTTATGGCTTTAGAATGTTGGCCCGGAGGATCTTAATTTAAAGCCTCTGTCAGAGGTTGTTACATGAACGTGGTGCCAGTGAAAAGCTGCTTTCCTCTGGTTTTTGCTTCTCTGTCGCCTTTCTCGTGCGTGGCATGAAATATGAGGTCAGGAAATAAGGTAACCAGATTGGGGTCGGGGGAGGTATTGAGAAACTCTTGTGTAATCCCTGAAAGAGACCATGGCTCCATCCCAGCCAGGGGCTGAAGTCAAGATTCTGGGTCTTCAAGCCAGCTTTATGCCTACGATAAACCAGTCAGTTTATGTCTCTTACTTAAGCTGCCTCTAGAGGCTGGCCTGGTGGTAGTTCTAATCAGGTTTAGAATCCCTCGTCTAAAGTCTGTCAACTGTTTTAAGCTTCTGTTCCTCCAGCCAAGAAGATCCTGTTTAGTTTATTTTTTGTGTTTATATTATGGAAACAGTAGTATTCTTTTTCATTTTCCAAATTCAGAGTTATATTTTAATAGTGAATGTGCTCTGCCTAGCTGCCTCCTGACCCTTAGATATTTTTATGCCCCTAAGGAAACATCTGCCTCTCCCTGCAATGAGACTCACTGGGCCATTGCTTTTTAACCTTTCTGCTAGGAGTGAAACAAAGAATCTTTTCCCCTGTGGTGTGACTTTTCTCTAAGACCCCGTTGGGCTGCTTTGCGTCTCTGGGCACACCTGCTTTGTTTAAGCATTTGTGCTGCTCATTTGTGGATCGTTAACAGAGCCATTCATTCAGGGGCTTGGCTCCTTTAGACTGAAGTTGCTGTTATTTTGACCATTTGTGCTGTTCAATGAGCAGCATGAATCTCTAAGTTGCTGATACCAACTTCCTGTCTCTAAGAACGGTATCTTAAATTTTTTTTTAATGTTTATTTTTTATTTGAGAGGCAGAGAGTACGTGTGCACACGAGTGAGGGAGGGGCAGAGAGAGAGAATCCCAGGCAGGCTCCATGCCATCAGTGTGGAGCCTGACACGGGCCTTAAACCTGAGAACTGTGAGATCATGACCTGAGCTGATATCGAGAGTTGGTCACCTGAGCAGCTGAGCCGTTCAGGCACCCCTCTCAGAAGGGTGTTTGGTTATGATATTTTTATAACACCCTGTGAAAATTCCGTGGGATGCTTAAGACCATTCCTGTCATCTTCAAGAGGAAACTTGTAGAATCGTGTTCATGAAAGAAATAATAAAGTCAACAAATAGGCCAAAGGAGATAATAGTATAGGTTTATGATGTGAGCTCTTTTATTGTTAAAAAAAAAAAAGCCCCCAAACAACCAAATAGGTGTGTTGCTATGTATTTTCAGGTTGGATGTGCAAAAGGAAAAGTCTAGGAAAGGTAATGTTTAGCTTTGGTGGGATTATAGGTTTTTCAAAAAAATTTTTAATACTGAGAAAAGAAACCCAGTGCTATTTCTTTTTAATATCAAAAGACAAAAGAAAACACAGCAGCAACAACAGAACAGGAAAGGGAAATCGAGCAGGTAGACCGTTGGATGGAATTTTCAGGCCAGTGGCCTTGGGGGGGCCTCGGCCCCCACCGGGCCAGGCCTGCGAAGAGGCACCAGGTTGCCCTCTGTGTCGGTGCCCGAGGCTGCAGAGCGCAGACGCTTCCTGTGCGCGTTTCTCTCTGCCACTGGACGAGCAGTGTTGTGTCATCGGTCAGGCCTGTCAAGCCTTCTTTGCCCGGCCCTGCTTGAGCCTGGGAAGGAGTGGGGATGGACCCTGCCTCTGCCCCTCTTGGGCGCTGAGCATCGCTCCCCCGAGGCTGGCGGCCGTGGCTCTGTCCTGCTGTGTCTGGGCTGGGGGAGCGTCTTCCTGCGTCAGCTTGTCAGCTCGCACGGGTCAGCCTCCTGCACCTCCGCCTCCACGGGGCCAGGAGACATCAGCAGCAGCCACTCTGAAAACAGTCGGGAAATTCCAAACCGCTCTTCAGATGAGGAGCAGCCCTGCTGACCCTGGCTGGCTTGTCGTGTGGTGGAGCCCACTGGGTGTGAATGCTAACGAGCCCTGGCAGTGCCGAGGCTGCAGGCGGGTTCTGGGCCTCCACCCCCCACCACTCCCATCCCCAAGCTGCAGACCCGGTGTGGGAGCTGCAGCTCTCCGTGGCGATGCACCAGCCATGAGTTCCTTGGGGACAGGCTGGACCCTTGTTCGGAAAACAGCAATGATAAGCCACGGGAGGGAGAGTGCCCACAGGCTGCATCTTCTCTTGCAGAGAAGGTCCATTCGTGTGACCAGGAGAGGCAGAGCGCCCTGGAAGAGGCCAGGCAGAATCCCCGTGAGGGCATTGTCATCCCTGAGTGCGCCCCCGGGGGACTCTACAAGCCAGTGCAATGTCACCAGTCCACTGGCTACTGCTGGTGTGTGCTGGTGGACACAGGGCGCCCACTGCCCGGGACCTCCACACGGTAAGCCCGTTCTGCTCCCCACCCCTCCTCCCCTCACCCCGAGCCCATCCTGTCCCTTCGGTGGACCGAGGGGTAGGAGAACCAGCTTCCTGTTAGGCTAGCCTCATGTTTCCCTGTGTTACTGGCCTGGCATGGTGGGAATCAAGGCACCAGGAGAACATTTGGCTCATGAGCAGATTCGGTTCTGGTCGAAAGACCTGGGTCCTGGATTCTGGTCACAGTTCTATCCCCTCTTAGCTAGGTGACCTTGGAAAAGTAGGTCACCTCTCTGAACTTCAGTTCACTGGCCAGTAGGCAATTGCCCTCCTGAGTCACTAGGTTCTCTGGATCCCAAGGATCCTGGGTGCAGACCTCAGGTGACACCGCTCTGCTGGAGCAGTTACGATGACATGCCTGAACATGCCTCTGTGGGAACACGGGTGCTGGGATTGCCGGGCAGCTGCTGGCCCCGGGAGTTCTAGGCTTAGTGACCACAGGGTGGCTGTCCAGGTCCCAGCCCTTCCTCACGCCCGATGTTTCTCTCTTCCCAGCTACGTGATGCCCAGTTGCGAGAGCGACGCCAGGGCCAAGAGTGCAGAGGTGGATGATCCCTTCAAGGACAGGGAGCTGCCAGGTGGGAGATAAGGCTGCCCCTTGCCGGTCCCCTCTCCTCTTCCTGTGCTTCTACCTCCCATGGTGCCGAAGCAGCAACCTCCTCTGGCTCTGCTTCCCCTTCTGTGGGACAGAGAGTGGGGTGCCAGGTGGGGCATCACAGGGACCCTGGGATCTGCCTTCAACTCTCACTTTACCTTTCAGGCTGTCCGGAAGGGAAGAAAATGGAATTTATCACCAGCCTCCTGGATGCCCTCACCACGGACATGGTGCAAGCCATTAACTCGGCAGCGCCCACTGGAGGTGGGAGGTGAGAATGTGAGCAGGACGCAGGCCCCACCAGGGATGTGGGTCCCTGACTTTCTGGATGCTTCAGGAGGCTGGGAGAGTGGGTAGGGGTTGGTAGGGCAATGGCTGATCTTACCGTCTGCCAAGAGCCTTCCCACCCTCTCCCCTCCCTGTTCTTTGGGAACTGCTTTTCTCTACCTTTTAGTTACCTGATTACAGGCAAGTTTAGGGTGTCTGGAGATTTCCAGCCCCTTAACCTCAGGAGTGAATGCATTGGGGTGACAGTCCCGAATAGCAAGAAGGAGGAAGGGCATGTAACGGGGGCAGGGAGGGCAGGGAGGGAGTACACAACACTTGGTGATTCTTCTTCTCTTCTGAGAAGGCAGGAATCATGTGCCTATTTGGCTTCCGGAGAAGCCCAAGGGGTGTGGGCAGTGGGACTGGACATTGCCATATCCAAATCCAACTTAGTTCAGGAGCTGAGGTGCTGGCTGAGGCAGTCCTGACATGAGGCTGAAATGCACCCCCCCACCCCCACCCAGTGGCCAGCATCCTAGGCCTCGCTAATTGGGCCCATTTGGTCAGTGGTTGGAGCACGCACACACGAATGTGCCCATCCACCCATCCACCCATTTAGCACCTGTTGAATGTGCACAGCACACCAGGCTCTGGCCTAGGGACTAGGAATCCAGGGATGTGAGGCACGTTCATGTCTTCAAAGTATGCAGCTTAGAGGGGATACTAGGCTGTAACGGACCCTTGCAGATTGTGTGGTAAATTCTCCGTCAAGGTGGGAGAACAGAGAAGGGTTCACTAACTCAGTCTGGAGGAATCAGAAAGGCTTCCTGGAGGAGGTGAGAGCCAAGCTGAGTTTTGAAAGACAAGTAGGACTCAGCCAGTGAAAGAAGGAAAACCACCCCAAGAAAATGGAAAGAACACTATGGCTCCAAGAAGCTTCGCATCCATAGCCCAGTGTGGCTGGGCTGGGGCGGGTGGGGTGAGGAGGAGAGGAGAGGAGAGCCGCACCAGATGAGACAGAAGAGACAGCCAGGGACCAGGAAACCAGAGGGGAGGACAGCAGGGGTGCGTTGGGGGGGTGCGTTAGGGGGGTTGTTGGGCTCCTACAGCAGTGGAGCTTGGCAGGGATGGACACCTGAGCTCTGAGACCTAGTTCCTGCCCATCTGCCCAGAGACAGAGCTGTCATCAGCAAGGCCAGGAGCACCACCCTGGTGGCAGGTCCAGGCCCTAGGCCTGAGGAGAGGTCCTGGCGCAGCCGCCTTGCTGGCGATCAGCAGGAGCACAGGCTGTGTGTGTAGCTAAGGAGCCAGCACTGCAAGCTCAGTGATGCTGCATCCAGTGGCAGATGAGGCTGGCTGTCTGGAAAACCTGGTTTTAGGTCCCGTTCAAGTGAGCACAGAGGCTGCCTCCCTGTTGCCGCTCTTGGAACGTGCTGGTCTGGCGCGTTTCCTCTCAGCAGCCCCACGGGAGCTCAGGCTGGTGTCTGGGTTTGCACACCCTGTGGGCAGCATCAGGCCTCCCCTAGGGGAGTGCAGCACCGAGTCTGAGAAGGTGGAGACGGGGTCCAATAGGCTGGCAGATGGGGACAGTTGGAGGCAGCCGCCGGTGTTCAGCGATGGGGCATCTAAAACAGAGAGGACTGTATCCGTTTCTCCAAGAAGAGAAGCATACTTATTGCCTTTGTTATTCATGCTTGGAATATGAAAAAAATGCCTGTTGTTTCATGCAAAAATGGGGATGAGATATTTATTAGAAGAAAATGGAGGGGTCCTGGGTGACTCGGTCGGTTAAGTGTCCTGGCTTCAGAGCAGGTCATGATCTCGTGCTTTGTGAGTTTGAGCTCGAGTTGGGCTCTGTGCTGACACCTCGGAGCCTGGAGCCTTCTTCGGATTCTGTGTCTCCCCCTCTCTCTGCCCCTCCCCTGCTCGCACTCTGTGTCTCTGTCTCTCAAAAATAAATAAACATTAAAAAGAAGAAGAAGAAAATGGAAAAAGTAAATGGGAGGGACATGGGCTTAAAACTTCCAGTCCATGGGCACATGGGTGGCTCAGTCGGTTAAGTGTCTAACTTCAGCCCAGGTCATGATCTCACAGTCTGTGAGTTCGAGCCCAGTGTCAGGCTCTGAGCTGTCAGCACAGAGTCCAACACGAGCTGTTTCGGATTCTGTGTCTCCCTCTCTGCCCCTCCTCTACATACACACACACTCTCTCTCTCTCTCTCTCTCAGAAATAAATAAACATTAAAAAAATTTAAAAACCAACAAAACTTCCAGGTCTGGGTGCTCTCCACCCACAGCTGCCCGGGGCTGCTGGCTCTGACCAGCCACTTAGGCGGCCCACCTGGTGCTTTGTCTGCACTCCTGAGAAGATAAGACTTCAAATTTGTTCCACTTGCTTCCTTGGGAGCCCAGCCCTTGAGCATGGTCTGGCTCGGCCCTAGGCAGATTGAAGGTGCCAGGAAACTACCAGACCTGGTTGGGTCCTGGGCCAGTGGGTGAGGGGCCCCCGGAGGCCGAGGGCACAGGTAGGGTCCCCCCCCTGGCCAGGGGGCATGAGGACTGATGCCTCGCCCTCAAATCACAGGCTGCCAGGATCTTTACAGAAAATAAAACCCAAGAAGTTAGAATGTTTTTAATACCAACGTGACCTTAGGGAAGAGATTTTTCTTTTTTCTTTTTAAAACCCCTGTCTTTTAGGTGTAACTTAGAGCTGGGAGAAGATTAAAAACGTATTCTTTCCTAAACATATTTTTCACGTTAAGCTCATACGAATGCCCAAACTGTGTTTGCTGTTGACAGGAATGAGTAATGCATTTGGTAACTGTCACCTAGAGTCTGGACGTGTAATCAGAAGACACGTCGTATGAACCAAGAAATAGTTTAGAAATCCAGGAAGAGGGTTGGGGACGGGGTGGGCAGGGGTTGAGGAATGCAGGAAGAAAGAGAGGGAAGCACTTGCACGGGGAGGCCACGACCAGGGGCACCAGGCTCTCCAGGGTTTAAGCTGTAGCTCTCCCCTGACCTGGCCCCACAGGAGGATCTCGCTGGCCGTGTCCTCTCTCTGTCACTGCGCTCCAGCTGCTGGTCCTCAGTCCCTCAAACAGGCCTTGAAGAACCCTCCTGGGCCCTGCCTGCCCCAGGACCTCCATGCCAGCCGCTGCGGCAGTCTGGAACAGGAGGCCCCATCCTCCGGTGACCGGCCCTGATGGTCCATTTAAATGTCACCTTCTTAGCAACCAACCAATCTAAAGGGGCGGCCAGTCGCCATCTATCACCACACTTCTTTTTAATTTCTCAGCCGGGCACTTACACTAGCTGGTATTTTGCTGCTTTGTTTATTTATTGTCTGGCTCGCTCTATTTAATGAAAATTTAAGTTCTATGGAGAAGGAGCAGTATCTTCCTCCCTGCTGTGTTCCTAGAACTCAGAATAATCCTTGGCATGTAGGAGAGGTGCGATAAATATTTGCTGAGTGAATAAACAGCAAGAGGGATGGGTAGATAGATGGATAGATCCCTATGTGATACAGAGGGACACATCTTTATCCTGGCACACATCAGAGGTTACAGCAGAGGCTTCACCAACTGCCGAAAGACCGTGAGGCCAAATCTAGCCATCAGATTCACCATGGTCCTTCTTTGTCCCTACACCACCCTGGATGGGCCCGAGAGACTTGGGGCAACATGTGGAGAGACCCTGGACAGGCACTCTTCTATGATGAAAGAGCAAAGGCACAGGGCAGCTGGAGGCTGGAGAGCACAGCTAGAGTAGGGCCGATGAAGAAAATTCGGGAATCCAGGCTTCCTTGGTTTTGGCCTCTGCTCTGAATTCAGGCAGAATTGGGATTGTAGGCACAGAAGACTGAAATCAGGGAAGGCACATCTGATCGCTCCTACATCCTCTCAGCGTCTAGCATTTCAAAGCTGAACATCAGTGGGGCCAGTAGGAAGAAGGGAGAAAGAAGTCATGTCTTCATCCCCCCACCCCCGCCCCAACCTAGCTACCCGTCAGGCCTAGAGATTATGGCTTCGCACAAACTCTTACATTTCCATTCTTCCCTGGTATAAGCTCTGGGTTGGGTTCTGGGGATATATGGGCGCAAAGGCATGGTCCCTAAACTGGAGGGGTTTCCAGTCTGTTCAAGAGAAGAGGTATATATCACAAGATTGCACTATGAAATCAGTGGAGTAATAGAGGCAGAGAGCACTAAAGGGCTTCAGGGGCAGGAGGGCATGTGGGGGAAGGCTTTATATATGAAATGATACTTCATCTGAGCAACATCTTCAAAGGACAAATGCCTCAACCCAGATGGACCAGGGCAAAGAAGCCCCTGGGGCCACGAGGCAGGGCCTGTGCAAGTTGTATGCCTTAAATCTGGGAGGCAGGCAGAAGGTGAGGCTGTAGATTTCGGCAGAGACCAGATCACACCAGGCCTTGTAATTCACACCAAGTGCAGGAGGATTAGGTGAGCTTTTTTTTTTTTTTTTTTTTTTTAACATTTATTTTTGAGAGAGAAGAGGGGAGGGAGGACAGAGAGAGAGAGGGAGACACAGAATCATAAGCAAGCTCCAGGCTCTGAGCTGTCAACACAGAGCCCTACGCAGGGCTCGAACTCCTGAACTGTGAGATCATGACCCAAGCCAAAGTTGGACATTTAACCGACTGAGCCACCCAGGCGCCCCATGAACATTTTTTTTTAATTTTTTAAAATTTATTTCTAGGAAAGAGAGAGAGAGACAGCATGAGCGGGGGAGGGTCAGAGAGAGAGGGAGTCACAGACTCTGAAACAGGCTCCAGGCTCTGAGGTGGGAGTCAGCACAGAGCCCGACGCGGGGCTCGAACCCAGGAACCGCGAGATCATGACCTAAGCGAAAGTCGGACGCTTAATCGACTAAGCCACCCAGGCGCCCCTCCATGAGCATTTTTGAAGACTCATCCTGAAGGCTGTAGGGAAGCCGGATGGGAAGAGAGCCAGACAGACTGGGAGGGTTCCAGCCATCATCAGAGCGATAGGTGAAGAGGAGCCACGCTACAGCTATGGGGAAAGGGATGGTTTTCTGAAGCTTTCGCAGTGAAAGTAATCAGATTTGAAGACTTATTAGTTATAGGACATGGCAGGGAGGGAGATGTCTGCTTCCTTTTCTGGGCTTCCAGCCTCATTTGAGGGGCTGGGAAGCGGGTAAGTGGTGCTGCCCAAATCTAAGAATAAGCAAAGTAAGATGGGGTGTCCACAGCAACATCTGTACACGGGAGGGGCAGCCTGCAAGTATCATTCAAGGATAGCAGTTCTCAATGAAGGTTTCCAGGATGATTGAGTTATCCTCATGGTCCTTCTTACCAGGGCTCTAGGAGCTGAGCTCCTCCTTAGGTAGCCGTCCTGTGGCCCCCGTTAGCATTTATCAGACCCAAAGGAAGAGTTCTGTGATCCCAGCTGGCAGAGTCTTCTCAAGTAGGGGAGCCCTCTCCTTTCTCCATCTTGCCCCAGAGAAAGTCAGCTTCCCGGAGAGGTGGGATGGGCTGCGTGAGCTGTCTGGCCCCTCATGCGGTCCTCCACGGAGAGACCATCTGTATGTACCGTGGCTTCCTCCTTCCTGCCCAACGCGGTTACTTGTCGATGGCCTTGTAAGGCAAAGCCTGGCTGGAATATGGCTGACTCGGCGTTTCCCAGCCCCACCCCCCCGCACAGCTGGCAGGGCTTGGGCGCCGCTCCAGATGGGGCACAGTTGGTCTGCTGGGCTTGGCTCGTGCTTCCAGGCCGTCCCGCCTCACCTTCTTTAAAACTGCTTGGGACAGCAGAACAAGGCCCAAGATCCTGGCCAAAGCAAGTTTTCTTGTGGCAAACGGGCTGGCTTTCCCACTGTGCATTGCAGCCAAGGCCTGGCTGGGTGAGGCTGTGGAAGCAGAACTGAAAGTGTGGCAGAAGCAGGGCAGCACCTGTCACCTCTTAACTTGGGCGAACACTCAGTGTGGCCCTAGCGTGTTTCCTCAGCCCCGGAGGCCAGAGTCAACAGGACAGCCACCAAAACAGCCCAGAGACAGAGCTGACACCAGTCTTTGGATTTGTTTTTCCCAAATCCAGAATTCAGTATCATTTGGGTGTGACTTGCCACACCATCTCCAAGGACTCTTGGAAAACTCTACACACCTAGTGAGCCCTTTTAGTAGAGTGGAACCTCACCTGTAGGGAGGCCCATGGCACGGACCAGCACTGTTAGGTGATTTAAGGGACCATTGCAGCCTCTGATGTAGGGTCCCCAGCCCTTGCCTGATGAGCAGATTTGAATTCCAACAGTGCCGATCTCCAGCAGGGGTGTGTGTACACATGTGAGAGAAAGGTTGGAGGTCGGATGCCAGTGGAAGGAAGTCTAGATCTGGGAGTGCGGGTTCCCAGTGTTTTAAAGGATACTTCTAGAAGGCCGCAGGAGCTGGAAGGATCAGTGGGGTATGGCTTTGAGGACAGGGGTAAATTTAGGGGCGTCTCACTGTGGTGGAAAGGGCTCTAATGAAACTGCTCGAGACATTCCTGGAAACTCTGGGGGAGGTCTTTTGGCCCCGCCCATCAGGCGCTCCCCTGGGAAAATCTCAGCTTCTCCTTAACCAGCCGAGGCCTCTCAGCTCTTTTGCACATGCATGCCCATGCTGGTGTGACTAAGCACGGACTCCTGGTACAGCTCAGTGCTAACTCGATCTTGTATGAAGTATGGCGGGGACTGGAGGTTGTGGCAACCTCAGAAAGCCGATTTCCAGAGTTTCAGTAGTTTTCTATTATGTTTTGTCAGAAATGTGGAAGCTATCCCTAAACCCCTCTAGCTACTGTCCCTTTTCTCACCCCATCTTCTTCCAGAAGGCTCATGGTTAAACTGTGTTCTGGGCCCACGGCTGGAGTCTCCTTCCCTGTAGATCAAGGGTTCTTTATCTGAGTCCATGAGCTTGGATGAGGTGTATCGAGTCCATTAAACCCTGAAATTCAGCACAGCGCTACGTGCATGTGTACTTTTCCAGAGAAGACTATAGCTTTGTTTAGGTTCTCAGAAGCATCTGTGAGCCCTCAAGGCTAAGAAATTCTCGCTTTAAATGTACTTAGAGCTTGGCCTGCGCTAAGTATTGGGTTCCAAAGTGGACCCTAGTGCTGCCAGAGTCACGGATAGAGCTGGGCTCTGTTGTTAGGAATGGAGGTGGGATGGTGGGTTTCTGGAAGTCAAAGGAATTCTGAAGCAAGGAGCCCTCCATGAGCTGGGGAGGAAGGGGCAGAAGGCAGGACCCCGGCAGGCTGAGGATGCGGCAGAGCCAGAAGCACTGCTTGGGGGGTGGGGGAGGGGGAGGGTCTCAGAGGACTTCTCCCGGGAGAAGCAAGTATCTCGGAACCTCCAGGGCTGGGTCAGGCCAGTGGTTGTGGCTGTGAGACCCTGCTGGGAGTGAGGAGCGCGGGACCACGTGGACAACAGAGACAGGGCAGGGAGGGAGAGTCCGAAGAAAAGAAGGAAGAGGGAGCCATGCCAGACGATGGTCACTCTACAGGGGAGGAATCTCCCAGAGGTTGTAAACGGGGGGACGAGCTGCTTCTCACTTCGGACCCGCACAGAGGATGGCGTGGGAGCCCCATCGGTGGAGAACCGGACAGGCTGGAGCCCCAGCAACACGTGTCGGAGGCAGTGGGCCTCTCCTGGCAGGGTGGCTGGGCGGGATGACCTCATCCCGGCTCAGCGACTGAGGCTTTATTATTCCAGCCTCTAGGCAGACATGACGCTATGCTGAGCCTAAAGGTTAAAGAAAGATCTGCCTTTGCCGCCATGGGCTCTTATGGCCTCTGGTGGGAGGGGCCCAGAGGGAGAGCCCCCAGTGGGAATAGCTAGAGTTCCTCCCTCGGGGCTCCTCCGGGCTGTCCTCTGCAGCCCAGGCCCTCGCTCACATTCAGGGAAACAAAGGGAGGCAGGTGCTCAGAGAGGGAGCTGGCCACCCTCCCTCCTGCGCCACGAACATCTCAATAGAGAATTTTCTGCGGCTCACCTGGTATACCCTGCAGGCTTGGGAGTGAATGTTATGGGTAAAATAGAGGGAGCTCTGAAACACCAAAACACCATGTATGGGCAGAAACAAAAATCTGAGCTCTGCAATGAATAATTCCATGACTGTTTCAAAGACCTTCTGAGCCTGCTTTCCATGGCAGACGAGGCAGATTCCCAAAGAATCAGGGGTGCATGGTGCCTCACACCTTCCCCAGGTTCTCCCTGCACGAAACCCGTCGGGATGGCATCCTGCTGGCAGACCCGCTAATTGTACTTTCTTGGAATCAGCCCAGAGTGCCCAGGGGGGCCTGCCCGAGACTGCAATCCACTTAATTAGGAATGGGCATTTAGCAGGGATGCTTGGCTTTTTTCGGTAATGAAACTTCTTTTTCCCTCAACATTGAGGTCACCTGGGGATGGGAAAGGGTGTTTGCTGGCTCGTTCGTAAAGGTGGAGTCAGAGATGGTCCCCTACCTTCTGGAAAACTCGGCAAACCTAAGTGAACCCCAAGGTGTTGGCAAGTGCCATGAATATTTTTCTTGCCAGATAGTTTCTACTTGCCAGATACAGTCTACTATGCATACATGGGCTGTGTTATACATGGTCCTTACTGTGCACCTTGACACCAGGAAGCCTAAGGTTGCTATAGTGTGGCACTTCTAAGCAAGCCCCGGGGTTCTAGTTTACATGTGGTTTGCTAGGTCCATGCCAGACCTCTAGACCTAAAATCTCTGCATGGAGAGACTCACCCCTAGTATGTTTGGGACTTGCCACTTTTAGACTTGCTCTGTTTGTGTCCATCACAATTGTCTTCTTCTCTCAATTCCTACTGCACTTGGTGCCTGACAGTGATGGGCCATGGGAACTTCCCACTGAATGGTCACTGGCTGATTTCAATGTATTTGGCTCTGTCTTAACAAGACATTGAGCAGTTTGAGGCTGGGGGCAATGAGTCCCAGTACCTGGCCTGGGGTTGGGTGTGTGTGCATGCTCAGATCACTCTTTCCCATAGTCACGTTCATTGAGTGTACACGTTCATGTGTGAACTGCAGCTGGTCTGGCAATGAACCCTAGGCCAGGAGGACAACATGGATCCCAGCTGTGGTTTACTCGGGTGAATTAAATCCATTCACTGTATCTTGAGCACCCATCTTGTCCAAGAACATTCCTGGCTATGGTAGAGGGTGAGACAGGTTTGTGTAAGAAGGGTGGCCTACTTGGGGATCCCTGAGACACAAATTATCCAGTCTCGAGAGTCTAGCTGGAGAGGATGGCTTGATTCTGCTACAGACTGAGTGGGGCTGGGAGGTCTTTGGCTCGGAAGAGCCTTTGCTACCTGGCTGCTGGTGGCTCAGCACATGCACCCCGGCATCTGACCATGTGGGAGAGATGTACAGTGGGGCCGGTTGCTCCTGCAGGATCCTGACTGGTGCTCTCCGGGGTGGGGGTGGGGGGTGTCTGCCTGTGGCCCAGGTTTTCAGAACCAGATCCCAGCCATACCCTGGAGGAGCGAGTGGTGCACTGGTACTTCAGCCAGTTGGACAGCAACAGCAGCAATGACATTAACAAGCGGGAGATGAAGCCCTTCAAGCGTTACGTGAAGAAGAAAGCCAAGCCCAAGAAGTGTGCCCGGCGTTTCACCGACTACTGTGACCTGAACAAGGACAAGGTCATCTCACTGCCTGAGCTGAAGGGCTGCCTGGGTGTTAGCAAAGAAGGTGAGTGCTCACTCCAGTGCTCCTGACCTTCCAGTGCTTGCCTCACCCAGGCATTGGGACCGTGGGCTCCCTCAGTAGATGAGATCCCAGAAACTCATTTATTCAGCTGCTTATGAAGAGTGTGTTACACTTTATGCTAGATGCCTGGTACAGTTGATGGATAAGGTCCCTGTCCTTCCACAGTCTGCCAAGGACGTAGATCTTTAAGTATTTATGTATACTGTGGTAAGTGCTATGAGAGTGTATTAGGATAGGCCAGGCTGCAGTGACAAGTAGACCCACACATGTAATGGCTCAACACAGGAGAAATTTGTTCATCTTGCCCATGTAATAGTTCAGCATGATTCCAGGTCATCGTATGTGTGTGTGTGTGTGTGTGTGTGTGTGCGCGCGCGCGCACGCGCATGCGCGCGCACAAAGGGAGAAATACAATGGAGATTGTTCTGTGCAGTCACTCTGAGATCTGTCTTGGCTAAGAATGACTCTGCCATCTTTATTAGGTGGCTTCCAAGGTCACCCTGGAGGGCATTTCCATTCTAAGTCAACCAGAGAGAGCAAAGCATGGAGGAGTGCATATGGGGGTGGGGTGGGGTGGAGTTTATGCTCCAGTCCAGGAAGTGACACACATTACCTCTCATAGTTCCTAGTGGCTGGAACTACCAGATCACAGCCAATAGTAAAGAAGGCTGGGAGCCCAGGAAGATGAAGAGAACATGGATTCTGGTGGAAAGCTAATAATCTCTGTATGATAGAGCAAGTGCAGAGTGTTGTAGGAACATATGTAGGGACACTTAAATTAGCTCAGGGGCAGACAGCCTCGGAGAACTTTGTGAAGGAAGCAACGTCTAAACCAGCCATGGGTCACGGGCTCAATCTAGTCTATGGCCTATTTTTGCATGGCTTGTGGGCCAAGGATGGTTTTTATATTTTTCAAAGGATGTAATTTTCCAAGAAGAAGAATAAATGATAGATTGTACATGGACTGCAGAGCCTAAAATATCTGCTACCTAGTCCTCCACAAATATGCTTGCCAGCCCCTGATCTAAACTGATATCTGAGGTATGGGTAGGAGATGGCCATGGCAAGGGGTCAGCAGAAGGAGGAGTGTTCTGAGCTACAGCTTACAGTGACCATGTAGAGGTGAGGGACAGTTTCAGAGGAACTGAAAGATGTTGGTGGGACTGAAATGCGTACTTAAAGGTGGCAGGAGCTGGGGGGTGACAGAAGATAAGAGGGGGTCTCAACTTCATAAGGACAGTGGAGAGCTATTGAAGGGGTTCAGTCTGAGAAAGGATAGGATTGGGTTTTGCTTCAAAAGTGCATCCTGGCTGCATTGTGGGACATGGCTAGCACGTGGGCAAGGCAAAGTCCCCACGGGACATTGTGGCAGGAGGTGACAGAGGCTTCAGTCAATGAAAGCACAGTGGGAGTGGCTTTGAGAAGGCTAGAACCACAGTTCTGAGGACCGAGTGGATATAGGGATGGAGGTTGCTTTGGGCAACTGGAGGGTGGGTCTGTTCACTGAGCTGGGCAACATGGAAGAAAGAACAGAGCAGGTGTAGGGAGACGGGGAAGACAGCCAGTATGGATAGGACATGTCAAGTTGGATGCATCTGAAGGATGAGTGTTTCTCTAGTGCGGGCGAAGGGTCAGGGTTGAAGATGCCAATCTGGGTGTCACCAATTTATTTGAAATGGAAGCTTCGAAAAAAGCTGAGATTTCCCAGGGAGAAAACATAAGGGCTTTACCTGGTTCATAACTCTCAGCGAACACGAAGGATAGCACAGGAAGTGGATGAATTACTGCCAGGTACCTGTCTCAGCAACCTGCCCCCTTACCCCTCCCCCCCCCCCCCCCCCCGCCCACCCAGAGCTTGGTTCTGGCCCTGACTCTGAGGCATGCGACCCTGGGCAAGTGAGTTCCTGGCGCTGGGTGCTCCTGTCTGATTGAGGATGCCTCTTGTGTTCCCATAATACCCTGGGTCCCCAGGACACAGTGCAACGTCCTGACTCAAACCATGCCTCTGCCACAGACTAGCTCCTTCACCAAATACAAATCATGCAACCACTCTGGCTTTTAGTGTCTTCATCTGTAAAATGGGAACAACCATAATATCTACCTCATGGGACTGTTGTACTGACTCAGTGGGACAGGGAGTGAAAACATTTATCTCAGTGCCCTAGACAGTGAAGGAACTGAATCCAAGTTCAACATTACTGTTCTTAAGACTGTTGGGTCAGTCAGCAGCACTTCTCACACTGTACTGCAGCTGGCTTTTCTGACTCCCTTGCGGAGCCCTGGATTGAGTCACGTCGGTTCTACCCCTCGGCATGGTGCATGGCGCCATCAGATCCTTGTTGGGCGAGTGAATGGATAGATGAGGGGCTTGCCTGTGGTGACATCGCTCTCTGTCACCCATGCAGTTTGTGCCCATTTTTCAGAGCATAGGCAGAGGACCAGTATTGGAAAGAGACCACCCAGGGTTAGTGTAGACCCGAGGCCCACCCAGGAACATGTAAGGACCGGGGAGGGATGGACCCACAGAGGTCTGTAATGACTCTGCCCTCAGTCCCCTCTGGTCTACGCAGCACATAGATGCCAAGGGGAGGCCGAGTGTGGTGACCTCTTGGCTGCAGAGCAGAGAGGGGCTTCCTGGCTTTTCTCTGAAGCCTTGCCAGGCTCTGGTGTCGGCCAGCCCTGGCTCAGACACAGCGCCTGAGGGGAGCACCCAGGAACCTGTCACCTGGATTGTGATATTTAGGGAGCACCGCTCCTCGAGCCAGACTCAGCTGAGGACAGGCTTTAATTTCAAGGTACCCTCACAGTTTTGCCCAGGGAGGCCCCCAGATTGCAGCCCCATCCTTCCACGCCCAACACTTTCGATGCCCCCTCCTGAGCTCCTCACCCCAGAAGTGGGACAGGGAGAGGCCTGAGGGCTCTGGGGCCACTGCTGACCCCTGAATGCACCGCCTGGCTGAAAGTTTGGCTGGGGTACATGTGTGTGTGCGTGTCTCTGTGTGTGTCGTGCATAGGCATGTCCGTGAGTGTCCCTGCGAGCATATGTGTGTGTGTGTGTGTGCATGTGTCTGTGCGCGCATCTGAGGTCTGTGCATGTGCATGCAGGTGTGCATGTCTGTATGTGTGCATGTGTCTGTGTGTGCATCTGAGTGTGCGCGTATGAGGTCTGTGCATGTGTATGCAGGTGTGCATGTCTGTACGTGTGTGTGTGTGTGTGTCTGCGAACGTATGTAAGTACGTGTCTGTGCGTGCGCGCCCTCCACCCATTTTGCAGGAGTCTAGACCAGGAGTCTAGACGAGCCTAGAGAGGAATAGCACATTGCTTGAGGTCAGAGGGCACATGGGAGGTAGCATCATGGCTGGCCCTTGGACCCAGCCTCAGGGATCCCAGGCCAGAGTGCTGCCCCGTCCATGAGAAGGACCCCAGAGTGTTTGAAGTGGTCCCTTGTGTGCGCAAGCCAGTCTTGCTTGCCTGAGGAAGGCCACGGGAGACAAGACCAGTGTTGAGTCCGGAAACGTAGGGGCGCAGGCCCAGCTGGGGGTGACGGGAGCAGGAGTAGAGGCTGCGGGGGCAGGGTGCCACCAGCAGACTCAGCGTGGGGGAGACCCATTGCTTCCAAGCAGGCAGTGCCTGTGGGAGAAGGGAGCATTCGTGAGAGGCATAGGGGAGGTGGGGCGGGAGGCGGGATCAGAGCAGAGGCTCTGAGGGCAGACTGACCTGGCTTTTATCCCAGCCCTGCCACTGGCTTGCTCAGTAATCTCTGAGCCTGTTTCCTCGTCTGCCAAATGGAGATGATAAGATCTACCTCATAGATTGGGAGTGAAGATTTAACACGATGGTGCACGTGAGGAACTTAGCCCAGTGACTTGGTTCGTGGCGCACACACAAAAGAAATCGGTAGTAGTGAGGGCAGCGTCCCTGGGTCACTCTGCTCTGCAGGGTGGCAGAACAGTCACTTGGGCAGAAGGTATGTGGAGAATGAGCCCCTGCGTGGGTCATCTGGTGTCATGTGGTGCCCTCTGGTGGGCCGAGAGAGGCTTGCAGGCCAGGTGGGGGGCTTCCCCGGAGGGGGGAGGCTTGGGGGAGTGCAGGCAGCTTAGGCGCAGCTTTGGGTCTGAGGGACCGCATTTCCCCAGTTTAGAAAACATCTTCATCAGGATTATTGTCGCTGCCCTGTGAGGCCGGCAGAGTGGAGACTAGTTCCCTCAGATGTGAAAAAAATCCCAGCCCTCCCTTGGAGTTGCCCAACGGTGCCGCCTGCCCTGGGTTCTGGCTTTTTCTCTCCCCTGCCCTCCTCGGTGGTTAACAGCATGGTTCTGGGAGAAGGTAGCCAGGTCCCAGTTTGCTTCACCGCCTAAATGCTGGGTCACCTCCAAGCCTCGGTTCCACCATCATAAAATGCAGACGATGTGGTCATTTCATAACAATCATAGAAAACTGCCCCGAAGAGCGAGTGATGGGATTGAGGTGAAGGAGTCGCGCCGGAAGCCTCCACAAGCCAGGGCCAGATGCTGGGGGAGCTCGGCAGGCAGCTCGGCTCCAGGGCCCTCTTTCTCTGTGTGGATCTTTCTGCTCACGCTGAGGGAAGCCGCTGCGGGGCCTGGCGGATGAGTGATGGGACTTAGAGCAGGTGGGATCTTGTCACCACCCGCCCACCTGCCCTGGGCCCGCCACTCCCTCTCCCGGCTGGTTTCCTCATCTGTGAAATCGGACAGACCAGCATCTACCCCAACACCCCCCCCCCGCCCCCCGCCGGGTTGTGTACCTTTCTCAGAGCTTAGGAATGTTAGCATAACTGCCGGCGGCAGCGGCGGGAGGGGGAAGGGGGGGAGAGGGGCATTGAGCTGTGGGGGCCCATGACCACACGGGTGGGCGTGGGTCCCCTCAGCACTTCATGCTCTTCAAAGCCCTGTCTCCACTTCATGAATTCAGTCAGCCCTCAAGGCAATCCTGTCGGAGGCAGAGCAGAGGCAGCCCAGCCGTGGCCCCGAATCCCATTCTGTAGACCGACCCAGTGGGGTTAAGGTCCAGGCACAAAGTCACGTGGCCTCCAGGGGTCACGCAGAGCTGGCCCAGCTCTTGGTGCCCCTGCCTCCCAGCTCCCACTCCTCCTCGAGGAGATCTGGGCCCTGCAGAAGCCTCCAAGACCCATCAGCACCCTATGGGGCAGAGTGGGCGTTAGCAGAGGGAGACATGGGCCTTGGCTGAGTCACTCAATTGCTTGCAAGCCTCAGTTTCCAGATGATGAGGCCGGACCAGATAGATGGTCACCACCAAGATTCCCTCAACTCTGATGTTCTGTGACTTGGAGAACCAGGACCCAAGAAGGTTGTGCAAATGTCCATGGGCACCAAAGCCCTTCTCAGCTAATAGTTGAGAGGATTTCCGAGAAGTACCCCTACGAGGGCCTGGCCTTATGGAAAAGGGACATAAGGTGCTGGACAGCGGCAGGTTCACCCAGGCCGAAGAAGGCCACCAACACCCACAGAACGGAAAGCACGGCCACACGACCTCTGGTTTTGTCTCGGGTCCCTTCTTCATTCAGGGGGTTGGAGGAGACAGGCACTCAGGCACACAGGTTCTCGGGGCCATGGCCACTTGAGTGTCATAGGTTTCTCTTTGTTGCAGGTGGTAGTGTTGGCAGCTTCCCCCAGGGAAAATGAGCAGGTCCAAACTGATGCAGTAAGTTGTCTTCTTTTTGGGGTCCTCACCACGGGCCCCCTAAATGCGGCGTTCGTAGTATGGCAGGAGCGGAGGAATTGGCCCCGTAACTTCAGCTCCCATTTTCAATTTCTTTTCCCCTCTGAGAACACGAAGAGAAAGATTGGTTAGCACGACAAGGGTCCTGCTGTCCCCACCTGTAAGCCCCCCCACCCCCCCGCCACTCCCAGGTTGAAAGGCTGGCATCTGGGAGTAGTGTGGTTTATCCAGAGCGCACACCCCCCAGCTCTGCTTCCTCGGCAAAGCCTGATTCTCTAGAAGGCCAAACTTGTTCGCTTGCCCACTGGGGTGCCCCGTGGTGGCAGAGGATGGGCTGGTAAAACATGGGCTTCTCGCGAGTCTGGGCCACCTGTGCCCTGGCCAGCCCATAACTAACAGCAGGTGGACAAGCCAGCTCTTGTGAGGAAATGGTCGTATATCGTTGGGTTCCTCGTAAACCTACCTCTAACTCCTTGCTTATTTTCCTTCTCAGTAGGACGCCTTGTCTAAGGAGCGGAAAACCAAAGGGCAGGTGGAGAGGCCAGGGAGGCAGGACGGACCATCCGATACCATCCGACACCTAACCTTCGCCCATCCCACCCCCCGACCCCCGGCCCAGCCACATCTCGTGTAACATAAGTGGTGCCCACCGTGTTTGCACTTTCGATAACTCTCATTTGCGCGTTTTCTTTTTGGTTTCATTTTTTAAACACCAGTATCTAATACCACAGTGGGAAAAGGAAAGGGAAAAAGACTGTTGATTCTCTTATTGTATGTTTTTGGATCTGCTACTGACAACTTTGAGGGTTTTTTGGGGGGGAGCGGGGGAGGGCATTTGTTGCTGGGACTGAGAAGAAAGAGATTTATATACTGTACATAAATATATATGTAAATTGTATAGTTCTTTTGTACAGGTGTTGGCATTGCTGTTTGTTTATTCCACCCCCTTCCCTGCTCTCATGGGGCTCCGGACACACGACCCAGCTTCCTAGAACCTAGAACTGCACCCCCAGCCATTCCGGAGACTGACCCCTGTGTGCGTGTGCACATATCATAGAGTCCATGGCGTCTTTTCTGGGGGAGAGGAGGGCACTGCCCCCTGCTTTAATGTCAGATCTGGCAAATCACTGGGAGGCTGGCCTTCTCAAGCAAGGCTGGGGGGCAGGTGGGAGTTGTGCCTAGAGGGCAGGCAACAGCCAGCCCTGGCTCCAGATCCCCCTGCCCACGTGTTTCTGCTCTCCAGACCGTCAGGCAGCCCAGACTCCATCCGTGGCGGCACCCATATCTTTGTGACCCACCGCGCAAACGATCCTCAGATGATTTGCGTTAGGCCGCTTGAAACATTTTCACCCACATTCAGCTTCTACTCTCTGTAAAGCATGAGAGGGGAGGCAAAGAAGATAACGACACACAGTGGGGGGCCTTCTATTTAGTAGATTTTTGATGTGTAAGTGATGGAGGGAAGAGGACAGAAGGCCCACACTGATGAGTGCAGTGCCAGCCTCCTGCAAATGCACGAGTGAGGCTTCCCGAGACAGACTCTCTCAGCAGCAAGGTCAGACCAGGGCTTCTAACCCCCTTTCTCTCTCCTCTGCCATCCTGACCTCAGTGGTTACCACAGGCTGGAGTGGGAAGCTCAGTGAGTCACCTCGTTGTTAACCCAGTAGTTTCTTTGGTTTTTAACCCAATACTGAGATTCTTCCTGTTCCTCCCAGATGCTTCTTAGGCTTCCCAGGCTCAAGGCCAATTCCAGAGCGAAACTGATCTTGGGCCTCCTGCCTCTGCCTCCTTTAGAAGTGCAGGGATAATAGCCCAGCTAGGGAGGGAAATCCAGACCTAGTTTTCCGCACACATTTTCCTGGGATTCCGTTGTGGGCTGTCCAGCCTTCCTCTGCCCCGGTGGCTGTGCCCATTCAGACAGCTGTCAGAGAGCAACAAGTGACACTTAGCATCTTTTCCCATGAGCCGCCATGGTGGTGTCAAAGGAAAGCGAGTAGCCCAAGACTGACGTCCCTGTCGGATGGCTCTTGGGAATCTGGCCTCCTCTCATATCCCAGCCAGCATTCTCATAAGCGCACCCGCCATGGCTGACTGTGTGTCCCATTTTGGGTCCGGAAGGCATTGGCACCATAAAGCACCGGCCCACTCAAGGCCCTGCTGAGGGAGGGCCCAGCGAGGGGGAGCACAGCTTTCCCAGGACATGCTCTGGTGGGGCCTCAGGCTAGAGAAGGTTCTTGCTCTCGCGGAGCAAGTCCTGGAAGGTATCTCAGGGGGACTGGACTATCCCAACATGGTAGGGAGGAAGGGGAGCCCCCCACCCCCACTGGCCTGGACCAGATGACTTGGCATGCTAGAGCTCCATGGACGCCCCGGGCCTGAAGGAAGCAGGAAAGAGAGGGCGCCCCCCTGTGGAAATTCAGAACCCACCCCCTCAACCTTGCCATCTGCTCTGTCCCACACGTGTAGACGGGCGTTGTGTGGCTTTCCTTTGTGAGGAGGGGGGGCGGAGACTATTTGTACCTTGTTTTATAAAAAATAAAAATGGTAAACCTTGGTAGCTGCTGCCTCTTTCTTTGGGTGGCTTCCTCTGACGGAAAGGTGTCTTTCTTTTCAACGTTTGGGGTTTTCCCTGGCCCCAGTGCCCTTACTCTAAGTCCGAGTTGTCGGGCTAGAAGGGAACCCTCGAGTGGCTACGAGGTGTCCCCACGCTTTGCCATGAGGACATTGACCCATCTCTTTGGCCCTCGCCTTCCATGTTTGCGATCTCTGTGGTTCTCCCTCTTACCTCCCCAGACAGCCACCCCCACAAACCCTCACTGGAATGTAGTGAACGTTGCTGGCAGTGCCTTGGGGGTGGGGCTGGGGGGGGGTCCTGCTCTGTGGCTTCAGGCTGGTGGAGGTGGGCACACTGGCCATATTCCCCATCTCAAGACCCCAGGTGGGAAGCAGTTGTGGACAGGGTGCAGCCCCCAAAGGGGTTCATGCTGCCTCTGTTCCAATTTTATCAGGGTACATACTCAGGTCGAGGCTGCTAGTCTGGTTCACAGCTGGAGGGCTTCAGGGCGGGGCTTGGCAGCCAAGGTGAGGCTCTAGATTTTCTCTGATGCCGCTGGCATCTCTTCCTTTTGCCCCCTCTGCCCATGCACAGCTGTCCCTGGAAATGACTTCCCCGCCACCCTCCGAGAACCTTCCCAAGATTTCTTTTGCCTCACTCCACCACGTTGTCCTTTGCAGGTGAAGAGAGGATAACTCCTCTTGAAAATTCTCCCCTAACCCTTTCTGCAGCTATGTGTTCCTGGGAAAGAGTCTAGGACCTTGAATGTCATCATACAGGTTTAGTGCTGACACTGTGTCTCCAGACTCGCTCCAGGCTCCAGCACTCCCTGGGTCTACAGGCCCTCCTATATTTAACACCACAGCCCAGTGACACACCAGTCTTTGTCCCCATTTCACAGGATTCGGTCTTGAGAGTCCGGTGGCTTGCTGGTGGCACCCACCCTCTGCTGGACCCCTTCCTTGAGGGCTAGAATAGCAACCTCTTCCCTCCCGTCCAGCTCAGACCCCAGGTGCTTGCATTCAGCTGAGTGCAGTTTTTCTCTGAGCAGTTACAATTAAAAAAAATTTTTTTAAATGTTTATCTATTTTTGAGGGAGAGAGAGAGAGAGAAAGAGTGAGCAAGGGAAGGGCAGAGAGAGGGAGACACAGAATCCGAAGCAGGCTCCAGGCTCTGAGCTGTCAGCACAGAGCCCGACGTGGGGCTTGAACTTATGAGCCGTGAGATCATGACCTGAGCTGAAGTCAGATGCTTAACCGACCGAGCCACCCTGGCGCCCCTCTCTGAGCAGTTTAGAGTCTCATTAAAAGCCCACTGGTTTGCAGAGGCCTCTCATAGGTGTCAGGGGTTTGGGGGAGAGAAATGTGGGGGAACATTTGGCCACACAGGATGTCAGAGACTTGGGGCAGACCTAGCCTCCCAGTGTGACATGGGAGAGGACAGGTCTGAGCTCATACCTCGGTGCGGGGCCAGCCTGCAGCCCCAGTCAGCTGGGGCTCTGCTCTCTCCGAGGACGGGAGGACCATCAAGGAAAAGATAGATCCCCTCTATTTCTTCCTTTGCCAAGAGGTTCCTGAGCCATGCCTAGCCTCTGTGGGGAGAGAAGGATTGGGGGCCTTTCCAATCAGGATGTGGACTTGTACTACCATCATAAGGAGGGGCCTCCAGATGGGTATGCACCCCTGGTCCTCTGGGGGCCCAAGGGGGCTGGGAAGCTGACAGCACCCACCACCTTTCAGAAAAAATCCTAGAGAGAGAGCCAGGCTGATCATCTGGCCATTTACTCCTAAGTTCCCGAGTGACCCCCACAAGGCCACAAGTGTGGCTGAAGACCTCTGTGGCACTCCCATCATCTGCCCTGTGGCACTTGCCTTTTTATCCATTGCTCAGGTGGGGACATGAAATGTGACCTTCCTCGTGCAGTGCCACCAAATCACACCCTCACCCCTACAGCCTGGGTCACCAGTCCCCTTGGTGTGACTTCCGTGAACTGATACAGAGAAGGGTCATGACCTTGGTTATATGCCTGCCACCAAATGTGCCCGTGCTTGCTGGTAGGTGCCCAGAGTAGAATTAGAAATATTTAGCAAACAACTCTGGTGTCTACCACAATGTAGATGATCTTTGCGTTTTCTTTTCTGTTGATTAAAAATTTGCAGTCCCTACATTGTCCAAGAACAAAAGGACTTGCTTTTCTTTCTGTATTTTAGAGAGTGAGCGTGTGGGTGGGGAGAAGGGCAGAGAGAGAGAGACAGAGAGAGAGAAAGAAAATCCTAAGCAGACTCCATGCTCAGCGCAGAACCCCATGCAGGGCTTGATGCCACGACCCTGGGGTCCTGACCTGAGCTGCAAGCAAGTTAGATGCTCAACCGACTGAGCCACCCAGGGGCCCCAGGACTTGTTTTTCACAGTTTACGGGTGCATTTTATGTCCATTGCTCTGACAGATCACATTTATGTACAGTATAAATGCACCTTCCCTCCTGGGAGCTCTCAACCCCCACCCAGAAGCTGCAGCTCTATGACCAAGCTCTGCAGTGCTTGAGAAGTCAGAGAGGGTCGGGAGACCCAGGTGACTGGGGGACGGTAGTTGATTGAGCAATCTCAGGACCCGGGGGACAAACGTGAAGGTTGTTTCCTCTGTGGACACTATTTTCTGTAGCTTCCTTCCACGGCGCAGCGGGTGCCTCACCACAACTTCTTGGTTACTTCGCTTCTTTATAAGCTCAGTTCTGCCCACTACAAATGTCAGTCTTCAGCTTGGTCTAGACCCTTCTCCCCCCACCCCCCTGCCCTGGCACACTCTTGAGCCGTCACCCTGACTGCTGGGAGGAGATCAGGGCTACGGTCACGCTCTGAGACAGCCCCTCCTCTGCTTTCTCATGACTCAGCTCTTCTGAGTGATGGGGCCGTGGAGAGAGCGGAAACTTTGACAACAGCCGTGTTCCCCTCTGTTCGCTGTGGAGGCCTCTCCGATTAGCCGTGTGGTAGGTGCCCCAAAGCTGGCTCTCGTAGGGGGGCCACGGCACATCCTAGAGCGGGGCCTCCCCACCGCATCGGGCCTTTCTGTGGGAAATCCAGCCCTGACTTGACCTCTTCTGTACTTCTGCACACCAGGATTCCCCACTCCCACTTCGTACTAAGGAGCCTGCCTTTGGTTTTGTGTCTGTGACATGGCTCATGCCTGGGTCCCTTCTGGGGTGTCCCTTCACCCATGAGAACAAGGTAGGCCTCAGTGCCTCCTGTCTGGGCGCTGCCTGTCCCCTGCCTTGCAAGTCGGCTTCATCATAGATGCAAAATGTGGTGTCGGACCTTTGGCAGGTCTCACTCTCCAGAAGCAGTTCTGAGTCTCCCTGCTTCTCCAGCTTCACGGAGAGGGGGAGAAGAAGTGCAGTGATTCCTGGCCTTCTCCCTCCTCTCTCTCCCCCAACCTTCTCTAATGGATTGGGATGGGGAAGGGTGGCCAGTTGCAGAAATGTTTCAAGTATTATGCCCTCTTGGGGGAGGGCGTCACGGTCCAGCTCTTTAGGATATGGGATACTTAGCATCCTTTTTCCTAGTTTGGGCCCTAATCAGTAATTCTGGGGAAATAGAGATGGTCTTCCTCAAAGTCCTGTTATTGTGGGTTTAGGGACAGATGCAAAAGATCCCGGAGAGAATCCCCCAGCAGCTCCTACCCCAGGACCAGGGACTTCTGGGCTCCCATCATCTGCGGCCTCTAGTGAGGCTGCTGCCCCAGGTAGCTCGGTCCTTAGGGCATCTACCCCAGAGCCAGCTGGGCCCCTGGGGACCCACTCATTTTCACTCCTCATACGGTCCTCTGGGCTGTGTGAAAACATGGTCAACATTCCCACAAGGACCCCCCTGCAATGTGGGCCCAAGGGAAGGAGTTGGGTCTCTTTAACGGGAGTCCTTTAGAGATGAGAGCTGTAACTGAAGGTGAAGACACCGTCTTTCTGGTGTTTCCAGGCTCCCCTTGCCCAGTGTTCAGCGATTCTCTCCTTTAGGCGGCCTCCTCCCTGTCAGAGACAGCAATGCTGCTTTCTGGAGACCCGGGTAGAGCAGTGCTGGGCTGAGTGGACTTCAGGATGGTTGAGCTGACCTCCCCGTACTCAAGTCCCTTCAAAACCCTCAACTGGGTGTGGAACGGACTGGGTGGGGACCAGGACACCGCACAGCCAGAGAGCAGAGCCGGGCTCCAGGCTGGCGGCAGGAGGGTGGGAAAGCTTTGCAGCATTATCCAGGAGGGGGTGGGGGCGGCAATGGGGCAACAGCAGAAGATGATGAAGAGGACCCCAGGGCAGCAGCAAACCCCAGCTGAGGTGAGAGAGTAGGGGTCTGCGTGGTCCTAGACACCTGTGGCGTTAATTCCCAGGAGGAGGGAGAGTCAGATCAGCATCTCACCCGCTTTAGCTACTGGGCCACCGCCTTCGCCTTCGGGTAGCTCCCTTCGCCTTCGCAGACCTACATTCCTTCTGGTCACGCTCTGGGCTCTACTGCACCCACAGCTGGTCTTGCGTCAA
Source organism: Proteles cristata cristata (assembly GCA_017311185.1). NCBI lineage: Eukaryota > Metazoa > Chordata > Mammalia > Carnivora > Hyaenidae > Proteles > Proteles cristata. The sequence goes on from JAESUZ010004260.1 coordinate 609,755, forward strand.
AGGCTCATGTGTTTCAGGGGATGGGGGAGGCACACGCCGGGAGGGAAGGGGTCCAGACAGGCTGAGGGCCAACAGAGAGAAGAGGGGCTGGTGCCGAATGGGGAGATGCGGCAAACACACCTTCAGCAAGGGGGGCGGCTGTGAGGAGGCCCCCTTGGACGGGATCCACATTATGGGGTTAGCAGGAAAGGAAGAAGAAAACGAGGAGAGGAGATGTGCGCGCTCAGAGGAGGTAAGATGCAGATGGAAGGCTAGGTAGAGACGTGCAGGGGGCGGGAGAAGGAAGGCAGGGAGTAGTCCGAGGAGGGGCCGAGAGAGGCTGGCGGGCTGGTCCCAGGAAAAAAGGCCCGGGAGTGGGGATGACAGGCATGCTGGGGGTGGAGGAAGAGGGATGGGAGGAATGAGGCACCTCAAGCTGGAAAAACAAACTAGAAATAGGCTAAGGTGTCGTCTCTGCTAGGCTGTTGGTGTTTGAGGTTTTCACATTTGTGACCAGAAGGTTGGCAGGGCAGGGCGTGGGCTAGTTTCAGTCCAGAATAGATGCTCGGGCGACTGGTGACTGCACTTGAAATCTGCTACTGAGATTGTCCGTCTCACCCTCCAGCCCCAGTGTCTGTAGCATCCGGGCTCCTGGACACCTCCACCCAGGTGCCCCTCAGCCCCCAAAACTCCATATGCCTAAAACTGGACGTATCATCCGTACCCACCTCTCATGGGTGCTGGGCACAGTCCCTCCCCAAGCCTGGAGCCCCCGAGCTCTCTGTGCCTCCTTCTTTTGCTGCCCTTCCCTCCCTGGCCCTCCAGTCAGTCACCATGTCTGTAAGTCATCCCTTCACTAATTCTCTGTGCCCTCCTCTCCACCCGCACTGCCGCCATTCCATCTCTTCCTGCAAGAGTCCATCACTGTGAATGGCCCCTGGTCTCTACCCACTCCCCATCTCTGGGACTGAGTTAAGCGAAAGGCAAATCAGATCATGCTACTCTCCTTTTTAGAGACCCTCAGTGTGTGTGTGGGGGGGGGCGGGAGCACTGAATTGTGTCCCCAAACATTCATGTATTGAAGCCTTAACTTCCAATGTGACTCGATTTGAAAACGAGCCCTTAAAGGAGGTACTTAAGATTAAATGAAGTCAGAAAGGTGGGACCCTCATCCAATAGAACTGATGTCCTTATAAGAAGAGGGAGTGGGGCACCTGGGTGGCTCAATTGGCTAAGTGTTCAACTCTTCTTTTTTCTAATTTTTAAAAATGTTTTATTTCTAATTAAGAGAGAGAAGGAGAGACAGAGCGTGAGCAGGGAAGGGTCAGAGAGAGATTGGGGCAGAATTTGAAGCAGGCTCCAGGCTCTGAGCTGTCGGCACAGAGCCAGGATGCAGGGCTCGAACCTGTGAATGGCGAGATAATGACCTGAGCTGAAGTCAGATGCTTAACCGACTGAGCCACCCAGGTGCCCCTAAGTATTCAACTCTTGATTTCAGCTCAGGTCATGATCTCACAGTTGTGAGATTGAGCCCCATGTCAGGTTCCATGCTGAGCATGCAGCCTGCTTGGGATTCTCTCTCTCTGTCTTCCTCTGCCCTCCCCACCCCCCAACTCCACTTGTGGGCGCAGGCTCTCTCAACTAAAAAAGAAGAAGAAAAAGAGACACCAGAGAATGTCTCTGTGCAATGAAAATGCTACTTAGTGAGAAGGTGGTCATTTGCAAGCCAGGAAGAGGCCAAACCAGAAACCAACCCTGATTGGTCAGGTCAACCTTGACCATGAATATCTAGCTTCCAGAACTGTGAGAAAATAAGTTTCTGTTGTTTAAGCCACCTGCCTATGGTATTGAGTTATGGTCACCAGAGTGGACTAACACAAAAGCTTCTGGGAGAAATCCAGTCGCCTCAGTTTGTTTGTTTATTTATTTTTAAAATTTTTATAGTTTATTTTTGAGACAGAAAGAGACAGAGCATGAGTCGGGGAGGGGCAGAAAGAGAGGGAGACACAGAATCTGAAGCAGGCTCCAGGCTCTTAGCTATCTGCACAGAACCCGACACGGGGCTTGAACCCACAAACCGCGAGATCATGACCTGAGCCAAAGTTGGACGCTTAACCGACTGAGTCACCCAGGCACCCCCAGTCGTGTCAGTTTAGCCTAAGAAACTAAACTCCTTGGTCTGGTCCTCTTCTTCAGCCACTCCTCCCGCACACACTTGCCTGCAAAATATACAACCTCATCATTGCAATACTGACATGCTGGCCCGGTGCACATTCAGTGCACTCTGCAAGTCATAAAAGTGATGGTGTTTTGTGCCACCTGCTACTCAACGCTTTCCCATTTCACGTCTTCTCCTGAAACAACAGTGACGTCCACACATAAACAATCACAAATCTACAATGCAGTGTGATGTACAAATTACAGCACTTATGTATTTTAGTCCCCCCAAACTCTAAAGTAAAGAACAGTATCTTAAGTATGTAACTGAGTGAAAAATAGAAGACTTAAGTACCTTAGGTGACACAGTCAAGGTCACCCTGACAGTAATAGGAGAGCACATCTTCACACATAATAAACCACTCTCTGCTCTCAATCATTTCAAAACTTGGTTCACTCCATCTGAATCTTGGTGCTTTTCCTGAATGCTCCCAAACTACCCTGTTTATAGTCCTGAGCTTTCAGGGGGAATGTAGTTAAAACTGGAGTCTCTATTTTAAGGTCTTTTCTTTTCTTTTCTTTTTAATGTTTATTTATTATTTTGAGAGACATAGAGAGAAGGAGAGACAGAGTCTGAGCGAGGGAGAGGCAGAGAGAGAGGGAGACACAATATGAAGCAGGCTCCAGGCTCTGAGCTGTCAGCACAGAGCCCAGTGCAATGTCGAACTCCGAGACCGCAAGATCATGACCTGAGTGGAAGTTGGATGCTTAACTGACCGACACACCCAGGCACCTTGTATTTTAAGGTCCTTTCTTAACTTATCATGGCAGGGGGCAGTTAGCTAACATCTTTGAGTTAGCGAAAAGCTTTTTATTTTTTGCTTGATTTTTTAAAATGAACTAAGATTAAAACAAAAATATCCCTACAGTAACAATAACTATTCTTCTTACTAATGTTTGAAACTCTATCCAGGCATCACTTCTGTTTGGAAAGAATCTCCAACTTCTTTGTTCATTACATGCTGCTTTAGAATCTAATGCTGCTGCTTCCTACATCCATCCTAGCACGTATCCCTACCAGGAAATAATCATTAATTCTCATGTCTGCTCCTTCGCCTAGACAGGAGCCAGAACCTTAAGGCTTAGAATATCTTGCAAAGTTGAATGAAGGCAGTTATAGGAAAGCATTTAAAAGGTGTATGAGAAGGGCACCTGGGTGGCATAGTTGGTTAAGTGTCGACTTGGGCTCAGGTGCTGATCATGTGAAACCTGCTTGGGATTCTCTCTCCGTCTCTGTAGCCCTTCCACTCTCTCTCTCTTTTCAAAGTAAATAAACTTAAACAAAAAAAGTAAAGAGTGTATGAGAGATATTGAGATGTTTACATAGGAAGAATTATGCAATTAGCACATTTAGTGGTAAGATTGGATACATGAATAGAAAGACACCGAGGCTGTACTTACAAAGCAATATTGCTATCTGCATATTTGAGCATGTAATGAGATGTATATGAGATTGATGGCGAGGGAACATTAGACATAATGATTGTAACAGTGGACTCCACCTTTGAACATGCATCAGATGCATGGAAGGCTTGTTAACACTACAGTTTGCTGGGACCCATCCCCAGTGGGCTGGAGTCAGGGTGAAGCCTGAGAATCTGCATGTGTAATAAATTCCCTGGTGATGCTTTTGTTACTCATCTGGAACTATACTTTGAGGATCATTGGTTTAGAGTTTGGTTTCTAGTATCAGATGGATTCCAGTACACATTCTGGTGCTGCTAAGAAGTATTTGGGTGACTGGGTAAATCACTAGTCTGCTCTGAGTCTCAGTTTCCTCATCTGTAAAATGGGGATAATGATCTTTTCTCACAGGGTGGTCATGCTCGTTCAGTGAGATAATGAAGGCAAAGTGCTGTGCACAGTGCCTGGTACAAAGCTGGGGCTCATTCTGTGAGCCGTCCTCCTCCCTCTCTTCCTCTGCATCATCAGTGAACTTTGGTGTTGGGAGGAAGCTGGGAAATCACCTGCTTTATTGCTTATACGTGAAAAATGCAAGACCCCATAAGTGAAGTGGCCTTCTCCAGATCAGGCACCAAACTTGTGGTAGAGCCAGAATTAAAACCCTATTTCTTGTGACCCTTAATGTAGTACCCTTAATAGCACTTCCTTTGGTAATCTAAAGAGGGGTGTGACATATATGAACAGAAAAGTCCATTAACCATGGCAAAAGGAGTGTGTCTACTGCAATGTGGAGTGGTGCATCATGTCAGTATCTAAAACCTAAGATGTTTAAGGAGGAGATGCATGAGATATATTTGCTGAGGCAGTGAAATAAGGGAGAAATAGCATGATGAGATGTGCATTCCATTGCAAAAAGCTGTATTATGGTGAGATAACTCCTTAAGGAGAAGCTAAGGGTGAAGGGACAACTTAATGTCAGTAGCAAAGCCACATATCAGGGCAGGGAGGGGCAGTAAAGAGCATCGAGTATGGGGTCCCCACCTGGCTTGCTATGCCCTAGTTGTGTGTCGTTGAGCAGCTAGCATCACCTGTCTGGGCCTCTGCAATGTTTGCACTTGTGAGTGTCTACTATATGTCAGGCGCTTTGCTAGGTTGGTTCTCTCATAAAATCGTTGCAACAACTCTATACAGTGTGCCGGGAATCACTGGCCTGACTCTCTAAGTCCCTTCTTTCCCCTTCTCTGCCTGCCGTCTGCTCTGCACGGGAGGTTGGCTTTATGAACTGCGTCAGTGGCTCCTGTGTCCTCTGGGTACAAGGAGTCCAGAAGGAAACTGGGTTGGGAAGTGAGAGGGGAAGGAGGACAGGAAGTTACTCTCCTGGTCCTTCCAGTGAGGCTGCCTTGGGCTGGTTGTGTTTTAAAACTGAAACTGCTCTTCTCTAAAAGGCTTATCTGCAGGACTCTCCTTCTCAGACCCAAAAACCTCTTCTCCTCTGAAACTTATGCCAAGGGGTGGCAACAGCTCTGCTGCTGTTGGTCCTGGGTTTCCAACACTGTCCACCACTGGACTATCCCAATTTCAGTGTTCCATTTGCTTCTACTGGGGTTCTGACTGACACAGAATTGACAGTGGAAGTGGTCCCAGGAAGCAAACTTATACAATGGGACTCTAGTTTGGGTTGATCATTTGTGAGCAGCCCAAGGATAACTTCCTTGATGAGGGCAAGTGGGACACTAGTAGCTCATGTAGATGGTGGCACCATGATAACTCAACTTATCACGGAAGGTGGCGTGGTGTAAGATGGAGGGCAAGGTGTTGGGAGATCAAGCGGTGCTAGCACATAGTCACCAGAGCAGTAACAGTGATTATAAAAGATGTGGAGTCACTTGATTCTTTGTATGACCTTAGACATCATACATAGGGGAAAAAGACAAATTAAAAGCTATAATGTGCATAAGGACAAGTGGAAGTACTCCCCAGAAAACTCTAAAGCGGTTCTTCCTCTCCTGTAGGCATTGGGAAGACAAGGATACTGACCAAGCCCATCACTATTGTTAAGTACATGCTTAGTATCATTAGTTCTCTTAAGGACATGGGTGGGGAAGAAACCAAGTGACATGTGACTTACTCATGGAAAACTGGTGCCTTACCCCCAAAACTATAAAATTAGACTTGCAAGGCAGCATTCCGTTATAAAATAGAAGGTACAAATATTGAATCCAGGCCAGTCAGGTCAAGAAGGCACCAATAAGCTACAAAAACAGGTGACTTAGACTCCTGTAGTACCTGTACCTGCAGCTGTGATGCCTATCCTTCAGCCACACTATAGTTTCATAGAGAATTCCCCACAACCAGTTAACAACAAGGAGAAAGCACAAAACCAGTTCGGGAGTGGATCTGCACAGTGTGCCAGCACCAGCCAGAGGTGAACAGCGCCATGCTATAGCCCTACTTGGGCAGCCCTCAAAGACTGTAGTGAATGGAAATCCTGCCAGGGTCCAGAACATCAGGCAGTGTATGTGATTGTCCACTTTGGCCTGAAATGTGGGTCTACGCTGACTCATATGCAGCAGATAATGGGTGACTGGATATTGAGGCTTTGAAAGAAAGTTAACTGGTGATAAGAAAGTTTGGGGAAGGTATGCACGTATGGACCTCTTAAATGAGACCTATAGTGTGAAGATACCAGTGTTCTAAATGAATGCCATCCTGAGAACAATCAAGGTAGTGGAGGCTCCATATAATCAAGTGGACAAGCTGACTCCTGCTATGGAGCTTAACTGGTCTTTTCCCTAGTCACTCCGATGATGCTTGTTCAATGGACCCGTGTGTATGTAATATGGCCTGGCAACAGGCACGGAGGGTATGCTTGAGTTCAATTACATGGGTCCCCTCACTGAGTTTCATCTGCCTCATCCAGGGATGAATAGACAACCTGCTAATAGCAACTGCTAAGTCCTTGATATGGTACGATCTCTCATAACAATCAACTAGTTACTAGTTGATTGAGGTTGATTACATTGGATCATTCCCATCATAGAGGAGGTAGCAGTTAGTCATCGCAGGAGATGGACACAAATTCTAGGTGTGGATTTGCCCATTGAATTTCTGGTAACATCTTCATTCATTGATTTCAGAACGTCTTATCCATTGCCATGATATCTTTCACAATATTGCCTCTTATCAGAGGCACTAGTCTTGGCACATTGCCCATTACTAAAAGGCAGCTAGCTTGATATAATATTGGAATGACCTGATTGACACTCAGATACAGTACCAGTTAGTTAAGTTGGGTTGCTATCCTACTGAGTGGACTTATGCTTTAAATTAGAGATCAGCATATAGTGTTGACTGCCCCTTAGACAGGACTCATAGGTCTGGAGACCAAGGGGGTAGAGATGAGGTGATCCTTCTCATAATTATGCCTAATAAGCCCCTTGAAGAGTTTTGCTTTTTGTTCCTACAACCTTGGGCTCAGTAGATTTTGAGGCCCTAATGCCCAAGGGAGAAATGCTACCACCAGGAAACAGTTATGGTTCTCACAATTTAGAAGCTGAGTCTGCCTCCTTGTCATTCGAGGCACTTTATGCCAATAAACCAATAAGCAGAGTAGGAGGTCACTTAACTGGCTGGGTGATTATCCTAATTATTGGAGGAAATTGCATTGCTGTTACACAATGAGAAAAAGGACTGTGTTTGGAGCCTGGCGATTCACTGGGGATGTCCGTTGCCTGAAAGACCTGGTCAGTAAAGAAACTGGAGCAACATACCAAGAATTCAGATTTCGTGGGAATGAAGGTTGGAGTCACCCCTCCAGCTGAGGTGCTGGCTGAGAGTCATGGGGCATGGAATGGCTGGTAAAAGATGACAGCATTACACAGTAGGAGGTGATGCATAGAAACTACTACTCACAGGTAGTCATGGTACTGTCCTCTTACAGATGAGAAAGATGAGACGGAAGTAATATTTTAGGGTGACCAACCATTCCAGTTTTCCAGGACTGAGGGTTTCCTGGGACATAGGATTTCAGTGATAAACCTAGGAAAGTCCTTGGAAAATGAGAGTAAGTCGTCCTATTTATTCTTTTTCACTTTCTCCATTGATAAATACTATGAAATAAAATAATGTTTGTCTTACATACCCAACAGGTGCATGTGAAGATAATGAGTGGTTACTTTGGAATCTGGTAGACCTAGAGGTTGAGTCCAACCCTGCTACTTACTTGTGGGATGACCTTGGAGAGACTACTTAGATTCTCTCAAGGCTTCACCTCCTTCTGTAAGCCCACAGGTATTTCTGTCCACATGACTTATGTTATTTATTACATAGAAGACTCTACGTGGCCTGTTGCCCCTTCCCATGTCACTCTTTCTTTGACACCAAATATATTCTTCTCACTTTTCCACGGTGCCAAGGGGCATCCCTGACTTGGGGATCCTGGTGCCCATTGGTCATCCCTCCAAGTCTTAACCTCTATGTCCCATACAGGCCTGCTTCTTCCACAGAAGCAAGACTATGGAGTTTTCCCCCATCTCCATGGAGCCTGCCTGCCACAACACATGGAGGGATGGCATGTTGGACTTGGTGGCCTGAGGCCATCCACTTCCTCCCTGGAGCACTTCCAGGCCTCTCGAACATTTCAAACCTTAATTACACAAATTATAAAGTATTTTACCACAAACGAAGTGAAAGGAACATTTCCAGCATATATGCCGGATACTGGGCACTATGATAATTGCCTTTAAAAAAAAATGGTTCATTTAACCTTTGCAACAACTGTACATTTGTATTGAAGAAACTGAGGCACAGGGAGGTTAAAGTCACTTGGTTAAAATCCCACAAATGTGAAAATGGTGGAACCTGTAGCACCAATATGTGAAAAACCAAAAGGCAAATACCTCAAGCCTCGATCTCAGAGCAGATATCATATGCACAAATAGTTACAGGGGCCAGGTGGATCCTGTGAATGATAGAGGTGGGCTGGGTAGGGACTCTAGTGAATTGACAGCACAAACCCTGTCTACACGGGATGGCCACTTACCAGCTCCATTGGTAATGGTCACATGATAATGCCCATGTAATATTTAAAATATTTAAAATTTATTTATTTTTGAGAGAGAAAGAGAGAGCATGAGCAGAGAAGGGGCAGAAAGAGAGGGAAACACAGAATCCAAAGCAGACCTCAGGCTCTGAGCTGTCAGCACAGAGCCTGGTGCAGGGCTCGAACTCACTACACTAACCACGACATCATGACCTGAGCTGAGGTCGGAGTGAGCTTCACCGACTGAGCCACTCAGGTGCCCTATCATGCCCATGTAGTATGGCCAAAGAAGCCAAAGTCCACATTTTTACACAAAACTTTCCAGTTTCAAAACATTAATAATTATTAATAACACCAACAACCCACTTTGTTGATTAAACATGTCAATCTTCCTGGCCACCAAATTTTAACTGCTACCCTGTGGTCATGGAAAGAGAAATTTGATTGAATGAGGATCCAAGCCAGAGGTGTTGATCATAGCGGAAGAGTGAATAAGTATTACACAGTGTAGAGAAGCAACCCTATTGATGCACAGTTCTAATAAAGGGGGTTGAGGAGAAACAGAGTGACAGCACACTCTGTTGATGCTGATGTCAGGATGAACCTGAGATACAGCAAAAAGGACTAAGACTAGAAATCAGGATCTAAGGATTTTGAGGCACTAGAATAGTTTCCCTTGGGTCATCTCCTTTCCAGATATATATAAGAAAGATGATGAGGGGTGCCTAGGTGGCTAAGTTGGTTACGCATCACTCTTGACTTCGGCTCAGGTTATAATCCCACGGTTCACGGGTTCGAGCCCCACATCAGGCTCTACACTGACTGTGCTTGAGATTCTCTCTCTCTGCCCTTCCCACTCTTTCTCTTTCTAGATAAATAAATAAATAAATAAATAAATAAATAAATAAGAATGGTGAATTCCCTTTGAGTTTATGAGGAAAGGCTAATCTCATTTCTTATAAAGACAGATTGATTCCCCTGTTCTCTTCTGAAAATGTCATAAGTATCATATGATTCACTTACTAGGACAGTTTTCCAGGAATCTCTTTGGGGTACTCTTTCCTAAGATATCTTTTGAATCACCCCCTCTCTGAGGCCTGGTAACTCTCCATCATTAATTGTAATTAGATTCCTCAGCCCAAATCACTTTGCCATGGTGTAATTTCTCCTTTGGAAATTTCTACCTGTTTGGCTCTTACTGGAACACTGGTCCATTCAGCTGCCTCTAGAGGAAACTCCTTGCTCAGCAAGGATGGAGACAAAAGGGAGAAGGGAACCGAAGGAGAATAAGAGGGCCTGTTGCTGGCTGATTTCTTCTGCCTTCCTTTCCAGACTCTAGCTGTTTCTGAGGGACTTCTTCCCTGGCTAGATGAGCTTCCTGGGAATCTCATTCTCTGCTCTGGTGTTTGTCATCAAAGGCCGTGATATTCTGGGAAGAGCTTAGATTTGAAATCAGAAGACTTGTGCCTGTGTCCTGCCTCTAAGACCTATGTGCTCCTGGCAATCAGTTAGCCATTCAGAACTTCATTGATAAAGTGAGAATAATATCCGCTTCTGTGTTTCTTATCCAGCTCAAACACATGTATAGAAACTACTTTTTATAAACCATAGAACTTCATGTACACGTTGGTCAGATTGCTTTTGGCCATTGATATTACACCTGGGTGGCTCAGTTGGCTAAGTATCTGACTCTTGATCTCAGCTCAGGTCTTGATCCTAGGGTCATGAGTTCAAGCCCCATGCTGGGTACCACCCTGGGTGTGAAGCCTACTTAAAAAAAAATTCTGGGGCACCTGGGTGGCTCGGTTGGTTAAGCGTCCAACACTTGATTTTGGCTCAGGTCATGATCTCATGGTTTGTGAGGTTAAGCCCTGCGTCAGACAACTCAGAGCCTGCTTGGGATTCTCTGTCTTTCTGTCTCTCTCAAAAGTAAGTAAGTAAGTAAATAAATAAATAAATAAATAAATAAACTTTTAAAATTCTATCTTTAGGGGCGCCTGGGTGGCTTAGTCGGTTAAGCGTCTGACTTTCGCTTAGGTCATGATCTCACGGTTCGTGGGTTCAAGCCCCACGTCGGGCTCTGTGCTGACTGCCAGCTCAGCCTGGAGCCTGTTTCAGAGTCTGTGACTCCCTCTCTCTCTGACCCTCCCCTGCTCACACTGTCTCTCTCTCTCTCTCTCTCCTAGAAATAAATAAAACATTAAAAAATTTTTTTTAAATTCTATCTTTAATCACAGAGGGGTTGTGGCCCAGGTACACATTCACAAAGGTTCATCTTCTTGTAAAATGGAGTGGCCACTGGAAGTGTTTGGCCAGCCAGGTCTATATTTTCCAGTCTCCTTTGCATTTGGGTGGGATAAAGTGATGAGTGTCTACTAATGGAATATAAGCAAAAGTAAGCGAGTATCACTTCAGAGCCAAGGTGATTAGAAGTGTGTATTCCTTCTTTAATTTTCTTCCCATCTTCCACTGGATGAAGAGGACTCTAAGGCCTCAGAGAGTGGCAGAATTGCAAAATGAAAGGAAATCGGGTTCCTGAATCATCACGTGGAAGAGAGCCACCTGCTACTTGGAAACATCCTCATTGGATTATTACAAGAGCGAGAAACAGACTTTCATCTTGCCCAGTGTCTGTAATATCAGGGTTTACTTATTATAGCAGCTACCATTAGCCTAAGTAAGAAATGAATAAGGGAATGGGAATGTGTGTCTGAGGCAGTAAAAAGTGCTGAAAGTGGACATGTGCACAGTGGCTGGCAGTGTCTTTTTTCACACTAACACACAGGCCATAGGGCCAAGGGATTACAAAAGGGCATCTGCAATGCTCTGTCAGATAAGATGGATAGGCAGTTGATGTTACACACACACACACACACAACCACTTTGTGTGTGTATTCCAGAATGCCAGGATTAAAGATGGAAGTAATAGGCCTCCAAGGCCATCTCTCAAGATCTTATCTGTAGTTCAGGAAGTTGACCCAGATGGAGACAGTAGTGCAAGTCCACTAAGCAGTGGTGGTGTCCAGACCAGCACCCAGGTCTTCAGGGTGCCATCCAGACCAGCACCCAGACTCTTCTTCTCAACCCTCTTTCCCATTCTCTCTGGTTTATCCCCGCTTCTCCCTTGACAAATCCTAACGTTGAGATAACCCAGAAATGACTCAAAAAGGGGGAATGACAGGTATGAACGGATTTCATGACTTTACATCTACTGTGTTATGAACTAAAGGGCATTTTTCATTTTCAACATGGTGGCTGGCAAAGAATGAAATAAGTCTGTTAACCACACGCTTCTTCTTGCCTACTTTCTTGTTTTGTGTCCCCTTGAACTCTATCTGCCAGCCATGCCGATCATCATTATTCCAGGACCTCACCAGATCCTGTTCTATCCCTGTGCCCTGGAGCATGTTGCTTCCTTCTGCCTCTCCTTCAACACTAAGCCCCCATCACCGAGGTAATCACTGTGTATTCTTCCTTCTAGATCCTACTTAAATGTTATATTCCTTGTATAATCTTTCCCGATGCTTTCAGGCTGAGTTGGTGTTTCCCGTGGCACCTGTTTATGCCATTCCTAGAGCACTCAGCACAGAACTGTAATTTCTATTTGTACTTTGCTGGTTCACATGCTTCGTAGGCTCCTTCCCATCACTTAGCTCTTCAGAAAGGGCAATGGTACCTACAATGTCGTCACCCTTCTTCTTCCCTGAGTTGTTCAGACTGGGAGTTCAGACAAAGGTACCAACCCACCAGCACTCCAGCCACCATGACGCAGCCGCTACAGAGGATTCTGCCCTTTGGGAATGGCCCTATGAGGAAGGGGGCGGTGGGGATTGGTCACATTCACTCCATTGAGAATTTGCTCTCTGAGAAAAAAAGGGATGTCCTAGTCAGTGGCGGGAATGGAGCTGCACTCATGCTGTAGTGTCAGGGCTGGTGGCCGTGCCTGGCCATGTATCAGGACAAGCACAGCAAAAGGAGACCCTCAGGAGGGAGAGGAAGGGGCTGGGTCTGATGGGGAGAAGGAAGCGAGGATTGGGGACACTATGAACTTGAGGAATGGAGAGAGTGTACTTGGCTCCTAAGGGCTTTCAGCACCCTATTACCAGCTGTGGTTCTGCCTTGGCTTCCATGAGCCCCCCACCAGCCCTTTGCAGCACTGTCCCCTCCACTTCTCAGGCTAGGTTAATCGGTTTCTGTTTTTTGCAACCAAAAGAGTCTTGGTTTAAAAAGTGTTACCTCCCTCTCTGGACTGTGAGTTGCTTGCAGTCTTCCTTGTATCACCAGAGTGTAGATCAGTGCATAGATGAATTCAAAATCCACTTGTGGCATGGGTGGTGAGTAAACGCATGAACGAATGTGCCTCTTGGCAGGGCCCCGTTTGCCGTGCCGGACTCCTGCCCTACCGTGCCTTTCTGATACAAAAAGCTCTTTCCTTTAAATACCACTACTCTGCTGCCTCTGTCCCCCAGCGTCTGAACGTCCAGCTTTTGACAGGTGGCATTTCTCTCAAGTATTTTTTGCTTTAAAAATATTGGGTCTGGCACATTGGCATCTGAGGGGACAACAGATGCCAACAGGAGATACAAATAGGAGAAGACACTGTCACTTCAACAACATCTGCTCCAGAAGAAACCCCAGGTGGCCCCCTGGACCTTTTCCTGAAGAAACATGGGAGAAGCAAGCTGTATTTAGAGAGATATAAGTATAGCTTTTATTTTTTTTTAAACCAACCCAACATTTCCACTGGCAACTGTCAACATAGCTTATGACATGAGCACGGTTTCTTTTTTAGTTATTTTTTTCTTAAAAAATGTGTTTAAAATTAAACAGGTGTTTTTTAATTTCTTTTTTTCCCTTAAAAAATGTATTTATGTCAATGCAGAAAGCCTAAAGATCTGTGGGCAGTTTTGTGATGATTTTGTGTGTGCGCGCGCGCACGTGTGCACGTGCACTTGCATGTGTGTTTTAAAGCCAGGTCCTTTCCAAATTTGTTGGGAAAAGGTCTGTAGGCCACAGCAATATTTTTTTCTATAAACCCAGTCTCCATAGGATGATAGCAACTAAGGATCCTCTTTACTGGGGCAAGAAACAGCCCGCAGCCTGGAAAAAGAGCGTCATGAGTCTTAAAAACAAGCAGGAATGTGGGAGAGAGGAGAAATTCCAGGTCTTCTCTTGTGAAAATGCTCTCAGACGTGACCAGAGGGTCCAGGAGAGGTGGAAGGAGCCCCTTGTTTTCTGATCAACCTCTAGGTGTTTGCATTACCCCGAGAAATACAGTCAGACCTCTTAGGGTGGCGTGTTAGCGAGCGAGTGGGGTGGTGAAACTGACATTTCTCCGAAGAACTGACATTTTAAATACAATCTTTCCTCTTAAAGATCTCACTAGGTGGACAGCTCTTCTCTGCCTCAGATGCGAAGCCAAAGATACTCGAGAAGGCATCTATTCCCTTTTGTTTCCCCAGCTGCCTTCTGTCATCACAAACCATTCCTATTTTTGTCCCATATCTCCTGCTTGGCGGGTCTTCCTGCAGAAGGATAAACATATAGACACGGACCACAGCAAGGCTGAAGGAATCCAATGGAAAGGGCAGGCAAGGGAACCATGACCTTGGGTTTTATGGATCTGGACATTAGCATATAGGGCTCCTCCGCACCGCCCCCCCCTCCCGCCCACCCGCCGCCCCAGGCCCAGCCCCTGTTCTTCAGTGGCCAGCATGGTGTGCAAATATAATTCCACCCAAATACCATCACTCTCCTGCTCAGAAGAAAAGGAGCCAGGAGGGCAGGACCCTGATGGAGCCGAGAGAAAGCTGTCACCCAGGAAGTGGGGGAGAGCGTGCAGCTGAGAATCCTTGCCTCTACCTGTCGGCTCAGACCGTGAGCTCCTTCACAGCACCTTTGTTACTAACTTCAGAAAGAAAAGACACAATGAAAAAAACAATGAGCAACACCTGACGGGAAAACGAAAGCATTGCAATAATGACGAAGATGAAATGGAAAGGGAGCCTCAAAGCGGCCACACGGAGAGGCCTCATTTCCACCCTGGCCAGCCGAGTGAGAGAGCAGGGAGGAGCGAGGGAGGAGCGGGACTGGACAGACAGGGGCCGCCCTGTCCCTGGGGAAGGAGAAGCAAAGGAATAACCAGAAGGCGGTGAGAGGCTCTGACCTTTGCTAGGGGTCGGGGACACGGGTGGGAAGATGGGGAGGAGATGGATTTGTTGCTGCTGTTGGTTGGTATTGAATTAAATATTTTGTAAAGTGGCTGTTTCCTCCACTCTGGTCGGTGGATTGAGACTCTGCCCTTTCAGTCCGTGGCCGAGGCCTGGGTCGGTTGAGGTCCCTGGGGCTGGGGTCCTGCCTCCACAGGGCTGCTCACCCGGAGAGGGGGCAACGTGCCCTTCACGCAGGAGGAGTCCGAGGCCTGCACTGCGGGGCCCCACGCTGTGGTTCAGAACCCCCTGATGTAGCAGTAGGCCTCCAGCGTGGCAAAGAGTATGTAGAGGAGCCACAGGCTCACAAAGAGCCATGTCGTGGCCAGCTTGCAGCCACGGGGGCCGCCCAGCTCCCCACCCAAGTGTGGCCGCCGGCGGTACAGGAGCACACTGATGCACACGAATGCGAAGATGGTGAAGAGGGTGACGGAGAAGGCCAGTGTGCCGGCCGACACGTAGAAATCCTGTCCCTGCAAGGCCCAGTAGATGGCGGCCACGGACCAGGCCAGGCCGATGCCCAGGAAGACGTTGATGGCGTTGCTTCCCGTGACGTTGCCGATGGAGGCATCTGAGTACATATCCTGGATGGCAGCGGCTTTGCTGGCAAACATATCTGGAAAAGGACAGAGATCGCGGGAGCTGGAAGGAGCCTGAGACCTGGAGGGCCCACCTTTGTGTCCAAAAGGCTGAGCTCAGGAAGGACAGGCAAGGCATCTGTTGCGAACAGGCTGTGTGGCCTTGGACAAGTTGCCTCACTTCTCTGGGCCTCAGGTTCCTCATCTGCTGGAGTCTGAAATGTCCCTAAGGGCCTACTCGTACTGATATTTACTGAGTGGGCCTGCTGTGCCCTTTGGATTAAGCTTTTAGTTAAGGGGAGTTTGCTATCCCACCCTCTCTCCCCAGGGAACCTTGGCATCCAGGGAAACTGCGTAGGGTAGATGCCTGATTGTAACCATCACATGGGGCGTTCTCACGTAACACAGTCATGGCGCAATGCCCTGGACCCAGCATTGTGTTAAGTCCTGGATTTACAGGGACGGAGGACACGCCAGGTATGGACTCAAAGAAGACAGGGCTCTGCCTTTGTAGTTAGTATGTGAGGCACAGAGCACCACACGCTGTTTGACGTTAGATGTTGGCATGGACTGTAGGCATTGGAAGCACTGTCGGGGACATCTAGCCGCCCTTTTACTTCACAGGTAGGGAAAATAAAGCTCAAGGAATCCACCCAAGGTCACGTGGGAAATTAACAAGATATTTGGCCCTAAAAGCCACATGGAAGGGTCCTCTGTATATCGTCATCTTACATCCAGAGAGTTTCCGGCAAGACCATGAAATTAGCGTAGTGAACCATCACATAACATTTTCCAAGCCCCTAATGCTGCCAGCTGTTAGCAACTTGGACCAACTGCAAGGACTTGGAAGTGCCCCAAGCTGTCTCCTTGCCCATGTGTCCTGGCTTGCCTCCCTGTTGCCCATTTTCTCAGATCTCCTAGAGAGGACCTCTTGCCTTTTCTTACCTATGACCTTGCTGTTTCACCTCTGATCCTCTGCACTTTCTTCCCACATGTGTTCCTTTCCCCCTGTGATAGTTCTTCTCCTTCCCATCCCTGGAGGCCCGGAGAACAGGGATCACAGGGCATCTCCTCCACAAAGCCTTCCATAGATCATCTGTCTAATTACCACCCGACACATTTCCATGAGAGCCACATCTCTTGCATCACTAACGTACAAATAATCCCTCTGCTCTGTGCTGGGGCTTGGGGAAGAGGTTTTCCTGGAGTGTGATGTCAATTCAGTTGCCCTCCAGAAGGATGTGTTGTCTCAGTCCAGGAAAGGATTCCCTGGGTCCAGCCAGCAGCGTCCTGTCTAATGGGATTCAGCTGAACCTGCTTGTCAGAGGATGTTCTCTTCCTTGCTGTGGCAGTGGGGAGGCTCCCCGACAGGAGTTCAGGTTCGGATGCCCTGGACACCCAGCTGAGCTAAGTAAGGAGCCTAGGCTAACATGGCCCTCTGCCTACTAATGGCTCCTTGTCATTCCAGCCCAGCTTCCAGAAGGCTGTCTTGGAAGCCACCCCGGACCCACCCCAGCCCAGGTCCCCCTGCTTTATGCTTGTACAGCAACATACTCTACTTTCCCTTCATTGAACTTATCCAGATGGTATCAGCTGCAAGTAGTTGAGTGTGGTTTCCTGTCACTAGCTGATGGACTCCACTCAGACAGGGGAGCACGTCTGCCCTGCCTCCCATGATTGCCTCAACAACTAGCACAAAGCTGCGTCGGGCTTAGTAAATATTTGTCTAATGAATGAATAAATTCATGCCTGTTCCTGTTCGTCTTTGGGTGTTTATACGAGAAAAAAAGACTATGTAATTCATCCTATGGAAGGACAAAAGCTCGCTAAAGCTGCCTCTCCTGTCCCGCCAGGAGACAGTGTGTACCTCACAGGTGTCCCTCTAAGGGAGGAGGCCAAGAATGCTTGGAAGCATTTTGAATGTGGCACTTTCAAGTTCAAGGGGGCCAATCTTCCAACTCAGAGACCACCAGAGGGAAATGGAAGGAGAACAGAATCTATATTTTTTGAATGACGTTGTTTGTGGCCCTCATATAACATGGAAGTTAAGAGAGTGGGCCGCTTCCATGGACAGCTGACTTAACTCTGTGGGCCTCAGTTTTCCCATCTGCCATGTGGGGATGATCATTATCTCCATTAAACAGGGTTTTGGTGAGCATCACAGGATAAAACACGTCAACTGCTTAACATACACAGTGCATGGCACATTACAAGTACTCAAAAAATGTTAGCCCTTGTTAGGAATGTTATCGGTAATCCCTTTGACTTTTGTGCACCTTTGGGGGCAGAGGCTCTGTTAAGCTCAGATGTGAGATAGTAAGGAAGCTAATGAGGCAATGTAGGGTCACTTGACCCTGGTGATATCCTCTTTGCAAACCCGAGCACCCCTCACTCTTACCTGGCACAGAGGTGCCAAATGCCACAAACACAACAGCCGTGACCGAGTCCTTGAGGCCAATGGTGCAGCCGAAGTGCGAGGCCAGGTCCCCGATTATGGCTGTGAGCATGCCAATGATGAGAATGGACACAACAAAGCAGGCCCAGCCATGGCAGTACTCTGTAGGGGGAACGCAGGCAAATAGCACCTTCCAGAAGACCGTCAGAAAGTGCATGACGTAGTCAAAGCAGGATGGCAGCCTCTCCTCTCCTGACTCATCCTCATCCTCGTCCCCTGCTGGACGCAAGAGAAAACAGGCCCAGGAGAAGGCAGTGAGGTCAGATCCTCCATGAGAAAGTCAAGTCAACCCACATGACAAGCATTATTGGCTGGCAGGAGACCTCAGCTCTCTCCTGGGCAGTGGCATGGGCCAGGGCACAGGCACCAGAAAACAGTTGGGAAATGGGAACCGAGCTGGGCTGCGCACTGGTCAATGTGAATGCAGAGCATCCAGGGAGGTTGGGGGAGAGAGGACAGGGGAATAGGGAGAGAAGGGGGAGGGAGAGAGAGAGAGAGAGAGAGAGAGAGATCAGGGGAAGAACACAGGAGAGCCAAGGCAATGAAACAGAGAGGAGGGTGGAGCCGGCTGCACTGGGCTGCCTGCATGAAGAAAAGCGAAATCAGCTGTGTGTCCACTCGTCACTGGACACCGACGGGGTGCCTCTCTAATCTTCCTGACATGCTTGCTGCAGTGACCCCGTGGTTCTGTTTGTTATCCGTCCCCAGAGGGGTGGTTGTCATTCCAGATCATGCGGGCATACCAGAGAGCCGGCGCCATCCTCCAAATATCTCATGGGACAGGGCAGGGATGGGCCCCATTGTCCTTGCCAGGAAATGTGGGCAGAGTTGCCCACTCAGCTGTCTGGGAGAAGAGGATGTGCTGAGGCACGCTGGCCCCTTGTCCAGGGCAACCTCTGTATGGTTTTGACACCATCGGTGGAAGGTGGATTGTGAAAGAGCAGGGGTTAGGACTCCTGAGTTCCAGTCACAGCTTTGCCAGGAAGAGGATCCGTAAGCTGGGGGTAAATCACCTCTTGTTTCTGAACCTCAGTTCCCTCCTTCGAGAAAGAAGGGGGTTAGAAGATGTGGCTTATATTCTGTTTTTTGTCTCTTTAGGGGCAAAGCAAGGTCATCCATCAGAGGGGAAACTGGGAGTATCTGAAGCGGGCGACAAGAAAAGTGGGGCAGCCACGCCCACAGCCACCCTCTCTTCCTGACTGTACTTCTGCTCTGGCTCCGGGGCTTCAGGGATATGACCCTGTGGGTTGCTATGACAACAAAGCCTCATGAAAGCAGACAAGGCTGGTGGTGCTGGGCAGGAGGCCTCGGTGATGCCAAGAGGCACTCTCGGTGGTGGTGGTGAGATGTTGCCTGGCACCCTGGCTGTGCTATGGGCCACCACTGAGGGAATCTGTCAGTAAACGCCAAAGGACAGGTCTGGAATCATCCAGGGTGGTGGTTTGTCAGAAGTCAATGCATAGATTTTACAAACTCTGGACCCCCACATGTCTGATCAGAATAGCCCCCTATTTTACAGAAAAGGAAGACCAAAGTAATGAGAGGAAGGATGATGGAAACCAGAATTTAATGAGTTCGTATTGGTACCAGACTCTACCATTCTATTTACTTTGCTGAGAAAGGTTGAAATGGTCTTTTTTTTTGAATGAGGGAATTGTGGTTCAGGGAGGAGAACTTGTCCCAGGTCACACAGTGGAGCCAGGATCTGAAACCAGAAACAGCCACGCTCTTTTAGCTACCCCATGATTCTTTCCAAAGTGACCCAGTGGAACAGGTGAACATTGAGCACTAGAGCCGGGGCACAGAAACCTTCCCAGAAATTGGTAGCTGCTGATGGGGCCGTGTTCTCTTTTCTCTGGCGTTGCCTGCTTCTCCCAGTGAGGCCAGTGCCCATCTTGAGACCCTCTTACCTGCACTGACAGTGATGGCCTCCATGAACTGGTCCCTCCAGGAATGGGTCCCCACAACCATGGCCAGGTTTGTCTTCTTGATCAGTTTGTCCACCGTACTCTGTCAGGGAGAGAAAAACTTGGAATCATGAGGTTAGAACGCTCAGAACTGTTGAAGAGTCTGGTGCTTCAAGGGAATGGAAGATGTCTTGTATCCAGGCATATCCACATGAGTTCTCAAAGTAATGGCCTTGGATCTTCTGGGTCAGTCTTCCTATTTCTCTTTTCTTTGGTTGTGATGACGGATATTGGATACTTAGAGCAACACAGCAGAGCATAATGGCAATGGTGTCAATAAACTTTGCCCCAGAGTAGAAAATTTTGGAATCTTTGCTTTTAAAATACAGCTAACAATAATGATAATACATCCAAGGGCTTTATAGCCCATTTACTCCATATGTTATGTTTTCTCCCAATATTCCTGGGATCTAAATGGCCAGTACTATTCGTTCCATGTTACAAATGGGGAGACTGGCCCTGGGTGGTTAAGTGATTTGTTCAGTTTCAACTTCACACGTTCAGTGGTGAAATTGGAACAGAACTTTTACCTCCCACCGCATTACCCTATTATTCAATTAGATCTCACTTATAGCCTGACCTTGAACTCAAAGGACTCTTCAATGATGACCTCTAGTTTGGGATGTTCGCCCAGTATTGGCTTTCCCATTTCTGCTATCCTCTTGGCCTCCTCCTCCTCCACAGTCAGCTTCCTGTCTGTCACCTCTGCAACGAAACAAAAGCAGACTAGCTTTATCACATTCGCCACTCCCTGGGAGTCTAAAGCTCAGAGTATTAGGCATGGGCAATGGGCACAAAGCAAACTGCTCTTGAGAATAGGACTTTGTGTACTTTTTACTGACTCTATACGATGCTGAATGTTTTAGGACCATTAGACCAGGTCCCTTGCATTCCTAGGATAAACATTTTTATTTTATACCTGGGTAAGCAACCGGACTCAAAGACCTTCCAAGAAACAGCACCTACTAAAGTCTCCATATCATCAGGTGAGATATTGGAGAGTTGGGAAGAAAAGGCTTTAACAGTTTTGAATTGTTGGGGCTAACTGTTTAACTACTTAATGTAAAATTCTTGGGTGTCAGAACCACACATTAATCTAAAGGGTATGTCTACTGGTTCCCATTAACATCTGTTTCCAACACCATTGGGGCCATGCCCTCTATAGAGGAGAAAGAAGCAATATCTCACTCCATACAAGTGAATGTTATCCTCACAATGAGAAACTTCAAGATTTCCTGAAAGATTTCATGATTCTCCAATGAAAGATCCTCAGGATTTCTGTAGGAACCAGGACATTTCTTCTGGAATAGAAATACTCATTCAATCAAAATCAAAAGGAAGCTCTTCCTTTACTTTCTTTTGAGGCATTCCCTGTGTCCCTCAGCATCTTGACACGTTTACCAGTGGTCCCTTCTCATGTTGAATGGTGGGGAAGTTTTTCCACTTCAGCTGGTGAGTCCATTTTAAGACCACTTCACCATGAAGACATGTTTTCTGGATTAGAGTGAAATAGAGATGGAATCTTTTTATTCCCCTTTGATTAGAAAATTGCTCTTGGCAGCCTGTTTCTTTCAGAGATCATTTAAACATCTTTCCTTCCAAGGCCACATTCTTTCATGCAATTAATTCTTTCATTGAGTTCCTTAATTGCTTTCATTTCACACAGTGAAATCTCCTACAGGAATCCTTTAGTCCTTGGATAATCTCAAGGGCAAAGTGGGTCAGAGGCCAAGGAGTTCTTCTTTTCTCTCTAACTTGGGAATCGGTGAAGTGTAGGGTGAGACTCGAGTTCTTGAAGGTGCAAGGAAAGGAATTCACTGGAAAGATGATAAGCTAAGAGTATAAGTTACCAGAGAGGCTGCTTTACATGAGGATTTTCTTAGTTGTCGTGAATGAAGATGGTGAAGTATGCGGAGGGTTCCTGAGCGGGCTGTTTTACTCTGTGCTTCTGGCACCAAAGAAGGCAATCCCAAAAATGTTCGGGAGCTGTCCGTGGTGCTGTCCTCTAGCTAGTGTTGGTGACGGCTTTCGGAAGCAATTATTTTTCAAGGATCAATGTCCTCTCTATTTCTAAGTAAGGAAACACCCTCTAGGAGCCCAATTTTATACAATTCATTGATTCTGAGTCTTTAATTAGTTAATTATGAAGGTAAATATGGGTACATCCAGGGTTCTGGCTATGAAGTCAGTGATCCTAGAAGCCAGACTGCAAGCCACTCTGAGACAAAGCCTTTAGAAAAAGACTTATAGATTCTGTAAAAGCATGGGTACTTTTTTCCCCTCTACTTTTGATTTTGGCACCATATCACAATGGCTATCCTAGCAGTGACAGTATTATTCTATTCCTCCCTCCCCGATTCCCCCATGTCATACTTTACATGTGCCACAAGAACTTTATACCAATATAATGAGCTCTCCAGTGACATATAAATGTACCTGTCTAACCCCTTGTCTACCTATCAGTCTGGCACTATATCCATCTGGCAGGATATTGATCTACCTACTGACCTGTCCACCCCTGTGGTGACAGTCAGTTTTTCCATCTAGCTTTTTGCAAAAGCCTCTTTGACAAATACCGATCCTCTATCTATCTTTGGATCTCCCACAGCCCCACAGAGGTACTCCATATACATGGGTTAAGTGCTTGATTCACATGCCTTTAAATCAACTCTGCTTTAGTGTCTTGGTTTGATAGTGATCCCTGCCTTTTTCTATTTTTATGATGATCATTCCTTCACATTCAAATTAATTTCTTGAGAGAGTGATAAGCCTCCAATCTAAAAGACCATATGGTTCTGATAACTTGTTTATGTAATTACTCAGAATTTGAAGTGAAGAGAATAAATGATAAGTGATTTTGATATTTGGGCTGACTGAACAAACTCTCAGATCTCAGAAAAGGGGGGAGGGGAAGACAGAGAGAGAGAGAATATGAATAGGATGAAAGATTGGACAAATATTGGAAGAACAAAGAGCTTGCCAGGCCAGACAAGAATAGATGCTGTGAATGCTCTATAGGCATCCTCAGGAAGAAATTGGGCGATGCAGCTAATGCTCTCACTCCCAGGTCCCTGAGCTCGGCGGGGTGGCTCAGAACTAACATATTTACTCTCCATCTTTCACCGCCAGGCATTGTTAATCATGTTCGCCTGTCCACCCGGGAAAATTCAAAGAAGAAGTTGAGATTTACCGTGAATTTCAAGTCTAACCATGGGCTCCGAAATTAAAAGTTTACAAATTGAAAGACACAGAGAATGACACCTTCTTTTCCTATTTCGGTTTCTACTGGTATTTTTGCAAATATGTTAAAAGTACAAAAAAGTCTAAATTAAATCACAAACTTTGTTGTGTGCATATGTGTGTGGTTGGTGGTGGGGGTGGGTAGAAGCAAGAGTTGTAACAAAGAAGCCCAAACACCTTCTCAGGCAAGAAGGTAAGTGAAGTGGAGAAGTAACTCCCAATGCCATGGCATTAATACCCTGGGGGAACAGTGGAAAATATGGGATCAGAGGTAGTTCTTACCCTGCTGGTCTAGAAAGGAAGCAAGTGGCCAAGGAAGCTAAAGTCATTTGTTTCCAGAAAGTAAAAATGTAGGGGGATCCCTATTTATATTGTTGTTATTATTGCTGTATAAGGCTGCCAAGAAGGTACATGTCCTTACTATATACCTGCCCCTTCTCAAAACCAAGCTGTGGCCTATATGTAATTCTGAACACTAGTGAATTCTGTAAGTTGTTTTGCTTCTCAAATGCTGTTAAAATTTTTTCTATGTTCAAAGAACTGATGAAATTGAAAATGTTATTTTAATTTACATTGAGACTTCTGGTATGGCTCACTCTGCCTATACGGAGAGTTACAGTAGTGCCGATATGCTGGAAATGCTTGTCTATCTGCTCACAAAGTTGGATGTTGTTTATGGTTTGATTCCACCGATGCAAGCATACTCTCAAAGAAGGTGTACATCTTACAGCAGCACCTAGATTCTGCATGTGAATATGTCCACAGTAAACTCTCCAAAATTTCTATTTTCAGCCAGATAACTTGTCCCCACCACCCATCACATCCTAATTCTACTTCTTGTTCATGGCACATGTGACTTCAAGGGTCAATGACAAATGAACCAAAGTTCTAGCAATTTAGGTCTCAGCTATAATGAGATGGAAGATCTCCAAGATCAGAAAATTTCCAGATTCTTTAAAAGTTGCATTTCATGTTCTCACGGCAGCTCGATTCTTTTTCCTTGGTTCCCTCAAGATCAAAGTATTTTCTTTCGAATCCGATCATGACCCTATCCTCTCTTGCCCCACAACATGAGAGGACAGATGAATTAAGACTCAGGAGAAGTCTCTGGTAAGTTTCAGCTCTCTTCCTGGTCCTAGAGAGAAACAGCTATGCCTTTACCCACATCCGCTGACAAAAGGGGTGCTCAGTGAATTGCCTACTTCCTCACAATTACTTCAAGTGGGGAAAATAAACCTCTCCGTCCTTAGGAGAATTTGTCAGGTTAGCTCGAGCCCGCAGTTCCTATTAAATAAACCAAAGGACATTGGTCTTAAACTAAATAATGGCACTGGCAAGAAGTATAAAAGAGGGGCAAGACACCTCTTACCTGGAGACAACAGGAGCGCTGTTTGCAAATGGATACCAGACACGGGGAAGAAAGAAAAGGAAAGAGCATTAAGGTCCCATCTTGAAAGTGTCCCCAGGCTCTGTGGTTGCAGCAGCATAAGGAAAGCTTAGTGGGTGAGAGCTCTGCAGCCACATGCAAAAGGCAGATTTGGAGCATGCGCAGTAGCAGCAGCAGCAGCAAGCGCTATGAACCACTGGAGAGATGGCTGAGCACCAGAGCCCTGCAGCCTGACTTTCCCCCACACCTTCCCTGTAACTCTCGGGGGACTAGGGAAAAAGGAATGAGGATGGGAGAACCATGTGAGTGGAGCAAAGACAGACTTGGTCATTTGTGATCTTCTAAGGAATCAGGTTATCATATCCATTCTGTAAAGGAATGAGAATCCAGTTACCATGAAAACCATAGAAGGTCACAACCCTGCCAGAGTAGCTGGCTTGTCAGCAGAGAACATGACCCTGGGGCTTGAAGAGGAGTTCAGGGTAGTGGGCAGTGGCATACAGTAGTGGAACTGTGCTCAGTCCTATAGCCTTATCATCAGATCATGCTCAGCTTCTCAGGGCCTGTAACATTTCCATGGCCACAAATAGCTTCCTAGCTACCACATTGGCCAGAACTTTGAGTTCCCCTCAAAGAACGACCTAGTGAAAAGCTAAGTTCTGCAGAATGTTCTTTTGAATGGCTTATCTTTTTACAGATACAGCCTGGAGGTTAGGGCCATGGACTCCTAGGCGAGGACCATTTTGTGTCACCTGTGCCCAGCAAAGTCACTGCAACCCAGAGGTGTTCAATAAAACTTTGTTTCTTGCCACATATTTTGGCAACTGTAATAGATCAATTGGTCCTGCATCTCTGGACACTGGTCTTTTTGTTCCAGAAAGGCTAACCCAGAGTCATACTGAAAGCTCTTTGTAGGTGGAAGATGCCAAATAACAAGGCTTCTACATGGACTGGGCAGTGGGGTTAGACGTACCTAACAAAGGGCATCCCTAGCCCCTGGGTTTGTGCTTTTGCAAAAAAAAATTCTTGTGACCCACCACCTGTTCATCTCATTGGTGTTTTAGCACAGCCCCACACCTCCTGGCTCTTGTCAAATAAAAGTCTGGGAACATCCTACCACATACTCCTGGTATGGCCGGTGACTGATGGTGCCGAGGAAGGAGTGGGGGTGGTGTCTGTGAATTGTTTTTTCTAAAAATCTCTAGGAATGCAACCCAGGTTTGTGATCCATCATCCCACGGCCACAACCACTGAAGACACGTGTGGATTAAGAATCTTTACGGTACGTAAGCAGGGCAAACAGCAGTTGACTTTCTGCTTTCTCCCATATGGAATTCCAAGGGGGTAATTGATGAATGATTCTCCTTGCTATATTCAGATAGATAGATAGATAGATAGATAGATAGATAGATAGATAGATAGATAGCAAGAAAGCTTGTTCATTCTGCTTCTTCTACAGACCTGCTTGGAAGAGCCTCTCTTGACTCCCAAGTTCCAGTAGAAACCAGAACACATTAGTGTACCCGGGTAGGCAAGACAAGGGGTAGCTCTTCTCAAAAGGTCCCCGCTGCCCCGTTTTCCACTCAGATGTCCCTCCCAACACCACCTCATCTCTATCACAGTGAGAGGGCTTGCAGTCAGCTGGGGTTGACCCACTCTCTGGTCATTGTCTACATGAGTTTGAGACTTTCCACTTAGCAGTTATAGATGGGTCAGCGAGATCCAGATAGGCCAATTCTGAGTGACATAATACCTCCGGGATGTTTTTCCTGCTGCTGCTGCTGCTGAGAGAGTCTGCCGCTGAACTTTCCCTTGTATTGATCCCCAGGGTCAGGTGAACATCATTTATCCCTGCTCAGACACCCCAGGGACATACAAGAAAGAGCATAGCTCTATGAGTAATTGGAAGCATCTGGGCAACTTGTCAGGGTGAGGCCACCGGTGTGGTAAGAGGGGTCATGAACGGGCCCTATGACTGGGGGAGAATACTTTCCTTTCCACATGAGGCCTCCAGTGTCCAGGCCCAACAGCCTTGACCACGCTGCACAGTGTTGCTCTCAGAGGTCTACTTCTGGACTCGGGTGCTTCCTCTATGCCAGGGCAACCATGTTTCCTATTCATCCTCCCTTTTCCCCTCCTCTGGCTCATCTAGAGCATTTAATCTTCCCTCTAAAGTCTGTTTTGTTTTCCAAGAATAGAAACTGCTATTTCAAATACAGCCTTTTTTTTTTTTTTTTGTAATACAATTGTCATTTTGACCATGCAAAGTCTATGCTGTTCTGAATGGCTAAGACTCTCCCAGGCAGCAGTGATAATGAAAAGCAATTTCTACTGTACAGCTTCTCAATCTGAGAACAGCAGGGAATTCTGAAAATTGGGACAGGACTGGTTTTCATTCGATTCTGAGTCTAGACAATCAAGTTGTATGACCTTTTACCTTATGGTCTAATGCCGAAATACGGGAAAATCGGAAGAAACTGAGAATAGACGATAGACCAGGTCAGGAAATGCACATATTTCCTATTGGCATCTTCCATCTTAGCATCTTGGTCACTGGGAAGATCTGAAGGATACCTGCCTTCTCACTTACTCTGTCCCCAAGACTAAGCTCCACTTGGCCTTTGCTGACATCTCCTTGGACAAAGAGCCCAGTGCAGAAAAGGGGCGGGGGAGGCTCTCAAATGGAGAGCAGACAAAGGTATTTACATTTGGCTAAGTCTCTTGAAGAGCACAAGGTGTATCTTGGGTCACTTTCTGTCCTGCCGTTGATCAGGGTTTATTGGAGAGGCTGAAAAGAAAAGCCTCTTTAATGGTGGAATAAAGTCATGTATGGACTTGTAACGCATTCTTCTCGTCTGGAGCCACTGCCTTCTTTCCAGCTGCCCTGAATGATCCTTTGTGTCGCTTTCATTTGCACCTAAGTAGGAGAGACTATGGAAATGGATTAAGGTAGTTTACAACAGCCTTAGATGTCTGCTGCATCCAACCAATCTTGAAGATGCACAGGGAAGTGGGAACGAGGTAGGGCAGGTGTTGAGACGATTTCTGAAAATATTCTCAGTGGCAGTGACTGGAGGATTGGCAGGGACATACCTAAGCAACGGAACTAGGGATGTTTCCCCCCGCACTCTGGCAGTCAGGGCCATGGCGACATCTTATCAGGTGGCGAGGGGAGGATGAGTAATGGAAGATGGGGACGGCTTTTGTCTCCAGAGCACTAGGCATGTCCAGACCGGGGAGGACACAGAGCTGGTCAGATTTGCAGAGAGAGTCCCCAGAAGACAGTGAGAACTGATCAATCATACCTGTCGATAGCCTTTAGGAGTATAGTTGCTGAATCTCTTAGCTCTGTCCTTGAATGAAAGGAGTTTATGCTGCTCTCTGTCATGTGAACATGAAGTAGCTGCAGAATAACCTTTTTGAAAAACAAGCGGGTCTCACTGTTCCATCTTCCACGAGGCTCCCAGAAGCATCTCTCTCCTGAAGGGGAGTGTGAATGTCCTTCTCCTGGTATTTCCCAAGAGCACCCTTTTCCATTCCCACATATATTCCTCCAACACTTTTGAAGTAGTAGTTTCCAATCATTTTCTTCAAGGGGAGAAATCTTTCCTTACACCTTCCTTGGTCGCAACATAATCGGTCCCTGAGGAAGGGAACCCTAGCAGGTATTCCATGATGCATGTCTTGAGGAAGAGAGGAGCTGAGGCCACTTCTCTGGTGTGGGATGAGGGTTCTCGTGGGCTCTAGATGACATGCCTATTTGCGGATGCCAAGCAAAGGCAGGCTCCTGGGAACCGTCTTGCTTCTCAGGGATCAACACCAAAGACACCATTTAGAGGTCCTTCTCCTATTAGAAAACCCCTAAGTCAATACTCTGGGCCTGCCCGATGTCAGCCCTTTTCCGAGGCCCTCTGGCTGGGGAGATTCCCATACCTGGAATTACTTCCTTCCTTTTGCAGACTCTCGATTTTCTGCTTTAGGGATTGCATTGTCCTAAAGTAGTCTGAATAAAGTTCCCTACCTTGGGCTAGGAATAGAGGCAGAACGAGACGGGGTGGATGTCAAGGGAAGGAAGACTGGTTCAGGACTCCAGACTGTAGGATTGCCTCAGAAACCAGCTCTCTCTCAGAGAGGTTCCAGAAGTGTCAGAGGGCTCTGACAATTGGTATACCTTTTCATACCATGGTCTCCCCAACTGTGAAATAGTCAGATAAAACACTTACCTCCACGAAGGGCAGAGGGGCCTATGACCACTCTGCAAGGGAATAACCTTGCCAAGCACTCAAGGCAAGTGGGGGAATGCAGCAGAAATCTGTCAAAGCATCATTACAACATGGGCCCCAGCCCCCAGCCCAGGCCCTTCCCCATTCAATCCAGGCTCGAGGGTAAGGGGTGGGAGGGAAGAAGGCAGGGAAGGGACACAGACATGCATGGCATCACATTCCTTTCTTTTTCTTCTCCTCCCCACCCACCAAGGAGTTTCCACATTTACAGGTTACATGTATGTGTGAGGGCTGTGGGGGAGGGGGCGGGGGGACAGTGGTGATCAGATCATTGGAGTACAAGGCGGAAGGAGGTAACTCAGTAGGGTAATGAGGAGTTCAGGCTGCAGCGCTGTCCAGAGGTGGGAAAGGAGGACTTGGTCATCAGCTAAGGCTAAGAAGGCAGAGATGACACCGAAACAGGGTGAGAGCGAGAATACAGGAGGGAAAAGAATAAAAAAGTCTGCTGGTCCAAAAAGAGGAAAAAGGAAAAGGGAAGAAAATGGGGGGAGAAAAATAGAGTTGATTTTTGTTGCTGTTGCTTTTCAGTTCAAATTTTTTCTCTTTCTCTTGGTTGCTGTCGTTTTATTTTGTTTTGGTTTTTAAAGAATCTCACACCTGATATTCCACGTTCCATCCATTTCGGTTCACCAAGGACAATGAAGAAATTCTCTTGCCTTTCGTATTCCTCCTCATCTACTATTTTAACCCTTATGGTTTTCCTGTGGGGACAACAAGAGAGAGAGCGTGTCGACTGGGTCGGTAGGTTGGTTTGTCACTTGGAGCACAGCCTTTAAAATCATTCCCCATCACTCCTGGTGCATGCAGCCCAGTCCCGCCATGGTGGCGCATGACGGGACTACGGTGGTTTGTATATTTCTCATATAAAAAAAATGGTCTCGGCCTTTCTTGTCTCCTCGGTCGTAGCTGTCCTTCTGGGTGTGAAGGAAAGGGGGCCAGGGGACAAGGAAAAGTGGGCAGAGGAAGGGTTTTGGGAGAACAGGAGGGAAAGGGGAAGGACAAAGCGGGTGGTGGTGGGGAGGAGTCATTTTAGATCCTGCGGGAGAGTTAGTAGGAAGTGAGTCAGGCAGCGCATTCCATTGGGTGTCACATGGTAACTGGCATTTCTCTGGGAAGCCGGTAAATGACTGGCCCGTTGGAAATGACCCAGGGCTCTTTTACAACAGGAAATGCATCAACAGTGCCTAGCTAGGTCTCGTTTTCCTTCCTTGTGTCTATACTCACTTCTTAGGTGAGCCTCATAAAGAAAAATTTAAAGTTAAAGTATTTATGAGGAAGGGAAACGAGAAAGAGAGAGAGAGAGAGAAAAAGGGAGGCAGAATTCTATTATCTCTGTCATTCTTTATCTCAGGGCCTCAGTGGTGGGAACTAAAATAAGTATGTATTAACCAGGATATGCTATAGGACTCCTTTAATATTTATGGCTGATGCACTCCTGGGAAAATATAAATAAATGATATAAGTCATCAAATTCGAAATCACCTTTGTACCTCTGTGATATAGGGTGATATGTCCCAAGTCTGGCTTCCTTAAATGCTGATTATCTGGGGCCTGGGGGAAAAGGCGATGGAGGTTGCGATTCATTTCTGGGCTATCTCAACAAAGCATAGCATCTTTTAAAAACAAATCATTCAGGGAAGCAAAGTTACCTTGAAAATCACTCCCCTCCAAAGCCTGGCATGACGCTGGCTCAGGCCTGCTGTCATTGGAGAGGTTGCTACGGGGGCCTGGGTCATACCCGTCTTGGTCCTTCATGGAACCACAGTGGGGTTGGCGGGTCCCTGTCGTGAGCTGTGATTATTATTTTCTTCTTGCTTTGGTTTTGGCCTGGGACCTAAATGCTCTCTAAAGGGCAAAGGGGTGCTAACAAACAATAACTTAAAATGTCTCATCAGGGCCTCTGACGTTCCCCTTCCATTCTGAAGACATGCTCAGCTCTGCCGTCTATAAAGTGGGAGACTGATCTGAGGTGGTTTGTTGGACAAAAGATTCGGGGTGTGTGTGTGTGTGTGTGTGTGTGTGTGTGTGTGTGTTTCACAAGTACATACTGGTCACCTTTTGTGGTGCTATACTGAGATACCTTTACATACCTTGCTGAGTAGACAAAAGACACAGTTAACGACTAACAAGAAGAATTTTCTAGAAACTTCTTTCTAGGCCCTAGATATGGGAACCTCGGGCTAAGACATATGAGCCTGACAGTTTTTCCCCTGCAGGGACTCTTGCCGTGGGCTGGAAACGGGGTGCTCTGTGACCGAGGTCATGACCTGGAGGGACACGATTGATGGCCCTGCCAGGGAAGGAACATTGTTCCAAACACTGGCAGCTCCCCTCCACATAGATGGTCTGTCCGGAAGAGGATGTTCTGACTTGCCCATTGGAACTCTGGGGTACGTGACATTTACATTAAAGTCAAAGGCTCCATCTACTCTAAGAAATCCTATGATCTTTTGAGAAAGCTTCCACTCAAGTCAGAATCCCCTCTCCCACTAGTCTAGCTCTTCTGCCACTATACCTGGATGTTCTTTGTGGGGAAAACAGAGTCCAGCAGGTAGGCCTGTGACCTAGACCTGGAGCTCAAACCTCTTCCTTCAGCTCAGTCGAGGTCAGAGAGAGAAACGCACTTTGACGGCAGGAATATGGCGAAAAACATGGCTCCTAAGGGCTGCTTTGGGGAATGGGACGAACCACAAATAGAACCCAAATCCAAATACATTGATTCTCAATGTCTGCCCATGGGAATCTGTGCTGAGCACCTGGGCCAGTTTCTCAAGGGCTGCCCTCCTGCTGGGGCTGTGCTTTATGGTCTTTTTCTTTGCTGTACATGAAGCCATGCAGGAGAAGCAGAGAGCCCCACATATAATACCCTGGGCTCTTGCTGACTCTCTCTCTCTCTCTCTCTCTCTCTCTCTCCTGCCCCACCCACTCTCTGTTTTCCCCCATATCCATTTTGCCATCCCACAAAAACTTCTATTGACTCTTGGACCTCCTTCTTATGGATACCATCTGACAGGCTGGCAGGTGTTAGGACAGAGCTAGAATCAGAGAGAGGAGAGGGAGAGGTGGAAAGAAAGGAAAAGAGAGAACAAGAAAGAAAAGAAAATGAAGGAACGTGAACCAGAGAGGTAGAAGAAAGGGAGAGAGAAGACCAACGGATCGGAGAAAGGAAGAACCAGAAGAGGCAGGAAGAGAAGAATGTTAACGTTAGTGTGGAGGACAGGGTACTACACCTTTCTGAAAACTCATATCCACCATGCGGGGGCCCATCATCTCAATGAAGTAATTCTTGTTTTTCTCATACGCCTCATCATCAATTACCTTGATGTGAATTGTTTTGCTGTGGATGGAAAAATAAGTATCGTAAGCGAGGAGCACAGTGGGGGGCATGCCAGCTGGGAGGAGGAGCAGGAAGAGAATGAAACAGTGAAAAATCCAGAAAGGTCAAAGTGTGTCCCCAACACCACGGGGGCACAGAGGAGAGGGGCTGCCCCAAACCCCCTTCCAGGCTCACTGGCTCCTCTTTAGGCTTCATGGGGCTTCATGGCATGGTCAACCTCGAAGACTGGAAAGTCAAAAGTTCTGGGTTCTAATCTGGGATATTCCATGTAACCCTAGACAAAGAATGTAACTGATACACAAATGGGTCCAACGCTGCTTACACCACCCCAGGGCAGTAGTGAGAGCAATGAGATAATATACGTATCATGGCTCAAGCATTTAGGTCCTCTGTAATGTTTGTTTCCTTATCCCTCTTGCTTTGAGGACAAGGGAGAATTTTTTTTTTTCAGTTTTTGACTTTTGAGCTAGCGTTAGTCTGAAAGGCTGGCGTTATAGAAAGGACAGGATGGGGGGGGGCACGTTGGCCCGGGGGAGTCTTGCCTGGAAACAAGACTCTTTCCTTTCTCTGTGACAGTGACTACCACGGGGAAGCCAGGAGGGCCATGTGGCTCAAGTCATGCATTCTGGTAATTCATAAATGGGTGCCGAAACTACATGGCTACCTGCAAAAGAGCCCGGCAGTCCCAGGATGCCCTGACTGGATCACACTCACTCTACGACGCTCCGAATCATGGCTGCCTTATAAATCCTGCAATGATCTTGTGACTAGCACAATTATATCGTTTTTATGTTAAAATGAGGTTTCGTTAATTTAAACACTGAAAAATATAAACCAATGTTAGTAGCCCTGATTTGCGCCTTTCTCTTTCCTTTTTTCTTTTCTTTCCTTTCCTTTTCTTTTCTCTCCCTCCCTTCCTTCCTTCCTCTCTCCCTTCCTCCCTCTTTCTTTCTTTTCTTCCTTCCTCCCTCCTTCTTTCCTTCCTTCCTTCCTATTACTAAAAGCTTAAACAAAGATGGACCTGGGGCTCTCCCAACCTTTGCTCAATAATGGGGACATTTCAGGACCAGACTCCACTTGAGGTTTCTCGCAGAGGGTGTGGAACATTGCTGGAGGGGACATTGCTGTGCATGTTGAGTCTCCCCTCAGCAGCAGGATGAAGAGATTCACACAGGAGCCCTGTCCAGCCACCCATGGGCATGCACTCTCTCAGACCCTGGGGGCCCAAGGGCCTGCCCTTTGTTGAGGAGGTTGAGGCCTTCAGCACCTGTCTTTATTTCTTTTTATATAAAGTAATATATAATTACTTATATATTTTTATAGAAACAAATACTTATAATTTTATAGAAACAAATGTAAGTCTGTCACTGCTGAAGTGAATTAACAGCAGTTACTAATACACCCTGGTGCCTGCCAGTCCACTGCTTCAAAATCAAAGACTCCAAACCCACACCCATCCCCACTGCATACAGTCCTGGCTAGCCACCACAGAAGGCATGAAGGTTCAAGCTCTGAGATGCCTCTTTGGCCTTTCTTCCTTGAGAGCAGTGGCACTGGTCTTGGAGACGGAGGACCTGGGATCAAATTGGGCCTCCACTTCTCACCAGCTGGGTGACCTTGGGCAAATTGCTAAAAGCTCTTCAAGTCTCATATGTAAAGTAAGGTACAAATATCTACTTCAGAGCGTTCTTAAATGAGATAATGCATGTGAAGTGCTTGGTGGGGTGCATGTTCCTTAGTAAGTGCTTAATAAATAGCAACTATTATTCCTAAAAGTACTATGACCCTAACTTGGTGTCTGGGAGTATTATATCTCCAGTCACTAAGGCAAAAAATAAGGGGAAATCAATACATAGAACTGTTATCCAAGACGTGGTACAGGCTGGAAAGGTCAAGGTCAGGTCAAGAATGGACTGGCTGATACAGGATGACCAACCCCAAATGGGTTCTTAGAGGGGCTTGTAACTTTAAGGGGTAGAGCATAGACAGTGACTCGGTTTTTCAAAATCTGGCCTGTGCCTCTGTCAGCAACAAGCTCTGGGCTGGACAGACCATATGTCATAAGACACTGTGGTTGTGATTTTTAGCGAACAGATAAATAAAATAAGCGATGCCATCGACAACTCCGTTGAAGACAGGGCGGTGAGGACAGACATCAGTGGTGGCATGAGGAAGTGAGGGTAGCTGGCTGGGGCACCAGCTGGAGGGCGTCGTAAGGGGAGGAGGCGGGGTGTGGGACTCCCTCACTGAGATCAGTCATGGGGAAGGCATCACATTTGTTTGGAGTTAAGCTGCTCCCTGGCCTAGAAGCTACAGAAATCCCTTCCAGCTTTTGAAAACCAAGTAGGTTCTCAGTTCTGCTCAACCCACAAATGAAGCCACAAGAACATTTAAACGGAGTGAGAGTTACCAGCCAGGTCTTGAGTTCTCTTGCCAGACCTGTTCTTCCTCATTTCAGTCAACAGTAACATCATCTATCCAAACCTGGGGCCACCCTTGATTCCTTCCTTTTCCTCATCCTTCCCTCCTGACCCTACCTCAACCCTAACACATCCACCAACATCTTTCCCTCTGCTACCAAGACCTAGAGTGAAACAACATTGCCTCTCTCTTGGACTTGGTAATAGCCTCCTAAGAGGTATTCCTATCTTTGCCACCGCCTTCAATTCCTTCCGCCATAACAACCCAGGGTTGTCTATTAAAAATGCAATCCGAGTCCCATCAGACCCCTATGATTGGAATAAATACAAAGTCCTTACCAAGGCCTATAGGATCTTAGATAATCAGCTGCTGGTGACGTAACTGATTCCATTCATAATGTTCTCCCTTTGCTCATGAGCCCCAGACACACTGGTCTTTCTTCCCATTTCTTTAATTTTTAAAAAAATTTTTTCAAAGTATATTTATATTTGGAGGGAAAAGGGGCAGAGAGAGACAGAGACAGACTCCAAAGCAGGCTCCAGGCTCTGAGCTGTCAGCACAGAGCCCGATGCGGGGCTCGAACTCACGAGCCATGAGATCATGACCTGAGCCAAAGTCAGATGCTTAACCAACTGAGCCACCCAGGTGCCCCTGTTTCTGTTCCTTAAACCAAGCCCCTCCCCACTTTGGGCATCATCCTTGCTTGTTCTCTGTGCCTGGGTCTGTCCTTACCTTCAGCCTTTGGGTCTCAACATAAGCATCGCTTCCTAGGAGAGGCCTTCCACGGCCACGTTACCTTCTTCAGTATCTTTCCTCCCCACGTCTCTACCTCCCCGCCACAGGTCACTTTCCATCGTGTTCCACCTGCTTGTTTCCTTCAGTTCACTAGTCACAGCCTCAAGTCAGCTGGTCTATTTATTACTTGTTCACAGTCTGTCTGTCCACACTGGAAGGTAGGCGCCATGATGACAGGGAGCCTGTCTCACTTCCTGCTCCAGTCCTGGCACCCGGCACGAAGGAGGCCCTCGTTCATGACTTGCTAAAGGACTAAAGGTGGATTTCGAAGATGCCTGAGAACACATCTGCCTCTTTTTTTTTTTTTAATTTTTTTTAATGTTTTATTTATTTCTAGGAGAGAGAGAGAGAGAGACAGCGTGAGCAGGGGAGGGTCAGAGAGAGAGGGAGTCACAGACTGAAACAGGCTCCAGGCTCTGAGCTGGCAGTCAGCACAGAGCCCGACGCGGGGCTCAAACCCACGAACCACGAGATCATGACCTAAGCGAAGTCGGACGCTTAGCCGACTAAGCCACCCAGGCGCCCCACACATCTGCCTCTTTGCAGCAAAAACTCATTAGGAGCAACAAAATGTTGAAGGCTATTCTGATAGAATGCCTAAGGGTTTCCAGAGGGACAGAGAGACCAGAGCCCAGTGTCATCCATCTCCACCCTCAGCTGACTAGACTGCTCCATTTGTTGGTCTGTTGGGAGAGGTCTCCAACAAGCCTGGACTGAGCGCAGGGGTGAGGCCGGGATTTTGGAACTGTACATAGGCAGGGCTTTGACCGGCCCTGCTTCTGCTCCCAGCCTTCTGCTGAGGAACGAGCCAAAGCACGTGGCATTTCCAGCTAAGACCGGGCCACACTGCTTGGGAAAGATATTCCCAGGAGATCTCCCACGAACAACAGAGGGATTAGAAAACCCATTTCTGGGCTGCCTGGCTGGCCTCTCAGAACATTCCTTTGCATTAAGGACACCCAGTTCCAAATCAGGCCTCTGGTCCTCAGGGTACTGCAAAGGGAAAGGTGCCCTCTAACCACCAAGTTCCTTTCGGGTGAAAGGGAGAGGAAGCCGCATTTCTTTGTTGAATGGTGACTACCATATTGGAGAAGGCCCTGGGGACGTGGCTTTATACGAGGAAGGAATCTAAGATAATATATACATTTGCATTCTCAACACCATGAAACCTTACTTCATTCTCACCGAATAGAGAATGAAATAAACCATCTGACACAGGTATTATTGCTTCTGCTTTAAAGAGGAGAAAACAAATTTTCAGAGAGGTTAAGTAACTTGCCCCAAGTCACACAGCTCGTACCCAGAAGAACTGGGATTTTTAGCACATGTCCCTTATGACTCCTCTAGCTTATTTTATACAAGCAGGTGTATCAACTCTGGATGCCAGCCCTGCGCTGTGGCTGCAGTGAGGAACCACAGAAGCCTCCCATTTAAAATAAGGTGGCAGGTAAGAAATTAAAATACTTGGATCTATCCGCCTCTGCACTGGGTTGTGAGTAGGTGGCTTCCTAACCCTTTGCCCGCCCCCCCCCCCGCCCTTCCCCCTTGCTAGAAGTATTCTCTAAATAGTCTCTGACTTGATGACTTCTTCCCTTCTGATTTCTACTAAATGACTCTTCACCACATTGAGAAGGGTTCTTTTTCACTGTTTCTAAATATAGCCTGGCTGCTCCAGGCTGGCTAATGCTCAGAAAGCTTCCATGACCTGGGGCTGCGGGACAGAGCTGGTGGTGGACCTTTTAGCTTTTCTGGGGGACCATTTAGAAACCTCACATCCCTGTGCTGAGTTCTTTTAAGATCTCTTCTTTCTCTCTAGTTAGGCACCAGCACAGATCCTTTCTCTTCCCCTGGCAGGTTTCTGACCCTGATTTGGGGCAGAAAAGTGCCTCCCACCTCCAACCATATGCTGACAGCAAAACACTGACATTCCCCTCATTCTTACCAAGGTCGGTGGTGGGGGTGGGGTGGGGGGAAGGTTCCTTGTCTCATGAAAAGGTTTAGGGTGTCCTGATTGATTTCCTCCTAAAATAGGTGTCCAGAGGGTCCCCAAAACAGTGCTTCTCAAACTTTCATGTGCGTATGCAGATTCTGGTTCAGTAGGTCCGGGACGTGCCCGAGAGCCTACATTTCTAACAAGCAACCAGGATACACCCATGAGAGTGTTGGTCTAGGGCCCAAGGCTCCTTGGAGAAGTCTCTCTGATTCTATTAAAAACTTAAGGAAAATAAGACAGCGTCCCAAACACTAGTGCCAGTCAGGGAGAAGGAGGCTGGAATCAAAGGCTGGCATTTCAGCCCAAGGCTGGTGTTATCAGGTCCATTCTGACACTACATTTTTGAAGGGGAAATCGGAGCGCACTCAGAGTAGGGGCACTGGTACGATGAAAGATCTAGAAACCATGCTTCAGATTAATCTACTAATATTTATATGATGCTTACTTGTGCCACGCACTGTCCCTTTCAGACACTTTAGTTATATTAAGTAAATTAATCCTCAGAACAAACCCGTGAGATAAGAACATGCCAGGTAAGGTGCTATTCTCTCTGCGTGTACCATCTCATTGAATGTTCACCATAACCAATGAAGTAAATATTATTTTTATCTCCATTTTACAGCTGGGGAACTGGAAGCACAGAAAAGTTAAGAGACTTGCCCAAGGTCATAGCTAAATAAATGGCGAAGTTGAGATTTGAACTCAGTGTGGCTCTAAAGACTGTGCTTCTAAATGAGATCGGATATGTGGACCCACAGGAGACAGGTCTGTTGCGGAAGATGACACCACTCCAAATGATTCTGGGGCTATCACAAATACTGCTTCTAAAACACCAAGGCCATGGGCAGGGAGGTAGTACTCTACCAAGTACTATTACATCAGTAAGATGAACTGGCTTATAAGGGAGTGGCTGTCCCATTCCTGGTGGTATTAAAAAGTAGTTTGGTGACCATGCATGAAAATGGTCATGGAAAGGATTCCTGCATGCTATAGAAGTCAAGTATATGATCTGTAAAGGTCCATAGCCAGTGGTATACTGGTAAATGAGCTGTCTGGGGGAGAAAAAAATTAGAAACTCTGATTTGGGGCATATGCCTTCTATAGTGTAAATACTCGCACTGTAGTCAATTTCAAGCTACTAAGTTTTAATAACCAACTTGCAAAATTCCCAAGAATTTAACAATAAGCTCTCATAAACTCATAGGATTTTAGTCCAGCACACCACGGACAGTGTCAGAGTCTACTACAATGTTTAAGAGCGGTTAGGATGACAAAAGGTGGTTCTGGTTGATTAACAAAGGATCTTACCCATGCTAGTGTCTCCTCAAAATGGGCAACTCTCTGATAAAGTAAGGTATGGATGGGTTTATTCAAACAAGCCTTTGGAAAAAAAGACTCAACGTGGCTTTTAAGTGAAATCTTGCCATTTGCAATGACGTGGATGGAGCTAGAGCATATTATGCGAAGTAAAATAAGTCAGTCAGAGGAAAACAAATACCATCTGGTTTCACTCATATGTGGAATTTAAGAAACAAGACAGATGAACATATAGGAGGGGGTAAAAAGAAAGGGAAACCAACCATAAGAGAGAGACTCTTAATGATAGAGAACAAAGGGTTGATGGAGGGATGTGGGTGGGGCATGGGTTAGATGGGTGATGGGTACCAAGGAAGGTGCTTGTTATGATGAGCACTGGGTGTCGTATGGAAGTCATGAATCCCTGAATTCTACTCCTGAAACCAATATTACACTGTATGTTAACTAACAAGAATTTAAGTAAAGATTTGAGAAGGAGAAAAAAAAGATCTGGCTTTTAAAAGGAATGTGGGTGGGCAAGGAAGCTGTGGTAGGCCAAATTTCTAAAACATTCCATTGAAGATGTTCTGTCCTAATCCCTGGAACCCATGAATAAACACTGGAAAACTCCCATAATGTTATATGATATGGTATATTATATAGCACAGTTGACCTTAAAATAAGGAGATTATCCAGGTGGGCTTGGTTCATCACATGGGCCCTTAAAAGCAGCAAGCTTTCTCTGGCCCAAGAAGAAGGGGAAGCCAGAGATTTGAACCATGAGAAGGACTCCACACGTTGTTTCCGGTTTAAAGATGAGGGGTGTCATGGGCGCAGGTATGCAGGCAGCCTCTAGCAGCAGAGTGGTCCCTGAATGTCAGCAAGGAATGGGGCCTTCAGGCCTAAAGCCACAAGAAATAGGATTCTGTCAACAACCTGAATGAACTCGGAGGCAGACATTTCCTCAGAGCTTCCAGATAGGAGCCCAATCCAGCCAACATCTTGATCTCAGCCTTGTTGAGACCCTGAGCAGAGAACTCAGCCGCGTGGTACCAGAACTTTGGAACGACAGAACTGTGAGATACTAAATGGATATTGGTTAAGCCTCTCAGTTTATGACAACGTGCTACGCAGCGATAGACAAGGAATCTGGGAGGCTTGCTTATTTCACAGAGTCAAGAACTGAGCCAAATGATCTCTTGAAACTGTCTTACCATATCTCTTTTGTAATCAGAATACTTTGTCCTGATGGCACGGCCACTGCTAGGCTCTACAGTACCTTTGTGCAAAGCTGAGAAATGATACAGTGCACATTATGCAATGCGCAGCCTGCACAACTGTAAGCAGCAGCCCTGCTTGGCAGACTCTTGTGTGATTCACTCACTACTCCACACACATGCTGGAACCACCAGAAGCATGGGACAGGCTGAGGCAGAGAGATGGATTTCACTGAAGAACTTTCTGTAACTTGCGGGACAGGTGATCAAGTGTAGAGGAGGGGGGGAGGATGAGCAGGCAAGGAGGTCCTGGGAGGGAGGGGTGTTTGGGTGCACACGGAGGAGCATGCACAAGATCTCTGCTCTTTGGGATCTATTCTGGACCCTTCCAAGGAGCCCCCTGCTGCTTGCAGCTTCTTTATAGCTATGACTAGCTGAGCTGATCGGAGACAACCATATAGCTTCCCCTAGGCAAAACTGTAGGAACATTTTGTCTCCACTTTCAGTTAAGTCCTGGCTGCTGGGCATGTCCATGGGCACACACCCACACATGTTTGAGGATTTGGCGATCTTTCTGTCCATTCTGGAATGTCTGGGCTCATAACTGGGCACTGTAGCTCATGGCTGACTCATTTGCTCTTCCAAATACCCACTTCCCCAATGCCTGAAGAGCTTCTTACCTGCGGCTGACAGGAAAAGCACACTGAGATGACTATGATTATATATCTAGGCTTCAGGATATGGCCAGAGGCAAAGTGGTACCAAAATCCCCAAAGGGCCCACTCACTCTGTTTCCCAAAGGTCAGGGCAAAGTGAGGGAATTTTTATTTCTTAGAAAAAAGCACTTTTTTGATGTTTATTTATTTTTGAGAGAGAGAGAGTTGGGATGGGGGTAGAGAGAGAGGGAGACACTGAATCCAAAGCAGGCTCCAGGTTCTGAGCTCTCAGCACAGAGCCCGATGCGAGACTCAAACCCATGATCTGTGAGACCATGACCTGAGCTGAAGTGGAACACTTAACTGACTGAGCCACCCAGGTGCCCCAGAAAAGCAGTCTTCTAAAATAGGCACCCTTCTTCTGAAAGTTGTCATGCTTTGTAGGGCAGCTCTACAGGGTAGAAAATATTTTAAATTACAAATTTTTATTCTCTCCATTCTTCATAGAGGATAAAGACTGAACCCTTCATCCCAGGAATTGAAAGCTCTCTGTAGTATCCATCCATCCATCCATCCATCCATCCATCCATCCATCCCTTTATCTTTTCACACTTGCTCCAAACTCTATACTTCAATTCTCCTCATTATGCTCAAAACATGCCATGTTTCTGCTCACTCTGGAGATCTTCCGTCTAACCTCCCTCTCTCTCTTCCTTCTTCCAACCATCACTTTATCGACCCATCTATTCATCGGTCCATCCATCTATTCCTTCATAATGATAACAATGCATAATGAAACCATGTAATAACACTGCATTAAACTGCATAATAAAATACTTCATTCAGCAAGTATTTATTAAGCACCTAATGCATGTCAGACACGATTCTCAAGCAAGAATTTCTGCCTTCAAAGAGTTCTGTATAATGGGAATTAACCAAGTAATTATAGTAAAGTGTGATAATCGGGGAAAAATAGAGCCGAGGAAGCACATGATCTAGAATGGCCTCACCAGAGGAAGGGATATTTCATCAGAGTCTTCAATAATGACTCAAGTTGGCTTGGCCAAGAGGGGGAGGAAGAATCTTCCAGAGAGAGGAGATGCCACGTGCAAGGGCTTGGTGGTGAAAATGTACATGGTGGCTTCAAGGTGATGAAGTAAATTCAGTTTAGCTAGAGCACCAAGGGTGAGGGAGGAAGTGGGAATAGAGGAGTCAGGAGAGAAGGCATGATCAAGGACATAGAGGGCCCTATGAGCCACATTAGGGACTTGGGGATAGCCGCCCTACTCTCTACCTAGATGGGTCCCCCTTACTCCATTAAATATTACCTAGGTGCCACCTAGATCTGGAGGAAGCTTCTGCATATCCAGCCCATGTGGGGTCTAAGGTTCTGTCTATTGCACTAAACTAATCATGTATTGCCTGATGCATTTCCTGGCAGCTAATTTCCTGGCAAGTAATTATCTTGCCTCCTGAGCTAGGCTGTATTACAAGGACTCAGAATATGTCCTGCTTCCATTTCCTTCTTTGGTTCCTCTTCAGTGCTTAGCTCAGCTCTGGGTACAGAGCTCCAAAATGCTTGCTGGATAGATCGCTTCTGATTTATCCGTCCACCCATCCATTCACCTGTTAGAGGAGGCAATGAAACGGACATGAGGAGGAGGAGAGAAAGGGGCATAGCACATGGACAATGTCCAGGCACCACCTGGTCTCTGCGAAGACACAAGCCCACCTCCCTAATACCAACCCCTTTGGCAGTGCAGCACAGAAGATAACAGGCTACAGAGACATCCCCAA
The DNA here is from genome assembly GCA_017311185.1 of Proteles cristata cristata. NCBI lineage: Eukaryota > Metazoa > Chordata > Mammalia > Carnivora > Hyaenidae > Proteles > Proteles cristata. The sequence continues at coordinate 652,027 of JAESUZ010004260.1, forward strand.
CTTTGGAGCATGCACACTTAAGAAAGACCTTATTCGCTAGTAACCCTGAAGCTATTATATCATCACAATACCATCTGCATTGTGGTTTGGTCTCCCACCCCCACCCAGCGGACTGTGCTGAGGTGGCTCATGGGAAGAGGACTAATGCAAACTTGCACAAAAGATTGGAAGGGAAGAAACCAAGGCAAATTCAACGGTGGAGCAATGATAACAAAATGGGAGAGAGGAGACCAAAAAAGCTCCCCATAGAAGAACACAATGAGAAACCCCGCCAGCTGCCACTCACTGTGGGGTCAGTGCGATCCTCTGCCTCTGGAGTGTACTATCACTGTTTGTTAAATAAAAAATGTTTGAGGGGCTCCTGGGTGGCTCAGTTGGTTAAGCTTCGACTCTTCATCTCAGCTTAGGGGACAGCAGAGAGCCTGCTTGGGATTCCGTGTCTCCCTCTCTCTCTGCCCCTCCCTCTCCTTAGCTCTTTCTTTCTCTCTCAAAATAAATACACTTTAAAACAAACAAACAAACAAAAACCTTTTGCTACTTTAATTCTCTGTTGAGTCTCTTGACTGAATTCTTTCCTTGGAGAAGACAAGGACCAAGGGATTCCACAACCCACCACACCTGCCCCCCAACATACCCACTCATTATTTATCAGAAGTACCTTCCTGCTCTCATAAAGCTTATAGTCTTGTGTCATGAACATGCACAGAAAACGTCGCTTTTGCTGCTTCCCTTTGCTTGCATGGAATTTCCACAAGGTTGGGGGTAATATTCAGCTCTAGGAAATGTATTATCTCAATAGAGGGAATCAACTTAAATGCCTCAGGCAGCCCCAGGTCCGTCTTGGTTTGAATCTATCACAAACCTCAAGGAGGCTCCTAAGCTCGACCACTTCTCATGGCCACCATGTAAAGATAACAGTACGTGCAGGTATGTGCGTGCTCACATACATTGGAAAATTAACATGCTCATGCACTGTCCAAGTGCAAGAGTGCTCTCATCTCTCTAGGCTGTGATAAAGATTCCTCTCCCTCTTCGCTGCGCTGTGGTGGGGAGTGCTTCATATTCCTGAGTGTGTGTGTGCGTGGGAGCGGGAGTATGACAGGGTGGAGTGAGGGTTAGGATGTTCTGCTGAATGTTAGGGGGAGAATTCGGCCTTCTTGAAAGTAGTCTCTGTAAGGGCTTTGCCCAGTTACTCTCAAAGAGGAATTAAATTTCCAGTCCCTGCAGCAGTGGAATTGGGCAGCTCTATATGTGACTCAGTTATTTATAGCCCTATCTGGGCCCCAATTTTGCCCCTGTCTCTCGTTTAGCAAGTGGGGTCTGGGAAAGGGGTGGGGGGAACAAATCGCAGCTCTAATTCTCTCCCACCTGCTTCTAAGTCAAGAGGGGGAGTAAAAAAGAAACAAACAAACAAAAAAGAAACAAAAGCCTACCAACGGTCTGGGAGTAAGTGGTTGCCGTTCCCACGAGGTTGATAAATCCCCTTCTTGGAAAAGTAGCGAGAATAATCTACAAAATCATTTTATTTAACAGTGTGTTCCCAGCACTGAAGAGAAGAGTGGCTGGTTGTCTGATTCTCGGCTTTGGAGATGGTGGGTCTCTCTGTCTTGCTTTCCCTCTCTGCTGGGGCTCGAACTCACAAACCGTGAGATCATGACCTGAGCCACAGGCAGATGCTTAATGACTGAGCCACCCAGGTGCCCCGGGGATCTCACTTTTTAAGAATTATTTTGATCCAAGCAGAAAAGAGAGAACACTATAATGGACATGAAACTTCAGGTCCAAGAAAAACCTTCTAACAATTAGGAAGAGAGAAGGGCTGGCTCCTAAGGACCTGAGTCAAACATTGTCAAGGCTCCTAACGTCCCCCTTAATTCCCTGTCCACTAGAGCACTTATAGAGTCCATACTGTTCGTGGATAATTTCTAGAGATCCCACTGAATAGCAAGTTCAGGGAAGATTACCATCCCCAGGCTGGGAAGAGAAAATCCTTCAATTAGAGACTTACCTACATGGAAGATCAGTTTATTCTATAGACGTTTTCTTAGCTGCATCAATCAGGGAATAAACTAAGGCAGAGACGCAGACTTGTAAACTGCAGTGGGTTCTGTTTACACACAAGTCAGTGGGAATGTCACCCCCTGGGGTTGTGCAGTGTAGCAGTGGCTCTGGGTGAGAAAACAGCACATGAGTGACAAGTCCTGCCACTGTCACCGTGTGAGTGTATTGCATTGTGGGTCCCAAAGGAGCTGTTAGAAATTTCTGCCTGTAGGACTTCTGAATGAACTGCTTTCCAGTTCACTGGAAAGGGCTCTTCCCTTCTTCTGCCAGCCAAATGGCAAATTCTTGTTTTGTTCCACGCAAAGGCAAAATGGGGCCCAGGCCATCTAGGGCTGGAGCCAGAGGGCCTGAGTCTTAGCCCCATCTCAGCCGCAGGAGTGCTGAGCGCCGTGTCCCCTGCTCTAATGTGATAACCTAGCCTACTGCTAATTTCACAGAACTCGGTGATCTTGTCAGGAACATAGTAGGCAAACTTCCTGGAGAACAGAGTCTAAAGGTAGAAGCTGAGATTTCCACAAGGGTAAGGGGAATTAAAATCCTATTTGCTTTGCATTTAAAGCTCTGGCATTCTGTTGGCAGTCAACAAAAGAGGCTAAAGCAGAATAGCGAGTAACAGATCCAGGGCCAGGACCAGGCAGAGGCAAGTGAGGCATAGGTGCAAAATTTAAGGGCATGTTAAACCCTTGATCAGTAATCAAGATTAGCGATATTTTAAAGAACCATTTTAAAAAGACCGAATCAATGCAAAAATCCATGATGAAAAAAACACCACAATCTACTTGCAGGACCCACCTCACCTTGACCCTAATCTACCCTAGTGGTCATTGGGTGCCTTCTGGTATGACAGAGAGAATGTCAGATTGGGGAGCAAAAGACCAGAGTCTGAGTTCCAGGACTTGCCTTACTGCCTGATCTTAACTTACTGGCTTCTCCATGGCCATCCGCTCTCTCTGCGCTTATTCGAGGGCGAGAGGCCTTAGTTCTCTCCTGGGATTTTTGTGGATAATGATATGAGGGAAGAAACACAACCCTTGCTTTTGGAAACTGCACGTCCCACTCAACTCAGTGTGTATGTATGTGTGTGAGATGTCAGTAGGGCTCCCACTTCACTCTCCGGAGCTAAGAGCGTTAGCCTTCCGGGAAGCCAGCCAACTTCCTCAACCTTTCAGAGTCCGTCACTTCATCACACCTCCCCCTCACCTGTCCTTCCTCAGCTGAGGAAGCACCTGCCCTGTGGGACAGGCCAGATCTCCACAGCGCTCTCTATTTTTAGACAAAAGGGAAGGGCTGGGGGAGGGTAGAATGTCTTCTCTGAGAACATTGCCTTTGCACTGGGCTCTGGACAGATGGTGGCCAGCTCTCTGTGGCCCCCGCTCCTGCCTCCCTGACCTTGTCGGTCCTGGACCACTTTTCCTCTCTGCCATTCCACCTGATGCAAACCACTGTCACATCTGGCTGGGACCCTGGCAGTGGCCATCCAACCCTGCCCTCTGCTTCTGTTCCTCTCACCCTGTTGCAGTCCATTCTCCCCTCTACAGCCAAAATAAACTTTTACAAATTTGTTCAAGAAAATCATAACAGGCCACTTCCCTCCTTAAACCTCCAGTAAGTTCCTCTTGCACTCAGAGTAAAATTAAAATGGCATAATCTAGCCCATGGGTTCTGAACCATTAGCACAGTCAAAATCATCTAGAGGGCTAGATAAAACACAAAATGCTGGGTTCCATCACCAGAGTTTGGGATTCAGGAGGTCTGGGGCAGGGTCCAAGAATCTGCATTTCAAACAGGTTCCCAGGCCATGCTAATTCTGGGCTTCCTGCTCCAAAACCATGCTGAGAATCCAACCAAGCCTGCAAAACTCAACCTTGCTTTCCCACAGCTCACCTTCTACTGCTCTTCCTCCAAGATGGTAGACACTCTATCCTGGCTGTGTTTGCCTTCTGCTTTCTCAAACCCATCAACCGCATTCCTGTTTCAGGGCCATAGCTGTTTCCTCTGTCTGGTGCTTTCCTCCTCCAGATATGCTTCTAACCAGGTCCTTTTAAAATGTCTCAGCTTCAGTGTTACCTCTTTGTCCACCCAATGTGATCAGCTCTCCAGCTACCATCTGTCAAATCACCCTGTTTTGTTTTTATCTTATTTATCTGTCTATGGTCTGTTTCCCTCAACCCAATACAGGTTCCCTGAGGGCAGAAGCTGTGACCATCTTATTTACCAGCACCTAAACTGTCTTTGGCACATAGATGGCACCCACTATATGTTTGTTTGTTCAGTGAATGAATGAATGAATGAATAGCTGATACTACTAAGTTGGGGGGGGGAGTTTGAGCTGGGCACTGACACCAGAGCCTATACCCTTAACATTTGCCATGTGATTACGCTCGTCCAAGTGCCATGGCAGAGCTGTGGCTGGTCTCCCTGACTTCATTCTTGCCCATACAACTCCGTTCCCCTCAGAGCACAGTTACTGGGCTATGCTTATGAAAAGGTCCCTTTAATCACTCTCCTGTCCCTTCCCAAGCAAGTCTAAACTCCCTCCTTGGCCTTCAACACATGCATGAAAGGAGTCACCTTGGCTAGAACCTGAATCTGCTGTCACTTCAATTATTTAGTCATTTCTTCATTTAAGTATATTCTCCATTGTTCCTTCTGGTGACGGACGCCATGAAAATAATCATTCATTCTGTCATTTAGTGCTTCGGAGCATGGGCCCTACGGTCAGAGATACAGTAAAACCTTGGATGGCAAGTAACTCGCTCTGCGAGTGTTGCACAAGACAAGCAGACATTTCTAATAAATTTTAACTCGATAAATAAGCGACGTCTTACAATGAGGAGTTCCTGATGCCAAATGTCACATGATCATAAACGAACCAATGGTTCTCTCTCTCTTGCTGCGGGATTGTAGGTGATCGTCAATGCAATGTCACATTTCCCCGAAATCCTCAAAAGGAGGCAAGACAAGTGTCATTGGATAGGTTCCTCGTTAAAGTAGCATGAAAAGAAAGATTCCATCGAGCCAATAAATAGCAGCGATTCCGTTAATGATAGTGAAAGCTGTCCTACACACAATCTCTCCTCTCTTGTCTCTCTCACACCAGCCATGAAGGTTTTCAAGGGTAAGTACATGGTTAATTAGTTTTCTTTATATTTTTTATTTTCTTTATTATTTTGTATTATATTACAGTAGTGCAATAATTTTTTATATGGATATTTTTGGGTCATGGAATGAATCATCTGGGTTTCCATTATTTCTTATGGGGAAATTCACTTTGCAATATAAGTGCTTTGGATTACAAGCATGTTTCCAGAATGAATTATGCTCACAAACCAAGGTTTTCCTGTATTTGGATTCAGGATGCAAGAGTTTCAGGACTTTCTTGGCAAATCACTTAGTCTCTATGAGTCTCAGTTTCATTGTCTGAAGTGGATGTAAAAATAAAAGCTCATAAGGTTTTTGAGAGGATTGAGATAATGAAGTAAATAAAACTTGTATCATGGAAACTGATATATAATAAGCAGTCAGAAATGTCACTTACTTTGGTGATGGTCTATTGTTTAAGTAATAACTGGAGCAACCAGTAAAAGAATTACTCTTTCCCAGGGCACCTGGTGGCTCAGTCAGTTAAGCATCTGACTCTCGATCTCAGCTTAGATCATGATCTCACAGTTTGTGAGTTCAGGTCCCGCATCAGGCTCTAGGCTGACGGCATGGAGCCTGCTTGGAATTCTCTCTCCCTCTTTCTCTGTCCCTCTCCTGCTCTCTCTCTCTCAAAATAAATAAACGTTTAAAAAGTATTTTAAAAAAGGATTATTCTTTCCCTAGTCTTCAGGATGGGGTCAGAAGAGGGTGAGATATTTGGGAGTTTGACAAAGGCAGGGCATTTTCTAAACTCCATAGTTGTCCTGAGGAACAATTAGAGACAAAGGGGTGTGCCCGGAGGACTCCGCCTCTCCTCCAAACCATTCATCATTTTACATCACTGCATATCGATCTTAGCCTGTCTTAAGAAGTCTGTTCACAAATGGGGATCATCTTGCCCCAGCACCTGCTCCCCAGTGTTCCCGCGTGCCTTTCAGAGAGTGGCCTTGCCGACTATCCAACACTGCTTTTTTTTTAATAGTTTATTGTCAAGTTGGTTTCCATATAACACCCAGTGCTCATTTCCATAAGTGCCCTCCTCCATGCACCCCCCCACCGTCTCCCCCAACCCCCATCAGCGGTTTATTCTCGGCATTCAAGAGTCTCTCATGGTTTGCCTCCCTCCCTCTCCCCCACTATCTTCCCCCTTCTTCTCCCCCACGGTCCTCCGTTAAGTTCCTCCTAATCCACCTATACGTGCAAACATATGGTATCCGTCCTTCTCTGCCTGACTTATTTCGCTCAACACTGCTTATTGTTCTCTCTTGGGGCAGGAGCGCAGGAGGGTGGGTGCTGAGGCTGTTCATTTACATGTTTCACGAAGCGACACCTTCAAGGGTCCTGTTCGATTCCCCATGGGGGTTTGTGTGGAAGAAACTGGTGCCAATCTGGCCTACTGAAGGCTCCTCAACCTTGGAGAAGTTCTCCACAAGAGGTCAAGAAGGTGGAGGAAGCATTTCAATTCACTTCTGCCTCGCCTGATCTGGGCTGTCCCTCTTGACAGGTAAGCCCCCCATCCACACCCTTTTCTTTTCCCAGAAGTGCAAGAATCTGACCTTGTAGTGCCAGTCAGTGCCAATCTCTCAATCTCCTTTTCCACCCTGCCCCACTCCAACGACTCCTCCTGACTGCACTCCCTCACTCTGTTGGCCTGGCTGGCTGGCCTACCCGGGCTTGGCGGTGGGAGAGTCTGCTTCCCTTTCACCATACATCTGCTGTCTCCAAAGGCCACCTCTCAACCCTGTTCAGGCCTGGAAGATTTGCAGTCAGCACTCATTTCGAGCACAACGTGTGCACACTTCTGTCCTAGTGATGGAAGGAAAATGGACTTGGGAAAGCCCGGCCTTACAGAGGGGCAAGGGCCGGCTGACAGGAGACAGCCCAGAACACCTGGAACTTTCCGTGAAAAATAGGTTTGTTTATACTGCACATCTGTGGGCGGCTGCCTTTCTGATGATATTCGGGGCACCGAACAGTCACGCAGAGTCGTTCACCTGAAACAGAAGGCGGTGACACTCCAGGGTGATAAAAGAAAACTTAACAACAGTGACAGTAATATAATACATTTAAAATTCTACACCTGCCTGGAGGGCCTTTAATCAAGGATTTCAAAGCACATTCTCCAGATCTTGCCCATTCATCTGTACAGCATCTCTGGGAAAGAGCTGGCAGGTAGGTAGGTAGTAGCGCTCTATAAATAGAGTACTGTATCATTATCTTTGATGCGAACACTATGTATTTAGACAGCATTTCTCTGAAGAGCTAAAGGGCTTCACACACATTATATTATCTAATTCTAACTCATTCATACAGCAGCCCCCACGCTGGCTGCCTTGCAGGTAGTTTGGAAAAGCTCTGGATCCACAGAAATTCACAGCCTTGATGCCTTCTCCCTCCTTTCTTGCCCCTGCTCAATTCACAGGCACTACCCAGTGCCGCTGCGGCTAACTCTCAGGGGCCAATACGATAGCTTGACTCACCCTGTCTACACACCGCACGCTTGGTTTTATGCCAGTGATGCTAAGGGCCATAGGAAGAAGACGTGATACATTTTCTTCCTGTGGGATTTTCATTTGGGTGCAGTTTGTTGAGTTTTGAAAGCCTTGTTTGTATGGACTTCATGATTATTATGAAGTTGCGAGTCAGGGAACAGATCTGCGGGGTGCACTGACCACACAGGGGCATGGTTGAGGCTAAGCTACTAGGATAGCCTTCCTGATTACCTTGAAAATGCACTTCACCTTTAAAACTGATCAAGAGGATTTTCTTCTGTTGTAAGAGGATCTGTTTCCATTCCCCTGATACCATCAGGGACGTGATGTTCTTTTACGTACTCACTGTCCACGTCCCAGTCGTAAAGAATCAGTTAGGTGTGTAACTATTTTGTTATTTGTCTCCCCCACTGTCCTAAGCTCTAGGAGGGCTGGGCGGTACTTGTTTGAATTGTGTCCATATCTCCAGAATTGAGCACATGTCAGGTGCGTAACAGAAATATTTGTTGAATGACTGAATGAGGGAATGAGTGATGGTGTGAATCACAGTGAGCACTCTAATCATGCCCTTTGTTGTACTAGTTTAAGTTTCATTTTAGAGCATCATAAAGGCCTTCACTCCCACTGTGTCATCACGCATCTGGGAAACGTAGTCTCACCAATACTTACTCTTGTTCCGCTTAGCCCTCAAGGAAACAGAGGGGCTGCTTGGGAAGAAACCAAATATCTTCCCTCTCCTCCCTGTTCCCAACACACTAAGTCGAATCTCACTTATCCCCGGCTTGGTTATACGACCTTCTCAAAAAGTCCAATGCCCCCAGCAAGCTCTTCCACCTGCACTTGTGTATGTGGTATGGTGGGGAAAACACATGAACTCTGGGGTCCCAGACACTCGAGTTAAAATCTTAGCTCTAATGCTTACAGCTGTGTGACCTTGGCCAAGTTCCTAAGCTCTTTGAGCTTCTATGTCTTCAGCAGTAACATGGAGATGATAACATCCACATCGGGTGGTGTGCAGGCTAAATGAGAAGACACAGGCAGCAGGCTCAGTAAATCACTGTTCCCTGCCCTTCTCTTCTATCCTCGACCCTTCCTTTGACTCATCCACCCTCCTGGCTGCCACTCAACCCTTGGATGCGTCTCACCGTCACCCTCTAGGTTTTAGACTCCATGCTGGAAGTGTTGAGACTCAGACTATATTTAGATGCCTTAGCTCTTTTATCTTTTACACCACTGCGTTGCCATGGTGATGGCAAAGAGGGAAGGAGGAGGACAGCCTGAAAGGAAAGATGGTGCTCATCCATAAAGATGGGTAGATCTGGCTGGGGACTGCTCCCAGTGAACTGGTGCTCTCCAAGGACCCTTACTGTCTATTCCATCATCAGGAGGTGCCACGAGCAGATAGGAGGAGACACTGCCTAGTAAAGGTTTTTAAGAAAAGGGGAGATAAAGAAGAATGACTATTGAAAATTGCTCGCTCTGCTGGCCCAGTCACAGCCTTAGCTCCTGGAGCCTTCCTCAAATGGTTTCTCTATCAAATAGGTCCAGAGTCAGAAAATGGGTTGGGGCAGAAGAATGACATCATGATGTTGTAGTTTGGAAGATGGTCAGACCAGGCTCCTTCCCAAGAAGAAAGTCCCCTTTCTTGCTGCTGAATGTGAGGAAACTCTTGTTCCACTCAGCTCTGAAGAATTGGTGGAAGAAACAACAGAGTTCAATGCAGCCACATCACACAGCCCAGGATTGTCATGGATTCAGTTCATATGGGGGAACCAAAGTCACACCAGGCAGAAAGGAAGAGAATGCTCCTTTATCCATAATCAAAACTCCATATACTCACTGGATTTGAATGTGAGCGTCATAGGCTCCAAGTTAATGATAAAAACTTACACTATAGAATAAGCCAGTTTTCATTAAGGTGCTACTCACACATCATTTCACTGGATCCAAAACATGGCCTGATGAAGAAGGATTATCTTTACATGAGGAAATGACATGGAGAGGTGGGCAACTTACCCAAGTCACACTTTTAATCACACAAGATTTTAACTCAAGTCTGGGACCCCAGAGTTCATATGTTTTCCCCACCATACCGCATATACAGAGAGCTTGCTGGGGGCACTAGACTCTTTGAGAAGGTCATATAACCAAGCTGAGGATAAGTGAGAGTCAACTTAGTGTGTTGGGAACAGGGAGGAGAGGAAAGATATTTGGCTTCTTCCCAAGCAGTCCCTCTGTTTCCTTTGAGCTGGTAAGTGGCAGAGCAGGGATTTGAACCCAAGCCACCCGGACTCCAAATCCAATGTTCTTTCCATACCAATGGATATCAAAAACAATTTCTTAAAGCTAAAGAAAATTTGTGTGAAGAAGGAAGCCTACAGTGAAGTATAACCAAGCAAAGCAGTCGAAAGCAGAGGTGCTGCTGTTGAAGTGGGGGTCCCCCTTGGACAACCTCTCCTCCCAGCCTCGCGTGCTGGGAGAGAAAGTTTTCTCAAACTGTAGTCACAGAAGCACCCATATGACAAACATCTGGGGTAACTGTAAAAGTGCTAATTCCCAGATCCCGATCCCAGATTCTGATTCAGTAGGTTTGGGGATGATGCCTACGAAACTACATGTGGACAAACATCCCAAGAGATTATGATAAACACAAACTTAACTGGAGGTAGACTAACAAACTTTTGAGCCAAAAAATTGGGAGATGGGACGTAACTGTATGCCCTCTTTCTCTTTTCCTATGTGATTTCTCAAGTTCATTTATAGCAGCTTAGGATCAGTCATCTCAAAACAATCAGGCAACTGTTTTTTTGGTTTCCAACTGCCCTCTGGGCCTCAGCCAGTTGCTAAGCCCTGGGCTCTAGGCTACAAGCTGGTCATCGGTGCAGATGAAATCATAGCCATTGTCTGACCTTGGTGGGGTCATCATTGTGCCTAACACAGCAGATATGCATCCAAGGAAGCTCTAGGTCAAGGTAAGAAGAATGGGTACCACCCTCAAGAGCACACAAGGAATGTTAATCGAGTGAAAATTCCCAAAGAAGTATATAAGATATGGACTGAAAATATACTTATTGGTCAAGCACAGAGTCTAAGAAAATATACAGGGACGTGAAATCTCACTCACTTATTTCTCACTCACTGAAGGGTTGAGAGAACTTATGACAAGGTAAGGAAGTTCTGATGAGGCAGCTGAAGGAGGAAGTCAAGATTAAACTAAGGTTTTTAGCTCCCCTATATGTTCTGAAGACCTAATGATGCCTTCCTCTCTGTAAGTAAAGGCTTCCTCTGCTACAGACACTGTGCTTTACACAAATAAGTCATTTAATCCTTCCTAGCATCCTATGAGGTAGTATTAGAATTTCTAGTTTGCACATGAGGAAACGGAAACTATTAGAAGTTAAGTAGTTTTGCCCAGGGTTACTCAGCTAGTACGTGACAGAACCAGGATTTGATCCCAGTGGTCTGATGCCAAGGCCTGTGAATACTCTTACCCAAAACTAGGCCATAAAGTAAGTGTAAGAAGTCTAATTAAATTTTCATGATGAGGGTTTTTTCAATCTCAAAATTATTTCAAATTTTTCCCAATTTTCTGGGGGGATGATCCCTATTTAGCTGATATTTTTGAGTAATCCAGTACTGGATACATGAAGGATTGTCTCCAAGAAGGTCATTTTCCCAATTTTCCTCCTTTTTTGCCTCCTGATCTTTCAGCACATTGCATTTTCAATTTTTTTTTGTTTACTTACTTTTGAGAGAGAGACACAGAGCACGAGCAGGGGAGGGGCCGAGAGACATGGAGACACAGAATCTGAAGCAGGTTCCAGGCTCCGAGCCGTCAGCACAGAGCCCAACATGGGGCTCGAACTCACAAACAGTGAGATCCTGACCTGAGCTGAAGTCGGACACTCAACCAACTGAGCCACCCAGGTGCCCCAGTAGATTGAATTTTTAAAGTTGTCTTTAAAAAAAAAATGTATCTTAAAAATCCCCAACAACAAAGGACTATAATACATTTATTATGTAAGTCCTGCCGCTAAGGCACAGCCACTGTCCCATCTGCTCCAGAAATCTCCCCCAGTGACTTGTCCCACAGCGCTCCCCATTTCCATTTTGTAGCAACCACTTGGCACCCAACACCCACACCCTTTCTCTTCTCCCATCTTTACTGTCCTGGGAGCTCCATGGGGGCACGGCCATGTTGTACGTCTCTGTTTCTCTAGCACTTGGCACAGTGAAGTTAACTTGAGCCACTGAGCATTCATAAAGGAACAGGAAGTTGAACAAAGGGACACCAAAATTGACGGAGACAGAGGAATTGTGGGTACAAAGGGAGGTGAGAGTGCGCAGTCTGAATTCACCAGCTTCCTATGTAATTTCAATATAGGTGGAAACACTCTTGAATACATTGTTTCCTTTCCCATTTGTATGACTGTCAGGGATCATAATCTCCTCTACTTATCATTTGTCCTGGGGCTAAGAAGGGTAAGTAGGAGGGAAAGGCAGATAAGGACTAGAAGGAGACATGACCTAACCTTAACTCATGATCCCAGCTTATGATCCAAAGGAAGTTGGCTGCGCCTAGTTCTAAAGCACTCCTAAATTCAGATATAATATGACTGGTTTCTACTGTGCCATTTTGGAAATTGACCTGGCTCCTCTTCCCAGCACGTCCCTCAGATGCTGGACACATATATACAATAATTCATTTTTTAAGAATTCATCCCCCAGGCATGCAGCCCTCTGATTGAGATTTCTTCTCTCTGGATAGCTCTTTACAGTTTATGAAGTGCTCTTTCATGTATGACCATTCAAGAGCTTCCCAACTACCCTGTGGGGGTAGGCAGGGCAGTATTCAGGGACCCCACTCTGTTTCTTACTGGAAACAGAATTGTGGGATTCGTTTTGATCTATTTCTTCTCCCAAAGGGAAATGAAATCCTACTGGAAAGGCAAATGTCTTAATTTTTGGAGAAGGAAGAGTAGGGGATGAGCCAAAATTAGTGATAATACCAGACAGCAGACAACTGACCACGTTTTGCCTTCCTAGCTGCCTAGTACCAACTTCCAATACATGAAGAGCAGGAAATGCCAATAATTCTTTGCATCTGCGCTGGATGCTTCTGTTTACAGGATTCTTTCATTTTATCCTCCCAGCAACCTAGTGATATCTGTGTAGTTACAACCACTCACACTTGAGGGGTGTGGCAACTGAGACCTGGAAGAATGAAGGGACTTATCCAAGGTCACAAAACTGGTAACTGGCACTGCTTGGATTACGCTCACAACTTCAGATAACCAGCCAAGGATCTTTTCAATACTCTAGTCTTCCTTTTTTTTCTTTTTCTTTTTTTTTTTTAATACTCTAGTCCTCCTTCTTGCCCCAGAGCTTTACCCAAGCCATACCTGGGGATTCTAAAGGTAATAGAAGCAGTGTATTAAGGTGATCCACTTCAATGGACTAGGCATATTACAATAATGGAGAGAAGAGCAGCGAAGTCGCTATTAAACTGACCTGCCGCTTACAGCTGGATAACATTGGGAAAATCACCTTTCAAAGCCTCAAATTTTTCATCTGTAAGAGGATAACATGAGGATTAAGTGAAACATCCTCCTGCAAGTTTCTCAGCACAAGTGACTTAATATATTGTAACTTCTGTTGTGAGTGTTGACAACAGCACTAACAATTACCCTCTGAATCTGTTTTAATTCAATGATCCTGAATAAGATTGTATCAGCGTGGTTATTTTCCAAGATGGAGGTGGTATCCTACATGCTTGGGCGTCTTCTGTATTTCACAAACTTCCCTGTCTTGTTTCCTACAAGTGGCTGTAAAAAAAAAAATTTTTTTTTTTAGCATACCTTCCACTAAGAGTAGTTTCAATGCTTGCTGTTGCCAACCTTCTTGGGCTTGAGGATAAAAATCCTGTGGTTGTTACCTTTTCTTTTCACCCTGCTGGTCATTATTCAGCCAAACTTAACACATTTCTGCCTTTGCATGTTTCCCCCACACTGTCTAGTCAAGTTCCTAAAGAGGCACACTTGTCCCTGAAGCCATCAGACAGAGCACTTAGCATTTTCCTCACATGCACACACTTTCAAAGTACTTTTCCATCTCTCTCCAGTGTTCAGTCTCTAGAGGAAATATGGTGTCCGGGAGTGTGGGATTAAGAGAGTGGAACATGGAATGTTTTTTGGAATTACTAATGCCTAATTGGGATTCAGAAAATATTCACTGAGGAAGACAAGAAATGGACTGGGGAGAGACATTAGGGACCTGCCTCGGGTCAGAAAATAGGACTGCGGGATGTAAAGAGCCTTCAGCCTCTAGATTTCTAGAATTCTGTTTCCCAAATGACATTTTAAATGTTTGAAATGGAAGACAAAGAAGAGTGGACATGTTAGTACACGGATGGAGGAAGGAGAGGCACTCACATGCTCTATAAGGTGGACAATGGAAGGGAAGACATGACTAGGCAAACTTGGGGTGGGGGAATTGGGGGAACGTGAGTGCCTTTCTGGACTCCAGAAACTCAATCCATTTATACATGGCTAAGAGAATCTTATAATCAAAGAGTATGATGGGTGTTAGGGGCTGAAGGGGTTATAAATATAAGTAAGACATTGTTTTTTTACCTCAAGGAGCTTGGTATGAAGCAGATCACAAATGTTGAAAAACTGACCTAGAAGACCTGCCCAAATTCATAGCTACAGATTTCTGTCCGTGGTAATTTCACTCACGCTCTAGTCTTTGGGAAAGAGAATGGATTGGCACCCCACTTCTCACGTGTGAAATGAAACATACAACACATACACAAAACTACATTGTTATAATAATAATAATGAACACATACAAGCAGATTATAATTTTCTCTTTCTTTCCACACACTCTCCTAGGCTCTTTTTGGTGTTGACACTGAAGATGAAACACTGACCCGATTTCTTCTGCAAAACAGTGTTTGTAGTTTGTGTTGGTGACTATTTAGGGTGATGTCCCTGAGGCCCTTCTCTTACGTTTAACCTGCCCAACTCCTCACCTGCATTAACCCACATTGACCGAATCCCCATAACATGGCCAGTACTGTTTGACACCCAGTCAGGCCTTGTACCGCGATGGTAGAGATCAATAAAAACAGTCCTTTGAGAATTCACAGTCGAATGGGGAGGGCAGATACGGAAGCAGATATTTACACTGTAAACTCAGTCTGACTTACAAACCCGGGAAGGACTCTGAAGTTCCTATAGGCCTCAGGCCACACATCATCTCATAGTAACACTTGTTACTTATATACCATTTAATAGTTTCCAGGCATTGGTTCACACACCTTACATGCACTAACTTAACAAATCTCCACAATCCAACAGGATAGAAACTATTATGTTATTCATTATCCTCCTTTAGAGATGAGAAAACGGAGACATGGGGCAGTTGAGTCACTTGCCTAAAGTTACACGGCTAATAAATGACAGAGACAAAGACTATACTTTCAGGGATCATTTCTATAGTTCGTGACAGAGACACAATTTGGACTGAGACAGCCTGGCTCCACAGTCCCTTAACCCCATACTACACTGATGAGATAACACAAGTTGCTCTCCAGTGAGACAGAAGGAGATAGTGGCCTCTGTCATTCTCTATCACCTTTGGGTTTCTCTGGCTTCTTTTCAACCACCATTTATCAAGTGTTCCTTATGTGCCAGGCACCATGCTACGTGCTTTCAACACATCGCACTTAACCCTCATTACAACCGGCTGAGGCAGTTACTAGCGCTATGCCTTGTCATGGACTGAATGTTTGTATGTCTCCCCCCAATGCCTGCAAAATTCTGGAGTTTCAAGAACAGCAAGGTAAGATTTTCTAGTCTCCTTGGCTTAAGACCAGCCACACCATGCCTTCACTCTGGGAATGTGTTTGTATCCAGGCCTTGCTGAAACTGAATCCAAATGCAAAACCCAGGCCCCCTACCACACAGAGCCAGTGCTGAGGTAGGAGAGCTGCAGTTCCCTGTGGTTCCCAAGGCCCTGAGTGACTGGAGTCTGGGGTTGCTGCTGATGTCCCCTTCCACAGGTGTTCACTGTCCAGGCCTCACCGTCTTTGACCATTATTTAAGAAAACAAAAGGTTTCCAAGGATCGCTAGCCACCTAACAAATTTTTAAAGCCATTACAGTTGCCCAAAGGGAAAAATGATTCAGGATCATTCCTATCTCCAGACCTATCTCCCTGGCCAAAGTCCAAGCTGGATTATTATTAGGATAACCATCATAAAAATGGGAAAAGGAAGACAGTTTAATGAAGAATAAGGAGCCTGTAGACAGGCAGATGGCGCTCTGAAGTACTGCCTTCCTAAGGAGGCTCTTGGGCTGCTGTGCAGCTCCCATTCATCTTCTGAAACTTCCTGGAACGCTGGCTGCGGATGCCCATTACCTATCGATGGCCCAGCTGTCCTATAAACGCTGTCCATCAATGGCCACGGGGGCTTGTGCCCAACAGATTCAGACACTTGCCACTCGATCTCATTTATCTTCATTGTTTTTTATTGCTTTGCTGTAAAAATAAATATCTCAAGTGCTATAATCTCCTCTTTTCGCCATCTTAAGCAGTTACTCCCAATCAAATACTCCATTCCCTTTTCTGGGTGTACAGAAAAATCACTTGAGCTGCCATTCACAATTTTGGCTCATAAGGCAAATCAAACAAATTTAAAACAATTGCCACAAGAGCTAAAAGGCAAAAATAATCCAGCGCCAACTTTTGTATGCTTTTGCGTCATGGAATTTGAACCCCACGTACTGTCTGTCGTCCCTACCTTATACAAGAAACACGAGGGCCAGATCTTTGCAACCCATGCGATTTCCAAGTGGGAAATTAACTGACCAGTCTTCCAAATATTCATGGTTCATCTACATTTGCCAGGAAGCATGCTGGAAGCTGACAGAGTAGAAGTCAGATTTTTCACTCACCAAGAGATTGCAGTATATACAGTGCTTGATAGTTATAGAACAAGTACTACGTGGGGCACCTGGGTGACTCAGTTGGTTAAGTGGCCGACTTCAGCTCAGGTCATGATCTCACAGTTTGTGGGTTCAAGCCCCATGCTGGGTTCTGTGTTGACAGCTCAGAGCCTGGAACCTGTTTCAGATTCTGTGTCTCCCCTTCTCTCTGCCCCTACCCTGTTCATGCTCTTTTTCTATCTCTTTCTCAATAATAAATAAATGTTAGAAAAAAAAAAAAAAAGAACAGGTACTACAGGAAATGCGCAGGCTGTGGAGAGAGTGATTACTTGGTAGGTATTAAAATGTTCTTGGAAAAGCTGGGATGTAACTGATCACTAGGAGTGCATACGGTTCAGGTAGGTGAAGCAAAGAAAAATCAGTGTTGCATGCAAAGAGGAAAATGCAAAGTGCATTCAGCAGGCCGTGTGGCCAGAGCAGAAGGGTTGTGGGAGCCGGTAAGTAATGACTTATACATCCGGTTGGTGATGTTCTAAGAATTAACAAAGCCAGTCATCTAGACAGGAGTCCCTTCAGAATAGAATCTATGTGGGCCTGTTTTCTGGGGAAGCCAGTGCCCGCTACCTCCTATGGATACTGCTCTCTCTTTCCCAAAGGCTGGCTGAGAGGCGCGATCCCTCAGGGCTGCATCGGCTGGGATAGGTCCTCCCTGCCACCCTACATTAACAGTCCCTTCCCCAGCAGGGCCACAAACCCCTTTCCTGCTGTTTCCCACTCCCATTTGCTGACATGTGGGTCACTTGCCTTAACATGGAAGACCTTGATGCCTGGCTCAATCTTCCCACCAGCATCCTGGCTGATGTCAGTGGCCCCAAAAGAGGACTGATCCAAAAATCTTTGCCCATGGCCCCACTGACCTTGTCATTTTTAATGACCTTCACCACTACTTCAGCTGCCCACTCTCAAGCCTCCACCCTGAGCTTTCTCATCGTCTAGAATTGCTCTGCCTCTGGGATAACAAGTTCACCCATCCCAAAGCTGACCTGACCATCTTCTTTACCAAGGTTGCTTCTCATCCTTTGATCCCCATGCCAGTAGGTCACACCACTGTGCATTCATTCCTGCAACTGTCTCCCTCTCTGGAATCTTCTTTCCCTTCTCTTCTCAAACTCTTATTCACCAGCCACCTCTGACCAGGATTCCAGTAACAGCCTCCTAATCCATCCCTGGGACCCGATTAGTGCCCACTCAGTGTCATTCTCATAAGCCAGCTACAGCCATCTGGTCAAGCTGCTAATCTCACTAGCACCCCCCCCACCCCCCCACTGATTGGTTCTTCACTGTCCTCCAAACTTTTCAGCACACTCTCAAAGGCCCTTTTCTCCACTGCTGATAGGTGCCCCCTTTCTCACCCAGTTAGTACACATCCCTCTGGCTGCAGACATCACGCTTTCTGAGATGCTTTCCCAACTTTCCTGGACTGGTTTGGTGTGCTTCTCATGTCGCTGTCCCACAGCACCTTGTGCTTGCCTCTGATGACACTTAATCGTGCTCAGTTGAAATTTCCTATAGATGGTCCCCAGCACCAAGCAGTTTCCAGAACGCAGCAGCAGCTTATGAATGCTTGTGAAATAAACAAATAAACAAATGGTGGAAGAAGAGATGCGTGAGAAAAACATTTTGTTTTAAAATTTTAAAACAAATTGTTTTAAATTTTTAGTGTTTATTTATTTTTGAAAGAGAGAGAGAGACAAGGTGCAAGCAGGGGAGGGGAAGACAGAGAGGGAGACACAGAATCCGAAGCAGGCTCCGGGCTCCGAGCTATCAGCACAGAGCCTAACGTGGGGCCTGAACTCATGAACTGTGAGATCACAACCTGAGCCAAAGTTGGGTGCTTAACCATATGAGCCACCCAGGCGCCCCAAGAAAAACATTTTGAATCCAGAAATGGGGGGTAAGGCAAAATAAAAGTTAAATTTAAGGTTTCACACTGGATGACAGAGGTGAGGGATGATGATGCACTGGCCATAAAGAGGGAACTTCCAGAAAAGGAGAAGGACTTGGTTTTGGTGAATAAACATGAGGCTATCACTGTGGGCATGCTGCCTGGGAGCCATAAGGGAACAGGGCTCAGGAGTCACAGATTTGGGATTTCTACCCAAAGAAGAGATCCTTGAAGCCATCTGCATAGACGGCATCTTCAATATAGAAGTAGAGAGAAGAGCAGCTGGCAGAGGCTTCTTCATGTAGAAAGTTCTTCCAATTATCCAGCTAATTCAGGCTTAAGAGAGGGTTTCTTTTCCCTTAATTTTCTGAAAAATTGTCTCCATTGCTTCTGACTTTGAAGATCTGCTGTGGTTTTTTTCCTTCTCCTAACGACTATTTCTCTTTTTTCCTAACTCCAACTGTTAATTACCTCATCACACAATCAGGCCATTGTGACTTCTGCAGGTTGCTTTATGCAGCATAATGCTTATTTTTCAATTGGCTTCTACTGTTTCCCCCCAAAAGATAATTTCTTTGATCAACACATTGGCTATTGATCGATCCACATTTTACTGGACATGTTCTTGCTCAGTCTCCCCCCTCTCTCCTGTAAGTTGATTTTCCATACAATATCTGTGTTCTCAATGTTCTTCTCCTCCATTTCCAGTGACTATTTGTGAGTCCTTCAACATATTACATAATATGGGCAGATACTTATACCTACTTGTCAATTCCAAAAGCACTGGCCCTTCCCAAGGACTACATTTTACCCCTAGAACTGAAAATCAGCCAGTATTTTCCTAATTGGAGTGTAAAGGTCTATTTAGTGAAATCACAGTTGTTTTTCAGGATTGAAATATAAATACATGAGCACTTTGGGAATCTCAGAATGTACTTTCTTATTCAGGACAGACTCTTTGGTCTTTTGAAAGAACTTGTCATAGATAGTGGTCCTTATTCTAAATATATCCTGTGTACTAAATTTTTGCTTCTTATAGAATCCTACAGGGGCGCCTGGGTGGTTCAGTTGGTTGAGCATCTGACTCTTGGTTTTGGCTCAGGTCATGACCTCATGGCTCATGAGATCAAGCTCCACGTTGGACTCTGCATTGACAGCATGGAGCCTGCTTAGGATTCTCTCTCCTTCTCTCTCTGCCCATTCCCCGCTCACACACATGCGCGCGCACGCACACACACACACACACACACACTCTCTCTCTCTCTCTCTCTCAAAATACACAAATAAACATTTTTTTAAAAAGCGAATGAGGGGCGCCTGGGTGGCTTAGTCGGTTAAGTGTCTGACTTTCGCTTTGGTCATGATCTCGCGGTTCGCGGTTCGTGGGTTCGAGCCTCGCATCGGGCTCTGTGCTGACTGCCAGCTCAGAGCCTGGAGCCTGTTTCAGTCTGTGACTCCCTCTCTCTCTGACCCTCCCCTGCTCACGCTGTCTGTCTCTCTCTCTCCTAGAAATAAATTAAAAAAATAAAAAAATAAAAATAAAAAGCGAATGAATTTGTACCATTGGAAGTAGAGCTGCTGCTGAAGTGTGAAATGGATCTCAGTCGCATGAGTTGCCCTGGTCAATTCTGAGAGTCCCTACATGCAGCAAAAACTTTCTTTGATCTTTGCCCTTTGGGGTCATGAACTGTGTTGATAATTCAGATGCTCTTTACCAGAAAAATGTACACACTCACACACAGAATTGTGTATACAATTTCAGGGGGTTCACAAGAGCCTATGAAAAGCCAGCGTTTTCAGCCTTTCTAAAGGTCCCTGGGTTCCAGGTTAATAACTCTTAGACTAAGGGCTCAAGTTCAGTTGCTGATGGGTGAGGGATTTCAGTAACCTCAGAATGTGCAGAAAGCAGCTGCAAGGAAAATGCGTACGGCCGGGCAGTAGCCACAAGTCCCAGCAGGAGATGCGTGGCTTGTGTACAATCATGCCCAGCACGGCCTTGGGCGAGCTGCCGTCCTTCCTTCTGCGGGGTATCAAGCGCTCTACTCATTCCATTATGAGGGTTTATTTTGTGGCAGCAGAGCTCTGATTTGAGGATGGAAGTCAGCACAAAATAGCTCCTTTTTTTAAAACAAAATTTTGCTTTACGGCCATTTTAGCAAAAACAAATGCACTTTATAGCAAGAGGGAGGGGAGGGGAGAGGAGGCTCCTACGTGAAGACAGCTGGGCTTTCTGCCGCTCCTTCTCTACTCCCCACAATCTCGAGCTCCTTGTTTTCTCTCATATCCTACACTCCCTTGACTTCTACTCACCTCTATTAGACCTCATTTCATTTTTTTGAGGCTTGAGCCTGAAAGCCCTAGATCAGTGCCAATCTTCTGAATGTCTCGTATTTATCTCATCCTACCCCGCCCTGCACATATCTGATCTCTGAGTTGCACACCATTCCCATGAAACCTAAGGGGGAACTTGGTGCCTTTGATCATTAGAGTTAATATCTCCTATGGTCCTTTCCAACTTGAGACAACATGATCTCCCTCTTTCGATATATTTTTTTAATCTTAACAGACCTTTAATTTCTGAAAATATGGATCATATCAACTTAGTAACCACCAGTTACAAGCTGCGCCATGATCTAGTTTGTCTCACCATCACCCTCATAACTGCATCTACTAAGATTTTATATGTACAAGGAAGCTCATTAATTACTGGGACTACTTGGGATTTTTCTTTCTTCCCAAAGGAAAATCATCTAAAACATCATCATGTTAGATTGTTTTCAAGCCAATATTTCTCACCACGTTGCATGCTTTCCAATACCTCCCTGCCCACATGCTACATTCAGGTTATTCCTTGATTCTATTCTAAACAAATTTTTTCAGAGTTCTTATGGTCCTAATTCCACAAATACTTTTGAAGAACTTTATTCTTCAATTCTTAACATCAGGGTTTAACCACCCTCCCTTTCCGGATTTTTGCTAATGTGTTTGTTTCTGGCTGGAATTCTCTTCCTCCTTTGTACATCTGGGTGATTCCCAGTCATCAAGTGTCCCTCAGCTTTCCTGATGTCCTTTCTCACTCCAATGGAGACCCATCTGGAGTGCCCCTCCTCTGGCTCTCAAGACCATTATGTCCTAGGGCTTAAGGCACTGTGTCACAGCTGTTGACTTCCTTGTTTGGGACCACACCCCCCACTAGACGGAGAGCTCCTTAAGGTCGAGGACTGGGTATTATTCGTCACCTAGAGCATCAATCTCCTTCATCCAACCCTCTGCTTTGGGGTATGCTCCTTCCTCTACTTCTAACCATGTAGTTGAAATGGAAGCTTTCGGGGCGCCTGGGTGGCTTAGTCGGTTGAGCGTCCGACTCTCGCTTAGGTTGTGATCTCGCGGTTCGTGGGTTCGAGCCCCGCGTCGGGCTCTGTGCTGGCTGCCAGCTCAGAGCCTGGAGCCTGTTTCAGAGTCTGTGACTCCCTCTCTCTGACTCTCCCCTGCTCACGCTGTCTCTCTCTCCCTCTCCTAGAAATAAATAAAACAAAACAAAACAAAAAAAAAGAAATGGAAGCTTCCATCTTCTTACATATCCTACATTCCCTGGCAGAGTGAATGGTCTAAGTAGTTTCTGACACAAGAGGGATAGCCTGTCCCCAGTATTTAAGCTAAAGATGTGAGCCTGCTGGCCACTTGCAGCCGTCTCCAGCTCAGTGAAGGGAGCCAGTCTGAAAGAAGAAATTCTGGAATGAATGGAGGAGAAAGAAAGAATCC
This sequence comes from Proteles cristata cristata, assembly GCA_017311185.1. Lineage (NCBI taxonomy): Eukaryota > Metazoa > Chordata > Mammalia > Carnivora > Hyaenidae > Proteles > Proteles cristata. The sequence continues at coordinate 674,378 of JAESUZ010004260.1, forward strand.
TGGAAGCCTCTGAATGCCTGGTTGTGGTCATCCCTGGGAATGCCATTCTCATGCTTTGCTCATGTGGGCTGATGAATCTCCCTTCCTCCAAAGTGAACATAAGTTGCATGTCTGCTATTTGCAACCAAGAAATATTGACTGCCTTCTTCATGTCTCTATCTCCAGTTGCCGACTCGGGATTTGGCATCCAAGAGGGACTCCATAAACTTAGCTATTATTAGTTCAAAGCCGGAAATCATGCTTATTGTCATGTGAAATCAAAGACTATGGCAGGAGTCAGCACATATCATATCACGATAGGTGTATCACGGTCACACCTTAGAGCTACAGTGATGACTCCATACAGATTCTGAGCATCTCTTTGGGTCTGAGTTTTTCTGTTGGTATCTGATCAACTGGCCTGAAGAAATGTTGACTACTTATTTGTTGTCTAGCCAAAAATAATTAGCTTTTCGAGGATACAGCCTTGAAAGACAAAGTGCAAAAGACTGCATGCATACATTTACAACGATGAGCAACACGGCTGCCCCGTTGGCCTTCTTTTCTTTTCCAGTTTTTTTTAATGTTTATTTCTTTTTGAGAGAGAGAGAGAGAGATAGCATGAGTGAGGGAGGGCAGAAAGAGAGAGGGAGACACAGAATCTGAAGCAGGCTCTGGGCTCTGAGCTGTCAGCATGGAGCCCAACGTGGGGCTCGAACCCACGAGCCATGAGATCATGACCTGAGCTGAAGTTGGACGCTTAACCAACTGTGCCACCCAGGCGCCCCCAGTTGGCTTTCCATTTGCATGATGGGAGAGAAGACAGCTGAGATGGACACTGTTTACCAGCTGTGTGACTTGGAAAAGCAACTTAAATTCTCTGGGCCTTGCTTTCCCCATTTGCCATTTGTCTCACATACCTCATGGGATAGTTGAAAGGATGAGCAAGAAAACACGTATGGCACCATTTTGTTGTTGTCAAATCCTTTCGAGGGGAATCATGCCGGATTCTTCTCTAAACACAGAGGCCACTGCAGGGCTGACAGGTCTGCTTTGGTAAACATATGGCCTGAGGCAGGGTCACTGCTTCAAGAGCAAGGAGCCAAGCTCAGCCATCCTATCTCCAACACATCCACTTTCTCTCTTTCCTCTCCTCTTGGGTCAATGGTCATACAAAGCTTCTAGACACTTCCCACTCTGCCACTGCTCAGAAAGCCTCTCAGGTCAGCCTTTGGCCATGAAAATGGACTCTGAGTCTCCTGTCTACCTGTTCCATCTCTTGGAACATACCCGTAGGTATCTGCCCTAGCTAATGAGTTGGGCTGAACCTCAGCAGAACATGACAGACTATTGCTTCACAGGTTCCCATCAGCCTACGCATGTCCAGGATGTTTCTGTAGAACGCAGCCAGCCTGGTCTAAGCCCTGGTAATGACAGCTGGCCAGACAGTGTGGGCCAGCATGGGCAAGCTGCCCGGGAGTCCCATCCAGTTCTGACTCTGCTTCCTTCCCTGCTGACCTCTGCAAAATTAGCTTCCAGCAGCTTCCCAGTCTGCTTGACTGTAAAGGGACACCTCTAACACGTATTCCATGGCCTCCCCTCCACTAGGAGGCAATGGTAGGAAGACAGTGCCTCTGGAGACCTGGGTTTAAATCCTAGCCCTGCCACCACTGTGAGAACCAGCACACGGAACACAACCTTCTGGGTCATATTCCCAGTCTGCAAAACGGGTATAGTAAAGTCCGTAGTACATTGCAAGAATGACCAACAGCCACATGGCTGCCCAGTATACAGTAGGTGCTCAGTAACTGCCATTTCTTTTTCCATCCCTCAACTATAAAACAGTTCCCATCATTGAGAGATCTTCTATCTCTTGCAGAAGCTTGCATGCCAACTTGAATCCACAAATAAAAATACTTAAAAATAATTTTTTTAGGGGGCTAGAAATCCATCTCCTTATCTCCTCGACCTGCTGAGACCCAAATTCCAGGTTCTGCATTCTCCTGGCAATAAGAGAAGAGAGAGTATGAGCTATCCTCCTTCGGGGCATGGGAAGGTAGGGGAAGAGGTAGAGGGGGTCACTTTGTCAGCCTGGATCCAGATGGAGACAGTCTGCCCCCCGCTGCTTTTGGTGGGGAGGAGATCTGAGCGAGGTCCAGCTCGACAAAGCCCTGGGGGCTCGCAGTGGTGATAACAACAAAAATAATTCCCATCTGCCCAGGCTGCTAACATTTGTCAGAGCCCTTCCTCTTCTTTTATCTGTTCTTCCCCTACAATATCCACGTGAGATGGGCATTATCATTCCCATCTGACAGATGAGGAAATGAAGCAGAGAGCAGAGTATCACAAGTGGCCGTTAGGAAGCAGAGCTTGGCTCACATACTGGCTCAGCTGTGTGACCTTGAACTAGCTGCTGAGCCTCTGGGCCCCAACTACTCATCTGTGATATGGACCTGAAAGCACTCATCACACAGGGTTGCTGCGAGGTTCGTGAGGGTTTGGCATATGGTAGAAAGAATGGGAGCTCCGGAGACCTGTATTCAAATATAGAAACCCCGGGGCGCCTGGGTGGCTCAGTCGGTTAAGCATCCGGCTTCAGCTCAGGTCATGATCTCAAGGTTCCTGAGTCTGAGCCCAGCATCGGGCTGTGCTGACAGCTCAGAGCCAGGAGGCTGCTTCAGAGTCTGTGTCTCCCTCTCTCTCTCTGCCCCTCCCCCACTCATGCTCTGCTTCTCTCTGTCTCAATAATAAATAAAACATTAAAAAAAAAATATATATATATATATATATAAACAAACCCTGGGTGTTAGCTCCATGACCGCACCACCACACAACAGATTAGCAAAGATCTGGTCCCATGACCCAGGTGCCCTGATTCCCGGGCCTGAGTTCTTCCAGAATGTTGCTCAGAATGCTTTTCTCCAGGGACTCTTGAACTGAGTCTATCCTGGGAGGCCCCAGGAACCCCAGCCGGCCAGTGCTCTGTCCGGCTACAGGACCAAGTAGAGAGCCCACACGCCCTGGAGGGGAATCAAACACCATGTCTGGTGGACCCCATACTGACACAAAGGCCAGAGATCTCACCCCCAGCCAGGCTTGTTCTGCACCTCAGTTTCTCCATCTGTGAAAAGGACCTTTGAAACCATCACTTACCCCGTGACAGCCTCCCTGTCTGTCACAGGCCTGGCCACCATGTCCTTTTTTTCCATCTCCCTGCCCTTCGGCTGGGCCCCTGACTCGCCGAATGTGGGGTTTTAAGGCTAGCGTGGCTGCCTGAAATGAGGATATGCAAACTCGGAAGCTCCGGTGCAGGTTTTCCCTTGTGCAAGAGGAAACAATGAGAGGCGGTCCGCAGGCAGGGAGAGAAATGAGGTGAGATGGAGAGAAGCAGGTGAGGACCCGTCACGCTCCAGAGGAAAAGGCAGGGTGGAGGGGGGAAGGGGGGCTGGCAACGTCCCAGTTCCTATTTTCAACAGTACCTCAGAAGGCACATTCGCCCTGAGTTCCGTAAGATTCCCTTCCCTATTACGTACTCAGTTTTTAATTTTTTTCATGTAAGCTAGCTTCAGTGGATTCCTGCTTCTTATAACCAGACAAGGGTAATATGTGGGCGCTCTTCCTACCTTGCCCTTAAAGGGCTACATCATTGATGAAATGATAGTCATCGGCTCTACTTGGTGGGGCCCGGATGTCACAGCACCCGAGAAAAATCCTGGACTTTAGGGGCGACTGCTGACCACAAGCCACTGATGATGCACAGTCAGGCGAATGCAGCTCCTGGACGGTCGGCCTCCGCTTTGCTGTGCAGGAGGACCGCAGCTAAGCGCTCTCAAACTTTTCCTTGGACTTTTCCAAGCGGGAGGCAATACAGACTGGTGGCTGGGTGGTTCAGGCGGTTAAGCATCTGACTTTTGATCTCCTCTGAGGTCATGATCTCACAGTTCGTAAGTTTGAGCCCCGCGTCGGGCTCTGCACTGATAGCGCGGAGCTTCTCTCCCTAACTTTCCGCCCCTCCCCCCTCCTCAAAATAAATAAATAAACTTAAAAAAAAAAAAGCATATGGTTCTGGACCCACAATGCCCAGGGTTGCATCATAGTTTCAACCGCCTACTGATTGTGTGACCTTGAGCAAGTTACTCTATCTATCTGTGCCTCAGCTTACTCATCTGTAAGATGGAGGAGATCTGTGGAAATTAGCTCATAAGGATATTGTAAAGATTGAGGTGTACAATATAGCCGATTGATCCTCAGTACATGTCCCCTAGGATTTTCAAGTCCTAAACAGAAGAGAGAAAACACCTGGAGGAGAGGCTGTGGCAGCTGGGCCATGAATGGGTTTTGGTTTCGCCATCTCCACTTTCGGTTTTTGAGGGCTGAGGAGGGAAGCTGGTAACTGCAGAGAAAACAAACGGGCAGGCTGAAAAGGAGACACTCAGGGAGACTGGCTGGCTAAGATGGGAAGCAGCTTGCCAAATTCAAGGAAGGCCCTCAGAGCTCTCCTTTGGAGAAGTACCTGGAGAAAAGGGAAATGAAATGCTGTCCTGAGACAGGAGCCGCAGGACCCCCACTTCCGGAGTGGGCAGGCAGGGCGGTAACGCAAGCAACATTAGGAAGCAAATGAGGGCTCAAGAGAGACAATGCAATAAAGCCAATCGGAAATTCGGGAAGAATGGCAATGCAGGAAAAGTCAGAGGAAGCTCGTAGAAATCTTAATCGTAAAGATTTTTATGAATTTGGATACCGCCCTCAGAAAACCTTTGAGGGAAAAAAAAAAACAACAACCCACCTCTTTGAGGATGAATGAAATCCCAGCAGCACATCTGCAGACTGCTTCTAGCTCATCAATACAAAGTTACTATAAATGGTTCCGTGCAGGGAGTTGTTGCAAATGTATGACAGGCCAATGACACGTTACTGATTTAGGACTGCAGCCTCTCCAGTCAGCTTGCTTGGGTACAAAACCTGGCTCTGCCACTAATTAGCTGGATGAACTTGAGGGAGTTTCTCTACTTCTCTGGGCCACGGTTTCCCTGTCTATAGAATGGAGATGATTGGTGTGTAGGCATTAGAAATAGGCAAAGGAAAAACGAGTTAACATGTGTATGATGTCTAAAACACCATTTAGCCACACAGTAAGGACTCAACAAACATCAGCTACCATCTCTGCCTGGGTTTTTCTCTCTCTATGCTATACATGGATATACAGTTGCTCACGACACACCACACACGCACACACCAACAACTCCAATGCAAACAACCAACACAGTTATTCAGAGCTCTCGCGAGTGCAGGGTCAGGCTGAGGGCATAGTCTGGTCGAAGAGCAGTTCTGAGAACCGTAGCAGCCAAGGGATGGACTTGGTATCAGGTTCCCATCACACTCTATATCCTCCCTGACCCCCAAATCCTGTCTTTGGGTGGAAGCCTGCAATGCATTAAGCTGCCCCTCTCCCCTGCTGTCACTCTGGGGCCATTCCACGCTACAGACCCCAAGGGCACCAGCCCTCCGCTCTGCAGCTATTCTTTCTCTGCCCTTCCTCTCCCTGGTAGGGAAGCCCATGAGCAGCATGTCAGTCCGTCAACCCTCTGGTTTGGTGACACCCTGGCTGGGGCCTACTGAGCTCATGGAAAGGGAGATCAGAGGTTCCCCTGACATGCGACCCGTACAGCTGTCACGGCAAGTGTCCACAGGCTTCCAGTGACGGAGCTCGCCAGGAGGAGTGGCCCCAGCCATCCAAGAGGAGTGTTCCATCCGCCCCACCTTTGGTGAAACCCTCTCCTCCCTGAGGTTTTCTTTCCCTTCCTGTTTTTTTTTTTTTTTAAATCTTCCCTCTGTCCGTACTGTCCCCTATCCCTCCCTCAGTCCCTATCTCATTACGCAACTGCATGGGCTAAAAATACTTCTGGCAGCCGTGATCAAACCCAAACTGAACAAGATGCAGATTTAATGAGGCTGCCATGGAAACAAGGTTCCTTTTGCCAGGCAGAAGAACGTGTCTGAGCCAGGGAAAGGGGGCAGGCAGGGAAGCTTGTTGTGAGGAGGCAGTGATGTTGGTTAGACGGGACGGTGGGGAGGCAAAGAAAGCTTCTGGGCCCAGCAGCCTTTTCTGGAAGGGGATTGGCCCACAGCCAGGGATGGCACCCACTGGAGATGGTCAGCTGCCCCGGTCAGCAGCAGGGGAAGAGCCACGTGGTGTGAGCTCAGCAGAGGGAAACTCGGCTTCTTCTGGGCAAGAGATAAATATTTATCACGGGAGTCCCTTAAGCAGTCAAACACTTGGCAGTTGGAAAAAAAAAATTAATTAAAACATAAAAATAAAAGCTGCTGACTCTAGGGTTCCTGATAGTGCTCTGATTATAACCCAGAAAATACAAAGGACTATAACCCAGAAAAATACAAAGGAGAAAGGTTGAGACGGGTCTGATGTGAAGACAGTTTCTTCCCTGCACATTTCCTTCTCCCAAGAGGAGGCATAGCCGTCCAGTCTGCGTTTCGCTGTGCTGCTAGAGGCATGAAGCTTCTGCAGGAATCTCACACGGAAAGCTCAGTCCATCCACGGCACAGTTGACGGGTGGTTAAATGACCCCCCTGTCTTCATCCCAGCAGAGCAAAGGGAGCACCTACTATAATCCTGCTACCTCTCCCAGGCCCTTACCGTTTTCTTGCTCTCTCTCACTGGAAACACGGAGTCTCATATCCTGAGGAGCGGTGCGTGCACTGATGAAAAGCAAGGTTCAGCAAACTATGGCTGCAGCCCAAACCTGGGCCAAATTTGGCCCATGACCTGTTTTTGTGTAGCTTGTGATTTCAAAATAACTTTTTCTTTTTTAAGGGTTGTAAAAGAAAGAAGAATACGTGACAGAGCCCATATAATCCCTGCAAAGACTAAGCTATTTACTATCCACACTTTACACAAAAAACTGGCCAATCCCTGGTTAAGAGCAAAAACTATGGAATCAAACAGATTTAGGTTCAGATGCCAGCTCCTCTATGGACTAGCTCAATGAACTTTTGGATTTTATCTCTTTGCCTCTCAGTTTTCCCGGTTGTAAAATAGACTAAAAGTACCTATCTTTCAGAGAATGAAGGTACCGGCTTAGCACAGTGTTGGCTGCGTAAATGCTTATAATGCTCCCTTTGCATTAAGTTACGCATTATTATATGCATTATAATGGCTTGCATTAAGCATCAGATATGCATCTTCATCATTGGTTCAAGAATTAGAATTCCCAGAGTTCTAGAGTATTCCACGTATGCAGGGATCTTGGGCTACAAGGAGTCTGACAAAGGCTCTGATGATACGCATTTAGAGCCAGAACTTGCTGCTCACCCAATCACCACCATAGTGGCTGTGCTCTAAGTCCAGTCCCATTATGCACGAAACCTACTAAAGCCATTGTCCTCATGTTAAGAACCGTGTGCTGACCTACCTATGGTCTTGGGAATTGTGGAATAGGAGAAAAGTGGCAAAGAATGTGCAGTGAGAAATCTGACAGTCTTTAACCGCAAAACTTCCCTGGCTTACCTTTTTCTCATCTTCATCTGTTATAAGAGACTGAATCGGTAAATGAGTTCAACACCCCAGAAAAAGACACTAGTGCTGCATTCAGTCATTCTTTGGAATAAATAATGAAGCTGCTGAGCCAAAGTGGTGCTGAGGCAGTAGAGCTGATAAGGTCAAGGTTAAACCTGGATTGGCCATTCAGCTTTGTGCGGTCAAAAATTCAGATGGTGTTCCCAGCCAGCTGTCCTGTGAACATCCATGCTGGAAAGAGAAGGTGGCTAGATAGAGAATGTAGAGCTCAACACGTTCACTTCTACTCAAGGTCAACACACAAATGACTACAGGCTTTCTCTAGACTGATGGCTGACTTTTGGCATAGTCTTTATTGGCTTTTTTGAAAAGAGGCATTAGAATGTTTGAAATATACATTTGCAACAAAGAGGTCCAAGCCAACTTTAAACTGTAACTGAATGGCACAGAGCTCTATTAGGCCAAGAATGGGAATAGAGACTGCTAAGTGTGGGAATGGAGAGGAACACAAAGACTACAAACCTACATAGAGCATCCTCTGTCCCCACTGATGTTTTTGAAGGGCGTAGAAAGCCAACATGATTCCAATCTGAAAAACTGAAAATCTATTTCAAAGAGAAGATTATGCCTTTTACACATTTGTCCCTATGAGGGTAGAAGGAACCCAAGGAGAATAGGAGACCGAGGGGTCTTATGAAGAATTCCTGATTAGATGCCAGGAGACTGTTCCAGTCAGGTTTCTGCTTCTGGAAGTATGAGCTTGGCATATTATTATATGGACTTTCCATGTCTCAAAATCTTTATCTGATAATAGTCACAAACCTGCCGTATTGGGTTTTGTGAGGCTCAGAGGAGTCACACAGGAACCCCTGCTTTGAAAAGTAAAAAAGGACTGTAAGAATGGAAGGTATTATATTTATTATCAATGATGAAATGAGTAGAAGATCTCAAAGACAGTGGTGAATTCAATTACTCAACAAGTGTATATTAAGTACCTACTGGGTGCCAGGCACTAATAAATGCTGGGGATGTGGAATAAATAAAAGAGATAGGATCTCTGTGCTGCTGGATTGTGCATTCTAGAGGCACAGACAGACATCAAACAAATAACCACATAATTATAATTTTAATAAGTGCTTTGAAGGAAAAACACAGGGTCAGACAAGGGATGTAACTTAGACTGGCTGGGTCAGAAATGCCATCTTCAGGAAATACCATCTTTCAGATGAAATCTGAGGAAGAGTTGCAGTGACCAAGGCAAAGAGATGGTAGACCATTAAAAAAATTTTTTTTAATGTTTTTTTGAAAGAGAGTGCCTGCATGAAAGCATGAGTGGGGAGAGGAGCAGAGGGAGAGAGAATCTTAAGCAGGCTCCATGCCCAGTTTGGAGCCTGATGTGGGGCTCAATCTCAAGATCATAACCTGAGCTGAAATCAAGAGTTGGACACTTAACTGACTGAGCCACCCAGGCACCCCAGTAGAACATTTTTAAGGTGGAAAGAACAACATGTGAGAAGTGTCTTGAGTAGAAGTTCAAGGAAGCAAGGAGAATAACAAGAGGATAGTGTATAGGGGGGAAATGTGGTACAATAAGAAGCTAAAGAAGTAGGCAGAGTCCATGTCATGTAGGGCCGTGAAGATGACGTTATGGATCACAAATGCATCCTGAGAGCAATGGAAAGCTACCAGTGGGTTTTGGGCAGGAAGTAATATGGCCCAATTTGTATTTAAAACAAGATTCAAGTTAAATTTGTGTGTCTGGCCATGACACAGTAACTGGAACTCCCACTAGACTTGACTCCCACTGAAAACAACCATAAAACTGGACAAAATATTTGAAGAAACTTCCTTTACATATTGAATAATAGGCAGTACAGAACTGTGATCCTTGAAAGAAAGAAAATTTATGAATCAAGCACCACAATCACACTACAGTCGTCCAATCCTGGAAATACTCTCCTGTTGTGGAGCAAGAAGATTGAGCCCCAAAACTGGAGTAGTTCAGCTCAGCTAAGGAGGCAGAGATTAGAATTCTGGGTTGCTGAGGTGGCTGAACTCCTCGGGGCAAAGTCCCTGAAAAGAGGGAGCTATATAGAGGGGGAGGGCCCAGAAGTCTTCATGCAGGATCCTGGCAGAGAATTGGGCTGCACGAGTATGTGCAAGATTCCACAAGGCCCTGAAAAGACCTCCTCCTTCAGGCCTTAGAACTGAGTAATAAAAACTGAGATGAGGCCACACTGGGAAACACTGCAGTTCCATCCAGCCAGAGTGGCAAGACCTTACTGAGCATCTCAGGCATTAGGAATAAGTGTGGTAGAAGAAAGGACCATACTAAGGCCAAGGGCCATACCCTTGGGCTAAATTTAAAACTAAAAGAGGCCCATCCTAACAAGAAAATAAGACTAAGCTTGAGAGGAACAAAAGTTACAGCAATGTAACTACTTTCTGAACAAAATTCAATATGCTTTAAAGGAAAATGGCATTATTGAAACTGCTAACAATATTCCATTTCAATGTCTAGCATACAATAAATGATTACTAGACATGTGAAAAAACCTATACATAAGAAAAAAGTCCCTCAAAATACCTAGATGTTCAAATGAGCTGACAAGAACTTAAACAAATATGTTTAAGAGCTTAAATGAAAATGTATTATAATGAATCAGCAGATGGAGAATCTTAGCAGACAAATGGAAACTAAAAAAGGAACATAGTAGAAATTCTAGATCTGGATGGTCTTGATTTCAGATTGGATATGGCATAAGAAAGGATAAGTGAACTTTAAGACAGATCAAGGTTAATTTCCCAATCTGAAGAACAGAGAGGAAAACCTTGAAGGAGGAAAGATAAGATGGAAGGAAGGAAGGAGAAGAGGAGGGGAGGGAATGTGGAATTTCAATGATCTGTGGGACAACATCAAGCAGTATAATCAATGTGTAATTGGAGTCTCAGGAAGGGCGGACAGGAATTGGGAAGAAAAATACATAAAATAATGGTTAATAATGGTTTAGACTTTCCCAAATCTACTGAAAAAAAATTACCTTGCAGAGCCTGGGGGTTCAGTGAATACCAAATAAAATGAATGCAAAAAACAACAACACTTAGACACATCATATCCAAAGCATTGAAAACCACAGAAAAAGAGAAAAATCTTGATAGCAGCCAAAGAAAAGTAGCATATTATACACAGAAAAGCAGAAAATAATGGATAACTTCTTTTCATAAATAACATAACTCGGAAAACAATGGCACCCAACGGAGGGGAACAAAACTGACAACCTAGATTTCTATGCCCAATAAAAACATATTTCAGAAATGAAGGCACAATAAAGGCTTTTTAAGATAAATGAAAACAGAAAATGTTGCCAGTGATCCTGCTCCGGAAATGCTAATGGAAGTTTTTCAGACTGAAAGAAAATGATACCAAGTGGAAATGTGTCTACAGATAAGAGTGAAAAACAGTAGATATGATGAATACGTAGGTAAGAACAAAATACTATATATTTTTTTCTACTCATAAAATCTTTACAACTCCCATGAGGGCTTAAAGCAAAAATTACAACACCATTTTGTGGGTTTTATAAAGTATGTAGCTACAATATATATCACAACAATAGCACTAAGGATGGAGGGATGTTAAAGGGCACAGGCTTCTGCAAAATGTTTACATTTTATGTAAAGTAGTGTATAATAAACTCTAAGTTGACTATAACAAGTTAAAGATGCATATTGTTATCCCAGAGAAACCAATTACAAATAAAAACAAAACAAGAGAATTATAGCTTAAAGCTAACAAAAGACCTAAAATGAATACTTAAAAACGTTAAAATAAGGCAATAAATGAAGAACAGCAATGAAAATGATGAGAGATAGGACAAATAACAAAATAGTAGACTTAAATCCAATATATTAAGAAGCATGTTAAATAAAAGGCAGAAATTGTCAGGAGTAAAAATAATCAAGACGCAATAACTATATACTGTTTACAGGACAAGCACTTTAAATACAAAGACAGAAATAGTTTGAAAGTAAAATAATGGAAAATATAAACTATGCAAATAATAAGCATAGGAAAGATGAAGTGACCATATTAATATCAGGCAAAAATATCAACACAAGGAATATTACTAGAGATAAAGAAGGACATTTCATAAATAATAAGAGTCAATCCATCAGGAGATACAACAATCATAAATGTATATGTGTCTAATAACAGAATTTCAAATTACATGAAATAAAACCCACAGCACTAAGGAGAGGAATGGCCAAATCCACAATCATAGATGTAGATTTTTAACATACTTATCTTAGTAATTCATGAAACAAACAAAATTCTGTAAGGATATAGATGATCTATAGATTATCAATCATTTTATTGTCATTTATAGAATTCTACACCCAATAACTATGGAATACACTTTCTTTTTAAGAGCACATGAAATGTTCACCAAGATAAACCATCTGTTAGGCCAAAAACCAATTCTCAATAAATTTCAAAAGAATGAAACTTTCTTTTTTTTTTTTTTTTTTTTTGAGATAAAGAGAGGGCACAAGTGATCAAGGGGTAGAGAAAGAGAGGAGAGGGGGAGAGAAAGAGGGAGAGAGTCCCATGAGGGGCAGAGAGTGAGAGAGAAAGAGAGAGAGAGAAGCAGGGCTCACAAGAAGCAGGGGTGTGTTCACCCTAGGTGGGCCTTGACCTCGCTCGAAGTGGTGCTCAAGCTCACCTAAAGTATGACTCGAACTCACCAACCATGAGATCATGACCTGAGCTGAAATCAAATGTTTAACAGACTGCACCACCCAGGCACCCTCAAAAGAATGAAACGTTATAGAATATGGACACTGGCTCTAGCAGAAATAAATTAGGTATGGGGCGCCTGGGTGGCTCAGCCAGTTAAGCGTCCGACTTTGGCTCAGGTCAGGATCTCACGGTTGGTGAGTTCGAGCCCCGTGTTAGCCTCTGTGCTGACAGCCAGCTCAGAACCTGGAGCCTGCTTTGGATTCTGTGTCTCCCTCTCTCTCTGACCCTCCCCTGCTCACACTGTCTCTCTCTCTCTCAGAAATAGATTAATACATTAAAAAAACTTTTTTAAAGAAATAAATTAGGTATCAATAATAATAACCTGTGAAAGCTCTCAAATAGTTGGAAATTATTATCATACTTCTAAATAACCTATGAGTAGAAGAGGATCATAAAGAAAATTAAAACATGTTGAATTTAATGATAATGACAACAAAATACCAAATTTGTGAGAGGGAAATTTATAAGTTTAAATATACTTATAAAAAATTCATATGTACTTATTAGAAAATAAAGTTTCAAAACCAATGATGTAAACTTCCATCTCAAGAAGCTAGAAAAGGATGAACAAATTAAACCCAAAGTAAGTAGAAAGGAGAAAATAATAAAGATAAGAAGATAAATCAGTATAATATAAGACACAAACAATAGGGAAAATGAACAAAGCCAATGGTAGGTCTTTGAAAAGATTAATAAAATTGATAAGCAATTTTCTATCTAGCAAGAATTCTTGAAACTAAATGAGGGTATATTACTACAGATCCTATAGTAAATAATGATAATGTAGGAATATTATAAAAAATTTAACAACTTGGATGACATGGACAAAGTCTTTGAAAAACACAATTAAAAAACCTGGTACAAGGGGCGTCTGGGTGGCTTAGTCGGTTAAGCGTCCGACTTTCGCTTAGGTCATGATCTCGCGGTTCGTGGGTTCGAGCCCCGCGTCGGGCTCTGTGCTGACTGCCAGCTCGGAGCCTGGAGCCTGCTTCAGTCTGTGACTCCCTCTCTGACCCTCCCCTGCTCATGCTGTCTCTCTCTCCTAGAAATAAATAAAACATTAAAAAAAAAAAAAAAACCTGGTACAAGATGATATAGAAAATATAAGTACTATGTATTAGAGAAATTGCATTCTTTATCATAAGCCTTCCTACAAGTAAACTAAGTTCAAATGGTTTCACTGGTATATTCTAGCAACCATCTAAGGAAAAAAATAATTCAAATGCTACACAAATTCTTTCAGAAAGTGGCACCTGGGTGGCTTAGTCAGTTAAGCATTTGGCTCTTGCTTTTGGCTCAGGTCATGATCTCATGGTTGGTGAGTTCGAGCCCCACCTCAGGCTCTGCACTAACAGCAAGGAGCCTGCTTGAGATTCTCTCTCTCCCTCTTTCTCTCTGCCCCTACCCCACTCACACACACATACTCTCTCTCTCAACATAAATAAATATATTTTAGAAAAAAAATATTTCAGAAAATAAAATGGAAAAGTACTTCTTGACTTTTTCTGTGAGGCCTACATAACCTTGACACTCTAAGAGCCTGCAAAACTTTACAAGAAAACAGGAGACTGATATTCACTATGAAAACAGACCCAAGAAAATCCTTAACAAAAGAGTATTCGACTGAATCCATTAGCATCCAAAAGAGACAATATTATCAATGATCAAGTATGACTTATGCCCATAAGTATAAGGTTGATGTACATTTGAAAATTGATCAATGGGATTAAACCATAATAACACCTTTAAAAAGCAAAACCAGGGGCACCAGTGTGGCTCAAACAGTTGAGCCTCCAACTATTGATTTTGGTTCCGGTCATGACCCCAGGGTTGTGCGATTGAGGCCTGCATTGGGTTCCCAATTGAGTGTGGAGCCTGCTTGAGATTCTCTCTCTCTCTCTCTCTCTCTCTCAGAAAAAAAGAAAAAAAAGCAAAACCATATGATTATCTCCGTAGATACAGGAAAAATATTGACAAAATTTTAAAAAATGCATATGATTAAAATAAATTATCAATTAACAGAAACAGAAGGAAAATTGTTCAATTTAATAAAAGGAATTTATGGAAAAGTTATAGAAGACATCATACTGAAGGAGACTGGGAACAAATTTAGGATATTCCTTTTTATCACTCCTATTCAACATTACAGTAAAAGTTCTAACTAGTGCAACAAAACAAGAAAAAAAATAAAAGGCATGAAGATAGGAAAGAAGTAAAACTATTTGTAGATAACAAAACTGTTTATATAAAAACCATAGGAAATATAAAGCAAGCAATAGTTACTAACAAGAGAATTTAGAAAGGACACAGGACAAAAGGACAATAGACAAAACTCAATTGTATTTTTATACATTAGCAGCAAAAAATTGGAAAATGACAATTTTTAAATTTAAATTTTCATTTAACACAGCATCAGAAGCAAAAATACTTTGAAATAAATTTAAGAAAATATACGTAATATATCTACACTAAAAACTATAAACATTCCATGAGGGAAAATTAAAGGGCTAAACTAACATAGACACATATTGTGTTCATAGATCAGAAGCCTCAATATTTTTAAGATTTTAATTGTCCTGAAATGGACTTACACATTCAACACCACACTTCCAATTTTAATCACAACCATTTTTTAAATAAAATTGATAAGCTGAGCACCTGGGTGGCTCAGTTGGTTGTGTTCAACTCTTGATTTCTGCTCAGGTCATGATTTCACAGCTCGTGGGTTCAAGTCTGGCATTGGTCTTCGCACTGACAGTGTGGTACCTACTTGCGTTTCTCTCTCTCCTTCTCTCTCTGCCCCTCCCTTGCTCGTGCTCTCCCTCCCTCTCAAAATAAATAAGTAAACTTAAAAAAACTGATAAGCAGGGGTGCCTGGGTGGCTTAGTCGGTTAAGCGTCCGACTTTCACTTAGGTCATGATTTCATGGTTCGTGAGTTCGAGCCCCGCATTGGGCTCTGTGCTGACTGCCGGCTCGGAGCCTGGAGCCTGTTTCAGTCTGTGACTCCCTCTCTCTCTGACCCTCCCTTGCTCACACTGTCTCTCTCTCTCTCTCCCTCTCTCTTAGAAATAAATCAAAATATTAAAAAAACAAAAACAAAACTGATAAGCAGATTCTAACATGTATATGGAGATGCAAAGGACCTAGAATAATCTTTGAACAAGAATAAAATTGGAGGATTAACATTTCTTACTAAAAGGCCACTGTAATTAAGCTAGTGTGGTACTGCAAAAATTACAGACCAATAACAGAATTGTGAGTTTCTCATTTCCACTAAGGACAAATTGATAGGAAAGAGATCATAACTAAAACTGTTGTAAGAAAATTAGGTTACCTGGAGTACTAGAAGAAAACCTCTCATGCATGTGAGCAGTTGGTACTCTGTGCAATAACTAATTGCAACTCTTAATACTACAAAGAACAGCAACATTGAAAGAGAAATATCAACTGTGTGGGTAACATGGACTATCATTGTTTCTATTCTTTATGCATATGCATCTTATTTCAATATCTGACTAAATAAAATTTATTTTGCAGCTCCTCTGTGCTAATACTCTCCCATGCATTTTTAATTTTCTTTTATGAAATAAAGAAATATTTAAGAAAACATAGACTGTTTTCAATATCTGTAAACTGAACTCAAGTTTTATCACAGGAGGAATTTTAGTATTTAGAGATGCCTTCAGAAAATAATCATCTTTATAATACAATGATCATCCCATACATTGTTGATTTAGAAATTTCACATATTGTTAACTCTGTTTTAGCAATTTTATGATTATGATGGTGGTCAGGTCGCTGCGATTGTAATGAGAATGGAAATTACTTTGTAGAAATGTGGCCAATGTGTGTTGGAGTGCGTCGGCATCAGATCATGATACCACTTGAGCAAACGGAATTTCATAATGATGGAACACCCCATGTTTTGATGTGATTCAATTCTTTATTCTATATCTCCGCTTCTACCTCTGTTATAGGAAGCTACACATGGTATTATCTTCTTGTGTTTGCCGCCCTATCAGATTGTGAGGATTTACCTGACTTTGAATCGCCAGTGTCAAGCCCAGGACTTGACCTATGAGCACTCAGAAGAAAGACAGCCAGTAGGACACCAAGAATGTCAGCAACACAGATTTCAGCTGGGTCATGAGGGATAAGAGAGAATTCCCTGCAGTCTTCCTGGTGAAAGGACCAGACTGAACAAAGTTGACAAGTTCAGGATGCCATCAGTAGTTTGGTTTGGAGGAACAAACATAACAAAGAATCGGTAGAAGGGGAAACTGAGAAGTTGGGACCAGTTGTTCTGACATCAAAAGAATATGACTCAGTCTGTTTGTTTTGTATCTCTTCCTATAGAAAACCAAATAACCACGCCCTGATCACTGAAAAGGGACAGCATCAGGTGAGCAGCATTTTGATTCCTCCCCAGATTAAAGTGGTCTATAAATAGGAAATAAGATAACTAATCGGTCACAGTGGAGCCAGCTACCTTATACATCCACTACTGTGGCTAACAAATTGTCTCAGAATCCTTGAATAGAATGGTATGTTTCACACTCAGGTTGTAATAAATGTTGCCAGCAGCCAACCCGTGCTTGTAGACATGTATCTATACATCAGATCTTATCAGCAAGGGCACCCAAAGCATTTTCAGGCTCTGTGTGGGGAGATATTTGGCTTGCCCTGTGCATAAAGCCTTGGGACATTTCCAGTAGAAGTCAGCCTTTTGATTTGTAGAGATACTGCAGTAGATTAATTCATGCCAATGCCATTCAGTGGGGCCCCAACATTCTCACAAGAGCTCAGAAGGCCACAGCACACCCTTTTATATAAGCTGCTTTTTACAATCGGGATGCAGGAAGGGGAAGTCTGCAAACTCGGGACACAAGTCGTCATTTCTGCTCATTTGCTTATTCCAGAAATGAGTCCGGCAGGAGCTCCCCTCCCCCTGCCGGCAATCCTTGCAGATTTGGGGCTGGGCTGGAAAAGGATTAGAGAGAGGGATGAGGGGCCATAGCGGATAAATTCTGCCACCCAGATAATATCCCTTGTCCTTCCTCTCTATCTTCCTTTCCAAAAACCTCCTTTGCCTCATTCAGGTCAGGTCTTAAAATTCCTCTCTCTCTTGCTTCTGATAGATGCTTGGCACCAATAGATGTGTTTGTCCTTAGCCTTTTTCTTCTTGGATGTGCTTACAATGACTTCCTAAAGGTCTATTTTCCACCCCGTCATGTCCACTGCTAGGTAAGCTCTGTGATGGCAAGAGCTTTGCCCGTCTGGTTCATTGTCATCTCCTCAGTGCCTGGTACAGCCTTGCATGTAATAGACACTCAGTAAAAATCCACTGAACAACTGGATAAGCATCCTGAGTTATTTTTGAGATTCTCTTCCAGTTCTCTCCAGCCATCCCACGGACGCAGTGAAGACAGGCTCCACTGTGTGACCCAACTGAAGGCTGTGGATTAGGGTAAAGGGCTCAGTACCCCCTTTCCTCTGTTCACCCTTACCAATCCCTATCCTGACAGGTTGTCTTCCTTCGCTGCCTCGCCTCCTTCTGTAGGAGGATCGCTGGGTTCCTCCCAGAGAAGAAATGCCCCCTTTATGAACCAGAGCTCTGTCCCACACAGTGTTTGGCTGGAGGACCCACTCTGAATTAGAACAGCTGCTGCTTGTGTTGGTGTAGCCCAAGTATACAAGAGTTTATTTACTTTTTAAAGTTTATTTTTGAGAGAGTGCATGAGTGGAAGAGGGGCAGAGAGAGGAAGTGTGACAGAGGGTCCGAAGCAGGCTCCTGCACTGAAAGCAGAGAGGGTATGGAGGGCTCGAACTCACAAGCCGTGAGATCATGACCTGAGCCGAAGCCGAACTTGCAACTGACTAAGCCACTAAGGCACCCCCGAAGAGTTTATTTAAGAAGCCGCCATCCTTAGATGAATTACCTCATAAGTAGCAATTCTATTGTTTAAAATTTTGTTTAATGTTTATTTGTTTTTTTGGGGGGGGGAGAATGGGGAGGGGGGAGAGAGAGCGGGGGAGGTGCAGAGAGAGGGAGACACAGAATCCAAAGCAGGCTCCGGGCTCTGAGCTGTCAGCACAGCGCCAGACTCGGGATGCGAACTCACAGACAGCGAGATTATGACCTGAGCCGTCGGACACTTAACCGATCGACCGAGCCACGCAGGCGCCCCCAGTCATATTATTTTAGAATGCGAAACCGTAGAACTTCCCCTGGTTTTCTAGTGCAATGAGAAGAAAATCTTAACTACTCACTGTGATCTTGGGGGTGGGGGGACGCTCTGTCTAGGTCTGTACCTAAACCCGTTGTCCTGCCACACTGGCCTTCCCTCATTTTAATTTCTTCTCCAGGCTCTTTTCTGCCTCAGGGCCTCTGCGTTTGATGTTTCCTCAGCCTGGATGGATGGCTCCTTCCTCAACAGCTGCCTGTGTAACTTCTGCCCTTTATATGCTGCTTTTAAAGGGTCTTCTCCATATAAAGTGTCATTATTGTTATCTTAGCACCCTTTTATTTTCCTCAGAAAACTTTTCACAAATTGTAATTTTATACCTATTTATTTATTACTTCAACCAGCCTTTCCCGGTAGACTGGAAGGTCCTCAAGGGGAGGAACTTTTATTACCTGGCGCTCCCTTCACACAGCACAGTGACTGACAGAGGAGTCTTAAGTGGGCGGGGACCAAACCCAGGCTGGGGGTTCTTGACTGTCAGTTTGTCCTCCTGTGGCCTCCGAGCCTGGTCATATTCTTATCCTACGGCTGCCGTCATAAATTTCCACACACTGCGAGGCTTGAACCATAGAAATGTATTGTCTCTACGGCCCTAGAGACCAGAAGTTTTGAGATCAAAGGGAGGCAGGGCCTTGACCCTTCCCAGCTGCTGTTCCTGGTGCTCCCCACTTTGCTAATGTGTCACTCCAATCTCTGCGTCTGTCATCACAGGATCTCATCTCTTGTCTGTCCATGTCTCTTCCTCTTTTAAGGACGTAAGTCAGACTGGATTTGGGCCCTACCCTACTCTGGTACAATTTCATCTTATTATATCTACAAAGACCCTATTTCTAAATAGGTTACATTGTGAGGGGGCCATGGACTTTTTACACCCTTCAATTGAGTGCACTGGTCTTTGTGCTCAGCACGGGACGTCTTGGAATGTAGTGTCTAGATCTGCACTCCTGAGGCTGTGGGGCACACCTGAGGCTATGTGCCGGGTGGGGACAGCCTATGGCACTGGCCCAGGGCGACAGAGCTCAGGACCCTTTCTGCTTCCGCCTTTTATATTCTCGCATTTATAAAGTCATTTGTATTCCAGAAAGGACTGTTATTTAGCCATTCTTACCTCAATGTTAATCCCTCAACACAGAGAAAATGATCCTGCTGAGGGGAAGGGAGATTAAAAACGAAGCGAATTACTAAATTGTTAGTGCTACAACCACAGGTGAAATCAACATGCACAGACAGAAACAGGATGGCTTAAATTGGTTCAAAAATCCATCTCTGTGCTAAGGGGAAGCAACACATTTTCAAATGTGCCATTAGGTCACTTGTCCACCTTGTTCGGTTGTAGCAAGTTCAAGGTCAAACCAGAATTTGGCAGCCTAACCTGACTGTAGCAGAGGGGACGCTTATTTTTTTCTGATGTTCCTAGATGTTGGTGGCATTTTCCTCTCTGAAGACCTGATAGTAAGTCTCATGAATTCCTGCCACTGAATAACTCAAACCATGCCCTTCCTAGATAGTGCTTACAACCCGGAGAAGTCTTCTGCCTTTGTTAAGATCAAACACACATGGAGGCCAGACAAAAATGTCCTGAGCAGAAAAAACCAGTTTAGTCATACAAGCCAAGCTTAATTTAGCTTATTTTGCAAGACAAGAGATGCTAACTTGACCTGGGTCGCTTCTTGCAAGTGAAATTTAAATTGTTCCCTCAAATTGAGGTGATGTAACCACTAACCAGTTCCTTCCCGTTTAAGAAAATTCTCATATTAATCAATTACTATGGAGAATAAACACTCACTGTCTCCACAATATACAAGCTGCCTAGAACAATACACCTCTGAGTCTCATTACATGTTTTGGTTGGAATGTTTCTCTCTTTTCAATGTGTGCACAATAAACTTACGCTAATTCACTGGTTTTACTTCTGGCTTTCCACCCCCCACCCCCAACTTCTGATACCTTTTCCCCCAAGTTTGTAAACAGAGCTCTAGGTTCTTGGATACTTGGGTAGGACAGAAGAGGCTGTATCAACAAAGGTAAGTCTTGGGGAGTGGTAAAGAGTTTAAATAGGAAGAACTTAACCTTTGTGGACCAGATGACATTTCACCGCTGTGGAGCGTTAGCACTGCTAACATCTGAGGATCATCTAGGATTTGAGAGCTGGAAGGGACGTGAGGTGCATTTAGTTCAACCTTCTCATTTTGCAGATGAGGAAACTGATAGGGGAAGGAACTAACTGAAGGACACATTAAGGGCTTTTAGCTGAGCTGGGAATGGACTCAGGTCCCTTGTCACCAGTCACCTTCCCGCTGTTTGCAACAGCGTCCCAAAGAAAAATGTAGGCGCAGAAAGGTGAACCCAGCTCTCACATACATCTGCTATGATTTAATTGGCATTCTCTAATCCCTGTCCTCCACCCTGGAGAATCCGGCTCAATAATGCAAAGGCTAAAATTTTGAGAGACGTATTGGCTTGAAAAGGCATTCTCTAAACATCTCTTCTCCCTGCCCTCATCCCTACCACCCTTTGGCAATTCCATTAAAAATAGCTTTGACTTGAAATCGGCCTGGAGATCATCACTCTGCAATTATATGAGCCCTCAACTGAGAATGTACTATCATATCAAGCCAAACCCAGATGACTGTGGTGGGGCTGTGCTGCCTGAGATCGAAGCCAAATCCCTGCTGGGTCTGCAGATGTAGTGAGGGTTTCTCAGACCTACAGATGCCTCACCTAGGCGGGAGTGTGTGTGTGCATGTGATTGTGTGTGTGTGTGAGAGAGAAAGAGAAAAAAAAAAGAGAGAGAGAGAGAGGGTTGTTCCAGAGTCCAAGAGGTAGAGCTTCCTACTCTCAGCCTCTCTCTTTGTATCATGGCCAGGCAGGGCTGATATGAAGTGGGCTTTGCAGGCTCCAGGAGGGGCTGATGAATGAGGGTCTGGGTCCCTGCAGGCTATGACCAGGAATTCCCTACATAGAGATGACTTGAAAGATGGAGTCACAGATTCTAAAGATGCTTGAGCTCTAAGAACACTCAAAGATCTTCTTATCTGTATCCCTCTGGCCTTTTCTTCTCAGAGGAAAGACCATCACCCTGGGAGATAAAGTGACACCCAGGAAACACTCACCCAGAGAGATGCAAAAGTCAGGCCTAGACACAAAGGCACTTTACTCCGTGTCGGATGTGCTTGCCTTATACCAAGCTTCAGGATGTGTCATCTTTTTCCCCCACTTCTTCCCCACCACAATTTGAGAAAGGCGTCCCCTTCTTCCCAAAAGGTGCAAAAAGTAATGCAGATACCAGCATTTTCTTTGCTAGCCACTTGTCCGGGATAGCGAGCTGGTGAAACAAAGGGATTCTTCCGGGGCACCTGGGTGGCCCAGTCAGTTGAGCATCCAACTCTTGATTTCAGCTCAGGTCATGATCTCACAGTTCATGAGTTTGAGCCACATGTTGGGCTCTGCACTGAGAGTGTGGATCCTGCTTGGGATTCTGTCTCTCCCTCTCTCTGCCCCTCTCTGCTCTCTCTCGCTCTCTGTCTCAAATAAATAAATAAGCTTTTAAAAAAAGAAGAGATCCTTTTGATTTGAATTCCAGTGCCTCAGTCTTCCCATCTGCAGAACAGGGGCAACAATGGCCCTTTCTTAACACAGTTCTTATGAGGAGTAGGTGGATTAATTCATACGAGGCACTTAGCACAATCCCTGGTGCACAGGTGGTAATGGTCAAGTCAAGCTGCTATTACTGCTGCTAAGCCGCGACCTGAGAAGAAGGGAGACAGAAGAGCAACAATCGGGAACTCCAGCAGGAGGATAGAAGGGTGTTACAAGAGACTATGAAAATGACAGGTGGTTGCAGATGAAGAGCAAGTGTGACTTACAAACAAATCACATTTTAAAACAAGGTATTGAAGAGAAGCTTCCCCAAGCCAACATACTGTCGGATTCCCTACATACATCCTGCCCTTTGGAGCGCCTGGGTGGCTCAGTCGGTTATGCGTCTGACTTTGGCTCAGGTCATGATTTCACGGTTCGTGGGTTCAAGCCCCGCGTCGGGCTCTGTGCTGACAGCTAGCTCCGAGCCTGGAGCCTATTTCGGATTCTATGTCTCCCTCTCTCTGACCCTCCCTCCCCTGCTCATGCTGTCTCTCTCTCTCTCTCAAAAATAAACAAAACATTAAAAAAGATTTTTTTAAAAGATGGAGGGGCCACAGGGACGACATTGGTGCTAGGCATTCCCCAGCGAGCTGCCTGCTTCCCGTAGCCCAGGCTACCACATGCGGGTCACGGGTGCTCCCCGCTCACTACCCTGCTTCCCCCCACATTCGACTCCTCACCTTCTTCTCTTGTTCTGGAACAAGGATGGACAAGAACCACTTACTGCAGAGGAGCCACCCAAACAAGATCTGGGCTCTTCCAGAGCTGCTCTTGAGTCCTCCCCGCCTACAGCTCAGGCCCCTCAGCTCCAGCCACCGGTCAGTTCTAAGTTCAAGTCCTTATTTCTCCTTGCTAGCTTCTCATGGATAATCCTTCCAGAGGCACAATTCATTCTCAGGAAGGGATGCCTATTCCTTAACAACCTGTCCAACATGTCACCAAAGAAGGCTCCAAAAGACATTATAAGAGGCCTTTGAAGCTTCTCCTACCCTCAAGCTTGAGGCTCTCAAGAGAAACTTGGGTTGGGGCCAAGGACGCGGTGGGTGGGAGCCACAGGGTAATGCAGAACACATGCAGGTGTATACACACACACACACACAGAGGTAACTGGTCTCCTTGGCACACAGTAAAATATAGCTTTGGTGTATATAGCCATTCAGATTATTCTTTCCTTAAACATCTGGACCTGGAATGAGTTTAGACTTACTCTCCCACCAAACGAAATCTCGACGGGGAAGGAATGCTGAGCAATTCATGTTATCTCGAACATTCAAGAGCTGTCAATGCAGGGATCCTACAGGGCCCTGCTCAATAAAGTCCTGAAGCTCCACTCTCTCATTTAAGTGCAAAAGGTTTTGTTGGCAATTGTTTCCATGTGGCCCATTTTGCTTTTAGGAAATCAGCAATCTGGGCACAAAAATAGCATTTTCCCCTCCACTCTAGTGACAAGAGCACTGGAATAAAAGCTCCATTTCCAAGGATGCCCTCAAGTCCCTCATGCCTTAGGGGTAAAACCACTCTCATTTTTCTGAATATCGATTCCTTCACTAGATAAATGGGAATCATTTGACCTGCTTTCCCCTATATGGACACCATAAGCCTTCCTGTTTCTGTAGGGAATTAGGGAACGTTCGTAAGGGCCTTGCTAGAGTCAAACAACACTGGGGATCCCACTGCTATGGACTAGATTGTGTTCCCCCCCCCCCTCAAAATTCATATATGGAAGGCCTAACACTCCCCAAAGTGATATAAAGAAGTATGTGCTGGGGGGGAGGGGTAAATTGGGATTAGATGAGGTGACGAGAGAGGACAATCCATAATGTGACCAGTGCCTGAATATGAAAGGGAAGAGACACCACAGCTTTCTTTCTCCACCATGCAAGGAAGCGAGAAGGCGACTGTCTACACCTCTGGAAGCATGCTCCCTCCAGACATCAACTCTGTCAGCACCTTTATCTCAGCCTTCCCAGCCTGCAGAAATGTGAGACAAAGATGTCTATTGTTTAAACCATCCAGTCTAGGATACTTGGCTATAGTAGCCCAAGCTAAGAAACACACACACATCTGATCTGTTCACCCCAAGAATCCTACCATGTCTTAGCTGGCACGCTACCTCAGATCTCATCCAGTTTAAACTTTATGGAGGATGAAACCAAGGTGCAGAAGGGAAAAGTAAATTGCTAAAAGCCTCACAGAAGCTTCCAGCAGTGGAATGTAGCCATCATGAATGCAGGGTTCTGTAGTTAGGGCTTGGCTTTTGGATTTGCTGCCCACTGCTGTGTGAGCTTGCACTAGTTACATGATGCCTCATGATCAGTTTTTTGATCTATGGGCTGTGTGTAGAAGAGTAACTGAAATAATACTTAGCATACTGGCCGGTAGACAGTAAGTGTTGCATAAATGCTAGCAACGGGTGGTAGAGACCAGTGAGGACACGGGCTCCCCTTCCATAGTGTAGAGCTGTTGCTGGAACGCTGCTGACCAGTCTGGGGTTACATTTCCCAGCCCCCCCGCCTCTGAAGGGGGCCACAGGACTGAGCGATCACCAGAGGAGTGCAGGTGGAAGCGACATGTGCCTCATTGGGCCAGCTGGGTAAGCAACGGGGGCACAGTCTGCCTGCCCCTATGGTCTGGATTAAGCCAAAAGAATCCTGCAACCTCAAAATGATGGAGCTGAAGATGGATGCGGCCAACATCCCTGAGTAATGGCTGGGAGGAGCACTACCCGTCCAGGACATTAGACTTTGCATGAATGAAAAACAAACTTCTGCTGTGTAAGCCAATGAGAGTTGGGGGCTGTGAGAGCAGCGAGCGTGAAGCACCCTGACTAATACGCTATTGCTATGATCACTAAAGTAGACAAATGTTCAGAAAATGAGAGGGAAATTGGAGGGTTCAACTGGTGGGACTCTTGCCTTTAACTTCTGAGTTTAAAGGTGGGAAAGGTGTACATTTGCAACACCCCTACTTACATGAATCCTCTCACTCAAAGGGCTGCATTCTCCCGCTATTAAATAGCCCAGGGCAAAGAGGCAGAGGCCAGACTGTCCAGCCCTAGCCTCCCTGGTGAGTGATAAGAGGCTTCTAAATGATCTCAACCCTGGTAGTGTGCTTCCGTAAAACCCCTTGTGAGCCTGAGCCTGGTGAAAGAATTAGAAACATGGCAGGAAGGGCAGTGGGGGGGTGGGGGAGAGGGGCGCATTGAGACAGCCTGGTCTTCCCCTCGCTGCTAGCTTGCTTATAACCGGCAACATAATTGAGACTTAGTTTCCTCACCTGTAAAACAAGGTGCTGAAGGACAAAGGAGCCTTTCAGCTCTAAGGATCTGGGACTTTTACAAGTTCATCCATTCAACGAACATGTATTGAGCTCTGTGCTGGGTGCCGGATGTACAAAGATCTTTAAGATACCGTCTCTGACCTCAAAATGTTCACAGTCCAGAAGAGCCGTGCCTGTCATGGGGTCAGGCAAGATGGAGGTGGCCTTTATGTAGTGTTCAGGTGGCTGCTTACGGGCTTCCTTTACCACTTTTCTATAAAATGCAGGCAGAAGAGGGGAAGGCCTGTGTACAAGGCAAGCACCCTAAGAAAGGTGTTCCTTCTGGAGCAGCCCAGAATCTGCCACAGGGCAACAATTCAGAAAAGTCTCTTTTTGTCCCTGCTAGCCACTCACAAGCATTGCATTTTAGGCCCCCCAAAAGAAGCCCCTTATCTCATACTCCCTGGTCAAATAAAACTAAGGCCTAGAGAGATTAAGTAGCTCATCTGAGGTCATCTACCTGACGATGAGGTCAGGTCCAGGCTCTCCTTGCCCATCATCTTGACCATGGCCTTGGAAAAGAAGGGGAATCTGAAAATCCCTCCCTGCTCTACGCTCACAGCAGGGGGGGGGGGAAGGGAGGGCGGGGGCCAAGTGGGCATCTCCCACTGCAATGCCACCCAGACGCCTTGCTTGGAAACGTCTGGATTTCTATAGTGGATGTCCAGAGTTCTGCTGTACAGTTGCTGAGAAAACTTAAGGGAGACCCATTACTCCCTTAAGCCTTCCAGCCTCAGGGTCCACATATTCTCCCGCTTCTCATTATGTTTAAAACTCCAGAACTGCAAAACTGGTCCTGCAGCCACACAGGGGTAGGGGGTGGAGTGTGGACTGTGAGCCAGAGCCAACAGCCACCCTCTGGTTGAAAAGATTCAACCTTCTGAGGAAAAGAGAGAGCCCCTTCCTCTGTTGCCATGGGAACAGCTCAGCAATGCTAGGACGCTCTGCAGGAGGCCACCTCCAAGCCGAGCTGGGGGAAAGGGCTTTCTTGCCGATGAGGCAGGCAGGCCGTTGGGGAAAAAGCAATTCTGTCAGAACTCCTAATCTCATGGGGGGTGCTGGGAGTGGTTCCCCAGCCTCTGGCCCTAGGGCATCATCTTACATGGCCTTACCCAGCTGGTAAGGGGCCAGGACCCAAGGGCCACTTCAAATGATTATGGAGTAGGGTTCTCTGTGGAAAGACTCAAAGTCACTGAGAAGAGGTCTTCTCATCCCCACAGGTGAGCACCTCACCTGAAGAAGCCAGAGACAACCGGAAAGAGAACCATGGTAGAGAAGATTTGGTGGGACGGGGTGGGGAGGGGGGATACATGGAGACAGCGGGCGGCCTGGAGCCTCCCACGTGCCTTTGGAATCCTCTGTGACTCCCACACCACACCACACATTCACACAATGGCTGACACTGATTATTGTCTCCTGACCTGTGTTTCCTTTTGCTCCGTTTCACGGAAGACTCATTTCTCAGCCTCCTGCCAGCTGTTTATGACTCAGACACACCCCTGGGGAGCACATCCCCCGCCGCATCCTCATCCTCACGAAGCGCTCCAGCTTTCCTGGCCAAGGGCAGGAAGGGGGCTTTGATCATGTCAGAAGGGCCTGGGGGGCTCTTGGATCTCAAGTCAGGATAGTAAGCGTCAGAGTCTCGGTTTTCTCCTTTGTAAACTGGATGTTAATACTACCCATCCAAAGGATTACTGGGAATAGTACATACTGCGTGGATAGCCTTTAGCCAAGAACCTAGAACATAACCCCTATTTAATAAATGCAGACTTAGTGGGCACCTAGGTGGCTCGGTTCGTTAAGTGTCCGACTCTTGATTTCAGCCCAGGTCATGATCTCATGGTTCGTCAGTTTGAGCCCCGTGTGGGATTCCTTGCTGACAGTACAGTGCCTGCTTGGGGTTCTCTCTCTCCCTCCCTCTCTCTCTCTCCCCCTCTCTCTGCCCCTCTTCCTGCTTGTTCTCTCTCTCTCTCAAAATAAATAAATAAACATTAAAAAAAATGCAGACCTGGCCAAAAAAAATAAGCTTAGGCTAAATAAATTTTATAGTTTTCCACTGGGATGAGCACTGGGTGTTGTTTAGAAACTAATTTGACAATAAATTACATTTAAAAAATTGTACAGTTTTCCCAATTGTAGGAAGCTGCGATTTCTTTCCCCACCTCTCTTTTAAAAATGTTATCAAGGGGCGCCTGGGTGGCTTAGTCGGTTAAGCGTCCGACTTTCGCTTAGGTCATGATCTCGCGGTTCGTGGGTTCGAGCCCCGCGTCGGGCTCTGTGCTGACTGCCAGCTCAGAGCCTGTAGCCTGTTTCGGTCTGTGACTCCCTCTCTCTCTGACCCTCCCCTGCTCACACTGTCTCTCTCTCTCCTAGAAATAAATAAAACATTAAAAAAAATGTTATGACTACACTTCATGGTTAGGATCATTTCAACTATTTTTTAAATGCCTTATTCATTCTTTCTCCTTTTCTTATTCACCTTTAATAATATTTATTTATGTTGAAAACAAAAACACAGGAGAAGGAACTAAAACAAAATGTGAGCGATGCACATGGTGGTAGGAGACTATGCAGAGGTTTACTTTTTGTGATGGAGACATGATGAAATATTTTAAAAGTACTGTTATTCAACATTCTATGTAGACCCCACCGGTTTTTCTGACACCTGTTTAAGAGATCTTCAACACTGCCGAACTTTAATCATCTTTCCCGCAGAAAATTTATTTTCAAGTCTCCACCTCCAGGCCTGGCTTCCCTCCCAGACTCTGGGCCCCTGGGCCAGCATACATGTATGTGGATACATGTGGAGCCAGAAGAATCCATAATTAATCAATTGCTCATGATCTGTTACTGTTTACAAAGCCCTACCACACCTGTCTCATTTAATCCTCAAAATAACCCTGTGCTAAGAACAGTAATATCATCACTCCCATTTTACAGAAGAAACCACCGAGGCCGATTAGAAGGCCCACGTATTCCACTGCCATTTCAGTCGCTAGATAAATGGGGGGCCAAGGAGTGTGAATCCAGGTGTGCTGATTCCATGCGTCAATTACCTACCTCTCTGCTAAATCTAGTGGCTCTTCCAGCCTCTCTGCAGCGATGGCCTCACCACGTCCCCACTCACCTGGTGCTTGTCTGACTTCTCTTGTGCTCTTCTCTGCCACTTCACTCTGTCAGTCATGGAGCTCTCTCGCTTCTCTTTCAGAGTCTCTCAAGTTGTCCCTTTCCCTCCATTTCCACTGTGACCCCTCATGTGCTGGCCCTGGCTGCCCCCTCCACCCTGCCCCCGTATATGTCCTGAGGACTCAGCTATGCAACAGCCTTGCAGATGGTCCCACTAACTTCAGTCTCTTGGTCCTTCATGGTAACCGGGTTAATCTTCCTTACTGCCTCTAGGGCAAAAGCCTCAATAGCTCTGGATTGCCTACCAAATGAAGTTCAAAATCACTGCCTGACAGACAAGACCCTTCTCCATCTCCAGAACCTAGGATCCTTGGCTTAACTCTTATTATTCCCCCAAATCAGTCATTCAGCTCTAGCCAGATACATATGACTTGTCCAAAGGTTTCTTCTAAACCCATTCATAAATGGGTTTCTTCTCAGATGCCAAGAGATCAAAAGGTGATGTCTGCCTAGAGCCCTGGGTTGAAAAGGCTAATTATAAACATATTTGGGTCAGAGAAAAAGGGTGCCAAATCAATTAGCAATATCTGCCACCATTATAAGGATGGGGAGGAGAGGCGGAAGGTGGCATTCCATTTGTGTCCCTGGTCTTTTTCTATTAGTATGAAGCTCATCTAGGCTGTAACTTTACTTTTCTTCCCCAATCTAATTTTCCCTATAGCCACTTAACAGTACCTTGTGCACAGTACATACTCAGTAAAGATTTTTAAATTGATTCATAAATGTTTCTGAACTCATTCTGGCCTACAATAAAGCAGAAATCCCATAGGATAGAGCAGTGGTTCTCAACCCTGGGGAGCTATAAAAAAAAAAAAGTACTGATGCCTGGGCCTCATCCCCACAGGTTCTGGTTTAATTAGTCTGGGAAGGATTAGCACTAGAAGTTTTTAAAGCTTCCCAAGATTGGGAGCCACTGGTTTAAGGGAAGGGCAGTGGCACTCTGAAGTTTGGCTTTTCCTGAAGAGCATGTGATCATGAACTGATCACTGTACTTGGCTCTCTGTTTCATCTGTTCGCAAATAAAGTCGTGCTACTGTGTTATATCTAAGGTGTGCTCAAGTTCTCGGTTTTTCCTTGCACTTCCTAAAGAATTTCTCCACCAGTAGGGTCCAGCTTTTATACTGGGCATCTAGCAGCCTCCATCAGATGCTCCCAGAATCAGAAGAAATGGAAAGCCTAATGTATTCTTTGCTCTCCCAGGTTCCCAGCCTGCTCTAGACATTGGAAACATTGTCTCTTAAATCAATCAACCAACCAACTCAATTAATGATAAGTAACTTGGAAGTCATTAAACCTCACTCACCCTTAGATGTGCACAACTGACATTTTCTCATATTTGTGAAAGATGCTTTAAGAAAAGTTCCCAAACTTCTCTTACAACCAGGTTGTTGGCTCTAAGACTTCCTATGTAGAAAAGTTAGAGCTGCTGAAATTAAGGAGTTGAATGAATCCATATTATCGTTTAGAACTATATGCAAGGAGCTGTGTGGAGAATACAAAGAAGCACAAAATTTTGTCCAGAGGAACTTAGACTATAACTGAGAAAAGAAAATTAACATGTGTGCACGTGCGCGGGCACACACACAAACACACACAATTTAGAACTAAATATAGGGTCCTAACACAACAGTGCTCAGATGGTAACCCAGGGGAGGGAAAGATTTATGTTCTTCCCACCATTTCCAGCAAGGCCTCTTTGACCTTAGAGTCCTGGTATCATCCCAAACCTACTATCAAGTTTATTCATGCCATGACTAATTCCTGGCAATGGGTGGGGGTTCCCAGAATGCCTCCTAATTGTTGAGCACAGCAGGAAGTAGCAAGAAACATCTATTACCCTTCCCATCATCTCTGTCTTCTACTCCCCTAGGAATGGCCCCCAAATTCATTCCCAAGTAATTTACATGCAAATTGGATTAGAAGGATGCAGAAAGGATTGGGGCAGGGGAGTAAGTTGTATCCCGGACACCTACAATTAAGAATCAAATGTTTGATTCCTTGAAAAGAGAGTCTGGGAGGTACAGAGACTAGGTTCACGGAGGCCATGGTGAATGTGGACCTGGTAAAGTTCAGACATCTGGGCACTGTATGGTAAGTGCAT
Organism: Proteles cristata cristata; assembly: GCA_017311185.1. Taxonomy (NCBI): domain Eukaryota; kingdom Metazoa; phylum Chordata; class Mammalia; order Carnivora; family Hyaenidae; genus Proteles; species Proteles cristata. Next base: position 705,185 of record JAESUZ010004260.1, read on the forward strand.
TGCAAGGCAGATATTTTGAACTTGCCCAGTAGCATTTCATTGATGGGTCTTGCAGACCAATGTTATTTGGCCATCTACCAAGGATAAACTCTCAACTATAATTCTTTCTCTTCCAATGAGTATGACCAGTAGTAGCCGAAGGCTGCTGATTGTTATGGCGAGGAATTATGCTGAGTCCTGCCTCCCTGGGACCAGCACCAGAATGTGTCTTCCCTGTGGTGGGCTTTCTTTGCTTAGTTCTGCCTCAGAATGTGGTAGCTGATAGCTGCTCTGATAGCAGCTGGTTTGTTACATTCTCTCCAAACATGGCTTCACAGAACATGAACCATACTGTCCGACCTCTGATTGTAAAGATGAGCAGTGAGGCTCTTCCAGAGAAGGGACTTGTCCATGGTCACCCACTAGGTGGTGTCAAGCATCATGGCACTCTGATAATTGGTACTCAGGTCTGAAGGGTTCCATGAGGAGAAAGGACACTATGCAGTTAGCCTTTGGACTTGTTTTTTCATTCTAAACTCCCCCCTTTGGTGATCCCGTATACCTCCAAGTCTTCAATCTCATCTTTACTCCCATGATCCTCTAATCTGTGTCCCTCACCCTGAACCTATCCTGAATTCCAGAACCATATTTCCATTTGCCTAAAACATGTTCACATGGGTGTCCTGTTACTATTTCAAAACAACATGCCATAAATGGAATTATCATTGACCCCCAAATACCTCACAAGCTTATTCCCCATTTACAGATTCTCCAACTTATTGAAGGGCAGTCCTAGCCATTCTGCCATGTTGGATTGAAACTGGGCAGTCATCTTTGGCCACTTCCTTATTTTCCCTCCATAGCACCATTCAGTCCCCAATCCATTGGTTCTCATTATAGAATGCCTTCTTACCCATCTCCTCCTGTCTGTTTCAGTGGGCATAACCCAGGCCCCATCATCCTCTACCTGTACTGCAATAGTTATTTAACCAGTGGCCTTCTTTCTGGATTATCCCCATCTGCCTCTTAGCTATCTTCCATATCCCTGCCAGCCTACCCCTTCAAGAACACACACCTGTCATGTCATTCTCTTACTCAAATGAGCTCCGATGGTCACTTTATTGTCTAGGGAGTAATGTTCAAACCATTCAGCCTATCATCAAGGCTCTCTACAATGTAGCCATACTCCACTCCTTCTTGCTCCTTCTTCCACAGGCCCTGCGATTCCTCATCTTGAACAGATATGCTCTCCCTCCCATATTATCTTGAAAAAACCCTACTTCTTCTTTAGGACTCACTTCTTTAACAAACTCACTCCCCATCCCACACATTCTCACAGAGTGGTGCCTTTAATAGTTTAAAGTCAAACTGATAACATGCTATTGTTGGCTTTGATATGAAGATGTTAGAAGAAGCAATACAAACGCAAAACCATGCAAAATCCGAAGTAGTTATAGGGTGACGTCTTTTTAACATATTTTATTTCTCCCAATCAAGGGCCAGGTCTCAGGCTGTTCAAATCCTTCTCTCTCCTGTCATTGTACCTCATACCTCCATGTCAGCTCTTACTATCCATCTCTCATGATAGGTGCTGCTGTTAAGTTTTCCTTCCCAGTTTAGAGCTCATACAGAGCCCCAAGAAGTCTGAATTTAGGGTGCCTTGGCATTTGGCAATGATATCACCAGGTTATTTAGCCTCTGTTGTAGTTATGGGTATAGTCTTCGTTGTAGTGCTAGTAGAATGTGGTTGCATGTATGTCGTGGGCCCCCTTATGGCTTGGGCTCCGGGCCTAAATGCCCATGCATGACTCCTCTACAGTGGGCCAAACAGACCTTGGGAGGGCACATTTTCCTATACCGGACAGACCTGAGTAGAATTCCCCTGCACTCACTCTTCTCAGATGATACCCTGCTCAAGATTGGGGAGGCCATGCTCAGTGCCTGTAAGGAGAGGCAGAGAGTTCAAATGATCATAGGGTGAACCTGAATAACCTTACATAGACTCATAGGGGAGTGCCCAGAGAAAACACATGGTGTTCTGGAATCTAACCAGTCTGTTCTGGACTCCTTTACAGGAGGGGTAAAAAATGCTGAGAAAACTTCCTCTAAAGGCTGCCATTACATAATAACCATTGTGTCACTGTGAGTCAGGTGTCTATGCTAAGAGCTTTATAAACATCATCTCCCTTAATCTTCCCAGGAATCCTATGGTGGTATTATTATTATTCTTCATCCTTATTTTACAGAGAAGAAAGGCAAAGTTTAGAAAACTTTAAAGCATTTAGGAAACCTCATTAATGTTTTAATGCATTTATTGAACCTTGAGCTCCAGTCGCTGGGCTGGACACTGTGGGAGATGCAGGGATAAATCAAATACCCTCCCTGACCTGACCAGTTCACAGGCCAGTGGAGGAAACACTTAAGTATTCAAGTAAACCTGATTTGTTAGGGACAGGGTGAGGTTGGCAGTGACTCAGTGGTCTTAATTAGAGAAAAGTACTTGGGCCAGTTGACTTGCAAGATAGGCCAGACCTCAAGGGCAAAGATAGGAGCACATGTGCTTTCTGTAAACTGAACTAAACCGTAAACTACTTGAGAACAGAATCGAATCTTCTGTTTGTGATTCAATGCAAAAGATATTTATCAAGCACCTTCTGTGTACCAGCCAGTGTGGTGTGTGTATGGAAAGGGGATGGGTGGATATAGAGATAAATAACACAGAGCTATTGCCTTCAGACCTCTGGGAAAACTTCCTCTTAGTCACTACTAGCATGTCCTCCTTTAGCCACCCACGGGATCCCCTTGCCCTCTTTCCCTCGATGAATACTTGACAGACTTCTTTGACTGTCTTCTGCTTCCCTGGATCAGACAACCCAGAACAGCATCTGGGGACCGATGCTGGGGACCTGGAATTCCGAGACCAGAAAGACCCTGGAAAAGAGCTTCCCAAGGCATTTGAAGGTCACTTACTCAGACTGTCTACGTGCAGATTTCAAAGGAAATGTAATAAACTTCCTTTTTTTTTTAAATTTTTTAATGTTTTATTTATTTCTAGGAGAGAGAGAGAGAGAGAGAGAGAGAGACAGCATGAGCAGGGAGGGTCAGAGAGAGAGGGAGTCACAGACTGAAACAGGCTCCAGGCTCTGAGCCGGCAGTCAGCACAGAGCCTGACGTGGGGCTCGAACCCACGAACCGCGAGATCATGACCTAAGCGAAAGTCAGACGCTTAACCGACTAAGACACCCAGGCGCCCCTGTAATAAACTTCCTTAATGATACTCAATGCATCTGAAGTTTATCTGCTGACCCACATGTGCCCACCCTTAACAGAGCTACAAGAATGCTGATGACTAGGAAGTCAGAGCTTCTGTGCTGTGTGTGCACATCCTGAGCATGTGTGTGCGCCCGTGTGTGTGTGTGTGTGTGTGTGTGAGAGAGAGAGAGAGACAGAGAGACAGAGACAAAGAGAGAGACAGAGAAAGAGCGAGCACAGGTAGGTACAAGCGATATTTCTCAGGCTCGCCCTCCCCACTGGGAGCACCCAGGCCTGGCTTCCCAGAGCTGTCTGCAAGGGTAATGATACCTACATCCAGGAAAACACCGGCAAGCCTGGCTAATTGACCCGGACGGCAAGGCAAGTCCTCTGGGGATCCTCCAGGGGCTTGTCTGAGAAGAGCCATGAACATTCATAATAACAAAGACAGAAAACATAACAACAGTCCATCTTGGCGCCCCGGCTGTAAATGGCTCATTTACTCTGGCAAGAGGGATGGAGTTTTAATGACAAATTGTAATGCTGCACAGCAGGCTTGGTGTTGTGCTGTAAATTATTTTTGAAAGAGGCACCATGCCTTCATAAAAAGAGGACTGCTCTCTGCAGTGGAGGGAGGGTGACTGGACTCCCCCAGCCTCATGCCCACCCCCCTCCAGGGCTTCCCTGCTCCATCCACAGGCCTACACCTTCCTGCCTTTTGGGAAATGAAGACAGGGCAGTGCGTTTCTTAGTGGGCTTCATAGCACACACCTTCTCTCCTGGGCGTGCATTTCACAAGATCAGGAGCCAGAGAGCATAAGGTTCAGGAGGGAATCTGCTAATTTCCCTGGGACTTCCTGGTCCTCCTTCCACACGGCATTCACTTTCATAAAGGAGGAAGGCAGTCTGAGACCTGTGTTGGACCGATTCCCCACCTCCATGCCTGTGCCATCAACATCTTTTCACAAAGCGACATCTTTCAACAGCCCACGGGGATAAGAGGCAGGTGCCTATGGCAAAGCTAGGCCACACCCTCTGCTACATTTCCCAGGTTCCCTTGCGGTTGCATCAGGCCACGTGACCGGTTTGGGCCAATGGACTCTAACTGAAAGTGCAATGTGTCATTTCAAGGTGAAGGGGGTTCAAAACCTATGTGACTCCTCCCTCTTTTTCCTCCTCCATCCTCTCCAAATGGAGGGCCCACCACATGGAGAAGGGCAAGATGTTTCGCCTTGGGCTTTGTGGCCTAATGAACAAGAGATAAACCACTTGGTATTAAGCTAGTAAGATTTCAAGGTTTTTTTGTTACTGAAGTGCCCTCAAGACTAGCATAACCAGCATAGCCAGCATCTCAAGGGTTCATACTAAGAACTGCACTTCCTGGAACACGGTAGCTCAACGCCCCCCTCCCCCATCCATTCTGCAACCACGCATTGGCCCCTCTGCCTTGAGGCCTGACTGTGGGCAATGTCAATGCAACCAGACAGGCCTACATCCCACTCTAGCTCTACCACTCACTAGGCAATCTCAAGACAAGCAGCCAAGTCTCTCTGGGTCTTGATTTCTCCATCTGTAAAATAAGAACGCCTATTTGGTCAGGCTATTGTGGCAAGGAAGACAATCTGTATAAAATCCCTAAGGCACTTCTTCACACATAATAGGTGCTCAAGAAGTATCAATTCTTACCTTTTCTGTTCCTTTCTTGCTTCTCAAGATGCAACATGGTTCTGAATAAAGGGAGGCTAATTGGCTCACGAAAATCTAGTCTGTAGAATTGGGCTTCATCAGCGCTTAACGCTATCTAAACATCTGAATATCTCTATGTGCCACTCATTGGTTATGTTTCCATAGACAAGCTACCCAATTTCTCTGTACCTCAGTTTCCTTGTCTGCAAAATGGGGGAGCAAAGGGACCTCACCCACCTGGTCATTCTGAAGATTAAGCAAATTATATTAACTGTGGAGAGGTAAGGAGGCAAGATGGCGGAGAAGTAGGAACCTCTGTACATTTCATTCGCCCCCATCTCTCAAACAGAGAAGGCCAGAAGCCATAGGAACCCCTTACAGAATCCAGCAGTTTGGGAGGAAAAGGAGACAGAGTCCGGTGAGAAAACCTTATAGCAGCTACCTCAAGACACAAGCCAAAGTACACATGGTGGAGAGTCCCAAATACCACTATGAGTAGGGAAATAAAATAACAACAGTCTCAACAAGAGAAACCAAAAGATGCCATTCAAAGAACACTTCCTGAACGGACAGGCCCTGGACAGTCAAAGACCTTCTTTATTTTTTTCGAATTTCTGAGAGAGAGAGAGAGAGAGAGAGGGCAGAGAGACAGCGTGAGCAGGGGAGGGTCAGAGAGAGAGGGAGACACAGAAGCTGTCAGCACAGAGCCCGACATGGGGCTCGAACCCATGAATCGTGAGATCATGACCTGAGCCGAAGTTGGACGCTTAATTGACTGAGCCACCCAGGCACCCCAAAGAGCCTTCTTTAATACAGCAGTACTCATGGGTGCACAGTGCATAACAAGCTTTTAAAACTAGCAAGAGACAGAAAGCGAGCCAAAATGATGGAAGAACTCTCCTCGAAAGAAATTCCAGGAAGAAATGACAGCTAAAGAACTGCTCAAAACAGATATAAGCAACATAACTGAACAAAAATTTAGAACAATAGTCATAAAATTAATCGCTGGGCTTGAAAAGGGCATGGAAGACATCAGAGAAACTATTGCTATAAAGACTATGGAGCTTAAAAATAGTTGTGATCAATTTAAAAAATGCTATAAATGAGATGGATAATAAAATGGAGGTGTCCAATGCATGGATTGAAGAGGCAGAGAGGAGAATAGGTGAGTAAGAAGGCACAACTATAGAAAAAGAGGAAGTCGAGAAAAAGAGAGAGAAACTGATCCAGGAACATGAAAGGAGAGTTTGAGAGCTGAGCAATACAATCAAACAGAACAATATCTGTATCATAGAAATTCCAGAAGAGGAAGAGAGAGGGAAAGGCACTGAAGGAGTCCTTGAACAAATCATAGCAGAGAACTTCCCCAATTTGAGGAAGGAAACAGATATTGAAATCAAAGAGGCACAGAGAAATCCCCTCAGACGTAACTTGAATTGATCTTCTGCATGACATATCGTAGTGAAACTAGCAAACTATAAGGACAAAGAGAGAATTTTTAAAGCAGCTAGGGAGAAAAGCGCCCTAATGTACAAAGGGAAACCTATCAGAGTGGTTACAGAACTATCTCCTGAAACTTTGCAGGCCAGAAAAGAATGGCAGGAGATCTTCAATGTGATGAACAGAAAAAATATGCAGCCAAGAATCCTCTATCCAGTAAGCCTGTCATTCAGAATAGGAGAGATAAAAGTCTTCCCAAATAAACAAAAATTGAAAGAATTCATCACCACTAAATCAGCCCTACAAGAAATCCTGAGGGGGACTTTATGAGGGAAATGCTGCAAGGGACACAAGGTACCAGACACCGCCACAAGCATGAATCCTACAAAGAACACAGTGGCTCTAAACCCAAATTTTTCAATAACAACACTGAATGTAAATGGACTAAATGCTCCAATCAAAAGACGTAGGGTAGCAGAATGGATTAAAAAACCATATCCATCTATATGCTGTCTACAAGAAACCCATTTTAGACTTGAGGACACCTTCAGATTGAAAGTAAGGGGACGGAGAAATATATATCATGCTACTGGAAGTCAAAAGAAAGTTGGAGTAGCTATACTTATATCAGACAAATTGGACTTGAAAGTAAAGGCAGTAACAAGGGCTGAAGAAGGGCATTATATAATAATTACAGTGTCTATCCATCAGGAAGAGCTAACAATTAGAAATGTCTAAGCACCGAATACATAAACACCTAAATACATAAAACAATTAGTCACAAACAGAAACAATCTTATGGATAAGAATGTGCTAATAGCAGGGGACTTTAACACTCCACTTACAGCAATGGATAGATTAGCTAGACAGAAAATCACTAAAAAAACAATGGACTTCAATGACACATTGGACCAGATGAATCTGACAGATATATTTAGAACTCTAGATCCTGAGGCCATGGAATTCACTTTCTTCTCAAGTGCTCATGGCACATTCTCCAAGATAGATCACATACTGGGACATAAAGCAGCCCTCAATGAATAAAAGAATTGAGATCATACCATGCACACTTTCAGATCACAATGCTATGAAATTTGAAATCAACCAAGAAAGAAGTCTGGAAAACTTCCAAACACATGGAGGTTAAAGAACACCCTACTAAAGAACAAATGGGCCAATCAGGCAATCAGAGAAGAAATTTAAAAATATATGGAAACAAATGAAAATGAAAATACGACAATTCAAACTCTATGGGATGCAGCAAAGGCATTCCTAAGAAGAAAGTACATTGCATTCCAGGCCTATTTCAAGAAATTAGAAAAAGCGCAAGTACAAAATCTAACAGCGTACCTAAACGAACTAGAAGGAGGGCAAGAACACCCCAAATCCAGTAGAAGAGAAATAATAAAAATCAGGGTAGAAATAAACAATATAGAAACCAAAGAAACAGCTGAACAGATCAATGAAACCAAGAGTTGGTTTTTTGAAAAAATAAACAAAATTGACAAACCTCTACCCAGGCTTCTCAAAAAGAAAAGAGAGAGCACCCAATAGACAAAGTCATGTATGAAAATGGACTTATTACAACTGACCCCTCAGAAATATAAGCAATTATCAGGGAATACTATGAAAAATTATATGCCAACAAACTGGACAACTTAGAAGAAATGGACAAATTCCTAAACACACACTTGCTATTAAAATTCACATGGAAAGAGATAGAAAATCTGAACACAGTGTGCCAAATGGCTCAGTTGGTTGAGAGTCCGACTTCGACTCAGGTCATGATCTCACAGTTCATGGGTTCAAGCCCTGCATCGGGCTCTGTGCTGACAACTAGCTCAGAGCCTGGATACTGCTTCAGATTCTGTGTCTCCCTCTCTCTCTGACCCTCCCCTGCTCATGCTGTCTCTCTCTCTCTCTCTCTCATAAATAAATAAAGACATTTAAAAATTAAAAAAAAAAAAAAAGAAATTCTGAACAGACTCATAACTAGTGAAGACATTGAATCAGTTATCAAAAATCTCTCAACAAATAAAGCCCTGGGCCAGATGGCTTCCCTGGGGAATTCTACTAGACATTTAAAACAGAATTACTACCCATTCTTCTCAAGTTATTCCAAAAAATAGAAATTGAAGGAAAACGTCCAGACACATTCTATGAAGCCAGCATCATTTTGATCCCCAAGCCAGACAGAGACCCAGCAAAAAAAAAGACAACTACAGGCCAATATCCTTGATGAATACGGATGCAAAAATCCTCAACAAGATACTTGCAAATCGAATCCAAAAGCACATAAAAAGAATTATCCACCATGATCAAGTGGGATTCATTCCTGCGTTACAGGGCTGGTTCAATAGTCACATCTCAATCAACGTGATACATCACATTAACAAAAGAAAAGATAAAAACCAAATGATCCTGTCGACAGTTGCAGAAAAGCATTTGACAAAATACAGAATCCCTTCTTAATAAAGACCTTCGAGAAAGTCGGGATAGAAGGAGTTTACTTAAACATCATAAAAGCCATCTATGAGAAGCACTCAGCTGACATCATCCTCAATGGGGAAAAACTGAGAGCTTCCCCCTCAGATCAGGAACACGGCAGGGATGTCCACGCTCACCACTGTTGTTTAACATAGTGCTGGAAGTCCTAGCCTCAGCCGTCAGACAACAAAAGGAAATAAGAAAGGTATCAGAATTGGCCAAGAAGAAGTCAAACTTTCACTTTTCACAGACGACATGATACTCTATATAGAAAACCCAATAGACTCCACCAGAAGCCTACTAGAACTGATCCATGAATTCAGCAATGTTGCAGGATACAAAATCAATGTACAGAAATCGGTTGCATTTTTATACACCAATAATGAAGCAGCAGAAAGAGAAATCAAGAAACTGATCTCATTCACAATTGCACAAAAAACCATGAAATACCTAGGAACAAACCTAACCAAAGATATAAGAGATCTGTATGTTGAAAACTATAGAATACTTATGAAGACACAAAGAAATGAAAAACATTGCATGCTCAGGGGGCAGAAGAATAAATATTGTTAAAATGTCATTAATACTCAAAGCAATCTACACATTCAATGCAATACCAATCAAAATTGCACCAGCATTCTTCTCAAAACGAGAACAAACTATCCTAAAATTTGTATGGAGCCACAAAAGACCCTGAATAGCCAGAGTAATATTGAAGAAGAAAACCAAAATGGGAGGCATCACCATCCCAGACTTTAGCCTCTACTACAAAGCTGTAATCATCAAGACACTATGGTATTGACACAAAACCAGACACATAGACCAATGGAATAGAATAGAGAACTCAGAATTGGACCCACAAATGTATGGCCAACTAATCTTTGACAAAGTGAGAAATAGTATCCAATGGAAAAAAGCCTCTTTAACAGATGGTGCTGGGAGAAGTGGACAGCAACATGCAGAAGAATGAAATTAGATCACTGTCTCACACCATACACAAAAATAAACTCAAAATGGATAAAGGACCTGAATGTGAGACAGGAAACCATCAAAACTCTATAGGAGAAAGCAGGAAAAAACCTCCTTGACCTCAACTGCAGCAATTTCTTACTTGACACATCCCCAAAGGCAAGGGAATCAAGAGCAAAAATGAACTATTGGGACCTCATCAAGATAAAAAGCTTCTGCATGGCAAAGGAAACAATTAGCAAAACTAACAGACAACTGATGGAATGGGAAATGATAGTTGCAAATGACATATCAGATGAAGAGCTAGTATCCAATATCTATAAGGAACTCATCAAACTCCACACCCAAAAAACAAATAATCCAGTGAAGAAATGGGCAGAAGACATGAACAGACACTTCTCCAAAGAGGACATCCAGATGGCCAACAGACACATGAAACGATGCTCAGCACCCCTCCTCATCAGGGAAATACAAATCAAAACCACACTGAGATACCACTTCATGCTGGTCAAAGTGGCGAAAATGAACAAATCAGGAGACTATAGGTGCTGGTGAGGATGTGGAGACACGGGCACCCTCCTACACTGTTGGTGGGAATGTAAACTGGTGCAGCCCCTCTGGAAAACAGTGTGGAGGTTCCTCAAAAAATTAACAATAGAACTCCCCTATGACCCAGCAGTAGCACTGCTAGGAATTTACCCAAGGGATACAGGAGTGCTGATGCACAGGGGCACATGCACCCCAATGTTCATAGCAGCATTCTCAACAATAGCCAAAACATGGACAGAGCCTAAGTGTCCATCAACTGATGAATGGGTCAAGAAGATATGGTTTATCTATACAATGGAATACTACATGGCAATGAGAAAGAATGAAATCTGGCCACGTGTAGCAACATGGATGGACCTTGAGGGTGTTATGCTGAGCGAAATAAGTCAGGCAGAGAAGGACAGATACCATATGCTTGCACATATAGGTGGATTAGGAGGAAGCTAACAGAGGACCATGGGGGAGAAGAAGGGGAAAAATAGTTGGGGAGAGGGAGGGAGGCAAACCATGAGAGATTCTTGAATGCTGAGAACAAACTGAGGGCTGATGGGGGTGGAGAAGAGGGGAAGGGGGGTGATGGGCACGGAGGAGGGCACTTGTGGGGATGAGCACTGGGTGTTATATGGAAACCAACTTGACAATAAACTATTTTAAGAAAAAAATTGTATTAACTGTGTAGCTTGCTTGATACAATGCCTTGCACATGTAACCACTACATATAACCACTACACATAAAATAATTATTATTAAAGGTTATTTATCAGAATAATTACTCTGCCCCTTGGCTAATGTCACTTTTAAAAAGCTGTCTCTTAGGAGGGACTCATCTGTGTATACACAAACTTGAGAAAGCCGAAGATCCAGAAATGTTGCTCACATATAACAGAAAACAGGTGACATATTTTACCAGCCCCTAATGTGTTTCAAAGTACTCTTTGTCTGTCTCTAGGCTGGCTCTCAAGATTGTACGGTCTAGTCTTTGTGAGCGTTTCAGTTTAACTGAAATGAGAGACAAAGGCTAAAAGGGGAGAGAGGAAAAGGAAACCCCATCCAGATATCCAAGCTAAAGATTTGCTCTGCACTTGGTGCATCCACTCATTTATCCTCCGAGCATTTATTCCATGCCTGGGGAGTTCCAAGCACCGAGTCAGGCACCCAGGGTGAACGAGTCATTATCTTCACACTCTGATCAGGATGACAGACACGTGAACAGACAGTGGTGCAGGAGGGCGAGTGGGAGCGTGGAGATTTGTACAAAGAATTTTATTTTTTATTTTTATTTTTTGGGCAGAGTATTTTAGAGAAAACTGAGAAAGGAGATCCAAAGCAGCCGTGTGAGTGTGAGCGTGCGCACGCATGTGTGAAATTTTCCCAGATAAGGTGACCTACAACTGAGTTTTATATGGCAGGTAAGAGTTTTTTGGGCAAGAAACGGGAGAGGGCATGTAAGGCAGATGGACCAGCTAAAAGGCACAGAGATGAGAAGCAGCCAGTTAGGGACAGGGGACCAGAGGCTGTGACGTGCTGCTAAAGCATAAAGCCTGAAGCAGCATGAAGAGAGATGAGGTGGGCTGGGCAGGTCACAGACAGTCCCATTTTTCAGGATAAGAAGCTTGTGTTTCACTCTCCACAATAGCTAAAACCTGGAAAGAGCCTAAGTGTCCATCAACAGATGAATGGATCAAGAAGATGTGGTTTATCTATACCATGGAATACTACATGGCAATGAGAAACAATGAAATCTGGCCATGTGTAGCAACATGGATGGACCTTGAGGGTGTTATGCTGAGCGAAATAAGTCAGGCAGAGAAGGACAAATATCATATGTTTGCACGTATAGGAGGATTAGGAGGAACTTGACGGAGGACCAAGGGGGAGAAGAAGGGGGGAAATGGTGGGGGAAAGGGAGAGAGGCAAACCATGAGAGACTCTTGAATGCTGACAAAAACTGAGGACTGGTGGATGTGGGGGGGGAGGGGTGGGCATGGAGGAGGGCACTTGTGGGGATGAGCACTGGGTGTTATGTGGAAACTAATTTGACAATAAACTATTTGTAAAAAAAAAAAAAAAGAAGCTTGTGTTTCATTCTATTAGTGACTTCGGGGGTGGGGGGGACACACTAAAGATCGTTAGGAGCAAGGTTTACTTTGGTGACCATGTGGAGGATAGACTTGGAAGGGGACAGGCTAATGACAAAGACCACTTAGGAAGTGATGGCAGTATAGAAGGACGAAGATGACGAAGGCCTGATGCAGGGGTAGTAACAGGCAGACAGCAAAAAGAAGGGGTGGATCACCGGAGTCTATCTTGAGACTCCTCTGTGAGAAAAAGTTGTTAGGAAGAAGGGCGCGGGGTTGGCCTGAATGCAGAACAAAGCAGTTGCAGCTTAAAAGAATTCCAGGTGAATGATGGTGTTGGAAGCTGAGGAAACGGTGGCTCCCTGGGGGACATAATCATGAGGTACGTGGGTGGGGCATTTGGCAGAGATGTCCAGCAAATGATGTGATACACGGGTGAAGGTGTAGATCTCGGTCTCATGGATTCAGAAATTGTGGACAAAACCTGAATGGATGAAATAGATCAAGAAGACTAAACAGCAAGAGAGCAAAGGTGGGACCCTGAACGCCATATTTATGGGGTGTGATGGAGAAAAAGCTACCAGTGAGAAAGACAGAGACAGAACAGAAGAACCAGGAGTGGGCTCTGTTCTGGAGTGCATAGGGGTACAGAACTTCCAGAAGATGAGTGATCAGCACCGTCAAATACAGCAGAGAAGCTTCAGATGATAACAGAGAAGTCCTACTGCGGAGGGCCGAGATGTGAAGGGACATGGGGACACAAAGATGGTGAGACATCTGAGAAGTCTGGATTCAGAGTCCGGGAATTGGAGGTGGAAGAGGGAAGGAGCTGAAGTGATACAGGAGATGAAGTAGAGGATGGCGCCTTCATGCTTTGGAGCCATAGAAGACTTAACTAGATGCTCAGCTTCCATTCAATTGTGTGGCCTAGAGTAGATCATTTCACCTCTAAGCCTGTTTTCCTCATCAGTAAGGGAAACATAATAAAAGCTAGACCACAAGGCATCCAGTAGGTGCTCAATAAATGGGGCTGGAGGAGGACACAGGGTCATAGGAGAGGTTTTCTCCAAGATAGGTAGAACAGAAGCGATAGGGATGAAGAGGCAAATTCAGACACTGGACCTCAAATCATCAAATGGTATCATTCGAGGGCTGCTCATTTCTCTTGCTGAAATAGGAAAAAATCAAGAGTTTCCCAGGCTCTTGCACTTGATGACAGGAAGTGTGTTGGTGACATGGTGTGACAGCAACTGTGATTGTTTAGGAAGGCACTGTGCGTGTGTGAAAATCAGGCGGAAGTTCAGAGACAGTCGAGAGGAAAGGTCACAGCAAGAGGTCCGAAGTGATAAGCACAGTGAGAGAACAATGGAAGAAACAGAAAGAAGATAACCATGAAGCAAGGTCCCAGGGAAGGAAGGAGAGGCTGGGGTCAAGGACCAACTCTAAAGAGCAGGAAGACCATGAGACACCCACGCAGCCTCCTGGGAAAGTTCCCGAGGGAGCAGATTCTCATCCTGGGTGGGGAGGCAGTCATCTGCCATCATCTGGTTGCCCACTGGCTGTGCCAAGGAAGAGCTGGAGCCCAGAGCGGCTGATTTACACGTAGTTAATGGTAGGGCAAGAGCTAGAACCTGGATCTCTTGATTCTGTCTACAGCATTTGTTGGGTTGAAACGAGTGAACAGTGAAAGAATTAGCTTGTCTTGTTTGGGTGAGTTCCCCTTATGGTGATCGCTTCTTGATGGACTTGAATTGGAAAGAGGAAACCAAACTGAGAAACAGAACGCCTCCGGTCAGAGAAAGGAGCAAATTTGGGAAATGCTGCCAGCTTCACTGTTATATTTAGGGGACACCCTTTTGTACTATACACTATCAGAGTTTAGCAGTGAGAATCCTAGCGTGTTAGTACTAAAAGGAAACAGAAACAAAAAGTTACGGAAGAGCAACTCATTTTACAGATGAAGAAATCAGTTTGCCAAGCTCCCAGGGAATCCACGGCCCACCTGAGGCTGGGATTGCGGTACTCAGACTCCCAGCAGCGTGGGCAAGCGCAGCTCTGCTGGCTTTCACTTGTGGCCCTAAGTAGCTCAGAAGGCAAATGGGGAGGAAATAGAGAGCTCTTTGTCCCATCCCCCAGTTGCATCTCAGGGCAGTCTTTTGAAAAGTGGCAGTCCTGGCAACACAGTGTTCAGAGAGGGCTATCTAGGGGCGCCTGGGTGGCTCAGGCTGTTAAGCATCTGCCTTTAGCTCAGGTCATGATCTCACAGTCCAGGAGTTCGAGCCCCACATCGGGCTCTGTGCTGACATCTCCGAGCCTGGAGCCTGCCTTGGATTCTGTGTCTCCCTCTCTCTCTGCCCCTTCCCTGGTTCATACTCTGTCTCTGTCTGTCTCAAAAATAAACATTTAAAAAAATTAAAAAGAGAGAGAGGAGAGTATCTAGATTGACCAGATAAGTTCAGCTCTTTGCTTTGCTGCAGGATACCTGGCCTCTGTGAGCAAATGTGTGCTATTTGTCAGTCCCAAGGCATGTGGGAGGAGGCAGCAGGTGCGGGAGTTCAGGTAGTCACAGCCCATCCTCAGGTAGCTGGTGAGAACCTGGGGATTCACCACGTGACAGAATGGGACCTTCACATCCTTTCCGTGGGGCCAGCCAGCGATTCTCCTCTCTCCGCTACCTGTCCCTGGCAACATCCTTGGCTCCTCTGCTTCTCACTGGCTGTTGTCTTCTGATTCTAATTTATTGCCAGGTTTGCCACTCAAGAAAAGCCACAAAAACGGGAGCTATGAAATCCTGCCTTCCTCTAGCCACAGCCCTCTCCTCCAGCCTCCCAAACCAAACAGATGCCTTTTGAAGTTATATATGGGGGAGGGGAGCTTCCTTCCCCACCAGCGTTGGCAATAAAACAGAGGCGAGGTTGGCTTGGTGCCTTTGATGGTGGCCTTTGCCATTTGTTCGAGCTGGAAACAATGAGATCTTAAAGGAAGAGAGGAAAGAAACAATGAAATAAGATGTGAAGTGATGCTTAAAATGCTCTTGTGCTCCCAGCTCCGGGTGAATAACCTCCACTCAACAGGCTGAAGAAGTGGTCCTGATGCTAAGTTCTGAGATGGAAGACCTGTAGCCTCCGTTCCGCCACCGTCACCCAGAAAAGGCAACAAAAGGGCTAGGGACACCTTTTGGCAAAGGCAAAGGCCGCCATGTGCCCTTGGGTGGTAATATCCTATTCAGAGTAAGGTGCCTGGAGGCTGGAGAGGAGTGGACACTGAGCGTGTCTTTTGGAGAAGTCCAGGCATGGGTGGGAGAACCCAGGACGGAGCACATCAAATGCTGGGATCCAGTGGGGTCCACCATGCCAGGTCCCAAAGCCAGGATGCCACCCTTGATGGTTATCATCCCAAATGCCCAAATTTCTCTGATCTGTCAAGAATTCAAAGAGGGATAAGGGAATACAAGCTTATGGGGATGCTGTGATGAAAACAGCTCTGGTAGACACAAAGCTTCTGGGGCTTGGAAGCACTAACGCTGGGAAGGCAGAGGCCACTGAGGTATGGAAAATGATCAGGTTGCTACTCCCTAACCCCATTTTGCTGGCATTCTTGGCTATTTGCTTTTGGTTCTCCTCCAGCACGGAGATGGAATTAAATTAAGCGCACACTCCTACAGTCCAAGGAGCAACTGTGACATCAGGGCACTTTGTCTTGGATCTTCACCGCTCCCTCTTTCCCGAACACGGTCTCTCCGCTGTCTTATTTCTGCCTCGTCTCGTCTCCCAATCAGTAGGTGCTTTTGGGAAAGGTGCTCTGGCTGACCGTGTGTCCTCTCCCAGGGATGCTTGCGTTTTGACAAGGGATGGAGCTTTCTCACAAAGAAAGCTTTTTTACTTACGATATTTTAGGTTGAAGCAAGATGGCGGTGACCTGGAGTGGGTGAGGCTTTCTAATTTTCATCCCTGCATTTTTTTCCTATTCTGTGATTTCCCCACCCAAACCACTTCCGGCCCCAAACCTAGTCTTCTCCAAGTCTGCCTGGAGAAAGTGAACAATGTCATCATCCCTTTACAATTAAGTAAAAAGCCTGGACACCATTCCCGTGACCTTCTTTTTCCTCATCCCGCATTCGAGCCATAGGCACATCTTGTCATTCTTCCTGTTCTTTGATATCTAGGCTCCAATCACTGCTATCATCACTTCTTACCTGGAACAGCTCTTTCAAGTCACTTACTAGTCACCGACTTCTACCTGCACCGCTCCTCTAACACCGGCAGCAGCTCACCCTCACACAGCAGCCTTTAAAATACCCATCAAGTCATGCCATTCACTTGCATGAGACCACTCAGGACTTGCATGTAGAATAAAAGCTCAACTTCTTACTATGGTGATATGGGTTGAACTGTGCCCAGCTAAGATTTAGATGTTGAAGTCCTAGCCTCTCATAGCACAGAATGTGACCTTATTTGGTAGTAGGGTTGCTGCAGGTGCAATTCCTTAGGTGATAATGAGGTCATTGTGGAGTACGCTGGGCCCTGAATCCAACATGGCTGCTGCCCTTATAAGAAGACGGCCGTGGGAAGACAGGGACATAGAGAAAATGCCACATAGACGGACTGGGGTGAGCGACATAGCTACAAGCCAAAGGACACCAAAGATTGCCAACTACCCAGAAGCTAGGAGTAGACAAAGAAGGATCCCCTGCAGTGGGAGCATGGCTCAGACAGCACCTTAATTTCAGATAACCGGCCTCCATAACTATGAGACAGCAAATTTCAGTTGTTCGAAGCCACCTGGTTTGTGGCACTTGCTACAACAGCCCTAGGGAGGCAAGACACGTGGCTTCTCAGAACCTACAAGTTGAGTTCGCTGAACTCATTTGATGACCTATCCACATTGGCTTTGTCTTCAAGTTCTAAAACACCGGAAGTCCATACTGCCTCTAGGGCCTTTGAGTGCCCGAGTCCTTCACCAGGGACATTGCTCTTTTACCTCGTCATGTAATTGGCATTCTCTCATCCTTTTGGTTTCGCTTTAAATGTCACCACTTCAGAGAGACCTGGCCAGACCATCCAACCTACATAAGTTCAGAGCCTCCTGCTTCTTTCCTTCATGGCATCCATCTCAACCTAAAATTATTTAAGGTTTTTAGCTAACTGTTTACTTTATTCTTCCACTAGACTATTAGCTGCATCAGGGCATGGATCATTCAAATGGAATTTGCCAGTTTAAGCCAAGTTCACTGTCATTGTCTTGAAAGAGTTTGTTCACCAATACATCCTTCTCACAGTGCTTGGCACCTGGGAGGTACTCAATAAATATGTTTTCAATGAACACTACGTTTAGGGCACTTCCTGTTACATTTCCCTTAAATGAAGGCAAGACCACCCACTAGGAAGCACAAAAAGGCTACTCAGTGTAGGTGCCCACATGCCTTCGTTGTAATTAGGAATAGAATCAGAAACCAGGCCTCTTAAGACTTAAAACTCATGCTTGTTTTCCACTCCCATGCAAAGACTAGCAAGAAAATCTGTTTACCTATCAAGTTTTTATAAATCAAGTCATATTTTTAAAGCACTGAGGAGGCTAGCCACGTAAAAGGAATCCTGAGGCAAACTAATTCATAAAATGAGCAACAACTCCCAAAGTCATAATTTGTGAAAATTCAGCTTTGTGCTTATAGAGGTGGCTGGTATCAGGGCACACCCAGGATTCCCGCCTCTGGAGACACAGTGGCACTTATTTGTACCACTTGCTCAAAGGGGGATGAATTTTTCATGTAAACTCCTTGCCGTCAGCCCGCTGTCTGGGTTGGATGCCAAATACAGTGATCTGTTCCACAAAACAACCCACCAGTCTGTCTGGTTTGAAAGCTAATGGTGACTTTTTCTTTCCTTCCTTCCTCCCTCCCTTCCTCTTTCTTTTCTTCCTTTCTTCTTCTTCCTTTTCTTCTTCTTTCTTTCCTTCCTTCCTTTCTCTTTCTTTCTTCCCTCCTGCCTTCCTTCCTTTCTCTCTCTCCTTCCCTCCCTCCCTTCATTTTTTCCCAGTTTGGAAATCTCTCAGTATCTCATTGATTCCTTCCTTTCTCTTTCTTTCCTCCCTCCTCCTTCCTCCCTCCTTTCCTTCCTCTTTCTTTTCTTTCTTCCTTCCTTTCTTCCCTCCTTCCTTCCTTCCTCTCTCTCTCTCTCTCCTTCCCTCCCTCCCTTCCTTTTATTTTTTTCCCAATTTGGAAATCTCTCAGTATCTCATTGATTCCTTCCTTCCTCTTTCTTTCCTTTTCTCTTCTTCCTTCCTTCCTTCCTTCCTTCCTCTCTCTCTCCCTTTCCCATTCCCTCCCTCCTTTCCTTTTCTTTTTTTCCTTTTTGCCAATTTGGAAATCTCTCAACATCTCACTGATTTCACTCTTTGGGGAAAATGGGATTTTCAGTTCACCTCCACAGGGACGGAGGACAGATGACTTAGTGTGGCCTGTCCTCGCTCTCCGTGCTGGGCAATGATTCACATCCACAGTGTCCCATTCCACCACCTCCCAGGCTCCTCATACGCCTTCCCTGGTGCAGATGTGGGAGGAGGAGGAACAGATGGTGGATGCTCCCTGGGATCTGGCTTTCAAGAGAGGAGAGGCAGCAGGGTGAGGCCCTGCTCACACTGCCAGTAGCCCTGGTCCCTGCCCTTGAGGGAGCCTGCAGCTGCAGGCCTTCCGATGGCCTGTGTGACTCTGTGAAATAACCAGCTCCAGGCTGGGATGAAAACAGCCTGTGGTTTCTCAAGTAAAGAGAGCAGCTGCTGAGAAAGGGGCTTCTAATACCTGCTGTGAGACTCCATGGGGCAAGGATGCTACCCGCTGTGCTCACTGTGGCATCTTTAGTACCTAGGAGAGTAGGACTCAGGCATCTTTATTGACGAAGGAAAGAAAGAATGAATGAATGACCGTACACGCTTCCCACCAGCCATAAAAAGCAGCTTCAATGTAATGAACCCTTCCTTGAACCAATGGTTTCTTCCTGCTCTGAGTGTGTGGCTCTGCTCACTGCACCACCCACCTACATCAAGCAGGTTGAACCTTGGTCCAGAAAACGTGGGCTCCATGGCTCAGCACGGTGCTTGCGTAGAGCAGGCTCCGGTAAACACTTGCGAATGAGGGTGTCTAGGCTTTGCCTTCCGGACTCCAGGGTGGGATAAGGACACAGACCAGAGACTCAGTGCTCTGCTCATCTGCCATGTGGGGACAAACAAACAGCCACCTCAGAGGTGAAGCAAAGAGGAAAATAATACAGTAAACCTCGCATTGGCTACCACTTAGAAAACACTCACCCAGTGCCAGGCACTATGCTACTGTGCATTACATATTTAACAGGATGTCGGACAGAACTTTCTCTGCTATCCCAACATCAGCAATTGGAGCGCAGAGCTGAGGCAGACAGGCCTTAAGTTTCCTCAGATGTGAAGAGAGCCCACCGCTGACCCGACCCCTCCCTCAGGACTTTACAAAAGGCCACCGAATTGGTTCTGCCCACCCCTTTCCTTCCCCCCTCCCCTTGCTCCGGCAACCCCCCTTCCCAGTCCATAACTGAGAGGGAGAGAAGGAGGTGTTGGAGAGTGGGATTTTCGGCCTCTCCCGCTCCACTCCTTTCATGAAAGAAAGGAGAGAGGACTTTCTTTCACCCCCACTGAGCCAAGCAAAGCTGGCATCAAGACAACTGCTGAGAAGCCCAGGAAGGGGCACTGGCCTTCCACCCCCAGATGACAATCCGCACCCTCCCTGGTGCCACCGTCAAAATGAGCAGAGCAGAGGGGCGCCTGGGTGGCTTAGTCGGTTAAGCGTCCGACTTTCTCTTAGGTCATGATCTCGCAGTTCGTGGGTTCGAGCCCCGCGTCGGGCTCTGTGCTGACTGCCAGCTCGGAGCCTGGAGCCTGTTTCAGAGTCTGTGACTCCCTCTCTCTCTGATCCTCCCCTGCTCACGCTCTCTCTCTCTCTCCTAGGAATAAATAAAACATTAAAAAATAATTTAAAAAAAAATGAGCAGAGCAGAGTAGGAGAGGGTCTGTCAGGGAGCTGGGTGAAACCCTAGGAGCCCGGGGCATGTGAGAACACAGGGCTTCACGCCTGCTGCCTCTTGCTGCACAGGAGGCTCCCGGATGGCTGGAGCCAGCTAGCTGAAGAGGGACGGCAGTGCAATGTCCCAATGTCCCTCCCCTGCCTCCAGGTACCTCTGGGTCTCCGAGGGGATCAAAGAAGAAGCCAGAGGCTCCCATAACTACACAAAGGAGAATGTAAAGGTAGAGGGCAGGGATGGGCCATAAGGCTGCCCAGGCAGCTTCTGGATCAAGCAAGGTGAGGCCCCAGGGGAGAGGGGTTGGAAGAATGGGCCTGGCCTAATGCAGATATAAGTGCCTCTCTCTCAGAGGGTCCACAGTGACTATAGGCTGTGTCCATAGAGTGAGTGACAATCCCAGACATTTCTCCTCTTCCCCCTCTCTGACCCAAAACATCAGAGGAGTAGGAATGTAGAAGTGGGCTGGGGTGGAATGTCCCAGAGGCAGGCCACACATCCCCAGTGGTACCCCCAGGAACCACGCTGGCAGGTACTCTGAGATTGGTGTTTTCAACTAGATGGACAGAACAGGTTTGGTTTTTTTTTAATTTTTTAATTTATTTTTTGAGAGACCGTGTGAGCAGGGGAGGGGCAGAGACAGAGGGAGAGACAGAATCTGAAACAGGCTCCAGGCTCTGAGTTGTCAGCACAGAGCCCAACACGGGGCTCGAACCCACAAACTGCGAGATCATGACCTGAGCCAAAGTCGACGCTGCTCAACCGACTGAGCCACCGAGGTGCCCCAGAACAGTTTCAATAACAAAGGTTGTCAGGAAATCACGGGTTCTGCTCAAGACATCCATCAGTTTAAGGCACATGCCCCTGGGAGGGAGGGTAGTCACTGCAAGGCTTTTGGCAACAGTGAGTAGAGAACAATAAAACTGCCCCACACACTTTCTGGGTCCAGCCTGCCTGACGGCCTAGGTGCACGTATGTTATGTCACCACATACTTAGGGCAGCCATGTAAGGCGTGACATACCAGAGGGTTAAGAAGGTAAAATAACTTGCCAGAAGAAGTCACACAGGAGTGGGGATCCATGCTCTTAACTTCTGCAGAGCACAGTACCCCTTCATCCCTCCCCATGCACAGAGCCCTGGATGTGTGCGCCGGCAGAAGCTGGAGGGGCTTTAGAGCCTGGATTCAGGGCAAGGCCACAATGGATTTGTGTCATGGCACCACTGCCTCACACCTGGGGGTTCTGGACAAATGACTTCATGAGTTTGGGCTGAGGCAGAGTACCTGCCACAAGGTACTATGAGGATTTAAGGACACTTCTGCACAGGCCTGGCAGGTAATGTAGGTGTACTTTACTAATTCATGCAGCCGTTTCCGTGAAAGCCCAGCTCAAGGCACACCCTTCTCCCTTGCTCTCACATGGCATCAGTAAGATCTTCTTGAAGGAATCCTTTATCTGCAACACTTGACGCTTCCCCTGACCCCCTCTGCACGTGTTTGGTGTCCTTTCCATTGGATTACATCTCTCCTTAATGAGACTATAAGCTACTTAAGGGTAAAACCAAATCCATGCTTCTCTGTGTTCTAGAGCCTCTAGCCACACACACTGTAAGAGCTGAATCCTAAATCAGTTCAATCCATGCTTCTACTGACATAGTCACCTGGTTTTTAAAATATTTTTAATGTTTATTTATTTTTGAGAGAGAGAGAGTATGTGTGCACGAGAGAGCGCAAGCAGGGGAGGGGCAGGGAGAGAGAGAGACACAGAATCCGAAGCAGGCTCCAGGCTCTGAGCTGCCCACACAGAGCCCAATGGGGGGCTTGAACCCACGAACCATGATCATGACCTGAGCCGAAGCTGGATGCTCAACTGACTGAGACACCCAGGCACCCCTGACATAGTCACCTGTTAAACAGCTGGGGAAACCTGAGACCTATGGAAGAGAAAGATGATGACAATGATACTGAAAAGAAAAACAATTTACTGAGCGCTTACTATATGTCAGGCATGGTACTAGGTGCTTCAAATGCATTCCCTTGGGGGCTCCTTCCATCAACCTTGGCTAAAAGGTTTTGTTTGTTGCTGGGTTAGTTCGTTGGCTTAATTAAGAGCTATTAAGAGCTTACTGTAAGCACAGACACTGTTCAAAGTGTATTCAACATGTATTATCCCATTTAGACCTCACTGAAAGGCTATATGATAGATACTGGGATTCCCATTCTGAAGGTAGAAAAACAGAGACATAGATAGGTTACTTATATTGATTAGAGTCACTGAGCTAGAAAATGAAAGATTCTGAGATTCAAATCTTTGAAGTTTGCCTCCAAAGCGCAATCTTAACCCTTGTGCTCCAGTGCTGACAAGTTATGTGACTTGCCAAAGCGTATGTAGCTAATAACTGACAATACGGAGATCGGAATCTCTGGCTCAGGAGCTCAGTTGGCTCCAATGCGTGGCACCACGATCAGGACTCCAAGCGGCAGTTCATAAATGCATCATTTGTTTGTTTCAACCTGTGGAGCCTTCCGGATTTCATGGGGCCCACTTCTAACTGCTTGTATTATCAATAGGACCAGCTCTTCCCAGACTTTGTGGGAGGAATGGTTAAGGCTTCGGATGTGACTCCAAGGAATAGTCCCAACTTTCAACTGATCGTAAATCGATGAATGCATGCCACCAAAATCTAAGTGCTACAATACAGGAGTACTACCATCCTACAGGACTATCCCCGGCACCCTCCACTAACACTCCCAGGGACTCAGTA
Source organism: Proteles cristata cristata (assembly GCA_017311185.1). Lineage (NCBI taxonomy): Eukaryota > Metazoa > Chordata > Mammalia > Carnivora > Hyaenidae > Proteles > Proteles cristata. Next base: position 728,431 of record JAESUZ010004260.1, read on the forward strand.
CCTTTCTGAGATCGGTTCTCTCTCTTTCTCCCTGGCTGACCTCTTTCACCTTGTAATCCACTCTCTCTGAAAAGGTGCCCACCTCGCTGTCATCCCTGGGATCTGTAGATCCATCCCACGAGTCCCAGTGGCCTCTCTCTCATCAATGACAAGAGTCCTGCCCTAAAGCCCAGCTCCACAGAGCCCAGCCCAGCACCTAATGGCCAATGCAGGCCCATGTGGGCCAGAGAGAAACTGGAAGTGCTAGTCACCCAAGTGAGACTGTGTCAGAAACCCTACACAGGAAGTCGGTCTGATATATAGGGTGACTTTTTACCTGAGTCACCTTACTGCTGTGAGCACACAGGCTTCCAATCTCTCCTAGACAATCAGCCAGGGCTTTCGTGAGTGATTCTGAACTCTGTTCTTGCAGAGTCCAGAAAAAGAGCTAGAAACCTTCAGAAACTCTGGCTGACTGTGATTCCAGATTCCAGATTCATGTAAAAGTCAGGTGGGGTAGATGGCCATGGCCACACACTCATTAGCTTATCTGAGTCTTCATCTGAGTACCCAGCTCCCCAAAATATGATTTCGCTTCCATCAGTGATTCACAATTGTGTGTAAAATAAGACATTTGGGTAAATTTTTTTTGCTAGAATTAATGTAAGGCTGCATTCTTAGGCCCAACTAATCTTGCATAGGCTGGTTCATTTTTCTCAAAGACAAACAGGAATGACCTTCTCTTGGGAATCACCCTTAAGTCCAGTATTGACTTCGGATGATTAAATGGATAGAAATCTACTCATTTCTGAGTGGAGCCTACCCTCCAAGAAACACTACTCAAACGCAGTTATCTAAATGTTATTATTTCAACAGAAATAATAGATTCTTTCATTCTTTCTCTCATTTGACTTTTTTTCCCCATCTCGTCTAGAGGACAAGACTCTGCCCTATGCACCAATTTGGATTAAATGTATTCTTGATCCTTCTGCTAAAAAAGAAGTCGCGAGTCCAGAATTAACCCTCAGTGGATGCAAAATTAACTCCTTGCCTTTGCCTCACCAACAAAGTTTGGGTCTGGGGCCTGCACTCATTTTATTGTTCACCACTGAGCACAGACATGCATGACATTCACATGTTTTCCTGAACTTCATTCCTTTCCCAGGAACCTTCACATAACCCCGCGGGGCTCATTCTTCCCTTTGCAGCTCAAGCATCCCCAAGATGAGAGCTGTTGGGGACAGGCTTTTACTTCTAAATACTGGTCATAGAAGTTTGACTTGGTGGTGTAAAGTCTTTACATCTGGGCTGTTCCCTCTGGTTTCCAAACATTAAGTATTTTGGGCCTTGACCCCTGGAACCTGTGTAAGTGTTTGCTTACGAGCACAGTAAACCTCACAGTCATCCTGCAAGCAGATATTATCCCTGTCCAGAGCCTCTGCACAGAACTCTCTCTACCTCCGATTGCAAAAACAAAAGAAAACAAACAAAAAAACAAAACAAACAAAAACCTGTCCACCCACGAAGGGATGGTCTAGAAGCACCTTTGGAGTGTGGACAGGTAATCCCGAGCAGCAGTTCTCAACCCTAGCTATACATTAGAACCATATGGGATGCTTTTAAAATATACTGATGCCCAGACCCCACCTCAGCCCAATGAAATCAGAATTTCTGGAGGTAGGACTGAGCTATCAGTATTTTTTTTTAAGCTCCTTGGGTAATTCCACTGAGGAGCCAGGCTTAGCTCCACTCACCCACAGGAAAGGACTGAATTCATGCCAAGGAGTGTTTTGATTCTAGACCCCAGAGCTGATCTGAGTTCTAACAGCAACAAGCTTGGTGGTTTTGCTGCTGCTAGTCTAGAATCCTACATCTCTCTCTGCCCCCAGAGAACCAGCAGCCTTATCCGCTTCTGAGTGCTGACATGTAATGTGGCTGTTAGCTGTGTATACATTTCACAGCACCCAGGTGCTCAGCGGTCCTCTGTGAATTATTCCCCCACACCCATGCCCCTTCTCCCATGCCCCACTCCCCGTCCCTGTCTCTCTAACCCACGGTTAGTCATTCCCTCTTGGACGTTCCCACAACACCATGACCGCCCACCTCATAAAGGTTCATCTCACTGTTCAGTGAAGATCTGTGAGTCCATCCTCCACCAGACTGGGAACCACACAGGGACTGAGGCTGGGTCTGGACTCTCCCTGGATTTCTGCCAAGCGATGAAGCAGGGATTCGAACTCGGCTGGTTGAAAGAATACATTCAGACCTGATATCAGAAAAATCTTTAGAGAAATCTTTCTCTTTCTGGTGACACAGCTTCTCCTTCCATTCACCTCCATTTGACACTAAGACTTTTTATAGGAAGCAAAAAACCAAAAGTAACTCATCCTTTAAGATTTGGCTCGAAACCTACTTCTAAAAGGAAATCTCTTGGATTGTCCCCAGCTCATAATGATTTCTTTTAGTGAATTTTTAGAGTCATTAGAGTCTGTATAATTCAGTTGACAATTGCATTCCTCTGTTACTGTCTTCAATGGTTTTTTTTTTTTTTTTAAGCTCACAGGTTTATATTTTACCTTCCTAAAGAGTGTAAATTCCGTGACTTTAGGGACTATCTGTAAAACGGTAAATCATTTTGTTGGCTCACTTTGTTTGATGTCCCCTGACAAATGGTAGGCTCTTTGAGGCCTGACACTCTCTGGCATTACTTTTCGCAGGGGCGTCACCTGGCATCGTGCTGGCACAGGTTAAGAGCTCAGCAGGACTTTGTTAAATGAAGACCATTGGTAACCCCTTTTAGCCCGGTGCCCTGAACTTACTAGGTCCCCACTAATCATGTTCGCTGACTGGGCATGAAATGGAAAAGCGTACTTCTTATTGTAAGATGTTGTTCGTATGAGGCCCGGAAACTCTCAGATTAAATCCTATTTCAATTTCTCTTTTTGCTTTTTGTAAATGCTTGATTATCTGGCTCCCAAATTGAATGAGAAGTATCAGCGAAGAATCCCTCCTCCGCTTCCAAAAAGCTCTTGTGTATCAATTTTCTAAAGCTTCCATTGGACTCTGGATTTCGTACCTTCCCGTTATTAAATATAACAAGTCACTCCGGAGGAAAGCCAGTGGTGCAAGCTGGGTTGGTTGGTGCCTGCACACCCACAGATACACTTATGTGTGATATCTAAATATAGAGTTAGGTCTGCTGTTTCATTTTTTAATAAAGGAAATAGATACCCTGGTCCCCGCCGCAGAGATGGGGCTCCCCTGCATCCGCAGTGAAGCTTGGGGCTCTCCTGTTCTGCCGACTGATGATACAGAAGGGTTCCCCGTAGATGGCAGGCTGGGTACCCAAAAATAACCATGTTGCCAAACAGACCATTGGTTCCTATTTTCCTTAGATTCAGTAAAAGGGGCGGGGGAAGGAGAGGGGAACAGAAGAAGGACAAAAGGAGCGTGTGAGCTCACCTGGCCCAGAAAACCTCTGCGCCACCCTGCTGCCCAACACTGAATCCCCACCCCCATTTTTGGCCCCAAAATGAGGGTGTGTCGCTGCCCAGCCCCACAGATGTCGCTACCTGGGTTCTAATGAGCCACAGTTAGGGTAGCGAGGAGGGAAGGGTTCCAATGTCACCAATGAAGAGGTGCAAAGACAGGCACTCAGCAATGCTGGTTTGCAAGCAGATGAGCATAAGGAAGGAAGGCAGAACAGGAAGACAGCGCGTCCCAAGTGTCTGAACTTGGAACCCCGTTGGAGCACTATGCATGTGTCTCAAAGCAACCCCTGGCCGGGGCTGCTTGCAATTCTTCACCGCATGCAAAAGAAAGAGAGAAAAGGCATTCTGTTTGGCCAAGCCACACCCAGCCCCAGTCGCTTGGGCTTCACACCTCTTGGAACTTATTGGAAATGTAACTGCTGCCTCACTCTGGGATCTGTAGCATCCACAGTGCCATGTCCAGGAAGTTCAAGTTGAAGCTCCTCTGGCTGGAATCTGGGTCTGCAACAAACTCTAGGGGCTAGTCCTTGTCTTCAAAAGGCCACCCAATCACATTTTGCCTCTTAGTACCGAGTGACAGGCAAATGGGTTTTTTAAAATCAGTAGTGACTCAGTTTTCCTCTTTTAATGGTTTCTCAGAAAAGCTGTGAAGGGGATGGATGCTCTCCAAAGAGGCCCAGCAAGGGGAAAGGGGGAAGGGTGTATGCTTCTGGCCTTGGCTCCTGAGCCTCCATCCAGCCATGAAAAGAATCACCCACCTGTTATATATCAAAGAAGGTGTCCCTAAACAGAAACACACTTCAAATACAGTTCCAGGAGTTAATGAAAGTGCCGTGATCAGAGAGAGGCTCACAGGAACCAACTGTATTTGGAGCGAAGGTTTAGTGTCCACTAATTCAGTGTTTGTGATGACTTTATGGAATATAACTACTACAAGGAATGAAAGCCAGCTATACTTGCTGGCACAATTTTGACTGTTAAAAATGGTTTTCTATAGTATTTCAAAGCACAGAGACTCCAGGACAGATGAACAACAAAAGGAAGGAAATCATGTGCTTGTGTCTACTGTCTGCCACTTTTTACAGCATATTATGTGTCGCTTAGTCCTTGTAATAACTCCAGGTGGCTGGTTTTGTCATCCTTTTTATCCAGGTGAGGAAAGTGAATCTTAGAGAGATTAGGCAATTTACCTAAGGTCACATAGCATGGCGGGAAGAATCCTAAAGTGGCCCTAAGATTCTTTCTACTCCCTCTGCCCTTGCCCTGTAGAATCCCTCAAGTGTGAGTGGGATCTGTGGACATGGTAGAGGTATTGGTACAGGTGATGACATTTTGCAGATATAATTAGAGTCCCTAATCAGTTAACTTTTAAGCCTTGATTTTAAGGGAAATGATCCAGGGTGGGCCTGGCCTGATCAGGAAGAGCCCTTTAAAAGAGGTGAGAGTCTCTTTGTGGCCAGCCTTGAAGAAGCAAACCATGTAAGGAAATTAATTCTGCCAATAACCACTTGAACTTGGAAAAGGACGCAAGCCTCAAGTAAGACAGAAGCCCCAGCCAACGCCCTGACTCCGGCTGTGTCTAGATTTTTGATCCAGGGAAACTGAGAGATAATATATCAGTGTTGCTTGTGGTAATTACTTAGGCAGCAACAGAAAGCTTATATACACAGCTAAAGAGTTGCAGAGTCAGGATTCAAACACAGGTCCACTCACCTCCAAAGCATGTTCTTTATACTGGGTAATACCACATTTGGTTTGTTGCTTGTTGGTTTCCTTGCTTGGTTGGCATGGCAGAAGGTATTAGCAGAAGGGGATATGAAAGACATTCAGACACTATGGCTAAGGTCTAAGCCCTAAACACAAAGGGAGTGTCTTCAGCCTTGAATGGTGGCAGCGACAGTGATCATTTAAAAAAGTGGGGAACCTCCAAGTGTTGGGAGATGAAGGATGGGAATGGACAAGCATGTTATCTCCTCTTGCCAGGGAAAGAGCTTGTGGGAATTTAGAGGCAGCAATGTTCACATAGAGACAAGCTAAGAACACTGGATCCCTAGTTTTGAATGAGTCACATGAAATTGCCAACATGATTGTTTTTGACACACACAAATGCAATTACATATGCTTCAACAAGTACATGCAAGGACAGGATTTAACCAGCAGTTAGGAAGTGCCAGGTCAGAGACCAGATGCTGGGAAAGAAACCAAGAGCTCTGCAGGGAAGGTCTTGGGTGGGGAGAGAGATGAGTGGAGATAGGTCAAGGCAAGGGTTCAGAGCCAAGAGGAGCAGTGTTGGTGATCACATTCACACCCCAACCATGGGAAATTTTAATTGAAGGCTCTGCATAACTGTGGGAAGGACGAACACCTATAAAACCCAAGCTTAATCTTCAAATATCCAACTTCAACTTAGTAATACCCTGTGCCATGAATGAGGAAGCACAGGCAGAGTGTTCATGACTGGGATGGGGTTATACCAACGTAGGACTAATGCAAGGATCATAAATAATACATGCACACACCTAGTGTCATGGTTGGCACTTGGGAAGTACTAAATAGATGGCAATCTTATTACGGGGCACTTAATTTGGTGACAGAAAATTGCCTTGCCTACATAAGATGAAGGCAAGGGTGAGTCATTTCCAAATACAAGGGTAAAAAGGAGATGTAGGAGGCCCTCGTTGGGAAAGCCAGAATAAGGCTGGAAAATATCTAATTCTTTGGTCGGTGAACTTCCTCTTTTGCATGGCATGGGGGAAGGGCAGCACCTTGGACAGCACTACAAAAGTCAGATCACCTGGCCATCAAGAGGGGAGTTCTTCATTTGAAGGAGTCCAGGACCCACAGTCTTGTGGTTTTCATCACAGCGGCCCATAGATGGGACTCCACTCTGGAACAGTAACCATTCTGTTTAAGCTTCCTGATCAGCAGAAGGATCTGGGGTGGGTAGTGTAGCTTGCGGTCTGGGCGGGCAAGTCAAGTGAGAGAGGCCTCAACATCATCTACATGCCAAGGACCCTCAGGAGCCTGCACTATAATTACTGTAGTTGTACCAGCCCCAGAGTCCCAGTGGCAAGTGATTTCACACGTAATTATCCTTTCACTCCTCCTCTCCTTTTATTCTCTTCTCTCCACATTCCTTCTTTCCTTCCCTTCATCTCCCAAATAAATCCCATAAAGTCCACCTCAATATGCAGAGGAATCAACCCCAAGGTCACCTCTCACCCCGGCCTGAGGCTGCTCTCCAAAGAGAGGAGCAGCCTGTCATGTTCCCTGACATCATCAAAGAAATCCCGGATAATGATATTTCCCTCCACCTTCCTCCAGACAAGACTCTTTGACTTTCTATCTTTAGATCAACTGTCTCTTCCTAAAAGCTCACCTTGGGCTCAGAGTGGGAATATAATTACTAATGGGGGATCCTGAGCAAAATTCTGGCCCACATAGGTCAGAATGGATGTGACGTGGCCAAGATTCTATTAGTTAATTATTTAACCGATAACTAGCACAATATGCCTGATAAGTGATTTAGACTAGGCACCATGTTAAATGTTTGACAGTCATTTCCAATCCTCATGTCAACCCGAAGAGGGAGGTACTATTATTATCCACGTTGCATAGATGAGAGAAGTGAAAGGTTAGGTAACCTTCCCCAGCTCCCATCACCAGTAAGTAGCCGTGCTGGGACTCCAACTTGGTCTGTGTTGACACCTGGTCTACTCACTTAATCACTCTGCCCTATTACCCTCCTATATGTATATGGGCTTCTACCCACATTGTTGTTCTTCTGCCTCTGTCACTGGCGATCTCATTGAAGATAAAGCAAAATCCGGTCTTCCAGCTCCCTGATGCTCCTCCTGTGCCCCTACTCACCTGAGTGTCACCCTCTCTACATTACAGTCATGGCTCGCTTGCTCTGAGGCTGTCCTGTCCCAGCCAGGCCCATCTCACTTTGAAGAAGGAAGAAGGTAACATACCTGTGTTTCACGACAAGCAGGTAACACAGCTGCATCTCAAGGCCAGCTGCAAGGCACCAGGGGACACCGAAGAGAGAGGATCTGGATAAAAGGCGCTTCTGTTGACTCTTAGTCACAAGATGCAAGAGACTGAGCCACACAGTGGGGCACTGTTCTCAGTGGCCCAGAGTTTAGCCACTGGAAGGGTGGGAAGGGAGAAATGGGCACACAGTTCTTCGAGCATCACCTGGAGCCTCTGGGTAGTTATTTAAGAACTACCGGTGGACCAGGACCAAGAAGACTGGAAGACAAAAGAGGAGGCCTTTACAACAGCTATAATGAAGTAAATAAACTGATTTGGGCAAATGGCTTAGAGGAAGTGGCCATTTTTTTCTGGACTCTCATATAATTTACAAGCAGGAATCCAAATGTTAACAGTTATCGTCCATATATAGGCTGTTAAATGAGGTCTGGCCTCCTCTGCCCTGGAAGCTGTGGGTCCACATCCTGAGGACACTTAACCCCACTGGCAGTGGGGGGGGGGGCTCTCCTCTGCACCTGTCCTTCGGCCATGAGTGTGAGGTCCCTCACTCACTGAAGTATAGAGTAGGCATTATGCAGGGCTTGGGTATTAGCTTCCTGCAGCTGCTATGACAAATTACCACAAACCTGGGAGCCTCAAACGATAGAAATGTTCTCTCTCACGGGTCTGAAAGCTACAAGTCTGAAATCAAGGTGTTGGTAGGGCTGAGGCCTTCCTCCGCAGTTCCGAGGGAGAATCGATTCTGTGCTTCTCTCCTAGCTTCTGGTTTTTGCTGATGATACTTGGCACCCCCTGGCTTGTAGCTGTAGCCCTCTGCATCTTTGTCCTCTGTTGTCACATGGACTTCTTCCCCATCTGCCTTCACATGGCATCCATAAGGATGCCAGTCGTAGGATCTAGGTTCTGGGGAGATGTGAATTTCGGTAGATTGGCGGGGGGGACTCTTTTCAACCCAGTACATGTTGCCAATGACATTTCTGGCAGACCCCACATAATGGCAAGGGAAGGATTTGGGTTCCTCAGGAGGAGGGCTCAAGATGCAGGCGGGAAGGTGGAAGGAGGAGGCCACCCTGAGCAGTCGGTGTCCACATCAGACTGAGGCACTGCCCCATCTAAACATTTCACAGAAATCAAGCCCAAAGGAGCAAAGAAAGTCACGCACAGAACTAAGGCAATTCCCCCACAGCTCAAAACAGCACGTGTCCTCCCCCTCAATGTGCAACATTTGAAACATCCAGGTAAAAATGCCAGGTAACCCAATCCACCTAATCCCCCCCCTCCCCCAACGAGCTACCATGGAAAACAAGCAAATGCCTTCAGTCTCGTTTCCTCTATCTTCTAACCCCCAGGAGGGCTGGGGGACACCCAGGGGTTCTGACCATGAGAGGAGAATGGTCAGCCCCCTGCTCAGCCAAGAACAATCCTGGACCAGGGGCTCGCAGTAAATCGCAGAGCAGGATGGGATCGACCCCCAGGTCCCCTCCTTTCTGCTGGTGCGGACTCTGCAGAGCTGCATCCAATCTGGGCTAAGCAGATTAGTTCTCTCCCAGGGAATGGTTCTGGGCAGCTGAGCAGGGCAGCTCCCTGCGCAGAGGCAGGGGGCTGTCATTACAAGGCCCGGATAGGACATAATTACATGCGCCCCGGAGGGAGCTCCTAATCGAATTACAGGGTGTTTCCTGAGCAGGAAAGGCAGCTCGTGCTCAGAGGGAGCTGAGCAGTCCACCAACAGACCCTCGTAGGAGCTGACGCCAGACAGGGGTCAGGCTGTGGAGAAGTTCAGGGACGCCTGAGCCCAGAGTGCCCTGTGGATCTGGCCGAAACTGGGAGAGGAGAGGAAGTGTGCATGAACAGCAGGGGACCCCTGCTCTTCAGACCTTAGAAGGAAGATCCAGTCCCATGTCCCCCTAGGCTTGCTGCAAACTGGAAGTGGTAGAGAGCCAGAGGAGATGGCAGGAATTCATCCTGTTCGTTCATTCATTCATTCGTTCATTCTGTCATTCAACAGACATTTTTTTTGGTGTCTCTATGCTATGATAGGCATGGGGAAGAACTGGCCACTGTTCTGGTCTGAGGACATGGCCTGGCTGAGTACCATTTACTCCTGGGGCCAACTTGTACTTATATACGCGTGTGTCCCACAAGCCAAGCCAATTGGCCATTCTTCTTTTTATTTTATTGTTTTTGGCCGGGGGCGGGGGGAGGAGGACAAAGGGAGAAGGAGAGAGGGAACCCCAAGCAGGCTCCATGCTGTCAGCACAGAGCCTGATGTGGGTCTTGAACTCACAAACCATGAGATCATGACCTGAGCCGAGATCAGGAGTCGGATAATTAACCACGCTCCAGCCATTCATAATTAATGGTGCTCCAGCCATTCTTCTTAACGAGTCCTTCCGGGGTGACTGCAGGAGAAGTCACTTCTAATACCTCCAAACTGAATCCCAACCAAGGCCGGTGGCAATGCCTGTGTGAGGCCACAGCCTGAGGAGGCCCCCTCTTCTACAGAAAACTGGTGTTTTTTTGTTAAAGTTCTTAGTTAAATTCTAATTAGTTAACATACAGTGTTACACTAGTTTCAGGTGTACAACACGGTGCTCCAACACTCCCACACATCACCCAGTGCTCATGACAGTGCACTCCTTTGTCTCCATCCCCTATTTCCCCCACCCCCACCACCTCCCCTCTGGTGGCCGTCAGTTTGTTCTCTGTAGTTAGGAGTCCGTTTCTTGGTTTATCCATCTTTTTTCCCCCCTTTGCTCATTTGCTTTGTTTCTTCAATTCCACCTACGGAACTCCTTCAACACACTTCTAATCCTGCCAGACTGGGAACTCCCTGAATACAGGGACTGGGCCCCTTCTCACTGTGCCAACTCACAGGGTGAGCTCACCAAGGTCTGCTGGCTGTCCGCTGAGTGCCCACCTCCTGTCTCCAGCTTCCACTCTCCGGATGCTTCCAGCCTCACCGGCTGAGCCTCCCATAGGCTCTTGGGAGGGCTGCAGCGGAGCCCCTCCTGCTCCCTTTTATCACCCCTCCCTCTAACCCTTGGTCCTGGACACCCTAAGACACCTGGGGCTCAGAGGAGGGGCCCCTTGATCTGAACACATGGTCCTGTTCCCCAGGCAGCAGGAAAAGCATCATATGTTGGTAGCTCCTGATGGTGAAGAGGCACAAACGAGAGCCCTCCGTGCACCGGCCTGGGCACGGGTGGGGCTGAGCCAGCGGTCACGGGTGAGGTGTCCAGACTTCTGAGATGGGCGTTAGGAGTTTATTTGGCCTTTGCAGACTTCCCTGAGCCCAGATGCCCCTGAATTACAAGGAAAGCAGCCAATCTCGCTGTTAAGGAAGGGATGAGGGCGGGGTTGGGGTGGGGGTGGGGGGTGGCAGAGGTGCCCTTAGCCTCTTCCATATGAGGAGAAAGCCCACTGCTTTCAGCTTCAGGACCTTATTCTGATGCTAAAATATGGAAAGAATATGAGATTTAGAAACAGGAGATCTAGGCTTAAAAAAAATTATTTTTAATGTTTATTGTTGAGAGGGAGAGAGAGAGGGCGCGAGCAGAAGTGGGGCAGAGAGAGAGGGAGACACAGAATCTGAAGCAGGCTCCAGGCTCCGAGCTGTCAGCCCAAAGCCCGATGCGGGGCTTTACCTCATGAACCATGAGATCATGACCTGAGTTGAAGTTGGATGCTTGACCGACTGAGCCACCCAGGTGCCCCAAGAAGATACTTGCCCTTGCCTTGTTCTAAGGCAAATTACTTCATATTTCTTAGATTCTGTTACCTAATCTGAAGAAAGTGATAATCTTTAAAGTATTACAAAATCCTTATTTTTTTATATTTTCAAATAAATACTCAAAGTTTTATGATGTAAGAAAAATAATAACAGTGGTAATATTCGCCCCCCCTCCAAGTCTGAATAATGGTGAAGCCTAAGTAACCAATGCTATGCCCTTTTCTCCGATATATTCTGATATATTCTCCAGTACCCTGATCTTCCCACGAGGTCACCTTCATCAAAATAACTTTAAACAATGAGTGCCTAATATTTTTAGATCATTTTACATCAGATAGTTACTTTGAAAGTCAGCCCTTGGCTATGGTCATTCTACTCACTTCCCACTCTACCTCCAACCCAGAAAATGTACTTTCCTCCAGCAGTCCACATGGGTTAATTAAAATGTCATTTCTCTTTGCTTTGGCTAGAATTAAATTAACTCATTGTAGTAGCATGAGTTACCTTTTGCTTTATTTTTGGGGGGGAAAAATGAAAATCTAATTAATTTTCAGTGAATCTTCTTCAAAAAATTTTTTAATGTTTTATTTATTTCTAGGAGAGAGAGAGACAGCGTGAGCAGGGGAGGATCAGAGAGAGAGGGAGTCACAGACCGAAACAGGCTACAGGCTCTGAGCTGGCAGTCAGCACAGAGCCCGACGCGGGGCTCAAACCCACAAACCGCGAGATCATGACCTAAGCGAAAGTCGGACGCTTAACCAACTAAGCCACCCAGGCGCCCCAATTTTAAGGGAATTTTCTAAAACATGGGTTCCATGAAGAGGGGCAGATAATTAAAATGGCCTGTGACGGGGAGCTGGCTGGGACCCACTGGTGTCGCTGATGAACCCCACTAGCTTAGCAGGGTCTCTGAAAGATTATGGTCTGACAAGGAAATGATCTGCTTCATGTGTCCAGTGGGCACTTATGGTTTTACCCAGGGACCAGAAGAAAGTTCCGCATTGTGTAGGACGAAGAAGAGAGTGCTTCCTTAGGCTTGGCTCCATATAAGAGGCAGTGGCAACCTCACCCTAAGGCACCTCACTGAAACGGAGACTCTCGAGTTTCTTTTTCCCCTGAAGGTCCTTCCACGTCTCCTCCCAGGACTGTAGGTGGCGGATAGTTGGCCTTCCCTTCACACAGCCTCCGGGGAGCCCAGACACAGCCTCAGAAATCCTTTCCAAGATGGTCCCCTGGACAATCACTACCAACTGACTACAACTGACCCAAGAGGAATCCTGTCCTACACCCCAGGCCTGTGCCCGGGAACACGGGCAGCTGACGGAGTCACACACTGTGCCACCTGAAGATGGGAATACTCTGGCTTCCGGAGAGTTCCTGGAAATGCATCAAGTGACAGCTCAGAGACAAAGACGGGGGTGCCTGCTGGCTCTGCTGAGCCCAGCTGACCAGCTGTCCGGCAGGGGAGGGGTGGCAAAAGGAAGGCTGTCACTCTGTCCCTGGCGAGCACGGGAAGTAGGAAGGCTGTCTGCCTTGGTCTGGAACACAAGGCGGTCTGGAAACCCAAACCCAGGAGGACGCTTTGAAAGTGACTCAGTACCCAAATGACACGCTCGAAAATGACAGCCACTCACCTTCTGACGTTAGTCTCCTGGAGAGGACAGACCAGAAGAGGGTAAAGGGGGAGAAATGACCCAGGGAGCCTTGAGATTTGTGCCGCTGGACATCACCCACTAGGAATGTTTTCTGTTGATCCGAGCAGAGGCCAATTTACTCTTGGCTACTGAGTCTGCAGTCAGCTCAAATTTGACAGGGCTGGGGCCTCCGGAGGTGGCATTTCTCCCATTTGCCAGCCTACTGCCCCAGCACCGACCACGGCAAAATCAGTGCTCTCTCTGAGACACTGCAAACCTTATACGCACCAGTGTGACTGTCACACCTGGGATTTCTTCTAAGTGATGCCACCACCACTTATAGTCACAGCTGCTTAGGTAGCTTAGCATGGAATCTGCATGGCAACTTCATTTTCCCACTCCACCATCTGGTTATGGTAGGTTAACTGTTGGGGTAAGGAGGGCTTGGCTTGACTCAACCCAGACAGATCTGGCCAGTGGCCTTTGACACGGCCACGCTGGGAAAATAAAAAATAAAAAAAAAAATAAAAAGGACCCATGAGGTTCCCTCTCTTGAGAATTTGAGGTAGAAGATCTTTCCAGGTAGGAGCCGAGAGCTAAACAGAGAGAGGAGCCATGAAGTAAGACAGTTGGTCTGTGAGCTATCACTGCAAGCGAGGAAGCTGTAAGGGAGAGGGCCACGGAGAGAAGCAGAGTTGCCTGGATACAGAGACCCTGTGGCCCAGCGGGGAGAGCATCAGAAAGAGAAGGAGGTCCCCAGGCCTCCCTTGCCTGACAGATTTCTGCTACCAGTTCTAGTCTATGCTGATCCCTACAGTTCAGCCCTACCGTATTAACATATAGTCAGGCAAAGACTTTGTGGTTAAGGGAAAAAGACCACCACAGCTAGTGGTTTGCTACCTGGGGGTATCAGTCTTCTCAGTGTTCTCGTGAAGCTCACTCTCTCCGTCCAAATGACAGGCTTTCTTAAGGGCTACCTACCGCTCAAGCTGGGTCACTCGAAGAAATCACGGCTCAGACGACCCGAGTGCAGACGCCAGCAGTGTGAGGGACACCGGTAATGATGGAGAAGGCCTAAAGGAAGTGGGGAGGAAGGCACTGAGTGTGACAGGGGTAGGAGCCACAGTTCTCGTGTCACCAGTGCCTGAAACACATACAGTAGAGAAAGAGATGACACGCCACAGGGCGTTTAGAAGAGACGGCGAGTGTCAGGAAAAAGGATCCCAACAGGAAGTAAGGTGTGAGCAGGGAAATAAGGTGAACACATGACGATTTGCAGCCAGGCCCGTGAGCCCTAGTGACGGTGGCGGAGCACATCCTAAATGACCGCAGCTCAGACAGAGAGGGGTCAGGTGACAGTGGGGTTCACAAGGATAAACTGCGGGATTCACAAGGACAACAGCTAAAGGTACACAGATCAAGGCCAATGGCTCTGGAAAGAGATGGACTATGAAGGAGAAGCAGCTGTATTAGTCATCTGTAATCCATTTTGTTCTGCGCTCATATTCTGGGTTTGAGTTATTAATCAAGATGTCACTCATTTTGAAAGCACCAACTAAAGGACCCACGACAGAGCACGGTCTGTGTCATAAAGAACTGGTGTGTGAACCCACCCACCAAGTGGTGACCAGCCTGGGCTTAGGCTCATGTTAAGCAGGCCCTGTCTATGCGTGCTGACCCTTAGCTCAAGGGGGTCAGGAGGGTACCACATCCATCGCTGAGCTCAAATGTATACACGTACCTTGTGGTGACTCCGTTTTCAGAAAAACAAATTTCTCCATAACAAGTAAGTTCTCCTTTCAACTTGATCTTCTTCTCTGTGTATACAGGTAATTTCCTACCTGGGTACCTGGTAGGTGGTAGGGATGGGAATATAATTCCTATGAGTGCTAACTACCATGCCACCTGAGAATGCTTACCTAGTGCTTTCCTTTGTGGCCATTTAACAAAACCCTCAAAGCATTTGATTCCTGCAAAATGCTTCTGGACTGTGCAGAATTTAAATATGAGGATATTGCTCTATTTGCAGATCAAGGAGTTCTCTCCTTCCAGCTGTCAATTATATACGACTGATTCTAGGCCAGGGCTTCCTATTGCTTCTAAAAGCGCAGCTTAGTTTCTCTTCTATTTTGTTTATTTTTTTAAGTTTATTTATTTACTTTGAGAGGAAGAGAGAGAACGCAAGTGGGAGAGGAGCAGGGAGAGAGGGAGAGAGAGAGAGAATTCCAAGGAGGCTGTATGCTGCCAACACAGAGCCCAACACAGGGCTCAAACTCACGAACTGTGAAGTCATCACTTGAGCCAAAATCGGACACTTAACCAACTGAGCCACACAGGCCACCTAGTTTCTCTTTAAAAAAAACAAAACAAAACAAAACAGGAAAATAATAATACTGGACCATTAAATGCAAGGCTGGACCATTAGGAAGTCCTGCCCACTCACCCACCTTGCTTTGTCCTTTCTATCTTTCTTGTGAATGAACGAGGAAACTTTGACCTGAGGAACCAGGAAAGGCAAAACAACAGAGGCAAGGCTCATAGCAGTATCTCCACCGGTATCCCTTATTAATACTGCCCGAAGCCCAACTAGTTCCTCTCTAAGAAAGAAAGCCTTCTTTGAGGATAAGTCTATTTCATTTCCTGACTGGCCAGTCATGTGATCCTCTCCGATCACAATATTCCTTTCTCCTCAAACCAACCTAATGTTTTCCCTGGTGGTATTCCCAACCCCGCAGCACTGAGCTGCCTCATACCAGAGGGCAAGCCAGTGTGAGAAGAGCAGGGGTGGGCACACAGGAGACCAAATAGGGTCTCTGACCAGGTCAGGTAGAGGGAATGCTGACCGAGCCAAGGTTGCCGGGACACCCTGCACCTTAGATCCTAAAACAAATGTATCAGCAAGGCTCTGGGCTTCCGGAGATTTTTATAAACGTGTAAAGTTTAAGTAGACTTGGGTGCTTTGTGGGTCCTGCAGTTGGAGTATGTCCTTCTTCTTCTTTTTTTTTTTAAGTTTATTTATTTTGAGAGAGAGCACAAGTAGGGAAGGGGCAGAGCGGGGCAGGGGAGAGAAAGAGAAACCCCAAGCAGACTCCGCGCTGTGAGCGAACCCATGTACTGCGAGATCATGACCTGGGCCAAAATCAAGAGTTGGACTCTCGATGACTGAGCCACCCAGGCGCACCGGAATATGCCCTTCTTTGCCATAATCTTTGACAGTTTCAGTAATTAAGATGAAAGAAAATATCAGGGCCCTTCTGGGCACAATATCCAAAGTTTCTGCTAAGAAGGCCACATAACCTATAATCACTCTTTTGGGCCCAGAAGGAAAAGAACTATAGTCGAGCAACCCTATCTGAAATGTCCACGGTACTGTTAAGTACCCCATTCAACAACTGGCTTAGATATGGATTCCCTTCTCTACTTGGAGTCAAGTACATAGCTCTGAGGTGAAGTTCCACAAAGCCATGGGTCCTGGTGACTGAATGTTTACCTAAAGCTGCAGAGAGATCTCCTCACCAGAAGTCTGGCACTGAAGGCAGAAGAAAAGAGAATGGAAGGGACGCCACCTGAAAGAGAATGACGGTGACCTCCACCTTCCTCCCACCGTCGCAAAGCTTGCAGCTTATAACTTTTCTCAAGCACAGGAAGGGCATTCTGGGGGCAAATAATCCCCCTTGCTGGCAAGGGAAGAATCTATCCTAACACCAGAGAACTAGGAAAAAGCCTAGTGTGTTTTAGTTAAATTGTAGAAGGTACAGATTGCATTCTGGAGCACTCCACATTTTGATGGAAAGATTCCCTGAGGTTGAAACTTTATAGAGAAAGTACCTCTGGAAGAGAAGGGTCTGCATCATTTTGAAAAAAAAATTTCATTATTTCATGGAACAAGGCCTTGTCTGCAATTTACCAGCATTGCCTAAAAGATGTCCCAGCTACTCTTGTCACCTTTTCTCAGTAAATCACTAGGATGGTTTTTTTCCCCCATGGGCTCAGTAGTTTTCTTCCTGAACAGTCTCAAGGTGAACCAAGAGATTAAAAATAGTCCATAATACATTATTATTCTTAGTTAAGATATTAGTCACATAATACTGTTGGATTTGTACTTCCAGAGCACCTTTCACCCGAGAATGTCTATGCACTTTCCAAAGTTAACATTGTTCTTGTGGATAAAAATAAGAAAGTCCAAATTGGGAGGGAGAGACATTAAATCAGTAGCCTCTACAAAGTCCTTGCCAACTCTTAACTGTCTATCCTATCTAGCTGTGTGATGTTGGACAAGTCACTTCCCCTCTCTGAATCTCAGCTTCATAATTTGTAAGCGGGAGGCCAGACACTTTCTGGCTTTTACATTCTAATTTTGTTGGAAATTACATGGCACGGCTAACACTCCATTCTTCTTTGAAGGAGGCCTATGCCATTTAATTACAGTAGATCTTGACATTTGCCTGTTTGACGTCAGTGACTCTGACTCTTCTCAGAGACCTCAAAGATCTATCTATGAGCTACAATATTCTGATTTTATAGAGGCGTGCTGTGAGCCTGGGATCCAGGAGCAGGAACATTGTTTAGGGAGTGAGATTAATGTGCCCGCAGCACACGTGTATATATATACATATCTCCACGAGGTTTTGTTATAGTATGCGGTAACCTCCAAGGCCATAATTCTAAGGATGTACTTTGATGGTAGTCACAAAGGTGGGGATGCTTCTAGATCATGAAGATGTCAACAGGATCTCTCACAAGTGTCAAGAGTTTATCATGATGTGGGTTTAAGGTCGTCACATACTCACCCCCACTTCATCTGCTTCAGTCCCACAGCCCCAGCGGAGGCTGCTTTAGAAATCAGTGGTGTCACACACAGCAAGGAGCTTTCGTTTCTCTTTTGCTGAGCTTATCTCCACCGCGGCACTTCTCTCATGTGTTTTGATTTGTCTACATACCTAGTGTCCCCTTCACTGGAGAAGATCCTTGAGAGCTGAAATGCCAACCTGTCCTATTTAAACTTATGTATCTCCAGTACCTTGTCGTGTATCTAGGATGTGGCAGACATTTAATAAATGTTTGTTGAATGACTGAGCACCTTTCCTGAGCAGGCACCGAGCTGAAGGTGCATTTCCTCATATTTGTATATAGTCCCTATCACTCCCCTGCAGGATGGATACTGTAATTCCCGTCATCCCAACAAAATATCTGTGGCTTGGCCAGGCGAAATGACTTGTTCAAAGTTACATAGCAGGCGAGTGATGGATTCCTATCTGTTTGTCAGACTTCCAAGTTCATGGTTGTCTATCCTACCGCAGTGCTAAGCACAGCAGTGAAGAAGTAAAGTATGAAATAAAACCCAGTGAGTGGATTCACCACCCAATAGCATTGAGGGGGCCCAGGCCCGGCTTCACCCTGAACAGGCTTTCAGAAGAGGGTAGTGAGGGCAAGATCAGCAGTGCTCCCGAGCCAGGTGGGCAAAGACAGTTGCACAGAGAGGGAAGGAACTGGAAGGTGGAACCGCTCCAGGCACCACACAGCTTCTGTCTAGGTGCCCTGAGGGTTTCAATTTTGGTTTCCAGACTGGCATGGCAATTAGCAGGGTCTCAGGGTAGGAGCAGGGTCCTAGCTACGTTGGAAGTTACAAGCTGAGACTGGGAAGCAAGCCTTCTTGATTCAATTAAGCAAGTCATTTGAAAAGCCACTTTCCTTCCTGCGTCTCGTGGTTCAGCTAAGAGCTTTAACGCCTTTCAACTCTAAAGTTGGGCCCAACAGCACCAGGAGCTTATTAGAAATGCGGAATCTCAAACCTACTCTCAACCGTTTGACTTGTAATCTGCATTTTAGCAAAGTGCCTGGTTGGTTCAGAAACACGTTAGAATTCGAGAAACGCTACTCTAGAAGATATTCTAAGGCTCTTTCTGGCTTTAGTATTTGGGGAGTTTATTTTATTTGGGGGAGGGGAGTTTAGATTAGGAATCTTCACACTAACCAAAAAACTAACATGTCTATTAATTAGGGTTACATAGAGATTCAAAAAGCCCGATCACCTCAACAGTGTCTTCTGAAGAATACTGTTAATGCATTGATACTATTATTAATGGCCTCACTTACTGAGCACTTATCATATATAAACAACACTGCATAGAGTATTTTGGATCATAACAGGCCTTCAAATGAAATATTATTAGCCTTATTTTACCAATGAGGAAATAATCTCATAAGTTAATAAAATTTCCCCCAAATACATGTTTAAATCAGAACTGGAGCCAGAATCTTAACCCAAAGTTAAGTTCTAGTTGTGAAATTACAATCTACAGAATCAAGAGTAGGACTACGGTGTGCAGACAGACAAGCAGTTTATGAACTCATTCTTCTGCAATGAAGAAAACCAAAAAGGTAGTCTAAAGTCTACCTAAGTCTGGAAGTTAACGTGGAGGAAGAGACAGCAGCATAGCTCATTCAACAACCCTGGAACACCTGGCCCAGAATTGAAAATGTGTGGAGACTGATACACATTTAGAACCAATATCAGGAGTGATCACTCATGAGGTCCATTTACACCAAGATATCATTCTAGCTGCAAACACAAAGAGGTTTGAGGAAGGGTTAGTCATACTCAGAGATCCAAAGTGCACAGCTAATTCTTAAAGGGACAAAGGAACTGGGAGTCAAGACTCTGATCTGTCAAAAATTCCTCTTGAGTGCCTTTGGTGGATAGGTACTGAACTGGAGAAATCACTAGTCTGTCAAATCACAGCCAATGCTGTGGTCACGATATCACTGAATGCCCATGCAACTGTGAAGTTGCATGGAGTTCGTCTTCCCAGTGAGGGCCTGTCCTTCATTTTTATGTACAAACACTCTCGCCAGAGCACATTTAAATGGGTAGTATTCTCTAGAAGCCCAGGTTTTTACTTATGCTAATGAATGATTATCCCTCCCAGCAAAATGACTACACAGAGCTCTAATAAATCAATTTGCCAATGGCGATTTCATTTTGGGAGAGGATATCCCCTGTTCCATCTCTGGCTAGTGCACCCAGGACCTCATAGCAGTGCCCATGTCTATGGTTCCGAAGACCCTGGGGCTGGCAGGAACTGTGAAAAGACTTGACCCTGCCTCCAGGCATGGAAAGGACCGTTGTTCTCACTCCGCACATGAGACAGTGCAGTTCTAGAGATGAAACTAAACGTCTTGCCCAAAGTCACACTAGTAGGAAGGAATTGAGGGAGGACAAGAACAGAGGTCCCCAGATGGCTCACTCAGCTCTGCGGTCAGCAGGACCCATCCCCTTTTGAGCCCTGTCCCCTGGACCTAGGAGGAAGCACTTCTATGACACCTCTCCTTCGGTTCTGTGCACTCCCTTTTCTGTACTCTCCTTCCTTCACCCTTTTACAAGCTGTATGTTTTCATTTCCCACTCAAGGTGTTTTCAGCAGGTTCTTGGAGCACTTTGACAGTCCCCTCCCCTTCCTCAGTGCCCCTTTTGTCCTTCACGCCTCCTTCCTGTTTGTGCTTATTGCTTGTGGACATGAGAATTCAGAGACAAGTTTACCCCTTCTCACCCCCACCTTCTCGGCCACCCTGCAAATCCTGGGGAAAGTCATTCCGTTTCTTCTTCAAAGCTATTCATCTGAGAAAACACAAACACAAACAAAAAAAGAACACCCAGTACGAGAAGGCTCAACAGGGAGAGCCCTTACAGTGATCAAGGTCATTTAAGTACAATAACCACGGGGTCTGAAGGACTCAATGGACCACTAGCCTGAGAAGCATTCCAGGAGCATTCTAGACTATGAATGCTCCCACAGCTCCTAAGAGGTGTCTCCTGTGTTGCGTAGCCAGAGTTTGGAGCCCACCCCTTGACTAAAGGCAGGTGGCCACTGCCCTGGGAATTCTGCTTCTGCAAGACCCCTCCAGTACCCAAGCTGCATTGACTTATCTCACCTACACTGGGCAGGCCTCACACCATAAAACAGCCTATGGGCATGTATAGTGATTGCCAAATTTCAATCAACTTTGCAATTTCCAAATTGAAGGAGAGATGCCTGGAATCTGGTTATACAATACAACTGCAACATGGTCCCGGGGGGAGAAAAAGCCAATGCCACTTGCTTCCCTGAGGATGTCCTGTCCTGTCCTGTCTTGACCTCAGAATGGAAAGGATCAGCCCTGAGGTTCATATGAGCCTTCAGCATGAGGGGAGGAGGAAGGAGAGACCCCACGGGTCTCCTACCACCTGCTTAGTCATAACAGTTCTCCAAAATCGGACATCAAAACTTCTGTCATCCCCAAACCACCACCAGCCATCATTCTGAGTTCCCGTGAATGGAATGTTCTGTGTCCTTAGCTCCTGCCACAGGATTCCCTGCCCAGAAATAATGTAAAGTGAGAAAACCGAAGAAATGTTTGGAAATGACACCTGCCAGGAGTGCCTGCTGATACTGCGCACCTGTGCTGGAACCCAAGTCTGACATTAACGCGACACGAGGAAGAGTTTTAACGGCAGGAGGAGATGGCAAGGGATGGGGGGGGAGAGAATATGGGCAGGTTACTTACACGGTTTCGTCATTCTTGAACTCCAGCTCCCCGTACGCATCTTCAAAATCCTCACCGCCACCCTTGGCTGTCCCCTCTACTGTCCTAAAGGGGACGATGACTGTGCCCCGGGCACCTGATGTCCGCAGAACCTTGACTTCCAGGACACCAATACTCTCACTGACACGAATAGTGTCACATTCAAAAGTGAAGATGCCTGCGTGATCATCATCCAAGATGGTGACTGTGGCCACATAAGGGGACACCAAGATGGCCTGAGGCAACGGAAGACTATTGAGTACTATCGGAGGGATCCCTTCCTCTGGTTGCTCCTCCTCGATGCGGACGTTGCTCAACCTCACAAAGAAGTGTTCATCCTCCTCAAAAATGTCATCGTCAATGATGCCCACAGAGAACTCCTTCTGGGTCTCTCCCGGCTTCAGAACCACAGTGCCCTCTGTGAACTCATAGTCAGCCCCTGCATTGGCAGAGCCATCCTCTGTTTTGTAGTCCACATACACAGTCTTGGACATGTCCCCCCCTTTCCTCACCACGGTCAGGAGTACAGCCCCACAGTTCTCCAGGCACTGGTAAGAGCATGGGTCAAAGAAGACCTTTGAGACGAAGTCCTCAGGCTCATTGGTGTGCACCTCATTTATGCTGGAGGACTTTTTGGCTTGTTCTGCTGCATGCTTCTTCAGAATATTGCCTGCTCCAGTCATCATACGGGTGGCTTGGATCCGGTAGAAGGCACGGCTCTTCTGCTGATGGGAAAGAGCATAGTAATTGGCCATCTCTACCAGTTGATCTAAGTCCTTCTCTGGGTGTTTCTGCTTCAGATCCTTTAGAATCCGGATCATCTCCCTGCGGGACTCATCCATTTCCTTTCCTTCCAGGGGCACCAGGTTCCCATCCAGGAAGTGGGAATTCATCATTTTCCCATCCATCTCAATGCCCTTGGGGTGGTTACCCTCTGTCTCTATGATAACCCCTCGGTGTTTATCCGTGCGGTACTTTTTGTGCATGTATTTGTAGAAGAGCAGCCGCCTATCTGCCACCCAAGCCAGAAGGACACACACTGGAAAGAAGAAGAGAGTGAGAAGGCCTTCCCAAACCTGAACCACACCAGGAGAGAAGACTGCCAGGATCATATAGAGCCAGATGTAAGCAAAGATACTCCAAGCGGCAGTGATGAGGAAGACTCGTAGGTGCTTGATCTTGCGAGTCTCTCCATCCGGGATCACGTAGACGCAGATTCCAATGATGATGAACATGTTAAAAGCTGCACTACCTACGATGGTAGAAGGTCCCAGATCACCAGCAATGAACCCATGACCACACACCTCAATTAAAGAGAGAAGGATCTCAGGAGCAGAGGAACCCAGGGCCATGAGGGTCAGGTTGGAGACAGTTTCATTCCAGACCCGAATGGTTGTTGTGCTGGTCTCTCCATTGGGCTTTTTGATAGTCACCTCTCTCTCCTGAGAAGTGATGACTTCAATAGATGCCATGAAGCGGTCAGCAATGATGGACACCCCAAGGAACATGTATATCAGGGCCACAAAATAGACAATGACCCTGGCAATCTTATCCCCAAGGGAAGGGTTCTCCGGATACCAGATTGGCAGGATGACACCCTCCTTGCAGTCCGAGGACTCTGAACAGGACTCATTGTTCTGCCCTGTGCTGGGCACATGCCCTGAACCACCAGCCTCCGCCCGAAGACCATTCAGGAAGAGCACAAAAGTAATCAGCCCAAAATGGAGGAAGGCAGAGGTGAGGGGCTGTAACCTTAACCACGCCATACACAAGACTTAGCCGCTGGCTTCCACTGCAGCACCAATGGTCCTCCTGATGGGCCAGAGACCTAGAAAAGACCAGAGAGGCAGGAAAAGGCATGAGGGAAAGGGCGACAGCAAATGGCGGGTTCCCACCAATACAAACTGATGTTTCACCTTGAGCGACATATTGCACTGACATATGGGGCAGTCTCTCACTTGGAAAAAAAGATGTCAATGGGAAGCGCAAATAGCTGCTCTGTCCACAGGACCATCTGGTGGAGACTCAGTTGAAGAAGGGCTTAAAATAGCTGGGAATATTGGTAATGAACACTTAAGTGATACCCTTCCTGTCTCAAGCCTCAGTTATCTGTGAGAGTTAAGAATCAGCCAAAATTTAGGCCAAGCATGACCTGAATCTACATTCCCACTTCTGTTTTCAGGCTTCTTTACCCCTACGATTTTCCTACTCAGGAATTCTGCATAACATACGTGTGCAAGGATACATACTGAACGGAACTTTTTTCACAGATGACTCCCCCAAAAGAAAATACATTGCCCTGTGTGCAATTGAGCCCACATGGGAAAAATTCCTTCCCCAGATGCCAAGCTTCTTCAGGCACTCTGTAATTCTGACATTTCTTCAGAAATCAAGAGGGTTGGTTGTGGAGTGGGTGCTACCTGCAGTATCGCTAAACAGGCACCCTGAAAGCTGGGCTCAAGCCCCAATCCCCAGCAGCTCTTATGAAAACACGCTTACGAAACAGCTCAGGCATCCAGTTACAAGAAGATGAAACCAGTCAGGCACTCAAACGCCAAACCAAAACACCGAAAGGGCCAAGGAATAGGAATCACCATTACTAAAACATGCAAGTGGCTCCCTTACACATTTTTTTAAATTGTAGATAAGATTTGAGGGTGAAATGCAGCCTCATCTGCTGGTCTCAGACCAGTCAGAGCTGAGCATGAATTCAGGAGAATCGGAAGAAATTCATCAGAAACTATGGGGATTCATCTTTCCACTCATTGCCTCATTCAGATGCAAGGAGAATGCAAATATCCATGTGATAGCTTTTTCAAAAAGGGAAAAAAAGTGATTTGCCCATTTTTCCATCTCTGCTGCACCTATGCAGGGTACCTTTAGTAACAGAAGGATGCTAATTTGCATCTGTACAGCACCTTAAAGGATTCAAAGTCCTCCACATCTGTTTCTCCACTATTTCCCCATCTCGGAATATGGCGCACCTCCATCCACCCTGTCACTCATGCGAGGCAATGGGTATTCGTCTGCAGGCCTTCCCCTAGCTCCTGCCCCTTGTCCATCCAGCAATGAAGCCTAGACTCTCCTTCCATCTCTACCAAAATCAACACAGCCACCATTCACTCACCTCATGAATCTACTGCAGTGACCTCCTGACCCAACTCTCCACTCCATTTCCTCAGAGAGCAACAGTCTTCTTTTCTAAAAACTTCAAAACTACACTGTCACTCTCCTGTGTGAAGCCCTTCGGTAGTTTCCTCTTATTCTTAACCTAAAGATTCTTTACCAAGACCTATAAAGTCTCACACAAGCTACCTTCTTCCTCCTCTCCCCCTTTATCTCCTGCTGCTCTCCCTCTTACTGCTTTTCAGCAACAATGGACTTCATGTCAGTCCCTGGAAGACACCAAGTTATTTTCTACCTCAGGGCCTTTGCACGCATGCCATCATCCACGCATGCCTGAAATGACTGTTTCTTCTTGGTATCCATACTCTTTTTTTTTTTTAATGTTTTATTTATTTTTAGGAGAGAGAGAGAGACAGCGTGAGCAGGGGAGGGTCAGAGAGAGAGGGAGTCACAGGCTGAAACAGGCTCCAGGCTCTGAGCTGGCAGTCAGCACAGAGCCCGACGCGGGGCTCGAACCCACGAACCGCGAGATCATGACCTAAGCGAAAGTCGGACGCTTAACCGACTCAGCCACCAGGCGCCCCAAGCTTGGTATCCATACTCTTAATGATGTTTTACATCTTAGCTCAATATCATTGTCTCAGAAAAAAAAATTACTCTCACTCCTAAAGATGGTCAACTTTCTCCATTATACCTTCTCATCACACTCCCCTTTTCCTTCGTGGCACTTAGAAAACTTTGAAGGGGCGCCTGGGTGGCTTAGTCGGTTAAGCGTCCGACTTTCGCTTAGGTCATGATCTCGCGGTTGTGGGTTCGAGCCCGGCGTCGGGCTCTGTGCTGACTGCCAGCTCAGAGCCTGGAGCCTGCGGTCTGTGACTCCCTCTCTCTCTGACCCTCCCCTGCTCACGCTGTCTCTCTCTCTCCTAGAAATAAATAAAAAAAAAAAAAAAGAAAACTTTGAAATTACATGTTTATTTGTGGGATCATATAACGAATGTCTAACTCATCCATTAAACGGTGAATAACACCAAGGCAAAGATTGTGTCTATTCTGACAACATGATACTCTACATAGAAAACCTGACAGACTCCACCAGAAGCCTACTAGAACTGATCCATGAATTCAGCAATGTTGCAGGGTACAAAATCAATGTACAGAAATCGGTTGCATTTTTATACACCAATAATGAAGCAACAGAGAGAGAAATCAAGAACCTGATCCCATTCACAACTGTGCATAAAAACACAAAATAGCTAGGAATAAACCTAACCAAAGATATAGGAGATCTGTATGATAAAAACTATAGAAAACTTATGAAGGAAATTGAAGAAAACACAAAGAAATGGAAGAACATTCCATGCTCATGGGGCAGAAGAATAAATATTGTTAAAATGTCATTACTACCCAAAGCAATCTACACATTCAATGCAATACCAATCAAAACTGCTCCAGCATTCTTCTCACAACTAGAACAAACTAGTTTTCTATGGAACCACAAAGGACCCCAAATAGCCAAAGTAATATTGAAGAAGAAAACCAAAATGGGAGGCATCACTATCCCAGACTTTAGCCTCTACTACAAAGCTGTCATCATCAAGACAGTATGGTATTGACACAAAACCAGACACATAAACCAATGGAATAGAATAGAGAACTCAGAATTGGACCCACAAATGTAAGGCCAACTAATCTTTGACAAAGCGAGAAATATCATCCAATGGAAAAAAGACAGCCTCTTTAACAGATGGTGTTGGGAGAACTGGACAGCAACATGCAGAAGAATGAAACTAGATCACTGTCTCACACCATACACAAAAATAAACAAAATGGATAAAGGACCTGAATGTGAGACAGGAAACCATCAAAACCCTAGAGGATAAAGCAGGAAGCAACCTCCTTGACCTAAGCCACAGCAATTTCTTACTTGACACATCCTCAAAGGCAAGGGAATCAAGAACAAAAATGAACTATTGGGACCTCATCAAGATTAAAAGCTTCTGCACGGCAAAGGAAACAATTCATAAAACTAATAGGCAACTAATAGGAAAAGATAGTTGCAAATGACATATCAGATAAAGGGCTAGTATCCAATATCTATAAGGAACTCATCAAACTCCACACCTGAAAAACAAATTATCCAGTGAAGAAATGGGCAGAAGACATGAACAGACACTTCTCCAAAGAGGACATCCAGATGGCCAACTGACACATGAAATGATGCTCAGCATCCCTCCTCATCAGGGAAATACAAATCAAAACCACAGAGATACAACCTCACACTGGTCGGAGTGGCAAAAATGAACAGAGCAGGAGCCTCTAGATGCTGGTGAGGATGTGGAGAAACGGGCACCCTCCTACACTGTTGGTGGGAATGTAAACTGGTGCAGGCCCTCTGGAAAACAGTGTAGAGGTTCCTCAGGAAACTAACAATAGAACTCCCCTATGACCCAGCAATAGCACTGCTAGCAATTTACCCAAGGGATACAGAAATGCTGATGCATAGGGGCACATGTACCCCTGTGTTCATAGCAGCACTCTCCACAATAGCTAAAACATGGAAAGAACCTAAGTGTCCATCAACGGACGAATGGATCAAGAAGATGTGGTTTATCTACACAATGGAATACTACATGGCAATGAGAAAGAATGAAATCTGGCCATGTGTAGCAACATGGATGGAACTAGAGGGTGTTATGCTGAGCGAAATAAGTCAGGCAGAGAAGGACAAATACCATATGTTTGCACATATAGGTGGATTAGGAGGAATCTAACGGAGGACCGTGGGGGAGAAGAAGGGGAAAAATAGTTGGGGAGAGGGGGAGAGGCAAACCATAAGAGACTCTTGAATGCTGAGAACAAACTGAGGACTGATAGGAGCAGGGGAGAGGGGAAGGAGGATGATGGGCATGGGGGAGGGCCCTTGTTGGGATGAGCACTGGGTGTTATATGGAAACCAACTTGACAATAAACTAAGAAAAAAAAAGATTATGTCTATTCTGTTTATCGTGGTATCCTAAGTAGTTATTTGGTGAGTGCTCAGGAACTGTATGTTTTTGGAATAAACAAACAGAACCACTAAGGAAGCTTCCTCAGTGCTATGAACTGAACTGTGTCTCCCAGACCCCACTTTTCATATGATGAGCCCCCAGGCCCCAGTGTGACTGTACTGGGAGATAGAGCTTTCAGGAGTTAATTATGGGTAAGTGAGGTTATAAGGGTGGGTCCTACTCTGATAGGATTGATGGCTTATAAAAAGAGGAAGAGAAAAAGCACTCTCTCCTCACCACATGGCCAGAAAGTGGCCATAGGCAAGCCAGGAAAGAGAGCTCTCTCCAGAAAATGAATCGGCCAGCACCTTGATCTTGGACACTCTAGCCTCCAGAACTGCGAGAAAATAGATTTCTATTGTTTAAGCCACTCAATCTGTGGTATTTTGTTATGCCACCTGAGTAGACTAATACACTCAGACATCAGCCTTCTTTACAGCCATTTTATGACCTGGATTGTAGCCATTTGCTTTAGAAAACAATATAGAGATCTCATCGACCTATCCAGACTAGATTTTAGAGGCTCTGTATGACCTCTTTAAATTGTACTCAGAGAGAAATTCTCTTCAGGACACAGTACACCTTGGTGCAGACTGTAATCACGAAGGCCTCCCTTCCAAAAAGCTCCATGGATTAACTTGGTTTCATATTCCCAGAATGGCAGCCAAGTGCTGAGGCCCACATTCCCCTTGGTCCAGGTACTTGGTCATCACAGCAGGTGCTTGGGGCTTTGATCTCCCTCAGAAAAGAAGAAGAGGCTATGAGGGTGTCGGATGAGTGGGGCAGTTGAAGGTGTTCGGTATCCACATTCAAAGGCTGAAAAGTCTCTCATAATCTGTGACGAACACACCGACCTCATTCACAGGTTTGGCACTCACCCACCCTGGAGAAATGTGGACAGAGTAGGGTCTTGCACTTGGCCTTGACCTCTGAAAACCCTCCATTTTGTGAATTCTGATAAGCTCATGCTGCAGGAGACAGAAGGTGGGCACAGCTGGAGCAGCTCTTTGATCAAAAGCCAACATGGTGACGGGAGGTGGCAGCTGCGTGGGCCAGCCAACCTGAAGGAGGTGGGCTATCCACAGGTTAGGGAAGAGGGCCGGCTTTCTGAAGTCAAAGGACATGGGACACTTAGGTAATAGGGTTTTCCTGATTAACGGAAGATGGGACTTCCGCTTCTCCTACCTGGCAGGGAAATTAGGCAGATTGTGGTCTTTGCTCTCCTAGGTCTTGCAGACCACCTGCGACTGCTGGTTTTCTGGAGAAGATGCTATCTGTGGTCAGAATCAGGGGCCACTTTAGAATGAATGTTCCCTGGGGGCCCCTGGGTTAATTAGCATCCGACTTCGGCTCAGATCATGACCATGGGGTTGAGCCCTGCATCGGGCTCTGTGTTGACAGCTCAGAGCCTGGAGCCTGCTTCAGATTCTGTGTCTCCCTCTCTCTCTGCCCCATCCCTGCTCACATCCTGTCTCTCTCTCTCAAAAATAAACAAACATTTAAAAAGTTAAAAAAAAAAAAAAGAAGAAGAAGAAGAAGAAAGAAAGACTGTTCCCTGAGAAACAAATGAACTGAAGGCAACGATGAAAGAAACCAAGGCAGGAAGGTAGCTAGTAAATGCCTGCACCAAGCTCTTGGAATTGACAGTGGAAAATGATCTGTGAATTCCCAGTCATTTCTTCCGGCCCTGCCAGGAAATCGTTTCTGCCAGAGATGTCAGGGGGACAGTGGGCACTGCGGACAGACCTAGCCAATAGTCATTTTCGTGTGTGTGCTGTTATCCCAGCCCCAGACACAACTGAGGCAGCTCCTGACCTACTAGGGATCCACGCCGGCTCCTTAGAGACCCAAATGATGTTCTGTGGTTCCAGAAGGCTCTTAATCAGCCCTAAAGTACATATACTCAGGGATATGACTCCGTTTGAGAGCCCCAACACCTCCCCAAGTACTGAAGATGTTAATAACAGTAACTAACACATCTAAGTGCTTCTTATGTGCATAATGCCTAGTACTTCCTCACTTGATCTTCACAGCAATCCTAGGAGATTAGTACTATTTTTATCCCTGCTTTATATTTTGGGAAACTAAGTCTTAATTAAGTCATTTACTCAAAGTATAAAGCAAGGAAATAGCAAAGCCAGAACTCAGACACAGATGACATAAAATTTATGTTTTTAACCATGCCATTTTACTAAGATGTCCCACTTTGCTGTAGGATGTCTATGAACCCATCAGCTTTCACTTTTCTTTTCTTTTTTAATGTTTTATTTATTTTTGAGAGAGAGAGAGAGAGGCAGAGTGAAAATGGGGGAGGGGCAGAGAGAGAGGGAGACATAGAATGGAAAGCTGGCTCCAGGCTCTGAGCTGTCAGCACAGAGCCGGATGCGGGGCTCGAACTCATGAATGGTGAGATCATGACCTGAGCCAAAGTCAGATGCTCAACCAACTGAGCCACCCAAACGCCTCTCAGCTTCCAGTTTTCTGTGGACTTAGAAGCAATATGACTGACCCATGCATCCTGACGGAAGAGACCAACCATTTGGTAGAGCTGCCTAGGCCCTAGGCTTACTGGGCGGAGGGGGAGGGAGGGAAGTCTGGTGGCCTGATGCAGTCTCCCACCTGAATACGCTCCTCCCCATCAGTTCAGTTTGGCAAAATTAGCAAAAGCTTACAATCTGTCAGGCCTGGTACTAGATGCCAATGGGCACAATGAAGAGCAAGACACAGTCTTTGCCCTCAAAGGTACAATCCGGCAGGCCTGCAGAGCTGCACAAACAGGAATTTTGCTGTGATGGGTGAAGGCATGGGCAGAATGCTTTGGGAACATGAGGAAGGCACTGAGCCAACTTGGGGATTCAGGGAGGCGTTCTGAAGGAAGTGATCCTTGAAATGAGTCTTCAAGCATGAGTGAGCTGTAGTCAAGATGAGGAAGGAAGAGAGAAAGAAAGAAGTGAGGAAGAAAGGAAGGAAAGACGGAAGGAAGATGGACATTTGAGTCGAAGGGATAGACCAAGAAAAGACATGGGGACATGTGAAAGGCTGCTGTGGGCTTGGGATTACAAGGAATTCAGTGTGAGGGACACACGGGCGGCTCAGTTGGTTGAGCGTCCAACTCTTAGTTTTGGCTCAGGTCATGATCTCATGGTTTGTGAGTTCCATCCCCGTATTGGGCTCTGTGCTGACAGAATGAAGCCAACTTGACATTCTCTCCCTCCCTCTGTCTCTCTCTCAAAAATAAATACACTTAAAAAACAACAACAACAACAACAACAAGGAATTCCATGTGAGGCAGGAGGGGCGAAGATGAGTGTCTTGAAGACTGGACTCGTAGGGAGGACTCAGTTCATGGCGAGTCTTCTACGCCAGGCTGAGAAGACGGGAGTTCATCCCAAGGATGGTAAAAAGCCAATGGCAGGATTTTAAACAGGAGAATGATGTGGTCTTATTTGTATTTCAGACAAACCAGTTTGGCTAAAGGGTCTAAGATGGCTGTAAGAGGAACCAGACCTGAGCAGGAAGATCCAGGAGAGATCTATTGGAAAGGGAGCAGATACAGATAAAGAGGTGGGCCTGGAATATTTTCTGCATATGATGACCCTCTCTTCCCATGTCACATTCTTCTTCCTCAGCTGAACCAATGCCCCAGCCCAGCCCGTGGCCTTTCATCCCTTTCCTGGATTATTTTCCGAACACCCCTAGGGCCATCTGCAAGGTGTCTGTGTCCTCAGCAGTGGCTCCTGACATCTTTTAATATCACTGGCAAATTTAATTAAAGTCACCGTTCCTCTGTTCTTCCAGATCATTAATAAAACAGTGCCGCCAGGCCAGACTGAGCAAATTCTCCCTCCTGCTACGCCCTCCGCTTTCTCCAATGGGAACACTGCTCCAGGCCTGTCACCGGCCTGGGTAGAGCCATCCGGCTCTGCTTCTAAATCTGGGCCCCTGCACAGGCGTCACGGCCAATTTACATTAAAGTTTGAGTGCAGCCAGGCTGCGCTGGATCCGACGTGTCACCAGAGTCCCAGAGCACTGCATCTTCTGTAGTTCCTCCGCCTACAGGGCAGACCGTCGGTGCAGAGCCCTCTCTGTGGCAATGCTCCCCGGAAACCCAGGAACAAAATCCCTTGCACCCACAAGAATAGGACAGACGTTACCTCGGCTGCTTAGGGAGTTTGTCACACTGACGCTTGGATCCAAGGAGGAAAATGTAATGACGTTGGATTTTGTGCATTATTATCTCTTCGAATCTTCATGGTGAAGGAGATACTATCCATCGTCATGCTCCGTTTTGCAGATAAGCTGATTGGAGCTCACCAAGATTAAGTAATTTGCCTAAAATCACAGGAAGTAGAAAGCTACGCATCTGAGTATGGGCAGCCCGACTCCGAGACGTATGGAGTCAACCCCTGGCTTTGTATAGACCCTGGACTTGGGGAGCCCTTCGAGCAAGGGCCCAGGAAGGACAGGGTAAGCCTTTCCGGGTGTACAATTCTCAGCATGAGCTTGGCGGCTCTCCATACTCCAGGGCAGCCTGGAGCACTGACAGAGCCCCAGATTTGAAAGCAGGAGGCAGGAACATTTTTCTACAGGCTGTACGAATTTAAAGAGTCAGTGCACCTCTCAGAGGATTAGCTTCCTCATCCAGAAAACTCATGTCAGGCTGGAGGGTCTCTGTAGGTCCTCTGAGACAGAGATGCCCTGACTGCAGGCAGGCCTGTCTCTCCAAAGGCAAGGAACTGAAGGGACACATTCAGGTTAGGTTGGCCCATCGCACTGTGAGAACCGGGCTCAGGATTCAGACTTTCATGCCGCCCTGAGAGTATAAGAAGGAAGGTTAAGGGAGGAGAGTAGGAAAGGAGGGCCCAAGAAAAAGTCAAGGAGAGCCTACCTTCTGGATTTGCCAAAAGCACATTGGATCAAATCCATTTTGGGGCGCCTGGGTGGCTCAGTGGGTTAAGCATCTGACTTCGGCTCAGGTCATGATCTCATGGTTTGTGGGTTCGAGCCCCGTATCAGGTTCTGTGCTGACAGCCAGCTCAGAGCCTGGAGCCTGTTTCAGATTCTGTGTCTCCCTCTCTCTCAGACCTTCCCCTGCTCACGCTGTCTCTCTCTCTCTCACACAAATAAATAAACCATTAAAAAAAAAAGCTTTAAAAAAAAATCCGTTTTTTAAGCAACTGCTCTTTGAATGCCCATTTGGGGCCAGGCTCTGTGCTAGTTAGCGGGAGGGCAGCCACGAATGAGTTACACCACTTCTGCGTCCTTAGAGTTTATCTTCTGGTGAGGGATAGACACAAATGAGTAATTACAGGAATAAGCGATTACAAGGGTACCACGGGAAGTAAGATCTGTTACTTCTGCTGCTCTCAGCTCTCAGGTTGGTCCTTCCCAGCTGCCTCGAACCAGGAGGGCAGTGGCTGCAATGCAGCACGGCTTCATAGTGGAGAGAACCTTGCAGTAGTACGTGGTGTGACATGTCACCATTTTTACTTCTCCAATCCCACATGGCTGTTGTCTTTGCCTTCCCTGAAGACCCTCCAATTCTTAATAACAACCAAACCACAGGATACCTCATGAGACCCTGCTGACACTCTCATAGGGACTATCACACCAGAAGTGGGAGCCTCCCTGGGCAGTGTTAGGGCATCAGCAGGCCCTAGTCACCTCCTGCTTTGGATGTGCCATCTTACAAATGACAACAGAAATGATAATCATATCTATCCATCAAGTATCAACTCTATGGTCAGCATTGCATTAAGTGCTTTTGCGACTGCTATTTCATACCTAAGCACCCCCACGATAAGACAAGTATTATTATCTGTGTTAGAAATGAGAGGATTTAGGGGCACCTGGGCGGCTCAGTCGGTTAAGCATCCGGTGACCATCCCAGGGCTTGTGAGTTCGAGCTCCATGTCGGGCTCTCTGCCATCAGCACAGAGCCAGCTTCAGATCCTCTCTTTCCCCCACCCTTCTACCCCTTCCCTGCTCACTCTCTCAAAAACAATAAATAAAAAATTTTAAAAATTTAGAAATGAGAGGACTGGCACTCAAAGATTAATAACCCACCCAAAGTCCACTAGCTGAGCAAGTAACACTACTGGGCTATGAAATGTGGTACATCCAATGCCCAAATCTACTTTCCAACCCCAGGGGATGAGAGGGATGATAGAAAAGTAAGGTAGGAATCTGGGGCCCTCAAGTCAAGAACCTCGGTCCCAGAACCCTCAACCTCCTTCAGAAAGCCTTCCCCGACAAAGCCCTCTTCCTCCACCTTCTATGCTCTCATGGAAACTGCCTGAGGGATCTCAACTCTGCATTGGGAAGCCTTATTGTTTTTCTTTTTCTTTTTTAGGACAAGCGGTCACACTCAGTGAAACTCTACCGATAGGACAAAGAGGTTGGACCTGACCTCTGACATCCTCTCTGCCTCTAAAATTCTGTGACTCTAAGGCTCATTGATTCTATGATTCTAAGGTTTACTGGACTCTGTAGGAGCCAGAGGTGTTTGCCCTCTCAAGTCCCTGGCAGATCTAAGACGTCACGAGCAATGAGAGTAGGCCGGAGACATAGCCAGAGGAAAGGCTTTGCCTGCCAAAATTCTGTTTCTCCCACTGGCTGGTGCCTTTAAGTCACCCCTCCACCCCCCACCAAGCTGGGACCACATGCTGAAGGGGGCTCTGCCTTAGAATAACTCCGGAGCTCTAAAAAAAAACAGATATCTGGATCCAACTCCAGACCTAAGTTCTGAACTTTCTGGGCATCCTAGATACTGGAGTTTCTTAAAGCTTCCTTGCCTGATTCTGAGGTACAGCCAAGGCTGAAAATCCAGGGAGAGAAGATAAGAATGCAGCCTGACTACGACATTTGCATCTCAGGGATTCCGACCGTGAGAGACTTTCTTTGGATCAGAAGAGCTCTTAGTGCGTAGTGAGTTGTGAAGTCCGGTGGGTACCACAAAGTCTGTCTGTGTCCTGGACAGATTTCTCACACTCCGGGCCTCTTGCTTTCATACCTTGCCAAGGATATGCCTCCCCATACAAGTAGACTTTCCTTCTGTCTCTCCCAAAACCTGCCATCTGCTTGGTTTACATGTTTACTAAGAAAACAGAAAAGATCCAGAGATCCCTTCCATTTTCACAGGAAAATGATGCTGGTCTTCCATTGTCAGCAGGACAGATTTCTAGCTATTTTCCCTTTCAAGTGACAACAGCTTCATTGGCTGGTCCATACTTTTTTCCTCGAGGTCTCTTAGCTTGCTCATTCATTTCTTCTTTCATTCATACACGTATGCATTTTTATGAAACCCAGTCAGTGGGCCACAGTTAACTTTCACGGAATTATGAAAATTACTCTGATTTCTACCCACCTCATTTCTTTTTTGCATACTCAAAAAATTAGAATGCGGGGCACCTGGGTGGCTCAGTCGATTAAGCATCCGACTTTGGCTCAGGTCACGATTTCACAGTCTGTGGCTTCGAGCCCCGCGTCGGGCTCCGTGCTAACAGCTCAGAGCCTGGAGCCTGCTTCAGGTTCTGTGTCTCCCTCTCTCTCTGACCCTCCCCTGCTCACTCTCTGTTTCTCTCTCAAAATAAAATAAAGACATTAAAAAAATTTTTTTTAATTAGAATGAAATTTCCTAGAGGGTGGGAATTTTTATCCCTTTGGTATTTCTATATCTGCAGTACCTATATCAGTGCCTGGCATATAGTAGTTTACTCCATATATATTCACTGAATGAGTAGATACATTGAATAATTGTGCGAAAATAGAACGCATAAGATCCAGTGATTTCTCCCACTCTTGGCAGTGTTCAAATGGAGCATCCATCTGTCAGGGATGCTGTGAGTACGATTGTTCAAGTTGGAGTAGTATGAACAAAAAATAATCCCCCGTGAGGAGCACCCACTTCACTTGAGGACAGTGACGGAAAACGAAACAATTACAGCAAAACAAGTACGAGATTTGGAAGCCTGTGCAATGTGCCGAGAGCGCAAAGAGGAAGGCAGGCCTCATGCTGCCTGGAATCATCAGGGCCAGTTTCATGAACCAGGCCACTTTCAATGTAGGATTTGAAGAATGAACAGGAGTTAACTGGGTGGAAGCCAGTGTGTCTCAAAGAAATAACACAAAGCCTATGCTAAGGAGCATGGCAGCCCGGACGAAGGTGAGAACGAAGGAACAGAGCACCTGGGCAAAGCTGCAGAGATAAGCAAGGAACCGTTTGTAAAAGGCCTTATACACCCAGCCGAGGCGAGAGAGCATTATCTTGGTGACAACGGGGAACCACTGCAAGTGTTTCAATCACAGGAAGGACAAGACTGATGTGTTTCCCTGGGCGAGGAGGCCTAGCATGTAGACAGCGGGGAAACCAGGTAGATGAACAAAAGCAGGGCAAGACCAGAGACAGGAAGTCTCCCACAGCATCTGAGTGTGATGGGACCAGAACCTGAACGAAGGCAGTGAGAGTGGGTCTGCAGTGGGAGGGGTGAACCTGTGAGCTCTTTAGAGTATAATCAATACGTTCTGGGGCACCTGGGTGGCTCAGTCCATTAAGCGTCTGACTTCAGCTTAGGTCATGATCTCATAATCGTGAGTTCGAACCCCACGTTGGGCTCTGTGCTGACAGCGCAGAGCCTGGAGCCTGTTTCGGATTCTGTGCCTCCCTCCGTCCTTCCACCACTCACCCTCTGTCTCTCTTTCTCTCTCTCTCTCTCTCTCAAAAATAAGTAAACATTTAAAAAAAAAAAGAAGTAGAGATAGATAATAAACGGAGGAGGGGCCAAGATGGTGGAACAGCATGGAAGTTTTTTTTAAAGAAAAGTAGAATCAATACATTCTAGAGACCACCTGAAAACAGAGGAGGCTGGTGAGAGAAGAATGAAGAGGCGCAGCAAAGAGCAAACCACACCAGACACCTCCTTTCTCCCAGGGGCCCTGCAGAGCTCCTCCTGTGTCTGGGATCTCCAGGCCCAGAGGCACAGAAGCCAAAGGAATTAGCACAAAACCACTGATCTGAGATACACATTTTGTGTTAAGGATGTCCTGTACCAAATGAGGCCAGTGAGGGTCCTGGACTCTCCAGGAAGAGAGCAGGAAGTCCATGGAATTCAACCAAAGCACGGGAGTGCTCCCCAGTCTAGTCAACGTCATCACCATTTGCTGATTCAATCATCCAGACCACAATAAGCTCTGGAGATGCAGCCATGAAGCGGGTCTGATCCCTGCCAGGGAGGAGAGCATAGAAAAGCTCCCAGGATTGGGATCCAAATGTGAGCAAAGGATTTGGGGATTTGTGTACACTGGCTGAGAACATCACAGAGCGGGTGGAGTGTGATTTCTCATGTCTATCTCGAATGAGCATGCAGTGTCATAGACCAGAAAACAAACTCATGAACACATTGCCCCTGTGAAATACTGCCAGCTAGAAAAATTATAATTATTTTTTGAAGATCGAAAACACTAAGAGGAACTCAAATCCTAGAGTGAATCCAAGAAAGCCTGACTCTGCTCGTTGATATATGAGAAGAGTATCTATGTGCCCGTCACAGCAGAAGGTTTTTGGTTCTGCCTGGATTTGTGTTCCCAAGTGTACTCACTGCCAATCACATGTCATGCTCTGTCCTACCTACTGGAGATTCATTATTAGACGTCTCCCCTGGACTCTGGCAATGGTTACCCATCTTGCCCCTTCTTTGAGATCTACTTTCCACAAAATGGTCAAAAGCATCTTTTTAAAACCTAAATCAGGGGCACCTGGGTGGCTCAGTTGGTTAAGTCTCCAACTTCAGCTCAGGTCATGATCTCACGGTTCGTGGGTTCAAGCCTTGCATCGGGCTCTGTGTTGACAGCTACCTCAGAGCCTGGAGCCTGCTTTAGCCTGCTGTGTCTCCCTCTCTCTCTGACCCTCCCTTGCTCACACTGTCTCTCTTTCTCTCTCTCTCTCTCTCTCAGAAATAAATAAAACATTAAAACACTTTTTTTTTAAGATTCAGAGAAAGGGACTGCTCTCCACCAAAGCCTTCCCATCAGGAAGAGGCGTTGGAATGGAACAGTGAAGAACAGGTAGGATCCAAAGTGAAAAGTAAGCCATGCACAAAGGCACGGAAGAGGAAAGGACAGGTTGACTGAGGGCCTCACCCAGGAACTGTGGGGCGCGAACCTTCACACGCAGTGGTGAACAAGGCCGTGGAGAGCCTTGAGTGCAGGCAGTGGACAGCGGCCAAACACAAGAGGCACTTCAAGGATTCTGTGTAGAAAAATGACAGGCCCAGAAAGGTGTTTTAGGAGGGGAATCTTGTACCAGTCTTACCGTGAACTGGAGGTTGAAGCTGGGAAGGTGTTAGGAGACTATTTTATAGTTAAGCTTAACAATCAACTTCCTCATGGGGTGTGGGAAGGACTGAATGGGAAAATCAATGTAGAGCGTTTGGCAGCCGTGTATCTAACAGGTGGTAAACTCCTAGAAGAGTAACTGTCACTGTTCTCATTACTATTCTGTAAGAGCTTATCAGATATACTCAGGTGCTGGTGGCAGGGACAGAGAAGATGGGGAAGGACTTCACGGGCAATATTCAGACAAATAAGGCAGAAGAGTCAAAGATAAACGTGGGGATCTGAGCCAGGGTGACCGGGAGCAGGCTGGTCCCATCACCAGAAAGGGGCAAGTCAAGAAGAAGTAGCTCCTAAGGACAAAGACAATGTCAGTTTGGTAGAAACTTGATTTGAGGTGCTGAGGTGACATCCTGTCAGAGATATTGTGCAAATGGCTGGAAACAAGATGCTGGGCGTGGAGAGCCACGGTGACAGGGGAGTCACAATCGTGGGACCAACCACTGAGGGAGACTGCCGAGGGCCAGTGGGGGAGGGAAGTGAGAGGAAAGAGAGACCCTTGGAGAGGAAGGGGACCACGTAGAGAGCAGAAAGTCCTGGAGAGCTCAGAGTGCTGGAAGCTTAGAGGGGCAAGTTGTCTGGAACGAGTTATCTGATGGCAGCAAAAGAGATGAGAAATCCGGGCCTGTATCTGGGGGAGTGAGAAGTCGTCGGTGGACGGCAGTTGAGCAGACGGTGGAGAAAAGCGGGAAACCATGGAGCTAAATGAATAAGGGAAGTACGACAAAACAGAGACAGACAGTTGCTCTAAAATGTCAAGAGTTTGGTGAAAACTGGATGGAAAGGGAGCAGGAAGGGGTAGGAATCGGATGAGGGACATCCTTTTCCGGACAGGGCCTGCTGAGCATTCCCAGAGTTGGACGGAGGGGATGCAGTGCCGGAGGAGAAAGTGTGCAAGGCACGCTGATGAAGGCAGAGCAGGGGTGGCCCCTGGGCACTGTGCAGGAGGGGAAGGGAGAGCTTTTCTATGCTGAGATGAGTGCCAGGACACGTGAGGAATGAAGTGGGGAGGTCAGGGTGCAAAGCGAGAATGCTGACCAAGTGCACAATGTCTGGCTTCGCTCTCCAGGACGAGCAGAGCAGTGCACGACTCTAAGGGCCTCTCCTCTCAAATGCTTTCCGAAACGACCACGGGGAAGCCAGGGCAGGATTTCAGTTTCCAGGCCCACCTGGGGATCCAGGCCCCCCATGAACCAGTGCTCCTGCATACAGCCAGGTATTTCAAGTATCAGAGAAGAACCTTTCATCCAGGATGAAACAGAATTGTTGTCTTGACAGACGTGATTCTGTAGACCATCTGCAAATATGCCTGATTCTGGAATTTGTCATTATTCACTCTCCATATTATCAAAGACTACACATGTACATCATATACATATACATATACTCATGATTCTTCCTATCTAAACATCTTGCTCAATAGTCTCTATGGATCCAAATATGGATCTAAATCCTCCTTACCCTTGCAGGCTCCTTCTTGAGAACTTCCCCACCCTCAGAGATCTCAGATCTCTGGGGTTCACCTTGTTTTGTGGCTCAGCAGGCCAGGAAGTGTGTTTCACACCTGCTGGAGCCACTTTTCCTATTCTTTTCCCTAAGGTGCCTTGTCAGCGTTGGGTTGAGGGCGCCTATACAGAACACGGACAACCAAACACGAGCCAATCTCATCAAAGCCAATGGTGGAATGTCTTCCTGGAAGAGCAGCTCTGGTTTGTGGGCTAAAGAAGAATGAGGAACCCAGACCCCTCCCTCACAGGCCACCCAGAAGATGCACAAGAGTTTCTACCATGGCCTCCCAACTCCCTGCCTCGGTCTCTCTCCCTACATTGCAGTCTCAGCACACCTTCTCAAATGCAAATCTGACCAGGGACCCCAGTGGCTTCCTAACATCCCCACTGGGTGTTAGAACAACCTTCATGAGCCCCCACTGGAAACAGTGAAAATCCTTAGCATAGATTTGGCCCCTTCAAGGTTTGGCCCCTAGGGTCCTCCAAACCCTTCCCCCAGAATTGTATACTGTCTTCAGTCATTTGGAAGTGCTGTTATCCATGTTAGGCCTTTGCATATGGATCCCTTCGGTCTTAACGCTTTCTCCCCACGCCCTTCTCTGCTTTCATCGAAGCCAACCCCTGCCCATCCTTTCTTTGTGGGACTATCTCTAGAAGTTCTCCGTAAGCCCCTAGAGAGAGGTGATCTCCCTACATGCTTCCACTGCACCCGGGATTTACCCTCCACTGAAAGCAATCACTTTATACGGTAATTGCAGTTCACTAGTTGATTATCCCTGCTGGAATGAATGTATGTTTCTGAGGAAAAGGACCATTCTATTTTATTTGCCTCTGTACCTAGCAAATGGCTGGCAGAGTAGGCTGTCGTTGCATATTCATTGAATAAATAACTAATTGAGTGAATAAATGAATGCTTTTCCTTTCCAAGTCCAATATATTTCTGAACCTCACCAAATATTTAAACCTCTAGGCAAAACAACCAGGCTTGAGCGAGAAGGGGGTTGCCCTCTCTTCTTTCCGAACCTTGGTAGCTTAAAGGGAAGCCAAGATGTGTGACCCATTCCCCCAGATCCGGATTGTGAGCCGAGACTGGACCAGGGAACAAAGCCCCAGTGACTCCCCAGGGACGATAGCAGCAACCATGCCCAAAGACTGGCTCAGCGGCAAGGGCAGGGCTGCGGTAAGAGCACATCCCCCCAGCTTCAGGGGTCCAGCCCAGGAAGGAGCCTTAAGGAAGGAAATGTTTCTTACAGGGTTAGTTTGATACCCTTGTTCTCTCTTCTCTGAGCGGGAGACCATGGAAGACAGTATAAGAGATACCCACGTGGAGATCAGAGACACCCACGTGGAGATGAGAGACACCCACGGGGAGATCAGAGACACAGGAGCAGAGAGGAGGGATGGCTCTTCAAGTTCATTTGTCCATCCAGCGTTTACTGGGTGCTTACAGTAGGCCAGGCACAGTGCTAGGCCTTGGGGTTACAATGTGAATAAACACCAGCGATGTTCCTGCCTTTCATGCAGCTTCCTGTCTAGAGGTGTGACGAGCCTCACTCAATCCTGAAAGTAAATTTAATGTGCATCTTTAAATTACTTCAAAATAACAAGTTCAGCTTAGGAGTGTACAGAGTCTGGCTCAGCCAGAGAAGGTCTGAAGGCTTCCCTGAAGAAGTAACCAACGAACTAAGAGTTGAAGCTGCAACAGGAGTGCATTAGACAAGAAGAGGGTTGGAGTTTAGGGGCGTTGGAAGAGCAATAAAGCATTCTGGGTACAGAAAACTGCAAGAACAGCCTTCCCATCTCCGTTAAGCTCCAGAAGGACTTCGGCCAAGTTCAGTTCTTTAGGCTCCATCCGCTTCTCAACCCAGTGCCTGTAGTTTATTCAAAGAAAAAGACTAGGAAGTGGACAGGTATGTGGGGACTGCGGCTGGTAACCGTAGACAGGAAGCTGGGGTGATCGGCCAAGTCACCTCAAGCTCCGGGATCAATCATCTCCGTGTGAAGAGGTGCAAGGCACGAAAACGCAGGTTCCTCTCAAACTTGGGAGGCCGGCAGAAGGAAGGGCCAGCGGAAGGCCAGCGCCCCTACGGAGTGCAGGGACCCCCCTATTTCAGGAAGCGCGTGGCGCAGCAGCTATATTTGAAAATCGAGGTAAACAAGAGCTCAGCTCAAGTGGATGGAGCACAACAGCTGTGGAAGATTAATCACAGGCGGCTGCAAGTCACCAGGTCGCCAGAGGCCCCGAGGCTTCCCTTTCGGTGCCCCACCAGTAGGCCGGCTGCTTGTCCATCACGTACTCACAACTCGCTCGCCTCGGGCTCACCACCCTGGAGCTCGGCGCCTCGCTGCCGCCTGCAGCCCGCCCTTCTCAGAAACTGCCCCAATTTCTACCCTCTGCCCAGGAGACCCAACCACCAAACGCTGGGGGTTTGTTCTACAGTCTCCAGAAAAGACGAGCGAGTGAGTGAGAGTGAGAGACAGAGAGAGAGGCGGGCAGCAAGTGGGTAAATTTATGGCACTGCATTAAAGGCATTTGTTCCACTTAACCCCCCTCCCTCCACTCCCTCAACGGTTAAAAATAAAACACAATGAATAAAGACGAAAAACTGTTTTTTCCGCCCGCCCCCCCACCCCCGAGCAAATCGCTTTCTTCATCTCCCCCAGTGGCTCAGGTCCTCGGAGGAGGTCAGGCAGGGTCTGCAGAGCAGCGCTGGCCTCCGAAAGAGGGCCTTGTGTGCGTGTGTGTGTATGTGTGCGTGTGTGTGTATGTGTGCGTGTGTGTGTGTGCGCGTGTGTGTGTGCTGGAGGATGGTGGGGCGCAGTGGGGGGGGCGGCGCGGAATAGTTACACACCTCCTTTCTCTCCACCTGACCGCGGCCCGCCCAGACCCCCGCGGTCGGCAGGGCCCAGGACCGAGCAACGCTCCCTCTCCCCGCCCCCTTGGCCGCGGCGGGCCGGTGCGCGGAGGCTGCGGCTCCCGACCCGCCGCCGCGGAGTCCCGAGGTTGGGCGCGCGCGTGCGTGTGTGGCCGCGGGCCCGCGCCGCGGGGGGACCGCTCCCGGCTCCTAGCCCCCGACCCCGGGAACCCTCGCGGCCCCGGGAGCATCGCACGCCCCGGCACGGCCGGCACACGGGCACACACGCGGCATTCGGTCTCCCCGCTGTGCACCCGCCGCCCGAGCGCACACACATGCCCCGGCGTCTCGTTCTGCTCCCCCCCACCCCCGATCCCCCCAGACACCCTGCCACAATACCCCCCCCAATCCCGGGCTCCGCAGACAAAACGTTCACTTTCCGGGGCACCCTCCCCCCACCTCTCCAGGCACTAAAACCCACAGGAAGGCAGCTCGTTTGAATGATCTTGAGAAATAACTTAATTAACACCAGCATTCCCAAGCGAAAACCCTCCTGGGGGGGACACCCCAAGCCCCCAGCCCCGGCCGCCCGCCGAGGGGGAAGGGCAGGAGGCTCACCCCATTACTCACCGTTTCCTCCCGGTCTCCCGAGCCGAGTGGCCAAGCGAGGGGGAGAGGAAGGTGCGCGACGCCCCGCCGCCCGGCTGCTCAGCGGCCGCAGCGGCTCATCGCCCCCGCGGGCTGCCCGCCGGCCGCAGCCGCGTCCGGGGCATGTCAGTCGGCCGCCGCCGCCGCCCGCGGGGCTCGTGGGCTCGCAGCCTTCGGCGGGGCGCGCGGGCTGCGGCCAGGGCAGGAGGCCTGGAGAGGAGCCGGGAGACGCCCCCGAGGACCCCAGAAGAGCCCGGGCCGGGGCGCGGGCTCGAGAACTGAGCCCGGGGAGGCCCGGAGTCCCGGCTGCCGGCAGCAGGGGATCCCTGCCGGGAGGGGCGGGAAGACGGGCGGCCCGGCGCGCCCTGGCGGCTCCGAGGGACCCCGGCTCGCGGCCGCGTCGCCGGGGCTTTCCCGGGGCTGGGCGCGCGCCGGCTCTCCGCCTGGCACGCCGTCACCGCGGGGGACGTGTCGGCCTCGCCGCGCGGAGGGGACGCGCGGAGGGGCTGGTTTCTGGGCGAGCCGCGAGCTTTGCCCATTAAGCTGCAGCAAGAAGCCAAATCAAAAAGCCAATCTCCAAGCCTCCCAACCGAACGTCACCCTATCAGCTGGGAGCCAGGGAGCCGCGCCGAATGACAAGCCGCGCATATTTATCCTCGCGCGCCGAGGGGGGATTTTCAGAGAGCGCCCCGAGCAGCCGCGGGCAAGCGGACCTGCGCCTCGCGGCCCGAGGGCCCCCGGGGGGCAGAGCGCGGGCGGAAGCCCTCGCCCGCGGCCACCCACCCGATCGCCGGCGCCCCGGCGCCTCCCGGCCGACGGCACTCGCGACACGGCGGCGCGTCCTGACCTGGATTCCGCGGAGTCCGGGGCGCCGGGCGGCGGGCGGGGAGGGCGGCCAGGCGGGTGCGCGGCACCGGCTTTCCCCTTGTCCTCAGGAGACGCCGCCTGCAATTCCGAAATGAAGTCTCCACCAACACATCTGTGGTTTTTAAATATAGCAGGGGACGATTACCCAGGCAGGGTCCACCCAGGCCGAAGGGAGGAGTTGAGGGGGAGATGGAGGTTAGCAGGGAGGGAAAAGAAAACTCCCTTTTTCCCCTCTTTTTTTTTTTTCTTCTTCTTCTGTTCTTGGTGCAGAACTCAGTCTGTCATTTTCTCAACCCAAATCAAACAACAGCTTGTGCGAGACGCTTGGGTGAGCGCTGGTATGTTGGCTTTTGGGTTTTTAAGGCTAAAAATAAGAGGGGGCTGCGTCCCAAATTGCTGCCTGCTCTGGGCCTGGAGCCGGTAGGAGAGATGGTCTTTTGATGCAGCAGCAGAAGTCGGGTTTGGGGCTTGGCTCTGACAGAATGTACACACGTAGCCTGAAATCGGATGCCTGTAATTTCTTCTATATTTGCCAGGCGTGGTCCTGGAGGCATGAGGGGTGGGCAGGCCTCCCCTAAGAACGAGGTTTCAGCTAGTTTATCGAAGGCATTAGGCAGATCTAAAATGAGCCTGGTGGCCAGCTGGGCCTTTGTAGAGGCAGCAGTAGGGATGCCCGGGCAGAATAGAAGGGGGAGGGGGAGGGAGGGAGTTGTTCGTCTCAGGCCTCTGCAGCCTGAAGCAAGTATGAGGGACCAAAAGGAAGAATGATACTTACTAGCAAGGATCAGCACCTCCTTAGGTCCAGACGCCTTGCTAATGAATCTGATTGTATTATTTCATGTCATCCTCCTGAAACGCCATGAGATAAGTAGAATTACCAACTCCGTGCTTCTGTTGAGGAAATTGAGCCTTGGGGAGGCTAAATAACCATCGAAAGGCCACAAACACCTGACAGAGGATTGGAATAAGTCGGAACTAATTAGAGTTTTCAGTGATAATCACAACAGTATCTGCAACTTCCAGGATCCCCGGCTCCCCTGAGGGACTGTTCTGGAACAAGGTTTGGTCCAACAAGAGGAATGGGCATAAGAATTAGAAAGTGTCTGAACCTAGGATGACTTGAGTTCTTTCCTAAG
Source organism: Proteles cristata cristata (assembly GCA_017311185.1). Lineage (NCBI taxonomy): Eukaryota > Metazoa > Chordata > Mammalia > Carnivora > Hyaenidae > Proteles > Proteles cristata. Next base: position 773,401 of record JAESUZ010004260.1, read on the forward strand.
CCCTTGACTCAGTGCTCCTTCAGCAAATCATGTGGTGGCTTCCACCCTGAGCAGGAGTCCTAGATGTGCTCCTTATTGAACCTTGTGATCTCAGCCCTGAACCTTGATGGCCCTTGAGTCCAGTGGAGGTTAGGGCTGAGACACTGACTCTGTAGGATTTCAATAACTTCTAAAGTTTGAGGATTTCAGGATGTCACTGGTGGGATTTTCTTTATGTCTGTTTCCATGGAGATCCACAGTGGTGATCTATCTCCAGTCAAGACCAAGAGATGCCTAGTGAGTGCATAAATTGCACTTTAGGGATTGCATAGCTTTAGGGAGGGCACTTTTGAAAGATACATCAAATTCCTTTAAAAACTGTGAACGTCTTTTGACTCAGTAATTTTACTGGTAGAAATTTATTCCATGGCGAGAATTAAGGATGTGCTCAAATACTTAGTTACAAGGATATTCGTGGTAATGTTTAGAGTAGTGAAAAATTGGAAACATCTCAAATTGTCCAGCAGAATTGGTTGAAGTAGATCAGGTTACGGAATGGTGTATTCTACCATTATAAAAATGCTGGGGCCGCGTTCCACATACCGACACGTAAAGGTTTTCATGAGATGTTATTGAGAGACAAGAAAAAGCAGAACATAGAGTGTGTGTGTGTGTGTGTGTGTGTGTGTATGCGCCCCAGCAGCAAAAAAAACACACCAAAAGTGGTTATTTTTGGGTGTTGAGATTCCTACTGATTTATTTTTCTATTGAAATCAAATTTATCAAGGCCCAATTTACATACAAAAAATTCACTGTTTTAAGTGTACAGGTTGGTGGGTTTTGGCAACAATACACACGACAACTGCAATCAAGACACAGGACATTTACATCTCTCCCCTGAAGTCTTCTAGCTCCTTTGCAAATTCTTCCTTCTCCCGCTAAGCAACCATTGAGCGTTTTCTGGCCCTGGGGATTAGTTTTGCTTGTTCTAGAATTTTCTTCTTTTTGTCTGTTTTTATCTCTTCCTATTTCTTCCAGGAACATTGCCCATTCACTAAAACAACAACCGCAACAATAAAAACAGAATGGGTCTTGTCCTTTTTTTAGAACAACCAGAAAACCGACCAAAGCCTCCTCATTTCGTCACCTGGAGCAGGGTGTGGCTGGGTAGGAAGGGAGGGGGTGGGGAAGCCCTTCGCCCACTGCTGCAGGCAGAGTGAGTCCTCTTGTGGGTTATCTGACCTCTAGGTACACTGAAGGGAACACAGCCCAGTCCTCCCTGCTGAGCCCCTGAGTCCTCACCCGTCCAATGGAAGAAATAATAATAACAATAATATCCACCTCATGGGGCTGCCATGAGGATTCGGTGAGAGGAATTCCCAAATGCATGTGGATTTGTTCTTTCTCCCCTTTACCCTGCTTGCCTCCCACTGTGAGCTCTACAACCAACTTTCTGCTCTGAACACGGGGGCAGAGACCCACTTTTTAGAGACCCCCCTCTTCACTACATGCACGCGTTTTAAAAAAACAAACCAACAGGAATTCTGATGAAAATCTGCCTTCAGTTTCTGCCATTTATTCCCTAATTTCTGGCTGTGGGAGGACTCGAGGAGTGTCTCTCTCTCTGTCTCTCTCTGTTTCTCTCTCTCTCTCTCCCCCCACAGGACCACCAGCCAGCAAGCTATTTATTGTCAGCATCGGTAGCAAGAGCCACAAACCTCCTTTTCAAGTTGGGAGGAAACTGAGGCACAAAGAAGGGGGAGGATTTGACCCCATCTCAGAGGTCAGCAAGGACTAAACTGTTCCAGGCTGAATAGTGAACCCCCCCCCCGCCCCCAAATGCGCAGGTGGGCCTGGTAACCTCCCGCACTTCAGAATGTGAGGGCGCAAGGGTAATTCAGTTACATGAGGTCATTAGGGTGGGTCCTGATGCCTGACCTTGTGATAAAAAACGGAGATTAGGACACAGACAGGAGGTGTGAAGACACACCAAGAAGCAGCCACCTGTGAGTGGAGAGGCTTCAGAAAAAAACAAAACCTTCTGGCACCTTGATCTTGGAAGTGTAGCCTCCGGCGAGGGAGAAAACATATTTCCGTTGTTTAAGGCACCCAGCCTGTGGTATTTTCGTAACGGCAGCCAGAGCAGACTAATTCAGAATCCAAGTATTCTGGCTGATTTTTTGTGTGTTTGCTATATTCCAACTTCAAGGAGTTACCTGAGGTTACTTGGAAGCTTGAAACAACCTGAGTGTTAGAATTTTTTTTAAAAAAAGGAAAGAAACTAGCTTTTACTCAAGGCTTGTTAGGACACGGTGCTGTACACTTTCATGTGTGTTTTTTCAGTATGTAAATATTTGTGGAACACCTTCGATGTACCAGATACTATTCTAAGTGCTGGGGATGCGGCTATGGATAGTGGAGGTAAAAATCCCTGCCCTCACAGAACCTACATTCTTTTTTTTTTTTTAATGTTTTATTTATTTCTAGGAGAGAGACAGCATGAGTAGGGGAGGGTCAGAGAGAGAGGGAGTCACAGACTGAAACAGGCTCCAGGCTCTGAGCTGGCAGTCAGCACAGAGCCCGACGCGGGGCTCGAACCCACGAACCGTGAGATCATGACCTAAGCGAAAGTCGGACGCTTAACCAACTAAGCCACCCAGGCGCCCCTCAGAACCTACATTCTAAAGGAGGAGACAGATGATAAAAAATGAATGAACGTAATACATGGGGCTGTGGAGAAAAAAGAAAGCAGAGGAGAAGAGCAAGGGACTGCTGAGGCAAGAAGGGGACATTATTTGGCTTTTTATTTATTTACTTACTTATTTTAACGTGTATTTATTTTTAAATATAGTTTATTGTCAAGTTGGTTTCCATATAGCACCCAGTGCTCATCCCCACTAGTGCCCCTCTCCGTGCCCATCGCCCATTTCCCCCTCTCCCCCACCCCCATCAGCCCTCAGTCGGTTCTCAGTATTTAAGAGTCTCTTGTGGTTTGCCTCCCTCCCTCTCCTTAACTATTTTCCCCCTCCCCCTCCCTTATTAACTGAGTTTGGGAGTTTGTCGAGGAAGCTTCATTGAGAAAGTGGCAGTGGAGCGTGAACGCAAAGGGGGAGGGGAAGGCAGCCATGCTGATGCGTAAGCAGATGGTTCCAGAACAGCAAACTCCAAGACTCACAAGTAGGAGTGTATCAGATCTGTTCAGGAGAAGTAATGTCATTTAGACCTCACCTCGACATCGGGGCATGCGCAGCATCCCTGTGTCTGGAGAAGAAGAAATCTCCAGTGGGAGAAGCCACTCCCGTTGAGGTCACCCAGACAGGAGGGGGCGGTGCCCTTCTTCCTCCAGAGGCTGGCAGCACAATGGGGCAGATGGGGTGAATTTTGAGAGCCCACCTCGTGTATGCACACACACGTGTGTGTGTGTGTGTGTGTGTGTGTGTATGCAGTTACTATTTTGAATAACGTTGCTACGAACATTTGCTTACCTGTGTTTGGGTTCACATATGATATGTACTGGGTTCTCCCAGGTATTTACCTCGGAACGGACTTGCTGACTCAGGACACATTGTGAACATGCCTCTGTATTTATAGGTCTTTTGATTTTGATATCTGTTTTGATTGAATGTGAAGAAGCGGTGTAATTTCATTTTTTCCCATAGGGACATACAAATGACCCGGGACAATTTGGTGAAAAGAGATCATTTCACCTGCAGTGTCACCTTTTGATACTAGCCAAGTGTTTGTTTATGTAAGGGTCTCTTGATGGACACTTCCGTTCGTTTTACTGGTTTAGTTTTCTATTCTTTCATGTACATCATATGTCTTACAAGACATATATGATTTATAAGAAATCTTGATATTTAGTAGAGTGAGTGTTTTTGCTTTATTCTTTTCATGAGTATCTTGGTTACTCTTAGCCCTTTGCGATTACATATACATTTTAGAATCAGTTCATTGATTTTCACAAAATCGCCTGCTGGATTTTTATTAAGATGGCACTGGGTCTATAGATCAATTTGAAAAGAATTTACATCTTTATAATATTGACTCTCTTGACTCATGAACATGGATTATCTATTTATTTAGATTGTCTTTACATTCTGCCAGTAATGTGTTTTGTTTTGTTTTGTTTTGTTCTGCTTGCTTTGTTTGTTGTTCTGAGAGAGAGAGAGAGAGAGAGAGAGAAGGCACAAGTGAGTGAGGGGCAGAGAGAGAATCCCAGGAGGGGCAGAAGGAGAGAGTAGAGGAGCGGGAAGAAGAGAGAGAGAGAAGCAGGGCTCACCCCAAGTGGAGCTTGACTCACCCCAAGCAGGGCTCGAGCTCATGAACTGTGAGATCATGACCTGAGCTGAAGTCAGAGGCTTAACAACTGAGCCACCCCCAGTGCCCTCCCAGTAATGTTTTTTTTTTAATAGTTTATTGTCGAGTTGGTTTCCATATAACACCCAGTGCTCATCCCACAAGTGCCCCCCTCCATGACCATCTCTCCCCTCCTGCTCCGCCCACCCCATCTGCCCTCAGTTTGTTCTCAGCATTCAAGAGTCTCTCATGGTTTGCCTTCCTCCCTCTCCCCCACTATTTTTCTCCTTCTTCTCCCCAACGGTCTTCTGTTAAGTGCCTCCTAATCCACCTATATGTGCAAACATATGGTATCTGTCCTTCTCTGCCTGACTTATTTCGCTCAGCATAACACCCTCTAGTTTCTTCCATGTTGCTACACATGGACAGATTTCATTCTTTCTCATTGCCATGTAGTATTCCATCCTATAGATAAATCATATCTTCTTGATCCATTCATCAGTTGATGGACACTTAGGCTCTTTCCATGTTTTGGCTATTATTGAGAGTGCTGCTATGAACATTGGGGTCCATGTGCTCCTATGCCTCAGCATTTCTGTATCCCTTGGGTCAATTCCTAGCAGTGCTATTGCTGGGTCATAGGGGAGTTCTATTGTTAATTTCCTGAGGAACCTCCACACTGTTTTCCAGAGGGGCTGTACCAGTTTACATTCCCACCAACAGTGTAGGAGGGTGCCCGTTTCTCCACATCCTCGCCAGCATCTAGAGTCTCCTGATTTGTTCATTTTCGCCACTCTGACCGGCGTGAGGTGGTATCTCAGTGTGGTTTTGATTTGTATTTCCCTGATGAGGAGGGATGCTGAGCATCGTTTCATGTGTCTGTTGGCCATCTGGATGTCCTCTTTGGAGAAGTGTCTGTTCATATCTTCTGCCCATTTCTTCACTGGGTTGTTTGTTTTTCGGGTGTGGAGTTTGGTGAGTTCCTTATAGATTTTGGATACTAACCCTTTATCTGATATGTCATTTGCAACTATCTTTTCCCATTCTGTCAGTTGCCTATTAGTTTTATGGATTGTTTCCTTTGCCGTGCAGAAGCTTTTTATCTTGATGAAGTCCCAATAGTTCATTTTTGTTCTTGATTCCCTTGCCTTTGGGGATGTGTCAAGTAAGAAATTGCTGCAGTGGAGGTCAAGGAGGTGGTTTCCTGCTTTCTCCTCTAGGGTTTTGATGGTTTCCTGTCTCACATTCAGGTCCTTTATCCATTTTGAGTTTATTTTTGTGTATGGTGTGAGAAAATGATCTAGTTTCATTCTTCTGCATGTTGCTGTCCAGTTCTCCCAACACCATCTGTTAAAGAGGCTGGCTTTTTTCCATTGGATATTCTTTCCCACTTTGTCAAAGATTAGTTGGCCCTACATTTGTGGGTCCAATTCTGAGTTCTCTATTCTATTCCATTCCATTGGTCTATGTGTCTGTTTTTGTGCCAATACCATACTGTCTTGATGATGACAGCTTTGTAGTAGAGGCTAAAGTCTGGGATAGTGATGCCTCCTGTTTTGGTTTTCTTCTTCAATATTACTCTGGCTCTTCGGGGTCTTTTGTGGTTCCATACAAATTTTAGGATCGTTTGTTCTAGTTTTGAGAAGAATGCTGGTGCAATTTTGATTGCATTGAATGTGTAGATTGCTTTGAGTATTAATGACATTTTATCAATATTTATTCTTCTGCCCCATGAGTATGGAATGTTTTTCATTTCTTTGTGTCTTCTTCAATTTCCTTCATAAGTTTTCTATAGTTTTCATCATACAGATCTCTTAAATCTTTGGTTAGGTTTATTCCTAGCTATTTTATGTTTTTTTTTTTTTGTGCAATCGTGAATGGGATCAGTTTCTTGATTTCTCTTTCTGTTGCTTTCCCCCTGAGATCAGGAACACGACAGGGATGCCCACTCTCACCACTGCTGTATAACAAAGTGCTGGAAGTCCTAGCATCAGCCATTAGACAACAAAAGGAAACAAAAGGCATCAGAACTGGCAAAGAAGAAGTCAAACTCTCACTTTTTGCAGATGACATGATACACTACATAGAAAACCTGACAGGCTCCACCAGAAGTCTACTAGAACTGATCCATGAATTCAGCCAAGATTGCAGGATACAAAATCAATGTACAGAAATCAGTTGCATTTTTATACACCAACAATGAAACAACAGAAAGAGAAATCCCAGTAATGTTTTAATATGTCTAGGTCTCACACGTATTTCTTTAGATTTGTTCCCAGGTATGTAGGCTTTGTTATACCAAACAAATAGTATTGATTTCTTTTTGTTGTTAAACAAAATTTTATGTTAAATTGTTTTTATGGTAAATAGAACACAACTGATTTTTGTGCACTTACTTTGAATAGTGACAGTACTAAAATTTTTAGTTCTAATAGTTGCTTTATTCATTTTCCTCTTACATGATCATATTTATAAATAGTTTCAATATATTTAGAATATATTTCCATAATAATTATGTATGTCAATAATAGTGGACAGTATTTCCTATAGTTCAATATTTTCCCATTAAATATGATGTTTGCTATATCTTTATAGAAAACCCTTATGATATTAAGGAAGTTCCCTTCAAGTCCTAGTTTCTTAAGGTTTTCTGAAAAATCATAATCTTGTGTCAAATGTTATCAAATGCTTTCTTTACATCTATGAGATGACTGTATGAAATTTTTCCTTAATCTGTTAAACTGGTAAATTCTATGGACTCATTTTCTAATGTGAAATATCCTTTTATGTGTATTATTGGATTTGGTTTGTTCCTAATTTGTTAAGGATTTCTGTATCTATATTCACAGGAGAGATTGGGCTGCAATTTTCTGTTCTTGCAATATCCCTGTCTAATGTTTTTCACAAATTTGTCTTTTCACAAAACCATGTAGGGTGTTCTTGGTCATTAGGATCCCTATTCATCCAGGTTCCTTCATCTCAGTTCAGAGCTCACAACTCCTCCCTTTCCTCCTACTGCACCATGACCTTGAGAATAGCGATAGAAGAACTGTTCATCTTTTGTGGAAGAGAACAGATCTCTTTAGGAGCAGTCCCTGATTTTCATGTCTCTGAAGTTTGAAGCTGTGTTCTTCCAACCCAAATGGACCTCCCTAAATGTCTATGCAGGTGGAAAGAAAGGGTTGCTCTTGGACGCATTTTCTGCCCGTAGCAGGTAGATGACACTTGTCGTGGAATAAAGAGAACAGCATGTCAGTATAAAAGTATTCTCTTTGCCCTCTCCTCCTAGACACTTACACTTTCTTTTCTAGCCGTAGGTCACATTACTTTGCTTGATATTTAGTAATCAAGTCCCTCATCTAATATCCAGGACCACATCCTTTACCTCTTACATGGTTTCTGTATTTGTTTATAAAGGTTCTATTGCTAGACTGTGAGTGGTTGGAGAGAAAGTATTTCCATGGTGGAATAAGCAGGCCTCATTTGCTGATTGACTAACAGATGACGGAGAAGGGAGTCTAACACGATTTCCGGGTGTCGGACCAGAGCAACTAGATGGATGGCTGCATTGGCCTAGGAAATATGAAAAGGAAAACATTTGGAGAGCAAGGAGGAAGGTGTCATTTTGCACCTGCTGAAACTTTATGACATTCAAATAGGAAATCTCAGAGGCAGTTGCAGAGACAGCTCTGAAGCTTCGAAGGCAGGTCCAGCTGGACACAGATGGGGAGCCATCAGCACCTAGGTGGTCACTGGGGCCATGGGAGCAGAGAACACCCAGGGAGAATGCGTAGAGCTGCTTACACACTCTTCAGTTCCTTCTTAAATGATTATCCTAGAGCAGGACTTAGCAATCTATGGCCCATGGGCCAGACCTGGCCTATAATCTGCTTTGCAAGTGTAATTTAATGGGAACACAGCCAGGCCTGTTTGCTTATGTATTGTCTACGACTGCTTTGCTCTACGACAGTGAAGTGGTGGCACCAGACGCTGTATGACCTGTAAAGTGGGAAGTAGTTCCTGTCTGGCCTTTTGCAAAAACGTTTGCTAACCCTTGGCCTAGAGGTGACGACATGTATCGTTGCTTTATTAAACTTCATGTAAATTAGGCAGTTGAGAAGTCAGTTGTCAGTTTACTGCTGTTCTTTTGCAGCTTGAATCTTTGCTCTGTTGCTCTTAAATTTTTCTCTCTGGTTCTTGTCTGGTTCTACTATGACATGCCTCACTGTGGCTTTCACGGAATTTGTCTTACTTGGATTTTACGGAAGTTCTCGAACGTGTCACTGAATGCCCTTAAGTGATTTGGGAAATGTAGTAGGTATCCTTTTAAATAATATTTCTGCCCTGCTGTCTGTCTCCTTTTCTCCTAGCACGCCAGGTACGGGACTGTTCAGCCGGGTTACTCTGCCCCACATTTCTTTTATGCCCTCTTCTGGATTTTCCATTCCTTTTTATCTCTATGTTTTAGTCTGGTGTTTTATGCTACCCTGTCTTTCAGTTCACTAATTTCCATCTGCTCTTTTTCTTTTTTATAGATTCTAGGTTTTTGCTGAAAATTGCCATCCTGTTATCTATTCATCATGGCTGTTTTAAAGTCTGGATATGATACCTCCAATATCTAGATCTCCTGCAGGTCTATTTCTAGATCTTATTATCCTCCCTTCTTCCTTCCTCTCCTGCCCCTCCTGCTCTCTCTCGCTCTGCCTCCCCCTCTCTCCCTCCCCTCCTCTAGTTTTTCTTGTCCCTGAGAGTGCTTCGTATTTCTTTCTTTTCTTTTCTTTTACTGGATACTAACATTATGTGTGAAGAATTGTACACATTTGGAGGGTACAATTGGAGTCTCTGGATAATATTAGCTTTTTTAGAGAATTACTTTTCTTTTGGGTAGGCTGTTAGGATAGAGCTGATTTATCTTAATCTTGTCTGCACATGAGTATATTGGAGACCATTCCATGGAGCCGTGAGCAGCGGTCTGTTTCCCATCTCCCGTTTCTCAAGGCTCGCTTCTGTGGTGGCCAGAACTCCATCTTTTTTTTTTCTTTTCTCTTCTCTCTCTCTCTTTTTTTTTTGTCTCTACATTGATCAGACTGCTCAAAAGTCTACTTAATATCTCAATCTCCTAGTTGCTACGTTCTGCCTAGCTTTTCTGTAGAGCAGAGTTTATGGGTCTGCCGGTGCTTCAAGGAGTTAGGCACTAGAGAATTTCAGCTCCCATCTCAGTGCTTTCCTTTCCTCTAGGTTTTTGTTTTTGATGCTTCAGGTCCTTACTGCCTTCGTAGCTGTTTCTGTCAAGCCATAACCGGAAGTGCAGATTGCTTATTTTTTGAAACACAAAAGAAATATATGCTTGCTCTATCAAGTTAAATAATACAGACACACACAAGAAATGGTTTAATAAATCCCCTTCCCCAATATGTCTCCTTTATTGAAGTAACTAATGTGAAGGTCTGATGCGCTTCCTTCCCTTTTTTTTTTTTTATGCTCATGTATACCAATATAGAGGTTGCTGAAGACAATTAGTTTGGGTTTGTTTTACATAAATGATATCACGCATACACATGATTCTGCAATTTGCTTTTGACTTAGAACTACATTAATGCATTAGAAAATTAACTGCGTATTATTTCATACTATATTTGTGTCATATTTATTAAGCTGGTCTGTTAGTAGATGTTCATATTGTTTCTATTTTTTCAACTACACAAATACATTACTACTTCCTCAATTTTTGCCAATCTACTATGTGAAATATGTAGTTAATTCTACCGAAGATATTGAAAGAATTTAAAAAGTGTCTATTGGCCTGTGCATATACTCTTTTGAAAACTCCTGTGTATATCTTTTGCCCATTTTTCTACTATTATCAGATGTGTAAGGGCTCCCAATAAACCCCTCATTTGCCACATATTTTGTAAATACCTTCCCAAAGTCTATTTGCCTTTTAAAATGTTACTTATGGTATCTTTTCTCATGTGACGGTTTTAACTTTTACATGCATAACATACCCATGTTTTGGTTATGACTTCTGGACCTCATGTTTTGGTTAGGGCTTCCCCACTTCAAGTTTATACAAATGTTTTCCTAAAGTTGGTTTCCTAAAATTTTATATTCTGCATTTAGGTATTTAATTTACCTAGAATTTTTTTGTATGTGGTATGATGCATGTGCCTAACCTGCTTTCCCTCTGGATTCCAATTCTATCAGCATAATTTATTCAATTATCTACCCTTTTCCACTTGGTCGAATAGTAAGGCTCATACCTACTTGAACCAACTTTGGATTCTGTTTCACTCATTTCTTTGTCAATTTTTGTGCCAAGTCCATCATTTTTTAAAAGTTTATTTATTTATTTTGAGAGAGAGAAAGAGAGAATCTCAAACAGGCTCCACATTCAGCACAGAGCCTGACGTGAGGCTCCACCACATGACACTGGGATCATGACATGAGCCTAAATCAAGAGTTGGTTGTTTATCTGACTGAGCCACACAGGGGCCCAATGTTTTCACATTTTAATAAGGGTTTATGGTTGTAGTTATTTAGGTCTTTTGCCTTTATTGTACATTTTATTTCTAGGCATTTTATCATTTGATTTTTTTTTTTTTATTAAAAATGAGATTTCCAGGGGCACCTGGGTGGCTCAGTCAGTTAAGCCTCCAACTTTGGCTCAGGTCATGATCTCTCAGTTCCCGAGTTTGAGCCCTGCATCGAGCTCTGTGCTGATAGCTCAGAGCCTGGAGACTGCTTCAGATTCTGTGTCTCCGTCTTTCTCTACCCCTCCCCTGCTCAGAGACTCTGTGTATCTCTCTCTCAAAAATAAATGAAAAAAAATTTTTTTAAAGTAAAACTACTAAGTTTTGTATTTTAATTTCGAGCCCAATTACCTTATTCGATTATTTTAATAACAATAGCCTAATAATAACAAGAACTACCAATAGGCTAGGCATTACTGCAAGTTTTTTCTGTGTATTAGCTCATTTAATCCTCAATATTTCTAAAAAGTAGATCCTATCATGTCAGTTCTATGGATGAGGAAACTGAGACCTAAGGTAGAATTTCTTAGTCTTTCTAGGAAAACAATCTCCTAACCTGAGAATGAAATTTTTACTATTTATCAATATTTATAGTAATTATTTCATTTATTTCCTTGTTGTTTTGGCTAAAACTTACAGAATAATTTGAATAACAGAAGAAATAATAGGCAGTTTTTCTTCTTCCTGATTTTAATAGAACTGATATAAACAGAAATTACAGGTAAACCCAAATGTACACTGGTAATATGATAAAGAATTATCTATTTGCAAATAATGATATAATAATAATTATTATTATTATAGAACAAAAGGAAAAATAAAGGGCTTTACATGTACGGGTATCTTCCATCACACACTGTTAGGATTTCTTCCTCTGGGGATGCCTGGGTGGCTCAGTCGGTTAAGTGTCCGACTTCAGCTCAGGTCATGATCTCACGGTTCATGGGTTTGAGCCCTGAGTCAGGCTCTGTCCTGAACGCTTGCTCAGAGCCTGGCACCTACTTTGGAGTCTGTGTCTCCTTCTCTTTCTGCCCCACCCCTGCTCACACTCTGTCTCACTCTGTCCCTCAAAAATAAATACATATTTTTAAAAAAAAATTTTTTTTAAAAGGATTTCTTCCTCTGTAAGTAATAGAGTGCTCAGCCCATAGCAGTTTAAACTCTAAGGAGTCCAAAAGAAAGTGATCTCAGGGTAATTTAGCAGCTCAGCAATGTCATCAAGAGCAAGACCTTTCTGTAATTTCCTTTCAACTGTCCTTGGCATGTCTGACTTCTTCCCATCATGTTTGTAACTTCAGGATCATGAGGGGGTAGCAAAGGTCCACAGTTGGTAAGAGGGTTTCATTCAGGACTACCTGTTCCATGTTAAGGCAGAGAAAGTTGTCACATTAAGTGTCAGGGATGAACTAGGCCTCATGGGAGCTTCTGCAGTAACAAGATTGCCACTATGGGCTTTTCTGGGTCACTGCCCTTGGACGCTAGTTACGGTCTCTGATGTTCAGAGGCTTGGTCCGGATGGGAAAGAAGGTGTTTCCATCATGAGAAAGACCGAAAGGGAAGGAAGTGCCATTTGCCACAACATAGGTGAACCTGGAGGGCACTGTGCTAAGTGAAATAAGCCAGACACAAAGACAAATACTGTAGGGTCTCACCTGCACATAGAATCTGAGAACGTTGGGTTCCTAGAACCAGGTTTCTGCGGGCTGGGAGATGTGGGTAAGTGGTGGTCAAAGGGAACAAACTCAGTTACAAGAAGAAGAAATTCTGGGGACCTAATGTACTGCAGGGTGACTACAGTAGATAAGACTATATTCTGTGCTTGAAGTTTGTGGAGAGTAGATCTTAAGTGTTCTCACCACTGAAAAAGATATACGTATGTGAAGTCATCACATTGTACACCTTTAAAAATTCACACAGTATAACCTAAACTTATACAATTTCTATTTGCCATTTGCACTTCAATAAAGCTGGCCAGAAAAGTTTTTTTAATTAAAAGAGCAGAGTGGAGATGCCCAGAAAAAGGCTGAGGCTCTAAGGGGACTCCCCAGAGGAAAGGTCGAAGGAGGTGAACTAGACAGAGTCAAAGTGACAGCGAGTGAGGTGAGTGGGAGGCGGCGCTGCTGGGCAGTGATCATGGAGGTGGGCGAGGGTGACAAAAGGGAAAGGCAGTGACACTGGACTCGGAGTTACGGCACCTGAGTGAGGCGCAGTCCGGCTGCCACAGAAATCACCTTCGCAGTGCCGGTGATGGTGATGACTTGTCTCTTGGTTTATTGATGGCACAACGGGTTGCGGAAAGCCAATGATACCCGGCAGCGATCTCCGAGAGGACTCACCACCGGTCAACAGGACAAGTTTCCTTCTCTCTGGGTGCTTCCATCAGAGCGGAGAAGGGGATGAGCACCAAGCGAACTAGGGCGCGTTTTTATACAACTTCAGATGAAGACAGGTGGTGTGAGGACAACTCAAGCCCGGGAAAATCCTGGAGAGTGGCTGTGGTGGGGATGTGCCCAAGGCAACTTAGGTGTACTCCTCAGGGCGGGGCTCTCCAAAGAGCAGGGACTTCAAAGCAGTGACCCAGCGAGGCTGGTGTGGGTTGGAGGAATGAGGAGAGGCCTGGGTGGCTCCCAGTCAGTGATGGGGGACAGGGGTCCGAGATGGCGTGGGAAGGCAGGCAGCCTGGAGTCCCTGGGGCCTTTAGCTTGGTTTCATCTTCTCCAGAGACTTCCTACCTGAGATACTGTGCCATTCTTCCCCGTGGGGTGAGTAAGTCCTTCTGAAAGCAGGGCTGTTTCCCGTTGCAGGGCTCCCTTGCCCACCTGCAAGGTACTTTGTCTACTGCATGGTTGTTTGCCTACAGTTAAGAAGTCAACAGAGCTAAAAATAACAGAGTCTGTGCTGGAGCACAGTGATTAATCTGCTAAATTCTGCAGAGAGCCAGGAGCAGCTGGGAGACAGACAGAACAGGCCCCAAGCACCCTGGGCAGTCTCTTCCCGGAGAAATCATCACAAAACTTCTGGTCTTGATCTATTGATTGTTCTCTCACCAGTGAGAAAATGCGCTTCTTGATATAAAGAAAACAGCTCTTGAAAGGTCTGCTCCTTCCCAAGATGGCGAACTGCACCAGCTGTTGTAATAGCATCTTCTTCTGTGCCGCTGATTAAAAAAGGGAGAGAAGAAAAACCATGATATTTACCTAATTGCGAGAGCAATATTTATGGTTGGGAAATTGCACGTGCAGAAAAGTATGAGGAAAACTCACCCAAATATCACCACCTAGAGAGAACTATTATTAAGGGCTCTAATTTTATATAACTATACAGTTAATATATATTTGGACATACCTGAGATCATTTGGGAGCAACCATTTTGTATCTTAATTTTAAATTTGGCATTACTCAGCAATCGCTTTCCCATGGACAGTATCTTTTATAATTTCCCAAACTGGGCTCTAGGCTCCAGCCACACCAAGGGAAATAAGGCAGAGAGAGAGAGAGAGGTTGGGGTGAGCAAAAGCCAAAGTTATGTCCCATGTGGCCATTTTCTGAGGTAACGCCACGGTGTTAAACCTTGGCAGTTTCCTGGCTTTCCTCCCCAGTTCATAAGAGGATGTCGTAAAAAGTGGACCAGAGAGACTCAGAGACTCAGCAGCTGGTTTTTAGAGCAGATGATTTTCTTTGGTGTGTCGCTGTCAGTCAGACCTCTTGTGATGCCTGGTAGATACGCTGCTGAGGAAGATGCATGCATAGGTGCACACAGATGGCATGTGAACAAGCTTTTGACCATCAGTATCATGGCACACGCACTGACTTTTGCCCCATTAAGTGGGCCTTTCTAACCAGGGAATCTGGCTGATTCTTAGTCTAAAATTCTTAGTCTAAGGGGTAAGGAGAGCTGTCTTTGGTGAAGATACTACTGGAGATCAACCGTTGTCTGCGTGACTCGGAACCACAACTGAATTGCCTCCTCATTTTTGGCCCACGTGAGCTCCTTGATGGTACTGGTAATGAGTTCCACATACGGAAAATTTAAATCAGCTTTTGTATTCTTACAATTCTGGTGTGTCTTTGCTATCTTTTTCATTCTTACTGTGGCAAAGCTAAAGCAGGAGCCCATCATAAACCCAACTCCCTTCTTGACTGGCTCTGTCCTAGTATATATGTAACTTTATTGTCCTTTCTTGCTTATCAGAGTGCAGAGGGTCACGTGATGAACCACTGTCACTTGAGGAACAGGCACTGTGATCTGCCTGTCCAATGGTCATGTCCTCCTTCTTCAGCCTTGACCACAGTAAGAAAGAGCTAAAAGGAAAAAAAGGCACCAAAAAGGTAGGAATAAAAAGGCTGAATAAAATATAAACGGTAACGGATCTAAGCCAGTCATGGGAAACTTAAACCTCTTTGCGAGATATTCCCTTTTCAGCCTGCCTTGCGTGTGATCTAGTTCCCATAATGGGCATAAGAAAAAATCTGGAAAATAGTTCCTTCCTGATGAATAGGATCCTTTGCCCCCTTTTTCTCATCCTTGAATGTAGTATGAAGACCTAATGCCTAGAGCTGTGGTAGGTAGCCTTGGCACCTGGTGACAGTGAGGTGACGGCATGAGGGTGAAAGCTACTACACTCAGGATGCCGATGCTGAAGGGTGCAAAGGAACTGGATCCTTGATGACATTTTTGAGTTACCAGTCAACTCTAGAATTGCCCACTTGGGGAATCTTTCTTAAGAAACAAGAAAATTCCAGCCACTCTGACTGGCGTGAGGTGGTATCTCAGTGTGGTTTTGATTTGTATTTCCCTGATGAGGAGCGATGCTGAGCATCATTTCATGTGTCTGTTGGCCATCTGGATGTCCTCTTTGGAGAAGTGTCTGTTCATATCTTCTGCCCATTTCTTCACTGGGTTGTTTGTTTTTCGGGCGTGGAGTTTGGTGAGTTCTTTGTAGATTCTGGATATCAACCCTTTATCTGATATGTCATTTGCAACTATCTTTTCCCATTCCGTTGGTTGCCTATTAATTTTCTGGGTTGTTTCCTTGGCTGTGCAGAAGCTTTTAATCTTGATGAGGTCCCAACAGTTTATTTTTGCTCTTGATTCCCTTGCTTTTGGGGATGTGTCAAGTAAGAAGTTGCTGCGGTGGAGGTCAAGGAGGTTGTTTCCTGCTTTCTCCTCTAGGGTGTTGATAGTTTCCTGTCTCACGTTCAGGTCCTTTATCCATTTTGAGTTTATTTTTGTGCATGGTGTGAGAAAATGATCTAGTTTCATTCTTCTGCATGTTGCTGTCCAGTTCTCCCAACACCATCTGTTAAAAAGGCTGTCTTTTTTCCATTGGATATTCTTTCCTGCTTTGTCAAAGATTAGTTGGCTGTATACTTTGGGTCCACTTCTGAGTTCTCAATTCTGTTCCATTGGTCTATGTGTCTGTTTTTGTGCCAATACCATACTGTCTTGATGATGACAGCTTTGTAGTAGAGGCTAAAGTCTGGGATGGTGATCCCTCCCGTTTTGGTTTTATTTTTCAGGATTACTTTGGCTATTCGGGGTCTTTTGTGGTTCCATACAAATTTTTGGATAGTTTGTTCTAGTTTTGAGAAGTAGGCTGGTGCAATTTTGATTGGAATTGCATTGAATGTGTAGAGTGCTTTAGGTAGTAATGACATCTTAACTATATTTATTCTTCCTATCCATGAGCATGGAATGTTTTTCCATTTTTTGTGTCTTCTTCAATTTCCTTCATAAGTTTTCTATAGTTTTCATCATACAGATCTCTTGTATCCTTGGTTAGGTTTATTCCGAGGTATTTTATGGTTTTTGTGCAATTGTGAATGGGATCAGTTTCTTGATTTCTCTTTCTGTTGCTTCATTGTTGGTGTATAAAAATGCAACCGATTTCTGTACGTTGATTTTGTACCCTGCAACTTGGCTGAATTCTTGGATCAGTTCTAGTAGGCTTCTGGTGGAGTCTGTCGGGTTTTCTATGTAGAGTATCATGTCATCTGCGAAGAGTGAAAGTTTGACTTCCTCTTTGCCAATTCTGATGCCTTTGATTTCCTTTTGGTGTCTGATGGCTGATGCTAGGACTTCCAGCACTATGTTAAACAGCAGTGGTGAGTCAGAGTGGTTAAAATGAGCCAATCAGAGAACTCTAGATGCTGGCGAGGATGTGGAGAAACGGGCACCCTCCTACACTGTTGGTGGGAATGTAAACTGGTACAGCCCCTCTGGAAAACAGTGTGGAGGTTCCTCAGGAAACTAACAATAGAACTCCCCTATGACCCAAGCAATAGCACTGCTAGGAATTTACCCAAGGGATACAGAAATGCTGATGCATAGGAGCACATGTACCCCAATGTTCATAGCAGCACTCTCCACAATAGCTAAAACATGGAAAGAGCCTAAGTGTCCATCAACAGATGAATGGATCAAGAAGATGTGGTTTATCTATACCATGGAATACTACATGGCAATGAGAAACAATGAAATCTGGCCATGTGTAGCAACATGGATGGACCTTGAGGGTGTTATGCTGAGCGAAATAAGTCAGGCAGAGAAAGACAAATATCATATGTGTGCACGTATAGGAGGATTAGGAGGAGCTTAACAGAGGACCAAGGGGAGAAGAAGGGCGGAAATGGTGGGGAAAGGGGGAGAGGCAAACCATGAGAGACTCTTGAATGCTGACAAAAACTGAGGACTGGTGGATGTGGGGGGAGGAGGGTGGGCATGGAGGGAGGGCACTTGTGGGGATGAGCACTGGGTGTTATGTGGAAACTAATTTGACAAACTATTTGTAAAAAAAAAAATAAAAGAAACAAGAAAATTCCTTCTGGTTTAAGGCACTCTTTTCTTTCTTTCTTTTTTTTTTTTTTTAAATATTTGTATTTATTTCTAGGAGAGAGAGAGAGAGACAGCATGAGCAGGGGAGGGTCAGAGAGAGAGGGAGACACAGACTCTGAAATGGGCTCCAGGCTCTGAGCCGGCAGTCAGCACAGAGCCCGACGCAGGGCCCGAACCCACAAACCACAAGATCATGACCTAAGCGAAAGTCGGAAGCTTAACCAGCTAAGCCACCCAGGCGCCCCTAAGGCACTCTTTTCTTGCAGGTGAACCTATCCTAATTGATACATGTTGATGGTGGCCAATGCATGAGAGGCTCAACTTTTCTGAAAGGCAGCGTTGATATTGTAGTAGCTGAAAAACTACACACTAACAAATTCAATGTCAGGAGCTGACCAGTTGGGTGAAGAGGATGCATTTTTCTTTCAACTGGTGGAAGGGGATCTTTTACAGAAGATGGGCAGATTAAGATGAGGGAGTGGGCAAAAAGGAATCATCCAGAATCTATATTCCACAATCTTTGAGTACAGTTAATGTAGCCTACTCTTTAAATGTGTTTTCTGTTGGGGCGCCTAGGTGGCTCAGTTGGTTGAGCGTCCGAGTTCAGCTCAGGTCATGATCTCATGGCTCGTGAGGTCGAGCCCCATGTCGGGCTCTGTGTTGACAACTCAGAGCCTGGAGCCTGCTTCAGATTCTGTCTGTCTGTCTCTCTCTGTATGCCCCTCCCCTGCTCATGCTCTGTCTCTCAAAAGTAAATAAAAAAAAATCCATTTTCTCTTAGGCTTAAAACATGTTGGTATTAGTGTGTATGTTTTTGACAGCACCTAACAGAGGAAAGTTAACCTATATATTATAAGAACAGGGAGTCAGATTCACAAATAGAGACCTCCCAAAGAGCTTTGGACGGCACTGAGGAACGGTGTGGGGTTTAGCTTGAGCATGCATTCATCTCAGAGAAGATGGCACAAAGTAATGTGTATTCAGGATCAAAGGAAAGTAGAAATACCTTTTAATTTCTACCTCTTACAACTATACATTTTAGTTTCCATCAATTTTTTAGTGAGTTGTTATTCACTCTGCAAATTCATTCACTGACAGTTTTAAATGGCCATCTTCCTCACAGCATCTAAAATACTGTTGGATCTATACAAAAACTGAATTATGGAATCTCTTCAGGAATATGGTGTTAAGGAAAGTTCCTGAACTTTGAAGTCAGACCAACAAGAATTCAAATTTTCTGCTATTAACCAGCTGTGACCTTGGTCATATTACTTTACTTCTTGAGCCTCATTTCTTAAATTAGGATAATAATAAACATCACAAAAGGCTACTAGGTGATTTCCATAAAGAATTTAAAGTACAGGGGCACACTTTTGGCTCAGTCAGTTAGGTGGCCGACTCTTCATTTCAGTTCAGGTCATGATCTCACAGTTCGTGAGGTGGAGCATCACATGGGGCTCTGTGTGGGCACACCATGGAGCTTGTTTGGGATTCTCTCTCTCTCTCTCTCTCTCAATAAATAAATAAATAAATAAACTTAAAAAGAATGTAAAGTACAGAACATGTAGATGATAACTAATAGCTTTTCTGTCAATTAGGGTCTAACAGGAAATAGATGGAATATGCAAATTAGGATGTTTTAACATTATTTACTTCCCTACAAATGGATTTATTTCCAAAGGTGTGAAGTACTAAGGGGAACCACATCTAGGAAAAATTGCTAGGTTAGGGGTGCCTGGGTGACTCAGTAGGTTGAGCATCTGACTTTGGCTCAGGTCACGATCTCATGGTTCGTGGGTTCAAGCCCTGCATCAGGCTCTGTGCTGAAAGCTAGCTCAGAGCCTGGAGCCTGCTTCAGTTTCTGTATCTCCCTCTCTCTCTGACACTCCCCTGCTCACACTGCCTCTCTCCCTCTCTCTCTCTCTCAGAAATAAATAAAAACATTAAAATTTTTTAAAAAATTGCCAGGCTAACCAAACAGAGCTGCTATCCAAATTTAATTTACAAGGCTGTTTAGCACCTCATTGTTATCTTATAGAAGATTAGGAAACAATTCAGATGTGTGAGTATGGTGAACTGATTAAATTTGTAGAGCTGAATACCATAAAACTACTAAAAATAACATTGTGAAAGTAAACATATTGACACCAAATATATTAGTAATATGGTGCCAAATGAAATAATAGTTTTTAAGATATTATAAAGTAGAATCTTTTGTGAAAATTATATTTTCAGTATACTTATAATCTAAATTTATATCTAGATATAATTACCTAAAGCTAGATCTTTAAGATTCTTTGGGGATCTTTCATAAGCGGCTAGTTTTTTTTTGTTTTTTTTTTCAGTCTCGAAAGTGGTAGAGAGTTGACTTCACAGTTTTTAGGGGAGATTGGGGGGAGTCGCCCTTAACCTGATTCAGCTGATTAGATAGATGGAAGTGGTCAGTATTGTGTTTGGTAATAAGCCCTTTGAATCAGAGCTGTCTTTGAGACTCTGTAACTTCTTTGGGGTGGGGCATAAGGTCAAGATAGAAAAAATGCTAAAGCACTGCCTTGCCAAGTGCTGCTTGTTCTTTTTTGGTTAATTACGTGCAGGGTACCTAGAGCTAGGAAACCGAAAATTGTAAGAAGGACCTAAGGCAGAATCTTCCCTTTAGAATAGAGACTCTAAAAAGGAATTGGACTGACCATGGTTTAGCGCAATGTGGGCCAGATGACTGATGTCCCATATGTGGAACTACTTAGGACAGAGTAACCCAAAAAGTACAGCTGCTGGTCTATTGTGGTCTGTTCTCATTGTCTGGCTGGCGCCACACCTTTGACGGGGGAGGGATGAAGTTTCATCTCTAGCAAGGCAAGCAAATTGAAGTGGTTACAGTGTGACAGGTAGTAGCAGTGATACTAATAGGAAACATGCATGCCGAAAAGTGTCCTAAGGATTTTATTTGAATCATCACTTTAAATCCTCAAAATAGGGAAGATACTATTTTTAGTGTAATTTTACAGATGGGAGGAACCCGTACCTAGAGAGGTTATGAACCTTGTCCAAAGTTAAAAAGCCTGTAAGTAGCAGAGATGGAATTCAAACCCCAGTTTGGCTGCAGAGCTGGGTTCTTACATTATGACCTGCTGCCTCTGTGAAGTCAGTGTAATGTTCTTGAGTGAAGCTGGAAGGGCATAAGCAAAGGGGAGAAGGGGGAAGTGGGCAAACTGGAGATGAATGTCCTGCCTAAAGAGACAGTTACTTGTCAGGAACTGCTATTAGAGATGAATGTTTCCAATGTTTCCAGATCACGTGAGTTTCAAGAGAACACGGAAATCTGGATTTTTAAGTAAAATTCATAATTTAATTTTTTTGATTTTTCTATTTTTTAAAAGTTTATTTATTTTGCGAGAGAGTGGGGTAGGGGCAGAGAGAGAAGGAGAGAGAGAATCCCAAGCAGGCTCTGTGCTGTCAGTGCAGAGCTCGGAGCAGAGAGGGGTCTCACCAACCACGAGAACATGACCTGAGCCGAAATCAAGAGTCAGAGGCTCAGCCGACTGAGCCACCCAGGCGCCCCAAGGTAAAATTCCTAATTTTATTTTTATTTTTTAAATGTTTTTATTTATTTTTGAGAAAGAGAGAGACAGAGCATGAGCAGGGGAGGGGCAGAGACAGAGAGGGAGACACAGGATACAAAGCAGGCTCTCAGCTCTGAGCTGTCAGCACAGAGCCTGATGCGGGGCTTGAACTCACAAACCATGAGATCATGACCTGAGCCAAAGTTGGACACTCAACCAACTGAGCCACCCAGGCGCCCCTAAGTAATATTCCTAATTTTATTTTATTTTAATTTTTTTTAATGTTTTATCTATTTCTAGGAGAGAGAGAGAGACAGCGTGAGCAGGGGAGGGTCAGAGAGAGAGGGAGTCACAGACTGAAACAGGCTCCAGGCTCTGAGCTGGCAGTCAGCACAGAGCCCGACGCGGGGCTCGAACCCACGAACCGCGAGATCATGACCTAAGCGAAAGTCGGACGCTTAACCGACTAAGCCACCCAGGCGCCCCATAATATTCCTAGTTTTAAAGTACACTGCTGGCCAAAACACACACATATATGAACGCATGTGTAACATACATTCATACTGCCATGGACTAATAATTTCTGAACCCTGTATTAAAGAGAATGGGCATTTTCATGTTCAGTCATTCCAAAAAAAGAAGATAGCTGAGTCGATGGACCTTAGATGGGAGGGAGGAAAAAAACTGCACCATTTGTTATGTTGTGATTTTAAGCAAATTAATTTATGTCTCTGTTTTCTCATCTATAAGTTGGTGTGGAAAACAGTTTTATATCATACGATTTAGGTGGGGGTTAACTGGGGTAACCAGCTTTTTAGAGTATCAACAGGGGCACAGCCAGACCAGACTAAAATATATGTAATATATAATATATATTGTAAGTGCATATAGTAAATGTATTACATACAATATATAATTATAATTAACATAAATATGCTTTATTAGTTTAACAAAAAATTTGTAAAATAGGTGTTTATTTGAATACATCATTCTGTATTATTTACTTTTTAAATTTACTCTTAAATACTTTTAAACAATAGCATGTTGGGGCGCCTGGGTGGCTCAGTCAGTTAAGCATCCAACTTGGGCTCAGGTCATGATCTCAGTTTGTGGGTTCAAGCCCCATCTCAGGCTCCATGCTGACAGCTCAGAACCTAGAGCCTGCTTCAGATTCTGTGCCTCCCTCACTCTGCCCCTCCCCTGCTCATGCTGTCTCTCTCTCTCTCTCTCTGAAAAATAAACACTGAAACATTTTTTTACAATAAACAATAACATGTTGCTATTATTAACATAATTATGTTAATTTGAACAATAAGAAGCTGTCCCAGCACCATTTGTTCAAAAGACTCTCTTTCCCCCACTGAACGGCCCCTGACACCTTGTTGAAAATCAGTTGCCCATAGATGCATCCGTTTATTGTGTATGAAGACATATAAATGTAAGACTTTTGAAAAGAAGCATGCAAATCAATAGGACTAATTAGACAGATATTACCTATATTTAATTATTCAATGAAAATAATAATGACCTTTATCTTTCTGTCCTATATTTTACTCTGTTTTCCTTTCCCAACAATACTTCTCTGAACTGCTTACAATCTTTTGAACATGCTTCTTTTTTTTTAACGTAACAGTAAAACTGAGCAGTAAAACATAAAATTCACTTTGACTTGCAGTTTTGTTCCTCTCAGGCCCGCATGACTTAGAATCGGTCCAATGTGATGACCTCAAGCTAAATGCCATCTTAACAAAAGCATGTGAATATGGGATACTAAGGATTTTACTTCCAACCAGCAAGAGAAATCTATGAGATTTCCAGACTCATAGAAGTTAGTTTCCAGTTCTCCAAAAAAGTCTCTCCACATGTTTCCATAGGGCTGTTTTGACAGATTAGTTCTTTGTCAATTAATTAGGTCCTTTGTATCTACGGGTTCATCATATAGGCGATCCAGGTCTTAAAAATATTCTGAGGGGCACCTGGGTGGCCCAGTCGGTTGAGTGTCCAACTCTTGGTTCCAACTCATGTCATGATCCCTGGGCCGTGGGATCAAGCCCTGCACTGGACTCTGCAATGAGTGTGCAGCCTGCTTAAGATTCTCTCTGTCCCTGTGCCCCTCTCCCCCTCTCATGCTCTTTCTCTCTAAAATAAAAAAATAATAAATTAAAAATATTCTGAAGCACATTAAATGCTATCGTAATTCTAACCTCTCTTTCTCAGGAAAAACTGTGTTAAAACACTGAGGTAACTTAACTTGTGAAACTGAATTAGGGGTCCATGTAAGTTACCATGTAGTAACGAGATTCAGAAGTCCTGTTTAACTTGGTGTCCTCTTCTGGTAGCATTTTTTTCTTTTGAGTTCCGGAACTGTCGTATTTCCAAACCATGAGTCATTTTTCAGTGTATGAGCTTCTGTCACAACTAACAAATAACATCAAACCCCGGTGGGATTCAGTTTATCCACTTCTGGGCCTTGTAGGGCCTGTTTAGAGATCATGAAACAAATTCAGAGAAGCAGCGTGTACATTTCTGTTTTATCGTAATCCTTTTTCTCTTCAATGTGTTTCCAAGTTAGAGAAGGATGTTCTTCTTATCCCATACTTTGAAGATTTGATTTTATGGTGGGCTAACATTTTAACATCTTTTATATGAAAGGCAACAATGTTAGCTGTCTTACAGGCACATGTATAATGAGCCTATCTCCTTCCATTCTGTAAAATAAAAAAATCTCATTAAGTGCCTTTGTACATTTTGAGAACTGAAAAAGACTAAAATTTTTCATTGTGAAAGCCTCAATTTCACCGGTAAGCAAGTCATCTCTTGTTAGCAGTGTTGTATACCAAATGTGCAGGTTTCTTAGAAGCTATAATATATTCATTTTCTTTGGTCAGATATTTATGGACTGAATGGAACTTAGCAAAACTTAACTGTGCACTGTCTGGTGAATACGGAGCTAGACAAACAAGGTCTAGTTTGTATTTGGATATCAATAATCTTTTGGCTTATTTTTTTGTGCTTCCATTAAAATCTTAGTAGATATCAAGAAGATGAGTTGAGGGGTGCCTGGGTGGCTCAGTCAGTTAAGCGTCCAACTTTGGCTCAGGTCATGATCTCACGGTTTGTGGGTTTGAGCCCCGCGTCAGGCTTTGTGCTGACAGCTAGCTCAGAACCTAGATCCTGCTTCAGATTCTGTATCTCCCTCTCTCTCTGACCCTCGTCTGCTCATGCTGTCTCTCTCTCTCTCAGAAATAAATTAAAAAAAAAAAAAACATTAAAAAATAAAAATAGATAAAAACAAGATGCGTTGAAACTCCAGTTTTGAAATTAAAGTACCTAAGAGTTGAAGGGGACACATTTTTTAAACTTCAATGATTCGAAGCATCATCTACTGTTCCCTAGAAGCAGGATCATTGATGAGAAATGACAGAATTGGCCCTACACTGTAAGGGGTCAACATGTCTGTTATCAAACTTTGCCCTTTTGTTTGCCCATAGGACTTTCTAGCTGCAACTTTTGAATCAAGAAACGTAACTTCACTCAATTTCATGAAGCAATCAAGGGAACTATAATGATAATGTATTTGCTTTTTCCTGTGGTGTACCCAAGATAATTCAGCAGCTATACTTTTCAAGTTGGCATTTGTGTTTTTTGAGGGGGTGGGGACAAAAAACTTCTTACTGATTTAGAAGTACTTGCCTACCTCGTCCCAGATTTGTGAGATTCGGTTTTTATAAGTGCCTTCACTCCCCGTCTCCACTGTGCCCGATCCCAAAGACTGTGCAGTATGTTGCTCTGGTTATGTATCTCCCTGACCCCATTGTATGTCTTCCCGTGTATTAAGTAACACATTTTGCTTTATTTTTTAATGAAGTTTGGGTCATGCTGGCTTTGGCACTATAATCATTCTCATTACCTGAACTCTTAGTTCACGATACTCACAATGTGAAAAACTAAACTAGTGCCACCTGGATAAAAAGCAAAACAACCCAGAGGCAATCGAGCATAACTGCTAACAGTCACTATTACGATGTACTTAAGATGCACACTTCAGCTGCACCCCTGGGAGTGACACAAAAATGGGCGACACATTACTGTGGGGTGCGAATCATGGTTGCCAACATCGGTGGACAACAGGAAGACAACAGTGACAGCAAAAGATGGGTAATCTATGCTGTATCTGTTTGACACTAAAAAGCAATGCTGCTTTCAGCCTCTACTCTTTGGGCCACTCGATGAGGTCTGTACTTCTCCTCCAACCTTCTATACCCATCACTGAAAATCAGGCCTTTTTTTTCCCCAGGGAGAGGGTCTGCTGGGACCAGGGTTTGTAACACTACAAGCGGAACACTCACCAGCAAACCGAGATGGTCGGTCACTCTAGCCAGTTATATAAGATAATACACACAAAGCACTTAGCATGATGGCCAAGGACAGGTGTCCATTAGTGCCTCAAGGAAGTGGAGTCTGGAGTTAGGGCACAGAGATGCTCTGAGTTTTCCCAATGACAGGAATGAACTGGTCCTACTATGTGGAGGCAAGTAAGGAGACTGGGAAAAAGGTGCCCTAAGTAAGGAGTCTGAGATGGGTCTGGGTTGGTAGCTCTATTTTATTTGTTGTTTATGATTCTCTTTCAAGCTGCATAGAAAGCCTTAGCTAGATTTTTTTATTTTTATTTTTATGAGGGCCATTAGCAAGGGAGACAGCAGTAGGGCAGGTAGACCTAGAGAAAGACCATGCTGGAGCTGTTCCTTAACACATGAAACTTAGGAAAAACCAGGGTACACTAGGAGTGTACTAAGTCCTTACATGGTAGAACTGCCAAATAAAATTCAGGACACCCTGTTAAATATAAATTTCAGACAAATAGCAGTTTTTAAATGGAAGTACCTCTCAAATATTGCATGAATAAACTAAGCAATTATTCATTTTATTTGAAGTTCAAATTTAACTGGGGATATTTTATTTTTATTTGCTATATCAGACAACTCTACCGCATTGGGCAAGTGAGACCTTATGAAATGTAACTGATTTTTTTTTGTCACAGTATGGGAAAGCCCAGAGATAAAGTGATCGAGTGACTTTGGAAAGTCAGAAACTAAAACATTAAAAATGGTTATCATTGAATCACAGTATTATAGTGATTTTAAGGTACTCTCCCTAAATTCTACTTTTTCTAAATATTGTTATATTAATGTATAATTAAAATAGTGATGGAGAGATATAGAAAACCACCTAAAGGATGCATTACTCAGAACTGGCTAGCTGTTGTAGTACACAGTCCCCAGTTTCAGTACTGTAACCCAGTGGAAATTTACTTCTTCCTCACATAAAAGTCAAAATGGGTGTTTTAGATCAGTGGGCAGCTCTCTTCCATATGGGATTTAGGAACCCAGGTTACTTTCATATGGTATGGCCTCCATCTTTAATCCAAAGTTTGGTCATGGGGTTGTTTCTTACTTCCATTCTCAACAGGTCAAATAGCAAAATGAGCATGAAGGATTTTAAGTGAAAGAATTTTGAGTGGGAAGATTTTTATGAGCCCAAGCTAGAAGTTCTATCATCAATTTAACCCACATTCAACTGAGCATAACTCATGTAGTAGTTTATGCCACCAGAGATGTGAATGAAAAACTTGAACTGAAAGAATGACACGTTCTTAGAATGTTTCATGTTTTTATGGCTCCTTGATAAAATTATTCTGAAAATTATCTAGAAGGAAAAATAATGGTGAAAAGAGTCAAAAACTTCTCAAAATAAAAATGATGATGATGAATAAGTGCACGGAGCGGGTATTTTCAGTATTATAAGTAATAATATATTAAAAGCTTACAATATTGAAATGAGAACGAAACTTGTATCAAAAATAGTCACACACACACACACACACACACACACACACACACACACACACACACAGAATAGATTTCCGAAAGTGACTTAAGTATGAATTAGAAGTTACTTTGAGTAGAATAAACGGGCTTTGCTTCCAAAGCCAATATGTGACAGCCATTCCCTTTAAAGGGTCCTACCTGGGGTTTGCAGTGACTTTGGCCTCAATGAATTGCTCATGTTTTCCATTATTTGCTAGTCAACACCTCCATCCAGTCCTTAACTGCCCTTATATTTAACAGTAGGGAGAAGCCATCTGCTTATACTCGGGTGAAGCATGTTCAATGTCTTTATCTGGGTAGTGGTTACACAGGCATTCACCCATGTAAAAATCCATCAGGCTGCACATTTAAGAGTTAAGTTTATTTTAGGTAAATTATACCTCAAAGAAAGATTTTTAATAAAGAAAAAAGTAGAATGACTTTTGAGCATTTATAACCAGGGGATCTGATTAAGCCTGAATAATTAAGAAGGCTTTTCTGGGGAAATAACACGTGGGCTAGAATTTAAAGTACGAGATGCTGTTAAACAGACAGAGGGCAAGGCAGGCCATTCTGGATAGAAGCGTCAGTGTGTATGAAGGCCCTGTCTTGTAACTTGTCTTATAGAGGCATTCATCTATTTTGTCTTTTAGAACTTTTATACAGTTGTCTTTGACATTTAGATTCTTAAACCGCCTGATATTAATCTTTGTGTATAATGTGAGTTATGGGTATAATTTTATTTTCCCCATACAGATAACCAACTATGCCAGCCCTGTTTGTTAACAAATTTATCCTTTTCTATTGATCTGCTATGCTAACTCTATTATATGCCATGTTTCAGTATTTGTGTGACTCTCTTTCCAGATTTTCATTTTATTCAACTAGACTCTTTACATCTCCACCAATATCACACCATCCTTAATTATTGGAGCTGTATAAAGACTCTTTATATCTTGTAGGTATGTCTACTCATCTGTAAGTATTTCTACAAGAGTGTCTTAGCTATTCTTGGCCTTTCCATAAATACTTTATTATTTTTATTTTATTTTTAAAGACATTGGAAGGAATTTATTATATTT
The DNA here is from genome assembly GCA_017311185.1 of Proteles cristata cristata. Classification (NCBI taxonomy): domain Eukaryota; kingdom Metazoa; phylum Chordata; class Mammalia; order Carnivora; family Hyaenidae; genus Proteles; species Proteles cristata. The sequence continues at coordinate 801,553 of JAESUZ010004260.1, forward strand.
ATAAGCAAAACTGGTAGCCTGTATTTTCTTGTTCCAAAACAAAAATATTCAAAGTTGAGCAATAGCATTTCATGAGTACTAACAAATCAGAACTATACGATGATAGCAGTCTCAAAGCACATTGATCCTTTATACATCTCAGGGTATAGTTCAAAGCTGTGGATATTTTTCACTAGTTCATTATGAAATTACTGCTACTTCTTTTCTCTGCATCGAAATTGCCCTACATACCTTTAAAAAAAAAACAGCAACACAAACAACAACAGTAGTTCACAGAAATCTTGAAGATTGCATCCATCCATCCATGTTTACCTATGACTATTCAATTTTGCAAAAGAATCAAATAACTTCAGGGGCACCTGGGTGGCTCAGTTGGTTAAGCGTCTGACTTTGGCTCAGGTCATGATCTCATGGTTTGTGGGTTCAAGCCCTGTGTCAGGCTCTGTGCTGTCAGCTGGCTCAGAGCCTGGAGCCTGTTTCAGATTCTCTGTCTCCCTCCCCTGCTCATGCTGTTTCTCTCTCTCAGAAATAAATAAGACATTAAAAAATTTTTAATTAAAAAAAGAAGCAAATAACTTCATTTGCCATTAAAAGAGAAACATTAGATAATTTTATACCTTGGAAGATCTAAATTAACTATGATATGATTAATGTGTTAGTGGTTTGCACCCTATACAGTTAAATGCTAAAATGGAATGGGCATATAATAATTCCACTCACAGAGGATTTCAAATAAAAAGAGGAGGAAAGTAAGTTTCAGAAGTCACATTGTTTAAAGTTGAACAGAAAACTCCTTACATTTTAATTTCTGCAAATCTCTCAACAAAAAAACTATTTCTGAAGAATCCAATAGAGCCACTAAAAGCAGAAGCAGTGTCTTTTCACTCAACCAAGGTGATGCTTCTTCAGAAAAAATGAAAATGTAGACAATTACAACCAAGACTCTGATCAACATCTATGCAGGGAAGTAAAAGGGGGCATAATTTAGAATTATATACTTTGAGCAGTTTGAACAAGCTCTGTTGGAAAGAGCTGGTAAACTGGTAAATGAAATGTTTGCAGTGATGCACAGTGTGGAGCAGAAAGGCTGAGTTGACCCCTTCCTCTGATAAGTGGTTGTCCCTTCTGAGGAATTTTTTTACAACCAGACAGGAAACCTGAATAGCTGTGGTTGAAACAGAAGGAAGTATTTTATTCATATCAGATGATGTCAGAGAAAGCTGAATGCCTGTAGTAGTCAACTGCAGAGTGTTTGTAAATGTAGTGTTTATTTTCAGTTCACTCTCCTAAGTTTGGGGCTGCTGGGGTTCACAGTACTCCTGAGCAGTGGCAGGTTCTATCTTCATTTCATCAAGCCACCCCAGTTGTGGTGCCACTGCTTTGTCACATTCACCATCTATCGGGGACCCTTTCATCTTAGTAGGTGATGAAAAGGAATCTTCCAGTTCCAAACTAATTAATTTCTTCTTGGGGAATGGTATCCACGTTTCTTAAAATAAAATACAAATTAATTGAGAGTCTAATTTTAAAATTAGTCTTTTTAAATTTGGGAATTTTCTGGAAGCACAGAGGGTCTTTCAACAGCTTGGACTCAAGGTTCCTTCACATATCTTCCCTTCAACACTGGCTTTCTTCCCTTCATCCCTTATTCCCCAATATAGCTGTGCTTTATAATCCTCTGGTAGACATATCTCTATGCTTTCTTCTGGGATTAGTCTTCTCCACTTCTAGTTCCCCAGGCCTGACTATAGCATAAGCTACCAAACCTACAAGTTTACTTGTAACTTATTAAACAGTCTTAGAAAATGTGAAGTCTTCTATCCAAGGTTAATCCAAATATCGGTACTCACTACCTCTCCCCCCATAAACATTTTAGAATTAGCTTTTAATGGGCGTGTGGGTGGCTCAGTCAGTTAAGTATTCAACTCTTGATTTCAGCTCAGTCATAACCTGACAGTCGTGAGACAAGTGCTGGCATTGGACTCCATGCTCAGCGTGGAGTCTGCTTAGGATTCTCCCCTTCTGCCCCTCCCCCACTTGCACATGTGCTCACTCTATCAAGAAAAACATTAAATAAAAATAAATTTTAAAAAACAGAATTAACTTTTTAAAAAACTTTATTTATTTGTAAGTTTATTTATTTACTTTGAGAGACAGTGAGCACAAGCAGAGGAGGAGCAGAGAGGAAGAGAGACATAATCCCAAACAGACTCCACACCATCAGTGCACAGCCAAACGTGGGGCTCCAACTCATGAACTGTGGGATCATGACTTGAGCTGAGAGCAAGAGTCAGATGCTAAACCAAGTGTGCTACCCAGGAGCCCTGAAAAAAAACAGAATTAACTTTTTTTTTTTTTAGAATTAACTTTTAAGATCAGAGAAACATTTATTGGATTTTGATTGGAATTGCATTGATAAACACATCTATTTGGGAGAGAACTGACATCTTTAAGATAATGTCTTCCGATCCATGAACATGATGTACCTCTCCTTGTATTTGGGCAAATTTAATGCATTAAAGGTTTATCATTTTGTTCAGGGTAAGTGTTGTGTATCTTTTGTTAACTTTCCCTAGGTATTTATATTTTTTAAGTTTCCATAAATATTACTTTTACTGTTTCTTGTTGCTAAATAAACATGTAACAATTTGTGTAATTACATTTTATCTAACAGACTTGTGAGGTACTCTGTAATAATTTGTCTCTAGATTAGTTTGGATTGTCTATAAAGAAAATCATGTCATTTATGAATTATGACCATTTTATTTACTTCTTTACAATACTTATAAATTTATTTATTTCCTTGCCTTACTGTGTTGGCCTGGGACTCCAGAACAATGATTAATGGAAATAGTAATAGATAACCTATGTCTTGTAATAAATCTTAAGGAGAATGCTTCATTTTTTCAGAGATAAATATGATATTTGTTGTAGGCTTGTTTTTGTTGTAGCAGTAAGCTTCCTTTTACTTTTAATTTGCTAACAATGTCTTTTAAAAGTCATGAATGAGTGTTGAAACTTAACCAAATAACTGTATAACTAGACTTGGTTATATAATCTTCTTTAATCTGTTAATGCAGTGAATTATATCAATTGATTCCCAGATGTTGAATCAATGTTGCATTACCAGAATAAATTAAACTTAGTCCTAATGTAGTATCTCTTTTACATGTTGTTAAATTCAGTTTGCTAGTATTTTCTTTAAAAATCTTTAAATCCGTGTTCATTATTGAGCATTACCTATAATTTTCTTTCTTATATTCTCTTTCTTGGGATTAATGATCATGATTATATCACTGTCTTAAAATAAACTGAAGTGTATTCTCTCTTTTGTAAGTTTCTGGAAGAGTTGGTTTAAGATTGGAATTATCTGTTTTTTGATTGCCAGGTAGAGTTCAGCACAATCATACAACAGGATCTTGTTGATTTTCCGTCTAGTAGTTGTATCAGTTTCTGAGATGGGCTGTTTAAGTCTCCAGTTGTAATTGTGGTTTGTCTATTCCTCCTTTCAGCTAGATCAGTTTTTGTTTCATGTAATTTGAAGCTCTGTTGTTGAGTGCGTACACTTAGAATAATTATATCTTCTGTTAAGAGTTGAATTGTGTCATCCAAAAAGGTATGTTGAAGTCGTAACTCCTGGTATATGTGAATTTGACCTCACTTGGAAATAGATGTAATCAGGTTATAATGAAGTCTTACTGGATTAGGGTTGGCTTTATAAGAAGAAAAAAATTGGACACAAACAGACACAGGGAGAAGCCAGCTATGTGATGAAAGAGGCAGAAATTGAAGTGATGCATCTATAAGCCAAGGTTGCCAGAAAACACCAGAAGCTAGAAGATAAAAAGAAGGATTTTCCAGGGCACCTGGGTGGCTTAGTCGGTTAAGCGTCCGACTTTCGCTTAGGTCATGATCTCGCGGTTCGTGGGTTCGAGCCCCGCGTCGGGCTCTGTGCTGACTGCCAGCTCAGAGCCTGGAGCCTGTTTCAGTCTGTGACTCCCTCTCTCTCTGACCCTCCCCTACTCACGCTGTCTCTCTCTCTCTCTCCTAGAAATAAATAAAAATATATATATAAAAAAGAAGGATTTTCTCCTACAAGTTTCAGAGGAAGCATGGCCTTGCCAGCTCCTTAATTTCAGGCTTCTACCCTCCAGAACTGTGAGATAATAAATTTATATTGTTTTAAGCCACCCAGTTTGTGGTACTTAGGAAACGAATACATCTCCCTAGTGGACTGATCCTTTATCATTGTGGAATATTCTTCTTTGTCTCTAGAAATATTCTTTGCCTTGAAATCTAGCAGATATTAATATAGCCACTCCTGGTTTTAGATCAATATTTGCCTGGTAAATCTTTTTCAATCATTTTATTTTCAACCTACCTATTTCATTAAATTTGAAGTGAATTTCTTGTACGTAGCATATTTTTATTTTTTATTTATTTTTAATTTTTATTTATTTATTTATTTATTTTTACAAATAGTTTATTGTCAAATTAGTTTACACATAACACCCAGTGCTCATCCCCACAAGTGTCCTCCTCCATGCCAATCCCACTTATCTCTTTTGTTTTTTTTTTTTATTTCTAGAGAGAGAGAGACAGCGTGAGTAGGGGAGGGTCAGAGAGAGAGGGAGTCACAGACTGAAACAGGCTCCAGGCTCTGAGCTGGCAGTCAGCACAGAGCCCGACGCGGGGCTCGAACCCACGAACCGCGAGATCATGACCTAAGTGAAAGTCGGACGCTTAACCGACTAAGCCACCGAGGCGCCCCAATCTCTGTCTTTTAACTGGTGTATTTAGACCATTTACACTTAAGGTGATTATTGTTAATGCTTAAGTCTGCAATTTTATTATTTTTGTTTCTTCTAGTTCTCATTCCTTTGTTTCTGTTTCTTGCCTTTCTGTGGTTTGTTTGAACATTGTTTTAGGATTTTATCTTATAGTGTGTTTGAGTGTGGCTCTTTGTATACTTTTCACAGTGGTTGCTCTAAATATTACAATATAAATATGTGACTATTATGTTCTACTGGTGTCAACATTTAAGCATTTCTTTTTTTTTTTTTTTTTTTTTTTTCTAGGAGAGAGAGAGACAGCGTGAGCAGGGGAGGGTCAGAGAGAGAGGGAGTCACAGACTGAAACAGGCTCCAGGCTCCGAGCTGGCAGTCAGCACAGAGCCCGACGCGGGGCTTGAACCCACGAACCGCGAGATCATGACCCAAGCGAAAGTCGGACGCTTAACCGACTAAGCCACCCAGGCGCCCCAACATTTGAGCATTTCTAGTGAAGTTTAGTAACCTTCCTTCTATTTAGTTCCCTTTGTCTTCTCCACTTTTAAATAACATTGTCTTGAGTATCAGATGGTGTTATAGTTTTTGTTTCAGTCATCAAATATGATTTCTAGAACTCTTGAAAAAAAAGGATAGTCTATTATATGTACCCATATTTCTACTCTTCTCATTGTTCTTTCTTCCTTCCTGATGCTCCAAGATTCCTTCCTTTATCATTTCTTGTGTCTTTGAAGAAGTTCCTTTAGCTAATAAGAGTAGGTCTGCTAGAGACAAATTCTTGCGGTTTTATTTCCTTCAAGAGTGTCTTTATTTCCTCTTCATTCCTGAAGGATAGTTTCATAGGACATAGAATTCATGGTTGACAGTTCTATTCTTTCACCTCTTGAAAAATGCACCACTTCCTTCTGGGCCTGCATGTTTTCTATGGAACATCTGCAGTCATTGGAGTTAGGGTTCTTTATAGATAACGCTTCACTTGGAAGCTGCCTTGGCCCCTCTGGCCAACCTAGTAATTCTCAAGCCTCAGCAAGTACCCTTAGCCCACGTAATTAACTAAACCTTTCTTTGTATATCTATAGATCAGGCATTCATTCCTAAAACAAAGTTCTTCTGAACATCACCAAACTCTCTTGCACAAACCTCCCTCCCCACTGGGCCCCAAGGAACTAGACCCCCTTGCACAACCTCCAAGCACTGAGATAGCATCTGTAGCTGGCACTATCAACTCTGCATGCAATCAAGAAATGCTGTGGATTGCAAATCGAATTCAACAGCACATAAAAAAGAATTATCCACCATGATCAAGTGGGATTCATTCCTGGGTTACAGGGCTAGTTCAATATTTGCAGATCAATCAATGTGATATATCACATTAACAAAAGAAAAGATAAAAACCAAATGATCCTGTTGATAAATGCAGAAAAAGGATTTGACAAAATACAGCATCCGTTCTTAATAAAGACCTTCGAGAAAGTCGGGATAGAAGGAGTTTACTTAAACATCATAAAAGCCATCCATGAGAAGCACTCAGCTGACATCATCCTCAATGGGGAAATACTGAGAGCTTTCCCTCTGAGATCAGAAAGATGACAGGAATGTCCACTCTCACCACTGTTGTTTAACATAGTGCTGGAAGTCCTAGAATTAGCCATCAGACAACAAAAAGAAATAAAAGGCATCAGAATCGGCAAAGAAGAAGTCAAACCTTCACTTTTCGCAGACGACATGATATGTTACATAGAAAACTCGATAGACTCCACCAGAAGCCTACTAGAACTGATCCATGAATTCAGCAATGTTGCAGGATACAAAATCAATGGAGAGAAATCGCTTGCATTTTTATACACCAACAATGAAGCAACAGAAAGAGAAATCAAGAAACTGATACCATTCAGTTTGGTTAGGAATAAATCTAACCAAAGATATAAGAGGTCTGTATGATGAAAACTATAGAAAACCTATGAAGGAAATTGAAGAAGACACAAAGAAATGGAAAAACATTCCATGCTCATGGGGCAGAAGAATAAATATTGACAAAATGTCATTACTACCCAAAGCAATCTACACACATTCAATGCAATACCAATCAAAATTGCACCAGCATTCTTCTCAAAACGAGAACAAACTATCCTAAAATTTGTATGGAACCACAAAAGACCCCGAATAGCCAAAGTAATATTGAAAAGAAAACCAAAACGGGAGGCATCACTATCCCAGACTTTAGCCTCTACTACAAAGCTGTCATCATCAAGACAGTATGGTATTGGCACAAAAACAGACACATAGACCAATGGAACAGAATTGAGAACTCAGAAGTGGACCCAAAAGTATACAGCCAACTGATCTTTGACAAAGCAGGAAAGAATATCCAATGGAAAAAAGACAGCCTTTTTAACAGATCGTGTTGGGAGAACTGGACAGCAACATGCAGAAGAATGAAACTAGATCATTTTCTCACACCATACACAAAAATAAACTCAAAATGGATAAAGGACCTGAATGTGAGACAGGAAACCATCAAAACCCTAGAGGAGAAAGCAGAAAACCACCTCCTTGACCTCAACTGGAGCAATTTCTTACTTGACACATCCCCAAAGGCAAGGGAATCAAGAGCAAAAATGAACTATTGGGACTTCATCAAGATAAAAAGCTTCTGCACGGCAAAAGAAACAATCCATAAAACTAATAGGCAACTGACAGAATGGGAAAAGATAGTTGCAAATGACATATTAGATGAAGAGCTAGTATTCAATATCTATAAGGATCTCACCAAACTCCACACCTGAAAAACAAACAATCCAGTGAAGAAATGGGCAGAAGATATGAACAGACACTTCTCCAAAGAGGACATCCAGATGGCCAACTGACATATGAAACGATGCTCAGCACCCCTCCTCATCAGGGAAAAACAAATACACCTCACGCCAGTCAGAGTGGTGAAAATGAGCAAATCAGGAGACTCTAGATGCTGGTGAAGATGTTGAGAAACGGGCACCCTCCTACACTGTTGTTGGGAAGGTAAGCTGGTGCAACCCCTCTGGAGAACAGTGTGGAGGTTCCTCAAAAAATTAACACTAGATCTCCCCTAGGGCCCAGCAGTAGCACTGCTAGGAATTTACCCAAGGGATACAGGAGTGCTGACGCATAGAGGCACATGTACCCCAATGTTCATAGCAGCACTTTCAACAATAGTCAAATCATGGAAAGAGCCTAAGCGTCCATCAAGTGATGAATGGATCAAGAAGATGTGGTATATTTATACAATGGAATACTACATGGCAATGAGAAAGAATGAAATCTGGCCATGTGTAGCAACATGGATGGAACTTGAGGGTGTTATGCTGAGTGAAATAAGTCAGGCAGAGAAGGACAGATACCATATGTTTGCACATATAGGTGGATTAGGAGGAAGCTAATGGAGGACCATGAGGGAGAAGAAGGGGAAAAATAGTTGGGGAGAGGGAGGGAGGCAAACCATGAGAGATTCTTGAATGCTAAGAACAAACTGAGGGCTGGGAGGGGGGGTGGGGGAGAGGGGAAGCGAGGTGATGGGCATGGGGGAGGGCACTTGTTGGGATGAGCACTGGGTGTTATATGTAAACCAACTTGACAATAAACTAAGAATAAAATAAAATAAAATAAAAATTTCTTATTGTGTTTATTTAGTCTCTTTTTTCCCCTGGTAATATTTGCTAAAGAATAGCAATTCTTAGCAATTTATTCTTAGAATAAATAGGCATATTTTTTTAAAGATAATATTTTTAAGTAATCTCCACACCCAACATGGGGCTTAAACTCACAGCCCTAAAATCAAGAGTCACATGCTCTACTAGCTAAGCCAGCTAGGCCGCCCCAAGAATTACCTATTTTATAAGTCCTTTTTGTTGTTTATTTCCTTATTTAATTTTTTAAATGTTAATTTATATTTGAGAGAGAGAGAGAGAGAGAGGGAGAGCATGAGCATTGGAGGGGCAGAGAGAGAGGGAGACACAGAATTCGAAGCAGGCTCCAGGCTCTGAGCTGTCAGCACAGAACCTGATGGGGGGCTCAAACTCACATACTGCGAGATCATGACCCAAGCCAAAGTCAGTAGTTTAACCAATTGAGCCACTCAGGTACCCCTATTTATTTTTGAGAGAGAGACAGAGTGTGAACTGGAGAGGGACAGAGAAAATAGGGGACACAGAATCTGAAGCAGGCTCCAGGCTGAGTTGTCAGCACAGAGCCTGATGCAGGGCTCGAACCCATTAACCATGAGTACATGATCTGACCTGCAGTCAGAATCTTAACTGACTTAGCTACCCAGGTGCCCCTAAAAGTCTTTCTGAACAGCAAGTTTCTACCTTCGATGAGTCTTTCAACTTTATATTATCAATTTCCTCCACACTGGCTCTTTTTGGGTTTGTTCTCAATTCTTTACCAAATTTCTTAAATTGAAGACTTAGCTTATTAATTTTCAGCCTTTCTTCTTTTCCAATATATGTATCTTTTAAGACTATAAATGTCCCTGTAAACCCAGCAGTACTTACATAGATAATCCTGATATATAACATATGGTCTCCTATAGAAGAAGGATGCAGGCTTTACCCAAAATTTGGTTTTGATGTTGAGACTGACGACACCGCACATATACTAAGAGAGTATGAAAAGGCTTATTACTCACATAATAAAGTTTTCTGGGGAGTAGGGTAAGCTTTAAAGCAGCTCCAAAGATGGCTTAAGATAGCAGAAAGGGGCAGATGGCTTGGGATTTTATGGTGGTTCAGGAGTGGGTTTGAGGTGAGAGCTCCCACATGACAGCTGGAGCTTGTGTGGTTTGAATGCCTTACTACGTACCAGAGGAGGGAGGGAACATCTAAGCTTTCTTATCTCCTTGTCTAGCAGTGAGACAGAAGGGGAAGGAGTGGTGGAGCTTGAAAACTTTCAGCAAACATCGTCAATGGAGTCAGACTCCTTGTTGCACATAATACTACCACTATAATTTACTTCTAAATATTTTATTTCCATCATGACTTCTTCTTTGACCATGAGTCGTTTAAAAGTATGCGTGTATATTCTAAGCTATCTAAATACATGGTGTTTTTGCTGTATTTAAAAATTTCTAACTAGAGGCGCCTGGGTGGCTCAGTCAGTTAAGCGGCCAGTTTTGGCTCAGGTCACGATCTTGCAAATTTATGGGTCTGAGCCCCGCATCTGGCTCCATGCTGTGCTTTGGATTCTCTCTCTTCCTCTCTCTCCGCTGCTCCCTGGCTTGTGCTCTCTCTCTCTTTCTCAAAATAAATAAACTTTAAAAAATAAAAATAAAATAAAAATTTCCAACTAAACTGCATTGTGGTTGGAGAATGTAGTAGTAGTATGTTAATTTTGATATGTTTTATGTGAATTTGAAAGAATTTTAATTCTCAAATTTAGAATGCAGTGCTTGAGTTGCTTCTCTCTGCTTGTTTTAAAGATTATGGTTTTCTTTGTTGTCTACGATTTCACCATGACTTGTCCAGATATAAATTTTCTTTTATTTATTCTATTTGTGATACATTAGGCTTTGTGTGTGTTTCTCATAAAATGTGGAAAATTCTGTCATTATCTCTTTGAAGATGGCCTTTTCCTCTTTTTCTCTGTTATTTCTGCATTAGACTTTGAATAGACACTGTTAGAAATTGTTGCTCCTCCTCATCTAATATTTCTTTCATTTTTCCATTTCCTGGATACTTTGAATCTGGGTAATTTCTTTGAATGTACCTTTCAGTACACTAATTTTCTCTAAACTGTTGTAACTTGCTCCACTATGTTTTATCAGTCTAATTATTCTATTTTTCATTTCTAGAAATTCTTGCTGGCAATTTTCCAAATCTTAGTGGTCTCTATTCAAATTCTTTTATTCTTTGAGCACACTTTAAGCTTTTAAAATTTTCTTTAAATATATTAATCATGTTTATTTTATAATCAATATATGACAACTTGAATAATATGTTAAGTCTTTTGGGGCCTAATACTACTGCTGTTTCTTTGGCTGTCACTTACGGGGACTTATTTCTGGCCTATGATCTGTTTTTCCTGGAGCTGGTTATTTGTTCATACATTCATTCACACATACGTTCATTCATGCATGCGTTCTTTCATTTATTCATTTCAGAATCTTTGGGAATGCTTTGGGATTTTGTTGAAGTTGCATTCCTGCAAAGAAGAGTTGCTTTTGCTTAAGGGCACTATATCAACCTGGATAAATTAAACTGTCTTATTGAAAGTTTTTAGAGACTTCTAGGGGTCATGTAGATTGTATGAATTTGGCCTCAAACGTACTCTGGGCATGCCTGTTATTATAAATTCTCATGGGAGGTTACCCACTTCTCCTTTGTTCAACATTGGAGGCAAGTAATTCCTCCGTCCCCTCCTTTTTTGTTGATTTGTTTCTCATTTCCCTTTTGGGGTCTAGCTTTATGAAGAGATCTTCTGTTAGACTTCTGAGGTCCAAGACTTTATCTCCTGTTCCCTTGCACAATACAGGCATTCAAGCCCCCAAAGATCAAAATCTCCAGGGATTAGGAGAAACCATTCGGGGAAAAGCAGACCTGGTTCCTCCTACTATTACTTTTGGCCTCTGTAAATCCTGTCATTTGTCTCAACTCAAGAAAAATCTTCAAACAAAATTTTTTAAATAGACTTTTTTCTTTTTTAAGCTTTAGTTTCACAGCAAAATTGAGCGTACAGTACAGAGAGTTCCCACATACCCTCTGCTTTCCCCACCCCCCGCCCCCAATCTCTCACTTCTCTGATGGATCTAACTAAAGTTGTTACTTTTTCAGTGTGTCCTGCGTTTTTCTTGTTGTTGAGACAAAATGCAACTTCCAAGCTCCACACATGGGGGACCAGGAACCAGAGTTTTACTTTCCTTTTTTACGGCTTCTCAGTGGTCTCCGCACATCTACTGTCAACAATTTTTTAAAATATTTTATTTATCATTTTAATTATTTCAGTCTACAAGGGTTATTTCAGGTATCTAGTTGGCCAAAGTATCCAAAATGGAAATCCTTATTATTTTCTTTTAAATCAGAATTGCTAGCTTTCTAATTTGAAAATTTATATTGCAGCTATCCAATTTATACTTCAACTGTCACTTTGTGAGTTCCTGTTTCTCCATGCACAGACCTAGGCATACCTTGAACGTAGTCTGAGCATCCTTTCAAATATTGCTTACTTATTTGTATTTCATCTTTATCTAAATGCCTATTGTTACTCAGATGTTAGTCATTTTATTGATTTGGGGTTTTTTTACTTTTTAAAAATTAACATTTATTTTAGACTTCTTTATAGAGTTATTATTCTTTGAAACCAAAGAATATATTAATTTTTTAAAAACAGTTTATTGTCAAGTTGGTTTCCGTATGAACTAACAGTATCTATCAGTATTTTTGCAGGATGTGTTTCACAGTGACAGCTGAGTATTTCTTTAAAATACATATTCTCAGAGCTTACTTCAAACCTGGTGAATCAGAACTTTTGAGTTGGAACTTAGGGATAGAAAATACATCAAATATAAGGTAACGCTTAAGCGTTCATTATATAAACCTCGTTTGCGATATCTTATTTATCACATCTTTTCCCCAGGTACTCAGTTTCTTGTGGTCTTTTTACCTTATATTTGATGTATTTTCTGTCCCTAAGTTCCAACTCACAAATTCTGATTCACCAGGTTTGAAGTAAGCTCTGGGAATATGTATTTTAAAGAAATACTCAGCTGTCACTGTGAACCACATCCTGCAAAAGGACTAATAGATACTGTTAGTTTCATAGATCATCAGGTCAATCAAATAAAGGTACTGTGACTCCAAATCTGGTGTTCTTCACATTATACCAGTTACGCCTTTCTGGCCCCATTTTAGTTCTTGCTTCCTTTTTTTCTCATCCAGTTGTCCCCCATCACTACAAACATGAAAATCCTGTGGCAGATAAGAGAAGTACAGGTTGCTTTTCTAGTGGACATGCAGTCATTACGACTGCAGACTTTGGCATCAGACAGATCTGGGTTTGGGTCCTGGCTCACTGCATTATTTTTCAGCTGCTGTGTAATCTTAGCCATGATCTCATAAAGAAGTTACTTAACCTCTTTATGCCTCAGTTATCTCATTGGTAACATGTAAATTGGTAACATGTAAACGGTCAAGACTCATAGTCAGAATAGCAATTAGTGAAAGAGTATTTGGAAAGCAGAGCCTTCGATGCATAGTAAGTGACGGATCACTAAATACTAGCACTTCTGTGTTTCTATTTTTTGCTGAGCTTATGAGAATTTGCTCTAATTTTTGTACCAAAGTCAGGGCTACAGGTCTGCTTCACATGCAGGTAATAAAGAAATATATTCTCTGGAGAGAATTAAAAAACAACTGAGTTAAAGTCTGCCTGCTTTTTTAAAAATTAATTATTTCATTTTTTTTTTTTAATTTGAGAGAGAGAATGCAAGATCAGGAAAGAGGGGCAGAGGGGGAGAGAGAGAATCTTAAGCAGGTGCCCAAGGGTCCAAGATTTGGAGAGTCAACTGACTGAGCCACCCAGGTGCCCCAAAGTCTGCCAGTTTTTTTGTTATCACTCTAAATTTGTAATTATAAACAAAGTACTCTTCTCCAAATACTTTTTTTGTTGGATGAGGTTCTCAATTGCCATGGCTACTGTTTTTATTATACGTGACCTTCAAGGTAGCACTTTCGTTGTTTATTCTTTAGTGAACATTGCATCCTACATGGAGGTTAATGATGAGAGCTCTGGCCCTTGCCATTCAGACTCAGCTCACTTATTTGTTTGTTTATTTTCAAATTTACATCCAAGTTAGTTAGCATATAGTGCAATAATGATTTCAGGAATAGATTCCTTAATGGCCCTTACCCATTTAGCTCACCCTCCTCACACCCCTCCAGCAACCTTCTGTTTGTTCTCTATACGTAAGAGTCTCTTATGTTTTGTCTCCCTCCTTGTTTTTATATTATTTTTGTCATCTGTTTGGTATCTTAAATTCCTCATATGAGTGAAGTCATATGATATTTGTCTTTCTCTGACTAATTTTGCTTAGCATAATATTCTCTAGTTCCATCCACATAGTTGCAAATGGCAAGATTCCATTCTTTTTGATTGCTGAGTAATACTCCATTGTATATATATACCACATCTTCTTTATCCATTCATCTATTGATGGACATTGACTATTGTCAATAGTGCTGCTATAAACATTGGGGTGCATATGCCCCTTCGAAAAAGCACTCCTGTATCCCTTGGATAAATACCTAGTAGTGCAATTGCTGGGTCGTAGGGTAGTTCTATTTTTAATTTTTTGAGGAACCTCCATACTGTGTTCCAGAGTGGCTGCACCAGTTTGCATTCCCACCAGCAGTGCAAAAGAGATCATCTTTCTCTGCATCCTCATCAACATCTGTTGTTTCCTGAGTTATTAATTTTAGCCATTTTGATTGGAGTGAGGTGGTATCTCATTGTGGTTTTAATTTGTATTTCCCTGATGTGTTGAGCATTTTTTCATGTGTCTGTCATCTGGATGTCTTCTTTGGAAAAGTATCTATTCATGTCTTTTGCCCATTTCTTCACTGGATTATTTCTTTTTTGGGTGTTGAGTTTGATAAGGTCTTTATAGATTTTGGATACTAATCCTTTATCTGACATGTCATTTGCAAATGTCTTCCATTTTGTCAACTGCCTTTTAGTTTTGCTGAGTTTCCTTCGCTGTGCAGAAGCTTTTTATTTTGATGAGGTCCCAACAGTTCATTTTTGCTTTTGTTTCCCTTGCCTCTGGCGACATGCTGAGTAAGAGGTTGCTGCAGCTGAAGTTAAAGAGGTTGTTGCTTGCTTTCTTCTCTAGGATTTTGATGGCTTCCTGTCTTATGTTTAGGTCCTTCATCCATTTTGAGTTTATTTTTGTGTATGGTTAAGAAAGTAGTCCAGGTTCATTTTTCTGCATGTTGCTGTCCAGTTTTCCCAGCATGAGTTGCTGAAGAGACTGTCTTTATTCCATTGGATATTCTTTCCTGCTTTGTCAAAGATTAGTTAGTCATATGTTTGTGGGTCCATTTCTGGGTTCTCTATTCTATTCCATTGATCTGAGTGTCTGTTTTTGTGCCATCCATGGATTCATTTTGAGAGTAAGTTTGTAAGGGTTCATAATCATTCAAACTAACTTTGGTTGTAGTTTGTGTCTCTAATTCATATGATACCACACATTCTAGTGTTCAAACAAAAAATTCAAATAAATGATAGCAGTGATTATAAAGACAAAGATACTTCAATTCTTGTCATTTTATGTGATAATGAAGTTTTTACTTGTGCTTAAAATTTTAGATTATAGAGATATTTAAAAGTTGGTAGAGTTGACCCTGAAGAAACAAAGACATGACCGTTTTTGCAATTATTGGATTTTGTTGTGAAATTGGATTCTCATGAATCTCTGCTAATCATTTGTTTAAAACTTCTATTGGGGTGCCTGGGTGGCTCTGGCAGTTGAGCGTCCAATTCTTGATTTCAGCTCAGGTCATGATCCCAGGGTCTCAGGAGGGAGCCCTGTGTCAGGCTCCAGGCTCGGCTTAAGATTCTCTCTCCTTCTGCCCCTCCCCAACATGCCCACGCACACTGGCTCTCTCTCTTTTTTAATTTAAAACTTCTCTTACTAGTTCATCTTGCTTCATGTTAAAACTTTGAAGTTAAACTTGACGGAGGAACAAGGAGGAGAAGAAGGGTGGAAATGGTGGGGGAAAGGGAGAGAGGCAAACCATGAGAGACTCTTGAATGCTGACAAAAACTGAGGACTGATGGATGTGGGGAGGGGGGATGGGCATGGAGGAGGACACTTGGGGGATGGCATGGGTGGATGTGGAAACTAATTCGACAATAAATAAAAAAAAAAAAAAAAGGAAAATAAACAAGTGGGAATCCATCAAACTAAAAAGATTATGGTCCGCAAAATGAACCATCAACAAAGTGAAAAGACAAGTTATAGAACAGAAACAACATTTGCAATCCATTTATCTGATAAGGGGTTAATATCCAAAATATATAAAGGGCTCACATGACTCAATAGCAATAAAAACTCCCAAATCCCACCAATTAAAAAATAAGCAAAGAGGGGCACCTGGGTGGCTTAGTCGGTTAAGCATCCGACTTTCGCTCAGGTCATGATCTCGCAGTTCGTGGGTTTGAGCCCCGCATCGGGCTCTGTGCTGACTGCCAGCTCAGAGCCTGGAGCCTGTTTCAGCCTGTGACTCCCTCTCTCTCTGACCTTCCCCTGCTCATGCTGTCTCTCTCTCCTAAAAATAAACAAAACATTAAAAAAAAAAATAAGCAAAGAACCTGAATAGACATTTATCCAAAGAAGTTATATTAAAGGCAAAAAGGTATACAAAAAGATGCTCAACATCACTAGTCATTAAGGAAATGCAAATCAAAACCACAATGAGCTATCACTTCGCACCTGTTAGAATGCCATCACCCAAAAGACAAGAGGTAACAAATGCAGCCATGGATGCGGAAAAGAGGGAGCCCTATACACGGTTAGTGGGGTTGTAAATTGGCACAGTCACTATGGAAAACGGTTTGAAGGATCCTCAAGAAATTAAAAACTGAACTACAATATGATCCAACAATTCCACATCTGGGAATACATCCAAAGGAAATAAAATCACTAACTTGAAAAGATATCTGGACTCTCATGTTCATAACAGTATTATCTACAATAGCTAAAACATGGGAACAACCTAAATGTCCATCAAATACATAGATTAAAAAGTTATGGTATATATATATATAATGGAATATTATTCAGTCATAAAAAATTAGGAAATCCTACCATTTACAACAACTTGGGTAAACCTTGAAACCGTTTTGTTAAGTGAAATAAGTCAGAGAGAGAACAATAATGTATGTTCTCATTTATATGTAGAATCTTAAAAAACAAAACCCCAAAACCATAGAAAAAGAGATCACATTTGTGGTTATAAAAGGCAGAAGGTATGGGGAGAGGGAACTGGAGGAGGGTGGTCAAAAGGTGGAAACTTCCAGTTATAAGATAAAAAGTACTATGGATGTGATATACAACATGATGACTATAGTTAACAAAGCTCTATGATATATAAGAAATTTGTTAAGGGAGGAATTCTTATTACAAAGTGAAAAGTTCTTCTTTTTATTGTATCTATATGAAATTATGGATATTAACTGAACTCATTGTGATAATCATTGCACAATGTATGTAAATCAAACAAACCATCATGCTATATCCCTTATACAGTGATGTATGCCAATTTTTTCTCAATAAAATGGGAAAAACAAAACAAAACAAAAAAAACTTTGAAATTAAAATTAATAAAAAATTAATAAGTCTTGCTAAACTCTCCATGAAACAACAGTATGTGAAAATGAATTCTGATAAATCCATTGACAAATCTGCAGAAGTTAAAGGCTCAAACAGAAACCGTAATGTTGTTATTCTTTACTATGATAAATCAATATGAAGGCACAAGTTTTACCACATTTTCCAAGTATATATGTATATAAAACAAGTGTTAACTTACTATTCTTTCTCTCTCTTGTACTGCCCTATATATTCTACCTTTTAAAACTTTTTCAATTGTATAATTACATATGGGAAGTTCAATAAAAGAAATTTTCCACTCTCTTTTCAAAGCTTTTTTGAAATGGAATTTTTACTTTATTTGTTTTTCCTGACAGGATATACTATAATGTTCAATAAAAGAAATGTTCACTATTAACATTTTTTTCTGGCCATTATTATTGTTTACTTCATTTCATGATTATTCCTTAAAATAACACTCACAAAGAGGAAGAAATGGTTAAAAAAAAAAAAAAAGAATTAATCTATGCCAGCTGTCAGATACCCTAGATAGAACGCTGGGTTTAATCCAAAAACCAGTGGAGTCTACTTTCCAGGGCAGTCCAGTCAAAACTTTCCCTGTCAAGTGTCAGGGTTCCTACCTCACCCTCCTGTCTCCTTTCTGCTCATTCTTTCTTGTCCCTTTCTCTTCATTGCCGCACCCAACTCTGAAGGGTTATTTTAATATGATGGACCCAGTGATAGTGAAACTGACTCCGTCGTGAATGCATCAGAACAGGCTGCACAGGAACCGAATGAAAGCCTGTGTATCACATACCCGAAGACCAGGAAAGGTCAGAAAAGGATGCTTATATTAGGTAGCGGGGTGCTGGGCTCAATTTCCTGTTGTGAGGACTCTGAAATGGGGCGGATCTAGATGACTCCAGACACTGTTTAAAGCAGCAGCCCTGTGGTGGGGAAAGTGATGGGGTGGGGGAGGTTACTGATATGGGGGAGGAAAAGAGAACATAAACAAAAGCCACGGTAAGAAAGAGAAGTGCTTTTCCAAGAACACAATGATACAAATTTCACATGTTCAGACAAGACCAAAATGACAGAAAAAGTAAGTATGTCTGGATCAAAGATACTTATGGAAAATTCAAAAAAGAAACTTAAAAAGCAATAAATATGTAAATAAAATAATAACTGTTACAGTGCTAATAAGATGAAATATTCATCTCAGTACAATTTAAGAAATATGAATAAACAGGGGCACCTGGGTGGCTCAGTCGGTTAAGCCTCCGACTTCGGCTCAGGTCATGATCTCATGGTTTGTGGGTTTGAGCCCCGTGTCAGGCTCTGTGCTGACATCCAGCTCAGAGCCTGGAGCCTGTTTCAGATTCTGTGTCTCCCTCTCTCTCCGCCCCTCCCCTGCTATTGCTGCCTCTCTCTCTCTCAGAAATAAATTTTAAAAATTTAAAAAAAGAAATTAAAAAAAAGAAATAATGAATAAACAGAGAATCAGCTTGGCAAAGATTTAAAAAGTCACCAAGTGTTGGCATGGTAAACAGAGAAGTAGAAAACTAACACATTATTTGTGGAGTGTAAATTGGTATCCTGGAGAATTTAGCAATATTTATCCTCAAAAATCTATATTCATTTTAACCCAGCACTTTCATCTATATAATTTGTACCGAGGAAATAACTCTAAATTCTGACAATGATTTAACACTATGTAAATTAATTACACAATTATTATTTATAATATAGAAAATCCGGAAATACCTCAACTACTCAAAAATAGTGGTTTGGTTAGATATATTATAACCTTTGAATGCAAATTAATCCAGTGATTAAAATTATCAGATATTTATAGACGGAAAATTTACTCTTAAGTAAAAAAAAAATTACTACACAACATTATTCCCTAGGCTTAGAAAAGTAACTGGAAAAAAAAAAAAATATATATATATATTTTTTTTACAAATAGTGTATTGTCAAATTAGTTTCCACATAACACTCAGTTCTCATCCCCACAAGTGTCCTCCTCCATGCCCATCCCCCCTCCCCCCCACATCCATCAGTCCTCAGTTTTTGTCAGTATTCAAGAGTCTCTCATGGTTTGCCTCTCTCCCTTTCCCCCACCATTTCCGCCCTTCTTCTCCCCCTTGGTCCTCTGTTAAGTTCCTCCTAATCCTCCTATACGTGCACACATATGATATTTGTTCTTCTCTGCCTGACTTATTTCGCTCAGCATAACACCCTCAAGGTCCATCCATGTTGCTACACATGGCCAGATTTCATTGTTTCTCATTGCCATGTAGTATTCCATGGTATAGATAAACCACATCTTCTTGATCCATTCATCTGTTGATGGACACTTAGGCTCTTTCCATGTTTTAGCTTGGAAAATATATATTGAAGTTGAAAAAAGGAATCTTTATTCCCTTCTTTCACTCTCCCTTCTTGCTCTTCCCTAATTCATCCCAATCCTGAGGGGGAGTTGCTAACGTTTTGTCAAATTTTGGGATTCTGTTTGGTTCAGTTACTGACTGGTAGCCTTTGTGTATGGAAAGGTCATATGCGTAGCTCCCTCTTTCTTGCTTCCTATCGCCCCCACGTGGTAGGACTGGTAAATTGAACCAAGGTCCGCTTGGACTAATCACCCTGCAGGTTCAGCTAGTGTCTCTTCTTTATACTCAGCATTGCTTAGGCCTCCTGTAACTTGTGGTGATCTAGAGAACGGAAGATCGTAAGAAATAGAATTGGGCTTGGGAAGAAGTAGAAACTCTGCTAGGCTGATAGGAACAGGTGCTATGGCTCTCTTTGTGGGTACTCAAGGGCCAGGCTGCCCATGTACACCACAAAGCAAAGGAAGGGACTAAGAGACACAACCAATTATTCAAAAACATAGGAAAAGAAAGTTCAAGGAGTGGAGGCTCTTTCTACCAAATCCTTTTGTAGCCAGACTTTGTCCAAACCACAGTAAGAAACAGTAGCAAATATCTGTTTTTATTTGCCCTGCTTTTGGTATTCTGTTAAGAGCACCATGATTTTTTCCATCATGCATAAAGCTGAACCCTTTCCTGGCTTTGGAAGTTTTAACATGGCACTATCCTGGCTGAGAACAATGCAGTCTGCGGTATTTTATTTGGAGATGAAAATGTGCACACAAAGGGAAGATGTTTCCTTGGAACCAGATGCCATGTTTGGAGCACTAAGATGAACTGCAACTCTAAAGCCTGGAAAATCTGTGTGGATCAAAATGAAGTCATCTAGGAGAAGCAGAGAACATTTGCTGAATGTGATGTCAACAAATCAACACCTGGTACATAATAAGATATGCAATAATATTAATACAAACACAGCCAATAGTAAAACACAAAATGTTAAGAGTGTATTTGGCTTACATACCAAAATTTGATCACTATCAGAACAGTGGTCACAGATGAACTGCGGTTATCTTTTCCTTCTTGATGGTTTGTTTTGTTTTGTTTTGTTTTGTTTTTGAGTGGGGACATACTTTTCCAGGGCACAAGTTGAGTGGCTAATAACAGAATTGGATGCTTAGTATAGGATCTGGTCAAGTGTAATAATTCAGTTACGACAGTAAAAATGCAGAAGGGGCAATGATGTGAACAAAAGGCAAATTTTAGGAGTATCAAGACACAAAAATTCCAAAGGCTCAATTTGTCTGCAAGTCTAAGAGGTCAACTTTGGGTACAAAGACAAAGGTCAGAACCTGCCTATACTCTGGATTCAAGGAAAAAGTAAAAACAAGGAAATGGACAAAGTAGCAAAGGGTCAAGGCAATTTCCTGGAACAGAAAATACTGGAGGGGCATCTTGGTAGCTCAGTCAGTTGAGTGTCTGACTCTTGATTTCGGCTTGAGTCACGATCTCACAGTTTGTGAGTTCAGGCCCTGCATTGGGCTCCGTAATGACAGTGCATACTCTGCTGGGATTCTGTCTCCCTCTTTCTGACTCTCCCCTTGCCTGCTCTCTCTCAAAATAATAAGAATTTAAAAAATAAAAAAATTTAAATTTAAAAGAAAGAAGAGAAAATGTTGGAGATTCTACAAAGTAAATGTTGGAAGTTCTACATACAGGATAGAAGTCAGTGATAGGTCACCGTACTTTAAAGGGTCACGAATAAACACCAGCTCTCTAATGGTCTTTCTAGTGTACCTGTTGAAAATTAACAGAATAGGGGAGCCTGGTTGGCACAGTTGGTTGAGTGTCCAGCTTTGGTCAGGTCATGATCTCACAGTTCATGAGATAGAGCCCTGCATCAGGATTGCTGCTGTCAGCGTGGATCCTGCTTGAGATTCTCTGTCCCCCACACCACCTCTGCCCTCCCCCTGCTCTTGCTCTCTGTCTCAAAAATAGATAAAACAAACCAAAAAAAGTTAACAGAATAAAAAAAACAAGAAAGAATATAAATAAATACAACAAAATAAGCAAATAAAAAATTGGAAAATTCAATTCCATAATTGACAGTATGGTAAACTATACACCCAGTTTCAAGCTCACTGCAAAAAAATTTAAACATCTGGATAGTTTTTTAATCCTCCCAACTTTTTAAATGCATCCAGGTATCCTAACAAGAAAGTTATGGGAAATTATCCAAGACCAAAATGGAGAAAAAGGCAAAAAGATAACTACTATAAGATAAGTGAAAAATCCCTGGACATTAGAGTAAGAAGATCTATCTTATATCTAATCAGAGTTTCAAGCTGGACTCAGTAAGGCAATCTTCCTAGAGATGCAGGCAGAAAGTTTTCAGGACCGATGAAAGATAAGAACATTCAGATTAAGATTCCCAAACCCCATGGGGCACCTGGGTGGCTTAGTCGGTTAAGCGTCCGACTTTCGCTTAGGTCATGATCTCGCGGTTCGTGGGTTCGGGCCGCGTCGGGCTCTGTGCTGACTGCCAGCTCAGAGCCTGGAGCCTGTTTCAGTCTGTGACTCCCTCTCTCTCTGACCCTCCCCTGCTCACGCTGTCTCTCTCTCTCCTAGGAATAAAAAAAAAAAAAAAAAAAAGATTCCCAAACCCCAAGCCGGATAAATTAGACTTCCACACCCAGACACATCACACTGTGTTTACAGAAGAGCAAAGAAAAGAAGACTGTAAAAGAAGCTGGAAAGAAATGCAGATGAGATATGAAGCAATGGCAGTTTTACAAACAGCTGAATTCTCAACAACAATGGGACTGGCCAAAGATGGCAGAATCACACCTTCAAAATCTGAGAAGAAAACCTAGTATAGAGTACCCAAGAAAATAAATTCCCACTTAGGAGAAAAGGGATGAAATAAGTCTTTTCAAACAAAAATAATTTGCTATTAAAGACTCAGATGAAGGACTCTAAAGTCTTTATGTCACACACACAAAAAAAACTGAATTTAGTAAGAAAATGCAATGTAGGAAAATAAAGTGGTAAATGTATGAATGAATCAAAATAAATACTGACTGCAGAAGTGGCATTAAAATAATATCTAATTTGGGAGAACAATTTTCAAAAAAAATAAATATCCTGGGAAATATATAAGTTCAGGAAATTGTATTTAAAGTTTTCCAGTCCTTATATTATTTTAGCAAAGGCTAAAGATAATAATTTTGTATTCTGTTGCAGACAGTTATGCTACTCTTCAATATTTATGATTCTCCTCTCCTGTGGGGAATGTTGGGGGCCCGTATGTACCTCCTTGCCTACTGGAAGTTAGCCTTGGCCATGAAACTAGCTTTGATCAATGAAATATGAACAGAAGTGTCACTTCCAAGAAGTATTTAAGAGTTGGTTTGAGGAGCGCCTGGGTGGCTCAGTCGGTCAAGTGTCTGACTCCGGCTCAGGTCATGATCTCACAGTTCATGGGTTCAAGCCCCGCGTCAGGCTCTGTGCTGACAGCTAGCTCAGAGCCTGGAGCCTGTTTCAGATTCTCTATCTCCCTCTCTCTGACCCTCCCCTGCTCATGCTCGCTCCTTTTCTCTCTCTCTCTCTCTCTCTCAGAAATAAACAAAACATTTAAAAAAAAACTTAAAAAAAAAAAAGAGTTGGTTTGAGTATCCATTCTCTTTTCCCTTTGCTGTTGTGACCAGCAACTAGTACTATTCCTGTTGAACCCTCTTCAACAGCCTGTAACCCAGAGTGCAAATGATATCTTGGTTCTTCCTAAAAATTAGAGGTTGTTCACATAACAACATACTTTATCCCAATGGCAACAAGGATTGGTACTGAAAGTAGTGGGGGGAGTGCATATTGAAGGTAAGAGTAATGCCAAAATCTTTAGTAGAAAGTCATCTGCCCTACGTTGGGAGACAGAGCATGTACCTAATAAAGTTACATGTGGCTCTAAAGGAAGAAGCTGGAAAACAAACTTTACAAGTGAGTGTTGGTAACTGACAGCATTTGACCATTTCCTTAGTTCAGAAGAATTTGTATGTTTACGAACAGGAATCAAAGGGAGTAGAGAGAATATGAAAATTCAGGGACTTTCAGAGATGGAAAAGAAAACTTCCTCACCATCCCAAATGTCAAAGCCAAATGCAAGAAAATATTTGAGCAACAAAGGCTAATTATACCTCAACGTTGAGGCAAAAATCAAAATAAAGGAATGCTCGTTGTAACTATGAAAACCACTGTGTGGATGAAGAACTTCAACTTGGCAAAAAGCCAATTAAGGGTGTCATATCCAGCAAAGTATTCACTGAGATAAAATAACTCAGAGTAAATAGCTAAAGCATGTGTTCTTCCCAGTGACACTGAGTAGACTCAAGTTACCTGATATTAAAGAGGGTAGAGATGTAGGGATATACGTGTCAGAGAAGAGAAACAGAACACTCTAAGAGAGCACATTTATTATAAAGAACTGCAGATATGGATACTGGTGCATACAGCTGATTGAAATCAAGCAGACAGCAAGTCTATTAAGTTTGGGGAGTTTTCTTCCCAGAGGAAGCAAGGCAACAAAAGGCGGAGAAAACTGCATGGCCCATAATGAGGTTCTATTGCCTTCTACTTCAGATGGAGCCAAGGAGAATAATACAAAAGGAAGAACTTTCCAGAAGATAGAGTCAGGGCCACAATGGACAAAGGAAAAAGAAGCCCTTTCACTCTCTAGAGTAGGCTTAAACAGAGGCTATTTCCCACCCCAAAGATGGAGGGCCTTAACCATATGTGCCCACCAGAATTTCAAAAGTGCTACAGGACAGTGATTGCTATGTTTCATAGAGTTTTTCATTTCTAAATGGAGGTACTTTTCTATATATGCTGTGCTTGTTTCATCATTATATACTGGGAGCACGTAACAAACCCAATTTTTCTTTTTGACTCAAAGGGCTTGTATCAAGAGCAAGAACTCAAGATCTGTTGTAGAAATTGCTGTGCATCCATCCTACCCTACAATTTAGAGGAAACCTGATCTGAAGCTAACCTTTATAAACTATATGGGAGTTTGGGGTGGCTCTCCTTTGAGGTGGGAGTAAGCTTAATCTATGCGGGACAGGAATCCAAACATTTGGTGAGCAGAAGGGCAAGACCTACTGTAGAGGGTAGACATTACATCTCCTCACCAGTATTTCAATTTTTCCTTTCCTTTTGCTCACAGGAGAGGATTGTATTTTCCAGGTCCCACTAATATGGGTGTGGTCATGTGACTTGTGTCCAATGAAATATGAGAAGTGATCCAAGGCAGATGTTTTCAAGCACCTGCAAACTGTCCATTCTCTGATCTTGCTCCTACAACTAATGCTCCCAAACGGTCAATCTCTCATCAGCCTATACTGCAGAGGGAGCATGGAAACCTTTACAATTCTAAGCCACTAAGAACTTAGGATGGTTTATTCCCAGTGCATAATATAGTCTATCTTAGTGGATACTGGTATACAAGTTAAAATATAATGAAAAACAAAAGAATATAGAATATAATTCCAAACTGTTAGGGGAGAACAAGAATGAAAAATTAAAAATTAATCAAAAAGACTCAATAAAGAATAGTCCTCTACATTGAAATAAAATCATAGGAAAAGCTTACTACGTTATCCTTCTCTTACTTTGCAATGGATCACCGAAAACCATCAATAACAATCAATCAAGAAGAAAGTACAATCGAGGAAAAAAAAAAAAAGGAATAGAGAGAGAGAGAGCAACACGGGGCAGCAAATAATACGGTGGAAATAATTTTAAATGTACAGTTGACCTTTAAACAACATAGGTCTGAACTGCATGTGTCCATTTATATTTCTTACAGTACAGTAAATGTATTTTCTCTTCCTTATGATTTTAAAAACATTTTTTCTCTAGCTTACTTTATTGTAAGACTATAGTATGTAATACATATAACATACAAACTGTGTATTCATGGACTGTTGATGTTATCGGTAAGGCTTCCAATCAACAAGAGGCTGTTAGTTGTTAAGTTTTGGGGGAGTCAAAGTTCTAGGTGGATTTGTGACTGCATGGGGGGTCAGCACCCCCAACCCATGTTGTTCAAGGGTCAACTGTATAATCGGATCTTGTAAGGTTATCCTGCATTAAAAATCCCCGAATCCCAGTGATTTACAGAATCTGTCTAGAGATAAAGATGATTCACTTATATAATGACAAAGGTTTCATCAGGAAAATGTAACAATTCTAAACTTTATGCACTTAATAACATAGTCTCAAACTATACAGACAATTTCGTTATCATACAGGAAGATTTTAACTAACTTCTTACAGTAAATTAAACAGACCAAAAAATAAGGATATAAAGAATTTGAGCACACAATTAACAAGTTTAATGGAAAGCATATAAATATATATATAAATATAAATTATAAATATATATATATATATATATATAAAGAGAGAGAGAAATACTGCACTCAATAGCTGCAGAATATATTCTTTCGAAGCACAAAATATTTATGACCATGCATAAAAATGTCAGTAAATTTTCAAAAAATAGTATCACACAGAACACTTACTTAACAACCATAAAATTAAGTTACAAACCAATAACAAACAGATGAGTAAGACTACTTCCATGTGTTTGGAGATTTAAAAATTTATTTGTGGCTCAAAAAACATTGTAATAGAAATCAGAAAATTCTCAGAACCAAATAATGAAGAATGTCATATTCAATATTTGCGAGATGCTGCTAATAACATCTTACTTTGGGAAAAATGGACAACTGTATATTCCTAAAGTACACACTTTGAATGAACTAAGCATTCCAACCTTAGACATTAGGGGGAAAATACAGAACTTTACAAAGCAGAAAAGACATAATCAACTGTTTTTACTACGAGAAATTACATAATTACATAAGAAATCCTGGGCCAAACGCACGCACTCGGCTGCCTGTTTTAGACCAATCAGCAGATCAACAATATCTTTTAAGGTCCAAACTCCTAACTGTGTAAGAGAAGGAAAAGGGGAAAATCTGTAAGGAATGAGGGGCAGCAGTAGAAGCGAACGGAAGAAGCAAAGCAAGACTGTGGTTTTAGCTGGGTCTAGCCTCAGCCCCAAATCCCTGGGAGCTCTGATGCACACACCACACCACAATCTTTCCCACCTTAGCAGGGGAGTGAGGTTTCTGTACCTCCATATCGGGCACTAGGCACTCACTGTTTATAGGCTGTGACAGGGATGAGTAATGCATAACTTCCAGACGCCTCCTGGTGATGTGGCTCCAATCTATCAAAGGCAAGCCTCCTGAAAACGTTGCAGGTGCCTTAGCAGCGTCGCATGCAGCAGCTGGAGGAGAATGAGCACAACAAGCCAACCGAGGACATCTGAACAGAGCGCCAACATTATCTGCTGTGCTCCACCCCTTGAACCTCTCAGGTCCACTTGCTTTACACATTAGGTTCACTCCATCCATTTGCAACTTCTCCAGGATTCTGGTAGATCACAATGTCTATGAAAACTTAAAAGAGAAGTTAGTGGGATAAACTATAGCCCCCACAGCTGCGGTTAGGCCTGAGGTCAGGACTGATAACGGTGATTGCCTTTCTTTGCTGCCCAGTCTACATTCCCCTCACCCTGTGCCAGCATTTCTGCTGGTCCAGGTGGCTTGCATGGGAATGTCTTGTCACCTGAGGGGCTCTGAGATTTTGGTGACCATGCTGTTGTCTGTCCACAGTTAAGCTCTGCTTGCCAACTTATGGTGAAAACTGAGGTCTGGATTCCCAATAGATACCCCAGTGGCTCACATGAGTGCTAAATACAATGTTCCCTGCTACCAGAATGTAGCAGCAACCCTGCCTCCTCATGAATATCAAAGTCAATTAGCCCTGCAAGTATGGTAACTCTTTTCTCCTCTTGCTGGTCTTGCACAATGGGCGTAAAATGACCAATGGCAGCCAACGTCTTAAGTTTATTGCAACTCTTAATGTTTCCCCCAGTGGAGGTGTTCCCTTTCCAGAAAACAGGACCTCTAGTTCTTCAATGCAGAGCCTAAAATTTCAGAAACTGGAAGCAAAAGTTTCCCAAGTGGCTTGCCGGAACAGAGTGACTCTTCCCCACTCCTTGGTTCCCAGCAGTAACACAGGACCATACAGTCATCACTGACTTAAGGAGAAAATGGCAACCTTTTTCTTTAAAGAGCCAGGCAGTAGATATTTTAGACTTTGTGGACCACACAGTCTCTGACGTGGCTACTTAACTCTGCAGATGTAGCGTAACAGAAGCCACAGACAATATATAAATGATGAGTGTGGTTGTGTTCCGATAACATCATGTTTTTAAAACAGCAGCAAGCCCGATTTAGCCTTTGAACCAGTTTGCCAACCTCTGCTTTAATATATATATACTATACCCTGAAGGACTGCCTTTGTAAGATATCACCTCCAAACTGTTGCTTCGGCTGTGTTTCTTGGAGGCCATTCCACTGCTCTATCAGGCTGGCAGTTTACAGATGATGTGAGATGTAGTGGGACCAGTGGATCGCACAGATATGTACTCACTGCAGAACTGCTTTTTTTCATATATTGAGTCCCTTGATCGGAAGTGACAGTATGTGGGAGATTCCACGTCAATAAATCAGACACTCTGTGAGTCCTTGAATAGAGGTGCTGACCAAGTTGATACAGACAGGAAAGGTAAACATACACTTGGAAAACATGTCAATCTCAGTCAGAACGAATTGCTTCCCTCTCCAGGATACAAGGGGTGTTATGTAATCACTAAGTGACTCCTCAAAGATCCGCGCACTAAAAGGGCTGACATCAGTCTCTGTGAACGACAGGTAGGGTGGAAGGAAGGTCAGCTTTGAGGAGGGACGCCATGCTTCTGTGCCCACGCGGAGCCTTCATCTGCCCACATGACCCCTCCAGGAAATCAATCCATCACGTTGGCACGGTGGTGGCCAAGGACTGGGGCAGGTTGATATCGGCACTGCAATCTGGGTAGAGGGCAGCTGTTTGCAATGATCTCCTGCCCCTTTACTATCCTTCCTTCTGTGCAAGCATCCGAGCAGCCACGTATGCAGGGAAAAGTCGGTCAGGACCTAGACAACAAGTGGTCTAGGTTTAGATGCCAGTCAGTCAGATTACTGTCAGCTGCTTTATTGTTTGTTGTTGTCGTTGTTGTTTAAGCAGCCTCACTGAGATATAATTTGCATGCCATAAAATTCACTCATTTTCAGCGTATAATTAATTTTATTATATTTCTAGTTGGACGACCATCATCACAACCTAATTTTAGAACATTTCCATTACCCTAAAAAAACCCTCATGTCCATTTATAGACATTCTCCATTATCATTCCCAGCACTAGACAGCCACCAATTTATTTTCTATCTCTTTAGACTTGCCTTTCTTAGATACTTAACATAAATGGTTTCATACAATATGTGTTCTTTTGTGACTGGCTTTTTCCATGGAGTACAATTTTGTAACTCACCCAGGTTGTGGCATGCATCAGGACTTCGTTCTTTTTTATTACCAAATTATATTCCATCGTATGACTATACCGTATTTTGTTTATCCATTTATCAGTGGATGGCCATTTAGGTTCCTTCCACTCTTCAGCTACTGTCAAAAATGCTGCCATGAATATTATGTTCAAGTCTTTGTATCAAGGTTATATGTTTTCATTTCTACTGATGATCTTACGGAAACTGGATTCAAGCACCCTGAGGAAGGAAAGCCTCCCGTCCTCTGTGAAGTTAGGCTTGGGTTTGGCCCCTTGCTGAGCTGGAGAGGCAGTATCCCCAAGTCCTCTCAGCTATTTCATTTTAGGCACCTAAGGAGCACTCCCAGGATCTTTGGGATCACCCCCGGGATCACTCCCTGCTGTCATCAGTCAGCTCAGGGCATCTACAAACAGTCTACACACCTCCTTAATGGGGAAACCTTCTTTTTTACACTCAGGAACAAGACATTTCTATGTAACATTGAACTGGCGGTTCTAGCCAGTTAACGGCAAGAAAAAGAGTTAAAAATGACAAGGACTGGAAAGGAAGAATCAGAAGTGTTATTCAGAGATGTGGAGAAAACTCAAAATAATTTACAGATAAATTACTGGAATGAGAGGTTACTGTATGTGGAATCAAAACCAAGGCGTACAACTCAAGTTCTTTTACATGTGCCATCAAAACCCAGCTTTTAAGACTTTTAGAAAATAGATTACATTGACAATAGTATATAAAAATGAGGTAGCTAGGAATAAGTCCAACCAAAAACGTGTAAGCCCTTCTTGAGGAAAACCATAATACTTTCTGGAAGGACACTGACAAAGGCTTCTGCAAGTAGAGAGCTATGCTATGTTTATATATATATGTAGGCCCAATATTGCAAAGATGTCAGTTCTCAAATTGACTTATAGATTCAATTCAATCCCAACCAAAAGCTTAAGAAGTGTTGGTTTTTGTTTGTTTTATTTTCTTCGTTGGTCAGTCAATATGTGGTTTCTAAAGAACAAAGGGCCAAGAATAGTTAGGACGCTCCTGAAGAAAAAGAATAAAGTAGGAAACTTGTTCTATTAGGTATCAAGGCTTATAACTAAGGTATATTCTTAAGCCCAAATTGTACCTGTACAGAAATAGGCAAAAACAGACTGGCAGGTGGGAACAGAGAACTTAGAAACAGAACACATATATATGCAAACTTGATCTATGGCAGAGGTGACAGATAACATGGATTGGTGGGTTAAGAGCCTTTTGATAAATGGAGCTGGAAAAACTGCCTATCCAAACAGATATGCAGCCTGGCTAGCTCAGTCTGTATAGCATGCAACTTTTTAAAAAATGTTTGCTTATTTTTGAGAGACAGAGTACAAGCAGAGAAGGGGCAGAGAGAGGGGGAGACACAGAATCCAAAGCAGGTTCCAGGCTCTGAGCTGTCAGCACAGAGCCCGACGCGGGGCTCGAACTCACGAACCGTGAGATCATGACCTGTGCTGAAGCTGGATGCTTAACCGACTGACCCACTCAGGCACCCCTGTATAGCATGCAACTCTTAATCTTGGGGCTGTGAGTTCGAGCTCAACATTGGGTACAGAGATTACTTAAAAATAGAACCTATTTTAAAAACCCAACCAAATAGATATGAAATTGGAAATCAATTTGTCATCATCAGCTGCAGCTAAAACTGTGGACATTGTATGATGCAGAAATTCCACTCTGAGGCACACATGCTGGAAAAACTTGCACATTCTCACCAGAGTTTATGTACGAGAATGTTCCCAGCAATATTATATGTAAGATCAAAAGATAAGGGGGAAAATCCAAATGTCCACTAAGAAGAGAATCCACCAGTTAATTATAATATATTCACACTACAAACATAATACGAGGGAAAATTAATGCATGCAGCTCTATGAATCAAAACCTCTAAACATACTATGAACAGGAAAAAGTAACAAAATAGTTAATACAGCATGATTTCACCTATATTAACTTAATAAACACATAAAACAATATCAAATTTAAGAAAACTTACATTTCTTAACAGGTTAACAGGTAAAAATAAGGGGAGTGAAAACCATCAAATACCCCACCTGCCTTGATGATTGAGGTAGGGGACTGGTTTATGGAGGGTAAGGCATGAAATCAGGTAAAACGCTTCAAATATAGTGGTAACGTTCTATTTCTTGGGTGGTGGGTCTAGAACTTTTTTAAATTGCTGATTCTATACTTTAAACATATTAACATTCCTTTGCATGCATTAAAGTATTTAATAAAATCGTTTGCATACACGCTGTAGAGTCAGGATAGACCTCTTATTCAAATCTGATTCAAATGTGGACACAGACACCAAGAAAGTATGAAAAGAGTTATTAATCATATAATAAGGTTTTCCAGGGAGAATAGGGTGATTCCCAAGCGGGCCCAAAAATGACTTGAGAGAAGCGAAAGGTTGGCTTAAGGTTTTTACGGTGACTGGGGAGGGTGACTAGAACAAGCGTCCCCAGAGTGGCGTGATGTTCCATAGGCACAAAGGAAAGATCACTTGGACTTTCTTACCAGCTTGCCCATGTGTGGGAGAGGTGGTGACGAGGGAGAGGTGAGGCTTAAAAGATGTCAGTTAGACGTAAATATAGAGTCACATTCTTTGTAACAAAAATATTACAAAACTGTGTAGGAAACAAAAGGGATATCTGCCATTTTGGAAGTAATAGACCTACAGAGGAAGGAATATCACCTCTCCCTTTTAGATACTACTTCTCCCATTCTTCCTCCAGGAATATCTCACTAGAGAAGTAACTACGGTCAAACAAACTCGGCAGAAAAATTTAAAGTCTTTACTATTCCACATTAGAAACTCAATATCAAGAGGAATTATTATAATAACATAAACTTAGATATCAAGTCTCATGGAGTGAAAAGAATGAGAATTGCTCACGATGTTTAGAAGTCCTTGGGATTATGCAGGAGTATAAATATCAGCTGCGTCTCTCTGGTACCTGAGCTGAGCCCAAAAGGAACCATTTGCTTTACCACCACAGTAGTAGAGAAATTCTGCAACTCTTAACCCACTGATTGCAAACAAGTACCAGGCTTGAAGCCTTCTCCCCCAGTCAAGTATTTCCTTCCTACTGGAAAGATATAGACAATGAATTATAAGTGTACATCAATTTTTGAGATACCTACTGGGTACCGCTACAGACACAAAGATGAAAAAGATTTGATCTATGCTCTTTAGGGGCTCACAGTTTCTTGTATTACTTTTGTACCCTAAGGTGTAAAAATGTGGATTTTCAGAAAACCTATAGCCAGACTGATGGCTCAAATGATAAAAGAATTCATCAGATTGCTTTCAACATACTTCAGTATTAAAGAATACATGAGAACCATTAGAAACTGTATCTACTGCATGAAAAATGCTCCCAGAAGGAAATATATACATACTTAAAGAAATTCTTAATAAACAGGTTGGGAGTGAATGAGAAGACCCTGAGAGCACAAGTCAGTAGAACTAACGGTGAAGGGACAGATAGCCAAATTTCTCTGCATTCATAAAGACGAAAAATGTGAGATGGGCAGAGAACAAGGCGAGAGTAAATTTAAACAGCAAGTGTTTGAGCAACTTTTAGGAATAGAACTATATACCCTGAAATTGTAAGCTGTTGGCACAAACGAAATGCAAATCCCTCCATTTCCCCAAACTTTAGTACAGCGTTCTACCTACCCACACACACCCACAAACACTTAGAATAGGGCCCTCTTGGGCAGAGAGAAAGAAGGGCCAAACATCTGGTTTGATCTACAGTATCAGGTGAACACAATTATAATACTATAAAAATATTTATGTGCCAAATGGTATCCTAACCTCTCTACATACACTAATATATTTAAGTGTTTTAAAGCAATTAATTTCATAATACTCAAGACAAACCTATAAGGTAAACAGTAATATTTTTACCATTTTCTAAGTGAGACACCAAAAGCACAGAGAAGTAATTTGCCCAAGGTCTTAGCAGTAGCTAAGAGACAAAACTGGCTCTCGGCGGCAGCAATAGGGAGAGCAGGTCCCCAAATTCTAACCACAGTTGGAGGATAACAACCCAGCTCCCCCACAACAGGAATGTTGGGAGATGTGGCCAACTGAGGACCACAGATGTGTAGAGGAGAGGGTGTGAGCTGATGGACTCAAGATGACCACCGAACAGAAGTGAAGAGCAAAGGCCCCATGAGCCCAACAGTCTAAACTGATGTCCTCCAGAACAGGGGGCAAATTCTGATCATGTGTACCATGGCCCTGCCCTTTTGGGATCACCTAAGGGACACGAAGGAGGAAAGCCAAAGGTCCTACCATTTACCAGATAGGGCTGTTGAAGACCAAGAAGCAAACTGAGCAAACTGCTCAGACAATCTCTACCCAAGACCCCTAACCAGGGTGTCCTCGGGTACATTTTATGCTCTAAGTGCATAAATATATAAATAAAAGTGTGTATGTTTAATAGAATTTATTTTCATGTAAGACATATGCCTTAACTCCTTTCTTGGGTGTTAGTTTCCTTTTAAATTCCTTTCAGGTCCATACTTTTGTCTCTAAATAAGTGACTTGGGTATTTTGCTGAAAGATCAGCAAAGATCACTATTCTTCTAAGACAGCTTTCATTTCCGTTTGCTAATTTCCATCCTGGTGGCCACCACCCAGGCGCATATCCCTATCCCCTTATTCCTGGACCGGTCTCTCAACTTCACCTTCTCCAAGTTATTACTGCCTCTTTCACCCTACGCGTTCAATGGATTTTCTGATTCTGAAATCTTCAAGGGTTTCCATTGCCAGTGCGAAAAAGGTTTGCGACCTTACCCAACTTAGTCTTCTCTCTCTCGTTAGCACTCCATTCTCTATCTCCCTTAACTGCAAAATACTTCACAGAAGTTTTCCACATTAGCTGTTTGCACTTCCTTATTTCCCCTTCTCTCTTCAATCCACCACAATTCAGCCTTATCTCTACTCCTCCTCTGAAATGGCATTCGTAAACCCTTCCCGTGGCCAAATTCAATCTTCAGTTCTCTATTCTCTTCTCACATAAAGTCTCAAGCATCTGGCACAGGTGGATACTCTCGTCTTGAAAAAATGTTCTTCCCTTGACATCCATGTATGATGCCATTCCAGGATAAAACCTGTATGAGTTTTGGTTTTACTCTGATTTTTACTGAGCCTCCATTGAAGCATATACTCATTTGTCTTCGGTCCTCTTCATCCTGCCACTTCTGAAGAAAGGATATTGATTGGGCCTTGTATTTCAACATAATCAGCTGCTTACAAACATGCAAAGAGCAAGATCTCAGAAAGTGTCCTC
The DNA here is from genome assembly GCA_017311185.1 of Proteles cristata cristata. NCBI lineage: Eukaryota > Metazoa > Chordata > Mammalia > Carnivora > Hyaenidae > Proteles > Proteles cristata. Next base: position 835,897 of record JAESUZ010004260.1, read on the forward strand.
TAACACAAGAGGCTGCTGTGGCTCGGTAGCTTAGTTAGACCCATTATCTTCCCTGAATATCTGCTCAATTGTCCTGAAGGTAACACTACCCCTCTGTAAGGTTAAATTCCTAGAACTGATCACTTCCTCCTCTGTGCCTCCTATGCCACACTCTTATGGCTCTCAAAGCCCCCAAGCCCTCCATTTCACTCAATGGCTTGTGGATCTGCCTTTTATCCACAAGATTTAGAGTTTTGAGAGTTCCCTGCAGGTATACGATGTGTCTCTATGTGTGTCTGTGTGTGTGTGTGTGTGTGTGTTTCTGATAATTTGCTCAGTGCCCACCCTCAATAGCTATCCAAATAATAGATGGGAAACACTTGAATGAAGGCTGGAATGAACCAGGCCAGGAGGAGCAACAAGAGAAGTTGATGGTTGCTCCAGAAGCCCGTGAAACAGGAGAGCTGGCTGGTCACCCTGTAACCCTGGCTTGGCTACAGTGAACATAAGCTTGTTCATGAGCTTTGAGTATCTGCCTGTTGCACGTACCTCTGGGGTGGGGAAACGGGCTCCTCCCAGGCCTCACACATTGTTCCCATCCACATCCTCACCTCATTTGGCTGAAGAAGAAGCGCTGAGGCAAAAAGGCTTGAGTTGAGTCCCAGATTCACCATTAACTATAAGGACATTTCAGAGCCACAAAAAGCCCATCTGTCAAATGTAAATGACTGGACTCAAAAGGCTATCGTAAAGCCCAAATGGAGACTCAGCTGGACTGTGCACTCTTAACTCACAGTTTATTTCCAGATCCTAGCAGAGTGCCTAGGATATAAATGGCACGCAGTAATGTTTGTTAAACCAACAAAATGAGATCAACCTATTCTGTCTTCTAGTTCCCCCATCCTGGTGACCGGCACAACTCAGAAATCTTGGCACCTCATTCCCTGAAGTTTCACCCTCCTCTTCAATGCCACTTCTAACCTGTCATCCTATCTGGTTAGTTTCATGTTTTGTTCTGTCTTTACCTGCCTCAGTTAGCATCCCCACCCTTCCTCATGTGTTTTTCATTCTACTGATAACGGATTTTTTGGTGGATGTTAGTTTTTTAGTGCTATGAAGTATGTGGCTACGAACAAGCTCATGGATGTATCTTGAGGCACAGGCATACGTTTCTGTTTCCAAATTAATTGCGCCAATTTAGACCCCACTGGCAGTGTGAGATTTCTAGTTATTCCAAACCCAGCCAATTCCTACTACTTTCTTCTTCTGGAAAATATTTTAACCATTCTGCTAGATGTGTAGTGGTATTTCATTGTGGTTTTAATTTGCATTTCTTTCTCTGATTAATGAGGTGGAGCCCTTTTCACATTTGTATTGGCAATTTGGACATCCTCCTTTGTGAAAGCTTTGTCCTTTTACTTTTGATTCCTAAGAAGTTTATTTTATATTCTGGACACAAGCCCTTTATTGACTTTATGTGTAGCAAGTAGCTTCTCCCAGTTTGAAGCTTGTCTTTACTTTTTCTTAAAGTTATCTTTTGATGAACCTAAGTTCTTTACTTGACATTATCCAATTTATCAATATTTTCCTTTATAGTGAATTATTTTATATCCTACTTAATAATTATTTTTCTGGGGGCACTGAGGTGGCTCAGCTAGTTAAGTGTCTGACTCTTGATTTCAGCTCAGGACTTGATCTCACGATTTGTGGGTTCAAGCCCCATGTAGGGCTCTGTGCTGACAGTGCAGAGCCTGCTTGAGATTCTCTCTCTCTGCCTCTCACCCCCTCGTATATGTGCTCGCTCTCTCTCAAAAATAAATAAAAAATTATTTTTCTGCTATTAACTAATATATTATCTAATATTACCTAAAATTTTAATAATCTTATATGGAGATGTATAGCTAATGAAATACTGATTTTATGTGTTACAGGATAGGAATCAAGATTCTTTAATTTTTTTTTTTGTGGCATATGTAGATTTCTTTGTCCTAGCACAATATATATCTAAAAGATCTTCCTTTACCTTGTGCTCTATGTTTTTGGTTTCATAAATCAGGTATTGATATGCATGGGTCTTTTTCCTATAACCTCTATTACTTTTTTACCTTGGCTATTTGTCTATCTTTGCACATATACCCTAATTACCATCTTGGGCAAATCTCAGCCTTTTGAATTTCCAATATAAGTTTTAGAACCATCTTCTCAAATTTCACAAAATAGTTGCTGGAATTGTGACCAGAGTGCATTAAATTTATAGATCATGCTAGATTGAGGTATCTATATGACTTTGAATCTTATAATCCATGAAATGGTAGGTATATCACACATTTATTTTAGGTCATGGTTTAACCTCAACAATATTTTCTATTTTTGTGTGAAGAGTTCTTGAATACCTTTTATTTGATGCAAAATGCTGGGTATTTTTAAGGTAATATATATAGTATTGTTTCTAAAACAAACTTTCATTTTTTTACCCTGATATATGGAAATACAATTGATTTTTTTCTCTTGATCTTGAATCACAAACTTGTTAAATTCCTTAATTCTAAAACTCATCTAAAAACCCCAAAACTCAGAGGCCTTTTGGATTTTTCACACAATCACATTCAAATAATGACATTTAAAATTTTCTTTCTGATCTTTCGCTAATTATTTTCATTTTCTTACTTTACTGTATTGGCTAGGACTTCCAGTACATTACTGAATATAAGTGGTAGGGATAGTGTGGGAATCCTTGATCTAATCTCAAAGGGAATGACTGCAACATTTCACCATTTAGCCAGACATTTGTTGGTTTTCTTTATAGATAATCTTGTATCAGAATAAAATAAAATTTCCCCTCCATTTTTAGTACTATTACTAGCTAGACAACCTAAAGATATTCCCTCTCACTGTTTTTATAGTTCTTTTCCTTATCATTGGTTTTCAGCAAATTTTTATAATGTGCACTTATTACTCCTATTGCTCTTACTATTCTATATGTAGTTTGTAACAATTCTTGAATTTGCAGCTTGGCATCTTTCATGAGATTTGGGAAATCCTCAACCATTAGTTTGTTCAAACGTAGCTTCTGCCCCATTCATGCTGGACTTGCTTTCCAGAACTTTGATTATGAATAGGGAAAGGGTTCACATTAGGCAGAGAGAGATAAGGGAGCCTCAGGGAGGCAGACTGCAGCTGCAAGTGGGAGACTGAAGAAGTAGCATATTCCAGAGTCGCCCAGGCTAGGTGCCAAGAGTGGAGGCTCACAAACTTTCTGATAAGGTCAGGAACAGAAATCCTTAGCGGCTACCCAGTCAGGGCTTTCTCGCTCTTGAGAGCTTTATACTTTCCCTCAATAAACTCTATTGCTTTGGTCACTCTCTGTTGTCTGGAGGTTCATTCTTCCACTCCTTGAACAAGGACTAGCGTGTCTCTCATCCGCCTTTAACAGTTATACGTAGATTAGCCCTCCACATGACATCCTCTTTGTTTTTTGTTTTTTTTTTTTTTACAAATAGTTTATTGTCAAATTAGTTTCCACATAACACCCAGTGCTCATCCCCACAAGTGCCCTCCTCCATGCCCACCCCTCCTCCCCCACATCCACCAGTCCTCAGTTTTTGTCAGCATTCAAGAGTCTCTCATGGTTTGCCTCTCCCCTTTTCCCCACCATTTCCGCCCTTCTTCTCCCCCTTGGTCCTCTGTTAAGTTCCTCCTAATCCTCCTATACGTGCACACATATGATATTTGTCTTTTCTGCCTGACTTATTTCGCTCAGCATAACGTCGTCAAGGTCCATCCATGTTGCTACACATGGCCAGATTTCACTGTTTCTCATTGCCATGTCGTATTCCATGGTATAGATAAACCACATCTTCTTGATCCATTCATCTGTTGATGGACACTTAGGCTCTTTCCATGTTTTAGCTATTGTGGAGAGTGCTGCTATGAACGACATCCTCTTTGTATTTCGCTTTCTCATTGCTACTTTTCAGCATTTTGGGTCTCCATGTTTTATTCTGGATATGTTTTTCAGAACTTTCTTTCAGTTTAGTAATTCTCTGTTCAGTTATGCTTTACTTATTATTTTATCTACTGAGTTTTAAGTATTTGTTATTATTTTTTCATATTACAATATCTTTGGTTCTTTTTCAAATCTACTATGTCTTTCATAGTTTCCAGTTCTCCGCCAAAATTAAAAATCTTGTCTTTTATCATCTTAAATCTGCTAAGCACAGTTTCCTAAGTCTCTGGCTGGTAACTCCAATCAATAGCTAGAGTCCTCATGAACCTAGTATTTGTTGTTTCTGCTGGTTCTTGTTAATGGTACCTTGTCTCTTTGTGTGCCTAGTTATTCCTTTTAAAATTTTATTTAACGTTACATTTGCAAAATGAGAATTAATCTGTGACCTAACAATGCTTTCATTCTCCAAAAAGAATTTTGCTGCTTTTTCTTTTCCTGCCAGTGCCTAGAGGCAACTGCAATATAAAATACCTTCATCCAAATTCAGGGACTGAGATAATGTTTATTTGTTTGTTTGTTTCTGTGTTTTAAGTTGATTTAGTTCTGAAACAGAAGGCGTGAGCAAGGGAGGGGCGGAGAAAGAGGGAGAAAGAGAATCCCAAGCAGTATGTCTGCTGTCAGTACAGAGTCGGAGGCTTAACTGACTGAGCCACCCAGGCACTCTGAGATAATGGTTTTTTAATTATGTATTTACTTTTTTAATGTTTATTATTTTTGAGACAGAGAGAGGCAGAGTATGAGCGGGAGTGGGGCAGAAAGCGAAGAAGACCTAGAATCCAAAGCAGGTTCCAGGCTCTGAGCTGTCCACACAGAACTGGACCCAGGACTCGAACCCACGAACTGTGAGATCATGACCTGAGCTGAAGTCAGATGCTTAACTGACTGAGCCACCCAGGGGCCCCAATAATGTTTTTTGTTTTTTTAAGAGTGTTTCTGAGACATAATTCACACACCATAAAATTCACCTGCTTGAAGTGTATAATTCAAGAGTTTTTAGCATATTCATAGAGCTCTGTAACCTTTACCAGAATCTAAATTTAGAACATTCTCACCACTCCAAAAAGAAACCATGTTGGTTTCACTTAGCATTGGCATTCACTCTGCATTCCCTGCCCAATTTGGGCAGCCACGCATCTACTTCTGGTCTCCATAGTTTTGCATTTTCTAGACACAGAATACAGAAAGAATCATGCGATATGTGGCATTTCATTTAGCATGCATTCTTTCATTTAGTGTGATGTTTTCAAGGTTCATCCATGTTGTAGCATGTATCAGTACTTCATTCTTTTTTATTGCTGATAATATTCCATTGTACGGATATGCCACTCTTGTTTATCTATTCATCAGCTGATGAACACTGGAACATTTCTGCTTTGGGGTATTATAATGCTACTATGAACGTCTGTGTGCAAATTTCTATAAAGATATATGTTTTAATTTCTCTTGGGTATGTGAATGTCTCGGTCATATGGTGACTCTATGTTTAACACTTTAAGGGACTGCCAACCTATTTTCAAGGTCAACGGATTCTGGGCCAAGGATCTCTAAGTGTCAGTCAGTGAAGCTCTCCAGCTTCCAACCCAAAGCCATGATAGTTTACGAGGTACCCCTTTTGAGAGTCCTGAACTTCAACTTTTTTATTCTTACAACTGCCTAATGTCATAAGTAATGTCTAATCTCTTAGCATCTCAGGTACCACTTCTAAAATTAGAAACTTAGTCCATTCAAGCTGCTGTAACAGAATAACATACCCTGAGTGGTTTAGACACAACAGACATTTATTTCGCACAGCTCTGGAGGCTGAAGTCTAGAGCAAGGTATCCAGAGATTCAGTGTCTGGTAAGAGCCCACTTCCTCATTCAGGGTCTTCCGACTGTAATCTCACATGGCAAGAAGGGTGACAGGCTCTGTTATAAGGGCACTGATCCCATTCATGAGGGCTCCGCCCTCATGACCCACTCACCTCCCAAAGGTCCCACCTCCAAAGACCACGATCACAGGAGGATTAGGTTTCAACGTGAATTTGGGGGAAGATACAAACATTCAATCTACGGCAGAAATACTCCCAGGGGAAAAACACCACCAAGTTCCATTACTCAGCTCTCTAGATTCCTTTCTTCTCTCCATTCTCAGCCTGATAATTATTCTCTATCTTGTTACATCTTTTATGCCTTCAAGTCGATTTTCTATTGTAAAATCTTCTTAGATTTTCTGGGTTTCTCAGAGTTTGATCTGAATTACCTGGTCTATCACTATTGATTGCGGAAGCCCTGTAGTTATTTCTTTAGTTGTTAGTTTTCCCTGACTCCTTCAGGAAAAGGACTGCGTCTGGTCTTTTCCGCAGCACCAGATCCTGTCACCTAGCAGACACTTTAAAAATGTTTATATCAGGGGCGCCTGGGTGGCTTAGTCGGTTAAGCGTCCGACTTTCGCTTGGATCATGATCTTGCGGTTCGTGGGTTCGAGCCCCGCGTTGGGCTCTGTGCTGACTGCCAGCTCAGAGCCTGGAGCCTGTTTCAGTCTGTGACTCCCTCTCTCTCTGACCCTCCCCTGTTCACGCTGTCTCTCTCTCTCTCCTAGAAATAAATAAATTAAAAAAAAAAAAAAAGAATGTTTATATCAGTCTAGGTTATTGCTTCCAAGTGTGAAATGGATTCTAAGTGATCTAAGCTGCTCACACAATCTGGGAAGGTCGGAAAGCCAACCACAGTAACTATGAAGCCAGAACAAACCTCGCGCCACAGATGATCCAGGGCAGACGTGGTCACGGATATCACCAACGCTGGATGCTGGGCACTGATAACTGCGGTGTGGCTGCTGCTAAACAGGAAGGGCACCCAGGGAAATGGCTGGAAATAGAGAGTGGGGAAAGCTGAGGAAGGGAGGGCAGGTCAAGGGCATGATGTTTTGGAGACAACTGGTCTTGTAAAGGAATTGATAAGGGAATTCCACCTATTTTTAGGATTTCGGAAATTGAAATAGAAATCCCACAGAACTGGAAAGCAGGTTTATTGATGGCCAGGGTCATTCCAAAGTGAATTATTGGTGAGTCATTTCCAAAGGCTGAGCAGATGATACAAATGAATAAAATGACCCAGAAAGACAGATTCCACAGTGACCACCCCACCCCTCCTCTTCCTTGCCCTGCCATGCCCTGCTTGACAAGACTATGATCTGTTTCACATATTCTTCTTTTCCAAAGTCCTCACACTCCTTTCTTGTCATCACATCCTGAGCAATTTAAATTCCACTGCTTTTCAAAAGGATTTCTTCAGAAACTGCTCTGTGAGCCAAGGGTACTAATGACCCCTATGTCAGTGCCTTTCAAGTAGAACTGGACTTGTTAATAAAAATTATTATGTTTCTCACCTGCTTAGATACAGCTTTCATCATTAAGAGGTTTCTTCAGAAGCACGGGACTCCCCAGGAACTATCCTCTGGTTTTCAGTCACCCTGCCCACAGTGCGTTAATTCCAAAAAGTAAGGGGTAGTTCTCAAGAGGCCTAGGGTGGTCTGACTTTGCCATAAAGGATTCCTTTTTCTTGTTGCTGCTGAGAGAGAGAAAAGAGAGAGAGAGAGAGAGAGAGAGAGAGACTATAAATATCAAGCATGTTCCACGCTTAGCAAAGCCCAACATGGGGCTTGACCCTGGGATCATGACCTGAGCCAAAATCAAGAGTTAGATACTCTGAGCCACCCAGCCACTACTCCAAACACTTTTTTCGTAACCGAGTTTTGTGAGGTTCCTAGGCAGTCTGTTATCCTCTTTCCCCCTATTTCTTTCTGTGTTTGTTTGTTGTATTGTAGCCAAGGATTTTACTTGTTAATAGGGAGTATTAGGGGACACACACTCCCTCTTGGTCAGAACCAGAAGTCCTCTACCCACATATTTTTCAAGTGATGGAGGAGCGCCTGGGTGGCTCAGTCGGCTAAGCGTCCGACTTCAGCTCAGGTCATGATCTCACGGTTCGTGGGATCGAGCCCCGCATCGGGCTCTGTGCTGACAGCTAGCTCAGAGCCTGGAGCCTGCTTCAGATTCTGTGTCTCCCTCTCTCTCTGACCCTCCCCTGCTCATGCTGTCTCTCTCTCTCTCAGAAATAAATAAAAAATATTAAAAAATTTATTTTAAATAAAATAAAGTGATGCATATCATCCTTACACTTAGCTACAAATAAATAAATTAATGCCAAAGCTTTCCTCTAGATAAATACCCTACCTCCTTTTTCGTTTCTTCAAAATTACAAACAACATTGTAAAGAACATCTGAATATTTACCTTACAGAGGTGAAAATGTTAGGTCAAAAGGGATACCCATTTTAAATTCTGATAAACTTATCCAATTCACTTCAAATTTATTAATGCCAATAATGAATGCACATATTTGTGGATATTTTCACTACTCATTTCACTAATTATACATTATCAAGTGCTTTAATCTTTGACAATCCAACACGTAGAAAATACTTCTTAAATTCTCACTGACTCATATTTCTGTGGATATTAAGTTTGAAAAGAATTTAAGTGATCAGTAGTAACTTGTGGATAGTTTTATATCATTATTTAACTATTTCAGTGAGTTGGTGTATAAGTTTATCATTTGCTTTTCAAACATATTTAAGATGTCTTATTTTTTAATGGAAGATCATGATGATAATGTTGGTCGTTACTTGTGAGATATTTCTACCTTTTTCCTATCGTACTTAGATAGGACTTCTCCAAAATAATAACAATATTTTTGCGGTAAGAAAGATGATCCCCCAACACTCTCAAAGATATCCACATTCTAATCACTGGAAACTGTGCATATATTATCTTACACAGCAAAAAGGAATTCAGGGTGCAGAGAGTATTAATGCAGCTAACAGGCTGGATACAGATGAGAAAATATTAGATTTAGAAAGTAGCAGGTCGTTGACGATCTCAGCAAGGGAAACTGAGGAACAGAAAAGAAGCTGAAGCATCAAATTATTTTTTCAAGAGCATTATCTGAGAAGGAAAGAGGAAAATTATTAATGTGTCCCTGGTCCTTTAAAACCCTCTTCTGAATGTTGTTCCATAGAGATTAGTAATATTTATCAGAAGATATAATCCACCTTGAAGATGTTATAGTAACTATGGGCTGTATGTAATAATATGACGCTCTTTACATAATATTGCTACAAGGAAAAGTGGATGCATTACTTGAGTTCATTCCAGTAATTTTGCTGAGTTTATGAGCACCCAATCCAGTATATTCTGTCCGCCTGACTCTATGCCAACAGGTAAATTAGTATATTTGACAGACGAATAGAGATGTTATAATTTTATAATCCTTCCCAAACGCAGACCATTTTGTGCTTACAATTAAATAGCCTTTGTCCACGGCCTGATTAGTATAACTGGACTTAACTCCGATCGGAAGGTCTGCCTCACCGCCCACAGTTTTATACGAATTATTGTGTTCATGGACAAGCCTGCCACGGCAAACAACCCGCACAAGGTCACGCAGCAAATCAAAGCAGTGGTGTGGATTCCAACTGAGGTCTGACTGGTTCCCAGGCCTAATCTTCCCACCCTTCTATCTATGTCAGCCCGCACTCCCTGCGGCAATGGAACAGAGTCCTCACTCTCAGGGCACTCAGTGTAGAAGGGAACACAGCACACAAGAGTATCGTGTGAGCAGTAGTAACACAATGAACAACACAACGCGGCTATCACTTCGGGAACCCCCCACCACTTGGCCGACTTTGGGCTGAACACTTCGTATATCCTCAGGTCAACTATGTGAAGTACGGATTAAGAGCGTTTCACAAACCAGGAAACTGACGCAGGGAGATTCCTAAAATCGCACAATTATTAAGCAACGACACTGAGTCCCCGTGACCGCAGTCCCAGGCTCTGTAACCACCCACACTTGGGGTTAAAATCTGGCTCTGAGGTGTGTGAATTCCGTGGCCTCCGGCTAGCGCCACCCTCGACGAGGGCTGCCTAACAACGCCCCGTGCGCGGGCCGTTCCTTGAGCGCCAGGGTCCGGGTCTCGCGCCCGCCGCACCACCGGCTCCCCTGCATCCGCCCGCACGCTTCCCCGCGTCCCTCTGCGCTCACCTCTCCACCTCCATCGGCAGCAAGGGGCCTCGCATCGCCGCGCGCAAACGCGACCGAACCCTGCGACCCGGGCCCCGCAGCTCGGGCTCCCCCGCGACGAGGACGCCGGACGCCGCCAGCCTCGCCGGCAGCGTCCAGGGTCGCGGCCGTCGCCGGACAGACGCCCGCCAGGCGAAAGCAATCGATCGCCCGCATCCAAACCCGCGTCTCCGCCCGGAAGTGAAGCGGCAGAGCTTCTGTTTCGGCGCCCCGGCCCGCGAGTGGGGTTGGGAGACTTGAGTCGGGTTCGCTGTCGCGTTCGAACTGATCTGGAAACGACACCTCCCATATTCTAGACTGATTCTTAGAACACTCCCTTGCACGTAGCCTCCGTGGATATTTGTGGGATGGGGAGTTTGGAAACAAAAATGTAAGTGCTATGAAAGGTTAGGTGGGATGGTAATCAGTGTAATATCTTGCTATCCTTGAACCTTCAGTGGTAGTGCGTTTACTGCCAGATGGCTTGTAATCCCGTCACTTACGAATGTCAATTTTCTATTCATTCGGTAACCCTCCAGCACGGCACACCTTTCGGTGCGTCGTTGGAAGCAACGGAACAGAGAGGAAAAGATACCAAGGCTGGCAGTCCAACAGGCACACAAACGAACTTGTGCATTTGGTGGCTTAGGGAGCAGCGCCCACGTGTACCATTTGCCTGGGTGAGTCAGAGAAAGCCTATCAAGTACGGTTTGTGATAACATAATAGCAGAGTGCAAGTGGAGTAACACTTCCCATGCTATCCCTGAAATCTTCCCATCTGTCCTCGCCTCTCGGTTGCCGCCCCCTGGTTTAACTCTTTATCTTCCCACCTATTAAGGTAGCGCCTAAGTGGTCTCCAAAGGAGAAAGTCCTGACCTCCTGCTTTTAGGACTGCTCCAGTACCACTCATGTCCACAGGACTATGAGGTCAAATATGGGCTGGGGGAAAGGAAAGAAACTTCACTGTGATTTTCAAGTCCATCTTTGACATTGCTGAAAGGTATCTAAAAGTTAACAAAGATGGTGGGATTCTTCTGCCCTTGCCTACAGTGTTCGTTCTGATTTTCTTAGCATGGAATATCAAGCCTTTTGTACTGCAACTTTGAGGTCAAAGGCTGCCTTCCTGCTTGTATCCCCTATTCACTCCATACTTCATCTACAGGAAGACAGCATTCCCTGAGTATTTGGTGAACTTCCACAACTACAAAATGCACCTCCAGGGAAATCAGGTTCATGAAGCCTCCAGACTCTGCAGGCAGTGTTAAATTAATCCCACCTCAGAACCTGTGACTCATATATATCACAAAGCACTGATCACAGCCTATTATTTTTAATGTATAAAGACTGCCTTCCACTATACAGTTGACCTTTGGACAACATGAGGATAGGGGTGCTGACCCCATGTAGTCGAAAATCTGCATGTAACTTTTGACACCCCTCCACTCCCAAAAAGTGAACTATTAATAGCCCACTGTTGACTGGAAGCCTTACCGATGACATAAAGTCAATTAGCACATGGTTTGTATATGTATTACATATGGCATTAATAAAGAAAATGTTAAGAAAATCACGAGAAAATATTTACAGTACTGTACTGTAAAAAATCATCATAGTGGACCCACACAGTTCAAGGCCATATTGCTCAAGGATCAATGTATATAAGGATATAAGCGATGTGAAAAGAGGAGAGTACCACTGTTTGAATCTTCAACATCTATACAAGTCTCTAGCATATGGCAACTGCTTAATAAATGTTCACTGAATGACTGATGATGTGATTTTAATAAGTCTTCTATGCCAGTGTCTTGATCGAGTTGGGGCTATGAAGTTTTGTGGCACACTTCATTTGTTCAAAGGCAGTTTCACCCCTTGTTTGTGGGGGGGCGGGGAGCAGCTGGAGTGATCCAAAGAAGGTGAGCTAAGGTTTTAAAGCCTCTGGCTCTGTGCTGCCCCCTAGGGGAGCTGTCCACTAAATAAGTGGAGCCTGTTTTAACATTCTTCATTGAATAAACATTTTTTAGCACGTGTTCATCTAGCACTGTCATAAACGTCGAAAACATTGTACCTGCTCTCAGGAGCCTGTACCTTCACACACAGCCACAAATGGAGACGTGCAGCCTTTATCACCTTTAGAAACAAATAACAGTCCCTTACCCAACCCTTTAAACTGAGAGTGAACAGGAGGATTTGTCCAATTGGTAGGATTACTAAATTTCAGCCTAGAATCTTCTACTGATCACCTGTGTGACCCTGGGCAACTCATCTTTTTTCTCTTGCTTCATCTTCCTCTTCTGTAGAATAAGGGTCTTATTCAAAGATGGGTGATCTTTTCAGAAAATTTCACATTCTCTGACACCTTAATAAATGCAGACCCTATATCAACTGTAAGAGAAGCTGGGGCTTTTAGCTCTGACGAAGAGCCTAGATTTTTTTTCTAGCAAAGAGTAGGAGATATTATTTTCTGGGGCCAACTGTGGCTTGAGTGCATGGAATGGATTGGCACTTGGCTATCTATAGGCTTCTCTGATCTTTACATACCAGAACTTCAGAGAAAGACCATGGTAAAAGCAATCAGCAGAGCGAAGGAAAGGGGGGGAAAGGGTGACAACTGTGTGCTTCTTGCTTTCCTTAATGGGGAAGGGAAGCAGCAGATAGGAAACAGAAGGCAACCCCTGGGGCCTTCGCAATATTGTAAAGTCCAAGGAACTGCTTGGGAGTGGACACCTTTACAAGGGTTTTTCAAGATGTGTTTCCTATATGCTTAAAAAGGGTCATACTCCATGTACTTGGTCTGCTCGCCCAGGCCCTTCCCACCCAAATCACCAAACAAGCCTGAAGAACCTCACTGCTGAGCCTTTGTTGGTGAAGAGCTGGGATTTCTGAAAGTGGGGTGTTTCCTCACACATAGTGTCCAGTGTAGGATTTGGAGTTTCTTATTCCCCAATGCCTGAAGAAAACTTTGATTTGCCCAGAAGAGATTCTCCAGATCAGGGAAAAGGCAATTTGCGAGGATATCCCTCTGCAGCATAGGAATAAACATGCCCCCCAGTGATACAGACTGGTGACTCATGCAGCTGAGGGCAGACCTCAGAGCTGTCTGCCAGGGGCACTTGTCCCAGAGGGTCCCTTCCCACGCAGGTGCCCACCATGTGCGGCCTGGGTATGTGTACCTATGTCTGTGTGGAGCAGTGTGTTTGCGGAGCAGCAGGTTCAATGGACCAGCAAGAAGCTTTGCTTATTACTGCCCAGAGGCACCTGATGCTCAGGAGCCCTGGTTTCTTGCGGTTAATGTATGTTGGCAAGGAAGAGGGAGGTGAGAAAAAAATAGGAGACAGCGGAACAAAAAGCATGAAGGCAGAGGAAATGGCTGATGAACAGGAGTAGAGCCCAGCTGGTTGGAAGCTCCTCAAAGCACCAGATGTGGAAGGTTTTCTCATCTGTGGCTTGTTATATGTCCCTGTTGTGGAGTGCAGGGTTTCTGTGGCTCTGCTGGGCTGAAGGCATCAGCCAGTCCTTGGGGACCCAACTCTGTACAGAGCACGCAGTAGCTGAGGCAGCCGAGGCGATTCGCCCAGGCTGGAATCTCCTGGCCCCACAGTATCTAAAGGGAGAATGCAGAGAGAGAACAGGCCGATTCATGATGGGACCCCTGTAGAGAGAGCCACCCTGTGCCAGAGCTGGGCTTCACTGAGGTGGAGCCGCTGAATTTGGTCTTGTGTGGTCTGAGCACGCCCTCCGGTGGCGCTAGGCAGTGACTCTAAGGCTTTCTCACACCAGGATTTCGGGTGGGAGCATCATAGACCAGTCATGCCTCTCAACCGTTTCGTCCTCAAAGTCTGGTCTCCACTCCCACAGTCTAGAGGAAATAAAAAATCCCACTGCAGAAATCGTTCATCCACTTCCCCCCTCTCATTTGCTGAGGGAGCCAGAAGGTTTAAACATTGCCCAGTTTTGATCCTTAGGATCAAAAGGCAGAAAACAAGCCAATAAAAAGAAATGTTTTTAATGAATTATCTGAAGCAATGACTTCAGACAATGTCTGTCATCTGCAAGCAAATTCTTTTTCATCTACTGGTCAATGCTAGTAAGAGCCTCTCCTTTATCGCCTGTCTTCTTTGCCTGTTTCCCTACTGAGGGCCTCGCGTACCTCACTAGGTTAATTGGCCGAGACAACCACAAAAGTGCCAATTCACAGGTAAGTTAACGGAGACCGAAGTGGCTTACATAATGTGTGTAAGCTTTGGAATCTCTTGTTATGTTTGTAATCTAACAAACTGACAAGATTCCTGTTCAAGTCTATCAGTTCGTGTATTTTCCCACTGAACTTTGCTGTTTGCCAGAGACATAGATCATGCAGACCTTTCCACACAGGATTAACTGCTACTGACAGATGTCTGTGCAATGTTATTAACAAACTGTTTTAGATGTGACATTTTGATAAGAACTTTGTTATTACTAACAATTCTTACCTATTTAATTGCTGACATCTGTTGAGTGCTTTCTCTATGCCTCCGTTCTAAGCTTTATATAATTAACTCACATCTCTATGTAATCTCTGTGATCTATGATCACTATGATCACATCTCTCTAGAGATGTGAGTTACATTGTAATTGTACACAAATTGTACATAGATTACATTGCTACCGTTATTCCCATTTTCCACTTGAGGAAACTGGGCCACCAAATAGTTAAAAATATTTCCCTAGATGATATGCGTATATTTAACTTATAGAATGTAAGGTTCCCCACTGTGGTTCTTCACTAGTTCCCTGTGACAGAAAAGAGTTTATTTTCTGTCAAGTGTTTTTCTGCATCTTGATATGATTATGTGGTTTTTGCTTTTAATTCTATTGATGTGGTATTACATACTAATTTTTTAATGTAAAGTCAGTCTTGCATTCCTGAGATAAACCTCACTTGATCATGATGTATAATCCTCTCCATATGTTATTGGATTTAGTGTGCTGTATTTTGTTGAGGGCTTTTGCATCTACATTCTCAGGAAGCACTGGTCAATCCCTTTATTGTTATGTCTTTGCTTGGTATTTGTATCAGGATACTAACTTCATAAAATGAGTTAGGAAATGTTCCATTTTCTTCTACTCTTTTGGAAATGTTTGTAAAAATTGGTATTAATTCTTCTTTTGAATATTTTAATTAATTCTAATTAATTAATATTAGCATTCAGCTAGAATCTTGTGAATATTAGAATTCACAACAAAGCCATCTGGATCTGGGTTTTTCTTTGTGGGTATTTTTTTTTTTAAATATGAATTCAGTACCTTGTTACAGGTCTATTCAGACTTACATTCCTTCTTCAATCAGTTTTGGCAGTTTGTGTCTTTCTAGGAATTTGTTTATTTAACCTAAATTACCTAACTCATTGGCATAGAATTCTTTACAGCATTCCCTTAAAGTTTTTTTTTTTTAATTTTAATATCTGTAAGGTTGCTAGTAATGTCCCCTCTTACATTCCTGATTTTAATAATTTGAGTCTTGTTTCTTTTATTTTAATCAACCTAAAGGCTTGTCAATTTTATTGGTCTAAAAAAAAGAACCTTTGGTTTCACGGATTTCTCTATTGTGTTTCTGTTCTCTTTCATTTACCTCTTTCTAATCTTTATTTACTTTGTTTGCTTTTGGTTTTGTTTGCTCTTCTTTTTCAAGTGTGTTACAATGAAAGGTTAAGTCACTAATTTGCAGTCTTTTCTTGATATAGGCGTTTACAGTTACACATTTCATCTAAGTGCTGTTTTGATGCATCCCATAGTTGTGGTATGCTGTGTCTTCCTTCATTTGGATTCACCTCAAAGTATTTATTATTTCAATTTTGATTTCTTCTCTGACCAGCAAGGCATTCAATTACTTCATTTTCACATACATGTAAATTTCCAAAATTTCCTCTATAGTTGATTTCTTACATATGTTTGAAATTAGTATGACTGAAATCTTTTTAAATTTATTGAGGCTTGTTTTATGGCCTGGCATTAAGTCTATCTTGGAGAATGTCTTCTGCTCTTTTGGGCAATCCACAGATGTCAGGTCAAGGTGGTTTACAGTGTTGTTCAAGTCTTCTATTAACTTAGGTAGGTGATCTTCTAGCTAGCTGTTCTATAGATTATTAAAGGTGGGGTATTGAGGTCTCCTACTATAATTATAAAATTGCCTTTTTCTACATTTTTGCTTCATATGTTATTGGGCTTGTGTGTTAGTTGTATATGTTTTATAATCATTATATCTTGACTATTGACCATTTATCATTATAAAATGTCCTTCTTTGTCTCTTGTAATAATTTTTGCCTCAAAGTATACTTTTTCTGATATTAGACAGCCAAAGCAGCTCTCTTTGATTACTATTTGCATGGCATACATTTTTCCATCCTTATACTCTCAACTTACAACTGTCTGAATTTTAAGTGAGCCTCTTGTAGACAGCATACAATTAGATCATGTTTTTTTAATCCATTCTGTCAATCTTGTGAATATAATTCTTTTATATTTAATGTAAACTGATAGGGGCGGCTGGGTGGCTCACTTGGTGTCAGACTTTGGCTCAGGTCACAATCTCGCACTTTGTGGGTTCAAGCCCTGTGCTGGGTTCTGTGCTGACAGCTAAGAGCCTGGAACCTGCTTTGGATTCTGTGTATCCCTATCTATCTGCCCCTCCCCCACTCATGCTCTGTGTCTCTCTCTCTCTCAAAAATAAACATTAAAAAAAATTTCATTAATGTAAATTGATAAGTACACTTTCTTCTATTTTTACTATTTTCTATCTGTCTTTTGTATTTGTCTCTATTCCTTAACTGCTTTCCTTTGTATTAGGAAGATATTTTCTAGTGTAATGTTTAATTCCTTTTATGATTTTTAATTACATTTTTGAGTGATTTTCTTAAAGCTTCCTCTAGGGCTTAAAATATACATATTACTTACCAGAATCTACTTCAGATTTATACAAACTTAATTCCAGTAAGATATAAAAACTTTCTTCCTATTTACCTTATCCTTCCCTACTTTTTTGGTGTTATTATTTTTATACATATTACATCTATGCATCTCACGTCCAACAAACATATAACTGATTTATGCTCTTCTAAGTATTTTGAAGAAGTTTTAAAAAATTATTTATAAACTTAACTATTAGCCTTCTTATTTATCATGATTGGTTCTCTTCTTTGCTTCCCATGGATTCAATTATCATCTGGTGTCATTTCCTTGCTCCAATAAAACCTCATTCCCACTCCCTTCTTTTGCTCTATAATATTGTCTGATATATTACATTTCTATATGTAGACCTCAAAATACATTTTATAGAAAGTGATTTACTTGTTCTTAAACAAATTAAGAAAGGGGAAAATTGTAACTGTAATTATTTATTTATTTTGAAAGAGAGAGAATCCCAAGCAGGTTCCACGCTGTCAGTGCAGAGCTCGATGTGGGGTTTGAACTCACCAACTGTCAGATCATGACCTGAGCCAAAACCAAGAGTCAGACACTTAAGCGACTGGACTACCCAGGCGCCCCTGTAGTTGCACTTCTTAAAAAATAATTACCTAATTACCTTTTATCAGTGCTCTTTGCCGTTTCTTATGGATTTGATTACTTTCTGGTATAATTTCCCTCTTTCTCTTTCCTCAGTCATGTCTATTCTATTGATGACCCCATCAAAGGCATTCCTGTTACACTGTTTTTGATTTTGAGAATTTCCCTTTGATTCTTTTTTTTTTTTTTTTTTTTATTTATTTCTAGGAAAGAGAGAGACAGCGTGAGCAGGGAGGGTCAGAGAGAGGGGAGTCACAGACTGAAACAGGCTCAGGCTCTGAGCTGGCAGTCAGCACAGAGCCCGACACGGGGCTCGAACTCACGAACCGCGAGATCATGACCCAAGCGAAAGTCGGACGCTTAACCGACTAAGCCACCCAGGCGCCCCAGAGAATTTCCCTTTGATTCTTGAAACTTCCACCTCACTGCTTACATTACCCATCTGTTCTTGTACGTTGTGTATTATTTTCCATCAGAACTCTAAACATCTTAATTACAGTTACTTTAAATTCTCAATCTGATAAATCCAATATTCCTGCCGTATATGAATCTGATTATAATGCTTGGTCTTTTCAAACTGTGCTTTGTGTATTTTAGTGTGCCTTGTAGTTTCTTTGTTCAAAGTTGGACATGATATCCAGCTGCACTGGGTAAAAGAACTCCGGTGAATAGCCTTCAGTGATGTGGTGGTAATGTGAAGGGGGAGAACATTCTATAGTCTTATTAGGTCTCAGTCTTTTAGTGACCATGGTCCCGCATGACCTTCACGACTACCTCTCAGTCTTCCTCCCCACACCCTCACCCCATTTAGGTGTAACAGGAAGGCTAGAAGGGGCTGATGTTGGGTATTTCCCTTGCCCCAGAGTTGGTTAGGCTCTGGTAAAATCCAGTGTGATTCATCTTTAGCAGGAGTTTCCTTTGAGGCCAGGCTTTTGTTACAGAGAACAAAATTCAGGGGACATATTTCAGAATAGTTGATTTTTCCTCCCCCTACTGAAACCACAAGATTTTCCTCTAATATTCACTATAAGAACCTGGTAGGATGCCAGGAACTAAATAAACCTCACAAAAGTGTGCCCCTGGCCTGGTCTCTAGGAGTTTTTAACTCAAGTTAGTCCGTGCTCCGTCTCCAGTAATTAGGCAATCACCCTTCAAGCACTCCTACCTGACGCTGGCTCCAGCAGTGCCTTCCAGAGGGTTCCTCCTCCAGCGAACCTGTGATCCTCTGTATTTGCCTGTGTCTCCAATTTTCCAGTGGTGGTTTTGTCCTGTGTCCTCAATTCTCTCATAGATCAAAGAACAGTTGTCGATTTTCAGGTTTTTCAGCTTTCCCTGTGTATTAGGCCAGGAGGTGTGACTTCCAAGGTTCCTTATATGTTGGACCAGAAACTGAAGTCCCCTATGCGGTTTTTAAAAAAATGGCCAGCAGTTTTCTAGACCATTTGTACCATTTTACCGACGATGTGTGAGAGATCTAGTTCCTCCACATCCTTGCCAGCATTTGAAATTGTCACTTTTTTATTTTAGCTGTTCTAGTAAGCGTGTAGTGGTTTCTCAGTGTGGTCTGAATTTGTATTTCCCTAATGACTAGTGATGTGTTTTCATGTGCTTATTTGCCATTCATACACCCTCTTCAGTGAAATGGCACTTTATTCTTTTGACCATTTTCTAATTGGATTGTTTGCTTTTTTACAATTGAGTTTTCAGAGCTCTTTATATATTGTAGATAGGAGTCTTTTAGCAGATATGTGGTGTGCCAATATTTTCTCTCAGTCTGGAGAGGTCTTTTTTTAACATGTTCTTTCTAATGAAGTAGTATCAATGCAATCATCATGTGATACTTTGGAGACTGATTAGTATATCATGTGAGGTGTTATAAGTAAAACCAAAACTCTTATCAGCCTGTGATCAATATTATTTTTCTACATAGGTTTGACATAAAATCACTGTGTGATGTCACTGTGACTTTTATCTGTCATCACATTACTCACATCCAGGCTTCTGCAGGTCTGAAATTTTCTTCCCACTGAATATGTAGCAGGAATTCCAGTTGATGACATTTTTGTTTAAAAAAGAAAGAAAAGAAAAAGAAAAAGAATCAACTTAGGTGGCCTTAGTCTTAGTCTTAAGGATTTCTGGATTTCGTCCTTGGAGGAGGTCAGGATCTTCCCAAGGCCTGGGTCCTCGAATATTCTTCCAGTCATCAAAAGTGGAGTCCTTTATTTTCTGTAGAGCCACGACAAGTAAAGCATATATATTAGTGTGGGAGGCCTGTAGCTTTGATTAGAACATCATCAATTCATCAATGAATAAATAGTGAAAAAAACCCAATAGGCCCTCCATTATCATTTTAGCAAATAAATCAACTGCACATCACACACATACTAACTGAAGAAATGGCACATCTCTTAGGGTTTGGAATTTTTCTTGCTTGCTATTCATGTTAACTAGACCACCTTTTCCCCCCATCAGAATAAAATTATCAAATTATAAAAATTCTACATGCTTTATTTCTGAGAATACAAAGAAAGGGAAGAAGCTGGGAAAACAAAAATCCAACTATGAAGGCTGAACGAGCATAAGAAGAAGCATGCATTAGCATGGGTAATGGTAGTGAGAGGGGAAAAAACAAAGGTGGAGACCCTAAAGCCTTCTAGAAGAAAGAAAAGAGACCAAGATGGTCTGTCCTGCACATGAGAAATGAGCCTGAGCCAGAGAATGAAAAGACATTCCCCAGAGCTGCCATAAGCCAATCCCTTTCAGTCAGTAAAGCCTAGGGTTTTTTTAATGTATCTATTTTTGAGAGAGAGAGAGAGAGAGACAGAGAGAGAGAGACAGAGAGAAACAGAGCATGAACAAGGGAGAGGCAGAGAGAGAGGGAGACACAGAATCTGAAGCAGGCTCCAGGCTCCGAGCTGTCAGCACAGAGCCCAACATGGGGCTTGAACCCACTAGCCATGAGATCATGACCTGAGCTGAAGTCGGACAGCCAACCAACTGAGCCACCCAGGTGCCCTAAAGCCTGGTTTCAACTACAGCTTAGATCACTGTACCTTCAAGAAGAGTGAAGTGTCTCTCAGAAGAGAAATTAAGGTGGGATAGAGGAAAGAATATAAATGTTTCTTCACCCTTCAACACCACTCTGACAAGTTTTCTACAATTGCTTTAACTGTTCTAGAATTACTGATAAAATAATATAGAAAAAGAGACTCAGGGAACCCAGAATAGCTTATATCCAGAGATAAGGAAAATGATATGAATTTACATGGACACTTGTAGTAAAAATAAAAAGAAGCATCTCTCTTTTACTAAGAAGCTGTATAACCTTGGGCATGTGATTTAAGCCGTCTGGGCACTAATTCCTTCCTAAACGATAACAAAAAGGCTTGACCAAATGGTCTCCATGGTTTTTTCAGTTCTCAAATTCTATGGTTTCTAAAATAACTAAAGGAAAATTTACTCCCAAACGAACCATCGATAGCATCACTACTGACACCGTACTTACACATCGAGAAGCAGCAAGTTATAGGCTTTGAAAACATAGTGGGGATGTAGTGAACTGAACCACTCTCTAAATTTCACTTATAGGAAGTCTGTATTAAATATATGTGGATGAACAGAATTCTACTTATTTAATGTGCAGGGGAGGAAAGCATTTTAAAGTATAGTTATGAAATTATTTCAGTTATAAAAAGGTTTGAGGAAAGAATAACGGCCTTTACTCAGATAACATAAGACATATGCTCAAGAGAACTGAAGAATGATTCTTAGATGGGATGCAAGTTGGCAGAACAACTTCACATAAAAGTGTTGCAAGTCTTCACAGACCTTTGGTAAATGGAAAAGTCCCTGTGGAATCCTGCGGGACGTGGACAGTCACTGAGGATGACACCATACACGGGGTGGGCGAGACCACTTGAGGCTTACCACATAACAACCAACCATTACAGAACTGAGCATGAAACAGAATCAAGAAGTGCTGAAGAGAGCAGTGTCAGTATTGGATTTTCAGCCCCGCGAGTGGAGGCCTCTCTTTAATACCTCGTTGTTCCTTTGACATACAGCTGAGACACCAAAAAAGCCACTCTTCAGAAATTAGGATTAGACCAAAAGAAGACCTGCCTTAGGCTGACTCCGACAGAGCTTAGAGCCAAGCTCTGACAAGATTCTCTGTGGAGACAAGTGGAGAACGAGCCCCATAGAGTTACAGCA
The DNA here is from genome assembly GCA_017311185.1 of Proteles cristata cristata. Taxonomy (NCBI): domain Eukaryota; kingdom Metazoa; phylum Chordata; class Mammalia; order Carnivora; family Hyaenidae; genus Proteles; species Proteles cristata. The sequence continues at coordinate 857,737 of JAESUZ010004260.1, forward strand.
GTTTAGGGAACACCAAAATCTTTGCACAGATCCTCCCTTAAAAAGACAAAACCAGGGGCGCCTGGGTGGCTTAGTCGGTTAAGCGTCCGACTTTCGCTTAGGTCATGATCTCGCGGTTCGTGGGTTCGAGCCCGCGTCGGGCTCTGTGCTGACTGCCAGCTCAGAGCCTGGAGCCTGTTTCAGTCTGTGACTCCCTCTCTCTCTGACCCTCCCCTGCTCACACTCTCTCTCCTAGAAATAAATAAAACATTAAAAAAAATTTTTATTTTAAAATAAAAAGACAAAACCAAGCTCAAAATGATCAGCCAATAATTGGACTGCCTGCTAAAATGAGAATCAATGGTCTTCAATATATTATTCATAAATGTTCACCTTTCAAGCAAAAATGATCAAACATACAGAGAAATGGGAAAATGTGATCCACAGTCAAAAAAAATGGACAAACTCTAAGAAATGGAGCACACCCTGCTCATCACATCCTATAATAAACACGTCAATTTTTGCTACTCAGATGGGTGGAAAATGACCCCTCATTGTAATTTTAACTAATATTCCATAAGTTTAGTACCTCTTCATATGTCTAAGAATGATATTCACTTCCTTTTCTCTGCAGTCTTTACATGCTTTACCCATGTTCCTACTGGCCAACTAAATTGTTAAACTTTTCTATATTGATCCGTAGATGCTCTTCATACTTAAATAAATTAATTCATCATAAGATAAACAATAGTTTTAGGATTTCTCATTTAACCAGTGACTTTATATACATTTTTTAAGCTGAACTTTTGAATTTTTGTATATAAACTCATCAATCTTTCCCTTTAAAGTTTTTGAATTTTGTGTCACATTTAAATCAGTTTTTCTGACTCAAGACCCCAAAAAGGATCTCCGTTTTTTATCCTTATATTTTTAGCATTGTTTTTTTAATTTTTAAGTTTCTGTTCCATCTAGAATTCCTTCATTTATAGTATATGAAATATAGATCCATCTTGATTTTCTTTTCAAATGATTACATAGTTACCCCAAAACCACACTGTTTAAGGTAAATAATTTTTTTCTGCACTAGTAATCATTTAAGTTAACCTTACAACAGACAGAATCAGTCGCTGACCAGGAAAACTGTTACAAAAGAGAGGTTATACTAACATACAAAGTATATTAATGTATGTACCTCATACTCTGATTCCAATGACACTTTATTCATTTTCAGCTTTTTTTCTAATTCAGGATCAATCTGTAGAAAAGAAAGAGGAGCCATAAGTTATTCAAGTCTCTTAGACTCAATTTTGAAGGTAAAAAGTTATATCGGGGATGGCTGGGATAGTGTGGCAGATGACAAACACATGACCCGACCACCCAATCACGTAATGACAACAAACATTGTTTGTTACTATAATTATCAGCAGCTTGTATTCACCGAACTCTTTATATGCCAGGCATTTTGACATACATTATCTCTATGAATTCTCACAAAAACTTATGCAGAGCTTTATGATGATGACGATCACGAGTGAAGATAATGGGAGACAGGAGTTCGAATCACTTGTTGAAGAGGAAGAAACTGGCTTTGACACTTGGCCCTGTGCCTCCAGAGCCCATGCTGTTAACGATCACCCTAAATGATGCTGTTACATATAAATAACATTAAAATACTAATAAATATAGTGTTGCTCTTGAAAACAAAAAATAAGACCTTCATTATACCTGAAATAAAGAAGTATCTAAGAAAAAATTAGACAGGATTCCATAGTAGTGAACAGGAGATGATGCCATGTTACCTGTGAGGGGCAAAGGGTTGAAAGAAGAATGTGATTGCTGAAACTGATAAACAACAAGAAAACCCAAATTAAAATAAATGGAATAGCAGAATAGTAACTGAACACAGCCTAAGACCATTGATACATTAGAAATACCATTAGAATAATGCACAAGAGTTAGGATGAAGGAAATAAAAGGTCTATAATGAAAGCTACATGTAAAAGTCCCAACATAGGTCTGTTAGGGATTTCAGAATTAGAGAACAAAGAGAATGGAGGAAGGGATAATATTAAATAATTGACCAGTAATTAACTGAATAATATTTAGAAAAGCATGAGTCCTCAGACTGAAACAACACAAGAAAAAATAACCACAACAAAACAAAAACAACGCATTCTTAACTGAGTAATAGTAAAGCTTCAGAATATTAAGGACAGGGGTGCCTGAGAGGCTCAGTTGTTTCAGTGTCTGAGTTCGGCTCAGGTCATGATCTCGTGTTTTGTGAGTTCAAGCCCCATCTCGGGCTTTGTGCTGGCAGCTCAGAGCCTGGGCCTGCTTCGGATTCTGTGTCTCCTTCTCTCTGCCCCTCCCCTGCTAGTGCGTACTCACTCACTCTTTCTCTCTCTCTCTCCCAAAAATAAATAAACATTAAATAAATAACACAGTCATTTGGCTTTCTCTTTCAGTGATGTTTGGACCATGCTGGCATTGGTATTGTAATTGTTCTCATTATCTAAATCTTAGAAAACATGATCACAACATTTACAATGTTAAGAATTATATTAGGACTACTTCAAAGGGAAAAAAGACTTAATACTCAGGATTATAATGTACTTAAATGCACACTTAGGTCATACTACTTAGAGCAATGCAACAATGGATGATCTATTATTGTAGATCCATGGTTGTTAGCATTAGGAGTGAGGAGAAAAAAAGAACCACCATCACTAAGAATGGTATAGATAAGGGGTGCCTAGGTGGCTCAGGTCATGATCTCAGTTCGTGAGTTCAGGTTCTCTGCGTCTGGCTCTCTGTGTTGGGCTCTCTGCTGTGAGCCCAGAGCCCACTTCAGATCCTCTATCTCCCTTTCTCTCTGCCCCTCCCCCATTTGCCCTCTGTCTCTCTCAAAATAAATAAATAAACTTAAAAAAAAATGAATGGTATAGATAAACCATGCCATAAACTTAAAAAAAAAAAATGAATGGTATAGATAAACCATGCCGTATCTATTTCACACTAAAATTGAAAGCTATTGCTTTCAGCTCATTTTTTTAGCCCACCTCTTGGTCTCTGTACTTTCCTTTCCACTTTCCTTACCTATGACTGAAAAGCAGGAATTTCTAGGTTCTGGGATGCCAGACTTTCAGTCCTAAAATCAGGACAGTTCCAGGCAAACTAACGTGGCCGGTCACTCTGAATCAATACTGTCTTTGTCCACCCTTCTCAACACTTCCCAACTGAGCTTATCCTCTCTTAGGCTTTCTCAATGCCATTTGTACTCTCGACCTCGGACTCGACTCCCCCCACCTTAATCTCAGGAATCCTGTCCTCTCGATTCCCCTCGCTCTCAACCTCTCAACCCTTATAACCCCGGTCAACCTCAACTAATCATCCTGTCAATCCCTCTCACACTCAGTCCACCTCATCCTCTATCCTGTCCGAACTCAATCTCACCCAAACACTGACTCTTGACTTCACCTGAGTTTGACTTCTGAACATCAACCGACCTGGACTTCTCAGTCTCAGCAGGTCTTGTCCTCTGATCCTTCCCGCGTGAACTCTGTCCACTCAGCCTCCTCCTGCAGACCTTGACCAACCTCACCCTCTCAACCTTTTCAACCAACCTTGTCCTCTCAATTGCAACGAACCTCATTCTATTTCACCTTTCTTCTCTTTACTTTAACGCCATCTTCCACACATCTCCCGTTAATGCAATCTCTCTCTTCTCTCTTTTTTTTTTTTTTTAATATTTTGTTTATTTCTAGGAGAGAGAGAGAGAGAGACAGCGTGAGCAGGGGAGGGTCAGAGAGAGAGGGGGTCACAGACTCTGAAACAGGCTCCAGGCTCTGAGCTGGCAGTCAGCACAGAGCCCGACGCGGGGCTCGAACCCACGAACTGCGAGATCATGACCTAATCGAAAGTCGGACGCTTAACCAACTAAGCCACCCAGGCGCCCCTCTCTTCTCTCTTTTTAACTCAGTGAAAGGCATCACCATTTATCGAGTCCACAAAACCCAAACCTCAAGCTATGCAAGGCTTACTCATTTTTTCTATATTATATACATCACGCTAGTCATCAAAATACTATCAAATTTTTTTTTCTGGAACCCATTTATTTCTATCTTCATTGCAAAAGTTTTATTTCAAGTTCCATTACTGTCCACTGGCAAAGCGTCCTAACGAGTCTCATCTCTCCCCTCCCACCCTGCTCGATCCCCATCCATCTTGTCCCATCCTTGGCCAGAGAGGAATTTCTAAAACGAACATCTGACGATATGCCCAATACTCCCCTGGGTTATAGAATATAATCATTTCCAACATTTAGCTAACACTCATTCAGTTTTTTAAAAAGTTTATTTATTTTGAGAGAGAGAGAGCGCGTGCGCGCACATACTCAAGGGAGGGAAAGAAAGAGAGGGAAAGAGAGAATCCCAAGCAGGCTCTGTGCAGTCAGCACGTGGGAGCCTGACACAGGGCTCGAACCCACAAACTGTGAGATCATGACCTGAGCTGAAATCAAGAGTCAGACTGAGCCACCCAGGTGCCCCAACACTTACTCATTCTTAGATTCATAATTCCAAGATTGATGCTTATAGCAAACCTTTTTTGATACCCCTTTCCCAAGCCTAAATTGTATGCCTCTCTTTAAAGTCCTGGTAATGTTCATTCCTGCTGCCTCTCTCTCACTCTCGAAAATAAATAAAACATTAAAAAAATATATTTTAAAAAAAGGAGCACGGTGGCTCAGTCGGTTAAGCATCTGACTTCAGCCAATGTCATGATCTCCCAGTTCATGGGTTGGACCTCCACGTCGGGCTCTGTGCTGACAGGTAGCTCAGAGCATGGAGCCTGTCTTCAGATTCTGTACCTCCCTCTCTCTCTGCCCCTTCCTCTCTCCTGCTGCCTCTCTCTCTCTCAAAATTAAATAAAACATTAAAAAAATTAAAAAATAGGGGCGCCTGGGTGGCTTAGTCGGTTAAGCATCCGACTTTCGCTTGGGTCATGATCTCGAGGTTCGTGGGTTCGAGGCCCGCGTCGGGCTCTGTGCTGACTGCCAGCTCAGAGCCTGGAGCCTGTTTCAGTCTGTGACTCCCTCTCTCTGACCCTCCCCTGCTCATGCTGTCTCTCTCTCTCTCTCCTAGAAATAAATAAAAATATTTAAAAAAAAATTAAAAAATAAGTAAAAATAAAGTTCTAGTAATGTTTTATGCAAAATTCAGATATAGCATTTTACTGGGCAATGATGTAGTTTGTTTGACTACATTTTTAAACTGGATGTCTTCCAGCCTAAATTATGCCACAAGCTTTGAAAGAACTCATTTCGTGAATTTTTTTCCATAGGATATGCCAAATGAAAACACAAATGAAAAATATTCAATTATTTTTCAAATACGTACGTCATCCCACTTCCAAAAGTCAGATTATTATAATCTCCATCTTAAAAGGGGGAAAAAAGTCCTTAATAAAATAAGTGGGATGGTAACAGAAACGTTTTACCAGTTGACAACTGCTCTATTGCCCCACAGAAATCACACATTCTTTTTAAATTTAATATTTATTCTAATATCTAATATCTTTAAGACTAGATGGAATTGGTGTTTCTCTTAAATCATAAAATTAACTGAGAAAATTAAATAGGCCTTTACTACTCTTTATTTCCCTATCAATGATTATTAATTAATATATGATATGTATTTCATTAGCAGACCTCAGTAATATTGGTAGTAAATCATATATATATTTCACCACACATATGTATTTATAGTTACATATATTAAATATATTATATATATTTATCATATATAAATAACTTGGAAAAAATTCAAATATCAGAAATGGCCACAAAAAAGGTTTGTTATGTAACACTTGGCTTGAATTTGTAAGTAACTGTGTAATCACAGAGGGTGAGAATCCTAACACTACCTCAAAATAGCCATTAAACCGCAGGCAAGTTACTTAAGTTCTCTGAATCTCAGATTCCTCACCTGTAAATTTCATATACTTATATGTTTATAATATACAAATATATACAACACATATAATTTTATATATATAACATGTATGTATATGTTATATATATAAAATTATGTAACATGTACGTATGTATATGTTATATATATAAAATCATATGTGTTGTATATATGTTATATATAAATATGTTTATAAAAAGATACATATCATTATTTATAACAAAAAATAATTTTCTTTTACTGTTAGTATATCAGTATAGTTTATATATCAATGTAATTTATAAAATTACTGATATCCATATGAAATGAAGTAATAAAATGCAGGTGAAACTGTCCCACATTCTTTAGTCCCTCCTAAATCCTAAAAACAACTATGCCAGGGCACATATTACTGGAGAACACAGTATTGCAAATTTTCTAATGATGAAGAAGATTACTAAAATCTTTATCATGATTCACTTTCGTATCATCACTAATGTCATTTTACAGAATAAGGGAAGAGCCCAAAGATTATATAGCCACCTTGCAAAGTAAGACAAAACTCAGACTGCATACACACATCTAAACCAGAACATACACATACACAGACGCATGCTCAACACCAATTACAGTCCTTACTTTAATTTTCACAGCATCGTATCGGATTTGTGAAAACTCACGAAGACCAAAAGAGCCTCCAACAATCAGCACCTGAAACAATGAAAGGAAACAATTAAAATAGAAGCGCAGAATTCAGTCTAGCTATTGATTACTTATCTAAATGCCAACAGTGAAAGCTTATATGAAATCCAATAGATTGTTTTTCCTCGTGAGTTATCACTCATCTGTTCAGAGTAAGTGCAGTATATACTGTTACAAGGAAACGTTTTAGCCCATTACCAAATACCAGAATCAGTACCCCATACCTTCACTTGACCTCGTTTGGACAAGAAGGGAAGGAAAGTAGCATTAACATACACCTGGTATTCCAAGTCCTCTTCTGTATGCTGCTGAATGAAGATTCCTATGAAGCATTAATATTTACCCAAGAAAGGAAATAATTTCAGCTTGAAGATAATGTAGTATAGTAATTACGGCATATTTGACTGATACACAATGAAAAGGATGTATCTTTTGAGGTCTTTCCAGTAGTGCTGGGTTTCACAGTACTGAATTCAACATTTTCCTCTTCAATATTATTTATATATCTAGGATTCCTATTTTGAAACATGGTCCTTTAGACGTCGAGACCAGTATAGAGTAACACATTTGGGGGAAAGGCTACTATGGTACTTTCCATTCCAAGAAATAAAACAAAACAGGAAACCCCTAAGTATTTAGAAGGTACTTCAAGAACAGTGGTTTTAAGATCTGGCTTTGGTGCTTTTGAAAAATAAGAAACAAAATCATACTGGCATTCACTGGCACATGCAGGTGACCTCAGGTTAGTGGCCACAATCACAATGCTTCTGAATGGATCGCCATTTGGGGACAGAGGAATCCATAGAAAGGACGGTTTTTACACATGCTCTGTCATCTACACAAATATAATTACATTACATTTTAAGATCGTTTTCTTCAAACTCTTTTAAGGTCACTTCTCTCCTTTTGTTCTGCTAAAATGCCAATAGCTGGTATCTTCCACTATACCAACATCCTTACCAAAGTAATAAGCTATTATGTATTTAAAACAAAGTGGCTTTTATCCACATGCTTTATTGAAACGGTTTGATTTACTGTGGCATCAAGACTTGCTGAAGCAAAGTAACTTGCCAAGGTGGATCGGTAAGGGGAGTTGTGGGGCTGGATTCCAACTCTGGTTGGCGTTATGTCAGTCTCAACCTGCATCTTCAAAAATGAATGAGATCTTCAGGGAACCCAGTGTAGAGCTGTGCCGCAAACACATAGTCACCAAAACTACTTTCAGTGTGCCTTAAAATGATTAATTATAATTCAGCGACCTTCTGAAAAGCTGTTAGAGCGTGGCAGGCACCGTGCTAAACACTCAATTCACAAGGTTTTATTTAACTCCTAACAACAACCTGGGAAGAATTAAACCTGTTCACAAATCAGTAAGCTGAAATATGGAGATGCCCGAAACTGTACAGGTAAATTAAGTAAATATATCTACTTCCAACGATCCACAGCACCGTTAAAGGGTAGCAGGAGATTAAGAATGCAAGGTTAGTAATCACCCAGACTGGAATAAAAGCTGGTTCTAACCTCACTCTCTAAAGCACACCCTGGTAACTATTAGGGAGGGTAAAAGGGGGACTCGAGAGACCACTACCGGCGGGGTCAGAGGCCTAAGACTGCCTAGAAGTCCCTTCTTTTTTTTTTATTTTTTTTTTATTTTTTTATTTTTTACAAATAGTTTATTGTCAAATTAGTTTCCACATAATAGAAGTCCCTTCTTAGTGCAAGATGCGGGTCCCCTCCGGCCGCATCACAGACACTGGCGGCCAGGATCCAGCCGACCTCGAGGCCCCACCCCTTCCGGGATCCCGCCCCACCCCTTCCGGAGTCCCGCCCCCTAGGTTTTGCTCCCTGCCCTCACCAGCATGGGAACTCCGTAGCGAAGGGTCTTGTTCTTGCGCAGGGCGCGCATCACCGAGTGTGCAGACATGACTGAACTCTCCGATGCGCCTGGACGCCTAGTTCAGCAGGCCCAGCGCGGCCTCCCGAATCTCGGCAGCTCAAGCTCCCTCCCTACGAGAAAGCCCTTCACTCGCCTCCTCTCCTTGGCCTCCCGGTGCTCGGTCCTCTTCTGATAGGCCTCCTCCAGGCAAAAGCAGTCGATGCGTCGTAACACACAAGGGCGTCCCGGCGGAAATTCGACTGTCCGCGGTTTGGTTCCGGCACACCGGTTTGCAGTCTGGACTTAGGGACTGAAGTCGTGTCTGTAAATCATCTGCAAATGATGTCGAAACTGGTTCCTCCCACGTTTAGGGTCTTGGCCAACACCTTCTTACCTTCTCTTGCAAATAGCCGCTCTATGAAATCAGCCAAGCCAAAAAATAATAATAATAATAATAAATTTGGAGCTAGTACTCTGGCTATTTGTAGGTTGGGCGGTTTACCAGCTTTATAAAGATTTTTAGAAATAAATAAACCGCCACGAAAGGGTAGGTTGAATGGCAATCACTGTAGTACCTTGCTGTCACTGAATTTTTTTTTTTAATATTTTTTATTTATTTCTAGGAGAGACAGAGAGAGAGCGTGAGCAGGGGAGGGTCAGAGAGAGAGGGAAATACAGACTGAAACAGGCTCCAGGCTCTGAGCTGGCCGTCAGCACAGAGCCCGACGCGGGCCTCGAACCCACGAACCGCGAGATCATGACCTAAGCGAAAGTCGGACGCTTAACCGACTAAGCCACCCAGGCGCCCCTGTCACTGAATCTTTAATGCTCATGCTTTTACTGCCAGATAGCCTGTAATCTTGTCATTCATGAATGTCCATTTTCCACTCACTCCGCAACCCTCCGGCACATATTTTTGCAGGTCATTAGAAGGTTCAAAGAAAACAGCGATGAAAAAAATAACAATCCCTCTCTTAAAGAAGCTGGCAATTTAATGGACAAACAAATGAACGTGCCGTAGGTACAACAGTTGCTTAGGAAACAGCCCCCACGTGCCATTTGCCAGGGTGAGTCAGAGAAAGACTCACCTACCGAGTAAGTACTATTTGAAATGGCCTAAAGGCATGGATTAACAGTTCCCATGCTATCCCTGAAATCTTTCTACCTGTCCCTGCCTCTGTTGCCATGGTAACGTTCCTAGTTTAATCCTTTGTCATCTTTCCACATATTGAAGTCACCCCTAAGTGGCCTTCAGAAGAGAAATACCAGCTCTACCTTTCAGCTGCTCTAATAACACCCATATTTATAGGCCCACGGGGTCAAATGTGATCAAACATAACCCTAATGGTGACTCTCAAGTCTGTTTTCCACACTGCTGAAAAATTATCTACAACGCATAAACAAAGATTCTCCTGGTTGGCTTTGTTCGCCTACGGTAGTCACTCCAATTTTCTTAGCAAGGAACTTAATTAAGACCCTTGGTAATATAATAAGACTTTGGCCTGCCTTTTCTGCCCCTCTTCTTCATTCACTCCATACTCCATCTTGGAGGAGATACTATTCCCTGAGTATTGCATGAACTTCCACTTCTTCAAAATGCAGTTTCAGAAACACCAGGTTCTTGAAGCCTCCCTTACTCCACAGGCAATATAAATTATTCCCTCCTCAGAGCTCCAGTAGCCTTTGACCAACACCTATCACAGAGCACTAGCACACTGAAGTCTTTGTTGCTCCAAATAGCATACAAGCAAGATGAAAACCAGGAGAGAAGAGGGATACTTCAGAGTTTGAATTTGAACCTCGGGATTTACTTTTTGGTTCTGAGGCAGAGGAAATAAGTCAAACCTCTCCACCCCATGTTTCTTAAAGAAGCATCACATGACCTGATCCCAGGGAGATTTTGAAGTGATCAGGACAAGCTTTATTAAAGGGAGACTGAAAATTCCTTACCTCTATTTCTCCAATCTTCTATCACCCGTCTCTCCAAGGAAGAAACTTCTTGCAAATATGGGGAGCACTTAGCCTGAGAGGTTAAAACTGCCCAGTGGGGGTGGGGGAGCTGGGGAAAAATTATGTAGATTCAAGGCAGAGAGTCTGGAGCAATTATAGAAGGCAGGAGAATTTAGGATTAAAGGGATGGCCTTATAGGGTCTCCTTTAATGAGATTTTTTTGTACTTTATTTTGAATTGTCTGACTTTTGCTTTTTGTTATATGTTTGTTCATTTGATTCATCTCTCTGCAGAGAAAGAACCAGATAGGACCCATAAGATTTCTTAGAGGATGTATTGTGAAGTATGCAAAATTTGCAAGTGGCTCTACTTCTTTCCTCATTCACTTCCTTTTAATATTTCAGAATTCATTGAGCATCCAGGTTAGTTCAGTATTATTTCTAGCACTTTCCCTCATATCCTAGATGCGAAGGGTACTCCTCTAAAGTCCAGGCCTTTTCCTTCCTTTTCACTACACAAAACCTCTCCCTACCAGATCAGACACTAGTAAAGCCCTGCATTAAGCTAGCAGTTAACAATGGATTAAGTCATATACATATATTCTAGGTAATGCTGTAGCTAATAAGCTGCTACCCTTTTTAGATAAAGCATATATTCAATTTAGGTAAATATAGGTCGTCAGTCTCTCATTTGTTCCATTATTTAAGTAAGTGTTTATGAGATGGCCCTGAAGGAGCAATTAAATAGTAAGAATTACGAGTATGCTGGAAGATTGTCAGGGGACAAAGTTTGGAGCAGCAAGAAATTTAAATGCCTAACAAATAATATCATATAGGTGGTAAACTCCATTTCTGTGCTTAGTGTTCACCTTAAGCATTACTACTGTATACCTCAGTTTCTCTGTTAAATCTGAGTAAGTGATATTTGTCATCATTTTTATAGTTCTTACAAAATTCTTCATCAGTATGGGCTCTGTTGTGTCCTCAGAAATATGACCCAAATCCCGTCTGTGTATTTTCAGTGTTAATAAACCATCACAGTGTTGATTCAGCCATACTGTTCTACTTCCAGGTGGGAGGATATAAACATGCGTATCCAGGACACAAGGCATCTCCACCACCCATGCCAATCCTTTAGGACTCGTATGTTTTTGATCTCGAAGCACGTTATGTTTTCCTCCAGTATCTGCTCTACCATCACTTAACTCGTGCCAGTATATATGAGCACTCATATCAAAATTACCCATCTTGAGAACTTTAGCACTGAGGTTAGGTTTTAGAACTGTGGCCAAATTTAATAGCGATGGGTATCAAAAGGTTAGTTACTTCACGAATCTTTGTTTGGTTTCCTAATTGACGTCTAAGTTGATTCACTCAAAAACCTTACAAAGGTTTGTTTGGAAGAGGATGGTTCCAGATTCATTTTACAGGTGAGCAAATTGAGGCTCAGAAAATTTAACAGGCTTGCACAAGGTCAGAACTCCGTGAAGTAGTACAAATGCCCCACCTAGAACTAAACGTCTATAGCATTTGGCAATACTGGCTGTCTCATTCTCGAAATTTCCTCCTCCCGCGGCTTCTGTGGATGTTTGGCTCTCGTGGATCCTCGCCAACTCTGAGGCTTTTTGTCTTCTTCAGCCTTATAAATCTTAAGCCAGAGTCCTCTGCTTCTTACAGTTGTTTTCTCTATCTCAGTGATTCTCCAAGTCTAGTGTGCACAGCACCCTTGGGAGCGCTTATCAGGACACAGAACACAGAGTGCTGGGCTGAGTCCCCAGTTTCTGATTCAGTGGGTCTGGGATGGGACTTGAAAACTGGCTTCCCTAACAAGCTTTCATGTGATCGTTCTTCCGGTCCGGGGACTACACGGTGAGAAACACTGCTCTGCCCTTGCCCCCCAGGCTCTATCCTCTGCCCTGGGTAAAGTCAACTATCACTTTGGCTTCAAATTTTATCACACTGTGGATGACTTCTGGCACATTTCCAGTAGCATAAATGGTTTTCTAACACCTCAAAGTCAACATGCCACAAAGATTTCTTTTCCTTCTTTTTTCTTTTACCTTTTTTTTTTTTGGTCCTTCCCTCCATCCTCCATCCTATCTAATTTCTATGGCTAGAACTACAGTGTCTGATACTTGGCTATTCAGTTTCCAATTCAGTCCAATGTGAAATCAGTTAAAAGTAAGCTTTTGACATTATTCAGCTAGGAAATAAATTGCTTCTCCCTTAATGCCCATCTGTCTTGTGATAGCGATCATTAACATTATAGTTTTATTTTTTAATGTTTTTTTATTTATTCCTGAGAGAGAGAGAGACAGCATGAGCAGGGGAGGGGCAGAGAGGGAGACACAGAGTCTGAAACAGGCTCCAGGCTCTGAGCTAGCTGTCAGCACAGAGCCTGATGCGGGGCTCAAACCCACGAACCATGAGATCATGACCTGAGACGAAGTCGGATGCTTAACCGACTGAGCCACCCAGGCGCCCCTATAGTTTTAGAATTATTCCGTATTTGTCTTATTACTTCTTACAGAATAAAAACTATGGGATGAATGTGACCATGTCTAATACATTTCTGTCTTCATGACTTCCTTTGTAGCCCTAAACCACAATCCATAATTCTCGGAAAAACAAATAAAATGGCCATGGCAAAGGTGACAAATAGCTTCCCATACCATGACTCACAGTGAACCCAGTAGTGATTCCTAAACCAGACAAAAACTTGCTTTGCAACACTGTGGAGAGAATTCAACGTAAGTCTCCTATACAAAAAAAAAAAGTATTAGAAATCTCTCCTGTACAGATTAATGAAACCAAAATATTAACAAAATTCAAAGTTAGTTACATTGTCTCAAGGTGCAGAATTAGCTGAATTACAATGGAAAACTCTAACCTTCCAATTGCCATGGGACTAAAGCCAATCCGAAAGCTTTCTAAATACTGTCCATTAAATTAACTAGGGCTTCCTTTCTGGGTAGGTGAATGTGTGCTTTTGTGATAGAAGTCAATGATGAAATGGGATTTTATCGATTGAAATTTATGTTCAAAAAAGCTTTGTAGAAAAATTTCTAGTGAGAATTGTAAAGACACATGTTTGAATAAAGAGCAAGTAAAGTGTATTTTGATCTGATAAACTTTTTGAAAAGGAGACCATTATTTGTGTGTTTTAAGTGTTTGAGTAACATCTGTTGTCCACAGCTGGTTTAAAAAAACAACTGTTAAAAATTATCATACATATAAAGTTTCCTATAAGTCAAAACATAGAGCACATTCTACAAAACTAAAACTTGACACTCAAAAGCGAACCTACTTCCTAAAGTAACCACTGCAAACTCAAGTAACAGTTTTTCAAATTTAAATTTTTCCAGTTTTACTGATATACAATTGAGACATAATATGGTATAAGATTAATGCATATACCATAATGATTTAAGGTACATATTGTGAAGTGATAACCAAAGTAAATTTAGGTAAGATCCATCACCTCACATAGTTGCAAACATTTTTTCCTTGTAATAAGAATTTTTAAGATCTCCCATAACACTATTAATAAGATTCTTAGTAACACTATTTTGAATAATCCCCAAATAATGAAGGATATCAACATAACAATGAGAAGTTACATGGCAATTAATAAAAAGGAAAAAACATCATATGACAGATGACAGAAAATAAACTTTTGACTTGTCAAGAAGAAAAAGAACCAAATAAAAGTATAGAGAATTAGTGAAAATAAAAGCTAAAAAAAAAAAAGGAAAACAAACAAAACTAGAAGAATGGATTAATATAAGACCAAAAGCTGGTTATTAGAAAGAATCAATTCAAAGATTAAGGAAAAAATATTTAAATCTGCTGGGAATGAGACAAAAAACAAAAACAGAGCTCTATAAGAAAGTAAAAAAGATTACATGAGAATTTCAAGTTCTAAGAGAAATTGATGGTTTTGTGACAAAACATTAAAGTCATACGTACCAATTACTGAGGACATTGGAAATTTACCATTAAGAAGGACTAGGCCTTTGGCTGTGATATAGAAAGAAACATTCATCTTAATTGAGTCCAGCCATAGCTATCTTTCAAAAGTCCAGTGAAAAACTGTTCTTTCTAGCAAACAGGAGCGTGAGTAGATTGGGCAAGGTTTAACAACAGTGAAAATAAAATATATTGTACTTAGTTCTCAACATCCATTACAACACCAGCTCCCTTTAAAAAGGATAGTTGAGGTGACTTGGCCCGCAGTTCCCACGCCGTCATCCAGAATTCTAAGGCTTTCTGCAGAGATTTGAAACATGGCAACAAATGAAAGTATCAGCATCTTTAGTTCAGCATCCTTGGCTGTGGAGTATGTAGATTCACATTTACCTGAGAACCCTCTACAAGAACCATATAAAAATGCTTGGAACGATATGTTGAATAATTATACAAAGTTCCAGATTGCAACATGGGGACCCTGATAGTTCATGAGGCCCTTTATTTCTTGTTCTCTTTACCTGAATTCTTGTTTCAATTTATACTGTACATGAAAAAGTACAAAATTCAGAAAGATAAACCAGAAACATGGGAAAACCAATAGAAATGGTTTTAAAGTACTTCTCTTTAATCACTTTTGTATCCAGCTTCCTTTGATTTGTGGAGCTTATTATTTTACAGAGTATTTTAATATTCTTTATGATTGGGAAAGAATGCCAAGATGGTGTCTGCTGTTGAGAAGATGCTTAGGCTGTGCAATGACTGAGGACACCTGGCCCTGTTTTCTGCACAGGCTCTTACATCACAAAAGGACATAAAAATATATTCATAAAATTCATCATGAGTTTCAGGCTCCATTTGGGATGGATGCTGAATATGCACATCCCTTAGAAACTCTTGATTCTCGGAACTGGATTTTTCATTGGAATCATGCTTTTATGTGATCATGTTGTTCTTTGGGCATGGGTGGCCATTCGTTTGATAGAAACTATTGATGTCCATAAGTTGTTATGACATTCCTCTCAACCCTTTAAATCTGATCCCTTTCTATTCTGGTTCTCAGCATCATCATTTCCACCACACGAACCTCACTGGAAATTATGACTCAACATTTACATAGTGGGATGGAATTTTGGGGACAGACTCTCAATTTATTGCCTACAATTAAAAGATGAAGAAGGTTGCGAAAAAGACTAAATAAATATCTCCTCTAAACCTTCCTGAAGATACACTTCTCCTGAGTTGAAGCAAATAGCTAACATTGCTTCTGTGGAGCAGAAATGAATATGCGTCTTGGCTCCCAAGTGATACAAAGGACATTAACAACCTTAAATCATCTTCCTAGCGGGACCTGTTTCTACTCTACATAAAAGGTCTGTACGTGTAGAAATAAGTAAGTAGATATTGAAGTATAATTTTCATGAGGAAGTTTCAAAGACCACGTTGCTAACCTAACGGAAAGGTTTGAAGTTATGG
This sequence comes from Proteles cristata cristata, assembly GCA_017311185.1. Taxonomy (NCBI): domain Eukaryota; kingdom Metazoa; phylum Chordata; class Mammalia; order Carnivora; family Hyaenidae; genus Proteles; species Proteles cristata. The sequence goes on from JAESUZ010004260.1 coordinate 873,633, forward strand.
AAGAAGTATTCATCTATATCTTTCCCCCAATAACACCGTAGTCCTGAAGTTGAATTTGGTCTTTAAAATCTTTTAAATATATAGTGGCCATTTTATAAATTCTCAGCAGGGTGTGGGCCTCATATTGAACTTTAAACATCTTTTAGAATTTGCCTAACCATCAAATTGTTATGGGTTGAACCATGTCAAATGACAGTGTGAGTGAGGCTGCCGAACCAGGAAGAGCAAGCACCAAGAACTTCTCCTCTCGTCCTATGCTGACCAGTTTGAGGTGAGTCTATGTCTTTGGGAAGTCAGTTTGGATTGCAAAGTACTACTGGTATCCATAAATTAAGGCATTTCTGAATTGTTGTAAGTGGAATGAGTCTAAAGGTTTTCAGGTTACTTGAATTTTTTTTAAAAAAATTGAGCTTTATTTTTATTTACTCTTTCATTTCTGTAGATCTAGTTTTCATTATACTTAAAACTGTATCTTGAAACATTGTGAATTGACTTGCTGTTTTTGCACTTTGAAATATTGAAATAAATGTGATTTTTTTTTTTTTTTTTTTTGTCTGATTACCTGGTTTCCAATTTTGGACATCAGCTTCCATTTTTTTATTCTTATAAGGAAAAGAACAGAAATCGTTAAATTGTTAAGATCTGTAATGAAAGTAGGGACACCTGGGTGGCTTAGTCGGTTAAGTGTCCGACTTTCGCTTAGGTCATGATCTCGCGGCTCGTGGGTTCGAGCCCCGCGTCGGGCTCTGTGCTGACTGTCAGCTCAGAGCCTGGAGCCTATTTCAGAGTCTGTATCTCCCTCTCTTTCTGACCCTCCCCTGCTCATGCTGTCTCTCTCTCTCTCCTAGAAATAAATAAAAATATTTAAAAAAAAGATTTGTAATGAAAGTAATAATTCTTAAAAAAAAAAAAAAGGTAGGAAAAACGACAAGGTAGGAAAGAGAAGAATAGGAGAAAGGATAACATCTCCCTTGAGAAGATACTTTATGGTCTTATACTCATTATCTAAAAGAATTAGCCTTTCCTTAACACATCCACAGAAAAGCCAGATTTATTTAAAGTCTGAAATAAGTTTCCTGACCCCCTAAAGTAATGCTGAGATAAAGAAAAGCTTTTAATACTTTTCCTACATCAGCAATCTGTCATTCACTTTGTTCTAGGCAAGACCAGCTTTAAATGAGCCCTGTAGTGATTCTGTTAAACTTGTATTAAACTTGTACTCCACTCCCCCGCCCCCCCGCCCCTGCAGCCAGAGCCAGATTAAAATACATTTGTTTCCTGTACCCTGGCCCCCCTGCAAAATTGTATTCCTCCTATAGTAAGTTCTTCTTGGGGACTATTACATAGGGAGTTTTACTGGTACTTTAAAGGAATTTGCCATTTTGTGAATTCAAGGGCCTTTTCCTTCTGGATGTATGATCCTAGGACTTATATCAACTTCCTCTGACCAGTTGTTTAAAGGTTTCTGAAAGTATCTGAGTTCTTACGGCCAGTCCTTTATGTCCTCCCCGGAAGGAAAGCTCTTTTTTTTTTTTTTTTTTTTTTTTACTGTCTCTATATATTGGTGTCCATCAAAGAAATAAACAAAAAAATACCATTTTCTGTGCAACCCCAGAATTGATACCCAGGTAAAATTTAGGACAAGGGGAAGGATTGGAGACTAGAGCACCGAGAACAAGAACCAAATTTGAAAACAAAATGTAAATGCAGAAGTTGGCATTAGGATGGTCTGAGGGATGGAGAAGCCGATGTTAAAGGGCTAATTTGTGGAGGCTTCTGGGACAAGGCAGATTGGGTTAAGGGGAGCAGGTCCCTGAAGCGCCCTGTGATGGAGAGGAGGTGTGCAAGAGGTAGCTAGGGAGCCAGGTCCAGGGTGCCCTCAGGACCAGACAAGCTTGAAAACAGAAGGTTGTTGAGAATTGACACAGAGGAAATGACATGGAGTTAAGAGTCTCACTAGAAAAGCAGTGGAGGAGAAAACACACAATTTAAAGTTTATAGAAAGACCCTGAGGGGAAGAGTCTGACATTTCAGTAACCAAAAAGTTGGGGTGGGGAGGGATCAGAGAGAGAGGGTGGAGTGGGGTGTGTGTGAAAAGGGTTTGAAGAAGCAGGAAGGGACTGCATCATGCAGCAGCCTTAGAGTATTTCAGATGGAATCCTAAGTGCAATGGGAAACGTCTAGGGGATTTTTAAGCAGAGGAGAGACATGATTGAATTGGTTTTACCAAGATCTTTAGTCTAAGGCAAGCAAATTGGAGGGTGACACAGTGGCTAATGAAGAGGGCAGTTAGGAAGCTAATGCAGGGCTCCAAGCAAAACTGGTTCTGGTTTAGACTACGACTCAAGGAACCATGCAACCGGCTGGGAATGGTCAGTACGAGATGGAGTAAAATGTGTAAAGCAATATGCCACTGAAATGAATGTGCCCAAGGACCACAGGGTGCCCAGGGTCATTTGACATGGCTGGAGAGGGGCCATTATCCTTTGCTTTAAGAAAAGCTAATATAAAACTTCCTTTTCTATAAAGTGGTTTCTAATTAACCACTGACCTCAGGTACAAAGTTTGAAATGCCATCACACTGTGGTTGAGGGTGGATGAAAGCTGTGATATGGAAGAATCACTCCCCATTAACTGCTTGGGGCTCTGTAGGGTACCTACTGCCAGACCCCGCAGGCAGTGCAACTAGCCATACTTTTAGCTAGTAATTTATTATGGATTAGGAAACCAGCGAACCAAACTTGTTAGAAAATCATATAAAATAAAACTGAGGACTTTTTGCACATGGATTTGGTGATACTTAATTGCTTGGGTTGAAAAAAAAAATCTTGTCGCTGCTTCCATCCTTTCTTGGTTATTTTCTTGATAGTTCAGATTACCTTTGGATATCTCAGTCATGTCTGTAGGTTTGGGAGTAAAGGTAGAAATCAGAGGGAGAGAGAGCTCACTATAGCAGTAGTGGTAGTGTATTCACTATGTGTTTTATTTTCTATATTTGGGGACTTGCTGATCCAGGAGGGACTGCTCCTCCCAGGGTTAGCCAATTTTTACAGATAGTAAACAGCTGACTCTCTCATGAGCCTACTTTTCAAATACAAACCAACCCACCCAGAGCCTATGCTCCTTTGTGGAGCTCTCACACTCAGGGTCATTATACACATGCTGTAAACACCCCAAGGCCAGGTACCAGAAAACTAGGGAGGGCTCCTATGCCACACAGGCCACTGCAGTTATTCAAACGAGCCAATCCTAACCCTATATATCTGGTCTTGCCTGTTCCTTCTCATGCAACCACAGTGAAGGCTCTTGTCCATTCTTCCTCCCTTTCCCTCTGCCTTATGCCCAATGCTAGTACTTTCCAGTATGGTCCCCATGGCATGGTGTGTCCCCTTCTCTTGGGAACTGTGTGTAACCAACTATCTTTTCAATGTCAGTGGTCTTCTGATCTTCTGGCCTTCTTCAATTATTCTATTTTTTTTTAATTTTTTTTTTTAATTTTTATTTATTTCTAGGAGAGAGAGAGAGACAGCGTGAGCAGGGGAGGGTCAGAGAGAGAGGGAATCACAGACCGAAACAGGCTCCAGGCTCCGAGCTGGCAGTCAGCACAGAGCCCGACGCGGGGCTCGAACCCACGAACCGCGAGATCATGACCTAAGCGAAAGTCGGACGCTTAACCGACTAAGCCACCCAGGCGCCCCCTTCAATTATTCTATTAACAGCCAATATCTAAAACGGGAAAACTACCAACCCTTTCTTATTCCCTATCTTCTATCTGCACCCAAATAGACTTCTAGCAAATAAATTTTCCATGAATAAGTTATGATTCATTCTTCTACATTCTTCATTATTATTCATTCTTATACATTACTTACTATACATTCTTTTCCTCTTACACAAGGTAAGGACAATGTGGTGGAGTATAAGGAGTACAGAAAAAGTTCTGGTCGGGCTACAAATCTTGACCCCTATTCTTCCCCATACTGTGAAGAACTCAATCCAGCCTATTGGAAGATGAGAGGCCATGTGGAGAAGAATCAAGATATCCTAGCCAACAGCCCGCACTAAGTGCCAAGGTGAGGCCATTCTGGACTATCTACTCTGTTCTGCCATTAGATGGATGAAGCTGCAGGTGACCCAGGTAGTAGCAGAAAAAACACTTTGAACCCCACAGAATATTACTAAAATATTGAGTTAACCCACTAGGTTTTGCAGTGCTTTATTATGTAATTGACAAGTGACATATCTTCTTAGCTCCTCAAGGGAGAAAAGCCATTCTGTACATACAATAGACTAGTCCTTGGACTTCAGGTCTGAACTTTGCTTAAGCCATGTGACAGAGCAATGATGACCAAGGCAACCTGCCTTTTCCCTTCATACATGCAGCTACATGCAAAGTAACTTAGATAAAAGGTCAATATTCAGTTCTGACAAGTCCTTTTTTATTCTGTGGCACAAACCTATTTCTGCCTTCTACAGATCTTGTCAGGCTTTAGGGGAGTAGAGAGGATATAGTAAGATAGTAAATGTTGGCAACTGTATGTACCCTTATCCTTACCTCCTGTATCAAATCTAAGCCCCAAACTGGTCATTTAAAAAAACTTTTTTTAAATGTTTTATTTATTTCTGAGAGAGAGGCAGTGCAAGCAGGGAGGGTCAGAAAGAGAGGGAGACACAGAATCAGAAGCAGGCTCCAGGCTCTGAGCTAGCTGTCAACACAGAGCTCGACACAGGACTGAAACCCGCGAACCATGAGATCATGACCTGAGCTGAAGCTGGACGCTTAGCCGACTGAGCCACCCAGGCACCCCTCAAACTGGTCATTTAGATTACTTCCTTTCCTCTTTCCATTGTTCTGTCAGAGATGCTATGCCACAGTGTTAAAAAATAAGGACGTACTTATTCAGTAACCTCCAAAATAAGGTGGTAAAAAGATTGTAAAGGTTCACAAGTGCAACAAGTTTTTATTGAATGCCAGTATGAGCTAGGCAGTTAGATACACTATTATTTCATTTGCTATGACCTGGTATCAAATAGCAAAGTTTAGGAGAGATTATCAGCTATTTTAATGGCTTCTTTTACACATTTAATCTGTGGTGGTATTCCCTAGGAGATAGGTTGCATGTCCATATGTCTTCCAAGTTGCAACAGGGCATCTATTTGATCTGGGAAACTGATAGCTGTTCAAATCCAGGCATGCAAGGTGACATTAAGATCAAAGTAGAAAGGAAGCAAGATAAGGTTCATAAGGAAAATAATCCTATAAGAACTAACATAGCCTGGGGTAAAATGCACATATATTCAGGAATAAGAAACTCATGTTCGGGGTGCCTGGGTGGCTTAGTCGGTTAAGCGTCCGACTTTCGCTTAGGTCATGATCTCGGTTCGTGGGTTCGAGCCCCGCGTCGGGCTCTGTGCTGACTGCCAGCTCAGAGCCTGGAGCCTGTTTCGTCTGTGACTCCCTCTCTCTCTGACCCTCCCCTGCTCATGCTGTCTCTCTCTCTCCTAGAAATAAAAAAAAAAAAAAAGAAAGAAAGAAAGAAACTCATGTTCAAGTCAGCATTGCAAATACTGAATTAAACTGGAATTCAATTCGGAAATCTATACACTAGGAAGAAGGATCATCCAATTTTCCTGTGATTTGTTAATAAATTTAATGATTACAGTAAATGCAAAGTTCTTTTGTAAATGACTCTGTTAATGACTGTCTTGCATTTGAAAACATACTTCAGCCCTCTTCCCCTCCTTTTTCCCCCCCTGCAAAAAGAACATGAACAGTATGGAAAACATTTAGAAACAGGACCTAATGTTTGTATAACTTCTTTAGACACAGCAATACTGTCTTTACAGTGTAGGCTGACACTGTCCCCAGTGCATCAGGTAAGTAGACCAAGTGCTTTATAGTATGTGTGTGTCACATCAGGTAAGAGTCTATGGCAGTTAAGAATCTGGTCCCGATCAGAACAGAATTCTGAAGAACAGAATTCCTTAAAATTTCCCTTCTGATCACAATTGTCCTTTTGGATGTGAATGCTGGTTTCAAAAAGATTTCCAGATCAAAGAGGAACAGCAAAAGAGGATAGTAACCAAGTCGAAACCTATTATAGGTAAGAGGTTGAGAGCTTCATAACTTAATCACCTACTTCTAGATGATGCTAGAAAATACTTTAACATCAAGATCACCAACAAATACTCCCCCACAATCAGATAATGAGCTATTTCAGCTTAGAATGACTATATCTTATTTATCTTTGTATCCACCACCTAGTACATCTGAGGCACTCACTTGTTGAAGGAAACAACCCTCATCTGTCCGAAGATAAATTCTGACTAAAGTTGACTAGAATAAAATCTTTATTGGCTCCACATGAAATTACATGAATACCTCTCCCCCTCCATACTTGACAGCCTAATGGTTATGTTGTTCCATTTCTTTAAATATACCGTTTAAGTCACTTTTACACAATAAAAACAATGTCCAACATCAAAACACACACTTCTCTAGGTTAGAACTACTGGAATTCGTTTCAGAAGAGCTCATGTCACTGAGTTTGATACTAGAGCCTTCGCAGATGATTGTGTGGGATCTCTCAGTTTTGCACAATGGCTTGCACTACCCTTCAGCTGTCAGCTCTTCCTGTCTCTATTCAAGGCCCAAAGACAGAAGATACAGGCGGACTGAGATAAAAAGGATATTGTGTATGTTCATGGAGTGGACACATTCAAGACATAAAGAGGAGACAGAACAGGCACCTCTACAATAGACTAAGTCTTTGATCTGAGTTAAGTCAGTTTATCTCTCTGAGCTTTGGTTTTCTCATCTCTAAGACAGATTAATCCTAGAATCTTTCTGGTTCCCTTTTAGCGCCAGTGTTTTAGGACTGGCTCTAATTTACCTACTAGCTGCACACACTGAGACACTACTACATTGTGCTGGCCAGTCCTTAGCAAATCAGAAGCTATAGAATGCTCCACTTCCTATTCCACATCCACACTTGAGCAGAAGCTCTCAGAGACCTCAGCTCTAAAGGGCCCAAATGAAATTCTCATTTTAGACTGGAGCAACACCTGTATGTGATTTGAGAATTTATGTATTTAATAATTTAAATGCCACAGAGCATTGTTCACTGACAATGCATACTAGAATGACCTGATGAACTCTATTTTACTGCTGCCTGAGTCCCACCCCCAAGAAATTCTATTGAATTAGTCTAGGTGCATCTGGGGAATCAGAAGTTTATAAGCTCCCTGATGATTCTAACCTAAGAAAAAGGGGACAACTATTGGCACAGAGCAGGGATTTTCAAAGTTTACTGTCAATCAGTCACCTGGAGGGATTGTTAAAACGCAGATTACTGGGTACTGTACTGTTTCTGATTCAGCAGGTCTGGGATAAAGCCCAAGAATTTACTTTTCTAACAAGGTCCCCAGTGATGCTGATGCTTTTCTCCAGAGACTTACCCTTTGGTAACCACAGCGAGTGAGAAATACCATTGACAGTGGCACCTGATGACCTGAGTTATATCCTGATTCAGTCATTACCACCTATGTAATCTTAGCAAAGTAATTTATTATCTCTCCTTTAGTGTCTTTTTTTAACAATACTTGGATCTCAGAGTTGTCAGTATGAACAAATAGTGTGCCAATCAGGACTTAGTACACTACCTAGCACAAAATGGTGTAACAAGTATTAATTTCCTTTCCCATTGTACATGGCTAGATGGTGTGAATAATTAAGTTAAATCAATAGCACAGGTTAAAACTTGGCAGGAAAAGAACAAGAGACAATTGAAGCAAACAATGTCTTATTAAAATTATTCACATAAGATGATAAATACAGAAATGTTTTAAGTATATTGTCTTAAAATACTTTCATTCAATTTTTAAAACTTTGAACATAGTAATTTAGGTAGCAGGAATATTAGATACACTCTATAAAGTGAAAGGAATACTAGATTCAATCTATAAAGATCATGAATTGTTTAAATGACCTACAATGGACTCCAATATTTCATCTAGGAGAATAATTTAGTCTTCTAGAGAATCAGAAAAGTCGAATGGCATACTTGCCTAAAACTTGAATCAAGGATCTTTTAATGCTGTTTAATTCTAGAAAAAAACTAAATTATTAAAGTGCATAAGAATCCCTATTATTAGACAAAGCAAAACTTCTACCAATAAGGGGACAGGTGTCCTGTTTGCTTCATTTTGAATGTCTCAAGGTTCTCTCAGGAGTTGATGTCCGAACCCTGAGATTAATCCTGGGAGGTAAGCAGGCCCTTCGCGGAAGCTTCTGCACCAGCCTCCAAACGCAGCGTTGTGCCTCCTCAGCAGGGCTGGCTGAGGTGAGACCTGGAATACTGTCCGTCCTGCTCTGTGGGCCCTACAGGTTCAGCCGTCTGAGTGAGTCTCAATGGTACTGAACAGTTCAGGTCCAAAGGCCTAAGTCCTGTCGCAATTGTTTAAAGCAAGTTTCTCCCTAGAGCAATGGTTGGCCCTGAGGCAAGGTCTTACTGAGGTTTTTATTTTTAAAAGCCATCCCTTTCCACACTGGCCTGATGTCATTTTTCAGAATTCCTGGGGAAAAATAAAAAACGTGATGGCTGCCTACACATCTCTGTGGCTACATCATGTTCTGAATTTTTTTCCATGGTCTTCAACTGTTACCTAACCAGATGATATACTTCTAACTTCTCATCTATTTATGAACTGCCTTAATTAGACTGTGGGCTCCTCAAGGGTCCTGAATTTGTCCCCTTTCTCTAAGGAACGTTTGCAGGTGTTCTGAGTCTCAGGAACCATTCCCTTCTGCCATGTGCAATATAAATTTGACATTCTTATACAAGAGTCTTAAGAAAGCTGGCATCCAAGCAACCTGTGTAACATACTGACGGGATTACCCATGCTAAAAGTCGGACCCAATGGTTACCTCAGTGTACGTACGTCTTCACGCTCTTGCTGTCAGGATCAGGTAAGGCCTATAGCCTACAGCCAGGATATCTGGAGGGTGGAAATGATTTCTTTTTAAGCCAGAGAATTAGCCTTGGTTCAGCTCTCCTTAGTTAGTACTTGAAAACCAACATTCAACAGCACATGAACGGAAAGGTTCCTACCTCGTTAATGTCTTTTGTATTCCTGAGCATCCGTTCATCCAACTCCTCTCAAGGTCTCCCCATGAAACAGCAACCAAACTTCCCTACCCACTAAGATAAACAAAACTCTTTTCTTCCCCTTCCCTGCAAAATGGTTTGTTTGTTAAAAGCCACAGCCCACGGTGTTTAGATCCTTTCAAAAATACCTGCGATCCAAACCCTCTCACCTGAATCATAAGCTGAGCTGATTTCCCTGCCTGTCCTGCCAGGGAGCAGTTCCTTCTCTCAGAATTTTGCCGTTATGTTAAGTGGCCTGAGGGTGCAGGCACCACCGTGGAGGCACTGTCCTTTGGCCCTTTAGGGTTTTTCTGGGTTGGTTTGGCCCCATCACCCTCACTCTGACCACAGTCATCCCAGCTGATCCTTAAACAGGACCATGAGGTACCAGAAAAGTCACTAGGGCAGCCCAGAGACCAGTAAGATTTATCTCTATATTTCAAAGGCTGGGGAACCGACTGACTTAGGCAAAACTGGATTATGGCATTTTACCTCCACTTCACCACACCTCTTGTAAGAAGAAACACCGTTCTAAGATTTTTGATTAGTTGGTTTGGTCTTCTCTTTCTCTCTTTGGGCATCTTTTTAAGGCTCACGCCCTCACTCCTGCTGTGTACCAAATTCTTCCATTAAGAGCATCCCTTGTAACAGACAACTGAAACCACAGAGCCACCTTCTGCTTGTTTAATTCTCCATGAGGCATCACTATTATTTTGCCATATGTGGATGTGTGTGTGCATTTGCTTTTTTAAAAAAGTAAAAATGCTCTCCTCACTATCCTGTGTTTGATAAAGGCACCCAAGTATGTAGTTAGAAATTAAATAAAGGCCACAAAAACCTCCCAAGGAAGACTATGAAGAAGAAAAATCCTCTCTTCTCTTGCAGCACACAGCTGGCCCTTGAGGCACACCAGCTAAGAAACAGGTATCACCCGTGCTGGTGTGAAGACCGGACCTTTCCCTCTTTGGGTTGTAGCTGAACTTCTATTTGGCATTCCTAGCAAAACAGATTAACTCTCCATTTGTCCCAAGCCAAGTCTTTTCTTCAACTTTCCTTCAAACAACGCCTTCACGCTCCCATTAGAATATAAGGACTTGGCGATTTGGACGGTGAGGTCCTGGCTAGGTAGCAGTCTCTTGAAATGATGTGTTGGCTATGCAGAGAGAGGGAAGGATATGGAAGAATGGCAGGGGAGGAGGGGGAGAGGGAGAGACAAACGTATCTTCTATTGGGAGCACTGGAAGAAAGCATGCTTTTCAAGGTCGTTGCCGGTATCTCATGAAGGCCCACGCTGCTACCATGGTGAGGGCAAACACCGGCACCAGCACCAGAGCTATGGGAATACCAGTCGGCTCCCCTTCACTTCGATGTCCTATAGGCCCATTCTGCACCTGTAACTGGAATGAAAAGAAAAACATTACTCTAGTGACCAATGTATGTTTACCCCAACTGAAATGTCCAGGCTGACACATGACCTGGCTCTAGACCACCCAAAGCTGTAACCTCCAAGCACTATCTAACAGGAGCCCTCTCTGTTCTAGATCGATACATCAGCATCATCAGTTCTTTGGAAATAAGTCTGATGGGAAGGCATTTAACCTTGCTGTGCTACTGACCTAAAAGGATCCGAAGGTAAGCTGATAACCTCTTTCTGTTTCTGTACTCCCTCCGCCAAGCTCTATGTCTGTCATACTAGGAAAATGAAGATATGCGGTAAAGCCTATTTATACTGTGGGGAAGCTGGAAAGCACTGGGCAGGGGCAGGGAGTGTCCACCTTCCTAGAAATGTTTTCTTAGAAAGATTGCCAGTCATCAGAAAACAATAAGGGCAGATCTAAGCAATGTTAACACAGGTATGGTGCCATTTTGGGAAATACTCTGCAATTCCCAAAAGACACCCACTCCCTCCTAATATGGGCTCATGTCCTTCATCTCTACTTTTTAACACTGGACATGGTAAAGATGAAATTTACATGAAACAGAGTTCAAAGACTCAGAGGGCAATAAGAAAAAAGAAATCATATCCTAGTGACAATAATCTTCCACTGCCTAGGCATTCCCTTTGGAGGCTGGTGGCCTTTCTTAATATTAACGTTTAGTAGCTAACTTGCAACAGTCATAGTACCATCTTGTTTCAGGTCAATGGTATCAACCTCATTGCAACCAGTGAAAAGTCTGCCCATTCCATCTGAAAGACAACACTACACAAGCTATCTTTGCTATCCTCTCTCCCACCTCTACATCTTCCACTTGTTTCCTGTTGAGATGTCCTGAGAGGGCATGCCAATAGTAAGAGATGGATGGTTTTTAGGGCTAGGCCAGTTCTCTGACCAGAAGTGTTATTAGGAGTTATTTACGGATGTTTCCTAAAATATGAACTTTGAAAATCATTTCCCACATGCCTTCAAAAAGAACTAACCGTACCCGAAGTTTATACCTACGTTCATTACTTGCCTTTATCTATTGCACAAAGTCTTCCTGCTTAAGAAACAGAAGAGCAAGACAGAAGCAGCTGATTACCAATACTGTCTCCCATGGATCTGTTTTCAAATCCATTACAGGCGGATTCTGCTTGTAACCCTGGCTGTTTTCTCAGGTATCTTCGATGCCTGGCTCCTTCCCATTTTGTACTATCTCCTGTTAAGCCCTTCTTCAGCCTCTGAAGCCTCCTCACTCAAGTGCTGAGTGAGGCAGGCCAGCATTAATTTAAGAGGGAGTAACTTTTACGTATTTTTTAAAAAATTTATTTATTTAAAAAAATTTTTTTAATGTTTTATTTCTGAAAGAGAGACAGCGCGAGCAGGGGAGGGTCAGAGAGGAAGACAGAGAATCTGAAACAGACTCCAGGCTCTGAGCTAGCTGTCAGCAAAGAGCCCAATGCGGGGCTTGAACCCGCGAACCACAAGATCATGACCTGAGCCGAAGTCAGACGCTTAACTGAGTGAGTCACCCAGGCACCCCAAATTTTTAATGTTTATTTATTTTGGAGAGACAGAGCGACAGAGCACAAGTGGTGGGGGGCAGAGACAGAGGGAGACACAGAATCCAAAGCAGGCTCCAGGCTCTGAGCTATCAGCATAGAGCCTAATGTGGGGCTCAAACTCATGAACTGCAAGATCATGACCTGGGCCAAAGTCAGATGCTTAAGAGACTGAGCCACCCAGGGGCCCCAAAGAGGGAGTAACTTTAAAGGCACACTGAACCTGTGTTGTAAACGCACTCCAAAGTCCTTGGTGCTGTGGGAGGAATAGGGTCTACCCAGCTTCTCTACCCACCATCCAAATGATAAAACACTAGGAACTAAGAAGTGGATACAGAGATAGGTGCTGCTTTGATGAAATTCTGAATTCCATTTCCTTTTTCCTGGAGTTCCCATTTTGAGCATTATAGCTTTGGTCAAGAGGGTCATCAAGTTGATATGGGATTCGTGGTGGTGATAGGGAAAAGCACACACTGGGTATCAGAAAATCTACCATCTTTACACTCTGAGTCTCATTAGCAAGTATGTTCAAGGGCAGACAAAGGTTTCCTTCCCTACTAAAAATAAACCTGATTCTCATTGTATTTTTCCCCATTTATTTAAATTTTGTCATCAACCTTTACATTTAAGGCACATCACCCTGAAGCTAGGACCTAGGCTGCAAGCATACCATTTGAATTTCCTTTCATGATAAGCAGAAGTCCCTGAAGACCCCTGCCTGTGCTAGACAAACTCTTCAAAAGAGTGAGAATGAAAGGGGAAAAAGAAAGCCAAATGCACTACTGAAGAGGCTTTATTCCCACAAAAGCCTGGTGGCCAGCCTGCTGGCTGCAAATAACACCTACCCTGTGCTGTACTCTTAGGGACACAGCATAGCCCGCATTACGAAAGAGGCCTACAGCATCCTGGTGCAGCAAGTTCTTTAGGTCTTGGCCATTTACCTGTCAAAAACAGCAAGAAAAGAGTGTGAGAGGGAGAATGTGAACTCTTATAAGTCAAAGATTTACATTCATGTGACTGTTTAAAAAACTACAGAGCAAATTACAAGGGCTAGGAGAATGGGAAAGTTACGAGGGACTGAGTAACTTTGTCACCTTAAAAGGTATGTTTTCCTAGAACTGAGGCTCCATGGGCCATTTGAAGAGCACCAAAAAAGTTTCTCCTTCACCTTAGCTCCTATTGCCTGTCTCATTTTGACACCTGGGTTTCTGTGACAGTATTTGTGTGTCTTCCATGAGCATCAGCTGCTTCCCTCCAGCTAAGATCGTCTTCCAAGGCACCACTTTATCCTTTCTAGTCCTAATCCCGGGCATTGCCAGCTTCAACTCCAGAAATATAACCTGATGAAACTCTACAAATATGACTCTACGGAACAACTTATTTTGATGTGATGCAAACCTACTAGCCCATTCTATTGGTGTTGTTCGACTGTGAACAATTCCCCTTGATTCCATGGATACTCCCATCCTTCTCCAATTTACTAATTTACAAGATTTCTTTGATGATACAAACTCCTAAAAAATATCTCGGTGTAGGTCAGTCCTACCATCTAGAGGTGAGAGATGATCAGGGGTATTAATACTTTTTAGCATCAAGAGTGACAGTGTCCACAAGTGACATCTATCCTATGCTGTACTCAGTGACACCACATAGCCCACTCTGTGGGTGGTGTCTGCAACAACAATAGCACCAAGAACACTTAATTTATTTATTAATTTATTAATTATTTACGTGGTCGGTTCTGTGCCGCATGCTTCACATACACTATGTAATGTACTTCTCACAATAATCCTATGAGGTGGACACCATTTTTATTTTGTCTTCACAATGAAGAAAGTGAAGCTGAGCAAGGTAGATAATCTACCTAAAGTCATAGTAGGTGTAGGAGCTAGGGCTATAGTTTTTACATACTGGAAGGTTAAAGTGCCCTTACATTTACTGTTCCTTCTGTGCCATTATTCTTCCACCTTGACTATTCTTTTTGCTGTTGTTGTTTATTTTGAGAGAGAGAGAGAGAACTAGTGGGGGAGAGGCAGAGAGAGAATCCCAAGCAGGCTCTGTGCTATCAGCGAAGAGCCCGATGTGAGCCTAGATACCATGAACCATGAGATCATGACTTGAGCTGAAGTCAGGAGTTGGATGCTTAACCAAACTGGGCCACCCAGGTACCCCCACCTTGTCTATTCTCTAACTATTGTCAGCTGAAGCTCAAGCCATTGCCCTATTCAAGGCTCTCATCTTGTTACTATCTTCCTTCTCTAGGAGGTTCTCCACACAAACCCCTGCTCATGCCCTTGGTGAATTAACCGAACTAACAACACTTTGGGGTTACAGACATCTGCCTTCCCACATGAACCGTTCCCTGCTCTAGTCCACTTTGGTCACCAACTGGCATAAGCCTCTGACTTCAACAGTGTGCATGCTTCAGCTCCACTATCTCAAACTCTTAGAAAATGGACCACAGTTTCTACTCCCTTCAAACTTCATATTCCTCTACTGAATCTGCTCATTAGCCTCATCAAAACCTTTAACGTTTTTAGACTTTACTTGCATCCTTACCCATCTAGTTCTTGCTGTTATTTCAACAAAGCACTTGGTAAACTATTAGAATCCCAAGTCCCGATGATCTTCTGCCATCTTTCCAGACCTGCACAACATACTGCATTTACTTTCCTTGTCCTGAGTTTAATGCTCCTGGAGAAAAATACACACACACACTTTCCAGCTCAGATCCATGCTAGCTGACACTTGCTATGTCCTTATACTTCTCCACTAACCTGGTGAACTCCCGAATGAATTCCCAGTGGCAGCTGTTCCAGTCCTTTCCTCCCGTCAAACCCCAACTCCAACCCCATCTCCTCTCTCTGCAGATTCCTTTGCCTTATCTTTCTTGAGAATATGGATAACTTCTCACACTCTCTCCATGTTCTTTCCTCCTCCTTCAAAATTTCACAATAGCCTCCCACTACCGCTTTGCCCTTCTTTCTGAATTAGATGTTTCCTTTACTAAGGTTAAGCTATTCACTAGTGCTCTTGGTCATATCCCTTCTAGCTTTCTTATAGAATTCAAGTGATCACTTGCTCCTCTTGATTCCTTTATTATTGTTCTTGGCTCCTTCTCCACTGAAATTATCATCTAGAAAGAAAACAATATAAATATTTCTTGAACCCACTATCACCGTCTTCTGGTCTTTTCTCCTCTTCCTTTCACAGCAAACTTTGTGTGGAAGCACTACCTCCACTTCTTCAGCAGCCATTCACTCTTTATTCCCTGGTATGGTTGTAATATATGAGGTGGGGGAAAGCATACGCTGCCCTGCAGCTCAGCAGTGACTTCCCATCACCAAGCCGTACAGCCTTCCTCAGTCTTCAGACCTCCTCCCTTATGCAATTCTCTCCGGTCTCAGCTTATCAGAACTTAGCTTAGTTCTGGAATGATTCCTTTCCTGATTCCTCTTCCCCTCCTTCCTCTTTAAGGTAAGTAGTTAGTAGTCCTTTGTCCTCTTAGCTTCTCTGCCATGGTGATCTTTCACAATTTCACCTGTAGTCTGCAACACAACTCCCAATTTTTTATCCTTGTTTCTTGGGTTTGCCAGTTTCTTGTTGGGTGCCTGTATCTGAATATTCTGCTAGACCCCAATTCAATATACCCAACGCTTTTATTTTTTTTACTTCCCACCAAACCAGACTATCCCAACTTCCCTCTTTTGCCACTACCATTCCTTCAGACTAAAACTTCGATAATATTTTTAAGCTCCACTCTTTTGTCAATCTTCACATAAAAGAGCAAATCCTACAGCCTAACATAGTATCATTCCTCGTACACTATTTTCTTTGCATTGCCTCTCTGGGCTGTGGATGCTTTCGGATAACTATTGTGATCACCTTCTCTCAGATTCACTTTCCTCTAGGCCCTCCCTTGCTCTAACCTATGCAAACACTATGTCTCCAGATCAATCCTCCTAAAGTACAATCCTACTTACTTTATGGCTTAAAAATAAAAACAAAACTGGGAGCAGGGGAGAATGCCTGATTTTTCATTCTGGTATGCAAAGTCCTCCAGGAAATGGCTCCAACCCACATTCCCAGTTTAATCTCACATTATTCCCTTCCATAACTCCTGTGCTCTAAATCACATAACTCACTGTCCCCAGGACATAAAACATATATTCTTACCTTCATACCTGTGCTCTATTTCTGTCTGAATACACTTCCCTTTTTAAAAATTCTATGTATCTTCCAAGAATAATCTTAAATAGGATCAGTCCTGCTACCTACAGTGTAGAAGTGAATATAGTTTTCTAGTTGATTGATTTCAGGCTACAAAGCCACCTTCTGATTATGGTTTTCTTTGTTGTTGTTGTTGTTGTTGGTTTGTTGGTTGGTTTTTTTGGTAGCCATGCCACAGGGAAAGAACTTCAGGAGTCCTGGAACCATCACAATGAATTCCCAACAACTCAACTTTCCAGTTAATTGCGGGGGAGAGAATAGGCGTGAGACTGCAATTATAGTGAGAAGCTCACATAACTAATCTAGCCGATGTGAGAACTGTACTTTTCATTGTTAAGGAAATAGGTGTTTTCTCTTTGAGACAAATAAGTTAATGAAGCAGTCAGGTCAACAGATGCCAAAGATACCAGAGCTCAGTATAAGAGCCAAGTTTCATAGTGCTATGAATGCAAGTGGGAGAACCGAGTGTCTGCGTGACGTGTGACGGCAGGAGTACAGAGGACAAAGTCATCTTTGCAATCACATCTAGCGAAACTAATAGCTAGGAATCACTGCATATTTATCATCATGTCTGGAGCTGTCTCTTCATTTTACCTACTAACTTATTTAGCCTTCACAACAATCCTATGAGTTAGGAACCCCCGTGTTATAGATGATAAAACTTGAAAGGCTATGCAACTTGTCCATAGACCCACAGAATAGAAGCAGCAAAGCCAAGACTCAAAACCTTCAGGCCACAAAACCTTCACTCTAAAACATGAAACCATGGGGACGCCTTGGTGACTCAGCTGGTTAAGCAGCCAACTTCGGCTCAGGTCATGATCTTGCAGTTCACAGGTTCAAGCCCTGCATTGGGCTCTGTGCTGACAGCTCATAGCCTAAAGAGCCTGCTTTGGATTCTGTGTCTCCCTCTCTGCCCCTCCCCTTTGTTTCTCACTCCTACTCGTTTCTCAAAATTAAAAAACAAAAACAAACAAAAAAAACACAAAACCATAGAAATTTACATTGTAAGTAAGGATTTTATTTCAGCAACATATCACTACCAATCATATTGATGTTGTCCATTATATTTTTAGTGATTTCACAGTTTCATTTGTTTCAAATGTGTTATACATTTAAAATTTTTTAGTTGTATAAAAATATAAGTTGCTTTTTTTTTTTACATTTTTATTCATGTGCATATATTAGAGCAGCATTAAAATTTAAGAGGTTAAAATTTAGTCAAGGGCCACTTCATTGACAAGGCCTTTCTAAAGAATTCTACTAGATGTGACTGATTTACTTTTCTATATCTCCATACTATTTAATGATCTTAAAGCTCAAAGTGAACTCTGTCCTATATTACATCACTTTACACTCTATTGTAAATAACTTGGAAAGGCTGTATCGCAAAACTCATCATTATAATTGCTGTGTCTAAAGAGTACTTTGAACAACACCTGAGTAGAATAAATGTCACGTGATCTCCTGAGGTTTGCTCGCAGACTATATCCTGCAAGAGCCTGACTGACATGTTCTCCATGTTATACAACGCTGAAAGGCCTGGATTCTGACAGCAGCTTTACCTGCCAGTGACTCAGTTTTTACCTTGGTCCTCATCTGAGCCTCCTGCTAATGGGAAAGAAAGACATTGGTGATATCAGGCAAAAGAAGGTGCTAGACAGGGAACAGGCCAATTATACCAATTATGCCTTTCAACCCTCCTAGTTAAGCCTAAAGGCATTCTAATACAAAAGGACAGTTACTCTAATTATTAACAACAACAAAAAAAAAACATGGGGGCGCCTGGGTGGCTCATTTGGTTAAGCATCCGACTCTTGATTTTGGCTCAGGTCATGATCTCGTGGTTTCATAGTTTCGTGGTTTCAAGCCCCACTCTGTGCACTGACCGCAGATGGAGCCTGCTTAAGATTCTCCTTCTCTCTCTGCCTCTCTCAAAAAACAAAACAAAACAAAAACACCCAAACAAGAGGCTTTTAGACATTCCAAGGGAATTTCTTTTTTAAACCATTTCTTATCCTCTACCCAAGGTAAAACAGCCCCACAAAACAAATTATGATTCTTTGTCTCATGACAAGTCACCTCTAATCCAAAGCCAAACTGGCTTTCTAAAATCTGCCTCCTATAAGCATTTTTAGATTCCACCTCGTATTGACTAACCACCGAGCTCTGAAGATTTTACCCCTCAATGTGGGTCGAGCTCACTCTATGTCACCACCCATACTAATATATGGAGGTTCTCGAGATGTGAGCCCAGAACCGGCAGCATTAGCGTTCACTTGGGAACTTAAAAGTTAAAAGCAATCCATGCTTTCACAGGCTGTCCAAGTGATTCTGAGTTTAATTCTAACCTAAACTAACTGAAACACACTTTAATGGTCTCTACATCCAGCCTATTTAATACATACTCTTTAAAAAAATTTTTTTTTAATGTTTTATTTATTTCTGAGAGAGAGAGACAGCGTGAGCAGGGAGGGGCAGAGAGAGAGAAGGAAACACAAAATCTGAAGCAGGCTCCAGGCTCTGAGCTGGCTGTCAGCACGGAGCCCAACGAGGGGCTCGAATCCACAAACCAGAACCAGGAGACCATGACCTGAGCTAAGGTCTGGCGCCGGAGCCCCCAGGCACCCTGCATTCTGTGCATACACAGATTTCATCAGTGATTCCCACTCACCAAAGCAGTGAGTGAACAATGTGATTCTGCTGACCCACCACAGAAGATAGTGAAGCCAATCCCATGGGTCAAGACCAGTGTTTAATTTTAAAAAAGTGAAATTAGAAGAAAACATAACATAGAACATATCACCTATAGAAGAGTTATTTTCCTAAACTTTGTTTCGATTTTATGTCTGTATGCACTTACATGCAGTGTGTATTACCTACTATAGGTCATAATGTGAAGCATTTCAATAAGACTTGTCTACAGCAATGCCTTTCAAAATTTATTCACATTTTTTATTCACACCCTAGGGATCTTGCTGTAATGCAAATTTTGATACCAGTAGGTCTGGGAGGGCCCTGAGGCTACATTTCTAATGAAGCTCACAAGTAATGGCTACGTGGTCCGTGGACCTCACTTTTCGTACACTCAACCAAGAAGCCTTAGAACATTGCTAACCTCACTACTTCAGCTTCCTTAACTCATGGCATAGTTTTATTGAACTTGAGATATGGCAGGTTTGCAACATGTTAGAAATTCTGCTGACTGCACAGAGAACTGTAACCGTGGTGTTCTAGTTAACATATGGGAAAACATACATTTTTTTTCTCCTTCAACTATGCTTGTTAGCAGTCTTCAAAACAGAGTTCCTATTTTCTGCCTTAGGAAATTAATAAATTGAGTTAAATTTAGTTTTCTTTGAGGATTAAGAATTTTGAATAGCCTCAAAAAAATGTTTTTGAATTGCCTCAAGAGGTCTAACTATAGAATAATGTCAATATAAATGTATAAAATGGAGAGAAGATATGGACTCAGTTTAATAAGCACTGACCTCAGACTATACTCTGGGTATTTTAATTTCTTGCCAAGATCCTGAAATGAACCCTCCCAGTCACCAAATTAAGAATTATATTTGACAAGAGCGGGGCACCTGGGTGGCTTAGTCGGTTAAGCATCTGACTTTCGCTTAGGTCATGATCTCGCGGTTCGTGGGTTCGAGCCCCACGTCGGGCTCTGTGCTGACTGCCAGCTCAGAGCCTGGAGCCTGTTTCAGTCTGTGACTCCCTCTCTCTCTGACCCTCCCCTGCTCACGCTGTCTCTCTCTCTCTCTCTCCTAGAAATAAATAAAACATTAAAAAAAAATTATATTTGCCAAGAACAAGAAATGCAGCTGACTAGTGGCCCAATCTGTGCCATTTTGTTATACAAGGGGTTAGGTCAAAATGGAATATTCATCTATTCTGTGTAAAAATTGGCGACATCAGCTCCTGGGCTTCCTAAGTATGTATTGTTGGCTGAGGATTGACTACTCTTGACTACCTACCTCCCTTCACTTAGGCAGACACACGAGGGAAATAAACCTAGATAGGTTTTTTTTCCCAGAAAAATAAAATGTCCCCAGGTTCCCTGGTAGCCAATACAAATATTAAATCGTTCTCACCATCACACACACAAAATAACCTTTGGGTGAGGAATCTCCATCTCCAGCCCTCATCTCAACCTCAGGTCTATTCCACTGGTAATATCTGTTTTTGTTTCATGGCTGTTGGATGCAATAGGGCCTGAGACTGCGTGGTAAGCCATGCAATTATTTAATATTACTTGAAAAACAGGGGCATAATTTGGGGAGAAATGGAAAGATTAACAGTCAATAATAATTCACAGAAGACCTAGATCCCCTAATGATGCTTCTATTAGTTACCCAACATGAATGTGCTAAGGAAGTGACTCCGAAGCTAGTAACTGAGTACTTAAGTACATCAAAGGAATAAAGCGGTTACAGAGGCGACATAACCATTTAATGGTTAATGCCTAACAAATTAATCTAAGGATAGAAAGTGGATAAGATGGAGAGGCAACAGAAGCTTATTTCTTAAGGAAAAGGGTCTAGAAAGAATTTTGGTGCAAACTCCTGGAAGGGAAACTGGAGTCAAATAAAACAGCCCTAGAAAGACTGGAGTAGGGCACCTGGGTGGCTCAGTCAGTTCAGCTCAGGTCATGAGTTCGTGAGTTCGAGCCCCGCAATCAGGCTCTGTGCTGACAGCTCAGAGCCTGCTTAGGATTCTGTCTCCCTCTCGCTGCCATTCCCCTGCTCATGCTCGCTCGCTTGTGCTCTCTCTCTCTCAAAAGTAAAAACATTTTTAAAAAGAGAAAAGAAGGGAGAGAATATCCTGGACTTGTCCTCTTGTATATGCTTTTTTTCTTGCTCGGTCTTCCTTTATTTCTCTCCATATCTGTCTTACATTTTTGCCTTTTTTTTTTGCTGGGCATTCCCTGCCTCTTTTCTTTGCCATGTCTTAATTGGTCAAAACGTAAACTTGATCCAAACTTGAATCATTCTTTGTTATGTGTCTTACAGATATTTGTAATACTTAATATCTTTTATAGATCTTTGTAATGTTTCTCATATTTCTTTTACTTTAATAAAGTAAAATCCTCTTTGCTAAAAATTTTAAAATGAAGCAAGTTTTTTCAACATCTACTTTTTTTTTCATAGACATTTATCTCCTACCATACCCTTTTAAAAAACACCAGCAGCCTTCTAGTAATTTCTTTTTTCTATAAGGCAATGGCCCACATAAGTAAGGCTCCACATCTCAGCTTATGTCTAATAAATTCTCTCACACTGAGCTTTATGTCCTTCTATCCCCTAATTCTATCCCTTATATTCAGTTTTTATATGAAACCATACATAAAATCTACTAACTCACCATGCAACTCTCTGTTTAGGATAACTAGTCCAAGCTCCTCACTTACCTCTTGGGAGGCAGTACAGTATATTGGTTACGAGTAGAGGCTCCAAACTCAGACCAGTCTTGGTCCTCTGCCACCTACTAGCTGTGTGACCTTGGGCAAACGGCTTGACCATACCAAGAACTCAGCTTCCTTAGCTGCAAAATGGTCATCATAAATGTACCCACCTCATAGGGTTATCACAGTATTAGATACATTTAAAGTTCTCAGCATACTGCTCAGCATATGGTGCTCAAAAACTAACCATTCTCATTCTCCAATCATCTATCTTTAACCAAACTTTTTTGAATAACATGGCTGTCCTCTTAACCCCTATACTTTTCATATGTAACCCAGGCCCCAAGTTTCCTGGATTCGTGGTTCGTGGGTTAAAGTGATAAATGTCACTTTAACATGCATCATTTCTAACTACATACTATACCTTTAACAACTCACTCTCAAATTTTCTCTAATGTACCACTCAAGACGATTTCATGTTTTTAGGATTTCTTTCTCCATGGAGCTATAGGAAATAATCTGCTGGTGAGCTTCTCAGGATCATTTTGGGAAAAAGGTATCTATCACTGTACCTTTCATGTTAATAAACAGGATTGAGAAGCTTAATGGACTGAAAAGAGGCAAAACAATTGGTGAGAAAGACGAAAATAGAATGTTACCATCCATGATACTGTATTTATATTCTGGATCAGCCAACCTTTCTGGGCTTGCCTGGATTTCTCAACCTGTTCATCTGTTAAATATATATTGAGCATTGTGCAAGGACACAAAAGATTAAAAAAGATCCGGTCCCTGCCCTTGAGGAACTTCTAAAAATAAAAACACTAATGCTTGCCATGTAGTAAGTGTCTTATTACAAATATTAGTAGAGTGAAATGGGAGCACAGTGGACAGATATCCAAACGAAAATGCATTCCAATTTCCAATCGTAATAACAGGTGAGGGCTCTGAGTCTAAAAAGGACATTTTAATCCCTACCTTCCTTTTTTGTCTCTTTGGAGTAAAGGAAGACACACATTAGTGTTTCAATGAACAAAAGGGAGGTGTAAAATATAACTGAAGAAAGACAACAACTGTGGGTTTTAAGTCCCTTTCCCCCACATCGGTCCTTCACCCTCCTTGTTCCCTGTTTTTTGAACTTGCATATGTAACTTCACATTCTGGACTTACAGGCCTTGCTATCAAGGGATGTATTATCCTCCTTGCTCCATGGCAGGGCTGGGAAAAGTGACTGATCGAGGTCCCTCCCACCAAATTCTACAATCCAGACATTCCCAGATCCAAAAAGGCAGGCAGAAATCTTCCCAAGGAAGGGGCCAAGGGGAAGAACTGGGGTCTAGGGAGCAAGAAACAGTGAAGGAGGCCGAAGCCAGTTCTCACCGAGAGGATCTTATCACCCTCCTGGAGCCGCCCATCCAGGGCCGCAGCCCCATTCTCTTTGATGCGGCTGACGTAGATGCCACTGTCGTTGGAGACATACTGCTGATCTGTCCCACCGACGATGTTGAAGCCCAGCCCTGAGAAAATCATGGAGGAGTTGTGAAGGAGACAGTGGTGAAGAGGGAAGGGAGTAGAGAAGAAGAGGAGAGAGAAAGAGGAAAGGTCTAGTAGGGAGGGGAGGCTGGCGAGTCAACTGTGATGTAGCTGGTCAACAGACACAGGTAAGATCAGTGAACAGTATCATCAACAGAGGTCAACAGTACCCAGAGCTGCCCACTTAGACCAGGCTAGACTAAAGATACAAACACAGTGATCAACATCATTTATTGAGTCTAGAAAGATCTATACTAAACTCAAAGAAAGAATAATGGTGACTCTTACAAGATGTGCTTCTGTTCACAACTGATTTTGATTCTGCTGGTGGCTTTCAGAGGACCCAATTCTTAACTTTCTCGCTGTTAATGTAACAGGGTAAGCGGTGTTCATGAGAAGAAGCCATGCATTTAACTAATTAGCAAATGAACTATTTTGTTTTTTTTAAATACTTACTTAAGTAATCTCTACACACCAAGTAGGGCTTGAACTCACAACCCAGAGATAGAGTTGTGCATGCTTGTCTGACAGAGACAGCCAGGCACCCTGAACGATTTTTAATTTAGTGGAGGAGAAATTCCTAACCAAACCTTCCCCTCATCTCCTCTCCCAACCTTCAGGACAATTTGCATATGGAGGTGTTTTGGAGGAAATGGTCTTAGGAGTTTCATTTTTTTTTTTTTCCTACTTTGCATGAAGGGCAGTTAGTGTAGGTGTTGGCAGGAAACCTGGGAATTAGAAAGGTAACTGAAGCTTAACAACAGGACTTAATCACCAAATTCACTCGTTTCCTTTTCTACCCCCAGTGCAAACAACCACATGTTCAGGTAGTTTGCCAAGTTTCATCCACTGTAGAGAATGGACTACCCACTGATTAGCAACTCTCCATCTCACCCCTAACCCCTGGCAACTATCCTTCTATTCTTTGCTTTTGTGAGTCATTTAAATAGGTATAAAGTTTCAGTTATGCAAGATGGGTAAGTTCTAGAGATCTGAGATACAACATGGTGCCTACAGATAATAACAGTGTTACTGTACTCTTAAAAATCAGTTAAGAGAGGGGCGCCTGGGTAGCTCAGTTGGCTAAGCATCGGACTTCGGCTCAGGTCATGATCTCATGGTTCGTGGGTTCGAGCCCCGCATCAGGCTCTGTGCTGACAGCTAGCTCAGAGCTTGGAGCCTGTTTCGGATTCTGTGTCTCCCTCTCTCTCTGACCCTCCCCTGCTCACGCTGTCTCTCTCTCAGAAATAAATAAAACATTTTAAAAAATCAGTTAAGAGACTAGGTCTCATTTAAGAGTTCTTACCATAATAAAATTTAATTTGAAAAACAAAGAAAACTGACCACCGAAGTACCATTTCCATGGACCAACCACTAAGTTGTGGAAAGAGTTTCACTTTACAAAAACCACTTTTATAAAGGAAAGAAAAGGAAAAGAACGTCCCTGGGGTTTTCTTTATGTCAGATACTGTAGAATTTATAGTCACAAGTGAAAAGAGAAAAGGGTGTAGAAACAATGGAAAAACAAAAATCTGGTGGCACGATTAGAAGGAATGGCCCCAACCACAAGCTTCCTACCAGTTTTAATAGAAAACAGATACTTAAGGAGACATACATGGACTTTCTTAAAAATTCTCCCCACTGATGGGATGAAAGCTTCCACGTGAAGCTCACAGTGTTAACATAAATACTAGCAAATCAATCTGTGAGGGAAGGAAACACACAGCCAAAAGAAGAGAAGCAGCAGGAAACACCTCATTTAGACAGCATACCTTGCGCACAGAGGCTCTGCAGCTAAAGAATGAAAAGGACTTAAGATACATGATAGAAAGAGCTACTTCTAGAAGATGACTACTTCAACTTCCTTGAAGGGTAGGGTATGAAAACGTAAGTTACTAAATGTTTTTTCTTAGAACATTTTTAATTTGTATCATTACAAAATTAAGGATACAAACGGGTGGAAGGTACTGGAAAGGGGATGGTGGGTAGTTACGAGAGAAGATAGAAAGGTAGGTGAGGTCTGATCATTGAAGGCTTTGACATCACTTCAAAACTGTGACTGTTTTGAGCAAGATGACTGAGGACAACCAGCCTCTCACAATACTAGCACAAACTATTTGAAGAAAATCTCTCAAATCTCACATCTTTACTAAACACTACAGAAGACTCTGGGGATTTGGGGATCAGGAAGCATGTGTTAAGCAACTAAATGTAATATAATTGTTAGAAAGAGGAGGGAATTTGCTACTGTTATTGAAAGCTACAGAAGAGTGCCTTAAAAAGGAGAGTGGAAGAAATCTAACCAAAATTTTCTATAAACATACTCTCACCCAGAAGTCACACTATACAGGCATGTTTGTAAGTGATTGCTATGTCAGTTGTAAATGCACTACACCATTTGACATGAAAACTCTGAGGCTAACATAAAGTCTTTCTTCAGTGAAAGCATTTATAGAACCGAACTTACCCATAATTTGAAGCATTGCTGAAATAAAAAGGGGGTCAACAAGCACTGGGCAACAGTACTACCAA
This sequence comes from Proteles cristata cristata, assembly GCA_017311185.1. Classification (NCBI taxonomy): domain Eukaryota; kingdom Metazoa; phylum Chordata; class Mammalia; order Carnivora; family Hyaenidae; genus Proteles; species Proteles cristata. The sequence continues at coordinate 899,464 of JAESUZ010004260.1, forward strand.
TTCAAAACTGAGCCCTAAATAATCCTCAGTTCACTTGTTCATTAAAAATTTCCCATCATTTACTATGTGTCAGGCACTGTGTTGCGTTCTGAGGAAGACATAAAGCTAAACTGGATAGTCTCTGCTTTAACCACAAACAGAAATGTATCCTCTTCCCTGTCCCTTTTAGATTTTGCAGAAACAAATTAAAGGCAGAAGACCTGGTCATAAGTTCCACTCCATAACAAGTCCAGATATGTGGACTTAATAAGTCAGTGTACCCCAATCCTCGGTTTCCTTTTCTGTAACATAAGGAAGGAATCCAAATTCTGCCCTATCTACCTCAAAAGGTTAACTGCTAGGGTCTAATAACATCAAATCTGAAAAAACCCTTCATAGCCTACAAAGCAGTTACTGTAAGAGCAGTTGTCAGTAAACACTGGTGCCTGCTACAGCCCAAATTGGATACTTTGATGGAGAAAAGATTAAAAATATATATAGTACAAATATGGAAAGTCCCTAAACATAAGAAGACAGATAAAAAGTCCATCTGTCTATTAACAGAACAAGACTGGTTTGGAACTCAAACTTACTGAAACTAAGTATATCTATAACCGGTGACCCAGACATCCCCGTCATGAAGAGTTTCTAGCAAGGGTGGTATTTAAAATATACAACAATCGGTCCAGCACATGCACCAACCAATTGCAAAAGATGTCAGCTAGAAACAACCAGAAGGAGAATGGGTATCCCAGCATCTGTCTGCTGACTATCAACTGTGTCTCAGGAAATAGGGTAGACCACCAATCCTGGGTTGTCTGGGAGCCTTGATATATACCTGCTGTCCCACCATAATTAAAACTGTCCCCTTCAACTTAAAAAGCATCTCATCTTGGACCAATGTGATCATCCTATGTATAAAGAGTAATGTAAAAATGTTAACTGCAACATGTACTAGGGTAAAACTGATAGTAATTTAGATGTCTATCCTTTAGGGGAATAGATAACTAAAATATAGTTAAAAGTCAGATGTACAAAATAATATCTAAGGGAACAGGGTTTTAAAATGTAATGTTGGTTATTAATAGTCCAATATCTTCTTATAGATTAGAAACCCAGGCACACAAAACAGTATTACCTACTTACAAAACTGCATGTATATTTAGGGGCATCTCAGTGGCTCAATTGGTTAAGCATCTGACTCTTGATTTCAGCTCAGGTCATGATTCCACGGTTCATGAGATCGAGTGTTGTGTTGGGCTCTGCACTGACAATGCAAAGCCTGCTTGGGATTCTCTCTTTCCTTCTCTCTCTCTCTCAAAGTTAATAAATTTTTTTAAAAAACAAAAAACAGAAGTACATGTATCTTTAAAGACATGTAAAGACACATTAGAATGGGCACCTATGAGGTAAAGGGTACAGGATGAAGTTTAGGGATAAAGGGCAAAAATAAAACCAGAGAGTGACCTTGCATTTACTGATGAAGATAACGTGTTATGGACCTAAAGGATACAATTAATTCGGCTCTCAGCATCTATAATTCAAAAGAAGTTGAGGGAAAGGAAAAAAGAAAAAGACTAGAACTCAAAGGCTTTTTAAAAAGTAAGTGAATGAACAAGTATTACATAGTGAACTCAGGTTATAATGTGCAAATAATTTTCTTAAATATGATAAGCTTAAAATGCACTGCTTGGTCTCTAATTTGGAAAAGAGGTCTAAATGCAAAAAAAGTAAAGATGGTATAAGAATTACACCACCGTAGGACTAGGAGAGAAAGAAAGTACATTTTGTATAGGAGCTTTGTAAGGTCAAACAGGAAGTGCCTTCTGGTGGACACCCCCCCCATTCATCTCCAGGGCTGGACCTTAGGCTCACTGATGCATTAGAGCAGTAATAGCAGAGGCAACAGCTAACATTTGCGGAGCATTTAATATGTACCAGGCACCATGCTATGCACTTTACATACATTATCTCATTTAATCTTCTCAACAAATGGGTGGAGTGATTATTACATTTTACAGATGAATTTGAAGACGAGGCATGGAGAGATTAAGTAATTTTACAAAAGGTAAATGAGGATGTTTGATTCCAACGTGTGAGTTTTAAATCATTTTGCTATACTATGTTGTTGTAGAAAATAGAAACAACTGCTTTAGGAAAAAAAAGATCTGCTAAGCAAGGCTGGCTACCTTGGGAGGCAACTTGCCTTTAGGTGGCCTGAATCAGCAATGTTGGAATAATGGTTGTAGAATAGTTCCCAAGAATGATGTATTCCAGAGGAAGAACTGGTCATTGTGGAGTTCTGTCACTTTAATCATGGTCCCTAGTGCTTATTTTCAGGCAAAAGAAAGAAATGCCCTTCATTTATTTTAGATTCTTGTCTATAAAATCTGTATATAAGGTTAAAAAAAAAAAAAGGAAAGGGAGGGGGCGCCTGGGTGGCTCAGTTGGTTAAGCCTCCAACTTTGGCTCAGGTCATGATCTCACAGTTTGTGGGTTCGAGCACCGCATCAGGCTCTGTGCTGACAGCTCAGAGCTTGGAGACTGCTTCAGATTCTGTATCTCCCTCTCTCTCTGACCCTCCCCTGCTCATGTTGTCTCTCTCTCTCTCACAAATAAATAAAAATATAAAAACATTAAAAAAAATTTTTAAATAATGTTTAACCATATTACTCTGGAAATAATACAGGATATAATGAAAATGAAATAAAATAGTCCATTAACAGCAGTGATGGTAGCTACTTCTTGAATTATGAATACCAGATTGACAAACACCCTATGTCCCTCATTATCAACGTGCAAAGTTTTTTTTATCCCAAAATAATCTCACTAATTTTCCCTAGATGTCAATCGAACTCACTGTTTAGTGGTAAAATATATGTAACATAAAGTTTAATTTTTTAGCCATTTAAAAAAAGTGTTTCTTTATTTTTGAGAGGGGGAGGGAGAGAGAGAGAGAGAGAGAGAAACAGAGAGAGACAGAATCCCAACCAGGCTCCCCAGGTCACACAGAGCCCGACCTAGGGTTCAAACTCAAGAATTGTGAAATTCTGACCCCTGCTGAAACTGAGTTAGATGCTTAACCAACTGAGCCACTGAGTGCCTCTAGACATTAAACAAAAACTTTGTTTAATAAGTTTTTAATGTTTATTTATATTTGAGAGATAGACAGAATGTGAACAGGGGAGGGACAGAGAGGAAGATAGAATATGAAGCAGGCTCCAGGCTCTGAGCTGTCACTGCAGAGCCCGTTGCGGGGCTCAAACCCACAAGAACTGCAATATCATGACCTGAGCCAAAGTTGGACACTTAACTGACTGAGCCACCCAGACACCCCTAAAATTTTTTTAAATGTTTATTTTTGAAAGAGATAGACAGAGCATGACTGGGGAATTGGCACAGAGAGGGAGACACAGAATCCAAAGCAGGTTCCAGGCTCTAAGCTGTCAGTACAGAGCCCGATACAGGGCTTGAACTCATGAACTGTGAGATCATAAACTGAGACGAAGTCTGACACCTAACCAAGTGAGCCACCCAAGCACCCTGCCCCTAGCCATTTTTAAATGTATAATTAAATGGTACTAAGAACATGCACAATGTTGTTCAACCATCACCATTATCCATATCCAGAACTTTTTCATCATCCCAAACAAAAATTCTGTACCCATTAAACAGTAACTCGCTCCCTTTCACCCTAGGTAACCTCTATTATACTTTGTCTTTATGACTTTGCCTATTCTGTATACCTCATGTAAGTGGAACCATACAATATTTGTTCTTTTGTGACTTTTTTTTTCCATTTAGCATACTACCTTCCAGGTTCATCCATGTTGTAACTTGTATCAGAATATCATTCTTTTTAAACGCTGAATAATATTCCATTGTATGTAAATGCCATATTTTGTGTATCCAGCCGTCTCTCAGTGGACATTTGGTTATTTCCACATTTTGGCTACTATGAATAATGCTATGAATACTGGTGTACAAGTTATCTGTTTGAGTCCCTGCTTTCAGTTCTTTGGGGCAATTATCTAGCAACTGAATTGTTGGATCACATGGCAATTTTTTTTTTTAACAATTTGAGCAACTGCTCAACTGTTTTCCAACATGGCTGGCTGCGTCATTTAAGATTTCAACAAACAATGCGCAGGGTTCCAATTTCTCCATATCCTTACCAACACTTATTTTCACTTTAGATAATAGTCATTCTAGTGGATGTGAAATGGTATTATTATTATTTTTTTAATGTTTATTTCTGAGAGAGAGAAACAGCGTGAGCAGGGGAGGGTCAGAGAGAGAGGGAGACACAGAATCTGAAGCAGGTTCCAGGCTCTGAGCTGGCTGTCAGCACAGAGTCTGATGCGGGGCTCGAACCCACGAACCGTGAGATCATGACCTGAGCCGAAGTCGGACGCTTAACCGACTGAGCCACCCAGGCGCCCCGAAATGGTATTATTTTAATGTGCACTTTCCTAAGGCTAGTGATATTAAATATCTTTTCATGAGTTTATTGGCCATTTGCATATCTTCTCTGGAGAAATATCTTTTAAGTCCTTTGCTTATTCTGAATTGGTTTTGTGGTTGTTGTTGAGTTATAAGAGTTCTTTATATACTCTGGATATTAATCCATTATCAGATATATAACTTGGAAATAACTTCTCTCATTCTGTGTTATCTCCGTCTTTTGATGCACAAAATTTTTAATTTTGCCAAAACCCAATTTATTTTTTTGTTGCCTTGTGCATTTTGTGTCATACCCAAAAAAATTCACCACACCCAAAAATATTAACATTTCCTCTATCTTTTCTTCTAAGAGTTTTATAGTATTCACTTTTTTGGAGGGGGAGGGATGTGAGGAAAGGAGGAGATAGCCTACTCACTTGCTTATTTAATATTTATGTTTTATTTAAATTCCAGTTAGTAAATATACAGTGTAATATTAGTTTCAGGTGTACAATATAGTTATTCAACATTTGCATATAACAACCAGTGCTCATCACAACGAATGTACTTCTCAATCCTCTCACCTACTTAACCCCACCCGCCTACCTCCTTTATGGTAACCATCAGTTTGTTTGGTTTGGTCAAGAGTCTGTTTCTTGGCTTGCCTCTCTCTTTTACCATTTGCCTGTTTGTTCTGTTTCTTAAATTTCACATATGAGTGAAAGCATATATTTATCTTTCTCGGACTTATTTCACTTAGCATAATACTCTCTAGCTCCATCCATATTGTTGTAAATGGCAAGATTTCATTGTTTTATATGGCTGAATAACATTCCATTGTGTATATTTATTCGACATCTTCTTTATCCACTCATCAATCAATGGACATAAAATGTTAGCTCTTACATTTTGATATTTGATGCACTTTTTGTTCATTTTTGTATGAGATGTAAGGCAAGAATCCAACTTCATTGCTTTGCATTTGCAGATGCTGTTTATTTACAACACCATTTACTATTTACAACACCATTTATTGTAAACTTTCCTTCTACACAATGAATGGTTGTGGCACCCTTTCCAAAATCATTTGACCATCTAAGAGAGGGTTTAAATCCTTAGGTCAGTACCATACTATTTGGAACACAAAAGCTTTGTAGTAAGGCTTGAAATTAGGAAGTTATGAGTTCCCCTACTTTGTCCTTTCTTTTCAAGATTGCTCTATTAGGGGTCCTTTGACATTACACATGAATTGTACAGTATGTTTTTCTATTTCTACAAAAAGGCTGATTAGATTCTGACAAAGATTGCACTAAGTATGCAGAATGCTTTGGATAGTGTTATCTGTCATCTTAACCATACTATGTCTTCCAGTGCATGAATGTGGAATGTACTTCTATTTATTCATGTCTTTAATTTTTTCAGCCAAAATTTATAGCTTTCAATATATAAGTTATTGCCTCCTTGGTTAAACTCATTTACAAGTATTTTATTCTTTTTGATGCTACTGGAAATGGAATTATTTACTTAACTTCCTTTTAAGACTGTCCATTGTTAAATGTATAGAAACTAAATTGATTTTGTGTGTTGAGTGTGTATACTGCAACTTTGCTAAATTTGTTATAAACTCTAACAGGTATTGTCTGTTTGTAGAATATTTAGAGTTTACTACATGTAAGATCATGCCATGTGTGACTAGAGACAATTTACTTCTTCCTTTCCAATTTGTATGCCTTTTCTTTCTACTTCTTGCCTAGCCATTCTGGCTAGAACTTTTAATACCACACGGGACAGAAGTGGTGAAAGCATGCATCCTTGTCTTGTTCTTAATCTTAGCTTTCACGCTTATGTAAGTATGTTAGCTGTGGAGTCTTCATATATTGCCATCATCGTGTTGAGGAAGTCTCCTTCAATTCTTAGTTTGTTTTTAATTTGGAAAAGTGTTGAATATCCTTAAATGCCTTTTCTGTATTGCTGAGATGACCATATGGGTTTTTTCCTTCATTCTATTAATATGTTGTATTACTTTTAAAGATTTTTCTGTCATTGAATCATCTTTGCATTCATGGAATAAATCCCATTTTGTCATGGCATATATTCCTTTTAATGTGTTGCTAAATTAATAGAATGTAGCTCTATGATCACCCTAGTGATCTACGTGGAGGCAATTTCTGATCACAACCACAGGGAGCAGGACCAAAGCAGAACCAAGTTTATTTGTGGGCTCTCTATCAAAATCAATCAACTGAGTTGATGAAACAGGGATTAGAGTCTGGAGAGGGTGAGGACTGCTGGATGTTGCAGGGCAATGGTCTGGAAAGGAGAAAGGTAGGCAGAAAAAAAAGAGATCCAGGTATCTGCATGAGTCTTTACGAAGTACTAGCCCATGCAGATGTTGAGTCAAACTCCACAAGGCTGGGAAAACAAAAATTAGGAAGTTGTATGCTGAATAACTCTCAGAGTTCAAAAAGGGCAGGGAGACTCTCAAGTTCTGTCCAGCCTGAATGGATTCACCTGAAAATTCTGTGGACACTCACTTAGAACATGCCTCACTTGTAGAGTTGAACTATCCCTGAAGTAAATACTACTTTAGAACCATCCTAGAAAAGTTACAAATATCCCTGAAGTAAATACTACTTTAGAATCATCCTAGAAAAGTTACAAACAGGGCTTCAGGAGGACAAACTGATCTACAAGTTACTTAATTGCCTCCTAAAACAAAAGTTCAACATTGTAATCTTAACAATGTTAATGTAATAAAACAAAATGCAGATCTGCAACAACGTAATAGTCACAACATCCAGAATCTAAAAATTAACATGCTAAGAAGAAAATATGACCCATAATCAAGAGAAAAAAATCAATCATTAGAAACAAAACCAGAAACAATAAAGGATGGAACAGGAAAACAAGGATGTTTAAAAGGCTATTGTAACTATGTAGAAATAATTAAAGGAAGTTGAATATAATGAAAAAAATGGAAAAATTTTTTCAAGTCTTTAATCCATTTTAAGTTGATTTTTTATATACGGTATAAGGAAGTAGTTCAGTTTCATTCTTGTGCATGTTTGCATGTCTTCTGCATTCTGTCCAGTTTTCCCAACACCATTTTTGAAGAGACTATCCTTTCCCTCCTGTATCTTAGCCTCTTTGTTACAAATTAATTGACCATACATACATGGGTGTATTTCTGGACTATTTTGTTCTATTGATGTATACATTAAAATGAAAGATTAAAAAAATGAAACTCATAGGTTTGAAAACTACAATATCTGAAAGGAAGAATACACTAGACGTGATTAGTAGTAGATTTGATACCCCAGGAGAAAAGATCAATGAACCTGAAGACATAGACGAAACCACAGTAACATCTAAGATAACAGCAATATGTAACTGGAGTTCCAGAAGGAAAGGAAAAGGGAAACAAACATCTGAAGAAACAACTGGCTCAACATTGTGAAAAATATACACAAACAGATCCAAGAAGCTCAACAAACTCCACTCAGAATAAACACAAAAGAAAAAAAACCCAGCAAAGTATATCATAATCACACTGCTCAACACCAGATATAAAGAGAATCTTGAAAGCAGTCACAGGGGAAAAGGACATGAATGTACTAAGGAGAAAGATGAAAATGACAACAGACTTCTCCTCAGAAACTATACAAGCCTTAAGTCAATGAAACATCATCTTTAAAATATTAAACAGAGCCACCTCAGAGGCTCAGTCAGTTAAGTGCCCGACTTCGGCTCAGGTCATGATCTCACAGTTCATGGGTTCAAGCCCCGTGTTGGGCTCTGTGCTGACAGCTTGGAGCCTGGAGCCTGTCTCAGATTCTGTGTCTCCCTCTCTCTCTGCCCCTCCCCTGCTTGCATACTCTCTCTCAAAAATAAACAAACAAAAAAAAAATCAGCAAAAATAGTTGTATTAGTTTTCTTGAACTGCCAAAACAAAATACCACAGACTGTATGGCTGAAATTCTGTTCTGGAAGTCCAATGTCAAAGGACCAGCAAGACAAACTTCATGCGAAGGACTCCTCTCTTGATGTGTAGGTGGCCACCGTCTCACTGTGTGCTCACATGACTTCATCGTGAATTCTCAGAGAGAGAGAGAGAGTGCAAGCGTGCTCTGGGTCTCTACAAGGACATTAATTCTAGAGGATCAAGGACCCATCCTTAACTTCACTTAACTTTAATTACTTCTGTAAAGGCCTTATCTCCAAATATAGTCACATTGAGAGTTAAGGCTTCAACTCAACATGTGAATTTCCAGGGACGGGGTGGGGGGGGGGAGGGAGGGTGCAAGAGGACAAACATTCAGTTGGTAACAATAAGATATTGAAAAAAATCCCTCAGTGTTTGGAAAACAAATAACCTATGAGTTAAAGATGAAACTCTATACAGGAAAATAGAAAATATTTTAGTTGAATGACAATGATATCACCACACACTAAAAATGTGGGATGCAGCTAAAGCAACATTTAGAGGGAAATTTACAGCTTTATATGCTCACAATAGAAAAGAAATAATAAAAAGGTATAAAGTCAATGATCTTAATTTCTATCTGAAGAAGCTAAAAAGAGAACACTAAGTTAAACCTAAAGGAAGAAAAGAAGAAAAGAACAGAAGAATCAGTAACCTAGAGGGGCGCCTGGGTGGCTCAGTCAGTTAGCATCCAACTTTAGCTCAGGTCATGATCTCACTGCTCATGAGTTCGAGCCCTGCATCAGGCTTATGCTGACAGCTCGCAGCCAGGAATCTGGAGCCTGCTTTGGATTCTGTCTCTATCTCCCTGCCCCTCCCCCATTCATGCTCTGTCTCTCCCTCAAATATAAATAAAACGTTAAAAAAAAAATTTTTATTTAACAAAGCCAAAAGATAGTTCTTTGAAAGGATTAATAAAGTTGATGAATCGCTGGCAAGACTAATCAAGAAAATGTAATTTTACAAATTACCAAATTCAGAATACAAAATATATTATCACTATATATCCTAAAGATATTAAAAGGATAAGGGAATAATGTGAATTATGGTATGCTAGATAAAATGGAAAATTTCTTTCAAAAAAAATCACAAGTTATCAAAACTGACTCAAGAAGAAATAGAATATCCCCACATCTATTAACATCTTCAAGGGATGCCTGGGTGGCTCAGTCATTAAGCATCTGACTTCAGCTCAGGTCATGAACTTACAATTGGTGAGTCTGAGTCCCACATTGGGTGAACTCTTGCCCCACTTCACGTGAGCATAAGCCCCCCCTCTCTCTCCACCTCCCTATGCCTCTCCCCTCATGGAATTCTCTCTCTCTCTGTCCCTCGCTCACTTGCACCCTCTCACTTGCACCCTCTCTCTCTCAAAAAAAAAAAAATCTTCAAGTGTACTAAAGATACTGAATTCATAATAAAAAAATATTCCCACAAAGACAACTTCAGGCCTCAAGTGTTACGCTAGTATATTACAGCAAACATTTAAAGAAGAAATAATTCCCTTACGTAAAAAATTCCACAATACGTTCAGTAATTTCACGAAATGTTTCTCAATCCATTTTATGAGGACCAGGTAATCTTGATACCAAAATATGAAACACAGATTATAACTACAAAAAATATTCTGTATATGGACTCAAAAGTCCTCAAGAAAATATTAGCAAAATGAATTCAGCAATATATAAAGGATGAATGTAGGGTTTACCTAAGGAATGTAAGTAAGGTCATTTTAACATGGTCATTCAAATGAACGAATTGAGCAGTTAATAAATGAAAAATCATATGATTATTTCAGCATACGCAGAAACAGCAGGTGGTAAAATTCAACACCTTTTCATGATGAAAATTCTCAGCAAATGAAAATACATGGAAATATTAAGTCTGATTAAAAGCATCTACGAACAGCTAACATCCCTAAAGCCAGCTACAAGGAAAGGATGTCTACTACTCTCCGCACTAGTATTTAGCATCGTACTGGAGGTCCTAGGCAACACACGGAGCGCCTGGGGGGCTCAGCTGGCTGAGCATCCGACTTTGGCTCAGGTCATGATCTCGCATTTCGTGACTTTGAGCCTGTCGGGGTCTGGGCTGACAGCTCGTAACCTGGAGCCTGCTTTAGATTCTGTCTCCCTCTCTCTTGGTCCCCCTCACCCCCAATCATGCTCCATCTCTCTCTCTCCCCCAAAAATAAACACTAAAAAAGGAGAGAAAAAAAAAAAGAAACGCCTCTGTGAGAGGCTAACAAGCTTTTTCATAACCCAAAAAAGGCAGCGCAAGAGAAAAAGAAGTCGGTCGCCTGGGTGGCTCAGTCGGTTGAGCATCCAACTTCAGCTCAGGTCATGATCTCATGGTCTGTGAGGTCGAGCCCCATGTCAGGCTCTGTGCTGACACTGTACAGCCTGGAGCCTGCTTCACATTCTGTATCCCTCTCTCTCTCTCTCTCTCTCTGCCCACAATCCCCCTCCCCGAAATAAATAGGTATCTAAAAAATTTATAAAAAAAGGAAAAGCAGAAAAACATAGAAGGGAAAGCCCAATGCCCTTAAAATTCCTATGACACAGGTTACCCTGCCTTCCTTTATCCCGTGAAAGTCTATTCTCCACACAGCAGTGGTAATGGCAGGCCCCATTTAAGCACTTTAAATGAATTGAGTTGTCTTTTGGTAAGATGCTTAAAGGGTGCCTGGTACAAAACCTACAATATGAAAGTATAAAACAAACAAATCCATTTAATTCTCACAACCCTAGGAGTAGATTCGATTCATACTCTCATTTAAGGAAACGGAGGCAGAGGGAAGTGCAGTAACTTGCCCAAGGTCACACAGGCAAGAGCATTCTGCCTCTTTCTCACTACGCTCTGCTGCTCACTGCAATTGTATTAAAATACAATTCTCTTCTGTATCCATAGTATCTACCAAAAAACTTGCCCTCTAGTCGCTGTTCAATAAATACCTGTGGACTGACAGAATGAACGAGTGCTCCAAATGCATGGCTCGACAGATGAAATGACTAGGCATCTTTTCGCTCAGGACCATTTTATTCCCTGCAGAAACTCTCCGGGGCAAAGATGAAATACATCACTTGTCATTTGCTACCTCTTTCGAAAGACATGAATACACGCTGACCAACAAGCAAGACCAAGAGGGAAAATCTTTAACATTGAGGGAACAGAAAGGCAGTGCAACAGCCCAAAACTCTGTTGTGCCCACGGCTCTGTTGTGCCCACGGCCAGCCCTTCCCTGTCACAGCGCTCCATCTGGTGGGGGCAACAGAGAACATGGCCCACCAAAGCAGCTCCAGGGAGCCCCTGCCCAGATGCACACCTGGGCCTCTTTATCGCTCTGTATAAGAAGATTCAAACTGAAGCACTGCCAAGAAAATCACTCCAAACAGAGCGAAAAGGATATTGCGGAAGTAGGTCCCACACACCACTCCCGTTTCAGTTTGCAGAACACAACGAACTTTTGTGACTTTTGCCAAATGGACGCATCCTTCCGCTTGGGACTGAAACAGAGATAACGTAACACCTGTTAGCTAAATAGCCATTCCTGCTCTAGAGAATCAGTTCAAACTCTGCCAGCACCATTATGATTTTCTCAAAACAAGTTATGTCACCTTGTGGTTTTCACCTTTATAAGCCTGTACTCCCAGCTCCCAATTCAGGGCACAGGTGACCCTGTCTCCCAGTGAAACCCCAGATCAACACTTTTGTTACTTTACAGCCTTGTCTTCTTGAATGACAGCTCCTCGACTTCTCTCTGAAATACCTACGTAGGCGCCTTTAGTCTCTCATTCGGGGTCAGCTTTTGTTCAAACACGAAATAAATGTATACGCCTCGTCTTTACTGGATCATGTCTCCATGTGCTCCCTTGCTTTCGAAAACATTTCAATCTCCTCATTTCTTGCCTTATATGACAATCTATGCCCTCCCCCACTACCGTCTTTTTGACTTGCTCCAACTCTACTGCTTCTTGCCCAAAATATGGTAATCTGTGTACTGTAGTAGGCATGAATACACCACAGTTTTGTACAAGGGGAGAATGATATTATCTACTTTGTTTCTGAAACATTTCCTAGAGGCATTTAATATGTTCTTGAGTCTTATTGTGTGACTCTATAAGGAACAGAACATATCTTACAAAGGTCCATAGCTGTTTTGGTTATTCTACCTCAAGGGAACTTGATATATGCCTACCATGGTTAATAATTATTCTCCTTTTGAACGGCAAAACTCTTAAAAATCGGGATCTTTTATTCTTTATTCTGGTATCTATAATTTCTAATCATAGTGTAGGCACCTAGCAAACACTAAATGAATGCATTCAAAAACAGCTACCTTTATTTCCAAGTCTCCTGAAACCAACAGTTTATTCCTATTCCATCATTAGATCTTTTTCCTCAATAAGTAATTATGTACTTCTTCAAATACAGTCATTGGCTACTTTTCTGCCTAGTCACATGGATTTTAAAAATGCTTTTTTTTTTTTTTTAAGTTTATTTTGAGAGAGAGAGAGAGAGAGCAAGCCCAGGAGTGGCAGAGAGTGGGAGAGAGAAAGAATCCCAAGCAGGCTCCACACTGTCAGCATAGAGCCTAACATGGGGCTTGAACTCACCAACTCTGAGATCATGACCTCAGCTGAAACCAAGAATTGGACACTTAACCAATCGATCCCCTAAAAAATGTTTCTATGGTTCGGCATCTATCAGCTTGCCTTTCTACTTCTCCAAGGTAATTTTACTAGATGTTTTCCTTTAGAGTTATTCTTTTTTTTTTTTTTAATATTTTTATTTATTTCTATGAGAGAGAGAGACAGCGTGAGCAGGGGAGGGGCAGAGAGAGAGGGAGTCACAGACTGAAACAGGCTCCAGGCTCTGAGCTGGCAGTCAGCACACAGCCTGACGCGGGGCTCGAACCCACGAAGTGCGAGATCATGACCTAAGCGAAAGTCGGACGCTTAACCGACTAAGCCACCCAGGCGCCCCTCCTTTAGAGTTATTCTTAAGGATTGTCTTGAAAAAGTAGTAATAAGAATGATCCTTGAAGCAATCTTAGAGACTTGTATAAAATACTCTTCTGACTCTATAAGATTTTCTAGCTATTCTATCTCCTTGTTTCATAACCATTATAACACATTACATCCAAATTCATTCTTTCTTTCTTGAAGTTAGTAGAGAACCCTGTTTGACTTTTTGAAAGCTGAAATAGACCATGTTACTGGTTCTCTTTAACAACATTCTATTATATTTTCCTAACATTTATCAGTTTTCCTAGTCATTTCATGACACTTAGTGACCATCCTGTGTCATGCCCAGCAAGGCATCAGGAAAACAAAAGATGAAGTATATAGCCTTTGAATCAGAAGAGCTCAGAGTGAAGTAGAGGGAGGAGGGGACACAAATAAGGAGGCAAATATAGAAATAAACACTAAGATAGGGACACGCACAGAGTCCAGTTGGAGCATAAAGAGAAAAAAGAAATTTGCATGAGGTTGAGAGCCTGGATTTTTTTTTAATTGCTATTTTTATTTTAGGCATAGACAGAGAACACATGCGAGCAGGGGAGGGGGCAAAGGGAGAGACAGTATCTTAAGCAGCCTCCACGCTCAGCACGGAGCCTGATGTGGGGCTCGATCCCACAATCCTGGGATTGTGACTTGAACCAAAATCAAGTGTTGGATGCTCAAGTGACTGAGCTACCAGGGCACCCCAGAGCCTGGATTTCTAAGTCACACAGACCCAAACCCAATTCTTTTTTTTTTACAAATAGTTTATTGTCAAGTTGGTTTCCATATAACACCCAGTGCTCATCCCCACAAGTGTCCTCCTCCATGCCCATCCCTCCTCCCCCCACATCCATCAGTCCTCAGTTGTTGTCAGCATTCAAGAGTCTCTCATGGTTTGCCCCTCTCCCTTTCCCCCACCATTTCCCCTCTTCTTCTCCCCCTTGTTCCTCCGTTAAGTTCCTCCCAATCCTCCTATACGTGCAAACATATGATATTTGTCCTTTTCTGCCTGACTTATTTCGCTCAGCATAACACCCTGAAGGTCCATCCATGTTGCTACACATGGCCAGATTTCATTGTTTCCCATTGCCATGTACTATTCCATGGTATAGATAAACCACATCTTCTTGATCCATTCGTCCGTTGATGGACACTTAGGCTCTTTCCATGTTTTAGCTATTGTGGAGAGTGCTGCTATGAACACTGGGGTACATGTGCTCCTATGCATCAGCATTTCTGCATCCCTTGGGTAAATTCCTAGCAGTGCTATTGCTGGGTCATAGGGCAGTTCTATTGTTAGTTTCCTGAGGAACCTCCACACTGTTTTCCAGAGGGGCTGCACCAGTTTACATTCCCATCAACAGTGTAGGAGGGTGCCCGTTTCTCCACATCCTTGCCAGCATCTAGAGTTCTCTGATTTGCTCATTTTAGCCACTCTGACTGGTGTGAGGTGGTATCTCAGTGTGGTTTTGACCAAATCCAATTCTTAACTCTACCCCTTAAAGAACTGTGTGACATAAGAGTCAAGGTTTTCTCATTTATAAAATGGGATAATAACCATTTCATCTACTCTTTGTTGCGAGTGCATGAGACAAAGTGTTTAGTGTGGCAATATATGACAAGCGCTCAATGAATGGTATATGACATTCATTACAAGGGGGCAGCTAGCCTATATAAAGCTTCCTGGAGGAGGTGACTCTTGAAGTCAGTCTTAACCAATGAACAGGAAGGGGAAGGAGTCAAGATGGAACCTTAGAGAAAGGTTAAGTTTCCACAGTAGCATTAAGAACTTGTCATAATCCAGTCTCTCACTACCTCAGCAGCCTCACCTCCTTAAGTCTCCTAAATAAACTCTCCTTTCAATCCAGGCCAGTACACTAACTGACCTCAGAATATACTTAAATAACCTTATTTTTTCTATTAATGCGTAGGCTATACCTTCCCATGCCTGGCACTAGCCTACAGACTGTCTATAAGACCAACATAAGTTCCACCTTCTTGTAATTGATCAGTCTGGACCTTAGCAATGGCTCCGTTCTTTGAACTTTTCCAGGACAAGTTCCTCAGCACATTTCCTTTGTCCTCTGATGACATACATGTTCATCATAGTCCTTAACCATCCTTTACACTGATTTAATTTTTCACATGTGAATGTAATGTCTTCATTGGGATGCATATTCCATGAGGGTAAGACTTCATGTAAGCCAGAGAAAACAGGGCAGAGATATAGTAGTTTAGTCTCAGATCTATTTGGTACATGAATGAACAGATCAGTAACAGCCTCAGGGTCAAACGCAAAGCACATGACCAGTCTGTAGAGACTTAAGTGCTTGGATTTAACAGGATTTCTTGGTTTTAGTTCTTACCTTGATATGCCCTCAGCTCTGTCAACAGCAAACTATAAAAACTTTTCACTGTGGGTTGTGCTAGTCACTTAAAACGTCTCAAATCCTTAACACATGATATAACCAAATAAAGGTCAAGAGAAAGACTGGCAGTCAACTCCTTAGACATGGCTACTATATTGGAAGGTAGTAGATGGAATAGCAGAAGCAAAAGATCTAGGTTAAACTTACTGGCTTTAGAAATTGGGCAAATCCTTAACCTCTCCGAGAGATAATTTCTTTATCTAATAATATGGATTAATCACTTACCACCCAGGGTTGCTGTGAAGATTAAATGAGTTAACATATAAAGCAACTAACAGTGCCAGAAATATAATCTCTCTGACTATTCATTATTAAAACATTATACCAACCCATCATCCTCTGCAAAAAAAAAAGGTAGAAAAATAGAGATTCTCTTCCTTCTTTAAAGATAATATTTCAACAACGTGCTGAAACCTATTGAGGCCTCAGTGCCAAGCAAGGAATACTAACCCTAACACTCGGTGAGCAATAGAGTTGTCTTTATAGCTAATCTCTACCTGTTACAGTAGGGGAAAAAGCTAGATTAGATCCTTGTGATACTTCTTACAGTAACCGCATCTTTTCAAAATTAAAAACTCTTAATGTCATAAAGGAAAACGTGGGAGCCTTAGAGACTATTACTGAGATGAACTCCCACTGAAAGG
This sequence comes from Proteles cristata cristata, assembly GCA_017311185.1. NCBI lineage: Eukaryota > Metazoa > Chordata > Mammalia > Carnivora > Hyaenidae > Proteles > Proteles cristata. The sequence continues at coordinate 915,947 of JAESUZ010004260.1, forward strand.
AAAAAGGTCAATAGTGTTCCATAAAGAATAAAGGTGAAGTCTTCAAACCTTTGAAGGTACTGAAAATTGGGGCCACTGCCTTTACAATTCTTCAAATCACCCACTGTTAGTTCAAAATGTCAGGTTTTATATTATCAAATAACATGTGGAATGGGCCCCAAAAACCCATAAACTCTTAGAAGTGGAAGAAACCTCTAAGGTCATCCAGCCAAGCTTTTCCTCACCCAGGTGAGAAGGAAGGAATAGGAGAGATGCTGAGCTACAAGCCAAACTTCATTTTGCCTCCCCAGATATGCACTTGTCACGATTTCCCCAAGACATCATTCTTTCCCTTGCAGTACACACAACCACACAGAATAGGTTTATCTGCCTTCCGAAATGGGCCCAAACACTGAAAATATCCAAGACTCTCGCCCTTGACAGAACACCGGCCCCAAAATGTAGACTATACATTTTTGCTGTTACTTGATTAAACCATCAGGTCTCTGCATAGGAGGTTGTATGTAAAGAGTGACAACGCTGCCTACAAACAGAAATGCAGATTTAGAACTGGAGGCTTTTCCTATTTCTTTTCCAGAAGGAAAGGGCTCCTCTATGTGACTACCAAAGTTACTGGAAGTTTCTAGTGGAGATAAGGGACTTCTTCCCCGTGTATCTTCATGACGACACAGTGGAAGAAAAGCTGAGGCTTCTTAGAAGTACAGGATGCCAGGTAACTAGCTCTGAGAGGTGATATACAGACACGTGAAACATTCTCTTATTAACCGAAGCAACCAAACTTCAAATGGCTGTCTTTGGCCCAGTTCCATCCTAAATTTGTCGCTCTATTCTCCTAAACACTTACATTTATCAACTTACATGAGTAACACATGAAAATGCTTAGGAAAATTAAAGTCACTCAGTGAATAAATATTCATTGTGAATAAAGGCACGTCTACTATAGAAATGAACCCCCTTGTGACAGAAATATATTAGCTAGATATAATTATTCTTCCAAATTAGTCCTTGGAAGCTTGTCCTAACTCCAGTGATTCGGAAGAAAGGCAACACCAGGAACCACAGGTTTGCAAGATTAACAGGGTCAGGAATTTTAGCGGCTGGGGAGGTGAACATTAGTCAACCCTGCTATGCAAACACCAAAAAAGCTGAAGTGATATTACACTGAACTTAAAAAAAATTTAGTGAGTTCTGCTCTGCTATAGTCAGAAGACCCTGGAAAGCCTGTGGATGCCACAGCAAAAGGACTATGTCAGAGCGCGTTAAGGTCTTGAGCAAGAGACAAGAATTAAATCCAAAATCACATCGAGATGGCTAATATCATAACTAGGGATATTTAGGCTATAGAGGAAAGAGACAAAACAGGAGCAGAACAATTAGATATCTTTAAATACTTGAAGGACAAGCAGGAAAAGAACTAGCATGGTACTAAGCAGCCCCAGGAACAAGTACCAATGGATGAAAAGTTACAGGGAAGCAGGTTTTGGCTCAAAAACACTTTTTCATGTAGCCTCAAAAGTCACTAAATATTAAGAGTGAGAGGAGAAATTTACATAAAGTAGGAAAAGTGAATCTAAAGGACTGACCGCACTGTATGTGCATTCAACAAAAGTTTAGGAGCTCATATGAAGCATGACACTAACATGCAGATTAGAATGAATTATATTTCCATAAGTCGACTTCCAATCTTCTATAACAAGAAAAAAAATAAAGCATGGACGATTCAGAAAGCCACATTTTATGATAATCTGTAAGTGGTGGTCAAGATATTGCAAAATTCCACATGAGAAATGACGATGGGCTGTTCTAGGTGGTGGTGAATGGAAAGGGGTGAAGATTTACAGAAACATTTCAGATTCATAGCTCACACTACTTGATGACTTACTGGAGACTCTTCGAATAACAGTCTTTGGCAGGTTTTACTGTGCTAATCTAGCTATTCATTTATTGACAGTAACAACGAGAGTAGCAAACACTTCTTACTCGGTGTCAGGCAAGGTTCTGAAAGTTTTACATAGACTAACTCATTTCATTCTCATAACCCTAGGAAGTATATTCTGTTATGGGGCGTCTAGGTGGTTCTGTTGGTTAAACCTGGACTTTGGCTCAGGTCATGATCTTGCAGTTCATGAATTCCAGCCTGGCATCAGGCTCTGTGCTGACAGCTCAGAGCCTGGAGCCTGCTTCGGATTCTGTGACTCCCTCTCTCTCTGCCCTTCCCCAACTTGCGTTCTGTCTCTCAAAAGATAAATTAATGTTAAAAGAAAAGAAAAGAAATGAAATGAAGTATATTCTATTATCCTGCACATTTTATGCACGAGAAACTAAGGCTTAGCTAACATCGGTAAAGTTAGTCAGCCAACCAATACCAAAGATCCAGGAAGAGGTTAGATCCAGGTGGATCTACCTAATCCCAAAGCTAAAGCTCTTAATCGACCCACTAGACAGCTGTAAAGGGGAGGTAACAAAACGTAAGGTATTGTAGTAGTGTGAAGAGCCCAGTGAAGAGCGCTGGGGGAAAAGACGGAGTTTGATGGGGGAGTAACGACGGACGGCAAAGTGAGGATTTAGCAGTATCAGAATCACTAACGTGCTTGCTTAAAAAAAAAAAAGAAAGAAAGAAAGAAAGTAAAAACCTTCATTGAATCCAAATTCCTAGAGATGGGACCTAGGAGTTAACTTTTTTTTTTTTTTTTTTTAAAGCAAAACCGAAAAACCTCGGGTAATTTTGAGGGGCAACCAGGTTTGAAAAGTACGGTTTCTTTCCGCTTTAGCATTCCAGCTGACACGCAAAATGAACTTCCCAAAAATGGAAGGAAGGAGGGAGGGGTTCTAGCACCAAGAAAACGGCTCTGCATTTACAGTCAACGCCGCTTACGCTCCCCTTTTTACTGAACAGTCTGTCACGGGCACAGCAATAAAGTAAGCATGGGGGGGCGGGTAGTTACAAAGCAGGCTTTGGGTGACAGGATTTTCTGGTACTATTAACACCCGAAAGAAAACCTTCCTGACTGTAAATACATGTGATAATCTGACTGAAAAAGGACACGGGCGCCTCAGATCCGGGTCTGGCTAGTGGAGGATGCCAACTTAGTCTTCTATGTGCTCTAAGTGTTGCAGGGAACCTCGAGGCTGGGGCCTGCCTGCTCCAAGGCCAAGGGAATCGGCTCAGCAGGAGGGGGTCTGCTCTGCAATTACAACCTCCAGCACCCTGCTCCCGGGGACGACCTGTGCCGCACATACCCGAGGGTCCTCTGGTCAGATTGATTTCCTCCTCAGTGACCACATAGTCCACTCTTCCGTTCATGTCTTAGTGCTCGTCTGGCCTCCCACCTGGGTCGGCTGGGGTTCCCGCAGGTGAAGGTGAACCAATCTCCGCGCGGCGCCCCGAGCACCACACTTTCGGTTTCAGCTGCCCGCGGACCGGAAGAGAAAGCCGGGAGCGCCGGGAGCGCGGGGAATGCCGGGAGTTGTAGTTCTGGCGGCCAGCGCGCGGGCGCCTCTCAGACCCCGCAGCGAACCGCCGAGGAGCAACGACCCCGTTACCGTTCTACTGGGGGGGGTGGAGGGGGGAGGGGCGTCGTAAAGGGAGGAGGCATAAATACATCGATTTTGTGAAAGAGAAGTTAAACGAAAAGTCTCATGCCTCAAAATCGCTACAAATGTTGGGGGGGGGGGGAGTTCTGTTATTCAGTAATCACGAGACCCGACTAGGACGGGCGTCCCAGGCAATCTATCTGCTAATGTTATTGCAGAGGATGAAATCTCACACCCTTTTATATGGCCCAGCAGGTACAATCCATTACATACAGGTTCTCGGTCAACAGGAGTGAACACAGTTTGCTGTATACGTTCTTTTGTAAGTCGCCCCTGTAGGCGCCATCTGTGTTAGTGAATTGCCATCATCCAAAGGAAAAATAAAACTATGAGAAGCAGGTGCTTAAAACTTGGAGCAAGGCGCCTACCCTAACTTCTGTGGTGAAGAGGTGGCACAATTTTCCTTGATATTTACATTTCAAACAGAGTTGTACCTGACAAGAGGCTTTTTGGCTTTTACAAAATTTTATATCCAAATAAAAGAGAGAAGGAAGGATTTATAATTACAGGCTTGCTCAAAAAGAATCTAAGGTCACCTGGCTGGCTCAATCCGTTAAGCTCTGACGCTTGTTTCGGGTCAGGTCATGATCTCACGGTTTGTGAGTTTGATCCGGCGTCAGGCTCTGTGCTGACAGTGCGGAGCCTGCTTGGGATTCTCTCTCGCTTTCTCTCTGTGCTCCCCTGCTCATTATCTTTCTCTCAAAAATAAATAAATAAACTTTAAAAACATTTTTTTTTAATCTGAAAAAAGGTAGAGGGGTAAAGGTTTCTTCCTTTTGGTAACAGAAAATTCAAGTTTTTTATTTGGTTGTTTGTTTAATTGGTAAGACTAGTGGATGGACTTGCTGTGATTTCAACCCAGCCTTCCTGACTTTTGAAGTATACTTCCAAAACAGGGCTCTAAGGAACCCTCACAGATCAAAAACTCAAAAGCCTGAAAGGGCAGGATGGGGACCAAAATGTGGGAAACAACCAGGAATTAGACCACAGGGATTTGTGGTGACCTTGGAGGGTTGAAAAGTGCAATTCCACTTAAGGCATTCTAATTCACATTAAATAATCACACCAGAACCTACTGTGTTTACCAAACAAAACAGGAAAGAAGCGGATTCAGCAGATGGGCCTCTTACTTGCTAATCCTTTGAGAAGTTAATGTGAAATAATAGAAAGAACACTGGAGATGTTGGAAGACCTGGTCTCAAGTTTCAGTTCCATCTTCTTAGAGTTGTCTGGCTCTAAGCAGATAACCTAACACTTCCTAACTGTGATTCTCTATCAAAAACAAGGCATGACAACAGATCTTTAAAATGTGGAAAGGATTAAATGAGATGAAATTTTAAATATCACTTCTCACCTTCAATCTTAGAGTCATGCCACCCTCACTTCCAAGGCTCCTCAACATGTTGATTGAATGAGTGAATAAAATGATTGTAATAAAAAGCAGAATATGATAAGTGAAAAAAAAGTAAAGTATAAGTAAGTGAGATTGGAAATTGGAATATCAAGAGAGAAGAGAGAAAATAGAAATGGGAAAAGAAAATTACCAGTGGAGAAATATGCAACAAATGAACAAACAAAAGAGAAATAGACTCGAAGATAAAGGAAAAAACTGTTAGTTACTCAGGTGGGGAAGGATTGGGGCAGGGAGGGTGAGCAAAATAGATGAAGGGGATAAAGAGGTACAAAATTCCAGTTATAGGGGCGCCTGGGTGGTTCAGTCGGTTGGGCGTCCGACTTCAGCTCAGGTCATGATTACGCATTTCGTGGGTTCCAGCCCCGCGTCGGGCTCTGTGGGGGTGGCTAGCTCAGAGCCTGGAGCCTGCTTTGGATTCTGTGTCTCCCTCTGTCTCTGATCCTCCCCTCCTCACGTTCTCTCTCTCTCTCTCTCTCAGAAATAAATAAAAAACATTAAAAACTATTTCAAAGTTCCAGTTATAAAATAAGTCTCGGGGAGGTAATGTACAGTATAGGGAAGGTAACCAATAGTCTAGTAACTTTGTATACTGACAGATGGTAACTGAATTTATCATGGGAATCATTTCATAACGTAAATAAACAAATAAATAAATAGTGAGGTATAGTCACTATGATGCATACCTGAAACTAAAAGGATATTGTATGTCAATTATATTTTACTTAAAAACTAATTAATTAATTAATCGATTAAGTTGGAAGGAAAAAACTTAAAGCTTCTTGTAGACTATAGAAGGGAAAATCACTACCCTGTACCTGGGAAGATTGCCCTTTTCACCTGAGCACACAACTTCAAAAGAAACACATAGGTCCCTGAAAGAAACCAGGTCACCAAGTAAATTTAGGAAATGCCAGTAATGAATGGAGTGACGGATTAGGCATGTAAATTCTCTTTATACTTTAATATAAATATAGTTTTTAAAAAAATTATTTAAAGTTTATTTTGAGAAAGAGAGAATCCCAAGCAGGTTCTGCACTGTCAGCGCAGAGCCCGATGAGGGGCTTGAACCCACAAAATCATGAGATCATGACTAAGAGTTGGATGCTTAACTGACTGAGCCACTCAGGGAGCCCATGTGTCTCTCACTTTAAATCAAAAGCTAGACAATTAAACTAAGCAAGGAAGGCATGTGGAAAGCTGAGAGAGGCCAAAAGCTATATCTGTTGTGCTAGTTATCCAAGTTGTGAATGCAAGAAAAAGTTCTTAAAGGAAATGAAAAGTTCTTGAAGGAAATGAAAAATGCTACAAATGATAAGAAAATGAAACTGCCTTATTGCTGATATGGAGACAGTTTGCGTGGTCTGCATAGAAGATCAAACCAGCCACAACATCATCTGAAGCCAAAAATCTAGTGCAAGGCCCTAACTCTTCAATTCTATGAAGGCTGAGAGTGGTGAAGAAGTTTCAGAAGAAGAGTTTGAAGCTAGCAGAAGTTAGTTCATGCAGTTTAAGGGAAGAGCCATTTCCACAATAAAAGTGCAAGGTGAAGCAGCAAGTGCTGATGTAGAAGTTGCAAGCTGTCCAGAAGACCCAAGATAATTAATGAAGGTGGCTCACTAAACAATAGATTTTCAATGTGGATGAAACAGCCTTCTACTGGAAGAAGATGCCATCTAGGACTTTCGTCGCTAGAGAGAAGTCAGTGCCTGCCTATCAAGCTTCAAAGCCCAGGCTGACTTTCTTGTTAGATGCTAATGCAGCTGGTGACTTTCAGTTGAAGCCAGTACTCATTGACCATTCCAAAACTCTTAGGGCCCTTAAGAATTAGGCTAAATCTACTTTGCCTGTGCTTTATAAACAAAACAAAGCCTGGAGGATGGCACATCTGTTTACAACATGGTTTACTGAATATTTTAAGCCTACTGTTGAGACCAACTGCTCAAAAAAAGATTCCTATCAAAATAGTACAGCTCATTGATAATATACCCAAGTGCTTTGATGAAGATGTACCGTGAGATTAATGTTGGTTTCATGCCTGCTAACACAAGACGCAGCCCAGGAATCAAGAAGTAATTTAAACTTTCAAGGCTTATTACTTAAGAAATATATTTCATAAGGCTATAGTTGCCACAGATAGTAATTCTTTCGATGGATCTGGGCAAAACAAATTTTAAAACTTTCAGAAAGAATTGACCATTCTAGATGGCATTAAGAACATTTGCAATTCATGGGAAGAGGTCAAAATATCAACATTAACCAGATGTTGGAAGTTGATTCCAACTTCACTGATGACTTCGAGGAGTTCAAGACTTCAGTGGAAGAAATCACTGCAGAGGTGGTAGGAATAGCAGCAGAACTAGAATCAGAAGTGGGGCCTAAAGATGGGACTGAATTGCTGCAATCTCAGGATAAAACTTTGATGAGGAGTTGCTACTTATGGATGAGCAAAGGAAGTGGTTTCTTGAGATGGCATCTACTCCTGGTGAAGATGCTGTGAAGATTGTTGAAATGACCGCAAAGTATTTAGAATATTACATAAACGTAGTTGATCACCAGGATTTGAGAGGATGATTCCAAATTTGAAAGTTCTGTGATCTCTACAGTGATTCTACTGTGATATCAAATGGCATCACATGCTACAGGAAACTGTTAGAAGAAGGGCTTATTGACGTAGCAGACTTCATTGTTGTCTTCCCCGTTTGAGGAAAGCATCCTAGGATCTTTTTTGGAAAATATGAACTATTGAAAAATGCACTAACCAACCACTCTGCCTCTACAGACTGTTTCCAGCCTTCTGTTCTACTCTAGTGTAGATCCCGACCCTGAGCTGCAGACTCCAAATAACTTTCCAACTTCCAGCCCAGCCATCCTTGTTTTCTGCAGACTGATGCGAGCCATTTCCTTCATCTATCATATGGCTGCTATTTCTCCTGACTAATGGGGATTTTGTACAATTCACTGGTTTTTGTATACTGACTCCTTAGTTTGTCTAAGGTCTGAAATCAAGGAGAGATTATCAGCAACCAAGAACCTCTCCCTTTAGTCCTGAACAAGGTTTTCTTCCAATTGCAACCCAAAGTTTTACATGTCTTCCTGTCCCTATAGTATATTTATTTATTTATTTATTTATTTATTTATTTAAATATTTTTTATTTATTTCTAGGAGAGAGAGAGAGAGCGTGAGCAGGGTAGGGTCAGAGAGAGAGGGAGTCACAGACTGAAACAGGCTCCAGGCTCTGAGCTGGCAGTCAGCACAGAGCCCGACGTGGGGCTCGAACCCACGAACCGCGAGATCATGACCCAAGTGAAAGTCGGACGCTCAACCGACTACGCCACCCAGGCGCCCCCCCCATAGTATATTTATATTTGTGCTAATAAATGTTTAAATGTTGTATAGACAGAACTTACCATCCCATAGATTCTCTAGTTATTTCATACATTCTGTATCCTAAGAGCTATCTGTTTTCTTTTTAGATTTCAAAAATCTTGACATAAAGCCAGCACATAATTAGGCTCAGTATTAATAGTGAAATTTAAATGTGCATAATAAAACATGAAAACTATAAGATAAATTCATTGTCGTCTTATTTTAAGAAATTGCTACAGCCACCCCAACCCCCAGCAGCCACCACCCTGATCAGTCAGCAGCCATCGACATCAAGGCAAAAAAGATTACCGCTCACTGAAGCCTCAGATGATTGTTAACATCTTTTAGTAATAAAGTGCTTTTTTTGGTAAGAAAGTATTTTTAAGGTAAGGTATGTACATTGTTTTCTTTTAACTTTTTAAAAAATTTTTTTAAAATTTATTTTTGAGAGAGAGAGAGAGAGACAGTGTGAGCAGGGGAGGGTCAGAGAGAGAAGGAGACACGGAATCCGAAGCAGGCCCCAGGCTCTGAGCTGTCAGCACATAGCCTGACGCTGAGCCGAAGTCAGACGCTTAACTGACTGAGCCACCCAGGTGCTCCCATTGTTTTCTTTTAGACATAATGCTATTATTGCACATTTAGACTGCATTGTAATGTAAATATAATACTTATGTGCACTGGGAAACAAAAAAAAATTTTTTTGCAATAATTCATGTTTTCTCACTTTATATTCACTTTATTGCAGTGGTGTGATACCAAACCTGCAGTACCTCTAAAGGTGTGCTACCCACGGCTCACAGGTAGCGAATGGCGGTACTTCTCCGGTGGGACAGCGTGGCTAGTAATGAAATCACCAAAACAAGGTGGAGATTGGAGGCAGAGCTGTGTTTTGCTGCTAGAGAAATGCTGACAGAGATTACAAACAGGAAAGAAAGCCCTATTCCCCAGATCGCAAAATCTTGTCAATGTTTCCAAGTTGGCAAACCCTAGCCAGAAGGTAGCTGTCAAGGGAATATGGGAAATGTAGTTCCTAGGTCCCAGCATCAGCATTAAAGAGTACTAGAGAAGGGTAGGCCTGCTGCTGTGATACAAATGATTAAGTATCAACACACACACTTACATACTCAAACACACCTTTTTTTTTTTTTAATGTGTCACATTATAAATAGGTGACCCAAATAATAATAGCATACCTCTTTCTCCCTGGATTCTTTCTAGTGATAAAACGATCGCTAGGTATATCACAAGTTGGTACCAATTTTATTAATTTGGGAGGTACCCCCAAGCCCCCAGTATAGTGCTTCTCAAGAAACTGTGATAGAAAATACAGCTTATATATGAGGCTGGTGTGCAATATACACTTTAGCAGCCCACAGGTTTTCCTGGAGAGGTATGGCTAACTCTGTTGCTGATGAAGGGGGCCTACAACCCGCCCCTGGGGGGATCAGCAGAGAGGGTTAGAGAAGAGTTAGGGAGCCTTGGCATACAATGAATTGGCCTATGAAGTTGTTTCTAAGAGGGTCAAACCCTGACCCATCAGATAAACTGTTATATTCATTAAGCAGGTGGTTGTGGGGTTGATTTGTTTAACAGTATATTTAGGCTGTCTGATTCACATACTATCCATAGTATAGTATAGTATAGTATAGTATAGTTCATATTACAGATGTTTCATAAGATTTTAATTTCTACTTATAGGTATTTTGGTTATTTAAAATTTTATTCCTACGACAAGCAATTCTAGGTGAAAATTTAGAATCAGTATGTGTGTCTTAGGAGAATAAAATTTCTAGAAGGGGATCTTCTGGGTCAGAGGGTAGATATATACTAATTTGTGGAACATATTACCAAATTTTACTTCAAAGATCTTGCACAGTTATCCCCCTATGAACATTGTATGAGGATGCTGTTTTCCATCCTGGAATTATCATCACATCCTTGCCAAAATGCTAAGTGGAAAATAACATTTTAATTTGAATTTTTCACTTATGAATGCTGTTGAGATTATTTTATCATTTATCGCTCTGTTTATTTTATTTTTTATCTTTTTTTTGCTTCTCTGAAAAGTCTTGCCCTTTGTCCATTTTTCTGTTGGAATGTTTTTCTTTTTTCATAATGAAATACTTGGTCATACAAAGAAGTTACAAGACTACACAGAACTTCCCTATACCTTTTACTCATTTCTCCAGTTTCTTATAATTTACCTCTCTTCATTTTGTCCTCTCTCTCTTGCTCACTCTCATGCATTGATTTCTTGGTATATGAATACACACACACACACATATGTATCACATATGTGTACATATTCACGTACATACATATATATCCTATACATAGATGAATAGAAAGCAAGATGATAGTAGGAGAAAAGAAAGGAAAGCAAGAAAAATGACAAACAGGCACATATAATCCTGGAAAGGCATTCTAGTATCCCATTGCCTGAAAAGGCAATATAGTTATCAAAATCAGGATTTTTAATATTGATACAATACTATTATCTATTCCATAGATATTCATCAACCATTCCCTAAATGCCCTTTACATCTTTTTTTCCCCCTGTCCAAAGTCCAAGGATCACACACTCCATTCAGTTGCCATGTCTCTTTAATCTCCTTTAATTTGGAATAGTTCCTTTGTCCTTCATTGTTTCTCATGACGAGAATACAGAACAATCATCTTGTAGAAAACCCACCAATTGTTGTTTAGGTACTGCTTTATTTTTAGAAACAGTACCTCAAAAGTAATGCTATGTCCATCTCAGTCCACATTATCAGTAGGCACAAGATGTTGGTCCTATTATTGGTTACCTTTGAACACTTAGTGACAGTGCTATCCACTAGATGGCTCCACTGAAAAGTGACTATATTTCTTTTATAATGAATAGGACGTTTATGGAGAATTACTCTAAGACTGTGTAATTATTCTTTTTTTCATCAAACATCCCCCCAGTTATTTCAGCATTTATTGATTACCCTCCGTTGAAACAGTACCTGGGAAGATTGTCAAATGATGATTTTTTTTTAATCCATAATTCCATCTACATGTATTATTTGGCCTTCTACTATAAGGAACAACTTTCCCCTTTCCCTTATTTCATTTATTTATTACCATCAGTATGGACTCATGAATTTCTGTATAATTAAATGGCTTATAATCCATTACTCTTATTTATTATAAAACTAAATTCTCTTAGATTTGACCATGGGAGCACCTTTAAGCTGGCATCATGTCCTTTCAACATATCTCCATCATTCCTTGATCATTTCATTACTTTTTGGCACAAAATGTTTTAGGCTCATCTTGTATTTCACCTGCCTCCATCCTGGAATTATAATTTTCTCGAAGGATCTCTGCTTTCTTTGAGCAGACAATGGTATTTATAAAACAAGATCTGGGGACTAAGTCTGCTCATTACTACTGGGGTATACTTGCTTCTACTCACTCTCAGAAGAGTGAATTAGATGACACATTTGTCTCTATTGACATTATTGTATCCTTATAGATTGGGAGACAATTCTCCATGGATCTCTTCTATTTGCATACACCTTACATGTATGCAGATGACAGATTTTATTCCAGATTATCTTTTCTCTTTTTTTAAATTTTTAAAAAATGTTTTATTTATTTCTGAGAGAGAGACAGAGAGAGAGAGAGCAACACTGTGAGCAGGGGAGGGTCAGAGAGAGAGGGACACAGAGGGACACAGAATCCGAAGCAGGCTCCAGGCTCCGAGCTAGCTGCCAGCACAGAGCCCAACACGGGGCTCGAACCCACGAACCATGAGATCATGACCTGAACCAAAGTTGGACACCTAACCGACTAAGCCACACAGGCATCCTGCAGATTATCTTTTCAAAGATCTTTGTGTAGTGGACCAGTTTGGAAGATAAACCAGTTTGGAAGATAGACTCAGAGGAGCGCCTGGGTGACTCAGTTGATCATCCAACTCTTGATTTGGACTCAGGTCATGAACCCAGGGTCATGGGATGGAGCCCTATGACGTGCTCCATGCTGAGCGGGGAGCCTGCTGAAGATTCTGTTTCTCCCTCTGGCCCTCTCCCTCGCTCGATCTCTCTGCCTAAAATAAATTTTTTTTTAAATGTCACCCTTCAGTGCAGATGGCAGGGTTGCTTACTGCCCATTATAACAAAGACCATGTCTTTCTCCAGGGCAGAAATTGGGCAGATTTGCAAGCAGCCTAGCATAAAAGATGTGGTTTCCTAAAGCTCAGAGCTCCTTGGCTCTAATGTAAAATCATTATATGTCTGCATTGCTCTCATGAGATTGTGGAATAAGTTAAACTGACAAGACCATGAAACTCCTGCTCCTCGCTGTGCCGTGAGAAATAAACAGTTGTTTGTCTCTAAACCAGGCATCTCATTATCTTCTGCTCCCATCCATGAAAACTGTAAAGGCCACTTCTAGGCAAGAAGCTGGAGCAAAAGAAACCCGAGTGAGGCAAAAGCGCCCATAGCGACCACCAAGCTGAATGCAAACAGGCTTATTCAGTGATCCACCTCAGAGAAACGGCTGGAGGCCCTAAGTGACCAGTTACAGCCAGGCGCAGTTCCTAGGTTACAAAAGGAAAGTTCCCACGCTTCCTCCCTCGGCCCTGTAACCCAGGTCCTTCACTCTCCCTTCTCGCAGAGTCTCCCCTTTGCTCTTCTGCTTGCTGCCCCCTTGGGGCATATTCAGTAGCTTTCTGTCTCTTGTTCGGCCTTGGCCGAATTCTTTCACCACCCCACCCGGTTGGGACACCCCATATTTGGTGGCCCCCCAATCCGATCAGAACACCCCACAAAACGGTGGCCGGCTAACTCATTAGCTTGCTGACAGGGTAAATCTCAGACCTATCCCATCTCTTGACAGCTTTCGGTGACAAGGATGGAAGGCTACCTGAAACATGCTTTTCTGGAACGAAAAGAACAAAGGCCTCCACGGGCCAGAGTAGAGGTTAAAAGGGAAGTCCCCAGGATGCACGAGTGAAGGCCCGTGATCAAGTGGTGGACAGGAGGGGACAAAAGGGTCCTCTCTACCCCACCTCCAATAGATGGTTAGGGGCTGAACAATGAGTTAGGATTAAAACAAGTCAATCAAGTGCTCCTTTGGTTGTTCATTCTCCTCCAAAGTGGGATGGCGAAGGGTCGTCATTATGACAGTAAAGGCAGAAATCCCTGCAGCCCTGGCCAAAATGCAGTGTGGCGCTAGCTGCTGGGTCAAAGCATCCTCAAAGCGGAATAAATGATGTCCATAATAAAGAATTAGAAATTGAGTGGGCCAAAAGCATTAGAAGCTAATTTAATTGAGACTTAAATAGTGTGGGTTCGGGTTTAGTGCAGGCGCCTCTCTTATCTTATACAGAGGATATCTTACCTGCGTCCCACATTTTCCTAGTCTAAACCTAGAAGTGTTTTTGGCACTTTGGAGAAAGTCTTTGAGATGTTAGCCTGCTGTCTTTGTCTTCCAGTGTTGGCCTCACTGAAATAATGTCCTTTCTTATTTCATCTCCACTCATCTCTCTGCAATTGTTTAGTTTAGTTTAGTTTTGCTTTGTTTTTTTAAGTGTATTTATTTTGAAAGAGAGTGTGAGAGAGCATGTGCTCATGGTAGCAGGGGAGGGGCAGAGAGAGACAGGGAGACAGAGAATCCCAAGCAGGCTCCATGCTGACAGCATGCTGACTACTTGGGGCTCGATCTCATGAACCGTGAGATCATGGCCTGAATTGATCAAGAGTCTGATGCTTAACGGTCTGTGCCACCCACGTGCTCCATCTCTGCATTTGGATTTTGTTAGTGCTTAGTGGCTGAAACTGGTCTGTTTGGGACCCCCTCAAGCAAGGTGTTCTTGCACCCCTGCAACCCCAATGTGGTTTGAAGTGGGGTTCAGGAGCCAATGGCCCAGAAAGAATTTTTGAGACATTTTTGGTGCAAAAAGGGTGTTTTTATTATAGCATGGGGACAGAACCTGTGGGCAGAAAGAGCAGCACTGGAGTTGTGAAGAGAGACTGACTATATGAGATTCTCTATCCTACAGGGGAGAGGTGATGTTAGGGCTCCAGGAAACTGAGTCTATAGGTTTCTGGAGATTGCTTTTTTCTTTTTTTTTTTTAATTTTTTTAAATGTTTTTTTGATTTCTAGGAGAGAGAGAGAGAGACAGCGTGAACAGGGGAGGGACAGAGAGAGAGGGAATCACAGACTCCGAAATAGGCTCCAGGCTCTGAGCTGGCAGTCAGCACAGAGCCCGACGCGGGGCTCGAACCCACCAACCGTGAGATCATGACCTAAGCGAAAGTCGGACGCTTAACCGACTAAGCCACCCAGGCGCTCCTGGAGATTGCTTTCTTCTTGTAAATCATTGAGGCAGTCACAAACTGATGGAGTCTCAGGTACTGAATGACTGTGATCTCTGTCAGTTAACCACTTGTTTTTCCCTCTCCTTTGTTATTGGGCACCCAGGAGTGCCTGAAGAATGTCACACATATCTCACTTGGAGGGGGGGGGCAGGGTTGTGGGGGTGTTAGCTTGTGTTTTGTCTTCAGCTTCACCCTGGGCTACACTTCTATTGGTTCTTCCCTATTGCCAAGGACCTAGGTGTCTAGTTTGCTACTTAGAATGCAACAGACTGGCACAGTAATGCCGCCCTTTTGGGGTCATGAACTCTGGAAGCAATTTGTAGGGACTGAGCCACCTGGGTCACTCATGTAGATGTTCCTGGCAAAGATCTACTCTCTGATGAGACCAGCAGGAACCAAACTGGTGATCAAGCTTTGTATTACCTATCATCCCACACATGGCAGAACATCTACCACCATATCCTGGGCAGGAATTACAAGCATAGAACACATCAGTTTCTACTATCCCTGGCAGAAAAGAAAAGACTCTGTGTTTCTGATGCCGAGGCTCCCACTGCCTGCTAGGCGTGTGATTCCTGCCAAATGCTTATGTTTGTTTCAAGGGAAGAGAGCCCACGTTGCATGGGTGCAATCTCTGCCCGCTCCTGGCAGACTGCCTGCATCAGAGCTCTGACCCTTTCTTGGGGCTACCAGTGGTGCCGGGCCCCTGCTGACACTTCTGGAAGTTACAGTACTCCTGTTTCAATCCAATCAGCTGGCCTTCGCCACACACTTGTGCCATTTGAAACTAATGTGGGTCATATTTGCAGCTTTCTGAACTATTTGCAGCCTTGACAGTAGTACACATTGTAGTGTAAATGCCTGACCTTAAGCTTTTGATTGCTGAGGCAGCCGTTTCAAAGATATCCATCTCAAGTAAACATATTGTTAGCTACACAAATAGATAAACAGCTAGGCTGCTCCACCCACGAAGCTCCCCTTTTTCAAAGTCCTGTGTAATCTAGATAACTGACCACTTGAAAGACAGTGATTTTCCTTTTCCACTCTTTTAAACTTTATTTATTTATTTTGTTTTAATTTGGGGGTCCTGTGTGGCTCAGTCAGTTAAACATCCAACTTTGGCTTGTGATTTGTGGCTTCAAGCCCTGCGTTAGGCTCTGTGCTGACAGCTCAGAGCCTGGAGCCTGCTTCGGATTCTGTAACTCCCTCTCTCTCTGCCCCTCCCACCCTCCTGCCCATGCTCTGTCTCTATCTCTCAGAAATAAACATTTTTAATTAATTTTTTTTAAGTTTATTTATTTATTTTGAAAGACAGAGAGGGAAAGAGCCAGAAAGGTGCAGAGAGAGAGGGAGAAAGAATCCCAAGTAGTCTCTGTGCTGTCAGCACAGAGCCACACTCAGGGCTGGAACTCATGAACTGTGAAATCATGACCTGAGCTGAAACCAAGAGTCAGGGTCTTAACCACTCAGCCACCCAGGTGCCTTCCCCCTTTTGTTTTAATTTCACCAATAAAGAGGGGCGCCTGGGTGGCTGAGTTGGTTAAGCGTCCGACTTTGGCTTAGGTCATGATCTCACGGTTCGTGGGTTCGAGCCCCGCGTCGGGCTCTGTGCTGACTGCCAGCTCAGGGCCTGGAGTCTGTGTCTCCCTCTCTCTCTGATCCTCCCCTGCTCACGCTGTCTCTCTCTCTCTCGCCTAGAAATAAATAAAACATTCAAAAAAATAATAAATTCACCAATAAAGAGTAAGCCAGTGAGACCCTCAAACCCAATAAGGAAGAACCCCAGACCCATGCACTCTCCCCTACCCTAACCTGGCCGTGTGCTCCCAGGTGTGCCATGTACACATGCAGGACTTATGAGTAAAAATCCTTTGCCTTTTCAAAGTTCCCTGATGGTTGCTCCTGGGGTGTGTCTTGCAATCATCATAAGAACCACAAGGGGCAGCTTCTTCTTCCCGTATGTGGCCTGCGGTGATCCCTGAAAATGGTTCACTACACACTTGACCCAGAAAACCCGACAAAATCACGCAAACCAAGAGGTTCAAATCTTCGTATTCACTTTAAGAACACACATGAAACCCCCCAGGCCATCAAGGGTATGCATAGCCGAAAAGACACCGACTATCTTTTTTTTTTTTCTTTTTATTTCTAGGGGAGAGAGAGAGAGAGAGAGAGAGAGAGAGAGAGAGCAGGGGAGGGTCAGAGAGAGAGGGAGATACAGACTCTGAAATAGGCTCCAGGCTCTGAGCGGGCAGTCAGCACGGAGGCCGATACGGGGCTCGAACCCACGAACCGTGAGATCATGACCTGAGCGAAAGTCGGACGCTTAACCGACTAAGCCACCCAGGCGCCCCAAGACACTGACTATCTTAAAGAGGTCACTTTGCAGAAGCAATGTGTGCTGTTCCAACGCTACAATGGTGGAGTTGGTAGGTGTGCCCAGGCCAAATAGTGGGGCTGGACACAGGGTCGATGGCCCAAAAGGAGTGCTGAATTTTTCCTGCACATGCTTAAAACTGCAGAGAGTAATGCTGAACTTAAGGATTTAGATGTATATTCTCTGGTCATTGAGCACATCCAGGTGAACAGAGCCCCCAAGATGCGGCGTAGAACTTACAGTGCTCATGGTCGGATTCACCCGTACATGAGCTCTCCCTGCCACATTGAGATGATCCTCACTGACAAAGAGTACATTGTTCCTAAGCCAGAAGAGGAAGTTGCACAGAAGAAAAAGATATTCCAGAAGAAACTGAAGAAACAAAAACTTATGGCCCGGGCGTAAATTCTGCAGAAAATGTAGAGCCAAAAATTAAGTCCTCCATTAAAAGAAACCTCGGGCTGCACATAGCCCCAGGCCTAAATAAACTTAACCAGCTTTTCCACTTCTGAGCAAATGCCTGCGCTGCGGGAAGCTAACACCTAACCAGCTCTCTCTGCTTCTGTAACAAAGCTTAAGGCTTGCTTCCCGCCGCCGGATTGCCCAAGGGACTAGCCCCCTGGGGGCAGCCACTCCCAAAAGGCCAGCAGCCACCCCCCACCTTGCTGAGAGAAGGGCCTGGAGAGAGAGATGTTAACCTGTTAGTCGCCAAACAAGACTTAAAACTCGCTCTATGATAGACTGAATTCAAAGGTATCCCAAATGTTGTAATTAGATCCAGCCAAACCTGATGGCGGGAACCAATCAGATACGGTATATGTTCACATTTGAATGTTAACCAATGGCAAACTTGTAACCATGGAAATCTCCTGTCCCTCCCCATGACTTGTTTACTTCTGTCTATAAAAAGGCTGCAGAGGCTTTGTTCAGGGCCTCTCAGCGTCACCGGCAACGAGTGACTGCGCGGAGGACCGGGTTCGAACCTGCAAATAAACAACCCTTGCCGCTTGGCTTTGACTCTGGTCTCTGGTGGTCTGTTTTTGGGGTTCTCTCGAATTCTGGGCGTTTCATATGGGGGCTCGCATGGGATATTTCCCCTCCAGACCCACCAGACCCCAAGTCAACGGGTTGTTCCTAAGACCGATCGGTAAGTGAGCCGGCTCTGTCTGTCTGTTTGTCTCAGCATCAGTTTCTGTCTTATCTGTTTGTTTCGGTTTCTGCCGCGTGGAATCTGCATCGGGGACTGTACTGGCTCTGGCGGACGCGCTATAGAGCAGTCGGTAGGGACCGAGGAGACGTCCTACGGTGCCCATCTGGTGAGCCGGTTCGAGGCCGGCGGGTGAGCCGGTTCGAGGCCGGCGGGTTTCGAGGCCGGCGGGCGCACCGGTTCGAGGCCGGCGCCTTCTGGGGGCGCACCGGTTCGAGGCCGGCGCCTTCTTCTGGGGGGCGAACCGGTTCGAGGCCGGCGCCTTCTTCTGGGGGGCGCACCGGTTCGAGGCCGGCGCCTTCTTCTGGGGGGCGAACCGGTTCGAGGCCGGCGCCTTCTTCTGGGGGGCGCACCGGTTCGAGGCCGGCGCCTTCTTCTGTTGGCTAGCCTTCTGTGTTTGTGCGCAGCGAACTCTGTTATCGGTCTCTGTGTCTCTGTGTTTGTGCGCAGCGAACTCTACTATCGGTCTCTCTGTGTCTGTGTCTGTGTCTGTGCGCAGCGAACTCTGTTATCGGTCTCTCTGTGTCTGTGTCTGTGCACAGCGGACTCTGTTATCAGTCTCTCTCTGTGTATGTCTATGTCGAATTGTCAATTTTCTCTGTTGGTGTTTATTACCTTGTGACTGAGACTGACGTTATGAGACAGACTTCATCCAAACCCCTAGACTTAATGTTAGCCCATAACCTCTCAGTGACTGTTAGGAAGGGTCCATTTTAAACTTACTGCTGCACAGAATGGCCCACTTTCAATGTGAAATGGCCACCGGACATCATGGTTTGGGCTGATCTGGTTGATAACCCACCCCCTTGGATTAAAAGTTTCTTGCCTCCACAGAAACCTGACACCCTGGCGGTGACTAAAAAGCACCCGCCCTCCCGGGCTTTGGAGCTGCCGAAAAGGAAAACTGAACCCTCTGCGCCGCTCTACCCTTTCTTACAGGGCGAAACGGAGGAAAAATTAACTTCTCCCCCTCCTTAGGCAACCTCCTCCACAGGACCCAGCAGGAGGAACAAAGGCGCCACCCGAACCACAGGGGCCCCCTGCCCCACCGGACCCAGCGGCCCTGGGGAAATGGGCCCCGCCCAAGGGACCCGAAGCCGCCGTGAATTGTTGCAGGTTCTGTTCTGTCGGAGGCCGCGCCGGCTCCGACAGGTCCAGGAGTCCCTGAAGGATAGACGGTGTCAGCAAAAGAGAATGAGAGAGCCCTGAGATTCTTTCTGATCACCAGGCAGTCATCTCTGTCCTGTTGGGTTTGATGTCTTTATTTTAAGGTTAAACGATACTATAACATCAGAAGACAGAATTTTTACAAGGGCTAATTATTTGTAAAATGTTTATTAGGCTTATTCCTAAATTGCTTGAATGAGCCTTTTCCTTGAAGCTGAATGTGCAAGCACCATGGGGGCCGTAAATATGTCAGTCTTTGCGCCTGGGTTATGTTTTAGTTACTCTTATCTATCCTCATCCCAGCTGCCAGTATAAGGGAAAATGTTTGTGGAATGTGGGCCTTGAGGAAGGGGCTGCTATGCTTCAGCAATTAGCAAAGATAAATGTAGTAACTTATGTTCTGCCCTTATCTGTACCTTAACTTTAGATTAGGCTCTTTGTCTCGGGGCCAGGCTCAATTGTAACTCTTGTGTTCTTAACCCCCTTTATTGTCTGAGTCTTGGGTCTGCAAGGCCCATAGGAAGGGCCTTTTGACAATTGCCCACGGAGCTTTCGTCTAAAGTCTCTTTTGTAAAGGCAGGAATATACTTTTCCTTATGAGATATCTATGTTCAGTCTGTGTTCAGAATATGGGTCTAATGTGGAATGTTATGGGGCCTGGTCAATACCAGTAGGCTTGTTTCCAGCACGAGCCAGTAGTACAATAGTAGCAGAAGGAGATACCAGTTTTCATTTCTCATGGCTGAAGCTATGCAAACACTGACATTTCCTTGCTGTGACTGCCGTCCGGGGAGGCCGGTGCGGCTCCCGGCATGTTCAGTACTGAGAAATGGAAAATAATCCAGTCTGAACCCAGAAAATTGGTTCCTGGGCCCACTAGAGTTCCCACTCCTGACCAGGCTCAAAATGACGCTAGGTTTCCCCTGGCATGGCCAGATTGAAACTACAACTTGGCTAAAGGTAAGGAGAGTCTCTTCGTCTACCGCCAGACTCTGTTGGCAGGTCTCAAGGCTGCAGCTCGCAAGCCTACATTGTCAGTCAGGGACCAGAGGAAAGCCCCACAGCGTTCCTTAAGAGAGTAATAAAGACATTCCGCCAGTGCACTCCTATAGATCCAGAGGCCCCAGCAAAACTTAGCTGCGGTGGCCATGGCTTTTGTCAGTCTGCTCCCAACAATTGGAGAAAACTTCAGAAACTAGAACGTCTAGGAAAAAGAGCCTCCAAGATCTAGTGGTCGTGGCAGAGAGGGTACACAGCAGCAGGGACAGTGCAGAGGACAAGCAGGTAAAGGCTGAAAAGAGACAAAACCAGGGTCTAGCCGAGATGCTACTCGCGGGAACTGCGGAACTGGAGGACCGAAAAAGACGCCTCAGACAGTTGGCTCCAGGAAAAGAAGGTAAGGAGAACTCCCAGCGGCTCGAGGGGCGCCCCCAATTAAGCAAAAATCAATGCGCCTACGGCAAAGAGAAAGAACATTGGGCCAAAGAATGCCCCAAGAATAAATCTGAAACTCTCATTCTAGTAATGGAAAATGACAGTGACTAGGGGAAACGGGGTTCGGCACCCCTCCCCAAACCCAGGGTAACCCTAAAAGTAAAAGGGCGATCCACTGAGTTCCTAATGGACACTGGGCTCAACATTCTGAGGAGCGCGCGGTAGGGACATCAGGGCATGAGGGCCACGGCACAGGCCCCAAGCCAGCCGCCTGCACCCCCGTGGCTCCCACATCCCCGGAGCCATGCGCCCAGCCCCAGCCCGGGCAAAGTCTCCGGGGGCGTCCCCGCCCAACCCATGGCCTCCGCAAGGCGCACTCACCCATCGCCGACCACCACGCACTTAAAGGCTTGCCTGAAACGCTCCTGACACCAGATGCGGGATTTGACCTAGACTCTAGCAGCTTGTTAAGCTCCTCTTCATTGCGGATGGCTAGCTCTGGGATCTCCACGGTAAAGTAATGGCCCTTGATAAGGAAAAACACCTACCAAGGAGCTGAGGAACCACCGCCCGCCGAGCACTCCCAACCAAACGTGAGAAATTCCTGAAAGACATCTTCATAAGATATGGCTTTCCTCAGATGATAGGGTCAGACAACGGACCTGTATTTGTGTCCAAAGTAAGCCAGAATTTAGCCATGGCCCTGGGGATTAATTGGAAATTACACTGTGCATACAGACCCCAGAGTTCAGGACAGATAAAAAAAAATAAATAGAACTCTAAAAGAGACCTTAATTAAATTGACCTTGGAGACTGGCGGAGACTGGATAGCTCTCCTCCCTTTTGCATTCTAACTCCTTTTGAAAATATGTCTGGCCTGAATTGCATGACTTCTATCAAAATAAAATACATAGTTACTAAACATAGGTTTAAATTTTCAGCTTCCTATTGCAGAAAAAGTAAGACTATTTAGACCTTTTAAAAAGTGATTTAAAAATTCTAGTGTAAACACCTCTCAATTGGTTACTAGGTCCTCAATTGGAGACTAAGGTTTCCCAAGTTAAAATTCTGCTAAGTGTACTTAAGACTGATGGAAAGCAACCCTGTATATAAAAAAACTGAGAGATCCATAAAAAAAGGATATAAGAAATGGAAATACATTTTTGTTGAGGGTAAAAGAAAGTAATTTTGTCCTAAATAAGACTGGTTGCTTAGAGAGAAATGGCTTTGGGACAAAGTTTAAAGGCAAAGGAAAGATGTAGAAGGTCTGTGAAGGGAAATCTTTGAAAAGGAATTTTATATGTGCTCAGGATAGACTGGTTGAAATGAATGGAATTTGAAAAGTACACTGGTATAAGGTTAAAAACTCTGCTTTTCTCTCCGGTCAAAAGACAAAGTTTTCTTGGATTGTAAATCTGCTCTTGATAAGACAATGTAAACAAAAGTTTTCTCCTTTTTTCTGCCAAGAAAACCCGAAGCTTTACGTTTCATCTTTATCAGGTCTTTGATTGCATAGTTAAATATTCTCAATGTTAAAAGAGTTACCCCAACCAATGTTGGTTTCTAACTACTATATTATGTTATGCATTCGCCTTTAAGATCTATTATTGTCACTTCGGTTGAATAAAAAAAGCTTTAAGGTTTGTAATGATCTGTAATCCTATTTAGGATACGCTTTATAGCTTCCTAAGGTTTTAACAAACTTCCCAGGATTTAAACAGTAAAAAAAGGGGGTCTTTTGGCCAATTAGGCCCTTTTATCTAAAATGCTAGGTTACTTGGAAAAACACTATACATAACAGTAAACCTTAGGTTATATTGCATGGGTAAGTGCTATTACTGCCCAAATATATATGTAAATCCTAAAGTTTTAATGTTTTGTTATAAGAGTTATTATGTCACAAAAATAACTAAATTTCTATGGCAATTGCATCATACTGAACTCTTGCCAAATCCTTAACAATGTATGTCCATCTGAGATTTAGATTTTGTCATTTAACTAGATTGCTTGCCTTCATGCAAGAATGTCCGGGGACAATACACCCCATAATACTTAGGTTGCAGTATCGCCACCCTAATGATTGGGATCCGACCGAAGACCCATGATTGGGCCTTCAAATACACAAGAGAAGGGGGGAATGTAGAGCCAAAAATTAAGTCCTCCATTAAAAGAAACCTCGGGCTGCACATAGCCCCAGGCCTAAATAAACTTAACCAGCTTTTCCACTTCTGAGCAAATGCCTGCGCTGCGGGAAGCTAACACCTAACCAGCTCTCTCTGCTTCTGTAACAAAGCTTAAGGCTTGCTTCCCCGCCGCCGGATTGCCCAAGGGACTAGCCCCCTGGGGGCAGCCACTCCCAAAAGGCCAGCAGCCACCCCCCACCTTGCTGAGAGAAGGGCCTGGAGAGAGAGATGTTAACCTGTTAGTCGCCAAACAAGACTTAAAACTCGCTCTATGATAGACTGAATTCAAAGGTATCCCAAATGTTGTAATTAGATCCAGCCAAACCTGATGGCGGGAACCAATCAGATACGGTATATGTTCACATTTGAATGTTAACCAATGGCAAACTTGTAACCATGGAAATCTCCTGTCCCTCCCCATGACTTGTTTACTTCTGTCTATAAAAAGGCTGCAGAGGCTTTGTTCAAGGCCTCCTAGCGTCACCGGCAACGAGTGAGTGCGCGGAGGACCGGGTTCGAACCTGCAAATAAACAACCCTTGCCGCTTGGCTTTGACTCTGGTCTCTGGTGGTCTGTTTTTGGGGTTCTCTCGAATTCTGGGCGTTTCAAAAACACATGCAAATAAAAGTAAAAACAGAATAAAAAAAAATTTAAAGAAGAGCTACAAGGGGCAGTCCGGCCACAACATTGGCTGCAGTGGGTAAAATGTCCTTGGAGAGTCACTTGAAGTAGGACAAGCCCAGGTGAGTGCCCTCAGGCATTCTTAGTCAATAGCATCAGTACAGATAGGTTGAGACCTCCACAAAGCATGCCTTTTATCCCTAAAGCCACTCAACAGTGAACTGACAGTAAAGGTACTCAACAAACCTTCAACATTCACAGACATGGGGTATTATCTGAGCATTGGGATAGCCTCCAAGAACTTGACTCAAAAAGATTCTTGCTTCTAGCTCCCTCATCTACTATTGGCTCGCCTGCATTATAAGGTGATTTAATCACATAATGAAGCTATGTCGAGGAAGGGATCATTGCCTCTTTGTTAGAGTAGGCTTTTAGTGAGGCTTTATCAGGATGCCTGGAGGCCAGCAAAGGGGGAGTTCTGGCCTGCTGTCAGGAAAGTCAGAGGACTGTGCAGGCAGCACCCTGAAAGCAAAGCCACCAGAAGCTGGACCAAACCAGGCAGCTCCAAGACAAAGGCGGCCAGAAACCCTGACCCAGTAAGGGAGAAAAGGCATAAACCCCACTTTCAATGAAAAAATCCCCTTCCCAAGTAATAAATATTCTACCCCCTAGTTGACAGCTGTCAAGAAAAGACAGAAAAACCAAACCAGGGATGTATAGCTCTCCCTTGAGTGTACCTGTCCCACATCTCCAGAGTATACACTCACTTTAAGAAACCCTTTCCCTGCATCATCCAACTGTTCTGTCTAGTCTATCCTTAAATTCTTTCTTGCCACAGACCAAGAGCCTCCAGCAATATCCAGAAGAATGGCTGGGTGGAAGCCTAAGTGTTGCCCAGCAACATCCTAACTACTTCCTCCTAGATAACGTAAGGATACAAGGGATGGGAGCTTAAATAGCACTATTTGTAAAATTCTGGATTCTGATGTGACCATTCCTAGGCGTGATTCATCTTTCATTCCCCTGATATACCACCATGGCAGTGCTTCCTCTCAGCGGCAGCCTGACTAGAAGGTGGCTTAGAGAATTTAAACCTAATTTTTACTGAATGTTATAAAAGTGCCCTAGGACCACTTCTACCAGCCCCTTCCAGAGGGAAGGTCTGGGTCTGGGTAGAAGATTTTACAAAGATTTTAGGGGCACCTGGATGGCTCAGGCACTGAGCATGTGCCTCTTGATCTCAGGCTCCCAAGTTTAAGGCCCATGTGAGGCATGGAGCCTACCTGGTTAAAAAATTAAAAACAAAACTTTTTTTTTTAATTAGGGATTTTTTTTTTCTACAGGGAAGACAAAAACCAATTTTGTCATAGCAAAAAGAGAACAGCAACCCTGGAACTTTAGGAGGAAATACTTTTGTCCCAGGGAGGTATGGAGGAAAGAGGGATGTTAACAATCTTTATCTTTCAGAACTTCCGTTTGAATCTTCCTCATGAAGGACATTGCCCCTAATGTAGCTCTCCTGAACTCTTGTAGGCATGTAAAATTTAACTAACTACTGAGTCTGCCATCCCATAACAGGCAGCTCTGGCTGTAGAGCCAAAAATTAAGTCCTCCATTAAGAGAAACCTCGGGCTGCACGTAGCCCCAGTCCTAGATAAACTAAACCTAAAAGTTAACCAGCTTTTCCGCTTCTGAACAAATGTCTGCGCTACGGGAAGCTAATACCTAACCAGCTCTTTCTGCTTCTGTAACAATGCTTAAGGCTTGCTTTCCCACCACCGGATTGCCCAAGCGACTAGCTTCATGTTCCCCCTGTCACCCCATCACCCCACCTTGGCGGAAGCCAATCCGAAAAGGCCAGCGGATACCCCCCACCTTGCTGAGGGAAGGGCCTGGAGAGAGAGATGTTAACCTGTTAGTAGCCAAACAAGACTTCAAACTTGCTCTATGATAGGCTGAATTCAAAGGTACCCCAAGTATTATAATTGTATCCCGCCAAAAACCTGATGGCGGGAACCAATCAGATGCGGTATATGTTCACATTTTAATGTTAACCAATGGCAAACTTGTAACCATGGAAATCTCCTGTCCCTCCCCATGACTTGTTTACTTCTGTCTATAAAAAGGCTGCAAAGGCTTTGTTCAGGGCCTCTTAGCGTCACCGGCAACGAGTGCGCGGAGGCCCAGGTTCGAACCTGCAAATAAACAACCCTTGCCGCTTGGCTTTGACTCTGGTCTCTGGTGGTCTGATTTTGGGGGTCTTCCTATCTCTGGGCGTTTCATGGCCATGATCAGACTACTTTATTTAGCCTTATGGAGAAGTCCACTGAAGAAAAAAAAAAAAAACACCAGGAGTGGTCCCAGTTCCCACACCATGCAAAACACCAGACAACACCTTCAGATGCCTCCCTCATCCCTGTGCTATAGCTGTCACTCATTCTTGAAGGTGGGCAGATATCACCTCACTGGTGAGATAGACGACACAAATCAAAGAACTCTATTTAGTCCCTGAAACACAAGGAAAATATTAAAGTGTTTGAACTCAACTGGGAAACATAAGGCTTCCCAGCTAACTAGAAAATCAACCTATACTCTGATTTAAATGCCATGTGAAAGGGCCTCAAAATGGTAAACAACATTTTTTGGGCATTATATATACCTTTGAGGTATAATTTTTGTGTATAACAGGAATAAACTGGCCTCCCTCCCCAAAACACTTTGATCTCAGGGATGATCATAGAGGCCTCCACGTGTTTAAGGAAACACAACTAGTAAACCATGTAGTCCACAAATGACTGCAGAGTTCTCTCCAAAATGAGGATACTCTCATTCATTTGGGGAAGATTTCCAGATGCGTGATTGACTTATCATTTCTGCACATGTTAACGGCAGCTTCCATGCAATGCTGATAATTTGTTCCAGCTCTTAGCTAGCCTGATCAATGACACCACCTAAGCGCCGGAAGACAAGAAAATCCACCAGCTGGATATGTTCCATGGGAGGGCCCAGAAGGCATCTCTTCACTCAACTGCTGAAGAATGATTAGTGAAAGGTGACCCTGGCACCTCTGAGCAGCTCGGTAGTGGCTATCTTCTGGTAGACCTGGGTGGACGCTGCCATGGACCTGGATTCCTAGTCTCCCTAAATGAGACAGGATTCCAGAGTGGCAGGGACCACGTGGAAGAATTTAACCATCAAAAGAAAAGCGTTTGTAATGAACTTATCAGGAATCAAATTGGAATGTCAACCCAGTAAACTTTCAGACACAGGGGTCTATAGTGATGTCTAATAACATATGAAATTCCTATGAGAGAGGTAGATGGAAAGCAATCAGGGCATAGCTATGTTTATGCGATCAACAATCTGTAAAGAATGATATTAGCAGCCACAATGGAAAATGATGAGCTCTTACCTGCTCCTTCCTCAAATGATCCTCCGATCTTGGAGAAAGGGAAATATTCAGATCTTACCAGCGTTGTCAGATACAGGGTGTGAACTGCTCTTAATAACAAGGGAGATGAACGTTATGGGGATCGTCCATGAGTGTGGGGGCATATGGAGGCAAGATAGCAAACAGATTGCCGGCACAGTCCTTCTCATACCCTATGCCATGCCTGTTGTCATTCTCTCAGTGCTTCACTGAAAAACGGACAGATGTTCTTAGCAGCGGCAGGATGCTTTCACTGGTGGGGTGATAGAGGGAATAAGGGTCACTATAGCAGCAAAGGCCAAGAGAAAGCCCTTCAGATAGCCTCCTCCACCAACATAGGAGCCATATGCAGCTAAGGCAATAGCAGAGATCACGCTACTCACTAGTTATGGCAGTTGCTTGTTCTGTGACTCCCTCAGGTCACCCTTCAGAGGAGTAGTCCACTACCAGGAGCATGGATGAGTGGCAGTCTCCACTTATCTTACCTTGGCAGCTATGAGAAATTAACGCCAGGCCACATTTGCCCTGGGAAGCTCTAGCCAAAGTTTGAGTGTGGTGGCACTGAGCAGGGCCACTGCTGCCCAACATAGGAGGCTGTCAAGGGTCACTCTGGCTCAAGGGCTCCCCATGGGCCTGGATGAACCTGATTCACACCAACTCTGATGTCTGAGGCTCTTCCAATGTGATTCATGCTTTTGCTCCCTCCTTCCACAGAAGAAGTATTACAGCCTGAAGCCTCTCTGGGTCTACTCTTACTCCACGCCCTTTGTCCTTAGAAACGTTTCCTTCAATAACCCTCCTGAAGGTCAAGACATCTGTCTTGACATCTGCTTCTCCAAAGACAGTGGTGCTGACTGTGATCTGACAAAAAAAGCCAGATGGGCTTGGGGACATGCTCAGTCAACACTCTAACACTCTTGGCAAGGAGGACTCTATCCTGAGAGGAGTGTAAAGAAACAAAGATAATTCCTAGGACAAGGTGGCAGGTAGCCCGATGCTGAGGAATTTACCAGCAGTGGTCCAGGAAACGGTCCTGATGGAGGGCAACCCTCCCTCCTGTGCAATGATTTAGGCATTTGGACCATATGGGAGCCACAGTGTCTCCCAGGATGGCCGAGTTGGCAGGTTTTGACTAAGTTGTGCTGCTACCTTAGAAAAGGTCATGAGAATGAGAGGATCTATCCTAGTTCACAAAACGTTGAAGGCCATGTGTGAATGCCAGGAGGCTGTTTGGGTTGCTTACCAAAGGGCCCTTCTCTCCAGGCGTGGAAGGGGAGTCATAGCTGAGGAGCAATCTCAGGATCAGATAGGGTTCCATCAGCTCCAGGGACCTTTCCATGGTCATCCAGAGCAAGCGTGTGATGCTGGGGAAACTCAGGAGCTTGAAACATGATGTGGTGACATCTGGGTGGATAGCCCTGAAAAGACGGGCTCCGCACAACCATATGAGTGCCTGGAGCTTGTCCCGCCACAGGAGACTGTGCCCACTTCTCATCCTGGATGCCCCCGCGTCCACATGGGCTGCTGTGCCACACCGAGCATAACCCAGCTGGACAAGCCACGCTATGAGAGGAATGAGACTCCACCGAAGCGGCTGCAGGAATCACCCTGGCAAGGACACCATCCCAGGGGTTGGGGCTCACACGCGCTTCTACGGGGACTCTCAGAAGCAGGGAGAGAGCCACCACGCATCCTGAGCAAAGTGGAAATGCTTAGTTTTCCCTGCAAGTAGGCAGAACAAGGCTGAGAGAAGGAGGCATGCTGCATACAGCACGGGAGGCCAGAGGACCCACTGGAATGCACTGGGAAAGACACAGACACCAGACCGGTGGTTGCCAGAGGACGGGGTGGAGGGCACAGCAAAACGGGAGAAGGAGGTCGAAGGTACAGTTTTCCAGTCATACAGTAAATAAGCCCTGGGGGAGTAGTGTATAGCATGATGACTATAGTAAATAAACTGTATCGTAGATTTGAAAGCGGCTGAGAGAGTAGATCTTAAAAGTTCCCATCACAAGAAAAAACTCTTGTGTAACTATGTACGGTGACAGATGCTCTCTGGACTTAACTGTGGTGAGCGTTTTGCCATATACACCGATATTGAGCTGCCACACTGTACACTTGAAACTGATATCATGCTTCATGTCGATTAGATCCCAGTTAAAGGAAGAGACACGAGCTGTGCAGGCGCGAGGAGAACGTCACCTCTCGGGAGTTCAGCCGTGCCTCTCTTCCACGGCCCAGTTTGATGACAAGACAGATTGGGCCAGATCAGTGTTTGGTAACAGCCCTGGCGGTAATGAGGTCCCTGGAAGTAACAGAGGCCAGGTAGTTGCTCTTCACAGGCCGAAGCTAGGGAGCCACAATGACCCTGAAGTCTGTCGAGGCTGGAGAGGCAGCTAAGGGGAGTTACCTCTAGGGACTTTGGAGGAGGTAGGAAGCACAGCATCTCTGGTGGCAAACATGAGGAGTCACCAAAGAGGGTGCTGCCTAACCTCTGCGATGGGAAGAAGGTAAAATTGGCGGAGCAGGAGGCTGAGAATCGTTGCCCCAGTAAAAAGTCATGATCCTTGTACAGTTCCTGGAACAAAGCTGATTTTCAGTGGGAGTAGCTGTCGATTGAGGAGATTGTGGGGTTCCCAGGAGGAAGGACCTATCAATATCATCACACATAGATAATGTAATGACTCTCCCAGTCCTTCCCCCACAAACCCTGTAGCCATTTTCCTGAGAGTCTGGCTCCTCATGTGATGGTGTTAGAATAAAGACACAATGCCGATCTCATTATACTGGAGTACCTCAGGTGTAGCATAGCCCAAGAGTAATCATGAGAATAATGGGAATAAATGCACGTAGTAAGTGCTTAACATGTTCCAGCCCCTTCTTAGGTGCTTTCTTTTGATCATTATAAAACGCTAGCAAAGTGCCTTTCATCTCCCAATGGAACGTGGACCTTGAAACTGTCACAGCCTAAGGCTGTCCGTGAGCACATATTTTGCAGGTGGTAGATCTGTCGATACTCTTGTGCCCTGACAGAAAACGTCTCATCTTCCCTCCATATCTCCCACTTGTTTCTTGAAATGCTATTTGTTTTGGGGTGACCGTGTGGCTCAATTGTTAAAGCATCTGTCTTCATCTCAGGTCATGATCTCACAGTTCGTGGTTTTGAGCCCTGCATTGGACTCTGTGCTGACAATTGAGATCTGTGTCTCCCTCTCTCTCTGCTCCTCCCCCCCTCAAATAATGAAACATTAAAAATATTTAAAAATAAATAAATAAATCTATTGGTTTAACAGTAGCGATAAAATGAACAAATAGCAATTTTCTAGTATATAATCAATTGGGGAACAGTCCAATAACTTGTTAAAAACCAGTGCATAACAGAGGAAACAAGATTTGCTACACTGGCATCTATAGAATGTTAGAATCTACATATTAAAAGAGTACTGGTACTCTTGTTAATGAATCTACTATCATCTCTAAGAATAGTAAGAATATGACTAGACAGGAAATGTTAAATAAATTTAAACACACAGAACTTTTTTTGAATTGCCAAGTCATTTTATTTTCGGATGACAGTTTCAGAATAGCTATAAGATAATGTAATTATGGATTATTGATCATTTCTCATTGCATAGCATTGTCTTATTCTTCATTTGGTACATTCCAGTTACTGCTTGTGCTTGGGGAGTTTTGATTGTCTTCTTTTGGTATTTCTTTTAAGTGAGTAAATGCACCAATGATGATTGAAGTCAGAAGAAGAATTGAGCGAATCATTAGAAGAAATATTGCTTTGTTTACATTACCAAGTATTTTGGCTGCAATACCTACTTCTCTGTCAGGTGGGGGACCACTATCTATACTACCACCTGATCCTTTCTCCTCACACGATGGTGGTTTCCAACCTTTCATACAGTGACAATGTTTCTTGTTGTTACACACCCCTCTGAAATTGCAAGTCCTGACATCACAGTCAAAACCCATGTCTTCATAAAAAGTACAATTCTGTTTCACACAGTATCTTCCTGGGCCACATGTTGCACCATCCACCACAAGCCCCATTTCTGGCACATCTGTCCCATGGTGTGCATCGTATCCAAAGCATGTTTCTTGTTTATCGCCTGGTATTATTATATGACGAAATGTAGTGTGCTCACCTCCACCAGGTATTTCATGGACATTACTACAGTGCAGCATTCCACAAAGAACATCATCTTCTTCACATTTAGCAGGTTTTCCTCCTCCTGGTGACACCCTCACTCCACAGTTTCCAAATCGGTCACCTAGTATATTCAGTTTTTCATAGCATGTTGGTGAAGCATCTTTAATTTGGAAGCCAAAAAGGGCTTGACACTGCATATCACGGTCACTACAGTTTCCTCTCACACAAACAGCTAATGCTGAACATGGGGTTCCATCCTGGGTGTACATGTCATTTGGACAATTATGCGTTTTCCCATCACAGTATTCTGGTAGATCACAAATACCAAGTATGTCTCTGCAAATCTTTCCAGGTTGAGCAAATTTGCAGTTAACACAGCAGGGCCCTTCACTGCAGTCACTGCCTTGGGAAAGGATACAATTGGTCTCACAACACTTATTCTTAGAACACTGTTTTAAGGAGCCACAATCACAATTTTCATTCCAATCTACAATTAGGTCACCACAACGAGCAGCTACATAAGGAAAATTTTGGTATGGTTGATTTGGTATGCTCAGACAAGGGTCCCAAATAGAAATCCGGTGGTGCAGTGCCTCATAAGAACAGTTGCTCATCATATCCAATAAGCCAGGCTCAGGAGCCATGACACAATGTTCTCTTCGGAAGCAATGACAACCGGGTACATCATGTGTGAGGCCTAAATTATGACCTACTGTATGTGCTGAAATAGCTGCAGCTAAAAATAAGTGATAATTTGCTACATATATATAGCTTACTCCCCAATTGGGGTTGCATATTCCATTTTGATGGCCATAATATAAGGCCCCAGAGAGACTATGTCCTGTAAGAAGTATTGATGTATCATGAGGAATATCGTCAAAGAAACCGTAGTATTTCCACAAACCAAATTCAGTTATAGCTGCTGCAGCTGTTGGGAAACTATAAAAATTAATCGGATCCATTCCATCCCATATACACAAAAGACGGACATTGACATCTAGGAGAGTTGGTTTATAAATGGTATGTAATATATTGTTCAAAATCACTACATTCTCTGTTATACGAGTGTAATTACTGTTCCGTGCAGTTAATGAGCTAGAAACTGTGTAGTGAATTTTTAAATATTTCTTATGTGGCCACCACAAATAAATGGGCGCTGCTCTAGGAGCTCCGGAAAGGATTGCCTCTTCATACACCTGATTTGTATATTGCTCTTCAATCTTACACCTTCGAGACTCTGACGGTCTTCCTTCTGACGCAAGCAAAGAGACTACATGCTCGAATCTGGAAGAAGCCTCCAGCGGTTTTATTTCATAAGTGGAGTCATCTACCTGCAGCATGCCCCGCAGGCCCCCGTAGCAGGTGTCCAGCGTGCCCATGGACCCAGGAACCCCTTCCAGGTAGCTGTAGTAGTAACAGTCTCGAGGGACAAACGGGTAGTCCTCCTGCATGGCACCTTGATCGTTGTTGGTGATGACAGGAAAATGTGTTGGCAGCAAGCTCTTCTTGACTTTCATGTGAATCACATGTCTCTGGCCTCTGAAGTGGATCTTATAGGAAAGCTGGCCTTGCCTCTCAGCTCCACTCACCCTGTGGGACACCTTCCTGGGGATCACAACTTCAGAGGAAGTGAAGCGCCATCCTGGGAGGGCACGGG
The DNA here is from genome assembly GCA_017311185.1 of Proteles cristata cristata. Taxonomy (NCBI): domain Eukaryota; kingdom Metazoa; phylum Chordata; class Mammalia; order Carnivora; family Hyaenidae; genus Proteles; species Proteles cristata. Next base: position 948,911 of record JAESUZ010004260.1, read on the forward strand.
AGCAACAGACCGGGGACACGAGTAGCCAGAGCAGAGGCAGCCAGAGATCACCTGTCAAGTGGGCCTGGGTCCAGGCAGGCCCCATGAGTGAGTGAGCCCGTGGCCACAGAGGATGCAGTCAGGTGGGAGGCAGGCAAGATGATTGCTGAAACAGCAGCTTTCCTAGCAGTGGAGTCCTGAGGGGATCAGAGAGAGACTGGGGGCTTGGCGCAGGCCAGAGAGGTGGAGGAGGGAGGGGAACCTATTACATAATAATGGTGTGCTCATTAAGGGGGGGCTGTGCTCAGTGAGCTGACTGTCCTAGCACAGAGGACCTAGAGGAGTGGAAAAATGGGAGGAATTGGGAACCACAGTGTGTATATCTGGGCTGAAAGGTCCCATGGTCTCTTGGAGAAGTCACAGGGGAAGAATAAGGGCGTTTGCATTTGGTGGAACGTTAAGTGAGTGAAGGACTTTTCTTTCTCAAACCTAAATGACATAAGGGATCAACATGTCATTAAAACAGAGGATGGAGGCTCAGTTGGTTAAGTGTCTGACTTTGGCTCAGGCCATGATCTTGAGGTTCGTGAGTGTGAGCCCCGCATTAAGCTATCTGCTGTCAGCACAGAGTCTGCTTGGATTGTCTGTCACCCTCTCCTTCTGTCCCTCCCCTGCTTGCCCTCTATCTCTCAGAAATAAATAAACATTTTACAAAATTAAAGAAAAAAAGGAAACAATGGATGAACTGGAGAGTGGAAGCTTCTTAAAAGATTTTTGAAGGGAGAATTAGATTCTCTCATACTTCATAACAATTGAATCCACTTGGGGGTGTCTGATGGCAAGAAAGAGTAAATAGAGGTCACCAGTAGAAAAATTAGTGTGTATGATAATAGTTTCTTATAAAGTTAAACTTCTATCCACCCAGTGTCCCAGAAATTCTGTTCCTAGGAAATTCTCCATAGACTTTATGTGAATGTTCAGAGCAGTGCTATTCATGAAATTTATTCAACAAACTGTAAATAAGCAGCCAGCCCTTAACAGCTAAATGAATGAAGAAACTGGCTTATTCATTTAGTGGAATAATCCCTCATAAATCAGAACTCACTTTTGATCCATGTAAGAACATGGGTTTATCTCACAGGTATTATGATGACAGAAAGAATCAAACCAAAGGAACTTAATATGTGATTTAATTTGATGAATTGTAGAATAGTCCAGAATAGGCCATAGTTCATGGGAATAGAATTTAGATGAGTACTTTCCTGATGTGTCAATGGAGGAATGGAAGGAATTTTATGGAGTGATAGGAAACTTCTATATCTTCATTGAAGTGTGCTATAGATTGAATTTTGTAGATGTGCAAAATTCATAAGTTGAAATCCTGAGCCCCAACGTGATGGTATTAAGGAGGTGGGGCCTTTGGAAGGTGATTAGGTCATGATGGTGGAGCCCTCATGAATGGGATTAGTGTCTTTATATCAGAGACCCCTGAGAGCTCTCTCATCCCTTCTGCTGTGTGGCTTCACAGCCAAGATATGCCATCTATGAAGCAAGAAGCCATTCTCACCAGACAAGAGATGTGTGGTTGACTTGATCTTGGACTTCGTATCTCCACAAGTGTGAAAAATAAAGTTCTCTTGTTTATAAGACACACCATCTATGGTGTTTTGTTATAGTGGCCTTAATGGAATATGACATAAAATTGGTACCAGGAATGGCATGCTGCTGTCATAAATACTATAAATTGTGAGCATGGCTTTGAAAGTACATAGTGGTAGAGGTTGAAAGAGTTTTGAAGTACAAACCAGAAAGCCTACAGAACTGGGAACAGATTGTTAAGGGTGATTTCAGAAAGAGCCTAGCAAGAAAAGAGAAGAGCTGCAGAGAAAGCTTTAGTCTTAGAAAATACATAAGTACTCCTGAACAAAGTTTAGCAGGAATCTGGACAATAAAGGCCGTCCTCATGAGGTCTGAGACAGAAGTGAGGAGTATGTTAGTAGACTCTGGAAGAAAGGCTGTTCCTGTTACAAGGTAGCAAAGAATTTGGCTGGATTGTGTTTGTGTCCTAGTGTTTTCCACAAGCTAAACCTTGTGGTAACTGCATATCTATTGGATGCAGTAGAAGCAGAAGCGACCTGGATGAACCAGACCAGTGCTGCCACTAGTTCAAAGGCACCCAGAGGTCTTGCATTTCCTGAGTTAATTCTTGGGCTGTTCTTTTTTTTCCTTCCTTTTCTCCTTCTTATCTCCTCCCTCTTCTAGTCTGGTTATTCTGGTTGTTGGTTTGCTTTATTCTCTTTATACCCGTTCTATATCTCCTTCTTTATTTTACTCTCTCTCTCTCTCTCTCTCTCTCTCTCTCTCTCTCTGGATTAAGCCATATAGTTTCTCTGCCTGGTCAATTTTCTTTTCTTTTCTTTGCCCTCGCCCCTGTAGGTTCTCTCTTTGTATGGGATAAGGCCTTTTCCATCAAGAACACCCTTACCCTGTTGTTTTGCTGTAGCTGGTGGGTTTTTTTTTTTTTCTGTTTGTTTGTTATCTTTTCCGGGGCTTCTTCAATGAACAAGTCAAAGCACACATGGTGGAGTGTCTAAAACATCATTATGAGTAGGGAGATAAAGTAACCAAAGTCACAACAACAGAGAGCAAGTAACACTATCCAAAACACACCTCCTGAAGGGCCAGGCCTTGGAGGCCAGGCCTATATGACCTTCTTTATAGCACAATATAGTTGTGCTCACAGGTGCAGGACACATAACAAGCTTTTAAAACATATAAGGGACAGAAAACTAGCCAAAATGATGACATGGAAGAATTTTCCTTAAAAGAAATTCCGGGAAGAAATGACAGCTACAGAATTGATCAAAACAGATATAAACAACATAAGTGAATAAGAATTTAGAATAATAGTCATAAGAGTAATCACTGGGCTTGAAAAAAGCATAGAAGACAGCAGAGAATCTATTGCTGCAGAGATCAAGGAACTAAACAATAGTCATGATGAATTTTAAAATGCTGTAAATTAGGTGCAAAATAAACTAGTTGTTGACAGCAAGGATTGAAGAGGCAGAGGGGAGAATAAGTGAAACAGAAGATAAAATTACGGAAAAAGATGAAGCTGAGAGAAAGAGAGACAAAAAAAATTCTGACCACAAGGAGACACTTAGAAAACTAAGTGATTCAATGAAACATAATAATATCCGTATCATAGGAGTTCCAGAAGAAGAGAGAGAAAGGGGCAGAGGTGTATTTGAATAAATCATAGTTGAGAACTTTCCCAGTGTGGGGAAGAAACAGACATTGAAATCCAGGAGGCACAAAGAACTCCCTTTATATGTAACTTGAATTGATCTTCATATCATAGTGAAACTGGCAAAATGCAAAGATAAAGAGAGAATTCTGAAAACAGCTAGGAACAAACAGGCCTTAAACTACAAGAGTAGACACATAAGGGTAGTAGCAGACCTATCTACTGAAACTTGGCAGACTAGAAGGCAGTGGCAGGAAATTTTTAATGTGTTGAATAGGAAAAATATGCAGCTAAGAATCCTTTATCCAGCAAGCCTGTCATTCAGAATAGAAGGAGAGATAAAGGTTTTCCCAGACAAACAAAAACTGAAGGAGTTCATCACTAAATGTCAGAGGCTGACTCCGGCAGGGTCCAGGGGTCCCTGAAGGATGGACGTTGCCAACGAGGGAGGGATGAGAGAGGCCCGAGAGTCTTTCTAGTCACCAGGCAGGCCTCTCTGCTCTGACTGGGGCTCAACTTTATTTTATAATTAAGTGTTTGGGGAGACAGCACAGAAGTGGCATTTGCTTTAGACAATGATTTCTGATAACAAACTTCTTTGATATGTAAGAATTTCCCAGAACATAGATTTGTAGAAGACTTCTGCATAACCTTTATCAATAGTGATTGAGGTAGGGGATTTAGATGCTTATCCTATGGGGAAGGTATCTTTAGCATCCAAGACAAAGTTTTTAGCATAAAAAGGGTGAAGTCACTTCTTTGTGAGCAGGGGTCAATAGCTTGTTTAAGGAGTATTAAGAAAAACAGGTCTTTCAGGAAACACCTTTGCTCCCATAATCACAAAAGAAAAAGTTCCTCAACAGGTTCCTTCACAGGGTGCAATCAGCATATTCAAGGCCAGAATAAGTCACTGCCTTGAGGGGCCGGTGCTCCAAGCAGAAACAATTGGGTGGGGGGGGATATCTGTCCTTAACTCTAAATTAGGCTCTTTGTTTCAGGGCCAGACTCAACTGTAACTCTTGTGTTCTTAGCCTCCTGTATTATGTAAGTCTTGGATCTGCAAGGCCCGTAGGAAGAACCTTTTGACAATCATCCACAATGCTTTCATCTGAAGTCTCTTTTGAAATGGCAGGAATATGCTTTTCCTTATGCGCAATCTGTGTGGGGAATATCGATCTGATCTGGTGATACTGTGAGGCCTGGTCAATACCAGTAGCCTCATTTCCAACATGAGCCAGTAGTAGCAGAAGGAGATACCAGTTTTTGTTTCTCATGGCAGGAGCTGTGCAAACACTGCCATTTCCTTGCTCTGTCATCCAGTGAGGGCAGTGCGGCCCCCAGCAACTAAACCAGCCTTACAAGAGATCCTAAGGGAGACTCTATGAGTGGAATGTTGCAACGATGACAAAGGGCCAGAGACCTCACTAGAAGCATGAAACCTACAGATAACACAAAAACTCTAAATCCATATCTTTCAATAATAACATGAATTTAAGTGGATTAAATGCTCCAATCAAAGACAGGGTATCAGAATGAATTTAAAAAAAAATGACCCATCTATTTGCTGTCTTTAAGAGACCCATTTTAGATCTGAGAATACCTTCAGATTGAAAGTGAGGGGATGGAGAACCATCTATCATGCTATTGTAAGTAAATAAAAAAAAAAAAACTGGAGTAGCCATACTTATATCAGACAAACTAGATTTTAAACCAAAGGCTGTAACACGAGATGAAGAAGGGTATCCTATCATAATTATCATCAAGAAGAGCTAACAATTATAAATGTTTATGCACCCAGGGCACCTGGATGAATCAGTTTGTTAAACGGCCAACTTTGGTTCAGATCATGATCTCACAGTTTGTGAGTTTGAGCCCTGCATCGGCTCTGCGCTGACAGTTCAGAGCCTGGAGCCTGCTTTGTCTGTGTTTCCTTTTCTCTCTGTCCCTCCACCCACTCACGCTCTGTCTCTCTCTGTCTCTCAAAAACGGAATAAACGCTAAAATTTTTAAAATTAATAAAATCCTTTAAAATATAAATGTTCATGCACCCACTTCAGTCAGAAGTGCCCAAATATATAAAAAAAATTAATCATAAACATAAGTAATCTTATTGGTAAGAATGTGGTAATTGCAGGGGACTTGAATACTCCACTTACAGCAATGGACAGATCATCCAGATAGAAGATCAATAAAGAAACAATGGCCTTGAATTGGACTTGGACCAGATGGACCTGACAGATATATTTAGAACTTTTCATCCTAAAGCAGCAGAATACAATTCTTCTCGAGTGCACATGGAACGCTCTCCAAAATAGATCACATACTGGGTCACAAAACAGCTCTCAATAAATATAAAAGAACTGAGATCATACCATGCACATTTTCAGATTACAATGCTATGAAACTTGAAATCAACCACAGGAAGAAGTTTGGAAAACCTCCAAATGCATGCAGGTTAAAGAATATCTTACTAAAGAATGAATGGGTCAACCAGGCAATTAAAGAAGAAAGTTAAAAATATACAGAAACAAATGAAAATGAAAACACAACAGTCCAAATCCTTTGGGATGCAGCAAAGGCAGTCCTAAGAGGAAAATACATTACAGTCCAGGCCTAGCTCAAGAAACAAGAAAAATACCAAATATAAAATCTAACAGCACACCTAAAGGAACTAAAAGCAGAAAACCAAAGAAACCCCAAGGCCAACAGAAGAAGATAACTAATAAAGATCAGAGCAGAAATAAACAATATAGAATAAAAGAACAAACAGTAGAACAGATCAATGAAACTAAGAGCTGGTTTTTTGAAAAAAATAAACAAAATTGATAAACCCCTAGCCAGACTTCTCAAAAAGAAAAGAGGACCCAAATAGACAAAATCACAAATGAAAATAGACTTATTACAACCAATTTCTCAGAAATACAACTATTATTGAGAATACTCTGAAAAATTATATACCAACAAACTGAACAACCTGGAAGAAATGGACAAATTCCTAGACACCCACACACTACTGAAACGCCCAGAATTCGAGAGAACCCCAAAAGCAGACCACCAGAGACCAGAGTCAAAGCCAAGCGGCAAGGGTTGTTTATTTGCAGGTTCGAACCCGGTCCTCCGCACACTCGTTGCCGGTGACGCTAGGAGGCCTTGAACAAAGCCTCTGCAGCCTTTTTATAGACAGAAGTAAACAAGTCATGGGGAGGGACAGATTTCCATGGTTACAAGTTTGCCATTGGTTAACATTCAAATGTGAACATATACCGTATCTGATTGGTTCCCGCCATCAGGTTTGGCTGGATCTAATTACAACATTTGGGATACCTTTGAATTCAGTCTATCATAGAGCGAGTTTAAAGTCTTGTTTGGCGACTAACAGGTTAACATCTCTCTCTCCAGGCCCTTCCCTCAGCAAGGTGAGGGGTGGCTGCTGGCCTTTTGGGAGTGGCTGCCGCCAGGAGGCTAGTCCCTTGGGCAACCCGGTGGCGGGAAGCAAGCCTTAAGCATTGTTACAGAAGCAGAAAGAGCTGGTTGGGTATTAGCTTCCCGCAGCGCAGGCATTTGCCCAGAAGCGGAAAAGCTGGTTAAGTTTATTTAGGCCTCTCACTACCAAAACTCAAATGGGAAGAAATAGAAATTTTGAATAGACCCATAACTAGTGAAGAAATTGAATCAGTTATCAAAAATCTGCCAAGAAATAAGACTCTGGTCCAGATGGCTTCCCAAAGGAATTCTACCAAACATTTAAAGCAGAGTTAATACCTATTCTTCTCAAGCTGTACCAAAAAAATAGAAATGGAAGGAAAATTTCCAGACTCATCCTATGAAGCCAGCATTACCTTGATTCCCAAACTAGACAGAGACCCCACAAAAAAGGAGAACTACAGGCCAATATCTCTAATGAACATGGATGCAAATATTCTCAACAAGATACTAGCAAATTGAATTCAACAGCATATAAGAAAGAATTATTAGGGGCGCCTGGGTGGCTTAGTTGGTTAAGAGTCCGACTTTCGCTTAGGTCATGATCTCGCGGTTCGTGGGTTTGAGCCCCGCGTTGGGCTCTGTGCTGACTGCCAGCTCAGAGCCTGGGGCCTATTTCAGAGTCTGTGTTTCCCTCTCTCTCTGACCCTCCCCTGCTCACGCTGTCTCTCTCTCTCTCTCCTAGAAATAAATAAAAATATTTAAAAAAAAAAAAAAAAAAGAAAGAAAGAATTATTCACCATGATCAAGTGGGATTCATTCCTGGGCTGCAGGGCTGGTTCAATATTCGCAAATCACTCAGTGTGATACATCACATTAATAAAAGAAAGGATAAGAACCATATGATCCTGTCAATAGATGCAGAAAAAGCAATAGATGCAGAAAAAAATACAGCATGCTTTCTTAATAAAAACCCTCAAGAAAATTGAAATAGAAGGCACATATCTAAACATCATAAAAGCCATATATGAATAAGTCATAATCAAATGGAGAAAAGGAAGGAATATATATGTGTACGTATATAGATAGATAGATATATATAAGAAGAATTGCCTGAGAATTAGCTCAGGAAATGCAAAACCTCTGTGTGTCTTGGAACCAGTGGCAACACTGGTCTGGAGGAAGGGCTATCTGGTTCTTCAGCATCAATTCTGCTCCAGGAGATAAGCAGTGACCAGGTGCAGAGGGGCATGGTTTGCGGGGGGGGGGGTCGCTCCTCCCCTGTGGGCCCACTGTATGTTCCCTGAAGCCCCACCTTGGTGGTGGTGGGGAGAAAAATGGCAATACTGCAGTCTCCTCCACAGACTGGGTGTCCCAAAGCACTCTGTTCAGGGTGTCCTCACTGTGACCTGAGGTGGGGGAAGGGGGTGGTTTGAACCACTGTGCTGACTCCCACGCTTCCCTGGCACTTGGCTGGGACTTAAACCCCAATGTCTTAAAGGTTCCTGCTCCATGTGCCCTGGTAACAGTGGTCACATAATGGTCCAGATGAATTCAGAGCACCTTCTGACAAAAGCTCAATATGGATCTTTCAATAATACACAGATATTTTCTGAAAATTTTTAAAAAAGACAAACATGTTAGCCTTCAAAATACAATGGTGGGACAGGCAAAGGATAATATCATCCTTCATGGGGAAAAACTGAGAGCCTTCCCCCTGAGATCAAGAACACGACAGGGATGTCCACTCTCACCACTGTTGTTTAACATAGTGTTGGAAGTCCTAGCCTCAGCAATCAGACAACAGAATTAAATAAAACACATCAAAAATGGCAAACAAGAAGTCAAACTGTCCCTTTTCATAGATGACATGATACTCTACATGGATAACCCAAAAGACTCCACCAAAAGGCTGCTAGAACTGATACATGAATTCAGGAAAGCCACAGGGTACAAAATCAATATAGAGAAATCAGTTGCATTTCTAGGCACCAATAGTAAAGTAACGGAAAGATAAATCAAGAAATTGATCCCTCTACAATTGCACCAAGAACCATAAAACACCTAGGAATGAACCTAACCAAAGATGTAAAAGACATGTATGCTGAAAACCACAGAAAACTTATGAAGGAAATTGAAGAAGACACAAAGAAGTGGGAAATCATTCCATGCCCATCGATTAGAAGAATGAATATTGTTAAAATGTCAATACTACTCAAAGCAATCTACACATTCAATGGAATCCCAATCAAAATTGCACCGGCATTCTTCTCAAAGCTAGAAAAAACAATCCTAAATGTATGGAAGCAAAAAAGACCCTGAATAGCCAAAGTAATATTGAAAAAGAAAAACAAAATGGGAGGCATCACAATCCCACACTTTTGCCTGTACTACAAAGCTGTCATCATCAAGAGAGTATGGTAGTGGCACAAAAACAGACACATAGACCAATGGAATAGAATAGAGAACCCAGAACTGGAAACACAAATATATGGCGAACTAATCTTTGACAAAGCAAGAAAAAGTATATAGACAGTCTCTGTAGCAAATAGTGCTAGGAAAACTAGACAGCAACATGCAGAAGAATGAAACTAGATCACTGTCTCACACCATACACAAAAATAAACTCAAAATGGATGAAAGACCTAAATGTGAGACAGGAAACCATCAAAATCCTAGAGGACAAAGCAGGCAACAACCTCTTTGACCTCAGCTGCAGCAATTTCTTGCTCTACACATCTCCAAAGAAAAGAGAATTCAAAGCAAAAATGAACCATTGGGACTTCATCGAGACAAAATGCTCTTGCACTGTACACTAAACAACGAAACTAAAAAGCAACTGACAGAATGGGAAAATATATTTGCAAATGACATACCAAATAAAGGGTTAGTATCCAAAATCTGTAAAGACCTTACCAAACTCAACACCTGAAAAATAATGCAGTGAAGAAATGGGCGGAAGACATGAATAGACACTTTTCCAAAGAAGACATCCAGATGGCCAAAGGACACATGAAAATATACTCAACCTTACTCATCATCAAGGAAATACAAATCAAAACCACACTGAGATACCACCTCACACTGGTCAGAGTGGCTAAAATTAACAACTCAGGAGGCAGCAGATGCTGGCAAGGATGTGGAGAAATGGGCACCCTCTTGCACTGCTGGTGGGAATACAAACTGGAGAAGCCACTCTGGAAAACAGTATGGAGGTTCCTCAAAAAATTAAAAATTGAACTACCCTACGACCCAGCAATAGTACTACTAGGAATTTATCCAAAGGATACAGGAGTGTGGATTCAAGGGGCACATATACCCCAATGTTTATAGCAGCACTTTCAACAATAGCCAAATTATGGAAAGAGCCCAAATGTCCATCAACAGATGAATAGATAAAGAAGATGTGGTTTATATAGTCAATGGAACACTACTTGGCAATGAGAAAGAATGAAATTTTGCCATTTGCAGCAGCATGGATGGAACTGGAAGGTATTATGCTAAGTGAAATAAATCAGTCAGAGAAAGATATTATATGTTTTCACTCATATATGGATCTTGAGAAACTTAACAGAAGACTGTGGGGGAAGGGAAGGGGAAAACCATTACAGAGACGGAGGGAGGCAAACTATGAGAGACTCTTAAATACAAGAACAAACTAAGGGTTGATGGGAGAGGGGAAAATGGATGATAGGTATTGAGGGGGTCGCTTGTTGGGACGAGCACTGGGTGTTGTATGTAAACGACCAACCACAGAAATCTACTCCCAAAACCAAGAGCACTCTTTATACACTGTATGTTGGGCAATTTGTCAATAAATTATATTTTTTTTTAAAAAAGCTTCCACTCTCCTGTCCATCCTTTGTTTTCTTTTTTCTTTAATTTTGTAAAATGTTTATTTATTTCTGAGAGATAGAGGGCAAGCAGGGGAGGGACAGAAGGAGAGGGTGACAGACAATCCAAGCAGACTCTGTGCTGACAGCAGATAGCTTAATGCGGGGCTCACACTCACGAACCTCAAGATCATGGCCTGAGCCAAAGTCAGACACTTAACCAACTGAGCCTCCATCCTCTGTTTTAATGACATGTTGATCCCTTATGTCATTTAGGTTTGAGAAAGAAAAGTCCTTCACTCACTTAACGTTCCACCAAATGCAAACGCCCTTATTCTTCCCCTGTGACTTCTCCAAGAGACCATGGGACCTTTCAGCCCAGATATACACACTGTGGTTCCCAATTCCTCCCATTTTTCCACTCCTCTAGGTCCTCTGTGCTAGGACAGTCAGCTCACTGAGCACAGCCCCCCCTTAATGAGCACACCATTATTATGTAATAGGTTCCCCTCCCTCCTCCACCTCTCTGGCCTGCGCCAAGCCCCCAGTCTCTCTCTGATCCCCTCAGGACTCCACTGCTAGGAAAGCTGCTGTTTCAGCAATCATCTTGCCTGCCTCCCACCTGACTGCATCCTCTGTGGCCACGGGCTCACTCACTCATGGGGCCTGCCTGGACCCAGGCCCACTTGACAGGTGATCTCTGGCTGCCTCTGCTCTGGCTACTCGTGTCCCCGGTCTGTTGCTCCCGTGCCCTCCCAGGATGGCGCTTCACTTCCTCTGAAGTTGTGATCCCCAGGAAGGTGTCCCACAGGGTGAGTGGAGCTGAGAGGCAAGGCCAGCTTTCCTATAAGATCCACTTCAGAGGCCAGAGACATGTGATTCACATGAAAGTCAAGAAGAGCTTGCTGCCAACACATTTTCCTGTCATCACCAACAACGATCAAGGTGCCATGCAGGAGGACTACCTGTTTGTCCCTCGAGACTGTTACTACTACAGCTACCTGGAAGGGGTTCCTGGGTCCATGGGCACGCTGGACACCTGCTACGGGGGCCTGCGGGGCATGCTGCAGGTAGATGACTCCACTTATGAAATAAAACCGCTGGAGTCTTCTTCCAGATTCGAGCATGTAGTCTCTTTGCTTGCGTCAGAAGGAAGACCGTTAGAGTCTCGAAGGTGTAAGATTGAAGAGCAATATACAAATCAGGTGTATGAAGAGGCAATCCTTTCTGGAGCTCCTAGAGCAGCGCCCATTTATTTGTGGTGGCCACATAAGAAATATTTAAAAATTCACTACAGTTTCTCACTCATTATATTTGATGAGGCCTAATCTGACGCAGGCAATACAGGGTGTGGTGATGATAAACAATGTACTGCATACGATTTACAAACAGGGTCTTATAGATGTCAACATCCGTCTTTTGTGCATATGGAATAGTAGGGATGCCACAGATGTAACAGATAAAGGTAGCGCATACAGTACTGCAGAGAACTTTGGGTTGTGGAAATTTTATTTGATTTTCAAAGACATTGAACATGATACTTCATTGCTTCTTACAGGACATAAAATCTCAGGTGCGTTGTATTATGCCCACCATGATGGAACATGCAACCCCAACTGGGGAGCATTATTTGTATATGTAGCAGATTTCCACATATTTTTGGCTGCAGCCATTTCAGCACATGCGTTAGGTCATAGTTTGGGCCTCTACCATGATGGACCTGGCTGCAGACGTTTTCGAAGAAGCTACTGTGTCATGACTCCTGAGCCTGGTTTAATGGACATGATGAGCAACTGTTCTTATGAGGCACTGCATCATCGAGTTTCTAGGTGGGACCCTTGTATGAGCATCCTAAATGAACCGTACAAAAATTTTCCTTATGTAGCTGCTCATTGTGGTGACAAGATCATATATCAGGCTGAAGAATGTGACTGTGGCTCCTTAAAAGATTGTAAAGAGAATAAATGTTGTGAGACCAATTGTATCCTTTCCCAAGGCAGTGACTGCAGTGAAGGGCCCTGCTGTGTTAACTGCAAATTTGCTCAACCTGGAAAGATTTGCAGAGACATACTTGGTATTTGTGATCTACCAGAATACTGTGATGGGAAAACGCATAATTGTCCAAATGACATGTACACCCAGGATGGAACCCCATGTTCAGCATTAGCTGTTTGTGTGAGAGGAAACTGTAGTGACCGTGATATGCAGTGTCAAGCCCTTTTTGGCTTCCAAATTAAAGATGCTTCACCAACATGCTATGAAAAACTGAATATACTAGGTGACCGATTTGGAAACTGTGGAGTGAGGGTGTCACCAGGAGGAGGAAAACCTGCTAAATGTGAAGAAGATGATGTTCTTTGTGGAATGCTGCACTGTAGTAATGTCCGTAAAATTCCTGGTAGAGGTGAGCACATTACATTTCGTCATATAATAATGCCAGGTGTTAAGCAAGAAACATGCTTTGGATACGATGCACACCATGGGACAGATGTGCCAGAAATGGGGCTTGTGGTGGATGGTGCAACATGTGGCCCAGGAAGATACTGTGTGAAACAGAATTGTACTTTTTATGAAGACATGGGTTTTGACTGTGATGTCAAGACATGCAATTTCAGAGGGGTGTGTAACAACAAGAAACATTGTCACTGTATGAAAGGTTGGAATCCACCATTGTGTGAAGAGAGAGGATCAGGTGGCAGTATAGACAGCGGCCCCCCACCTTACAGAGAAATACATCTTCGAAGCAAAATAATTGTTAATATAAACCAGGCACTAGTTCTAATGTTGATTCGTGTATTTGTTTTGCTGCTTGCATTAATCACTGGTAGCCTTACCAAATTAAAAGAATTTTGATGAGAGCTGAAAAATAAACTACGGAAGCACCAATATTCCAGTTAGTAAATAATACTGAAATGCACAAAATGGAGAAAAATCACATTGACACCTACTAGGAACAATGAAAAATAATCTCTCTGATAATTACACAATCTTATCCTGAGATTGCCACCTTCAAATAAAATACCCTGGCAGTACAAAAGGGTCTATGGGTTTAAAGTCATTTACATTTCCTGTCTGGTCATATTCTTACTAATTCCATATACAACAGTAGGAACTCTTAAATTCATTAAGATGTGGATTCTAATGTTTTATACATGCCCATATAGAATCTTGTTTGCATTGGTATATACTTGTTATTGGACAGTTTTCCAGTAGGTTATATACTGAATTTCTGTTATTTGCTCATTTTATTGCTGCTATTCTTTTTAAATAGGCTTCACACCCAGCAGGGATTCCAGTGTGGGGCTTGAACTCATGAACCTGAGATTAAGACCTGAGCTGAATTTAACAGCCAGACTCTCAACCTACTGAGCCACCCAGGTACCCCATATGGCTACTATTACATAAATAGCATTTAAAGAAACAGTTGGGAGATACAATGGGAAGATAAAGAATTCAGTATAGGGCGCCTGGGTGGCTCAGTCGGTTAAGCGTCTGACTTCGCCTCAGGTATGACTTCGCATTACATGAGTTCGAGCCCCACGTCAGGCTCTGTGCTGAGAGCTAGCTCAGAGCCTGGAGCCTGCTTCAGATTCTGAGTCTCCCTCTCTCTGACTCCCGTGTGCTCACACTGTCTCTCTCTCTCTCTCTCCATCTGAGAAATAAATTTTTTTTTAAATCAAAAAAAAAAGTTTTCTGTCAGGACACATGACTCTTGACAGGTCTATCACCTGCAAAATATGTGCTCACGGACAGCCTTAGGCTGTGGCAGTTTCAAGGTCCACGTTCCATTGGGAGATGAAAGGCACTTTGCTAGCGTTTTATAATGATCAAAAGAAAGCACCTAAGAAGGGGCTGGAACATGTTAAGCACTTACTACGTGCATTTATTCCCATTATTCTCATGATTACTCTTGGGCTATGCTACACCTGAGGTACTCCAGTATAATGAGATCGGCATTGTGTCTTTATTCTAACACCATCACATGAGGAGCCAGACTCTCAGGAAAATGGCTACAGGGTTTGTGGGGGAAGGACTGGGAGAGTCATTACATTATCTATGTGTGATGATATTGATAGGTCCTTCCTCCTGGGAACCCCACAATCTCCTCAATCGACAGCTACTCCCACTGAAAATCAGCTTTGTTCCAGGAACTGTACAAGGATCATGACTTTTTACTGGGGCAACGATTCTCAGCCTCCTGCTCCGCCAATTTTACCTTCTTCCCATCGCAGAGGTTAGGCAGCACCCTCTTTGGTGACTCCTCATGTTTGCCACCAGAGATGCTGTGCTTCCTACTGAAACGCCCAGAATTCGAGAGAACCCCAAAAACAGACCACCAGAGACCAGAGTCAAAGCCAAGCGGCAAGGGTTGTTTATTTGCAGGTTCGAACCCGGTCCTCCGCGCAGTCACTCGTTGACGGTGACGCTGAGAGGCCCTGAACAAAGCCTCTGCAGCCTTTTTATAGACAGAAGTAAACAAGTCATGGGGAGGGACAGATTTCCATGGTTACAAGTTTGCCATTGGTTAACATTCAAATGTGAACATATACCGTATCTGATTGGTTCCCGCCATCAGGTTTGGCTGGATCTAATTACATTTGGGATACCTTTGAATTCAGTCTATCATAGAGCGAGTTTAAAGTCTTGTTTGGCGACTAACAGGTTAACATCTCTCTCTCCAGGCCCTTCTCTCAGCAAGGTGGGGGGTGGCTGCTGGCCTTTTGGGAGTGGGGCGGCGGGGAAGCAAGCCTTAAGCTTTGTTACAGAAGCAGAGAGAGCTGGTTAGGTGTTAGCTTCCCGCAGCGCAGGCATTTGCTCAGAAGCGGAAAAGCTGGTTAAGTTTATTTAGGCCTCACATTCCCCCCTTTTCTTTGGTACTTGGGGAGCCAATCTTGGGTCCCATTGACTAAAGGGACGATAAGTCTCCAGTATCTACAGGTTGGTACTGTGACCTTAGTACCATTACCTGGATTGTATTGAGCTTGTCTTTGATAAAGTTTAACAGTTTGTTGAAGACAATGGGGCCTAAGGTCAGAAGTAAGAGAAGCAGTAAAAGGGGGCCGGCCAGAGCAGAGAGTAAAGCAGTGAGCCATGGGGATCCGTTAAACCAGGACGTGAACCATCCCTCCTGCTGTTCCCATTCCTGTTTTCTTTTGGCGAGGCCCTCTCTGCCTTTGGCCGTTGATTTTCTAACAACGCCAGAGTGGTTAGCGTAAAAATAACATTTTTCTTTTAGGGCTGCACATAGGCCTCCCTGTTGGAGGAACAACAGGTCTAGTCCCTGGCGATTATCCTAAATAGGATTACAGATCATTATAAATCTTAAAGCTTTTTCTATTCAACCAAAGTGGCAATAATAGATCTTAACATAATATAGAAACCAACCAATTAGAAACCAACCAATTAGAAACCAGCATTGGTTGGGGTAGCTCCTTTAACATTGAGAAGATTTAACTATGCAATCAAAGACCTGATAAAGATGAAACCTAAAGCTTCGGGTTTTCTTGGCAGAAAAAAGGAGAAAACTTTTGTTTACATTGTCTTATCAAGAGCAGATTTACAATCCAAGAAAACTCTGTCTTTTGACCAGAGAGAAAAGCAGAGTTTTAACCTTATACCAGTGTACTTTTCAAATTCCATTCATTTCAACCAGTCTATCCTGAGCACATATAAAATTCCTTTTTAAAGATTTTTCTTCATAGACCTTTTATCTTCTACATCTTTCCTTTGCCTTTAAACTTTGTCCCAAAGCCATTTCCCTCTAAGCAACCAGTCTTATTTAGGACAAAATTACTTTCTTTTACCCTCAACAAAAATGTATTTCCATTTCTTATATCCTTTTTTTATGGATCTCTCAGTTTTCTATATACAGGGTTGCTTTCCATCAGTCTTAAGTACACTTAGCAGAATTTTAACTTAGGAAACCTTAGTTTCCAATTGAGGACCTAGTAACCAATTGAGAGGTGTTTACACTAGAATTTTTAAATCATTTTTTTTAAAGGTCTAAATAGTCTTACTTTTTCTGCAATAGGAAGCTGAAAACTCAAACCTATGTTTAGTAACTATGTATTTTATTTTGATAGAAGTCATGCAATTCAGGCCAGACATGTTTTCAAAAGGAGTTAGAATGCAAAAGGGAGGAGAGCTATCCAGTCTCTGCCAGTCTCCAAGGTCAATTTAATTAAGGTCTCTTTTAGAGTTCTATTTATTTTTATCTGTCCTGAACTCTGAGGTTTGTATGCACAGTGTAATTTCCAATTAATCCCCAGGGCCGTGGCTAAATTCTGGCTTACTTTGGACATAAATATAGGTCCGTTGTCTGACCCTATCATCTGAGGAAAGCCATACTTTATGAAGATGTCTTTCAGGAATTTCTCACGTTTGGTTGGGAGTGCTCGGCGGGCGGTGGTTCCTCAGCTCCTTGGTAGGTGTTTTTCCTTATCAAGGGCCATTATTTTACTGTGGAGATCCCGGAGCTAGCCACCCGCAATGACGAGGAGCTTAACAAGCTGCTAGAGTCTAGGTCAAATCCCGCATATCTGGTGTCAGCAGCGTTTCAGGCAAGCCTTCAAGTGCGTGGTGGTCGGCGATGGGTGAGTGCGCCTTGCGGAGGCCACGGGCTGGGCGGGGATGCCCCTGGAGACCTTGCCCGGGCTGGGGCTGGGCGTATGGCTCCGGGGATGTGGGAGCCACGGGGGTGCAGGCGGCTGGCTTGGGGCCTGTGCCGTGGCCCTCATGCCCTGATGTCCCTACCGCGCGCTCCTCAGAATGTTGAGCCCAGTGTCCATTAGGAACTCAGTGGATCGCCCTTTTACTTTTAGGGTTACCTTGGGTTTGGGGAGGGGTGTCGAACCCCGTTTCCCCTAGTCACTGTCATTTCCCATTACTAGAATGAGAGTTTCAGATTGATTCTTGGGGCATTCTTTGGCCCAATGTTCTTTCTCTTTGCCGTAGGCGCATTGATTTTTGCTTAATTGGGGGCGCCCCTCGAGCCGCTGGGAGTTCTCCTTACCTTCTTTTCCTGGAGCCAACTGTCTGAGGCGTCTTTTCCGGTCCTCCGGTTCCGCAGTTCCCGCGAGTAGCATCTTGGCTAGGCCCTGGTTTTGTCTCTTTTCAGCCCTTACCTGCTTGTCCTCTGCACTGTCCCTGCTGCTGTGTACCCTCTCTGCCACGACCACTAGATCTTGGAGGCTCTTTTTCCTAGACGTTCTAGTTTCTGAAGTTTTCTCCAAATGTTGGGAGCAGACTGACAAAAGCCATGACCACCGCAGCTAAGTTCGCTGGGGCCTCTGGATCTATAGGAGTGCACTGGCGGAATGTCTTTATTACTCTCTTAAGGAACGCTGTGGGGCTTTCCTCTGGTCCCTGACTGACAATGTAGGCTTGCGAGCTGCAGCCTTGAGACCTCCCAACAGAGTCTGGCGGTAGACGAAGAGACTCTCCTTACCTTTAGCCAAGTTGTAGTTTCAATCTGGCCATGCCAGGGGAAACCTAGCATCATTTTGAGCCTGGTCAGGAGTGGGAACTCTAGTGGGCCCAGGAACCAATTTTCTGGGTTCAGACTGGATTATTTTCCATTTCTCAGCACTGAACATGCCGGGAGCCGCACCGGCCTCTCCGGATGACAGTCACAGCAAGGAAATGTCAGTGTTTGCATAGCTTCAGCCATGAGAAATGAAAACTGGTATCTCCTTCTGCTACTATTGTACTACTGGCTCGTGCTGGAAACAAGCCTACTGGTATTGACCAGGCCCCATAACATTCCACATTAGACCCATATTCTGAACACAGACAGAACATAGATATCTCATAAGGAAAAGTATATTCCTGCCTTTACAAAAGAGACTTTAGACGAAAGCTCCGTGGGCAATTGTCAAAAGGCCCTTCCTATGGGCCTTGGAGACCCAAGACTCAGACAATAAAGGGTGTTAAGAACACAAGAGTTACAATTTAGCCTGGCCCCGAGACAAAGAGTCTAATCCAAAGTTTAGATATAGATAAGGGCAGAACATAAGTTACTACATTTATCTTTGCTAATTGCTGAAGCATAGCAGCCCCTTCCTCAAGGCCCACATTCCATAAATATTTTCCCTTACACTGGCAGCTGGGATGAGGATAGATAAGAGTAACTAAAACATAACCCAGGCGCAAAGACTGACATATTTATGGCCCCCATGGTGCTTGCACATTCAGCATCAAGGAAAAGGCTCATTCAAACAATTTAGGAATAAGCCTAATAAACATTTTACAAATAATTAGCCCTTGTAAAAATTCTGTCTTCTGATGTTATAGTATCGTTTAACCTTAAAATAAAGACACCAAAACCAACAGGACAGAGATGACTGCCTGGTGATCAGAAAGAATCTCAGGGCTCTCTCATTCTCTTTTGCTGACACCGTCTATCCTTCAGGGACTCCTGGACCTGTCGGAGCCGGCGCGGCCTCCGACATGAACAGAACCTGTAACAATTCACGGCGGCTTCGGGTCCCTTGGGCGGGGCCCATTTCCCCAGGGCCGCTGGGTCCGGTGGGGCAGGGGGCCCTTGTGGTTCGGGTGGCGCCTTTGTTCCTCCTGCTGGGTCCTGTGGAGGAGGTTGCCTAAGGAGGGGGAGAAGTTAATTTTTCCTCCGTTTCGCCCTGTAAAAAAGGGTAGAGCGGCGCAGAGGGTTCAGTTTTCCTTTTCGGCAGCTCCAAAGCCCGGGAGGGCGGGTGCTTTTTAGTCACCGCCAGGGTGTCAGGTTTCTGTGGAGGCAAGAAACTTTTAATCCAAGGGGGTGGGTTATCAATCAGATCAGCCCAAACCATGATGTCCGGTGGCCATTTCACATTGAAAGTGGGCCATTCTGTGCAGCAGTAAGTTTAAAATGGACCCTTCCTAACAGTCACTGAGAGGTTATGGGCTAACATTAAGTCTAGGGGTTTGGATGAAGTCTGTCTCATAACGTCAGTCTCAGTCACAAGGTAATAAACACCAACAGAGAAAATTGACAATTCGACATAGACATACACAGAGAGAGACCGATAACAGAGTTCGCTGCGCACAGACACAGACACAGAGAGACCGATAGTAGAGTTCGCTGCGCACAGACACAGACACAGAGAGACCGATAGTAGAGTTCGCTGCGCACAAACACAGAGACACAGAGACCGATAACAGAGTTCGCTGCGCACAAACACAGAAGGCTAGCCAACAGAAGAAGGCGCCGGCCTCGAACCGGTGCACCCCCCAGAAGAAGGCGCCGGCCTCGAACCGGTTCGCCCCCCAGAAGAAGGCGCCGGCCTCGAACCGGTGCGCCCCCCAGAAGAAGGCGCCGGCCTCGAACCGGTTCGCCCCCCAGAAGAAGGCGCCGGCCTCGAACCGGTGCGCCCCCAGAAGGCGCCGGCCTCGAACCGGTGCGCCCGCCGGCCTCGAACCGGCTCACCCGCCGGCCTCGAACCGGCTCACCCGCCGGCCTCGAACCGGCTCACCCGCCGGCCTCGAACCGGCTCACCCGCCGGCCTCGAACCGGCTCACCCGCCGGCCTCGAACCGGCTCACCAGATGGGCACCGTAGGACGTCTCCTCGGTCCCTACCGACTGCTCTATAGCGCGTCCGCCAGAGCCAGTACAGTCCCCGATGCAGATTCCGCGCGGCAGAAACCGAAACAAACAGATAAGACAGAAACTGATGCTGAGACAAACAGACAGACAGAGCCGGCTAACTTACCGATCGGTCTTAGGAACAACCCGTTGACTTGGGGTCTGGTGGGTCTGGAGGGGAAATATCCCGGACGAGCCCCCATATGAAACGCCCAGAATTCGAGAGAACCCCAAAAACAGACCACCAGAGACCAGAGTCAAAGCCAAGCGGCAAGGGTTGTTTATTTGCAGGTTTGAACCCGGGCCTCTCAGCGTCACCGGCAACGAGTGACTGCGCGGAGGACCGGGTTCGAACCTGCAAATAAACAACCCTTGCCGCTTGGCTTTGACTCTGGTCTCTGGTGGTCTGTTTTTGGGGTTCTCTCGAATTCTGGGCGTTTCACTACCTCCTCCAAAGTCCCTAGAGGTAACTCCCCTTAGCTGCCTCTCCAGCCTCAACAGACTTCAGGGTCATTGTGGCTCCCTAGCTTCGGCCTGTGAAGAGCAACTACCTGGCCTCTGTTACTTCCAGGGACCTCATTACCGCCAGGGCTGTTACCAAACACTGATCTGGCCCAATCTGTCTTGTCATCAAACTGGGCCGTGGAAGAGAGGCACGGCTGAACTCCCAAGAGGTGACGTTCTCCTCGCGCCTGCACAGCTCGTGTCTCTTCCTTTAACTGGGATCTAATCGACATGAAGCATGATATCAGTTTCAAGTGTACAGTGTGGCAGCTCAATATCGGTGTATATGGCAAAATGCTCACCACAGTTAAGTCCAGAGAGCATCTGTCACCGTACATAGTTACACGAGAGTTTTTTCTTGTGATGGGAGCTTTTAAGATCTACTCTCTCAGCCGCTTTCAAATCTGCGATACAGCTTATTTACTATAGTCATCATGCTATACACTACTCCCCCAGGGCTTATTTACTGTATGACTGGAAAACTGTACCTTCGACCTCCTTCTCCCGTTTTGCTGTGCCCTCCACCCCGTCCTCTGGCAACCACCGGTCTGGTGTCTGTGTCTTTCCCAGTGCATTCCAGTGGGTCCTCTGGCCTCCCGTGCTGTATGCAGCATGCCTCCTTCTCTCAGCCTTGTTCTGCCTACTTGCAGGGAAAACTAAGCATTTCCACTGTGCTCAGGATGCGTGGTGGCTCTCTCCCTGCTTCTGAGAGTCCCCGTAGAAGCGCGTGTGAGCCCCAACCCCTGGGATGGTGTCCTTGCCAGGGTGATTCCTGCAGCCGCTTCGGTGGAGTCTCATTCCTCTCATAGCGTGGCTTGTCCAGCTGGGTTATGCTCGGTGTGGCACAGCAGCCCATGTGGACGCGGGGGCATCCAGGATGAGAAGTGGGCACAGTCTCCTGTGGCGGGACAAGCTCCGGGCACTCATATGGTTGTGCGGAGCCCGTCTTTTCAGGGCTATCCACCCAGATGTCACCACATCATGTTTCAAGCTCCTGAGTTTCCCCAGCATCACACGCTTGCTCTGGATGACCATGGAAAGGTCCCTGGAGCTGATGGAACCCTATCTGATCCTGAGATTGCTCCTCAGCTATGACTCCCCTTCCACGCCTGGAGAGAAGGGCCCTTTGGTAAGCAACCCAAACAGCCTCCTGGCATTCACACATGGCCTTCAACGTTTTGTGAACTAGGATAGATCCTCTCATTCTCATGACCTTTTCTAAGGTAGCAGCACAACTTAGTCAAAACCTGCCAACTCGGCCATCCTGGGAGACACTGTGGCTCCCATATGGTCCAAATGCCTAAATCATTGCACAGGAGGGAGGGTTGCCCTCCATCAGGACCCTTTCCTGGGCCACCGTTGGTAAATTCCTCAGCATCGGGCTACCTGCCACCTTGTCCTAGGAATTATCTTTGTTTCTTTACACTCCTCTCAGGATAGAGTCCTCCTTGCCAAGAGTGTTAGAGTGTTGACTAAGCATGTCCCCAAGCCCATCTGGCTTTTTTTGTCAGATCACAGTCAGCACCACTGTCTTTGGAGAAGCAGATGTCAAGACAGATGTCTTGACCTTCAGGAGGGTTATTGAAGGAAACGTTTCTAAGGACAAAGGGCGTGGAGTAAGAGTAGACCCAGAGAGGCTTCAGGCTGTAATACTTCTTCTGTGGAAGGAGGGAGCAAAAGCATGAATCACATTGGAAGAGCCTCAGACATCAGAGTTGGTGTGAATCAGGTTCATCCAGGCCCATGGGGAGCCCTTGAGCCAGAGTGACCCTTGACAGCCTCCTATGTTGGGCAGCAGTGGCCCTGCTCAGTGCCACCACACTCAAACTTTGGCTAGAGCTTCCCAGGGCAAATGTGGCCTGGCGTTAATTTCTCATAGCTGCCAAGGTAAGATAAGTGGAGACTGCCACTCATCCATGCTCCTGGTAGTGGACTACTCCTCTGAAGGGTGACCTGAGGGAGTCACAGAACAAGCAACTGCCATAACTAGTGAGTAGCGTGATCTCTGCTATTGCCTTAGCTGCATATGGCTCCTATGTTGGTGGAGGAGGCTATCTGAAGGGCTTTCTCTTGGCCTTTGCTGCTATAGTGACCCTTATTCCCTCTATCACCCCACCAGTGAAAGCATCCTGCCGCTGCTAAGTACATCTGTCCGTTTTTCAGTGAAGCACTGAGAGAATGACAACAGGCATGCCATAGGGTATGAGAAGGACTGTGCCGGCAATCTGTTTGCTATCTTGCCTCCATATGCCCCCACACTCATGGACGATCCCCATAACGTTCATCTCCCTTGTTATTAAGAGCAGTTCACACCCTGTATCTGACAACGCTGGTAAGATCTGAATATTTCCCTTTCTCCAAGATCGGAGGATCATTTGAGGAAGGAGCAGGTAAGAGCTCATCATTTTCCATTGTGGCTGCTAATATCATTCTTTACAGATTGTTGATCGCATAAACATAGCTATGCCCTGATTGCTTTCCATCTATCTCTCTCATAGGAATTTCATATGTTATTAGACATCATTATAGACCCCTGTGTCTGAAAGTTTACTGGGTTGACATTCCAATTTGGTTCCTGATATATTAATTACAAACGCTTTTCTTTTGATGGTTAAATTCTTCCACGTGGTCCCTGCCACTCTGGAATCCTGTCTCATTTAGGGAGACTAGGAACCCAGGTCCATGGCAGCGTCCGCCCAGGTCTACCAGAAGATAGCCACTACCGAGCTGCTCAGAGGTGCCAGGGTCACCTTTCACTAATCATTCTTCAGCAGTTGAGTGAAGAGATGCCTTCTGGGCCCTCCCATGGAACATATCCAGCTGGTGGATTTTCTTGTCTTCCGGCGCTTAGGTGGTGTCATTGATCAGGCTAGCTAAGAGCTGGAACAAATTATCAGCATTGCATGGAAGCTGCCGTTAACATGTGCAGAAATGATAAGTCAATCATGCATCTGGAAATCTTCCCCAAATGAATGAGAGTATCCTCATTTTGGAGAGAACTCTGCAGTCATTTGTGGACTACATGGTTTACTAGTTGTGTTTCCTTAAACACATGGAGGCCTCTATGATCATCCCTGAGATCAAAGTGTTTTGGGGAGGGAGGCCAGTTTATTCCTGTTATACACAAAAATTATACCTCAAAGGTACATATAATGCCCAAAAAATGTTGTTTACCATTTTGAGGCCCTTTCACATGGTACTTAAATCAGAGTATAGGTTGATTTTCTAGTTAGCTGGGAAGCCTTATGTTTCCCAGTTGAGCTCAAACACTTTAATATTTTCCTTGTGTTTCGGGGACTAAATAGAGTTCTTTGATTTGTGTCATCTATCTCACCAGTGAGGTGATATCTGCCCACGTTCAAGAATGAGTGACAGCTATAGCACAGGGATGAGGGAGGCATCTGAAGGTGTTGTCTGGTGTTTTGCATGGTGTGGTAACTGGGACCACTCCTGGTTTTTTTTTTTTTTTTCCAATGGACTTCTCCATAAGGCTAAATAAAATAGTCAGATCATGGCCAGAGCTGCCTGCTATGGGATGGCAGACTCAGTAGTTAGTTAAATTTTACATGCCTACAAGAGTTCAGGAGAGCTACATTAGGGGCAATGTCCTTCATGAGGAAGGTTCAAACGGAAGTTCTGAAAGATAAAGATTGTTAACATCCCTCTTTCCTCCATACCTCCCTGGGACAAAAGTATTTCCTCCTAAAGTTCCAGGGTTGCTGTTCTCTTTTTGCTATGACAAAATTGGTTTTTGTCTTCCCTGTAGAAAAAAAAAATCCCTAATTAAAAAAAAAAGTTTTGTTTTTAATTTTGTAACCAGGTAGGCTCCATGCCTCACATGGGCCTTAAACTTGGGAGCCTGAGATCAAGAGGCACATGCTCAGTGCCTGAGCCATCCAGGTGCCCCTAAAATCTTTGTAAAATCTTCTACCCAGACCCAGACCTTCCCTCTGGAAGGGGCTGGTAGAAGTGGTCCTAGGGCACTTTTATAACATTCAGTAAAAATTAGGTTTAAATTCTCTAAGCCACCTTCTAGTCAGGCTGCCGCTGAGAGGAAGCACTGCCATGGTGGTATATCAGGGGAATGAAAGATGAATCACGCCTAGGAATGGTCACATCAGAATCCAGAATTTTACAAATAGTGCTATTTAAGCTCCCATCCCTTGTATCCTTACGTTATCTAGGAAGTGGTAGTTAAGATGTTCCTGGGCAACACTTAGGCTTCCACCCAGCCATTCTTCTGGATATTGCTGGAGGCTCTTGGTCTGTGGCAAGAAAGAATTTAAGGATAGACTAGACCGAACAGTTGGATGATGCAGGGAAAGGGTTTCTTAAAGTGAGTGTATACTCTGGAGATGTGGGACAGGTACACTCAAGGGAGAGCTATATATCCCTGGTTTGGTTTTTCTGTCTTTTCTTGACAGCTGTCAACTAGGGGGTAGAATATTTATTACTTGGGAAGGGTTTTTTTTTTATTGAAAGTGGGGTTTATGCCTTTTCTCCCTTACTGGGTCAGGGTTTCTGGCCGCCTTTGTCTTGGAGCTGCCTGGTTTGGTCCAGCTTCTGGTGGCTTTGCTTTCAGGGTGCTGCCTGCACAGTCCTCTGACTTTCCTGACAGCAGGCCAGAACTCCCCCTTTGCTGGCCTCCAGGCATCCTGATAAAGCCTCACTAAAAGCCTACTCTAACAAAGAGGCAATGATCCCTTCCTTGACATAGCTTCATTATGTGATTAAATCACCTTATAATGCAGGCGAGCCAATAGTAAATGAGGGAGCTAGAAGCATGAATCTTTTTGAGTCAAGTTCTTGGAGGCTATCCCAATGCTCAGATAATACCCCATGTCTGTGAATGTTGAAGGTTTGTTGAGTACCTTTACTGTCAGTTCACTGTTGAGTGGCTTTAGGGATAAAAGGCATGCTTTGTGGAGGTCTCAACCTATCTGTACTGATGCTATTGACTAAGAATGCCTGAGGGCACTCACCTGGGCTTGTCCCACTTCAAATGACTCTCCAAGGACATTTTACCCACTGCAGCCAATGTTGTGGCCGGACTGCCCCTTGTAGCTCTTCTTTAAATTTTTTTTTTATTCTGTTTTTACTTTTATTTGCTTGTATTTTATGTGGAATTTACGCCCGGGCCATAAGTTTTTGTTTCTTCAGTTTCTTCTGGAATATCTTTTTCTTCTGTGCAACTTCCTCTTCTGGCTTAGGAACAATGTACTCTTTGTCAGTGAGGATCATCTCAATGTGGCAGGGAGAGCTCATGTACGGGTGAATCCGACCATGAGCACTGTAAGTTCTACGCCGCATCTTGGGGGCTCTGTTCACCTGGATGTGCTCAATGACCAGAGAATCTACATCTAAACCCTTAAGTTCAGCATTACTCTCTGCAGTTTTAAGCATGTGCAGGAAAAATTCAGCACTCCTTTTGGGCCATCGACCCTGTGTCCAGCCCCACTGTTTGGCCTGGGCACACCTACCAACTCCACCATTGTAGCGTTGGAACGGCAGACATTGCTTCTGCAAAGTGACCTCTTTAAGATAGTCAGTGTCTTGGGGCGCCTGGGTGGCTTAGTCGGTTAAGCGTCCGACTTTCGCTCAGGTCATGATCTCACAGTTCGTGGGTTCGAGCCCCGTGTCGGCCTCCGTGCTGACTGCCAGCTCAGAGCCTGGAGCCTATTTCAGAGTCTGTATCTCCCTCTCTCTCTAACCCTCCCTGCTCACGCCCTCTCTCTCTCTCTCCCCTAGAAATAAAAAGAAAAAAAAAAAAGATAGTCGGTGTCTTTTCGGCTATGCATACCCTTGATGGCCTGGGGGGTTTCATGTGTGTTCTTAAAGTGAATACGAAGATTTGAACCTCTTGGTTTGCGTGATTTTGTCGGGTTTTCTGGGTCAAGTGCGTAGTGAACCATTTTCAGGGATCACCGCAGGCCACATACGGGAAGAAGAAGCTGCCCCTTGTGGTTCTTATGATGATTGCAAGACACACCCCAGGAGCAACCATCAGGGAACTTTGAAAAGGCAAAGGATTTTTACTCATAAGTCCTGCATGTGTACATGGCACACCTGGGAGCACATGGCCAGGTTAGGGTAGGGGAGAGTGCATGGGTCTGGGGTTCTTCCTTATTGGGTTTGAGGGTCTCACTGGCTTACTCTTTATTGGTGAATTTATTATTTTTTTGAATGTTTTATTTATTTCTAGGCGAGAGAGAGAGAGACAGCGTGAGCAGGGGAGGATCAGAGAGAGAGGGAGACACAGACTCCAGGCCCTGAGCTGGCAGTCAGCACAGAGCCCGACGCGGGGCTCGAACCCACGAACCGTGAGATCATGACCTAAGCCAAAGTCGGACGCTTAACCAACTCAGCCACCCAGGCGCCCCTCTTTATTGGTGAAATTAAAACAAAAGGGGGAAGGCACCTGGGTGGCTGAGTGGTTAAGACCCTGACTCTTGGTTTCAGCTCAGGTCATGATTTCACAGTTCATGAGTTCCAGCCCTGAGTGTGGCTCTGTGCTGACAGCACAGAGACTACTTGGGATTCTTTCTCCCTCTCTCTCTGCACCTTTCTGCCTCTTTCCCTCTCTGTCTTACAAAATAAATAAATAAGCTTAAAAAAAATTAATTAAAAATGTTTATTTCTGAGAGAGAGACAGAGCATGGGCAGGGGGGTGGGAGGGGCAGAGAGAGAGGGAGTTACAGAATCCGAAGCAGGCTCCAGGCTCTGAGCTGTCAGCACAGAGCCTAACGCAGGGCTTGAAGCCACAAATCACAAGCCAAAGTTGGATGTTTAACTGACTGAGCCACACAGGACCCCCAAATTAAAAATAAATAAATAAATTAATAAAGTTTAAAAGAGTGGAAAAGGAAAATCACTGTCTTTCAAGTGGTCAGTTATCTAGATTACAGATGACTTTCAAAAAGGGGAGCTTCGTGGGTGGAGCAGCCTAGCTGTTTATCTATTTGTGTAGCTAACAATATGTTTACTTGAGATGGATATCTTTGAAACGGCTGCCTCAGCAATCAAAAGCTTAAGGTCAGGCATTTACACTACAATGTGTACTACTGTCAAGGCTGCAAATAGTTCAGAAAGCTGCAAATATGACCCACATTAGTTTCAAATGGCACAAGTGTGTGGCGAAGGCCAGCTGATTGGATTGAAACAGGAGTACTGTAACTTCCAGAAGTGTCAGCAGGGGCCCGGCACCACTGGTAGCCCCAAGAAAGGGTCAGAGCTCTGATGCAGGCAGTCTGCCAGGAGCGGGCAGAGATTGCACCCATGCAACGTGGGCTCTCTTCCCTTGAAACAAACATAAGCATTTGGCAGGAATCACACGCCTAGCAGGCAGTGGGAGCCTCGGCATCAGAAACACAGAGTCTTTTCTTTTCTGCCAGGGATAGTAGAAACTGATGTGTTCTATGTTGTAATTCCTGCCCAGGATATGGTGTTAGATGTTCTGCCATGTGTGGGATGATAGGTAATACAAAGCTTGATCACCAGTTTGGTTCCTGCTGGTCTCATCAGAGAGTAGATCTTTGCCAGGAACATCTACATGAGTGACCCAGGTGGCTCAGTCCCTACAAATTGCTTCCAGAGTTCATGACCCCAAAAGGGTGGCATTACTGTGCCAGTCTGTTGCATTCTAAGTAGCAAACTAGACACCTAGGTCCTTGGCAATAGGGAAGAACCAATAGAAGTGTAGCCCGGGGTGAAGCTGAAGACAAAACACAAGCTAACACCCCCACAACCCTGCCCCCCCCCTCCAAGTGAGATATGTGTGACATTCTTCAGGCACTCCTGGATGCCCAATAACAAAGGAGAGGGAAAAACAAGTGGTTAACTGACAGAGATCACAGTCATTCAGTACCTGAGACTCCATCAGTTTGTGACTGCCTCAATGATTTACAAGAAGAAAGCAATCTCCAGGGGCACCTGGGTGGCTTAGTCGGTTAAGCGTCCGACTTTCGCTTAGGTCATGATCTCACGGTTGGTGGGTTCGAGCCCCGTGTCGGGCTCTGTGCTGACTGCCAGCTCAGAGCCTGGAGCCTATTTCGGAGTCTGTGATTCCCTCTCTCTCTGTCCCTCCCCTGTTCACGCTGTCTCTCTCTCTCTCCTAGAAATCAATAAAACATTTAAAAAAATTAAAAAAAAAGAAAGAAAAAAGCAATCTCCAGAAACCTATAGACTCAGTTTCCTGGAGCCCTAACATCACCTCTCCCCTGTAGGATAGAGAATCTCATATAGTCAGTCTCTCTTCACAACTCCAGTGCTGCTCTTTCTGCCCACAGGTTCTGTCCCCATGCTATAATAAAAACACCCTTTTTGCACCAAAAATGTCTCAAAAATTCTTTCTGGGCCATTGGCTCCTGAACCCCACTTCAAACGACATTGGGGTTGCAGGGGTGCAACACCTTGCTTGAGGGGGTCCCAAACAGACCAGTTTCAGCCACTAAGACTAACAAAATCCAAATGCAGAGAGATGGAGCACGTGGGTGGCACAGACCGTTAAGCATCAGACTCTTGATTTCAATTCAGGCCATGATCTCACGGTTCATGAGATCGAGCCCCAAGTAGTCAGCATGCTGTCAGCATGGAGCCTGCTTGGGATTCTCTGTCTCCCTGTCTCTCTCTGCCCCTCCCCTGCTACCATGAGCACATGCTCTCTCACACTCTCTTTCAAAATAAATACACTTAAAAAAACAAAACAAAACTAAACTAAACAAAACAATTGCAGAGAGATGAGTGGAGATGAAATAAGAAAGGACATTATTTCAGTGAGGCCAACACTGGAAGACAAAGACAGCAGGCTAACATCTCAAAGACTTTCTCCAAAGTGCCAAAAACACTTCTAGGTTTAGACTAGGAAAATGTGGGACGCAGGTAAGATATCCTCTGTATAAGATAAGAGAGGCGCCTGCACTAAACCCGAACCCACACTATTTAAGGCTCAATTAAATTAGCTTCTAATGCTTTTGGCCCACTCAATTTCTAATTCTTTATTATGGACATCATTTATTACCGCTTTGAGGATGCTTTGACCCAGCAGCTAGCGCCACACTGCATTTTGGCCAGGGCTGCAGGGATTTCTGCCTTTACTGTCATAATGACGACCCTTCGCCATCCCACTTTGGAGGAGAATGAACAACCAAAGGAGCACTTGATTGACTTGTTTTAATCCTAACTCATTGTTCAGCCCCTAACCATCTATTGGAGGTGAGGTAGAGAGGACCCTTTTGTCCCCTCCTGTCCACCACTTGATCACGGGCCTTCACTCGTGCATCCTGGGGACTTCCCTTTTATCCTCTACTCTGGCCCGTGGAGGCCTTTGTTCTTTTCGTTCCAGAAAAGCATGTTTCAGTTAGCCTTCCATCCTTATCACCGAAAGCTGTCAAGAGATGCGATAGGTCTAAGATTTACCCTGTCAGCAAGCTAATGAGTTAGCCGGCCACCGTTTTGTGGGGTGTTCTGATCAGATTGGGGGGCCACCAAATATGGGGTGTCCCAACCGGGTTGGGTGGTGAAAGAATTCGGCCAAGGCCGAACAAGAGACAGAAAGCTACTGAATATGCCCCAAGGGGGCAGCAAGCAGAAGAGCAAAGGGGAGACTCTGCGAGAAGGGAGAGTGAAGGACCTGGGTTACAGGGCCGAGTGAGGAAGCGTGGGAACTTTCCTTCTGTAACCTAGGAACTGCGCCTGGCTGTAACTGGTCACTTAGGGCCTCCAGCCGTTTCTCTGAGGTGGATCACTGAATAAGCCTGTTTGCAGTCAGCTTGGTGGTCGCTATGGGCGCTTTTGCCTTACTCGGGTTTCTTTTGCTCCAGCTTCTTGCCTAGAAGTGACCTTTACAGTTTTCATGGATGGGAGCAGAAGATAATGAGATGCCTGGTTTAGAGACAAACAACTGTTTATTTCTCACGGCACAGCGAGGAGCAGGAGTTTCATCGTCTTGTCAGTTTAACTTATTCCACAATCTCATGAGAGCAATGCAGACATATAATGATTTTACATTAGAGCCAAGGAGCTCTGAGCTTTGGGAAACCACATCTTTTATGCTAGGCTGCTTGCAAATCTGCCCAATTTCTGCCCTGGAGAAAGACATGGTCTTTGTTATAATGGGCAGTAAGCAACCCTGCCATCTGCACTGAAGGGTGACATTTAAAAAAAAAATTATTTTAGGCAGAGAGATCGAGCGAGGGAGAGGGCCAGAGGGAGAAACAGAATCTTCAGCAGGCTCCCCGCTCAGCATGGAGCACGCCATAGGGCTCCATCCCATGAGCCTGGGATCATGACCTGAGTCCAAATCAAGAGTTGGATGATCAACTGAGTCACCAAGGCACTCCTCTGAGTCTATCTTCCAAACTGGTCCACTACACAAAGATCTTTGAAAAGATAATCTGCAGGATGCCTGTGTGGCTTAGTCGGTTAGGTGTCCAACTTTGGCTCAGGTCATGATCTCACGGTTCGTGGGTTCGAGCCCTGTGTTGGGCTCTGTGCTGGCAGCTAGCTCGGAGCCTGGAGCCTGCTTCAGATTCTGTGTCCCTCTGTGTCCCTCTCTCTCTGACCCTCCCCTGCTCACGCTGTCGCTCTCTCTCTCTCTCTCTCTCAGAAATAAATAAAACAATTTTTAAAAATTTAAAAAAAGAGAAAAGATAATCTGGAATAAAATCTGTCATCTGCATACATGTAAGGTGTATGCAAATAGAAGAGATCCATGGAGAATTGTCTCCCAATCTATAAGGATACAATAATGTCAATAGAGACAAATGTGTCATCTAATTCACTCTTCTGAGAGTGAGTAGAAGCAAGTATACCCCAGTAGTAATGAGCAGACTTAGTCCCCAGATCTTGTTTTATAAATACCATTGTCTGCTCAAAGAAAGCAGAGATCCTTCGAGAAAATTATAATTCCAGGATGGAGGCAGGTGAAATACAAGATGAGCCTAAAACATTTTGTGCCAAAAAGTAATGAAATATTCAAGGAATGATGGAGATATGTTGAAAGGACACGATGCCAGCTTAAAGGGGCTCCCGTGGTCAAATCTAAGAGAATTTAGTTTTACAATAAATAAGAGTAATGGATTATAAGCCATTTAATTATACAGAAATTCATGAGTCCATACTGATGGTAACATCTACTAACATCATTCTTTAGAGATTTTGCTTGCATAAATCATGCTATGCCCTGATGGATTCCCATCGATTTTTCTCATAGGAATATCATGTGTTATTAGACATCATCATAGACCCTTGTGTCTGAAAGTTTACTGGATTAACATTCCAATTTGATTAATGTTAAATTAACTACAAACTCTTTTCCTTTGATGATTAAATGCTTCCATGTGGCCCCTGTCATTCTGGATTCCTGTCACATCCAATGAGACTGGGAATCCAGGTCTATGGCAGCACCAGCCCAGGTCTACCAGAAGATAGGCACTACTGATCTGCTTGGGGTGTCAATGTCCCTTTCACTAGTCATTCTTTATCAATTCAGTGAAGAGATGCCTTCTGGCCCTCTCTGGATATATTTCTAGTGGGTTGGTTTCTAGTTTACATGCTCAAAATCATTCTGGCATTTTTACCATTTTTACCTCTCTGAGTGCCAGGACTGATTTTTGTCATAATGTGGCTTTCGTGTATAGGCACCTTTTTTGTTGTTGTTGTTTATTTATTTATTTTGAGAGAGAGACAGAGAGAGACAAGGAAGGGCAGAGATAGAAAGGGAGAGAGAGAATCTCAAAGAGGCTCTGCACTGTCAGCGCAGTGCTCAACTTGGGGCCTGATATCATGAACCATGAGATCATGACCTCCGCCAAAATCAAGAATCCAATACTAAACCAACTGAGCCACCCAGGTGCCTGTAGGGTTTCAATGCCTCATTACATGGATACTTTCTGGGTCTCATAAGAACCTCCAACTTGATTGCTGGCTGATCTGAACCATTATAGAGGAATTTTATGTAAAGTATAAATAGCTATACAAGTTCACAATTATTATAGGTATCATTGCTATAGCACTTTGAAGAACTAAAGCTCTTACCTATGTCACCTACACCTCCATGTACCTAAAACCCATGCAAATCCACCATAGGTGAGAGAAATAGTATAATGGCACAAGTGTTCTCATCACCCCACTTGCTACCATTAAAGGGTTTGTTGCCCGATGGCTCTTGAGTGAACCAATTTCAACACCCCATTTGTAGAGTTTATATCCTGGGATCACTTCTGGTACCAACTATCTTCAGCCAGTAATGGAAATTAAGGCACTGACATATTGGCGAGTGGGAGTTAAGGGTTGAGATGGGTTCATTAGCCTGGATTATTTAGGTGAACCTAATTTCAACACATGTTCTTAAAATAGAGGAACTTTTGCAGGTTGTGGTCAGAGGAGTCTATAAAGAATATGCGGAGACATTCATTAATACTACTGGTTTTGATGATGCAGAAAGGGGCCCAAAGCCAAAAAAAATGTTGGTTGCCTCTAGAAGCTTCCCAAAGTGCCTCCACAAAGGAATATAGCCCTACAAAATTGTAAGATAAATATTCAGAGTGGGAGGGGTTGGTTAACATGGCAGAAGTGTAGGGCAACCCTAAGTTTGCCTCCTACTCTTGAACACAGCTAGATAAATGTCAAATCATTCTGAACACCCAAGAAATCAATATGAGTACTGAGAGAACAAAGCTGCATGCCTACATTCAGAAAAAATTGACCAAACTGTGGAAGGTAGGAACTGGGGAGAGTTGATCCGGGGGAGAAAAGAACCATGGACATTGTAGAGCGGAGGGATTCCTGAATGTTGAGAGTGGGGGGAGGAGAGAGAGAGAGAGACAGAGAGAGTGAAAAAACAGTGAAAACATGCACAGGGGATTTCACAGGAAAAAGTCTTTCCCCAAACCATTGACTTGTAAAAAGGAGAGGGTGTAAATACTGCAAGTTTTTTATAAACAGCAGAACACAGAGTCTGAAGTTTTCGAGGAGAGTGCCATCGTCAAGGTCACACCTGATGCTCTACTGGGGAAGGAGGGCAAAGACCCAGTAGCAGGCAGTGTGGTGTGATCATCAAGGTCACACCTGGCGCTCTAATGGGGAAGGAGGGCAAAGACCCAGTAGCAGGCAGTGTGGTGTGAGGATCCCCTGGTACCTATGGGGAGAAATGGGTCCTCTGCTTGCAGTGCATTTGGTAAAGGTGATTCAACCTCTCTAGAGGCAAAAGGCCCAAGGAGTGCCATTGAACTGCCCTATTTACCAGCACAGGAACAAAGTTGTGGGCTGAGATCAACAAACCTTGGTGTTGCCTTTGTGTTGCAACTTACAATAAACTCAGACCCTCTGCAAGTTGTCCGACTGTTTTCTGGGACAAGCCGGCACTGGCCACAGTGCAGCAAGACCCTCCCCCAGAAGACAAGTGCAGGGTCGTGCTGCAGGGATCTCTAAAGTTTAGAGTTTTGAAATACAGCTGTGCCTGAGATAAAACACTGGAGCACTGTGCCACCTGGCAGGTCGACAGCTCAGACATGGACAGGATGCAACTGGGAAGCTGATGGAAGGGGGAGGCACAGGGAAGGTTATTGTTTGCTCATCTGTGAGGTCTTCCTGAGATGTGGTGGGCATGAGCTCCCTGTTCCAGAGATGAGTGAATGGGGCAAAGCCATTTTCACCCCTTGGCCACCAACCGTGACCCACCTCAGTGAGCTAAACAGTGCCACCAAGTGGAGACTGCAGCTGCTACACCAAGCCCCACCCCCTTGAGCCCTCCAGGCACATCTCCACTAGGACAGTAGGCCTGAGAATCACAGTATCAGGCCCCTCCCCCAGAACACCAGCATAAACCCCTTGATCGCACCAAGTCTACTGATCATAGAGTGCTGCAAAGCTTCAGTCTAGGGGAAATAGGATCTAACTTCCTTTTTATTTAAGTTTTATAAATTGAGTATATATTTACATATTTATAAAATAAATTTATTTTAATTTTAGTTGAATTAAATTTGATTTAATTAAATAAATTTAATTTTATAACATTTAATTTATAAATGTTCTATTTATAATATTAATTTATAAATATTTATAAATATTCTATTTATAATATTAATTTATAAATATTTAATATTATAAGTTAATATATACATTTTATATTATATTTTATATATATATATATATATATACACACACACACACATACACACACACACAGGCTTTTTTTGATCTAGCTTCTTTGAACAAGCAGACCAAACCACACTTAGGGTCTAGTTGTTTGTGTATTTGTTTGTTTTTTCTGAACAAAGTGACAAGACAGAGGAATTCACCCCAAAAGGAAGAACAGGAAGTAGGGATTATGGCCAGGGATTTAACGAAGACAGGTAAATAATATGTCTGAACTAAAAGAAAACAATTATAAAGATACGAGCTGGACTTGGAAAAAAAATGTAAGGAGACACTAGAAAAACCCTTATTGCAGAGCTAAAAGAACTAAAATCTGGTTAGGCCGAAATTTAAAATGCTATAACTAAGATGCAAACCCTAATAGATGCCATGACAGCAAGAATGGATGAAGCAGAGATATAAATTAGTGATACAGAAGATAAAATTATGGAAAATAATAAAGCTGGAAAGAAGAAGGAAAGAAAGGTATAGGATCCCGAAGGTAGACTAAGGGAACTCGGCAACTTCTTTAAGTGTAATAACATTTGTATCATAGGAATTCTAGAAGATGAAGAGAGAGAAAAAGGGGCAGAAGCTTTATTTGATCAAATTATAGCTGAAAATTCCCTAATACGGGTAAGGACACAAACATTGAAATCCAAGAAGTACAGAGAACTCCCATTAAATTCAACAAAAGCCACGATCACCAAGGCATATCATAGTCAAATACACAAAATACACAGACAAGGAAAGAATCCTGAAAGCAGCAAGGGGAAAAAAAGCCCTTTATCTATAACGGAAGACAGATCAGATTCATAGCAGATTTGTCGACAGAAACGTGGCAGCCAGCAGAGAATGGCAGAATGTATTCAACGTGCTGAATGGGGAAAATATGTAGCTAAGAATACTTTATTCAGCAAGGCTGTCATTCAGAATACAAGGAGAGATAAAGAGCTTCACAGACAAATAAAATTAAAGGAGTTAATGACCAGTAAATCAGTCCTGCAAGAAATATTAAAAGGATCTCTCTAAGTGGGGGAAAAAAGACCAAAGCAACAAAGAGTAGAAAGGAGCAGAGAACATCATCAGAAACACCAACTTTATAAGCTGGCACTAAAGTCATATCTTTCAATAATTATTCTGAATGTAACTGGACTAAATGTTCCAATCAAAGACATAGGGTATCAGAATGGATTAAAAACAAAAACAAAAACAAGACCCATCTATATGCTGCCTACAAAGATTCATTTATTCATTTTATACCTAAAGACTCCTGCAGATTTAAAGTGAGGAGATGGGAAAACCATCTATCATGCCAGTGGATGTTAAAAGAAAGCCAAGGTAGCCATACTTATATCAAACAAACTAGATTTTATATTTTTACATTTATTTATTTTATTTTGAGAAAGGAGGGGAAGAGGCAGAAAGAGAGAGAGAGAGAGAGAGAAGAGAGAGAGAGAGATAGAGAGAGAATATCCCAACCAGGTTCCATGCTGTCAGTGCAGAGCC
The DNA here is from genome assembly GCA_017311185.1 of Proteles cristata cristata. Classification (NCBI taxonomy): domain Eukaryota; kingdom Metazoa; phylum Chordata; class Mammalia; order Carnivora; family Hyaenidae; genus Proteles; species Proteles cristata. The sequence continues at coordinate 985,120 of JAESUZ010004260.1, forward strand.
CAATGTGGGGCGCAGTTCTGTGAATTGTGATGTCATGACCTGAGCCAAAATCAAGAGTTGGCTGCTTAACTAACTGAGCCACTCAGGTGCCCTCAAACAAACTAGATTTTATTTATTTTTTTAAATTTATTATTAGTTTTTTAATGTCTTTATTTTATTTTGAGAGACAGAGACAGAGAGTGAGTGAGGGAAGGGCAGAGAGAGAGGGAGACAGAATCTGAAGCAGACTCTTGACTCTGAGCTGTCAGCACAAAGACCAACATGGGGCTCAAACCCACGGACTGTGACATTGTGACCTGAGCTGAAGTCAGACACTTAACCAACTGAGCCACCCAGGCACCCTCAGACAAACTAGATTTTAAAGCAAAGAGTGTAACAAGAGATGAAGAAGGGCATTATATCATAACTAAGGGGTCTATCCATCAAGATCTAACAATTGTAAATATTTATGCCCCAAACTCAGAACCCAAATATATGAATCAATAACAAACATAAAGAGGGGTGCCTGGATAGCACGGTTGGTTAAGCACCCGATTCTTGATTTTGGCTCAGGTCACGATCTCACAGTTCATGGGTTCAAGCCCTGCACTGGGCTCTGTACTGACAGCACAGGGCCTGCTTGAGATTCTCTTCCCCTATCTCTCTGCCCTCCCCCACCAGCTTTCTTTCTCTCTCTCTCAAAATAAATACATAAAGATTTTTTAAAAAATAACAGGGGTGTCTGGGTAACTCAGTCAGTTAAGTGTCTGACACTTGATTTTAGCTCAGGTCATGATCTCATGGTTTGTGAGTTCCAGCCCCACATCAGGCTCTGCACTGACCTCGAGACTGCTTCAGATTCTCTGTCTTCCTCTGTCTTGGCACCTCCCCCACTTGCTCTCTCTCAAACATAAATAAACATTTTAAAAAATAAGTTAAAATAACAAATATAAAGAAACTCATTGATAATAATACAATAATAATAGGAGACTTTAACACCTCACCTACAGCAATGGATAGATCATCTAAGCTGAAAATCAAAAACAACAACCGCAAAAACAATGGCTTTGAATAGCACACAGGACCAGATGGACCTAACAGATACATTCAGAGCATTTCATCCTAAAGCAGAAGAATAGCAGAATACATATTCTTGTTGAGTGCACATGGAACATTCTCCAGAGAATAGATCACATACTGGGTCAAAAATCAGCCCTCAACAGATACAAAAAGATAGAGATATCACGCGTATTTTCAGACCACAATACTATGAAACTTGAATTTAACCACCAGAAAAAATTTGAACAACTACAAATACATGGAGGTTTTAAGAACATACCACTAAAGGATGAATGGGTTAACCAGGAAATTAAAGAATAAAAAAGTACATGGAAGAAAATGAAAATGGAAATAGTACAGTCCAAAACCTTTTGAGATGCAGCATAGGCAGTCCTAAAAGGGAAGGATATTGCAATACAGGCTTATTTCAAGAAGTAAGAAATGTCTCAGATACACAACTTAACAGTACACCTAAAGGAGCTAGAGAAAGGAACAGCAAATAAAGTATAGCAGCAGCAGAAGAAGGGAAATAATAAAGATTAGAGCAGAAATAAATGATAAAAGAAAAAACACAGTAGACTAATGAAACTAAGAGCTGGTTCTTTGAAAGAATTAATAAAATTGATAACCTCCTAGCCAGACTTATCATAAAGAAAAGAGAAAGGACCCAAATAAAATCACAAGTGAAAGAGGAGATATCACAACCAACACCAAAGAAATACAAATAATCATAAGAGAATATTATGAAAAATTATATGCCAACGAACTGGGAAATCTCAAAAAAATGGGCAAGTTCCTAGAAACATACAAACGACCAAAATTGCAAAACAAAGAAATAGAAACTTTGAACAGGCCCATAACCAGCAAAGAAATTGAATCAGTAATCAAAATTCTCTCAACAAATACAAGTCCAGGGCCAGATGACTTCCCAGAGGAATTCTACCAGACATTTAAGGGACACTTGGGGGGCACACTCAATTGAGCATCTGTCTCTTGGTCTTGACTCAGGTCTTCACCTCACAGTCATGAGGTTGGGCCCGAAGTTGGGTTCCATACTGGGCACGAAACCTGCTTAAAAGAACACACACACACACACACACACACACACACACACACACACACACACACACACACACATTAACAAAAGAAGAAGAAGAAATAAAAAACCATTAAAAATTTAAAAACATTAAAAAAACAATTTTAAGAAGCATAAAAATTTTTTTTAAAATGAAAGGCAATCTTCAGAATGGGAGAAGATATTTCCAAGTGATATATTTTAGTTAGTATCCAAAATATATAAAGAACTTAACAAAACCAATGCCCCCAAAACAAATAATCCAGTTAAAAAAATGGGCAGAGGACATGAATAGACGTTTTCCCAAAGAAGACATCCAGATGGCTAACAGATACATGAAAAGATGCTCAACACCATTCATCATTAGATGTATACAAATCAAAACTACAATAAGATATTGCCTCACACCTGCCAGAATAGCTAAAATCAACAACACAAGAAATAACAGGTGTTGGGGAGGATGTGAAGAAAGAGGAACACTTTTGTACTGTTGGTGGGAATGCAAACTGGTGCAGCCACTCTGGAAAACAGTATGGAGGTTCCTCAAAAAGTTAGACATAGAACTATCCTATGATCCAGCAACTGCACTACTAGGTATTTACCCAAAGAATACAAAAATACTGATTAGAAGGAATACATGCATCCCGATGTTTATAGCACCAGTATCAATAACAAGCAAATGATGGAAAGAGCCCAAATTTCTATCAGTTGATGAATGGATAAAAGAAGATGTGGTATGTATATATCTATATCTATATCTATATCTATATCTATATGATAGAATATTACTCAGTCATCAAAATGAATGAAATATTGCCATTTTCAACAACATGGGTGGAGCTATAGAGTATTATGTTAAGCAAAATAAGTCAGTCTGAGAAAGACAAATACCATAGGATTTCCCTTATATGTAGAATTTAAGAAACAAAACAGATGAACATGAGGTAAGGGGAAAAAGAGAGTGGGGGGGCAGTAAACCATAAGAGATTTTTAATGATGGAAAATGAACTGAGGTCGATGCAGGGAGATGGGTGGGAGGTGGGAAAGATTGAGGATAGGTATCAAGGAGGGCACTTGTTATGACAAGCACTGGGTTGTATGTAATCATTGAATTTTACTCCAGAAACCAATATTGCACTGTATAGTAACTAACTAGAATTTAAATAAAAATGTGAAAGGAAATAAAAGAAATTAAACTAATTATCTTTATACTTTCTGATAGTTTCTGTCTTTTTATTAGCATACGTAGACCGTTTACATTTAAAAGTGATTACTTAGGGATGCTGGGTGGCTCAGTCGGTTGAGTTTCTGATTCTTGGTTTCAGCTTGGGTCATGTTCCCAGGGTCCTGATCCCAGGCTCCACTCAGTACAGAGCCTGCTTTAGATTCTCTCTTTCTCTCTCTCTACTCCTCTTCCCTGCTTGCATTCTCTCTGTATTTCTCTAAAATAAAATTTTAAAAATAAAGTGATAATTGACATAATTGATTAATATCTACCATATTTGTAAACTTTTTCTGTTCTTTATGCTTGTTTTTTGTCTTTCATTTTTTTTGCCTTCTATGGTTTTAATTATGAAAATTTTTCTCATTCGAATGAAGTGTAGAAGCCTCAGTTTCTTTAAGCCCTTTTGCCATAGCCTTTTTAGTGTCTTTGTCTTAAATATTTCCACCATATACATTGAGAACTACATTAGACAATTTTTTTCAGCAATCAAACATAATTTAGTAAATTCAAGAAAAGGAAAGTCCATTTTGTTTACTCGTGTTTTTACTTCCATTCTCCTTCCTTAGTGCTGTTGTAAGATTCATTGTTTTATAATTTATTTTCTGTCTCAAGAATTTACTTTAGCCACTGTTTTGGCAGGTCTGTGACAACTTCTCTTAGCATTCCTTAATTTGAAAATGTATTGATTTACTCTTCATTCCTGATGGACATTTTTACTGCATATAAAATTCAGGATTATTATTTTCTTTTAACTCTTGTGGAATATTTTGCTACTTCCTTCTCACCTCTGTGGTTTCTAATGAGAAATCCACTATTTTTCATATTATTTTTCCTCTATAGATGAGATTATGCAAGATGATTCTCTCCAAGCATTTTCAAGATTTTTTTCTTTGCCTTCGTACGGATTTCTTTGGGTATATTCTTTTTATGGTTCTCTCACATCTTGAATCTGTAGACTATTACTTTTGCCAAATTTGAGAAATCTTCAGACATAATTTCTTTAGGTAATTCTTAGCCTTGCCCTATTTTTCTCTTCTTTTGCAACTGTGATAAACCCGAGTGTTAGATCTTTTGTTACAGTCCTACAGATCCCAGAGGCTTCATATTTTGTCCAGTCTATTTTCTTTCTCTTTCCAGATTTGGTAATAACTCTTTCTGTACATTCAAGTTCACCATTTGTTTCCTCTGTTCCATTTTGTTGTTGAGCCCATCCAGTGGCTTTTTGGCTTCAGGTTTTGTATTTTTTTCAGTTACAAAACTTTCATTATTTTGTTTTGTCCCTATTATACTTATTTGGTGAAACTACTTTTCTGCAAGTTTTTATTTTTTCAACTCTTTCCATCATATTTGTTATTGCCCACTGAAACATTTTTATGATTGCTGCTTCAAAATCCTTATCAGATACCTCCAACATCTGTTGAAGTTGGCAGATACAGACTGTTTTTTCTCATTTAAGTTGAAACTTTCCTAGTTCTTTCTACGACAGGTAATTTTCATTTTATTCTGAGCACTTTGGGTGCTATATTTTGGGGCTTTAGATCTTATTTAAATATCAGGCCCCCCTCTGATACTGCACTAGCAGTGGAAGCATTGAGTTGTTATTGCTAGATGGTGGTAGATTGTCCAGGTTTCAGATGACATGCCAAGAGGAAGGAGAACCTCATACTGATAAGGTGTGAAAGTTCACTCTCACCTCTCTGGGCCTCTTCTAATAATATCACCCTTGCGGAGGGAGGGGGCAAGATGGCAGAGAAGTAGGGAGCTCTGTGGATTGCACTCACCCCCATATCTCACATGGAAAAGATCTCAAGCCATAGGAAACCTTACAGAACCCAAGAGATTGGGAGAAAAAGGACGCAGAATCCACTGAGAAAGCCTTCTAACGTGAGTGCAAACTGGGGAAGATAAAATCGGGCCAGGATCGGAGACTCTATGGACAGGGCGATTCCCCTCTTCGGGGAGTGAGAGGGGAAAAAGAGAGAGTCTGAAACTGCTCAAGACACGGTCCCTGTTGCTGGGAAACATAAAAGCCTCCGCTCAGGGCACAGAAGGACTGTGCGCTTCAAAGCCCTGTGTGCCAACTTGTCCGGGAGGGGCTGCGCATGCACAGACCACTTCTTTGTGCTCCTGGCTGGCTGGACTCTTGGAGGAACCGCACGCATGCGTACCGGGTTACCGCACTCCTGGCCGGCTGGAACTCTAGAGGGAAGGCGAAGAGCTTAAAAACTGGGAGATTTGCCCACGAGTTTGCGTTTTGGGTGACGAGACACAGAGGGACCTGGTTTCCCTCTCTCCAGAGGGCCCGGTGCGCCCTGCAGGCAAACCCCCGCCCACGCGCGCCTGCCCGACTCGGAGGAGAAGTGAGCAGCAATTCTGGCTCCATCCCCAGGGCTAGGCAAGAGGCTTGGAATTGCCCTGAGGGGATCACCTGTGAGGTTGTGTCTACAGCAATTTCAGTGGGGCGCGCCGACTGGGATTTGGAAACTAGGCCTGGCCTGGGTTAAAGAGCGCAACCCGCTTTGACTGCGCCCCAAGCACGGGGAGTTTACACACCCAAAAAAGCGAGGTGCAGTGCTTGGTTCAAGAAGGGACTGGAGCGCCGCCACTCTCCTCCCCACAACTGCCAAGGCAGAACTCCGGTCTGATGTATTGGATCACACCACGCCCACCCCTGCTTGAGAGTTGCCCCCCACCCCCCCTTTTTTTTCCCCGGAATACTGACCTGAGTAACTCTGGTCACTGGCTTGCTTAAACAGTCACATTTAGTCCATTCTGTAGATGTAATTCTATATCTACCGATCTTTTCATCTCTTTCTCTCAGGAGTAACCAGACTATATAGTTTCTCTGGATACCCCAGCATCCTTCTTTCACCTATCCAACCGTATTCCACCCTTTAGCTCTTTGAAAAAAGCTTCTTATCCCTTCTGCCTGTTCATTCTATTTCCGATTTTGCCTCATCCCCGCCCTGTCTTCTCTCTCTTTTTCTATGGTCTTCAACCAGCACTGCATACACCTGGCTATTTAATTATAGCTGGGAAATCCAGTTATATGCTTTAAACTGTTCTTTGTCCATCGGTTTTCTTCTTTTTTCCTTTTCTTCTTTTAGGCCATTTTACGTATTTTTTTAACTTTCTATTATTTGCCTTCCCTCCTCCGTCTTATCTCTTAACTTTATCATTTTCCCTCTCAGTTTGCATGTTAGTTGGATTTGTCTGTGCATTTGTGTGCCTCTGCTCTTTGTGTGTTTGTCTGTCTGTTTTGTTCTCCAGGGCTACCTCAAGAAACAAGCCAAAGTACACAAGGTGAAGAGTCCCATATGTCACTATGAGTAGGAAAATAAAATAACCAAGGTCTAAACAAGAGAGACCAAAAGACACCATTCAAAAAAACACTCTCCAAAAGGATAGGCTCTGGACAGTCAAAGAGTTTTCTTGGGTACAGCAGCGCTCACAGGTGCAGAGAGCATAACAAGTCTTTAAAACTAACAAGAGACATAAAGCTTACTAAAATGATGAAACGAAAGAGCACTTCTCCAAAGAAATTCTAAGAAGAATTGACAGCTAATGAACTGCTCAAAAACAGATATAAGCAGCATAACTGAACAAGATTTTAGAACAATAATCATAAAATTTATAGCTGGACTTGAAAAAAGCATAGGGGACATCAAAAAAACTATGGCTACAAGCAACGTGGAGAATAAAAATAGGCATGATGTATTTAAAAATGCGATAAATAATAAATTAGAGGCCTCTAATGCATGGATTGAAGAAGCAGAAAGGAGAATAAGTGATTTAGAAGACACCATGATAGAAAAAGAGGAAACTGAGAAAAAGAGAGACAAACTGATCCAGGAACATGAAAGAAGAGTTCAAGAGCTCAGTGATACAGTCAAATGCAACAATATCTGTATCACAGGAATCCCAGAAGAGGAACAGAGAGGGAAAGGTGCTGAAGGAGTCCTGGAACAAATTATAGCAGAGAACTTCCCCAACCTGGGGAAGGAAGTAAACGTTGAAATACAAGAGGCTCAGAGGACTCCCCTCAGACGTAACTTGAATCGATCTTCTGCATGACATATCATAGTAAAAATGGCAAAATACAAGGACAAAGAGAGAATTTTGAAAGCAGCTAGGGAGAAAAGGGCCCTCACATACAAAGGGAAACCTATCAGAGTGGTGACAGACCTATCTACTGAAACTTGGCAGGCCAGAAAAGAATGGCAGGAGATCTTCAATGTGATGAACAGAAAAAATATGCAGCCAAAATCCTCTATCCAGCAAGCCTGTCATTCAGAATAGAAGGAGAGATAAAAGTCTATCCAAATAAACAGAAATTGAAAGAATTTGTCACCACGAAGCCAGCCCTACAAGAAATGGGGGGAGCTCTGAAGGAAATGTTGAAAGGAACAAAGATACCAGAGACACCACCACAAACATGAACCCCATAAAAGACACAAAGACTCTAAACCCACATATTTCAATAATAACACTGAATGTAAATGGACTGAATGCTCCAATCAAAAGACATAGGGTAGCAGAATGGATAAAAAAACAAAATCCATCTATATGCTGTCTACAAGAAACTCATCTTAGACTGGAAGATACCTTCAGATTAAAAGTAAGGGGATGGAGAAAAATATATCATGCTACTGGAAATCAAAGAAAGCTGGAGTAGCTATACTTATATCAGAAAAACTGGACTTTAAATTAAAGACAATAACAAGAGATGAAGAAGGTCATTACATAATAATTACAGGGTCTATACATCAGGAAGAACTAACTATCATAAATGTCTATGCACCAAATATGGGAGCACCTAAATATTTAAAACAATTAATCACAAACAGAAACAAACTTATAGATAAGAATGTGCTAATAGCAGGGGACTTTAATACTCCACTTACAGCAATGGATAGGTCAACCAGACAGAAAATCACTAAGGAAATGATGGACTTGAAAGACACATAGGACCAGATGGATCTGACAGATATATTTAGAACTCCACATCCTGAGGCCAGGGAATTTACTTTCTTCTCAAGTGCACATGGCAGAATCTCCAAGATAGATCACATACTGGGACATAAAGCAGCCCTCAATGAATATAAAAGAATTGAGATCATACCATGCACACTTTCAGATCATAATGCTTTGAAACTTGAAATCAATCACAGGAAGAAGTCTGGAAAACCTCCAAAAACATGGAGGTTAAAGAACACCCTACAAAGAAATGAATGGGCCAATAGGCAATTAGAGAGGAAATTTCAAAATATATGGAAAGAAATGAAAATGAAAACACAACAATCCAAAAATCTATGGGATGCAGCAAAGGCAGTCCTAAGAGAAAAGTACCTTGCACTCCAGGCCTATTTCAAGAACTTAGAAAAAGTGCTGGTCCAAAATCTAACAGCTCACCTAAAGGAACTAGAGGCAGAGCAACAAGAACGCCCTCCCTAAACCCAGTAGAAGAAGAGAAATAGTAAAAATCAGAGCAGAAATAAACAACATAGAGACCAAAGAAACAATTGAACAGATTAATGAAACCAAGAGTTGGTTCTTTGAAAAAATAAACATAATAGACAAACCTCTAGCCAGGCTTCTCAAAAAGAAAAGAGAGTACCCAAATAGACAAAATCATGAGTGAAAATGGACTTATTACAACCAACCCCTCAGAAATACAAGCAATTATCAGGGAATACTATGAAAAGTTATATGCCAACAAATTGGACAACTTAGAAGAAATGGACAAATTCCTAAACACACACTCACTACCAAAATTCACATGGGAAGACATAGGAAATCTGAACAGACCCATAACTAGTGAAGGAATTGAATCAGTGATCAAAAATCTCCCAAGAAATAAGAGTCCTGGACCTGATGGCTTCCCTTTGGAATTCTACCAGACGTTTAAAACAGAATTAATACCAATTCTCCTCAAGCTATTCCAAAAAATAGAAATCGAAGGTAAACTCCCAGACTCATTTTATGAAGCCAGCATCACTCTGATTCCCAAGCCAGACAGGGATCCAGCAAAAAAAGAGAACTACAGGCCAATATCCTTGATGAATACGGATGCAAAAATCCTCAACAAGATACTTGCAAATTGAATCCAATAGCACATAAAAAGAATCATCCACCAAGATCAAGTGGGATTCATTCCTGGGTTACAGGGCTGGTTCAACATTTGCAAATCAATCAATGTGATACATCACATCAACAAAAGAAAAGATAAAAACCATATGATCCTGTTGATAGATGCAGAAAAAGCATTTCACAAAATACAGCATCTCTTCTTAATAAAGACTCTAGAGAAAGTTGATTAGAAGGAACCTACTTAAACATCATCAAAGCCATCTATGAGAAGCCTTCAGCTAACATCATCCTCAACGGGGAAAAACTCAGAGCTTTCCCCCTGAGATCAGGAACACGACAGGGATGTCCACTCTCACCACAGTTGTTTAACATAGTGCTGGAAGTCTTAGCATCAGCCATCAGACAACAAAAGGAAATAAAAGGCATCAGAATTGGCAAAGAGGAAGTCAAATTTTCACTTTTCACAGATGACATGAACTCTACATAGAAAACCCAACAGACTCCACCAGAAGCCTACTCGAACTGATCCAGGAATTCAGGAAAGTTGCAGGGTACAAAATCAACGTAAAGAAATCAGTTGCATTTTTATACACCAATAATGAAGCAGCAGAAAGAGAAATCAAGAAATTGATCCCATGCACAATTGCACAAAAAACCACAAAGTACCTAGGAATAAACCTAACCAAGGATACAAGAGATCTGTATGATGAGAACTATAGAAAACTTATGAAGGAAATTGACAAAGACACCAAGAAATGGGAAAACATTCCATGGCCATGGATTGGAAGAATATAGTTAAGATGTCATTACTACCTAAGGCACTCTACACATTCAATGCAATTCCAATCAAAATTGCACCAGCATACTTCTCAAAACTAGAACTATCCTAAAATTTGTATGGAACTACAAAAGACCCCAAATAGCCAAAGTAATATTGAAGAAGAAACCCAAAACGGGAGGTATCACCATCCCAGACTTTGGCCTCTACTACAAAGCTGTCATCATTAAGACAGTATGGTATTGGCACAAAAGCAGACACATAACCCAATGGAACAGAATTGAAAACTCAGAAGTAGACCCAAAAGTATACAGCCAACTAATCTTTGACAAAGCAGGAAAGAGTATCCAATGGAAAAAAGACAGCCTTTTCAACAGATGGTGCTGGGAGAACTGGACAGCAACATGCAGAAGACTGAAACTAGATCATTTTTTCACACCAAACACAAAAATAAACTCAAAATGGATAGAGGACCTGAACGTCAGACAGGAAACCATCAAAATCCTAGAGACGAAAGCATGAAACAACCTCCTTGACCTCCACCACAGCAATTTCTTACTTGACACATCCCCAAAAGCAAAAGAATCAAGAGCAAAAATAAACTGTTGGGACCTCATCAAGATCAAAAGCTTCTGCATGGCAAAGGAAACAATCCATAAAACTAATAGGCAACCAACGGAATGGGAAAAGATAGTTGCAAATGACATATCAGATCAAGGGTTAATATCCAAAATCTATAAGGAGCTCACCAAATTCCACACCCGAAAAACAAACAACCCAGTGAAGAAATGGGCAGAAGACATGAACAGACACTTCTCCAAAGAGGACATCCAGATGGCCAACAGACACATGAAACGATGCTCAGCACTCCTCCTCATCAGGGAAATACAAATCAAAACCACACTGAGATACCACCTCACGCCAGTCAGAGTGGCTAAAATGAGCCAATCAGAGAACTCTAGATGCTGGCGAGGATGTGGAGAAACGGGCACCCTCCTACACTGTTGGTGGGAATGTAAACTGGTACAGCCCTCTGTAAAACAATGTGAAGTTTCCTCAAAAAATTAACAATAGAACTCCTCTAGGACCCAGCAATAGCACTGCTAGGAACTTACCCAAAGGATACAGAAGTGCTGATGCATAGGAGCCAATGTTCATAGCAGCACTCTCAACAGTAGCTAAAACATGGAAAGAGCCTAAGTGTCCATCAACAGATGAACGGATCAAGAAGATGTGGTTTATCTATATGATGGAATACTACATGGCAATGAGAAAGAATGAAATCTGGCCATGCATAGCAACATGGATGGTCCTTGAGAGTGTTATGCTTAGTGAAATCAGTCAGGCAGAGAAGGACAAACATCATATGTTTGCACGTATAGGAGGATTAGGAGGAACTTAACAGAGGACCATGGGGGGAGAAAAAGGGGGGATATGGTGGAGGAAAGGGAGAGAGGCAAACCATGAGAGACTCTTGGATGCTGAGAACAAACTGAGGATTGATGGATGTGGGGGGGTGGAGTGGTGAGATGGGCATGGAGGGGGGCACTTGTGGGGATGAGCACAGGGTGTTATATGGAAACCAACTTGACAATAAACTATTTGTAAATCTTCCACAGATGGTGCTGGGAGAACTGGACAGCAAAATGCAGAAGAATGAAACTAGATCATTTTCTTACACCATACACAAAAATAAACTCAAAATGGATGAAAGACCTAAATGTAAGACAGGAAGCCATAAAAATCCTAGAGGAGGAAGCAGGCAAAAACCTCTTTGACCTCAGCAGCAGCAACTTCTTACTCAACATGTCTCCAGAGGTAAGGGAAACAGAAGCAAAAGTGAAGTATTGGGACCTCATCAAAATAAAAAGCTTCTGCACAGTGAAGGAAACAATCAGCAAAACTAAAAGGCAATCAACGGAATGGGAGAACATGACATATTAATGACATATCAGATAAAGGATTAGTATCCAAAATCTATAAAGAACTTCTCAAACTCAACACCCAAAAAACAAATAATCCAGTGAAGAAATGGGCAAAAGACATGAATAGACACTTCTCCAAAGACGACATCCAGATGGCCAATCGACACATGAAGTAATGCTCAACATCACTCATCATCAGGGAAATACAAATCAAAACCACATTGAAATACCACTTAACACCTGTCAGAATGGCTAACATTAACTACTCAGGCAACAAAAGATGTTGATGAGGATGCAGAGAAAGAGGATCTCTTTTGCACTGCTGGTGGGAATGCAAACTGGTGCAGCCACTCTAGAAAAGAGTATGGGGGTTCTTCAAAAAATTAAAAATAGAACTACCCTACCACCCAGAAATTACACTACTAGGTATTTATCCAGGGGATACAGGTATGCTGTTTTGAAGGGGCACATGCACCCCAATGTTTATAGCAGCACTATCAACAATAGCCAAAGTATGGAAAGAGCCCAAATGTCCATTGATGGACAAATGAATAAAGATGTGGCATATATATACAATGGAGTATTACTTGGCAATCAGAAAGAATGAAAATCTTGCCATTTGCAACTATGTGGATGGAACTAGAGGGTATTATGCTAAGTGAAAGTAGTCAGTCAGAGAAAGACAAATACCATATGACGTCACTCATAGGTTTTATGAAAACCTATGTTTTCATCTGTTTTAAGATATAAAACAGATGAACATAAGGGAAGGGAAGCAAAAATAATATAAAAACAGGGTGGGGGACAAAACATAAGAGACTCTTAAATGTGGAGAATAAACAGAGGGTTGCTGGAGGGGTTGTGGGAGGGGGGATGGGCTAAATGGGTAAGGGGCATTAAGGAATCTACTTCGGAAATAGCTATTGCACTATATGCTAACTAACTTGGATGTAAATTAAAAAAAAAAAAGCCTCAGCTTAAACTCACCAAGTTGTACACATTTAATACATATAGCTTTTTGTATGTATGTAAAAAAAAAAGAAAAGAAAATGCAGAGAAATCTCTGCCATGTGTTCCTTAGGTCCCAATATCCTTAGCTAGTTTGTGTTCTTTGCTCCACCTTTCTGAACTTTCTTATGTTTGTTTTATACATAAAGATTGGTTTTTAACTTATAGTAAGCAAGACCAATAGGGGTAAGAGTGTTTATCTTTTTTGGAACCAGAAGTCCTCATGCTATTTTTAAAGGAAATGATCTTCTTCAGCAAGAGAAATGATCTTTAAGCAAGAGAGATCAAGCCAAAACTAGTTTTGGAAGCTTTCAATCCTTCCCTAGCTCTAGATCTCCAAGGATACCGCTCTATCAGAAGCAGGCACTCTAGTCTTGCTACCAAAACTTTCCCAGGATTGGGCATCTGCAGTGTCCTACTCTCTCATTTCTTGGGATAGGTTTTCTTAAAAATTTTTTTAATGTTTTTTTTAGTGATTTTTATTTTTTTTAATTTATTTTTACAAATAGTTTATTGTTAATGTTTTTATTTTATTTTTGATAGAGAGAAACAGAGTATGAACAGGGGAGGGGCAGAGAGAGGGAGACACAGAATATGAAGCAGCCTCCAGTATCTGAGCTGTCAGCACAGGCTGATGCAGGGCTCAAGCTCATGGACCATGAGATCATGACCTGAGCTAAAGTTGGATGACCAACCAACTGAGCCACTCAGTCACCCCAGTTTTCTTAATTGCTAATCATCCTTGGCATAGGAGCAAATTTTATCCTGAGTTCAGTTCCAGACCAAAGTTTTTTAATGTACCTTTCCTAAGACAGGGTTCCTCTAGGTCTATCTGGATGAATGAGACAGTTTATGAAAAGGAACCTCCAAGCAAATGTTAGAAGGTGGAGAGGGACAGTAATAAATTCTCAAGACTGAGAAGGCACATTGAAACATAAAAATGAAGGGAGTCATTCCATACTGTTTACACAGGCTTTTATTCAGGGTTACTTACGGACAGGGGTATTGAGCGAACAATGATCCTGGCACTATGCAGCAATTCTCTGCAAAATCAGGACCCTAACCCACAGATTTTATAGAACAAAGAGTAGTTATCTGAAGTTGTGTCATCTGTGCACCAGGGGAAACATTAGAAGGCTTCCTGCATTCTGGTCAGGCCATACATTAATCTCCATGAGACCTGGAACACAGAGCCCCAAAGGGGTCATTGCATGGACATGAACAAGATGGAGGGCCAAGGATGGAGTCAGCGTTGTCAGCACTCCTACAGCACATTTCTGAGAAAACCAGCATGAATAGAAGAAAGTTCTTCTGAGAGGAAATTGTAAAGAGCCATCATTAAAAATGCTTCCAATTGAGTTATAGAGCTCCGAATCTCCTAGTTAAATTAAAAGGTGGCAAGGCTCATTGGCCAAGAATCCTTTTAAAACAGAATCTACTCAGGGCTAGCATTAATATTCTACTGAATTAATTTTTACTCTATGTAATGTTTATATAGTAAAAGTCATTTTATAGATTCTATTTTTGCCAAACACTATATCATAAATTCTCTACCAAATGATTTTGAGCATATTTTTCGCAAAACATAAAAGGAGATACAATTTTTAAAACTTGTACAAAACAGAAAATCAAGGCTATAAACTGTATAAAATATTGAATATGGTAATTATAAAGGGAATTGCAGTATATCAGTGTTGTCTAGATTATTTAGAAAATAGTTGATACTGAATGTAGAATTTGATCTTGACCTACAGAGTTATGTATGATACAGTTTTGTTCCATAGTGAAAACTTATTGAATAGTCTAGGCCAACACAGTAGCATGAGGAAAATTATGAAGCAGAAATGAAGCTACATTGTAGAAGGACATAGAATGGACTTGGGAGGCTAGCCAGTTCCAATTGTATTGAAGTTGCATAGAATTAGTGGAGCCAGAGCAAGATATCCTTGACAGCCAGTTGTTTATGAAGAAGTGAAAGATCCTCGTTGCTAAGCAGTTGAATTTAGAACTTAGTCACTAGGAGATAAAAGGAGGAGGGCTTTGTCTCCCTTTGTGAGGTCAACCACCAATCTTTGTTCATTGATAAGAGGGGTACAAACCATCAAGAAAAAAAATACCATGGAAATAGCTGTTTCTCCTGTTGGTAAGTTATCTGTTAAGTTTGGTTTTCTGAATTAGTTGGGAGCCGGAGTAGGACTATGGATAATGTGAAGTTTCTTAATTTTTGTTTTGCTTCTCTTTTTAAAGATGGAAGTAACTTGAGCATGAGTGGGGAGTAAGGTGCTGCAGTAGGGTGATCAACTATTCCAGTTTTCCTCAGACTGAGGGCATGGCTGGGATACGGGGCTTTTACTTTTAAAATGGGGACAGTCCTGGGTGAACTAGAATGAGTTGGTTACCCTAACTGCCAGTAAAGAACAGATGAAATAGAATTGAAAGTAGAGAATATTAACAGAATCAGTCCACATGTAGGTACGGGATGTGATATGAAACAGAAGATGAGGGGCTGCTGCCTGAATTTGGGGAAGGATCACTTTTCCACTGAGACTGGGATATGGAGTGGGATAAATGGAGGTAGAAATGTGTGTGGGTTCGTATAGGTATGCAACAGTGAAAATCGTAGAAAGCATTTTGTCTTTAAATTTGGCATCACTATAGATATATTTTTTAAATTGTGTTGAATAAGAAATCCATTTAATATTGTGATTCAGTGGCCACATATACACAAACACCCCCAAAATTTTGGTACCATCTGTATGAGTTGCTAAGGGACTTCTAGGAATGTTCTCTAATATTTTTATTTAATTTTCTTTAAAAAAATTGCAGGTCATGATCCATTAAATTGGTTTCATGACTCTAATTCAGACATTGGTGACAGAGAGATGGGAAAATAGTGCATTCAAGCATGATGCAGTAAGAGTGGAGATGCACAGGTAGAGAGCTCTTTAGGAATTTGACATAGCTGTAGGGAAAGAAAGAGTTGATAAAACATATGGAGGACAGCTGTTGTCTACTTTGATATTCCAATAACATTAGAAAAATAAAGATTTTAAATGACACTACTTAACAGTGTTAATGGAGGGTGATGTTCCTTTAGGAGTTTGGGTTGCTGAGGCCCTAAGAATAATATAATGAGGACAATGAATACGGCTCAAAGATTCTTTTGAGAATTTCCTTTCGTTCCTTGGTCTCAAGATGAGTTCTGCGAATGATAGGACATGGTTTATAGAGTCTAGCAGCCTTCTCTACAACACTCTATTGGCCCTTCTCACTTCCCATCCTTCCATCCACAATGATTCCCACTGCATAATAAACAACAAACATACAAAGAAATCTACGGAGAACAAATCTAGAAGTCAAGATTTCACCCAGTCTTCATCCTTAGAAGTTTTCATATAGTTGAATTTGTCTATGAACTTTGCTGTTCCCTTGTGGGCTACTGGCACCTTGGAATAAAGTGTTTATCCACTGCTCACATGGGTCCAAACTCTCTAGGCAGGTTAATGCTAAGGATATTGTTCAGATCAATACATCCTCCAGCATCCATATAGCAAATCTAGAATAAATAAGAAACTAAAATAATGTATATTAAAAAGGAAAAGATGAAGTCGACCTGGTTAACTATTTAACTCTGTGATTAAAAGGCAATCAGGGGCGCTTGGGTGGCTTAGTCGGTTAAGCGTCCGACTTTCGCTTAGGTCATGATCTCGCGCTTCGTGGGTTCAAGCCCCGCGTCAGGCTGTGTGCTGACTGCCAGCTCAGAGCCTGGAGCCTATTTCGGAGTCTGTATCTCCCTCTCTCTCTGACCCTCCCCTGCTCACGCTGTCTCTCTCTCTCTCTCTCCTAGAAATAAATAAAAATATTAAAATAAATAAATAAATAAAAGGCAATCAAAATGAATTTTTAGCTGACACTACACATAAATGAGGAAACTCAGAATATTAGGGATGTGTAAATGTAATGTCCTGGAAAATGAAGAAAAGAGCAGTAAGGCAAAGGAGGGTGTGAAATATCAGCTGCTGACTTCTTATCTGTGTTTCTTAGGATGGAGAACCTGGACAAACTATTCCAGTTCCAACTGTGCATTACCTTTTTTAAGATCTTCACACATATTGTTTTAAGAGTATCCCCCCCACCCCCGCAGTAGTGTATGCTAGTTTTGATAAAGAAGTGGAAAAAGTATGTGACAGAGTTAAGCCAAGTTTGGTTTTGTTTGTTTGAAAAAATTCAGCTTCACAATTTGTTATTGGTAACAAAATAATTACATAAATTATTGAATTTCAGAAAAACTATCAAGTTTTTTACATATGAGTTGTAATATTTCAGGGCATTTCAAGTTTTCCTGTGTAGTGGCTAATTTTGATCACTCTTATATTGATGAGTGTTCTCATTGCTTAAAATCTCCCGGGGGTTTATGGAGGTCTATATACGAAGAGACCCTAAGTCATAACCTTTATTCGCCTTAAATTAATCTGGTTCAGATCATATTATAATGGTCTGATTGTGTGGCTGTTTTTCCACCAACTCAGTGCTTCTTAGCCTAATTTTTGTCATTCAGTTGAGACTATGATGAAGCCTACAGACACTCTCCTCAGCAAAAGGACACAAAACATTTAAAATATTAAATACAATATTATGGGCCCCTTAAAGTTCATTCTTGTGTCTGCCACAAATTTCTGCCTTAAATTGATAATTTAGTTAATGCTCTCTATTTTTATTTTAGTGCTCTAGTATCTAGTACAATGTCTGTACTTCATACACTCCAAAGACATAAATAGTTGTTTAATGCACAAGGAAAGAAATGGATGAGTGTTGCTAGTCAGACTGCATGCCAGATGCAGAAATTATGTGCTATCAAAAGCTGTTAGTAAATATATTTGAGCAAACATTAGCAATCTTCCTGGACAACCCTAAAATTCCAGGCGCTCTGATGATGTCGCCTCAAGAAAAGAGTTCCTTTTCCCAAGCCTTTGAACTTTATAGATTCTCATTTTCTCTTTATAAGGAATTTTCTTTTGTCTTTGACATTTTTCTACAGATACCAATGTTGTTCTCCCCATTCCTTTAGAGGATGTCAGCTTTTTAGGAATTTTTTACTTTTCTGAAAATAATAATCAAATACGAATACATTTTAAATAGCATTCATCCATAACCCAAGTACTTCACCACTCCTCTCCCCTTTTTTCATTTTTCATTGTATAAAGAACCATAGGCATGTCTGGGTGGCTCAGTCAGTTGAGCATCTGATTCTTTTTTCGGCTCAGGTCATGATCTCAGGGGGGTGAGACTGAGACCTGCGTCAGTCTCCACACTGGTCATGGAGCCTGCTTAAGATTTTCTCTCTTTCCCCACCCCCCCCTGCCCTTCTCCCCAACTTGCACATGCTCTCTCTCAAAAAAAAAAAAAAAAAAAAAAAAAAAAAAAAAGAACTATACTACACATTATAGGAGATGCTAAAATGAGTTAAAATCATAAACTCTGCACTCAGCGATCTTGCAGTCCACAGAGCTGTGAATGAAGGCAAATACAGTGAGAAGACAAGTAAATAACTTGCAATGAAGAAAGATTAAAGCAAATCGTAAGATCAATGCAAACTGACATAAGAACTGTGATTACTTGTGATCTCTCCAGTTTTGACAGTCAATAGGGGACAGTATCAGTAGTTATGCAGAGGCAACAGGCATAGACCAACAGGGTCTTGGACAAACTGAGATACAGAGTCACCCTATTCTTAAGTCTCTTTAGTTGGGCTTTAACTTTTCATTATGGAGATTTTCATACCACCTACATGGATTGAGATGATTGTATGAAAACCCAAGTACCTATCATCGAACTTTAACAATTGTCAACATATGGCCAATACTGACTGTCTTATTTATACCCCTTTAAATTCCCACCCCCATTTATTGAAAGCAACTCCAAAGCATTTTCTTAATTCATTAATCACTTTCTTGTCATTCAATTCTTTCTCTCCCATTTTCATTACCCAATCCCCCCACCTCCCCACCCTTTTATTTTCACTTTTAGCACCACAGCAGATGTCCAACTCTGCCAGGACACAGATCCTTAAAAGTCAGCTCTACACAATGACCAATTAGGAGGAACCAGACCAGCAGTGCCTCACACTCTTTTTCCCTGGACAGATGACTTTATAATGGCAGCTTCATAATGGTGGCTGGTGAGTCTGAGGTGGCCATGAGAGTTGTTCTCCTGCTGTTCTGGTTTGGAATGTCTTTGTTCCCTTCCAGCTTCTCCCAGGCTGGGCCCTCCCAACACCTCAGCTCACCAGAAGTGGTAGTCCCTTTGAAGGTGACTGGCAAGGGCAGAAGTGCAAACAGTCCAGGCTGGCTCTCCTACAGCCTGCAGTTTGGGGGCTGGAGACACGTTGTCCATATGAAGATCAAGAAGCTCTTGGTTTCCAGACACTTCCCGGTGTTCACCTACACAGACCAGCAGGCCCTCAACCAGGATCAGCCTTTTGTTCCTGATGACTGCTACTATCATGGTCACGTGGAAGGAGTCCCCGAGTCCCTGGTTGCCCTCAGTACCTGTTCTGGAGGTTTTCGCGGAATGCTGCAGATAAATGACCTTGCTTATGAAATTGAGCCCATCAGGCATTCTACCACATTTGAACACTTGGTTTATGAGATAAACACTAATGAGACACAAATCCCACCTATGAGATGTGGCTTAACAAAGAAGGAAATTGCACTCCAACAGTTGAGATTTGAAGAGGCTAACAAATCAACTCTGAAACAAAATTCTAATGATAAATGGTGGACCCACTCATGGTTTCTGGAGCTGATTGTGGTGGTAGAGCATAATTTCTTAATTTATTCTCAAAGCAACTTCTCAAAGGTACAGGAGGATGTGTTTCTTGTTGTCAACATAGTAGATTCCATTTATCAGCAGTTGGGTACTTATGTGATTTTGACTGGGATTGAGATTTGGAATCAAAGAAATATTTTCCCAGTGATAAGCATAGAACAGGTTCTGAAGGATTTCTCTCTTTGGAAACAAATCAGTCTTTCCCAGCTACAGTATGATGTTGCACATTTTTTCATAAAAAATTCACTTATAAATGTACTTGGTATAGCCTATGTTGCAGGAATATGTCAACCTCCTATTGACTGTGGTGTTAATAATTTCCAAGGAGACTCCTGGCCTCTTTTTGCCCTCACTGTCGCCCATGAATTAGGACACACTTTGGGTATGCAGCATGATGAAGAATTCTGTTTGTGTGAGCAAACAGGTTGCATCATGAATGCTACCAGAGTTCCAGCAAGGAAATTCACCAATTGTAGCTACACAGATTTTACAAAGACCACTTTAAACCAGGGATCATGTCTACACAATATTCCACATCCAGGGCAAGTCTTTATGCTGAAGCGCTGTGGGAATGGTGTGGTTGAAGGAGAAGAGGAATGTGACTGTGGATCTATAAAGCAGTGTGAACAAGATCCCTGTTGTCTGTTGAGTTGCACTCTGAGGCCTGGGGCTGCTTGTGCTTTTGGGCTTTGTTGCAAAGACTGTAAGTTCATGCCATCGGGGAAACTCTGTAGACATCAGGTTAATAAATGTGACCTTCCAGAGTGGTGCAATGGGACATCCCATCAGTGCCCTGAAGATGCATATGTGCAGGATGGGGTTCCCTGTGGTGACAATGCCTACTGCTATGGAGGGAGATGTAACAACCATGAAGAACAATGCAGGGAGATTTTTGGTGAAGGTGCAAAGGGTGCATCTCAGAGTTGCTACAAAGAAATCAACACCCTGGGAAACCGTTTTGGCCACTGTGGTATAAATGGCACAACATACCTAAAATGTAATACCTCAGATATCTTCTGTGGCAGAGTTCAGTGTGAGAATGTGAGGGTTATTCCCCACCTGAGAGATCATTCTAATTTGCAGCAAGCTCACATCAATGGTGTCATCTGCTGGAGTATTGACTATCATGTAGGAATGGACACACCTGATGTTGGTGAAGTAAAAGACGGCACCATGTGTGGTCCAGGAAAGATCTGCATTCACAAGAAGTGTGTCAGTCTGTCTCTCTTGTCACAAGGCTGCCTGGCTGAGACCTGCAACATGAAGGGGATCTGCAATAATAAGCGTCACTGCCACTGTGACTATGGGTGGTCCCCACCGTACTGCCTGGACAGAGGCTATGGAGGTAGTGTTGACAGTGGCCCAGCAGCTGCCAAAAAAGTTTCCTTGCTACTAGTTGTGAGTCTTACTTTGTCTGTTTTGTTTTTACTGTCAACTGCTGTACTTATGTACTTTAGAAAACATTTTGGTCCCAAGGAGACTAAGGCACAGTCTTCAGGTTAGGAAAAAGCCTCTAATTTAATATCATGTGCATTATTAAGTTTTAGTCTCTTGGTAGTGGAAATATTACTACATGCCTAAAACAAAATCACGTTATTGACAATTTACATAAAAATGCAGGGACCTTCCCTTTTGTCAGTATCAGAAATATCAAGAACATTGCCACTAAGCAAAGGCACTTCCTAATATCTTCCTATCTACTATTCATTGTTATAAGCAGCAAATAAAACTCCCATTTCCCACAAATTAGTCCTCTGTGTATTTATTGAGCACAGGTATGATGCATGGGAAAGGCAGGAGACAGGCATCTGAGAACCCAGACTTCGTTTACTTCCAAAGTAATTTTTCAAAGGTGCAGAGTTCCCTGGTGGTCTAGTAGTTAGGATCTGGTGCTCTCAACGGTGCAGAGAATGTTATTTCTTGTTGACACAGTGGATTCCATTTATCAGCAGTTGGGTACTTATGTGATTTTCACTGGGATTGGGATTTAGGATCATTGAAATGTTTTCCCAATGATAAGCACAGAACAAACAGACTGCCAAGTTCATGCCATCAGGAGAACTCTATAGACATTAGGTTAATAAATGTGACTTTCTGGGGTGGTGGGATGGGACATCCCATCAGTGGCCAGCAGAAGGGTATGTGCAGAATGGAATTCCCTGTAGCAACAGTGTCCATTGCTATCAAAAGAGATGTATAAAGGAGGAGAAATTACTCAAATGTTTCTAACATTCTGCTCCAAAATCTGGAAAGAAAAATTATAATAATGTTTGTCCCACCTAACCTCCTGGGTTTATTTGGTAACCAAAAGAGAGAAAGAAATTAATTTTTATTAAAGTATAAACAAATTGTTTGTTTAATAAAAACTCCTGACCCTCTTCCTTTTGTCCTTCCTAGCCAGTCTTGTCTGGCTCTCTTTGCTTTAATTTGGCAGGTTGGGTATGCTCTTGAAGTATTTGCTTTGAATATCAGAATATAATCTCTATGAGGTCAGGGTTGTTTTCGTCTTTTGTTGTTATATCCCAATATCAAGAACAATGCCTAATACAGAATACATATTTGGATGAAGTAATTAATTTGAGTGAATTAACTGCATGAAATTAATTATGAAGTAAAAACAATACTTTGGTCCTCTTTTGAAAATGAATGCAGCTCTTGTTCAAAATTAAACTTTAAATATTTAAAATACATGAATTTATAATGTTCCCTTTGGTGCCTTCCCAGTTTCTTTGACCCCCAATTTGTCTTCTCCTCAGTTTATTTGGAAATCCTGTCTCTTGAAAGTACATATCTTGGGGCGCCTGGGTGGCTCAGTCGGTTAAGCATATGACTTCGATTCAGGTCATGATCTCACGGTTTGTGGGTTTGAGCCCTGTGCCGGGCTCTGTGCTGACAGCTAGCTCAGAGCCTGGAGCCTGTCTGGATTCTGTGTGTGTGTGTCTCTCTCTCTGATCCTCCCCTGCTCATGCTGTCTCTCTCTCTCTCTCAAAAATAAATAAAACATTAAAAAAAAAATACATGTCTAATCAGACACTGTCTGTATATGGTGCAGATAATTTCTTTTGCTTTTAAATTTTTTAATGTTTATTTTAGAGAGAGAGAGAGAGAGAGAGAGAGAGAGAGAGAGAATGAGCAGGGGAGGGACAGAGGGAGAGGGTGACACAGAATCCAAAGCAGGCTCCAAGTTTTGAACTGTCACCACAGAGTCTGATGTGGAGCTCAAAATCAAGAACCGTGAGATCATGAACTGAGCTGAAGTCGGAGGCTTAATCGACTGAGCCACTCAGGTGCCCCAGTCCCAATAATATCTGAATGCCAATCTTTGTAAATTGAGTCAAACGACCTTTATAATATAATTTTCCATTATGCTTTGCACATATTGCATCCTCTGGCTATTTTTTGTTTTGAATATACTTGGCTGTGTCACGATTCTGCACACCTGTACATGTAATTCCCATTGCCAAAATGCTGTTTACCGTCTTCCCCCAGTCCCCTTGCCTTGGGAAACTCCTATTTTTCTCTTAATAGAGGTCAAACATATTATCTTTGAAAAAGCATTTCCTTGTGAAATATTAGATGTTCTACTTGTGTGCTCCTGTCACTTTGTAGTCATCTCTTTGATAGACTCTAGGAATAGAATAGAAGAAAGTCTAACAGCCAGGGACAGACAGAAGGAAAGGATGTCTAGTGGAACCATAGAAACAGGGAAGGATGAACCAAGAATACAATCTAATTAAACCTAGCTTTAGAAGATAAGTCAGAGAAAGGTTCACATGTTTTAAGTATATATGCTCACATAGAGATGAAAGGCAGCTACTCCAATTTATTGATTCTCTTTTGAAATTGTTTTTCATAAGACGAAAGAAAACAAAAATGGGGCACCGGGGTGGCTCAGACAGGTATGCATCTGACTTCTGCTCAGGTCACGATCTCATGATTTGTGAGTTTAAGCCCCGCATCGGACTCTGTGCTGATGGCTCAAAGTCTGCAGCCTGCTTCAGATTCTATGTCTCCCTCTCTCTCTATCCCTCCCCTGCTCTCTCTTTCTCGCTCTCAAAAATAAATAAATATTTAAAAAATTAAAACAAAACAAAACAAAAACAAGGTTAAATTTGATTATAGTCAAATTTATCAATATAATATATATTTTTTTTAATTTGAGAGAGAGAGCACACAAGCTGAGGAGAGGGGCAGAGGGGGAGACAGAATCTTAAGCAGGCTCCATGCTCAGCACAGAGCCTGATGCAGGGCTCAATCCCATGACCCTGGGATCATGACCTAAGCTGAGATCAAGAGTCAGACACTCAACCAACTGAGTCATCCAGAATCCTCTATGAATCTAATATTTTATTTACTGGGTTGTACAGTTTTGCTTGAGATTACTTTGAGAGAATCCTTTTTATTTTCTCTGATTATGTTGGCTTCAGTTTTAATACTTAAATCTGGATTTTATTTGCTATAAGAAGCGAAACAGGACTCCAACCATATATTTTTCAATTGGTTAACCAGTTGTTCCAATATATTTTATTAGCCATTGTTTACTATTTTACTGGTAAATTAAGATTCTGTATTATAATTTAAAGTTAATTTGTTAGTCACATTATTTACTTGTAGGTTTTTATAAGAAGCCACACCTTTTGCAACATTTCTAATTTTAGGAAAACTGCATTATTACTTTATGTCAATTGAGTTCACTAGGGCTGGACCAGTCAGTCATATCAAGATTAGTGTGTAGAATTAAACTTCCTTATAACAAACATATAGGATCTTATCCTATATTAATACATAGGACTTCATCAGAACACTTTTGCTCTGTGAAAGGCACTATCAAAAGAATGAAAAAAAAAAAACAAGCAAAGTTTGGAAGAAAAATGTATGCAAATCACATATTCAGCTGGGGACCTGTATCCAGAGTATATAAAGGAATCTCAAAACTCAACAAGCAAAACAAAAACCCAATTTTTCAAAGAGCAAAGGACTTGATAAAAGCTCTTTATCAAAGAGCATAGAAAGATAATAAATAGGCATCTGAATAGTTGTTTAACGTCATTATTCAGTAAAGGAATGCACATTAAAACTACCATGAGATACCATTACACACCTATTAGCACAGTTAAAAAAAGAATTGACAGTACTAAGTGCTGGTTGAGGATATGAAGCAATTGGAGCTCTTATTGTTAGTAGAAGTGTAATTGTACACTCTGGAAGATAGTTTGTCAGTTTCTTGTAAATTTAAACATTTACTTACCATGTAACCCAGCAAGCCCACTTCTAGGTGGAATTGGAGAAATGAGAGCTTATATTCGGTATACTAACTAATGTTCTTGGAAGCTTTAGTTTTGAGGGTAAAAAACTAGAAACAACCCAGATTTCACTCAAGCAGTGAATGGATAAACAATGGCACATGTATACAATGGAACACTACTCAGCAACAAGAGATGTGAACTCTGAGACAGTCAACAATTTGGAGCAACCTCAAAGATATTACGCTGAGTGAAAGAAGCTAGTGGCAAAAGCTTATACACCATATGATTCTATTTATATGACATTCTGGAAGAGAAAAAACTACAATAACAGAGAATAGATTGTGGTTGGTAATAGTTCTGGGTTGGAGGAAAGTATGACTCTAAACAGGACAAGGGAGGTTTTATTTTTGGGGGGTGGAGTTGTTCTGTAGTCTGATTGTGGTAACAATTTATAGGAATCTGTAAATATGCTGAAATTCTTAGAACTATTCCCCAAAATAAAGTCAATTGTACTGTATGACAATTTAAAAATTAAAAAGAAATCAGTGTAATTCACCACACTTATAGACTAGAGGAGAAAAATTCTATAATTGCCTTAATGGATACAGCAAGTTATTTGACAATATTTAACTCTCATTTATGATTAAAACTGTCAGCTAACAGTAATAGAGGGATATTTCCTCAACCTTGGTAGGCATGTATGAAAAACCTACAGCTAATATCACACTTCATGGTAAAACACTGAACATTCTCTATATGACTGGGAGCAGGGCAAAAGAGGCTGCTCTTCACACTCTTATTTATCATTATACTGGAGGTCATAGACATCCAATAGGCAAAGAAAAAGAAAGGCATATGGAATGGATAGGAAAAAATGAAATTCACTTTTATTAATGAAGATATCATTGTGTATACTAAATTTCCACCCCCCCCAAAAAAAAAAAAATCTACCAAAAACCATATTGAACTAATGGGTACATTTAAGAAAGTCACATGATACAAGGTCAATATGCAAACATAATTTATATTTCTATGTAGAGCAACTATTTGGAAAATAATAGTAAAGCAATATTAGTTAAAGTAGAATAAAATTTTATATACATAGGGATAAATTTAACAAAGTATGTGCAAACCCTGTATGATTAAAATTATAAAAAATAGTGAGAAATTTTATTTTATTTCATTAAATTTTTTTAATGTTTTATTTATTTTTGAGAGACAGAGAGAGACAGAGCATGAGCTGGGGAGGGGGAGAGAGAGAAGGAGACACAGAATCTGAAGCAGTCTCCAGGCTCTGAGCTAGCTGTCAGCACAGAGCCCGATACAGGGCTCGAACCCATGAACCGTAAGATCATGACCTGAGCTGACTGAGCCACCCAGGCGCCCCAGTAGTGAGAAAATTTAAAAGACTATAATAAAAGACTATAATAAATCCATGTTTCTGGATTATAAAACTATGGATTAGAAACTGTTAATATGTGTTCAATTCTTCCCAAATTGATCTACAGATTCAATGTCATGCTAATAAAAATACCAGAAGACTTTTATGTAGAAACAGAGAGCTGATTTAAAAACTTACCAAAATGTAAAAAACCTAGATTAGCCAAAACAATTTTGAATAATAGATAATTACCCTCAAATTTTCTTAAGCCCTTAAGCAGCTAATTCCCCACCCATTACCTTATGCAGCTACTGATATGATTTCTGTCACTATAGAATGTTGCCCATTTTAGTATTTCATATAAATTCAAATAGAATGTATTCTTTTTAGTCTTGCTTCTTTCACTTGACATATTTTTTTAAGTTTTTATTTAAATTCCAGTTAATTAACATACAGTACAATATTAGTTTCAGGTGTAGAATCTTGTGATTCAACACTTATATACAACACTCAGTGTTCCCCTTAATCCCCATCACCTGTTTAACCCATGCCCCCACCCATCTCTCCTCTGGTAATCCAGTTTATTCTCTATAGTTGAATCTGTTTCTTGGTTTTCCTCTCTTTTTCTTCCCTATATATTTGTTTTGTTTCTTAAATTACACCTATGAGTGAAATCATATAGTATCTCTCTCTGACTGACTTACTTCACTTCGTATAATACTCTTCTAGCCCTGTCCACATCATTGAGAATGACAAGACTTCATTCTTTTTTATGGTTGATATATCACATCACACCTGTCAGAATGGCTAAAATTAACAACACAGGAAACAACAGGTGTTGGTGAGGATGTGGAGAAAGAGGAATCCTCTTGCACTGTTGGTGGAAATCCAAGCTGGTGCAGCCACTCTGGAAAACAGTATGGAGATTCCTCACAAAGTTAAAAATAGAACTCCACAATCCTGCAATTGCACTACTAGGTATTTACCCAAAGGATACAAAAATACTAACTCAAATAGACACATGCGCCCCATGTTTATTGCAACATTATCAACACTCAGCATATTTTTTGAAATTCGTCCATTCATCAAGGTTGTGTAGAAGTGGCATAAGCAAAGACACATAAATCAATGAGACAAAGGAGTCCAGAAATAGATCAATGCATAAATACGCTATTGATTTTATGGTAAATTTTTTAAAGTTTGTTTGTTTGTTTGTTTTGAGAGAAAGAGAGAGAGAATTCACTCATACAAGTTGAGGAGGGGCAGAGGGAGAAGGAGAGAGAAAAAATTCCAAACAGGCTCCATGTTGACAGCAGAGAACCGGATGCAGGGCTCAATCTCATAAACCACAAGACCTGATCATCACCTGGGCCGAAGTAAAACTCTTAACTAACTGAGCCACTCAATTTTATGTCAAAGTTTCCAAAAATAATTCAATAGGGAAATGAAAATCATTTTAATAAACTCTGGCACAACTATATATTCTTTCTTTCTTTCTTTTTTTTTTTTTACAAATAGTTTATTGTCAAATTGGTTTCCATATAATACCCAGTGCTCATCCCCACAAGTGCCCTCCTCCATGCCCATCTTCCCCCTCCCCCCCACATCCATCAGTCCTCAGTTTGTTTCTCAGCATTCAAGAATCTCTCATGGTTTGCCTCTCTCCCTTTCCCCCACCATTTCCGCCCTTTTTCTCCCCCTTGTTCCTCCGTCAAGTTCCTCCTAATCCTCCTATATGTGCACACATATGATATTTGTCCTTCTCTGCCTGACTTATTTCGCTCAGCATAACACCCTCAAGGTCCATCCATGTTGCTACACATGGCCAGATTTCATTGTTTCTCATTGCCATGTAGTATTCCATGGTATAGATAAACCACATCTTCTTGATCCATTCACAACTATATATTCTTATTGAAAAAAATTTACCATCATCTTTTATGGTATAAAGAAACAAATTTGAGATGTGTTACAGATGCAACTCTAAAAGTTAAAACAATAGGACTTCTAAAAAACAGGACTTCCTAAAAAATCAACATAACATTAGGATAAGCAATGACTTTTTATACAATGTATAAAACAGACTAACCTTAAAATGGTAAATGGATTTAATAAAAATTAAAATTCTCTGCTTTTCCAAGGACATTGGGTAAGAAAATGGGAGAAAACATTCAATTACACATACATAGAAAATACTTCCAAAAGAAGACTTAAAAGTGGTTAATAAACACATGCAAAAAATTTCAACATCATTGGTCGTCAGAGAAATGCAAGTTAAACCACAGTGGCATACCACTACAGACTCACTAAAATGAGTAAAGATTAAGTCTGATGGTAACAGGAGTCTGGGGGATAGACCTAGTTGGAGTTCTCATCCATTATTACTGGCAGTGTACATTGTTACAACCACTTTACAACATATTTTTGGTGGTTTCTTATTATATATTCTTATTGTATGCCAAATAATCCTCCTCTGAGATGTGTGTTTACCCAGCAGAAATTAAACACATGTTCTACTTGTGTCTGAAAAAGACGTATATGAACAAGATTTGTATATAAATGTCCACTGTAACTTTACTCATAAAACAGCCAAAATGCTGGAAACAACCCAAAGATTCATTAACAGATGATTGAATAAAACAATTTTTGTTAGAATCATATAATGGAACACAGCTCAGCATAAAAAAGGAACGAGCTACTGCTATAAGGAGCAGCAGGGATGAATCTTAGGGGAAAAAATCAACAACGCTGAGTGAACAAAGCAAGACTCAAAAGAATAATACTATTTGATTGAATTTATATGAAATTCTAGAATAGGCAATATTGTACAGTGATAGAAATCATGTCAGTGGCTGCATAAAGCCAAGGACGAGAGGACTGACTGCTAAGGAGCACAAGGAAATTTGGGGAGTAAGGGATTGTTCTCTATCTTGATACATGCAGATACATGCATCAAAACTCATCATCTCCTTACACTTAGAATGTGTGTATTCACTGGGGCGCCTGGGTGGCTTAGTTGATTAAGCGTCCTGCCCGACTCAGGTCATGATCTCAGGATTTGTGAATTTGGGCCTCGTGTCAGGCTCTGTGCTGACAGCTTGGGAGCCTGGAGCCTGCTTTGGATTCTGTGTCTCCTTCTCTCTCTGCCCCTCCCTGTCTCATACTCTGTCTATGTCTCTCTCTCAAAAAATAAACATTAAAAAAAATTTTAACAGAATGGGTGCATTCATTATATGGTATGTAAATTATACATGAATAAAGCTAATTAAAAGTCATGAGATCATATTAATATTTTCTTTTGAAAAAAGTATAAAATTTTATTTGGCTTCTTTGTTTACTTGTAACATTTTTCTTTTACATTAACTTTGTTGTTTTTGACTTAACCTATACTACATATGCATTCAATATAATAATACCAATATTACTAACAATAAGACAGTGATTGAAAGTCACTTGAAACAAATCTGTGTGGTTATATCATGCATTTAAATTCATTTATTTCAGTTTTCTAATTTATACCAACAGACATCCAGGGAACATGGATGGATTCCGAGGGTGTGGGATAATGGTCGAAGAAACATAAAGTTGGGTCAGGCCGAGTTTATTGAGATGGGCTCACTAAGCAGAGGTTTTCCATTTAATGCTGAGGCCTGGGGAGTTAGGGCTCTAGCAGTTTGTTGGTTAATTGGCTGAAACGTGGACCAAAAGAAGGCCAATCATGAACCAACTGTAAATGCCTGACCTGCCTTGGTTTAATGTAGAGGAAGGGATTTGGAGGCTTAGGGACACTGGAATGTTAGAGTGGATTTGTCATTTAAGACCTACTCACCCACACTGAGAGTCCAGAGGACATATCTTTGACTAATAATTTGAGAAATTCGTGAAAGGAACCTAGCATCCTTGAAGAGCTCTGTGATAGCTCTTCTCTGTAGGCTAGACTTCAGAGTGGGAACCACAGCCACTCAATTGGAAAACCTAAAAGTATTAGAAATACTTGAAAGGAACCTAGCATCCTTGAAGAGCTCTGTGATAGCTCTTCTCTGTAGGCTAGACTTCAGAGTGGGAACCACAGCCACTCAGTTGGAAAACCTAAAAGTATTAGAAATACATGGATCCCAGGGAAATAGTGGTCAAATGGCAGCACTCAACCAGCAAAGATAAATGTAGGCATAGTTACCATAATGAACAAAAGAGTCAAAATAATCTGACTCATGCACACCTATGGTGTTGGCTAGTTAATCAAGATGTTCCCAGAAGTAAAATAGAAATTCTCACTTGATCTATATAAGCATAGAAGTACTAAGTCAACAGAAATTCTAACTCCAATCATAAAAGCAGTGAATCACAGTCCTTCAATCAATTCCCAGAGTTGAGCCAGTTTACAGACCAAGAACCTTTTGAACGAATGGGAAGCCAGGTATCCTTTAGGAAGAACCCTGATACACCAATGAAAATTCATATGGTTAATCTTTCTCCCAGCCTTCCCCAGAGGGACCTATGGCCTTTTAACAGGATTGTACATTGGGGAAAAGGAAATAATCATACATTTCAGAGATTACTGGACATTGGCTCTGAATTGATACTGATTCCAGAAGACCCATAACGTCACTGTGGCCCTCCAGAGCCAGTCACACTAGGAGAGCTTATAGAGGTCAGATGATCAATGGGATTTTGGCTCAGGTTTGTCTCACAGTAGGTTCAGTGGCTCCCTGGATGCATCCTATGGTTATTTTACCAGTTGCAGAATGTGTAATTAGAATAAATGTACTTAACAGGTGGCAAAATCCTCACAATAGTTTCTTGACCTGTAGAGGATGGGCTAGTATGGTGGAAAAGGCCAAGTGGAAGCCATTTAGTACTGTCTCTATGTAGGAAAATAAAAAACCAAAAGCAATACACATCCCTAGAAGGATTGCAGAGATTAGTGCCACCATTTGAAAGATGCAAGGCTGGTGATTCCTACCACATTCCCACTCAACTCTCCTATTTGGGCTGTGCAGACGACAGATAAATCTAAGAGAATGACAGTGTATTATTTTATTGTAAGCTTAATTGGGTGGTGACTACAATCACAGCTACTGTACCAGATGTAGTTTCATTGTCTGAGAAAATTAACACATACTTGGTACATGGTATGCAGCTATTGGTCTAGCAAATGCATTTTTCTTTCATACCTGTCCGTAAGGCCCACCAGAAGCAGTTTGCTTTCAGCTGGTAAGGACAGTGATATATATACATATACCTCTTTAGGGGTATAGCAACCCTCCATCCTTAGGTCATAATTTAGTTTGCAAGGATTTTGTCTTTCCCTCCCACAAGATATTACACTGGTCCATTACACTGATGACATTATTCTGACTAGACCTAGTAAGTGAGAAGCAGCAACTACTATAGGCTTATTGGTAAGACACTTGCACATTAGGGTGGGAAGTAAATCTAAATTTCACTTCTACTTCAGAAGGTACCCCCTAAACAGGGGTCCTGTTATTTAGAGCATGTTGAAATATCTCTTCTAAGGTGAAGAATAAGTTGTATCTGGCTCTCCTACAACTAAGATAGAGGCACAATACTTCTTTGAATTTTGGAGGCAACATATTCCTCATTCAAATGTTACTCCAGTCCATTTACCAAGTAACCTGAGAAGCTGCTAGTTTTGAGTGGGGCCCAGAAGAAGAGGTTCTGCTACAGGTCCAGGCTGCTGCACAAGGTGTTCTTCCACTTGGGCCTTTTGATCCAGCAGATTTGCTGGTGTTTGAACTGGCAGTGGCAGAGACAGAGATGCTGTCTGGAGCCTTTGGCAGCTCCCTAGAGATGAATTGCAATGCAGGCTTTTAAGATTTGAGGGCAAGGGGGGCGCCTGGGTGGCTTAGTCGGTTGAGCGTCCGACTTTCGCTTAGGTCATGATCTCGCGGTTCGTGGGTTCGAGCCCCGCGTCGGGCTCTGTGCTGACTGCCAGCTCAGAGCCTGGAGCCTGTTTCAGAATCTGTGTCTCCCTCTCTCTCTGACCCTCCCCTGTTCACACTCTCTCTCTATCCTAGAAATAAAATAAAAAAAAAAAAAAAAAAAAGATTTGAGGGCAAGGCTTTGCCATCACCTTCAGACGAGAAATCACTTTCCTTCTGAGAAATAGCTCTTGGCCTATTACTAGGTCTTAATAGAGACCGAATGCTTGCTCATGGGCCACCAAGTTACCATGTGACCTGTGGTAACTGTCATGAACTGGGTGTTCTCTGACACACCAACCCACAAAGTGAGCTTGTACACCAACACTCCATCAAACATAAGTGATACATACAAGATCAGGCCTGAGGAGGCCCTGAAGTAACATGAAGTGGTCCAAGTGTCCAAAGTTCCTACTCTTGCTCCACTGCTTTCTCTCTCCTTGCCTGTACATACAGCCTCGTGGGGAGTTCCCTGTGATCAGTTGACAGGGGAAGAGAAGACTCAGGCCTGGCTTACAGATGGTTCTGCATGGTATGCATGGTATGCAGGCACGTCTGACCGTGGACAGCTACAGCACTGCCACCCCTGTCTGAGACATCCCTGAAGGGAAATCCCCCCAGTGGGTGGAACTCTGGGCGGTGCACCAAATGGGCAGTTTAGGCGTTTTTCACTTTGTTTAGGAGAAATGGCTAGATATGGGATTATATAACAATGTGTCGGCTGTGGCCACGTGGGCAGGGACTTAGAATGGACATGGTTTGAAAATTAGTGGCAAAGAAATTTAGGAAAGAGGTATGTGGATCAGGCTCGCTGAATAGCCAAAAAGCACAGACATATTTGTGTTCCATGTGAATGCTCACCAAAGGGTTACCTCAGCAGATGATTTTAATGTGTGGATAGAATGACCCATTCTGTGGATACCAGTCAGCCTCTTTCCCAAGCCACCCATCATGACCCAATGGTTTCATGAACAAAGTAGTTGTGGTTTCAGGGTGGCAGTTACACTTGGGCTCAGCAACACAGACTTCCACTCACTAAGCATGATTAGGCTACCGCAACAACTAATTGCCCAATCTGCAGTGGCAAGACCACACTGAGCCCTGAGTAGGGCACCGTTCTCTGAGGTAATCAGCCAGCTACTTGCATGTCAGAAGGTGGTCCATCACATTGGACTGTTTCCATCAAGGAAGGGGCAACATTTTATCCTTACTGGAGTAGACACTATGCATACAGATTTTCCTTCCCTGAACACAACGCTTCCATGGAGTTACAGAAAGCCTTATTTGTCATCACTGTATTCTACACAGCATTGCTTCTGATCAAGGAACTCACTTCACAGCAAAAGAAGTGCGGCAATGGGCCCATGATCATGGAATTCACTGGTGTTACCATCCTCCCCACCATCTTGAAGAAGCTGTATTTTGTTTGTTTGTTTGTTTATTTTTGAGAGAAAGACAGAGTGTGAGTGGGAGGGGCAGAGAGAGAGGGAGACACAGAATCCAAAGCAGGCTCCAGGCTCTGAGCTGTCAGTACAGAGCCTGACACGGGGCAAAACTCACCAACACAAGATCATGACCTGAGCCTCAGTCTGACACTTAAGTGACTGAGCCACCACCCAGGTATCCCTTGAAGAAGCTGTCTTTATAGAATGGTGGAATAGCCCTTTCAAGACTAAGTCACAGCACCAGCTAGGTGACAATACCTTGCAGGCCTGAAGCCAGGCTCTCCAGAAGGCTGTATATGCCCTGAATTAGTGTCCAACATATGATATTATTTCTCTCATAGCCAAGATTCATGGGTCCAGGAATCAAGAGGTGGAAATGGGAGGGGCAGCACTCACTATTAACCTTAATGATTTACCAGCAAAATTTTTGCTTCCTCTTCCCACAACTTTATGCTTTGCTGGCTCAGAGGGCTTAGTCGCAGAGGGAACAGTACTTCTGCCAGGAGACAAACTGATTCCATTCACTGGAAGGTAAGACTTCCACCTGGCCACTTCGGGATCCTCATGCCTCTGAATCCACAGGCAAAGAAGGGAGTTATGGTGATGGCTGGGGTGATTAATCCTGATAGCCAAAGGGAAATTGGTCTACTACTTCACAGTAAGTCAGTCAGAGTAAAATGGCAAGTGAGAGTGTCTGTAATACAGGAGAGCCCCTAATGTGTCTTTCAGTACTAGCATGCTCTGTGACTAAGGTCAATGGAAAACTACAGCCCAATCCAGGCAGAACTATTGATGGTTCCGACCATTTAGGAATGAAGGTTTTGGGTCACACCATCAGATAAAGAGCTATGATCAGATGAAGTACTTGCTGAAGGCAAAGGAAGTAGAGTGGGAGGTGGAAGAGGATGGTTACAAATATCAGCTGCAACTATGTGGCCAGTTATAGAAACAGGACTGCAAGAGCCATGACTATATCTTTTGCTATGAATACATTTACATTCATATTTCCTGTTATCTTTCCATTTTCCTCTTTCCTTATTCCCTTATCATGTGGGTGAATAATTGAACTTACACCACAGTATCTAGGTGTTGTTAATTTCACATCATAGTATTTAACTTACAGGACATCAAGACAAGTAAAAATCACTCAAGGACTTTATACACTCCTCTGGGGAAGAGGTAAATATGCAAATCCCATTCAGAGAAACAGAACCCTAATACGGATACCATTCTAGGATGGATTCTGTATGCACTGAACCAGAGATCCTTTCTTGGGTCTGGGAACCAAGAACTGGAAGCCAGAGTGGCACCACATGTCACCATTTCCTATGACACAGATGGTCTGTGCTTCTTGTCCCCTTCAATTCTGTAAGGTTAGAGGTTCTGGTCCCCAAGTGGGTCACATTTTCACAAGGGGACATAGCTAGAGTCCCAGTGGAATTATAAGCTAAAACTGACACCTGGGATTTTGGGGCTCCTTGTGTCCCTTCTCTAATAGCAAGAAGAGGTGTCACAGGTGTAATTGAGCCCAATCACTGAGAAGAGGTAGTGCTGCTGTTAAATCATGGAGATGCAGGGAATATGTATGGAATCCAGGCAATCTCCTTTGGTGCTCCTTGGTATTCTCTAGCACCACTGTGACTTGAAATGGAGAAATTTCAGCCATCTCAGCCTGAGAATGGTGACTAGACACCCAGGTGCTTTGAAGATAAGACCTGGGTAATGATTATCATCCAAAGCCAGCAGAATACTATCTAAAGGTGAGGGAAACTAGAATGGATAGTGGAGGAGAGAGACAATAAGTATCCATTTCAGCCTCAATGCCAAACACAGTAGGGACTGTGCTTCATCTCATTAATCTCCCTCTTATAGGTTTCCCACAGGCAGAGATGCTTATTTGAATCCTGGATGAGCTGTTCCCAGAACATATACGGAAAAGTGATTCAGAGCAATGCAAAGACTGGACTGTGGAATATCCAAATAAGCCACTTTTAAAAAAAATGTCTATTTTTGAGAGAGACAGAGCATGATTGGGGCAGGGGCAGAGAGAGAAAGAGAGCAGAGACACAGAATTTGAAGCAGGCCCCAGGCTCTGAGCCGTCAGCACAGAGCCCGAAGCGGGGCTCCAACCCACCAACTGTGAGATCACAACCTGAGCCAAAGTTGGATACTTAACTGACTGAGGCACCCAAGAGCCCCAAATAGGCCACTTTGATTCTCCTTCAAGGAAAGTCTTGCTGAACAGTTGTGGGGATTATAATCAGCAGAGAACCTCCAGATGTCAGCTATTTAGGATAGCCTCAGTTTCATTCCCAGGTCACCCCACCTCCAGTAAATGAGCAAGAGAAGGTATGAAGACCTGGCCATTTTGGGCCAAATCTGTGGCAATATTTATTCTAGAGCTCGCTGCTAGGTTGGCCAAGGCTGCAGTGCAGTGCACAACTGACTTCCTCACCTTTTCACGGCGGTTGGTCCTTATCAAAATCTCCCAATCTAAGCTCTAACTCTGCTTCTGGAGAATTCAGACTGTCACAGTGAAATAACTACTGAAAGCACTTGATAGCCCTAGGGTGAGGGGAATAAAGGTAAGAACAAAGAAAGAGGAAAGAACAAAGGGAAGTGGGTTTATCAATATGCTGGTGATTCAAGGAGGTCCCTTGCAGAGCAGGGCAAGAGACCAGCTGCTGGTCAGAACTCAGAGGAGGACCACCCTGCTAACGTAAGAGATGCAAGTCAGACCTCTGAGGGTGTCAGTGACTGAGAAAGAAGGGGGTTCTAAAGAGCCAACAAAACTGGAGTTCAAAATCAGACTTGGCTACTAGAGTGAATGGGCCCAGCCAAAATGACAGAGTAACTTTCAGCACACAGGAAAGTAATTCCCTTCTCCCCTCATACAGCACTGTAGGCTACTTCTACTGCCCTCTGTTGGTACAGTTACCCAGAAGAAAACATGGAACAGAGGTGGGATCTGTAGAGACATACCCCTGGCCTTACATCTTAGAGTACAAAGGTTGGAGGAGGTTTAGAGCTGACAGACGTCAGCTTGCAAAATATCTCCTTGCTGTGCTTTTGCCCAGGAAATAAAAAGAGACGACTTCCGGGGGAAAAAATGAAGTTTTAATATTGCTTAAAACATGAAGAGTAAGAAAGTACATGCTAGAAATCCTTTGGTGTGATATTAATGCTTCTGATCCTGATATGAGGGATCCTTAAATTTTTCTTTAAACAGTCAGACATGCCCTAATGTTTCTGTATTATTAAAAGAGGTGCTAGAGATTTGTTCAATGCAGCAGGAGTCTCAGTGTTTCTGTTCCTCCTTCTCCTCCTCCAAAATTTTCTTACAAAGTATAATTACGAAAAGCAAAACGAAAAGAGTAAAAGGAATAAACCACAATAAAGGCAGGTAGTTCAACCATTTCTCTTTTCCTACTTCCGCCTGCTTCTGAGGAGGCGGCCCGCTGTCGACACTGCCTCCAAGGCCCGCATCCTTGCAGAAGGGAGGTGCCCATCCGTGGTTGCAATGGCAGTGCTGCTTATTATTGCAGACTCCATTCGTGTTGCAGGTCTCATCAGCCTGACAGCCTTGTGGTGGGTCGGTCATGTTGACACACTTCTTGTGGACGCATATCATTTTTTCACCACACATTGTGCCATCTTTCACTTGGCCAATATCAGGTATGGACATCCCCAGATGATAATCAGTGCCCCAGCAAGTGACATTATTGAGGTGAAGTTGATGCACTGTAGAATGCTGTGTCAGATTAGGAATTACTTCCACATTCTCACACTGCACTCTCCCACAGAGACTATCAGGGGCGTCACATTTTTTATATATTAGGTTTATGACACCACAGTGACCAAATCGGCTTCCTTGGGTGTTGATTTCTCTGTAGCATCTCTGAGATGCACTCCTTGCATCTTTGCCAAAAATCTCCCTGCACTGCTTGTCATGGTTGGAACATCCCCCTTCATAGCAGTAGGCATCGTCACCACAGGGAACCCCATCCTGTATGTATACATCTTCTGGGCATTGATGGGATGTCCCATTACACCACTCAGGGAGGTCACATTCACTCATCTGATATCTGCACACAGTTCCTGATGGCATGAACTTGCAGTCTTTGCAACAATTTCCAAAAGTACAAGCAGCTCCAGGCTTCAGAGTACAGTTCAAAAGACAACAGGGATCATCTAAACACTGGTGTATGGTTCCACAATCACACTCCTCTCCTTCTTCAATCACTAAGTTCCCACAAAACTGTCCCTTAAAGATACTCGCAGGTTGTGGAAGTGACTTAATACATGATCCTCTAGTGAGACTGTTGTCCCAAAACCGGCCATAACTGCAATTGCTGAACTTCACTGTCACCTTCCGGGAGGGATACATTATGCACCACTGAAGCCCACACACACATTGATCAGTATCATGCTGCATACCCAAATTATGACCAAGTTCATGGGACACAGTAAGTGCAAAATAAAACAGACTATCTCCTTCAAAAACATCAACTCCACTATTATAAGGACGGTGGCATATTCCTCCAACATAGGCAGCTCCAAGCGTTGAGCCAAAAGTTTTTTTTATGAAAAGATGGACAGTATCATGGTGCATTCGGGAATCAAGATTGGCAGTCTTCCAAACGCCAAAATCCTGTGCAAGCTTGTCTAAATTATCGCCAGTAACCAGGTTTCCTTGACTCCAGATTTCAAGCCCAGTCAAAATTACATTGACCTCCAAAGAGTCATATAAGACATCTATTATATTGATAACATTAAATACTTCACGCTGCACTACTGACTCATTACTTTCATAGTAGAGGAATCGATTGTAGTCCATGACTACTCCCAGCTCAAGAAACCGCAAGTGGGTCCACCAGCCAGTGTAAGAACTTTGTATCAGAGTAGAATTATATGAGGCTCTCAACTGTAAATGTCGTGCTATTTCCTCTTCTGTTAACCCACATCTCATAGGTGGGATTTGTGTCTCATTAGTGTTTATCTTATAAATCAAGTGTTCAAATGTGGTAGAATGCCTGATGGGCTCAATTTCATAAGCAAGGTCATTTATCTGCAGCATTCCGCGAAAACCTCCAGAACAGGTACTGAGGGCAACCAGGGACTCGGGGATTCCTTCCACGTAACCATGATAGTAGCAGTCATCAGGAACAAAAGGCTGATCCTGGCTGAGGGCCTGCTGGTCTGTGTAGGTGAACATCAGGAAGTATTTAGAAACCAAGAGCTTCTTGATCCTCATGTGGACAATGTGTCTCTGGCCCCCAAACCGCAAGCTGTAGGAAAGCCAGCCTGGAGCCTTTTTACCTCTGTCCCTACTAGTCACCTTCAAGGGGACCACCAGTTCTGGGGAGGAAAAGTGCTGGGAGGGCCTGTCCCAAGAGTGGCCAGAAATGAACAGCGACATCCCAACCCAGAGTAGCAGAAGAGTGATCCTGATGTGCACCAGGGCCTCATCCACTGCCATTATGGAACTGTCATTATGGGGCTACCTGTCCAGGGCAGAAGAGGGTAGGGTACGAGGTACTGCTGGTCTGGCTCCTCTCTCTGAGCTGCTTAGGGTGCAGTGTTGACCTTTATGGATCTGTGTCCTAGAAGAGGTGGACCATCAGAATTGCAGTGCTGAAAATGGAAATTAAAAAAAGAAAGAGCTAGAGTGGGGTTGGTGGGGTAGGAAGGGTGGGACACAGAGAGAAAAAGTGAGGTAAAAGTGATTCTTCAACTGGAATGAGGCTAGAATTAATAAAATGCCTGAGACTGTCATATACATATACACA
The DNA here is from genome assembly GCA_017311185.1 of Proteles cristata cristata. NCBI lineage: Eukaryota > Metazoa > Chordata > Mammalia > Carnivora > Hyaenidae > Proteles > Proteles cristata. The sequence goes on from JAESUZ010004260.1 coordinate 1,024,890, forward strand.
TATGCACATATATACATCTAAGTGTGTGTGTGTGTGTGTGTGTGTGTGTATAGGCAGGCAGAGGCTGGGGAAGGACACGTTTCTAGAGGAAGAAATGAAGGAGGTTAGTTATAGATAATGGTTGAAACTGGATGATAGATACATAAAAATTCACTCACTAAATTTTATTAAAAGTATCAATAATTTTTTGAATATTTGAAAGGAAAAGTTAAAACAAATTTGGAGACACACTGGAACATATACTGGTGGATGAATATCCTAATTAAGTACACAAATGGGATCCAGCAGTATAGAGTATGAAAAATATCCATAGCATTATAATGTCAAGAACACCTAGTTCATAGCAGCACTCTCCACAATAGCTAAAACATGGAAAGAGCCTAAGTGTCCATCAACAGATGAATGGATCAAGAAGATGTGGTTTATCTATACCATGGAATACTACATGGCAATGAGAAACAATGAAATCTGGCCATGTGTAGCAACATGGATGGACCTTGAGGGTGTTATGCTGAGCGAAATAAGTCAGGCAGAGAAGGACAAATATCATATGTGTGCACGTATAGGAGGATTAGGAGGAACTTAACAGAGGACCAAGGGGGAGAAGAAGGGCGGAAATGGTGGGGGAAAGGGAGAGAGGCAAACCATGAGAGACTCTTGAATGCTGACAAAAACTGAGGACTGACGGATGTGGGGGGGAGGGGGGGATGGGCATGGAGGAGGGCACTTGTGGGGATGAGCACTGTGTGTTATGTGGAAACTAATTTGACAATAAACTATTTGTAAAAAAAAAAAAGAAAAAGAAAAAGAAATACAGGAAAAAAAAAAAGAACACCTATACACATTTGGATGCTTTTTCAGAACTAATGGATGGCTAGTGGAAGCCAAGAATACTAAATGAATCCTTTTAGGGAAAGTATCTCTGGAAGAGGTGAAATCCTAATTACTAGATTTCCTCTCCATTTCTCTCTTCATGATATACTTGGTATATGCTACAGATCTGGGAATATTAAGATGAGAATGTCGATCAGAGAGAGACAAATACCATGTGTGGAATTTAAGATACAAAACAGATGAATATACAGGAAGGGTGGGGAACGAGAAGAGAGGGAAACAAACCACAAGAGACTCTGAACAATAGAAAACAAACTGAGGGTTGCTGGAGGGAGGCGGGTGGGGATGGGTTAGATGGGGGATGGATACTAAGGAGGGCACTTGTGATGAGCACTGGGTGTTGTATGTAAGTGATGCATCACTGAATTCTACTCCTGAAACCAATATTGCACTGTATGTTGTTAACTAACTAAAACTTAAACAAAATTAAAAAGTATAAATTATTTTAAAAGAGATGAGAATGTGTGAGTTGGAAGAGGGATATTAAAGATAAAGCATTATATGGATGCCTGGGTAGCTCAGTCGGTTAAGTATCTGCCTCTTGATTTTTGCTTAGGTCGTGATCTCACACTTTGTGGATTCAGTCCCACATATCTGCCCCTCCCCTCCTTGTGCACATGTGCACATTAACATGCGCTCTCTCTCTCTCTCAAAAAAAAAAAAAAGATAAAGCATTATAAAGAGGAGAATAATCTATATAAAGCTTTGTCAGAAATATAATGTGGTAATAATAGAAAAGTTCACTGCTGAGAATCTTTGAGACACATCAGTCTGTCAACATTGTATTGCTCCTACGATAAGCCCTGAAGGAACACTGTGTTACCATAAACCATGTAAACTGATGTCACTCCAAAGCCCTCCTTTCTACTGTTACCAGCACTTCAAGCAGTGTGAGGTTTTCCTCTTCATCAATACTTAGCTTTCCTATTTCCAGCAGCTATTTCAAATTCCCCAAAACCCCTAACTTACCAAGTGTCCTCTCATGCTCAGTCAGACTCATTTCAGTGTTTCTCAAACTTACGTCACAAGCCATAACAAGGTCATGAAGTCAATTTAGTGAGCCACAACCGACTGACACAATACTAAGTATCAGAGAACCTCACACACATCAGCACCCTCTGCTGTTACCACAGAAGCTATAGCAGCATTCTATTGACACTTGTCACACTATTTCCTGAACTCCAAAACTAAAATGTGTACTTTGTCTATGAAGCTGGAGATGGTATCTGCACATTGTATTTCTCCATTGTTATCTGGCTTCCTGAAATTAAAAAAAAAAAATTTAATGTTTTATTTATTTCTGAGAGAGAAGAGATATAGCATAAGCAGGGGAGGGTCAGAGAGAGAGGGAGATACAGAATCTGAAACAGGCTCCAGGGTCTGAGCTGGCAGTCAGCACAGAGCCCGATGTGGGGCTTGAACCCATGAACCATGAGATCATGACCTGAGCCAAAGTCGGACACTTAACCAACTGAGCCACCCAGGCGCCCCTCCTGAAGTTTTATCAATAGGGATACAAGAGAAGGAATAAAAGGCAAGAAAGGAGGACAAGGAACTTGTAATTACCTATCTGCCTGCTGTTATGTTCTATAAATTCCCAGCCATGATGCCTTGCTCTGATGGGGAGAGTTGTTTACCACATTCCCAGAACCAGCTCCATTAAGCCCTAACAAAGGTATGAGTACCAGATGGACAGTGTGCCCTTCTCAGAAGTCTGAGCACCAGATGTACAGAGCCATCCTCCAGTACCCTGGGTGACCCACACTAGGTAGCCAGTGTCCCTTCCTCAGATGTTTCAGACACACCACAAAGCACCCTGATACAAGCCCATGTGTATAGCACTTGCTTCTCTCAGAGCTGAGTCACAATCCTGGAAGACCTTCCAAGTCCCTAAGGATACAGTACCAGCTCAGCATCACCTTATAGGAAGAACAGCTATTAGCTCTACAGAACCCCTTTTCTGACTTCCTAAGTTACTGACATGACCTGAGCAAAGCCATATTTTCTATAATCCAGATCTATGAGGCCCATTATGAAACTGTCTATTTATAACCCCATCCTCTTCCCACCCCTCCCCCCCAATCTTAGGCATAGAGCTTCTTCTAGCAACTAATGCCTCTGTGTACCTCAGCATTCCCTTGTCATCTTCCCAGTCCTCTAGAAACTTTTCAAGGATTCCTTTAGATTAATTACTCTTGGTAGGCTTTTCTTTTCTGGTCTAGATCTTGACAGATATAGGACTTGGTTCCAAGAGTGCTGCCAAGAAAGACAGATACCATGGGACTCTGGGATTGGTATGGGCATGTCCATGGGTTTACAAGCTGCTGGACTCCTGTCCAATGGGCAATGAGCATGCAATGGCATCACAATGAACTAAATTACAACCAATGTTTACTGTGATGAAGTGTACTACTGAAGCAAATGTGTGGGGACCAAGTGTGATGATGGCTGGAAGTACCTCAAAGACTGTTTTGGAGAATTTGCACAGTGAGGATGAAGGCTCTAAACTCTCAACTCAAAGAGCTAAAATGGCAGACCTAAAAGAATCTCTCATTTGTTTTGGCCAGAGAGCCATTCTTAAAAAAAAAAAAAAAAATCAAACTTTAATTGTGAGGTTAGAGAGTCACAACATAAGTTGAATGTGTATATTTGCCAAGACTCTGGTGGGAAAGTTAGACCACTGAGAAGGGAAAAAAACCCTGATGCTTGCAAAGAAGAACTCCAGGTGGACTTAACTGATTCTGAGTATCTTGACTCTCCCAAGTGTACCTGAGTCTCCTTTACCGGGAGAGAAGCCAGACTTCTCCTGCCTGAACATCCTAGCCACTTATAGCCTGAGACCCTGTCCCTTCTGCGGAAGTTACTCTGCAAGGAGATACCTAGTCTCCTCAAGACATACTCTTACCATCTTTTATTGTCTATAGATGCAAATCAGAATCTAATTGAACAAGCTCCAGAGGAATAAATTCAACATCTGAATCGAGAGGAATGAATTTCTACCCTAAAATAATATTAATATATTACTAATTTATATTGGCAAAAAGGGGGTGAGAACATGATATTAATAACAGAAAAGCTAAAGTAGTTACAGAGATAAAGATATACTTAGTATGATCAAATTAAACAGGATTTTGTATCTATTTAATACATAGCTTCAAAACATATAAATAAAACACTGAGAAATCAAAAAGAAATAGACAAATCCAAAATCTACTTGTAGATATTAACATACTTCTCTCTGAGACGGAGAGAAAAATCACACACAAAAAGGAATAAGGATATATAGAAGGCTAATCAAATTAACCTGACACATATAAAACACTATAGCCAACAACTGCAAATCAGGTATTAGGTTCAATTGCACATGAGATACTTAGCAAAATAGATGATATCCATGGTCATAAAGGAAGTCTCAGCAAATAGTAAAAATAAAAACTGTACACTATACGTTCCTTAACTATAGAATTTTAAAAACCTGGATAGGAAAAAGAGCTAGAAAATAGTCATTTGCTTCAAAATTAGAAAACAGCCTTCTAAGCAAGCCATGGTCCAGGTATGATCAAAATGTGTAATTAAAAACATTTTGGACTGAATGAAAAAACAACATATTAAATTTGTAGAATACAGTTAAAACAATGCTTATATGGGAATTTTTGTATTTCAACGTATATATTAGAAAAGGATATTGGGGTACCTGGTTGGTTCCATTACTTAAGCCTCTGACTCCTGATTCCAGCTCAGGTCATGATCTCACCGTTTGTGAATTCAAGTCCCACATCAGGCTCTGCACTGACAGTGTGGACCCTGCTTGAGATTCTCTCTTTTTCTCTCTGTCTCTCCCCGTGCTCTTGCTCTCTCTCTCAAAAATAAATAGTTTTTTAAAAAGAAGAAAGATTGAAAATATTTTATATAAGATATAATGTCACAAAGCTAGAAAGATGAGAGCTAATTAAACTTCAATAGTAGATACAATTTAAAAATAAAGATGGGAGGGGGGCCTAGGTGACTCAATCAGTTGAGTGTTTGACTCTCGGTTTCAGCTGGAGTCATGCTCCCAGTGTACGGGATTGAGCCCCCAATGAGCTCCATGCTGAGTGTGGAGCCTGCTTGAGATTCTCTCTCTCCTTCTCCCTTTGCCCCTCTCCCCTCCTCATGCTCTCTCTCTTTCCCTAAAATAAATAAATAAATAAATAAATAAATAAATAAATAAATAAATAAATAAATAAATAAAATAAAGATGGGAGAATAAAACATAAAAACAATACTAAAAACAAAATAAAGCCAAACACCGGTTCTTTAAAAGGAACTGACAATATTGATCAAAAACTAAATTGAGACAACACAAATTGCCAGTAAATATTCCTATAGTAGTTTCTATTATAAAAAATACATAACGAACATTTAAACACGGGAATAAATTTGTCAGTAAATTTAAAAAATTAAGTGGCATGGAAAAATTCCTTGAAAAACCAAACTAACAAAATAGAAAAAAAAAGTAATAGAAAAATGAAAGAGTTCTACATTAATGTTTAGAGTTTGAATCTATACAAAAAATATAAATTTGGGGCGCCTGGGTGGCTTAGTCGGTTAAGCGTCCGACTTCCGCTTAGGTCATGATCTCGCGGTTCGTGGGTTCAAGCCCCACGTGGGGCTCTGTGCTGACTGCCAGCTCAGACCCTGGATCCTGTTTCAGAGTCTGTATTTCCCTCTCTCTCTGTCCCTCCCCTGCTCAAGCTGTCTCTCTCTCTCTCTCTCCTAGAAATAAATAAAACATTAAAAAAAATTTTTTTCAAAAATAAATAAATTAAAAACAATATACCCTTTCACAAAATCTCTGGTATAGCGGGTTCTCAAAGTGTTTTTAGGTAATACAAATGACTGAATAGTAATAAAACAGAGACATATCCTAATCAAACTTTACTAATTAAGCTCCAGCAATTGCTTCAACAGTAGTAACCTAAGAGCAATGCCTTAATGTCTAGGAATTACAGACATTTGTGCCATGATCTAAGGCTTTGAAGATACAGGGATAATGATAACCAATCACACCCATAGTTACTCAGCTATTTTGCATGTGCAAGTGGGTTGAAGAGTGACTAATTTTCCTAAACAAAGTAGGGGTCATTATAAGTACACCTGCTCTTTCAGTTCTGATTTGTTTAGTCAACAACACAATACAACCAAATCTATTATGTAGCTAATAATTACGTAGCTAATAATAGTTATGAAGGGTTGAAAGCAAAAGATATATCATATGAAGATCAAGATATAAAAAAGTAAACAGTGCAGACATTAACAAAAATAAGTCTGATGAAAACGTATTAGAAGATGACAAGGTGAATAGAATTGTTGGATCATTATATTGTATACCTCAAACTAATACAACACTGTTCATTAATTATACTGAAATTAAAAAAATATTTAATTTAAAAAACTGACAAGGGGCACCTGAATGCTCAGTCAGTTAAGCCTCCAACTCTTGATTTTGGCTTAGGTTGTAGTTTCATGGTTCGTGATTTCAGGCCCCACGTTGGGCTCTAAGGATTCTCTTTTCCTCTTTCTCTGCCCCTCTCCAGCTCATTCTCATTCTCTCTCTCTCTCAAAATAAATAAAGTTCAAAAAATATGACAAGAGAAATAATGCTAGAGATAAGAAGGTATTACTCAAGGTAAAGAGGAATATATTTAGTATAGGAAGAACCATTCCATAGTATTTTGTATGCATCTAAGAGCAGAGCTTCACCTCTGAAGCAAGAGTTGAGAGGTCAAGAAGAAGAAATAAAAAACCCAGTATCATATTTGCAGACGTTTACTCGGAACAAGCAAGTAGAAAATAAGACATAGAATTAAATGGCATTAATCAAACTGTCCCAATCAATACATACAGAACACTACTCAAAAATTGCAGGATACACATCATTTTCAAATGCATGTAGGGCATTTACCAAAACTGATGACATTCATAGCATAAAACAAATCAAACAAAGTACAAACTATATAACAGATGTACTTCCGGTTTCTGCTCTGGCATGTAAAGAGCTGGCAAATCATCACTCCCACCCTCACAAAAAGAAAAAAGTTAAACATACTGAAAAATCAATGACCTTTCTTAGGTCCATCAGACCAATGTGACCACAGGACAAACAAACTGGATAAACGAGCTAATACAGAGAATAAGGATGAGCTTCTCTAAAGCAGAAGTGGCTGGAGCCAATGACATGTAAATGGTGACGTCAGTGAATTCCTGGAGTGTTGACTAACATCATTATTAAAAACTCTTGAGGGCTCACTCTAAGGGGAGTCATAAGTCTGATCTCTAAGAAACCTACCAGATACTCACAATAAAGATTAGGATAAAAAAAAAAATCACCAAATGTTTGACCAAGAGGAGGAGAAAAGCAACCTGTGGGCATATGGTGAAGGTAACAGTAACCACCCTGAAATACACCCAGAGGGTCCTCAAAACAAAGGCCTAACCAGCAAGGGGAAAGACTTCACCAGAGCCCTATTCAACTTGAGGGAAGTAAAATTACCAAACTTCATCCTCCTTTGGCCATCCTATGTCACTTAAGTTTGGGGATGGAGAGGCAGGGGAGCTTAAATGCCCATGTAAAGTTCATAGCCCAGGAGCACAGGACCGCTACAAGACTGAGGCCTGATCTAAGATCACAGAATGCTTCTTATCCTCCCACTCCGTACACCACACCAAAGGGGCTTCTGTATAAGTAGATTACACCGGAAAGAACTATAAAACACAGACTCTCTTTTAAGGAGCTTCTCAGGAAATCCTAAGACAATATGGTAGACAAAAACAAGGACACTAGAGGAAATTGAAACTTCTCACACCTGCAGCTACAGGAAAGAATAAACACAGCCTAACTTCTGGTCAGATAAACACTAGAGGCCTATCTACCTCATTTTCTATTGCCCAATATATCATATCTGGCTTTCATGATCATGGTATCTCCCCTGCCAGGTAAGTATATCATATCTGGCTTTCAACAAAAAATTACAAAGCATGCTGAAAGACAGGAAAAGAAAACAGTCTGAAAAAACAAAGCAAGCTTTAGAATCAGACTCAGATATGGCAGAGTTTTTGGAATTACCTGAATGTGAACTTAAAATAACCATGACTAATAGGGGTAGAACAGAAAAAGTGGATAATATACAAGAGATGAGTAATAGAAGTAGATAATGGAAACTCTAGGGAACAACTGAAAAGAAATGACAGAAATCAAAAACATGACCACATATATGAAGAAGGCTTTTGATGAGCTCTTGAGTAGACTGGACATGGCCAAAGAAAGAATCAGTGAAAGCTTGAAGATATGTCAACAGAAACTTCCCAAACTGCAATGGAGAGAAAAGAACTGAGGGAGGGTGTAGGGTGTGACTATCCAAGAACTGTAGGATAATTATGAAAGGTTTAACATATATGGAAAGAGAATAAAAGTAGGAGAAGAGAAGCAGCAGCAGAAAAAGTATTTGAAGTAATAATGGCTGAGAATTTTTCCATAATTAATGATAGAAACCACACCACACCAGGAATCTCAGAGGTCTCCAAGCAGCAGACAGACCAAGGAAAGTATACGCAGAGAAACACCGAGTTTCTGGTGCAGCATGTACAGAGACTGGAAGTCATGACTCCATCATAACAAACAAGTAAGAAGCTGAACACACTAAAATGTAATCACTTCTTTGAGATCCATAAAAGAATTGAAGTCATGGAAAAACTGCTGTCTCCAAAGATGAAGAGACCAACAGTGAATATGGAAACCCCATAACTTACTTACCAGAGCAGAAAGCCTCAAGCAGAAATTTCTGTGGGAAACTGGAATGGATAGGAAAATTTAAACTATAACTGATGAATCGCTCAAAGGTAGGTGTGGACAAGTCTGAGACTTAAAAATATAAGGAGGGCCTGTTTAAGAGGGCCTCTCACACTTTTGGGAGTTTTATCTCCCTGAACCTACCAGGTTCCCACGCTGATGTCAGAGAAAAATCCCTTCCTGGTTTTGGCAGGAAGATATGAAAGTAGCCATAACTGAAACATATCCAGAGCATTCTATTCTTTTTCATAATGCTTTTTTTTTTTTAATGTTTTATTTATTTCTAGGAGAGAGAGAGAGACAGCGTGAGCAGGGGAGGGTCAGAGAGAGAGGGAGTCACAGACTGAAACAGGCTCCAGGCTCTGAGCTGGCAGTCAGCACAGGGCCCGACGCGGGGCTCGAACCCACGAACCGCGAGATCATGACCTAAGCGAAAGTCGGACGCTTAACCGACTAAGCCACCCAGGCGCCCTCTTTTTCATAATGCTTAAAGAGCAACTATTTCCCACAGACTAATCTACTGGGGTTATCAGCACATAACTGGACTGGGGAGGGGGGGAGGAAATACAAGACTCTAACCCCTTCTAGTCATCCTATTCCACCGAGGAGGGGTGGAAGAACTGAGAATATTTGTGAGTGTCATAGTATAGGTGTACAGGGCTACTTGGAGATTCAGACCTAATCTGAATATTCAGAACTTTCCCTCCCCCTATACATTGCCACCATGTCACTACAGGCCTACATACTATACTTCCTTCTACTAAGTACCTCATACCTTGATTATAAGGAAAAATATTACAAGGTATATAAAAGAGAAAAAAACATTTTGAAAATACACAGCAAGTATCAGACCCAGATCAGATACGGCAGAGATGTTGGAAATATCAGACCAGAAATTTAAAACGACTATGATCAACATGCTAAGAACTTTAATGTAGAAGGTACACAATATGGAAAAACAGTCATGTAAAGACAGAGATGAAAATTCTGATTAGAAAATCTAAAAGAAATGCTGGAAATTGAAAACTCTATAATAGAAAGAATGCCTTGATGAGGCCATCAGTACATTGAACATGTCTGAGGAAAGAATCAGTCAATTCAAGAATATATCAATAAAAGTGTTTAAACTGAAAGAAAAAAGAGAAAAGAAAATAGAACAGAATATCCAAGAACTGTTGAACCACTATAAGTGACTTAACATGGGTATAATGGGAATATCAGTAGAATAAGAAAGAAAAAAAAACCAGAATCCATGACATAACATTCCCAAAGATTTGTCAATAGAAAAAAGCAAAATGTTGAGGCACCTGGGTGGCTCAGTCGGTTAAGTGTTCGACTTCAGCTCAGGTCATGATCTCACTGGGCCATGATCTCACTGGGTCACCGAATCAGGCTGGAGCCTGCTTTGGATTCTGTCTCCATCTGTCTGCCCCTCCCCTGCTCATGCTCTCTCTCTCAAAAATAAATAAACATTAAAACTTAAAAAAAAAAATCACTTTAAAGGTCAGTGGCCTAAACACACCAATTAAAAGACAGAGTTTTAAAGTGGATTAAAAACAACCCACCTATATGCTGAGTACAAGAAAACTACTTTAAGCATAAAGACATAAAATTTAAACGTAAAGGGACAAAGAATATACCATGCTAACACTAATCAAAAGAAAGCTGATATAGATAAATTAGATTCAGGCAGTGAAGACTTCACAGCAAGGTAAATATTGGGGATAAAGAGAGACATCACATAATGATTAAGGGGTCAATTCTCCAAGAAGACATAACAATCCTTATTGTGTATGTATCTAACAACAGAGCATTAAAATATAAAAAGCAAAGCTGATAGAAATGCAAAGAGAAATAGATGAATCCACTATTATAGTTGGAGACTTCAATACCCCTCTATCATTAATGGCCAGATCCAGCAGGTAGAAAACCAGTAAGGACATACTTGAATTTAACACCACCATCAATCTACTGATACAATTGACATTTATAAAATACTTAAAACAATACCAATGGAATACACATTCGTCTCAAACTCACATGGAAAATCCACCAAGATAAACTATATCTCAGGCCATAAAATACATCTTAACAATAACAGAAAGTAATTGGAAATCCCAAATTTGTGGAGATTGAACACAACACAATTTACATTAGTCCCCCTCTATGATGAAATGCTTAAGTATAAATCAAATAAATATATATAAGATCTATATGAGGAAAAGTACAACATTGATGAAATCAAAGAACCAAAAAAAAATGTAGAGATAGTCCATTTTCATAGATAGTAAGACTCAATAATGTCAGGATGTGAATTCTTCCCAAATGATCTATAGATTCAATGCAATCCCAATAAAATCTCATCAAATTTTTTGTGGATATCAACAAAGTGATTCTACAGTTTACAAAGATATGCAAAAGACCCAGAGGAGCCAATAAATTAGAATAAAATTAGAAAACTGACACTATGTGACTTCAAGAATTCTATAAAAAACCACAGTAATCAAGACAATGTGGTATTGGTAAAATAACAGAGAAGTAGATCAAATAAGTAGAATATAATGTACATAAAAAAGGCCATACAAATATAGCTAACCCTTGAACAATATGGGGGTTAGAGGCACCAACCAGTTGAAAATCCACATGTAACTTTTGACTCCCGCAAAACTAAACTAAAAGACTACTGCTGACCAGAAGCCTTACTGATAAGATAAACAGCTGATTAACACATATTTTCTATGTTATATTTAATATATACTATAGTCTTAGAATAAAGAAAGCTGGAGAAAAGAAAAAGTAAAAGAAAATGAATTTAAAGTATGTTTTGCATTTATTTTTAAAAAATCCATATATAAGTGGACCTGTGCAGTTCAAATCTCTGTTGTTCAAGGGTCAACTGTATAGACAACTGGTCTTTGACAAAAGAGCAAAGGCAATATGATATAGAAAAGATAGTCTTTTTAAGAAATAGTGCTAGAGTCGGATGCCTGGGTAGATCAGTTGGTTAAGCATCCAACTTCGACTCATGATCTCACAGTTCATGAGTTCGAGCCCTGTGTTGGGCTCTGTGCTGACAGCTCAGAGCCTGGAACCTGCTTCAGATTCTGTGTCTCTCTCACATTCTGTCTCTCTCTCTCTCTCTCTGTCCCTCCCCCACTCGCGCTCTGTCTCTGTTAAAAATAAGAAAACATTTAAAAAAGAAAGAAATGGTGCTGGAGCAACTGGCTATTCCCATGCAAAACAATGAATCTAGACATGTACCTTATACTCTTTACAAAATTAACTCAAAATGAATTATATCCCTATATATAAACTGCAAAACTAGTGGTGCCTGGGTGGCTCAGCTGGTTGAGTGTTCTACTTGAGCTCAAGTCATGATATCCCAGTTTGAGTTTGAGATCTGTGTCCAGCTCTGTGCTGACAGCTCAGAGCCTGGAACCTGCTTCGGTTTCTGTGTCTCCCTCTCTCTCTACCCCTTCCCTGCTCACGCCCTGTCTGTCTCTCTCTCAAAAATAAACAAACAAAATGCAAAACATTCCTAAAAGATAACAAACAAGAAAATCTAGATAACCTGGAGTTTGGTTATATTGAAACTTTTTAGATACAATATCAAAGGCATAATCCATGAAAGAAAGAACTGGTAAATTAAACTTCATTAAAATTAAAATGTCTGTCTGCTCTGCAAGAGCTTGTCAAGAAAATGAGAAGACAAGCCACAGACCAGATGAAAATATTTACAAAACACATATCTAATAAATGATTATTATTCAAAATACACAAAGAACTGTTAAAAATTCAAACAAAAAAAACCAAATAACCTGATATAAAAACAGACAAGATATTTAAATAGAACCCTCACCAAAGAAGATACACAGATGACAAATAAACATATGGAAAGATGCTCAACATCATATGTCATCAGGGAATTGCAAATTAAAACAACTATGAAATTCCACTGCACATCTATTAGAATGGCCAAGATCCAAAACACGCATGCCACCAAATGCTGGCAAGGATGTGGATCAAAAGGCAGTCTCATTTATTGTTAGTGGGAATGCAAAATGGTACAGCCACTTTCGAAGACAGTTTGGCAGTTTCATATGAAACTGAACATACTCTTTCCAATCTAGTAATCATGCTCTTTGATATTTCCCCAAATGAGTTGAAAACCTATGTCCATACAAAAACTTGCAAACACATGTTTATAGCAATTTCACTCATAATTGCCAAAACTTAGAGGTAACCAAAATGTCCTTCAGTAGGTGAATGGATAAATAAACTGTGTTATATCTAAACAATGGAATATTATTCAGTGCTTAAAAAAAAGAAGAGAGATTGAGACATGAAGAGAGACATGGAGAAACTTAAATGCATATTACTAAGTGAAAAAGGCAATCTGAAAAAGCTCTATATTGTATGATTCAAACAATATCACATTCTAGAAAAAGCAAAACCTTGGAGACAGTGAAAAGATCAGTGGTTGTCCAGGGTTAAAGAGGAGTGTGAACAGTCAGAGCACAGAGGATTATTAGAGCAGAAAAACTAATCTGTATGATACTACATGGTAAATATATGTCATCATACACATGTCTACACCCCCGAAGAACATACAATGCCAAGAGTGAACCCTAATGTAAACTATGGACTTTGGATGAAAATGACAGCAATGTAGGTTCATTGACTGTAACAAATGTACCACTCAGGTGCAGATGGCAGTGATGGTGGAGGCTGTGCTTGTATGGAGGCAGTGGGTATATGGGAACAAGGTACTTTCTACTCAATTTTGCCATGAACCTAAAATTGCTATGAAAAGTAGTCTATTAAAAAGTTAAATGACAACAAAAACTAAGATATCATTTTGAATGAAAATAAAAACATAAATCACAATATGTGGGATGCCACTAAAGCAGTATTTAGGAAAAAATTTATGATGCTAAAGGTCTATGTTAAGAAATAAAGGGAGAAACAGACAGTAATATGGTAACAGTATGAGACTTCAATACCCCACTTCCATCAATGGACAGATCACTGGGACAGAAAATCAATAAAGAAATATTGGGCTGAAATTACCTACTAGATCAGATGGGTTTAACAGATAGTTACAGAACATTCTTCCAAAAACAACAGAATATACATTCTTCTCAAGAGCACTTGTAACATTCCCCAGCATAAATCATATGGTAGGTCACAAAAACAGTCTTAATAAATTTAAGAAGATTAAAATCATATCAAGCATCTTTTCCAACCATAGCTGTATGAAACTAGAAATCAATTATAAGAAAAGTAGAAAAATCAGAAAGATGTGTAGATTAAACAACATGCTACTGAACAACCAATGGATCAAAGAAGAAATCAAAAGAGAAATAAAAAAAGTGTCTTGAGACAAATGAAAATGGAAATAAAACATGCCAAAACATATGGGATGCAGCAAAAGCAATTCTAAGAGGAAAGATCATAGTAATAAATGCCTGCATTAAGAAACAATAAAAATCTTAAATGACCACACTTTACACCTCAAAGAACTAGGCTAGGAAAAAGAAGAAAACAAACAAACAACAACAACAACAACAAAAACACAACTAAGCCCCAAGTTAACAGAAGGAAGAAAATAACAAAGATCCGAGCAGAAATAAGTGAAACACAGACTAAAAAGACAATAGAAAAGATCAATGGAACAAAAAGCTGGTTTTTTGAAAACACAAACAAGATAAGCCTTTAGCTAGACTCATCAAGGAAAAATAAAAGGACTCAAATAAGTAAAACTATAAATGAAAGAAGGGATGTTACAACTGATACCACCAAAATGCAAAGGATCATAAGAGACTACTGTGAAGTATTATATCCCAACAAATGGGACAATCTAGAAGAAATAGATAAATTCCTAGAAACATATAACTTACCAAGACTGAATCATGAAGAAAGAAAATCTGGACAGACTAATTACTAGCAAGGAAATTGAATCAGTAATCAAAAACCTCCCAAAAAAGAAAAGCAGATGCCTTGACTGGTGAATTCTATCAAACATTTGAAGAACACCAATTCTTCTAAAGGTTTACCAAAAACAGAAGAGGAAGGAACACTTCCAAACTCATTTTACAACGTTAGCATTACCCTGGTACCAAAACCAAACAAAGACACTATAAGAAAATAAAACTACAGAACAGTATCTGGTGAACATAGATGGAAAAGTCCTCAACAAAATATTAGCAAACTGAATTCAACAATACATTAAAAGGTTAACACACCATTATCAAGTAAGATTTATTTCAGGATACAAGAGACAGAGAAAGAAAATACAGTATGATCTCACTTTTATGTGGATATAAAAGAAACTCAGTGATACAGAGAACAGATTGACAGTTGCCAGAAGCAATGGTGCAGGGTGAGTGAAATGGGTGAAAAGAATCAAAAGGTACAAACTTCCAATTATAAGATAAAATAGTCCTGGGGATGTAATATGCAGCATGGTGTCTGCAGTTAACAATACTGTGTTGTAAATTTGCAAGCTGCTAAGAGTGTATCTCAAAAGTTCTCATCACAAGAAAAAAAACATTTAAATTATATGTTGTGAAGAATGTTAAATAAACTTATTGAAGTAATCATTTCACAACATATACATATATCAATTCATTATGTTGTATACCTACAACTAATGCAATGTTATATGTCAATTATATCTTAATTTATTTTTTCTTAGTTTATTGTCATTGGTTTCCATATAACACCCAGTGCTCATCCCCACAAGTGCCCTCCTCCATGCCCATCTTCCCCCTCCGCCCCCCCCCATCAGTCCTCAGTTTGTTCTCAGCATTCAGGAGTCTCTCATGGTTTGCCTCTCCCCCTCCCCCACTATTTCCCCCCTTCTTCTCCCCCATGGTCCTCCATTAAGTTCCTCCTAATCCTCCTATATGTGCAAACATATGATATTTGTCCTTCTCTGCCTGACTTATTTCGCTCAGCATAACACCCTCAGGTTCCATCCATGTTGCTACACATGGCCAGATTTCATTCTTTCTCATTGCCATGTAGTATTCCATGGTATAGATAAACCACATCTTCTTGATCCATTCATCTGTTGATGGACACTTACGCTCTTTCCAGGTTTTAGCTATTGTGGAGAGTGCTGCTATGAACATTGGGGTACATGTGCTCCTATGCATCAACATTTCTGTATCCCTTGGGTAAATTCCCAGCAGTGCTATTGCTAGGTCATAGGGGAGTTCTATTGTTAATTTTTTGAGGACCTCCACAGTTTTCCAGAGGGGCTGCACCAGTTTACATTCCCAACAACAGTGTAGGAGGGTGCCCGTTTCTCCACATCCTCACCAGCATCTAGAGTCTCCTGATTTGTTCACTTTAGCCACTCTGACTGGTGTGAGATGGTATTTCAGTGTGGTTTTGATCTGTATTTCTCTGATGATGAGGGACTCTGAGCATCGTTTCATGTGTCTGTTGGCCATCTGGATGTCCTCTTTGGAGAAGTGTCTGTTCATGTCTTCTGCCCATTTCTTCACTGGATTATGTTTTTCGGGTGTGGAGTTTGGTGAGTTCTGTATAGATTTTGGATACTAGCCCTTTATCTGATATGTCATTTGCAAATATCTTTTCCCATTCTGTCAGCTGCCTATTAGTTTTAGGGATTGTTTCCTCTGCTGTGCAGAAGCTTTTAATCTTGATGAGGTCCCAACAGTTCATTTTTGCTTTTGATTCCCTTGCCTTTGGGGATGTGTCAAGTAAGAAATTGTTGTGGTTGAGGTCAAGGAGGTGGTTTCCTGCTTTCACCTTTAGGATTTTGATGGTATCCTGTCTCATATTCAGGTCCTTAATCCATTTTGAGTTTATTTTGGTGTATGGTGTGAAAAAATGATCTAGTTTCATTCTTCTGCATGTTGCTGTCCAGTTCTTCCAGCACCATCTATTAAAGAGGCTGTCTTTTTTCCATTGGATACTCTTTCCTGCTTTGTCAAAAATTAGTTGGCCATACATTTGTGGGTCCAATTCCGAATTCTCTATTCTATTTCATTGGTCTATGTGTCTGTTTTTGTGTCAATAACGTACTGTCTTGATGATGACAGCTTGTAGTATAGGCTAAAGTCTGGGATGGTGATGCCTCCCGTTTTGGGTTTCTTCTTCAATATTACTTTGGCTATTTGGGGTCTTTTGTGGTTCCATACAAATTTTAGGATAGTTTGTTCTAGCTTTGAGAAGAATGCTGGTGCAATTTTGATTGGGATTTCATTGAATGTGTAGATTGCTTTGGGTAGTAATGACACTTTAACAATATTTTTTCTTCCACCCCATAAGCATGGAATATTTTTCCATTTCTTTGTGTCTTCTTCAATTTCCTTCATAGATTTTCTATAGTTTTCATCATACAGATCTCTTATATCTTTGGTTAGGCTTATTCCTAGGTATTTTGTGTGTGTGTGTGTGTGCAATTGTGAATGGGATCAGTTTCTTGATTTCTTTCTATTGCTTCATTATTGGTGTGTAAAAATTCAACCGATTTCTGTACATTGATTTTGTACCCTACATACGATGCAACTTGCTGAATTCATGGATTAGTTCTAGTCGGCTTCTAATGGAGTCTGTCGAGTTTTCTACGTAACGTATCATGTCGTCTAGGAAAAGTGAAAGTTTGACTTATTTGTCAATTCTGATGCCTTTTATTTCCTTTTGTTGTCTGATGGCTGATGCTAGGACTTCCAGCACTATGTTAAACAACAGTAGTGAGAGTGGACATCCTTGTCTTGTTCCTGATCTCAGGGGGAAAGCTCTCAGTTTTTCCCCATTAAGGATGATGTTAGCTGAGGGTTTCTCATAGATGGCTTTTATAATGTTTAAATAAGTTCCTTCTATCTTGGCTTTCTCAAGGGTCTTTACTAAGAAGGGATGCTGTATTTTGTCAAATGCTTTTTCTGCATCTATCAACAGGATCATATGGTTTTTATCTTTTCTTTTGTTAATGTGATGTATCACATTGATTGATTTGCAAATATTGAAACAGCCCTGTAACCCAGGGATGAATCCCACTTGATCTTGGGGGATAATTCTTTTTATGTGCTGTTGAACTCAATTTGCAAGTATCTTGTTGAGGATTTTTGCATTTCTATTCATCAAGGATATTGGCCTGTAGTTCTCTTTTGCTGGGTCTCTGCTTGGCTTGGGAATCAAAGTGATGCTGGTTTTGTAGAATGAACCCAGAAGTTTTCCTTCGATTTCTATTTTTTGGAATAGCTTGAGAAGAATGGGAATTAATTCTGTTTTAAATGTCTGGTAGAATTCCCCAGGGAAGCCATCTGGCCCAGGGACCTTATTTTTGGGGGGAGATTTTTGATAACTGATTCAATTTCTTCACTAGTTATGAGTCTGTTCAGATTTCCTATCTCTTCCAGTGTCAATTTTGGTAGTGAATGTGTTTAGGAATGTGTCCATTGCTTCTAAGTTGTCCAGTTTGTTGGCATATAATTTTTCATAGTATTCCCTGATAATTGCTTGCATTTCTGAGGGGTTGGTTGTAATAAGTCCATTTTCATTCATGATTTTGTCCATTTGGATGCCCTCTCTTTTCTTTTTGAGAAGCTGGATAGAGGTTTGCCAATTCTGTTTATTTTTTTCAAAAAACCAACTCTTGGGGCGCCTGGGTGGCTCAGTCAGTTGAGCGTCCTACTTCGGCTCAGGTCATGATCTCATGGTTCGTGGGTTCGAGCCCTGTGTTGGGCTCTGTGCTGACAGCTAGCTCAGAACCTGGAGCCTGTTTCACATTCTGTGTCTCCCTCTCTCTCTGACCCTCCCCTGCTCATGCGGTCTCTCAGAAATAAATAAAGCATTAAAAAAATTAAAAAAAAAAAAACCCCAACTCTTGGTTTCATTGATCTGTTCAACTGTTTCACTGTTTCTTTGGTTTTTTTTTTTTTTTAATGTTTTATTTATTTCTAGGAGAGAGGGAGACAGCGTGAGCAAGGGAGGGTCAGAGAAAGAGGGAGTCACAGACTGAAACAGGCTCCAGGTTCTGAGCTGGCAGTCAGCACCGAGCCCAACGCGGGGCTCGAACCCATGAACCGTGAGATAATGACCTAAGCGAAAGTCAGACGTTTAACCGACTAAGCCACCCAGGCTCCCCTGTTTCTTTGGTTTCTACATTGTTTATTTCTGCCCTGATTTTTATTATTTCTCTTCTTCTACTGGGTTTGTGGTGCTCTTGTTGCTCTCCTTCTAGTTCCTTTAGGTGTGCTGTTAGATTTTGTTCTTGTGCTTTTTCTAATTTCTTGAAATAGGCCTAGAGAGCAATATACTCTCCTCTTAGGATTGCCTTTGCAACATCCCATAGAATTTGAATTGTTGTATTTTCATTTTCATTTGTTTCCATATATTTTTATTTTTTATTTTATTTTTTTAATAAATATTTTTATTTATTTCTAGGAGAGAGAGAGACAGCGTGAGCAGGGGAGGGTCAGAGAGAGAGGGAGTCACAGACTGAAACAGGCTCCAGGCTCTGAGATGGCAGTCAGCACAGAGCCCGACACGGGACTCGAACCCACGAACCGTGAGATCATGACCTAAGCGAAAGTCGGACGCTTAACCGACTAAGCCACCCAGGCGCCCCTCCATATATTTTTTTAATTTCCTCTCTAATTGCCTGATTGGCCCCTTCCTTCTTTAGTAGGGTGTTCTTTAACCTCCATGTTTTTGGAGGTTTTCCAGACTTCTTCCTGTGTTTGATTTCAAGTTTCATAGCATTGTGATCTGAAATTGTGCATAATATGATCTCCATTCTTTTATATTTATTGAGGGCTGCTTTATGTCCCAGTATGTGATCTATCTTGGAGAATATGCCATGTACACTTGAGAAGAAAGTGAATTCCATGGCCTCAGGATGTAGAGTTCTAAATATATCTGTCAAATCCATCTGGTCCAATGTGTCCTTCAGATCCATTGTTTCTTTAGTGATTTTCTGTCCGGTTGACCTATCCATTGCTGTATGTGGAGTATTAAAGTTCCCTGCTATTAGCACATTCTTATCCATAAAATTGTTTCTGTTTGTGATTGTTTTATGTATTTAGGTGCTTCTGTATTTGGTGCGTAGACATTTATAATTGTTAGCTCTTCCTGATGAACAGACCCTGTAATTATTATGTAATGCCCCTCTTCATCTCTTGTTACTGCCTTTACTTTCAAGTCCAATTTGTCTGATATAAGTATAGCTACTCAGCTTTCTTTGACTTCCAGTAGCATGATATATATTTCTCCATCCCCTTACTTTCAATCTGAAGGTGTCCTCAGGTCTAAAATGAGTTTCCTGTAGACAGCAAATAGATGGATTTTGTTTTTTTTTTTTAATCCATTTTGCTACCCTATGTCTTTTGATTGGAGCATTCAGACCATTTACATTCAGTGTTATTATGGAAAAATATGGGCTTAGAGTCATTGTGTTCTTTGCAGGATTCATGATTGTGGTGGTGTCTCTGGTACCTTGCATTCCTTGCGACATTTCCCTCATAGAGTCCACCTCAGGGTTTCTTGTAGGGCTGGTTTAGTGGTGATAAATTCTTTCCATTTTTGTTTATTTGGGAAGACTTTTATCTCTCCTTCTATTCTGAATGACAGGCTTGCTGGATAGAGGATTCTTGGTTGCTTATTTTTTCTGTTCATCACATTGAAGATTTCCTGCCATTCCTTTCTGGCTTGCCAAGTTTCAGTAGGTAGGTCTGTAACTACTCTGATAGGTTTCCCTTTGTATGTTAGCACCCTTTTATCCCTAGCTGCTTTCAGAATTCTCTTTGACCTTATATTTTGCCAGTTTCACTATGATATGTCATGCAGAAGATCAATTCAAGTTATGTCTCAGGGGAGTTCTCTGTGCCTCTTGGATTTCAATGTCTGTTTCTTTCCCCAGATTGGGGAAGTTCTCTGCTATAATTTGTTCAAGGACTCCTTCAGTGCCTTTCCCTCTCTCTTCCTCTTCTGGAATTCCTATGATACGGATATTTTTCCATTTGATCGTATCGCTCAGCTCTTGAACTCTCCTTTCATGTTCCTGGATCAGGTTATCTTTCTTTTTTGTGGCTTCCTCTTTTTCTATAATTGTGTCTTCTAAGTCACTTATTCTTCTCTCTGCCTCTTCAATCCATGCATTGGACACCTCCACTTTATTATGCATCTCATTTATAGCATTTTTTAATTCATCACAACTATTTTTAAGCTCCATAGTCTTTGTAGCAATAGTTTCTGATGTCTTCCATGCCTTTTTGAAGCCCAGTGATTAATTTTATGACTATTGTTCTAAATTCTTGTTCAGTTATGTTGCTTATATCTGTTTTGAGCAGTTCTTTAGCTGTCATTTCTTCCTGGAATGTCTTTGGAGGAGAGTTCTTCCATTTCATCATTTTGGTTAGCTTTCTATCTCTTGTTAGTTTTAAAAGCTTGTTATGCACTCTGCACCTGCGAGTACTGCTGTATTAAAGAAGGCTCTTTGACTGTCCAGAGCCTGTCCTTTAAGGAAGTATTCTTTGAATGGTGTCTCTTCGTTTTTTTGGTTGAGATTTTGGTTATTTTATTTCCCTATTCATAGTGGTATTTGGGACTCTCCACTATGTGTACTTTGGCTTGTTTCTTTAGGTAGCCCTGGAAAAGAAAACAGACAGACAAACATATAGGGAACAAAGGCACACAGTCGCACAGACAAATCCAACAAATACGCAAACCAAAAGGGAAAAAGAAAAAGAAAATAAGGAAGGGACAAAAAACCAAACAAACAAAAACAAACAAACAAAAAAAAGGAGGCAAGACAAATAATAAAAATAAAAATAAAGAAAAAAGAAAAAAGAAAAGTAAAAAGAAAGAAAACCCAAACGACAAAGGACAGTTTAAAAGCATAAAACCAGAATTCCCAGCTACAAATAAAGAGCCCAGTGTATGCAATGCTGATGGAAGAGCATATACAAAGAGAGAAATGACAGGGTGGGGAGGAAGCAAAATTGGAAGAGAAATGACCAGACAGAGAGACTAACAGGCTTAATTCAGAGAGAGAAAGTGGAGAATATGGTAAGAGACAAGGAAAAAGAAACAAAGATAATGTTACTCAGAGAAACTATATAGTCTGATTCCTCTAGAGAGAGAGAGAGAGACAGAAAGGTAGCAGTGGAGTTGTAGAACATTCATCTAGAGAATGGATTAAATGTGACTATTTAAGCAAACCAGTGACCAGAGTGCCCAGTCCAGCAGAGGGGAGCGATTGGAATGAGACAAGGGAAAATACACCTGAATAGAAACAATTGATCTAGAATTAATCACAGCAGTGCATCCATGTTGGTCTTGCCCCAGGCTCTAGTTAAAAAAAAAAAAAAAAAAAAGGCAGCTCTTTAGAGGGGATGGGCATGAGTTGGTATAGGCGGGTCTTAGCCTCTTCTACATCCCGCGGGCCGCTCCCTGAGGTCCCACATTGGTGGTTGTGGGGAGAAAACTGGCAGCGCCCCAGTCCTTTCTCGAACCAAACGCTGCAACTCACTCTTTTGGGTCCGATCTCCCTGTGCCGCGGGCACAGTCAAGGTGGGCTATGCTCTATGTCCCAAGCCACCCCTCATTTCCAGATCTTAGTCCGAGTGCCCCATTGATACTGACCGAAATATAAGTCCGCAGGCCCAGTCATTCTGAGCAGTTTCAAGCCTCTCGCCTCCCCACTGGGAACCAAGCCAGGAGAGCAATGGAGTGGCTTCAGGCGTGCCGCTTCCCCTCCAGGTGGGGCTGGTGTCGCCTGGGACCAGTGCGTCCCGCTCAAGACCAGCTGGACAGCTGGAAATCGGATCCCTTTGTGTCCCAAGCCAAGGTTTTTCTCTTCTCCAGTGACAGGGACAGTTCCTTGAGCAGTTTTAGCTGCTCCTTCTTCCTCCACTCATCACGGTTCCCCCACAAAGGGGGCTCCCTCCCCTCCCTCTGTGTCTCCAGTCCTGGCCTGCTTTTATCTTCCCTAGTTCACACTCACACTATAAGGTTGTTTTCTCAGAGAACTCTGTCTCCTTTTCCTCCCAAACTCCTGGATTCTGTAAGGGTTCCTATGGCTTCAGGCCTTCTCCATTTGAGAGATGGGGGCGAGTGAAATGTAACGAGCTCTCTACTTCTTCACCATCTTGCCTCCTCCCCAATTATATCTGAATTTAGAAAAAGAGAAAAGAAAGGTCTCAAATCAATTATCTCAGCTTCCACGTCAAAAAATGAGAGAAAGAAAAGTAAATGAAGCCCAAAGTAAACAGATGACAGAAAATAATAAAAATCAGAATCTGAATCAATGAAATATAAAACAAAACAAAACTAGAAGGGAAAACACACAAAACCAAAGTTGACTTTTTGAGAAGAGCAATAGTACTCATTCACCTCTCACCATACTTATCAGTAAAAAAAAAAAAGGACAAAAATTACCAATATGAAGAATGGTTAAAGGACAATGCCACAGATTGATTCCATGGTTACTGAAAAGATAATAAGTGATAATTATGAACAACTTTATGTCTATAAATTAGACAGCTTAGGGATGAAATGGACATATTCCTTGAAAGACACAAACTATCAAAGTGTATGCAAGAAGAAGCAAAGAGCCTAAATAGCCCTGGATCTTTTAAAGAAGTTGAATTGATAATTTAAAACTTTCCTACAATGTGAGCTTCAGGCCTGCAATGATTCCACTTTTGAAAACTACCAAAGTATGAGGAAGAAAAGATAATTCCATATAAACTTTCCAAGAAAATTGAAGAGGAGGAAATATGTTCCAAGTCATTCTTCATAGCCAGCATTACCCTGATGTGAAAGTTAGATGAAAACATTACTAGAAAACAAAAATTCAGACCAATGTCCCTCATGAACATAGATGACAAAATCCTAACAAAAGTATAGCAATTGAATTCAGGTATAATATATCATGACCAAATGAAGTTTTTTTTAA
Organism: Proteles cristata cristata; assembly: GCA_017311185.1. Taxonomy (NCBI): domain Eukaryota; kingdom Metazoa; phylum Chordata; class Mammalia; order Carnivora; family Hyaenidae; genus Proteles; species Proteles cristata. The sequence goes on from JAESUZ010004260.1 coordinate 1,048,547, forward strand.
TGAATATTGGACTGGTTTGAAATCCAATCAATGTAAGTTACCATAGAAACAAACCAATAATGAATTACCATATGATCACCCCAACAGATTAAAAAAATCATTTGACAAAATCCAATATTCCAATATCCATTCCTAATGACTCCCAGAAAATTGGCAATGGAGGGAAGTTTTATTTATTTATTTATTTATTTATTTATTATTCTTTCATAGTTTGTCAAGTTGGTTTCCATATAACAACCAGTGCTCATCCATCCCAACAAGTGCCCTCCTCCATGCCCATCACCCCCCATCAGCCCTCAGTTTGTTCTCAGTTCAAGAGTCTCTCATGGTTTGCCTCCCTCCCTCTCCCCAACTATTTTCTCCCCTTCTCTTCCCCCATGGTACTCTGTTAAGTTTCTCCTGTTCCACGTATAAGTGAAAACATATAGTATCTGTCTTTCTCTGCCTTACTTATTTCGCTCAGCATAACACTAGAGGGAACTTTTCATCATGATAAGGGCACCCACCTATGTATAAAATCCACAACTAATGGCAGCTTTTAATGGTAAAAGACAATATCTTCCCTGCCCCCCAAGATCAGAACAGGAATGTCTACTCTCACTACTTCTATTCAACACTATACAACTAAAGATTCTGACCAGTGCAATCAAATGAAAATAAAAAACATCCAAATTGGAAAGGAAAATCTGAAATTATTGGGACGCTTGGGTGGCTTAGTCAGTTAAGCATCCGACTTCAGCTCAGGTCATGATCTCATAGTTTGTGGGTTGGAGCCCTGCATCAGGCTCAGTGCTGATAGCTTGGAGCCTGGAGCCTGCTTTGGATTGTGTCTCCCTCTTTTTCTGTAACTCCCCACCTCACATGCTCTCTGTCTCAAAAAATGAATAAACATTTAAAAAATTTAATTATCTTTATTTATAGATGACACTTTAGATCTCTATGAAGAAAACTGATAGAGTCTACAAAAAGCGCTATTAGAACTAGTAATTTAGCTTAGCAAGCTCAAAGGATACAAGATGAATATACAACCATTATATTTTTATGTATTAACAATTAGCAGCTGGAAATTATAATTATTAAAAAATACTATTATACAGCAACAAAAAGTGGTATTTAGCAATAATTCTGACAAAAGTTGTGAATGACCTATAATTGAAAACTATAAAATATCACTGACAGAAATGAACAATAACCTAAATAAGTAGAGAGACCTTATTCACTAATCTGAGTAATTAACAGCATTAGGATGTCCATTTTCTTCAAGGGGATTGATAAAATCCAACCTTTTTCTTCCAAAATTTCACAAACTTATTTTAAAATTTACATAAAAATGCAAAGGCTCTAAAGCAGCCAAATTAACTTTGAAAAAGAGGACTACCACTATCTGATTTCAAAAGTTACTATGAAGTAACAACACTCAAAACAGTGGGGTATTTGTGTAATGAAAGACAAATATATCAATAGAACAGAATGGGGAGAACAGAAACAGATCCACACAAATATGGACAACTGACTTTTGACAAAGATGCAAAGGCAATTCCTGGAGAAAAGACAGTGCTGGGGTTTTTTGTTTGTTTGTTTGTTTTTTGTTGTTTTTTGTTTTTTAAACAAATATTGCTGGAACAACTAAATGGAAAACAAAAGAATTTCATTCAATACCTTGCACCACATAACAAAGGGAATCCCAAATGGGTCACAGACTAACATGGAAAACCAAAAATTCTAAAATTTCTAGAAGAAAGCATGGAAGAAATCTTTTAAACCAAAGGTTAAGCAAACATTTATTAGATGTGGCAGAAAATATACAATAGCCATGAAAGAACAAAATAAGTTGAATTTCATCAAAATTGAAAAATTCTCTTAAAAAAACTTTTCAGGGAATGAAGATACAAACCACAGACTGGAATAAAATATTTTCAAAGTATATATGAACTAAAGGACCACTGAAAATACATAAAAACCTCAGAATTCAATAAGAAGCAACCCTTCGAGAAATGGACAAAAGATCTGAAAGTGCACTTAAACAAAGAAGATAATAAGGACAGGGAAAGGTGCTTGACATCACTAATCATGAGAAAAATGCAAATTAAAGCCACAATATGATACTACATGTACTTATTTGAATGGTTAAAATGAAAAATGCTGACCATATCAGCTGATGGTAAAGACAGAGAGGGACTGGAATTTTTAACCACTGATAACAGAAATCTAAAATGGTACAATCACTTTGGAAAACAGTTCTACAGTTTCTTAAAAAGTTAAATGTACATCTACTATATGATCCAGTCATTTTACTCATTAAGTTTTTACTCAAGAGAAAAGAAAGCTGAAGTCCACACAAAGATCTGTGCATGAAGGCTCACAGCAGCTTTATATGCAATAGCCCGAGTGGGGACAAATCAAATGTCCATTAACAGGGGAATGGATAAGCAAACTGTGATATATACATTTAATGGAATACTACTCAGCAATAAAAAGGACTGAACTATCTCTATACACAAAAACATAAATAATTCTCAAAATAATTAGGCTGAGTCAAAGAAGCCAGGCAAGAAAACAGTACATATTGCCTAACTTTATTAACATAACATTCTAAAAAATGAAAACTAACCTATGCTGGCAAAAGCAGATCAATAGTATCCTGAAAGGAAGGATTGCTGAGGGACAGGAGGACACTTTTGGGGGTGGCACATATATTCACTATCTTGCCTGTGGTGATGAGTTCAAAGATGTATACATATATGTCAATACTTAGCTAAATACACAAGTTAAATATGTGCAGTTTATTGTAAGTCAAATAAACTGCGATAAAACTGTTTTTAAAAATAAAATTTGAAGAAGAAAATAAGAAATAAAATAAAAGGTGGAAAAAAGTATATTGTATCAGAGAATTCTCTCTCTCTCTCTCTCTCTCTCTCACACACACACACACACACACACACACACATCCTATTTAATATTTTACCCCAGGAGTTTAGGAAAAAAGCAACAACATCCTCTTAGTCTTTCTAGAGGAAACACAACTGGCGTGTGGGCCCTGCCCAAGTGGTGATTCCCAAGAAGGACCCCAGAGCATGGAGCACTGGCAGAGCCTTCCGCCTGTCCCTCAGGATTGCCTACACCCAGCGCTTGGAGGGCCACACCCTTCTCCTTTGTCTATAGCCTAAGAAGCTCTTGGTTTCCAGAACCTGCCAGTGTTCACTGCATGCCCTCCATGTAGATCAGTCCTTAATCTAGGATGACTGCTGCCATCATGGTTATGTTGAGGGGGACCCCCAGGGATCCCCGATTGTTCTCAGCACCTGTTTAGGGACCTTTTGAGGGATGCTGCAGATAAATGACCTCAAGGCACTCTACCACATTGGAACACTAATTGCTATGAGACTCAATTCCCACCCATAAAATGCAACTTAATGAAAGATGATGTAACATCAGAAGCTGGGGTTCAAGGCAGAGAATTCAAAACTGCCCCAGACTTCCCACAACTGGTGGGCCCACCGGCCCTTTGTGGAGTTGGTTATAGTGGTGGACAACTGTAGTTTCAATTACTCAAACAGAATGTCTCAAAGGCAACAGTATATTAAACGTGATTAATTTACAGAATGTCTCAAAGGCAACAGTATATTAAACGTGATTAATTTAGTAGATTGCATTTGTCTATGTGTAGGCCTTCACATTTTTTTAATTGGGATTGAGATTTGCAACCAGGCAAATTTGATCAATGTCAAACAAGTCAACTTCTTGACAACTTTTAGAGACTGGAAAAGCATTCATCTTTATCCCTGTTTGCCACATGATTGTGGGTATCTGTCTGTGGGCTAGGATTTTTCTAATGTACTTGGATCTCAGGAATATGACATCCTCAACTGGGGCCAGCAGTTTGTAAATCTTCCATTTTGCAGTAGTCATTGTTCACCAACTGGGCCATAATCCTGGTATGTCTCATGTAGAGGAATTCTGTTTATGCAGGAAAAAATTTTGCATTATAAGCGCCCATAATACAAATACCAGTACTTTTAGCAACTGCAGTTATAGAAGTTACTTCAACCTCATTAACCGCAGTTGAGGAGTTGGGGGGGGAGGGGTCAGGGTCTGTCTGACAAATACACCTGTTTTTTGAAATGTTATCCCACAGGAACAATGTGGTAACAAAGTAATGGAAGGTGAGGAAGAGTGTAACTGTGGGTCAGAACATTCCTACAGAAAGGATCCTTGCTGGGACTCCACTTGTAAACTGAAACCTTGGGCAGTCTGTGCTTTTGGACCTTGCTCTATAAAACGTTAAGTCTGCTTCTCCCAGAAAGCTCTGTAGAGCACATATCAGTGAGTGTGATCTTCCCAAGCAGTGCAGTGGAAGTTCAAGGGGGTGGCTTGATGATGCCTCATAGTGACAGTGCCTCCTGTTAACACAAAATTTGCAACAGTCACAATAAACAATGTCAATATATTTTGGCCAAATAGCAAGGAATGTCTCCCTGAGCTGCTATAAAACAATTAATATGCCAGGAGATCATTCTGGCCACCGTGACATGGAGGGTTTAGCATACAAAACATGCCCTCCTCCAAATACTGTATGTGGAAGAGTACAGTGTGAGAATAAAGAAACAATCACCAATCTCAAACAACACAACACCAGAACTCAGGTATCAGTTAGTGGTACCAAGTGCTGGGGAAACAACTACCACTTTGAGAAGGGTATAGTTGATATTAGACAAATAAAAGATAGCATCTTTTGTGGTTGAGGCAAGGTAGGTGTAAGAAGGAGCTGTCAGCAACATGCAGAAGAATGAAACTAGATCATTTTCTCACACCATGCACAAAAATAAACTCAAAATGGATAAAGGACCTAAACGTGAGACAGGAAACTATCAACACCCTAGAGGAAAAAGCAGGAAGCAACCTCCTTGACCTCCACCGCAGCAACTTCTTACTTGACACATCCCCAAAAGCAAGGGAATCAAGAGCAAAAATAAACGATTGGGACCTCATCAAGATTAAAAGCTTCTGCACAGCCAAGGAAACAACCCAGAAAACTAATAGGCAACCAACGGAATGGGAAAAGATAGTTGCAAATTACATATCAGATAAAGGGTTAATATCCAGAATCTATAAGGAACTCACCAAACTTCACACCCGAAAAACAAACAACCCAGTGAAGAAATGGGCAGAAGATATGAACAGACACTTCTCCAAAGAGGACATCCAGATGGCCAACAGACACATGAAACGATGCTCAGCATCCCTCCTCATCAGGGAAATACAAATCAAAACCACCCTGAGATACCACCTCATTCCAGTCAGGGTGGCTAAAATGAGCAAATCAGAGAACTCTAGATGCTGGCGAGGATGTGGAGAAACGGGCACCCTCCTACACTGTTGGTGGGAATGTAAACTGGTACAGCCCCTCTGGAAAACAGTATGGAGGTTCCTAAGGAAACTAACACTAGAACTCCCCTATGACCCAGCAATAGCACTGCTAGGAATTTACCCGAGGGATACAGAAATGCTGATGCATAGGAGCACATGTACCCCAATGTTCATAGCAGCACTCTCAACAAGAGCTAAAACATGGAAAGAGCCTAAGTGTCCATCAACAGATGAATGGATAAAGAAGATGTGGTTTATCTATACCATGGAATACTACATGGCAATGAGAAACAATGAAATCTGTCCATGTGTAGCAACATGGATGGACCTTGAGGGTGTTATGCTGAGCGAAATAAGTCAGGCAGAGAAGGACAAATATCATATGTTTGCACGTATAGGAGGATTAGGAGGAACTTGACGGAGGAACAAGGGGGAGAAGAAGGGCGGAAATGGTGGGGGAAAGGGAGAGAAGCAAACCATGAGAGACTCTTGAATGTTGACAAAAACTGAGGACTGATAGATGTGGGGGGGAGGAGGGGTGGGCATGGAGGAGGCCACTTGTGGGGATGAGCACTGAGTGTTATGTGGAAACTAATTTGACAATAAACTATTAGGGAAAAAAAACATAATATCTCTTAAACTTCAAAAAAAAAAGAAGGAGCTGTCAATTATTTGACCCTAAGCATCACTGCAAATTAGAAAAATGTCATAGGAGAGGAGTATGCAACAATGAAAAACCCTGCCATGGTACTTCCCTACTGTGAGTTTACAAGCCTGGGGAGGAAGCCCAGATAGTGGCCCAGCTCCAGAGGCAGACCCTTTCCCCTACTATTAATAATTCTTGACACAATAATTCTAGTCATCCTCTTTTTCCCTGCTTCTATAGCTTATGTTTTATCAGAATACTGTTCTTTTTTTTTTTTTTTTTTTTTTACAAATAGTTTATTGTCAAATTAGTTTCCACATAACACCCAGTGCTCATCCCCACAAGTGCCCTCCTCCATGCCCACCCCTCCTCCCCCCCACATCCACCAGTCCTCAGTTTTTGTCAGCATTCAAGAGTCTCTCATGGTTTGCCTCTCCCTCTTTCCCCCACCATTTCCGCCCTTCTTCTCCCCCTTGGTCCTCTGTTAAGTTCCTCCTAATCCTCCTATACGTGCACACATATGATATTTGTCCTTCTCTGCCTGACTTATTTCGCTCAGCATAACACCCTCAAGGTCCATCCATGTTGCTACACATGGCCAGATTTCATTCTTTCTCATTGCCATGTAGTATTCCATGGTATAGATAAACCACATCTTCTTGATCCATTCATCTGTTGATGGACACTTAGGCTCTTTCCAGGTTTTAGCTATTGTGGAGAGTGCAGCTATGAACATTGGGGTACATGTGCTCCTATGCATCAACATTTCTGTATCCCTTGGGTAAATTCCTAGCAGTGCTATTGCTGGGTCATAGGGGAGTTCTATTCAGAATACTGTTCTTAATGGAGTCCCTACTCAATTAAATATCCTTAAAGAACTTACAAGAGGACACAGAAGGATTCCAAAATATTCACTGGCTCCAATAAAAATGTCTTTGGAAAGGGAGGTCACTACAGGGTTACTGTCCCATTGTTGTCCAATGACCCACAGTTCATTAATTTTGAAAGTCTGATCAAAGGAAAAGTTTTCTTGGTTCTCTATGTTTAATTGAAAGATTAACAGACATTAACTTCTGAAATTAATGTCTTTTGCCTTTCCTTAGTAACGACTCAGCTTTTTTTCCATTTAAGGTAGGGTGACACTCAGTACGAAACCCTGGAAAGTGTCCAAATGCTTTCATCGTATTAGCGCTGTGGCTACCCCCATTAACCAGATGTAAGGGAACAAGTGTGTGGCATGATCACTGAGACAAAATCTTCAAAGGTAAGGCTCCCTTTGTAATATCTGAAGGTGAAATGTACAGGAAATCAGAAGAACGAGTGGAGCTAATACACAAAATAGCCAGAAAAGAGCCCCAAATACAATAAAGAGATATATAAAGGCAAAAGTCAGGGAGTCAAAGCAAAGCACAGGAAAATCTGCTTTCTGTTTTTATGGTTTTTGTAAAAGCAGGTAATGGTCTGAAAAATATCTCCTGTGAATTAGTTTCACAGAGGAAGCTGGTACACGTGCAGTACCAAGTACACTGTACAGGGCTGTGGAAACCTTACAAAGATGGTTTGCACCGGATTCTTGGGAAGCACAGTGACTGGAGCAGAGGGGAGATGAGCAGAGGTCAGCTGAGTTTGTTATCTCAGAGAAAAAGTGATAATGAAAAGAGTCAGCACTTGTGGGAGTGCTTACCCAAGTATCAGGTTCTAATCTAAACATAATATTAACTCATTTAACTTTCAAAACAATCCTGACAGTGGGTAAGAGTTTAAAATCTGCATGGCCCAGAAGACAGTGCACAGACTTAAAAGTTCTGCCATGTAGTGCCTCTTGGTGAGAAATGGTGTTGCTCAAATTCCAAAGTATGGATTGGCCCAAGATGTTTAGGGTGGAATTTTCTGAGACATTCTGAAATATGCCAGTCATAGTACACATGGACATATTTATTCATTCGTTCAGCCCTTCATTCAACAAAAATATTTTTAAGTAGGCTCCATGTCCAATGTCAAGAGTTAATGTTCTACCAACTAAGCCAGCCAGGTGCCCCTCATTCAATAAATATTTCCTGATGTTGGGCACTGTGAGAAATTCTGGGGAAACACCAGTGAACAAGACTGACATTGCTCCTGGAAGTTAAAGTCCAATGTGGGAGTCAAACATTATACATACAATTCAGTATAACTGTGTTAAGGACCCTCACAAAAGAATTAGGGCCTATGAAAATGTATAAACTAGTCTGGTAGTCAGAAAAGGCTTCCTTGGAAAAAAGGCACTTGATTGGAGACATGAAAATGAAGTAAAAATAAGTAAGCTGGGAGGCAGAATATACAAATTCCATGCAGAGGGAACAATAACTGCAGGAAATTATCATCAGCATTTGGCAGACTTGATCACTCCCTCCTCCTTGAATTGCTTTCTCCATTTGGCTTTCAGGGGTTTACTTCACTGGCTGCTACTTCTCATTTTCATTGCTATTCTGATCTCCCCCAACTCTAAATGTTTTGTTTTTTTTTTCTTTTAAATAGTTTATTGTCAAGTTGGTTCTAAATGTGTTTTAGTGGACAATTCCCCCCTCCCCCCCGCTTTTCTCTACTTATCTTGCTGGTGATCTCATCACATTTCATGTTATTAAAGACCACAGATATGCTAAGTCAAAATGTGTGTGTGTGTGTATGCTTATATATGTATGTATCTTCAGCCTGACACTCCTTTAAAATCCAGATTAATGCTTCCTACTGACTAATTGGCATCACCACTTGAATGTTTAATTGGCATCTCAAATTAAGTTTTTTATCCTCCTCACCCTTAAAACTGCTGTGCCAGTCTTCCTCATCTCAGTTAGTGACAGTTCTATCCTTTCAGATGCTCAAAACAAAAATCTTACCATCATCTTTGATTCTTCTTTTTGTCATACTTCACACATCTAATCTGTCAGCAAATCCTGTTGTTTCAACCTTCAGAATATACACTAAATCTGATCACTTCTCCCCACCATCGTCATACTAGTCAAGCTGCCATCATCTCCCACCTTGATTATTGCCATAGACTCCTACCTTGTCTTCGGTTTCCATCCTTATCCCCATCACTCAACTCCCACACAGGGACAGAGTGCACTGTTAAATTGTGAGTCATATCAGATCATATCATATATCCTATCATTACTTTGCTCAGAATCCTCCAATGATTTCCCATCTCATTCACAGTAAAAGTCTAAAGAATGTTCTACAAGGTCCTACCCAATATACCTCCCTGCTACCACTATCTGTCCCTCCCTCCTTACCTCTCTGATTCATCTCCTATGGTATTCTGCCCTTTGTTCATTCCCTTAGAGCCATTCACCTGCTGATTCACTAACACACCAAAGCACACTCCCTCCCTCAGGACTTTTAGCCCTGTTGTTACTCCCTTGATCTACACTGATTGGGGGTGAAGGTATAAATTAATTGGTTTCAGATTGATCAGGGAAATCTGACCTAGGTATATACATTTGTGAGTCTCCAGCACATGGAAGGCAACTAAAGTCATACCAGGGCTAAGATTTCCCGTAGAGAATAGAGGAAGCAGGGGAAAGGGGCAAGAGTGTGGGACACTGACACAGATGGACACAGAGATGGAACTGGAGGGTATTATGCTAAGTGAAATTAGAGACAGACAAATATCATATGACTTCACTCCTGTGAGGAATTTAAGATACAAAACAGGTGAACATAAGAGAAGGTAAGCAAAAATAATATAAAAACAGGGAGGGGGACAAAACATAAAAGACTCTTAAATAGAGAATAGAGGGTTGCTGGAGGGGTTGTGGGAGGGGAGATGGGCTAAATGGGGAAGGGGCAGTAAGGAATCTACTCCACAAATCACTGTTGCACTATATGCATGATAACTTGGATCAGCAAACTAAACACTTTGGCCTCTCCAGCCAACCTAGTAGTCTTTAAAGTTTAGCAAACACCCTAAGCCCATGTGATTGATTAACTAAACTTTCTTGGTATATCTGTGGATCATGCATTCTTTCTCAGAAAACACAGGGCACTTCTGCCCTCATGAAACAGAAACCAGATCCCCATGCATGATCCCTGGGCACTAAGGAACCAGACCCCCTTGCACAACCTCCAAGCACTGAGAGAACGTCTGTAGCTGGCACCACTGAACCAAGAAATGTTAGTGACCCCGGCACTCCTTTACTGATTAATTGCCCTAAATCCCTTTAATAATCTCTGGGCCAGGTAGAAACCTTGGAGTTGGTCTTTGGACAAGAGTCCACCTTCTCCCTGGGTGGCTAGCTTCCTGAACAAATTCTAATTCCTTTCCAATCAAAACTCAGCTACAGGCAGCCAAATTTGAGTTTTGGTAACAATGATTCTTTGAAAAGATTAATAAAAGGACTGGAACATTAGCAACACTTAAAGAAAAATAGAAAAGATAAATGGTAACTATCGAGAATGGAAAAATGAGGACATAACTACAGATCCTGAAAACACCAAAAGATCACAAAATATTATAAATATCTTTCAGCCTAAAACAGACAAATTAGTTAGAAAGCTATAATTTACAAAAGCTGATAAAAATGTGTTTAACCTGCATATGTAAGAAAACGAGTCTGTAACTAAAAGTCTCAATAAAATACAAGTTTCATGGGTAACTTCTACCAAATGTTTCAGGAAGAAATAACAAATTTTTTTCACAAACTACTCCACAAAACAGGAGAGAATATTTCCCAGGGCATTACATGATGCTCATTTAACCTCGTTACCAAAACAAAAAAGAACTTATGGGAAAGAGAATATTAAAAGCAAATCTTACACATAAAATTGAATATAAAAATCTTAAACCAAGTTGTAGCAAACTGACTCCAATAACATATTTTTAAAAGGTATATATATATATATATATACCCCAATGTGAGCAGAAGAAGTTAGGGGTCCCTGGAAAACAAAGATGAGACAGCCTTCTTGACAGAAGAAAAGCCATTTTAGGCCCCAGCCATCTTGTGAATATTAGAAGAACAAAACAGCCACCATCAGGCCAGGCACAGCCTAATCATACGAAGGACAATAAATCAATGGTAAAACTCCTGGTGCTGGTTCCGAAGCAAAAATTGACGTGATGCACATGCTTGAATTATCTTTATAGGATCTGAACCCCTTTGAGCATTCAGATACTGAAGTAACTACAGCCAGAAAACCGATGATGCTGACCCTATTTGGCCCTCATGACTTTCACCAGGACTCTTCAGTCACCTTCAGGTCACTTTTCCCCCAATTCTTTACTAAATCCCCATTGTGAAATCAATTACCCCTTCATGAATATGTATGAATCCTTAGCTTAAAACTTCCTGTTTTACTGTCTGAGAAGACCCTGCTTTGGGAAATATCCCATGTTCTCCATTATTTGATGCAAGTAAAACCCTTCCTTTTCCCATTCTTTGGCTTGATTGTACTTTTGGCTCAATGACCACGGATAGGGGAATCCGGTTTAGGGTAACATGATGACAAAGTGGGATTTATTTCTGAAATACAAGGCTGACTAACATTTGGGTGAAAACTGTATAACTGATCACATCAGAAGAAAAAAAAATGAAACCATATGATTATTTCAACAGACTAAAAAAAGGCATAAAATGTGTTTGATTACAGTTAAAACTACTAGACTTCCACTTTCCATGGGGCAGTAACTGGCACCAAATGTGCCCTTGCACCATAAGAATAAGATCGCTAGAACACATATGTAAAACAACTACCTTTAAACATCACCATACGGGCAATATAAAACTATAAACCCTATAATTCACATGAAATCTCAACGGATCCCAAAGAGCCAAAACAATCTTGAAAGGGAAGAACAGTTTTGAGGTCTCACATTTCCTAATTTTGAAATCATGACCCATGGGGTTAATAAAGTGAAAATTAGTGGAAATTAAAGCTTGTTTTTCAGAGAAATGTTTCTCCCTAATCAACCGTTGTTTCTTTTCAGACCCCACTAGCAAATACACTAGTTTTTTTGCTGTAGCTTGGACTCAATGTCAACTGACATGGTTCCAGCGTATGAACAACTTACTACAAAGCTATAATCGTCAAATATGTGGTACTGGCATAAATATAAACATACTGATCAACAGAACAGAGAGCCCAGATCTCCACATAAGCTTTCACACATATAGTTAAATGGTTTTCGACAAGAGTGGCATGACTATTCAATGGGGAAACGACAGTCTTCTCAACAAATGGTGTTGGGAAAACTCTATATCCACATGCAAATGAATGAGGTAGTAGACCCTTACCTAACATCAAATACAAAAATTAATTCAAAATGGATCACAATACCTAAATGTAAGAATTCAAACTATAAAATACTGAGAAGATGCAAGGAAAAACAATGATATTGGATTTGGCAAGGATTTCTTCAAAATGACACCAAAATTAAAACTGTGTTCTATCTAGGTTAATGAGGTTAAAACTGTCACCAGCAAACCCCTACCAACTGCCTTTCTTCTTCACAGGAATGTTAACTTTATCTATTAGAGGCAAACAACAGGAAGAGCTCCACAGGCCTAGACCAGTTTGAGACTGAACACTGGCTCACACCACAGTAAATGGGCCATATGACAGTTACCCCTATTTCATTATACTGTGAACATCTCTGCCCAAGGAGGGACACAAGCTTCATTAACATAACACAGGCTATAAATATAGGCATGTCTTCAAAGTAGCCTGTACAATCTGTGTCCACCTCTACATGCAATAACAAAGCTTCCCTTTCTATTCATCCTAATCCTAAATAAAAGAAACTCACTCACCCCCATGGGAAGTTATTCCCTGTGATCTCTTTGTTGCAAATAAAAATTCTTTTATGTGACAACTCCACCTGGTGTAATCCTTATCTGTATCTCCCAAGAAGCAAACTTATGTTAGTTTGGTCACAAAATCACAGGCAATAAAACAACTAGACCTCACCAAATTTAAAAACTTTTGCACATTAAAGTACACTATCAGCAGAATAAAAAGCAGCCCACAGGAGGAAATATTTAGAAACCATGTATCTGACAAAGGATTAATATCCAGAATATATAAAGAACCCCTACAACTCAACAACAAAAAGAACCCAATTAAAAAATGTGAAAATAACTTGGAAACATTTCCTGGAAAATATACAAATTTTCCCTATCATTTTATGAGATTTTTAATAAAATATTTCAATGAAAAAAAATACAGAAATGGTACACAAAAATGTTAAGCACCACTGTTAAATGTCATACTGTAATTGTTAATAATATATATTTGATTTTCATCCCTTTCCTGGCACAGAGCTCCTAAAAATCTTGGGATTTCCTAAATCAGGAGAGCCAAAAAGGTGTCTTTTGTAATGTTAATAAGGTGACTTCAGGAATACCTGAGGTCACCTAAGGATGGGGGCTGGTTATATCAGAAGAATCAACTTGAGTGACTTGAGTGTTGGCACTTTCAGTCCCACCCCACCCCACACTACCCCTAGTGGAAAGGGATGAAGATTAAGCTTAATCAGTAAAGGCCAATGATTTAATCAATCATCTCTATGTAATGAGACCTCCATAAAAACCCAAAAGGACAAGGTTCAGGGAGCTTCCAGGTTGGTGAACATCAGATTTGGAAGAAGTAGGACAGCCAGGGAGGTCCTTTCCTTATACCTTCCCCTACACATCTCCTCCAACTGGCTGTTCCTTGAATTATATATAACCTTTCATAAATAAATTGGCAATCTAGTAAGTAAATTGTTTCTGACTTCTGTGAGCCACTCAAGCAAATGAGTTGAACTGAAAGAGGAGGTCGTGAGCAGAACTTCAGACTTGTACTTGGCATCTGAAGTGGGTACAGTCTTGTAGACTGAGCCCATAACCTGTGGGATCTGACGCGATCTCCAGGTAGACGGTGTCAGAATGGAGTTGAATTGGAGGACACCCAGCTGGTGTCTCAGAGAACTGCTTGGTGGTATCGAAAAAATACACACAATGGAACTGATGTCAGCCTTGTATGAGGTAAATGCAAACCAAACCCACAATGAGATACCACTTCACATCCATTAGGAAGGGTAATTACAAAAACAAAACAAAACAAAACAAAACCCAACAAGAGTTGGTGAGGATGTGGACTGGAACCCTTGTACATGGTTGGCTGGAATATAAAATGATGCAGCTGCCATCAAGTACAGTACAGCAGTTCCTCAAAATACCACAATAACCATCTTTTTAAGTGTCAGCTTTTTTTTTTTTTAATGTTTACTTTTGAGAGAGAGAGAGCATGAGCAGGGGAGGGGCAGAGAGAGACAGAAAGAAAGAATCCCAAGCAGGCTTGGCACTATCAGCACAGAGACCGATACAGGGCTTGAACTTATATATCGTGAGATGATGACAGCCTGAAATCAAGAGTCAGATGCTTAACCAACTGAACCACCCAGGCCCCCTACACAATTACCACTCCTTGGGTACATACACAAAAGAATTGAGAGCAGGGACTCAGGGTGCCTGGGTGGTTCAGTTGGTTAATGACTTTTGATTACGACTCAGGTCGTGATCTGAAAGTTTGAGTTCAAACCCCACTTTGGGCTCTGTGCTGATAGTGGGGAGCCTGCTTGGGATTCTCTCTCCCCCTTTCTCTCTGCCCCTCCCCCACTTGTGTGCATGTTCTCTCTCTCTAAATAAACATTAAAAAAATTCTGACACTTTCTCAAACATGAATGAACCTTGAAGACATTATGCTAACTAAAATAAACCAGACACAAATAAGACAAATATCATAGAATCCCATTTATATGAGACACTTAGAGAAGTGAAATTCATAGCGGCATCAAATAGAAGGGTGGTTTCCAGGGTCTGGGGGAAGGAGGACGGGGAATTACTGTTTAATGAGTATGGAGTTTCCACTTGGGATGATGGAAAAGTTCTGGAGGTGGATGGTGAGGGTTGCACAGTGATGTGAATGTACTTAATGGCACTCAACTACATACTTAAAAATGGTTACAATGGCAAATTTTATGTTACTTACATCTTAGCATAATTTTTTAAGGTTTAAATTGAAAAGAAATCATGATCATGGATATAGAAAATCCTAAGCAATGTACAAAAAAGCCCACCAAAACTAATAACTGAATTTGGTAAAGTAACAGGATACAAGGTCAAATACAGAAAAAGAACAACTAAATGTCTATACACTAAAACAAACAAATGTAAATTAAAATTTTAAAACATCTTTTACAGCAGAATAAAAAAACATGTTATGTTGAGGAACAAATTTAATAAAACATGTATACGACCTGTACTCTCAAAATTCTGAGAGAAATTAAAGAAAACCTAAATAAATGGAGAAATATAGCATGTTTGTGGTTCTGAAGATGCGACATTACTAAAATGTCAGTTCTTCCCAAACTGATCTATCGGTCGATCCCAACCAAATGGACCACACTCCTGAATGTGAAATGTAGAATAATTGAACTTCTAGAGAGACAGAGGAGCAAACTCAATGAAGAGAAAAACCTCAAACGAGGCACAAAAAAAGTATGAGCAATAAAAGATTGATAAACTGCATTACATTAAAATTAAGAACTTCTGTTCATTTTTAGACTACCATCAACAGAGTTAAAAGGCAAGGCAGAATGGAGAAGATAAACTTGAATACATGTAAGGGACAAAAGACTCCTGTCCAAAAATACCAAGAACTATTACAACTCTTTAAGACAAACACAAAAACAGAAAAATATGCAAAAGACACACTTCACAAAAATAGATATTCAAATAGCCAAATAATCAGGAAAGGATGCTTAACATCATCAATCACCAGGAAATAAAATTTCAGCCTCAACAAGAGATCACTGTATACCCATAAGAATGACTCAATTCTTCTTCAATTAACAGTATCAAGGGCCAACAAAGGTGTGGAACCATAGGGACTTTCATAAACTCCTGTTGATACAGCTACCTTGGAAAATACTTTAGCACTATCAACAGAAGTAGGAGAAATGCATACTTATGACCCAGCAATCCGAGTAAAAGAATATGAGCACATGAACAAGGTTATGTTTCCTAGGGTTGCCAAAACAAAGTACTACAAACTGGTGGCTTAAAGCAACAGAAATTTATATTGTCTCAAAATTCTGAAGGCTAGAAGTCCAAAATCAAGGTGTTAGCAGGGCCACGCTCCTCCTAAAACCTACAGGGGAATTTTTCCTGGCTTCTTCCTAGCTTCTGGTGACTTGCTGGCAATCTCTGGCATTCTTAGGCTTGTAGACGCAGCACTCTGGTCCTTCATCTTCCCACGGTCTTCTCCCTCTGTCTCTTCACATGGCCTTCTTTTTCACAAGGGCACCAATCACACCGGATTAGGGGCCTAGCCTAATTAAGATTAGTATGACCTCATCTTGACTAATTACATATGCAATGACCCTATTTCCAAATAAGGTTGCATTCTGAGGTTCTGGGAGATAGACACACAATCCAGCCTGTAATTATAAAAGCAAATACACGAATATTTCGTAAAAGCAGTTTTTTCATTAATAGCCAAAAACCATAACAATCCAAATGTCTACCACCATTAGAATACATTTTAAAAGCTGTAATATATTTATGTAAGGGAAGGCTACACAGAAATGAAAATAAAAGAACTACAATAACATGAAACAATTTGGATGACTCTCACAAACATAAGCATCCTACTCTTGGTTTTGGCTCAGGTCATTTCTCATGGTTCACGGAGTTCAAACCCCACATCGGGCTCTGCCCTGTCAAAATCCCTCCTTGGGATTCTCTCTCTCCCTCCCTCTCTCTACCCTTCCCTTGCTCACACACACGTTTTCTCTCAAAAATAAATAAACTTTAAAATAAACAAACAGGCAATCAAAACTATACACTTATTTAGGGATGCATGGTTAAATGGTATAAATGTAATGACAGCAAGTATCATTAAAACCATAAAACTAAGATAAGGGTGATATCTGATCAGAAGGACAAGCGTGATTCTTAGCACCACTGGCAAGATAGGAGTAAGATCTACAGATTAGATATTAGTATTGTGTCAGTTTAGCTTTAATAACTGTATTGTGGCTGTGTAAGAGAATGTCCTTGATTTTAGGATATGTGCACTAAAGTACTTAGAGGATATGGGCCTTATGACTGCAACTGACTCTCAATCTACAAGTACAAGGTGTAAATATGTGTATTTTATATACATATATATACATACACACACAAACACACAATATTCAGAGAGAATGCACACGCAAGCAATGGACAGCAAGAGATGAAAGAGATTAAAGAATAAAAGAAATATGGAAAAATGTTAATATGTGGGGATTTGGGGTATAAGTATATATGCAGGAATTTTTTTCTACTATTCCCACAACTTTTCTTTAAGCCTGAAATTATATCAAAAAGCTAAACGGGGATAGCTCAGTCAGTTAAGAGTCTGACTCTTGATTTCAGCTTAGGTCATGATCTCATGGTTCGCAGGTTCAAGCCCCACATCAGATTCCACGCTCATGGTGCAGAGCCTGAATGGGATTCTCTCTCTCCCTCTCTCTCTACTTCTCCCCCACTTCCACATGCATCCTCACTCTGTCTTTCTCAAAAATAAATAGCATTAAAAAAAAAGCTATAAGAAAAATCACCATATAGAAAATCAGACATTTCATAAACACGAAAATCAAAGCAGAGAAATTATTCAACCACTCAAAATATGTTTTTGCTACTTAATTAGCACTAAAAACAAAAATTTTAATAGTCTGTGGTAGCTAGATTCTGGAGAAGTTGGTATTTTCATACTTTGCTGTCTAAGTGATAACTGGTTCCAAATCTTTTGAGAAAAAAAACTTGACAATATGAACTCAGAGTTAAAAAAACAACTACAGATTCCAATGATTCTACTGGTGGGACTCTATCCTAAGGGGAAGAAAAATACTAAATAATGAAAAGTCATCATACACAAATGTAATCATTACAACCTTAAGTAGAGCACAGGGAGAATTTTTTTAAAAAATGATATAATCACTCGTGGGAATTATTCAGTCATTTAAAATAGTCCAGAGAAACTAAGCCAACATGGAGCAGTACTTACAGAAGACAGTGATATGATCAAGTCAAACCATAAGAACAGAATAATTACAAACCACAGTATTAAAAATAACTGTGCACAAAGAAACTTCACTGTTATCATATTTGTAGAGGGAGGTCTTTTACCTTTTATCTTTCAAATTGTCAAAACCTTTATTAATACTGAGAAATACACAACTAATAAAAGAAAATAAGCTTAGTTACTCTTTTCACATTAATCCTTTGTATTTACAAAGTGCATGTGGAAATATTTCAGTGAGAGAAATAAGGGAAAAAAGTCATGATACAGTGATTTATACAAATACTTTTATTTTGGTTTCAGATGTATATATAGCAGTATACATTTGAGTAAGGAGGCTACTCAAGTCCAGTAGGGGGAAGGTTACAAAAGATACATAAAAAATATTCATATCAAAAGCATGAGGATCCTTACATCCTTTCTTAAAGAACAAGCACATTCTATACAAATGGAAGGGTCGTGTGACAAAGAATTTTAAAGTTCAAGAGCCTGTCACAGTAATGAGGTATCAATAACGGACAAGAGGAGTCTTGCAAGCTTCTCTCACTGAAGCCTCATTCGTTTTTCCGGGGGCCCTTTAGCGCTCATTATCTGTTGGACGTTCTTCGTGGTCTCCTTCTCCTCGGATTTTACAGTTTCTGGTATAGGTTCTGCCTCTTTCTTTGTCTGATCCACTAGACATCAAAAGCAGACATTGTTTGGAGGGAGAGGAAGGTGTAGGGATGAGATCAATTTAGACAATGGTCATGAGAATGGTTCAGGTTCAAGTTCATTTAGAACTGCTTATCTCAGGTTCTAAATTTAGCGGTTTCATGGGCAGATGCAGAACCCATTTACAAACCTAAAAACCTGATAACCCAAGCAAATCTGTGATAGCAGACAAAAACACATGGCATTTAGAGAAGACATTATGCGTGAAGAGATTATACAGTCTATCCCAGGCTGAAGAGGTAACTCAATATCTGTTTTCAATGATGAAACAGAACAGCTTTTTTCCAGAGATATGAACTAAAAACTTCAAATCACCTCAGCTTCTCCACACCTCCTCAACACTTACTCTTCCCACTCCAATTAATCTTTTAGATACTAATGACTACCGCAAAAGCACCATCTTTTGGCAATTCAGCAGATCTCGAAAATTAGGAGTAACGAATTACCGGGAGAGTCTAGAGGACAAAATGACCACAGCTCATCTTACATGCTTTAGTGGCTAACTGAGGCTTGTTTCAAGTTTGACAAGAACATCAGGAACATACCTGGGACAGGTTTTTCTCCAGACTTTTGCTATAATTTTAAAAAGGGGGTGGGGAGAAAACAGGGCAGGTTAGCAAAATTTTCTTCTTCGTGACTTCGTAATTCTTATTAAAATTACACTTTCACTCAAATTGTATTAAAAACGACTCCATAAAGAGAAACTACTATTCATGTACCATAAAAAGTAAACTTATCATTTTCTACTTCTTATTCTTTCGTTGCGGAAAAGACAGAAACCCAAAATTAGAACGAAAGAATCAAACATAAATAATTTTCCGTTGAACAGCTATCTATAAAGCCCTCTACCTCTGTACCTAGGCTATGATGCTTTCAAAAAGTAGCTAAGCAGAAGGCCACCTGGGTGGCTCAGTCAGTTAAGTGTTCGACTTTTGGTTTTGGCTCAGGTCATGATCTCATGGTTTGAGAGTTCAAGCCCCACCATGGGCTCCATGCTGACAGTGCAGAATTTGCTTTGGATTCCCTCTCTCTCTCTCAAAAATAAATAAATAAACTCAAAAACTTAAGAAAAAAAGTAGCCAAGTAGAATCCAATGGGAGAGAATAATGGAGCCTTTCAAGACTCCAGAGGCTTACTCGTTTAGGGGACATGAGCTCAAAGAAAGCAAATGAAATATGTAGCAACACTCCAACTTTTAGAGTTGGCAGGTACAGGAAGCAAAGAGGAAAAAGGTGATTTTCCTTTGAACGTAAAGGCTTCTGATGAGAGTACTATTAAAAATCAAACTATAGAAAAAAAGGATGGGGGCATCATTGAGTCAGGAACAAAGTGAGATCCTCCATTCTGCACAGCAGTTCTTTTTTTTTTAATGTTTTATTTATTTCTAGGAGAGAGAGAGACAGCGTGAGCAGGGGAGGGTCAGAGAGAGAGGGAGTCACAGACTGAAACAGGCTCCAGGCTCTGAGCTGGCAGTCAGCACAGAGCCCGACGCGGGGCTCGAACTCATGAACCGTGAGATCACGACCTAAGCGAAAGTCGGACGCTTAACCAACTAAGCCACCCAGGCGCCCCTGCACAGCAGTTCTTTTATTCGATTATGCTGTCATTTCCCATTTCCCAATACCCAAGTTAAATGCTTTAAAACTTTTCTCCTCCTTGCTCCTCAAGGCTCACAGCCTACCTTTCACCTGAAGCCATGACTCTGTGGTCTAGGTTTTTAAAAACAGATGTTAACACCTCAAGTTCCCTCCCATGTAATTACTTTCAAACTTACACCTTTACCTACACCTACACCTACACACACACACACACACACACACACACACACACACACACACACACACGTACGTTGCTTTCTTTATGGACTTCCCTGTTATCTCCAAAGAATAACATTCCCTTCATCATTAAAGTTAATGTCTCCAGGCATTTTCTGAATTTTGCTCTGAATTTACATGCCCTCCCTAAGCTTTCTTATCTATTCCTAGGACTAAAGACGACAAAATTTCCTGGTATCACATGCTCCAGATTCATGCTGCCGACTGCCTACTAGCCCATCCCAACTTCAAGTTCTGGGAACATTACACTTAATAAGACCAAAACTGAGCTCCATATTATTATTCACTGTGCAGAAAAGATTAACATAGAAGGCTTGAGGCTTTTATGTTAGAAAGGCAAGACTGGCCCTTGTTGATGACCAGGAACTTGAGTTTTGGAAGGTTCTCGCCATTCTGATACTGGTGGCTCACTGTGCCTAGCTTGAACAATGTTCATGCTGAACATTTGCTTTCTTTACAGGAATGTGGAATGAGCTAGAGAGTACCTACAGGATGACACCCCCCTCCCCCACAGCCCACCCAAAAAACACTGGAACCAAGTCTTTAATAGACTTCCTTGGCCACAAATGCCACACACGTTGTCTCATTTTCATTGTTGAAAGAACACATTTTGTGTAACTCCTAATGGGAAGGAGAGGCTACAAGGAAGCCTGCACATGGGCTCCTCCAGACGTTACTGGTCATTTTCTTCTCTGTACAGCCACAGAATTTGTTCAAGCTCTCCACAACCTAACTTCTCTGATTCCAAACATCACCTTTCCCTAAGCATCTTCTATACTGTTAGTGGTTATCTTCCCAAAACATAAAACTAACTACAATACATTACTTCCTTGCAACTGTACTGAAACATTTAATGGGCCCCTACTGCCACCATTCATAGTTCTCAGCTAGTCAGTGATAAGCACCTAGAAAATGAGGTGCACAATATTTCTAGGGCACCTGGGTGGCTCAGTCGGTTGAGCATTCAACTTTAGCTTAGGTCATGATCTGAAGGTTCAGGGGTTTGAGCCCCATGTTGGGCTCTGTGCTGGCAGCTCAAAGCCTGGAGGCTGCTTCTGATTCTGTGTCTCCCTCTCTCTCATGCTCCCTCCCTGCTCATGCTCTTGTTTCTCTCTCTCTCAAAAATAAACAAACATTAAAAAAAAAAGATATTTCTATACTTCCAGAGAGCATTATTGACACTGCGTTGGTTTGTCTGTAGTGACGACAGTTCAAATACTTCAAATAACTTAATGTTTAAAATAGCAAATAAATACTAGACTATAAAATGAACTGCAAATTCCTGTGTCTAGCACACAAAATCCTCAATCTAACCCTAAACATCTTTTATGTCTCGTATTCCATTACTCTTCCCCACCACAATCACAGAGAGTAGTATTTAATGTATACAATTTGATGAGCCTTGGACATACACATATACCTGGGATACCACCACCACAATCAAGGTGATAAACACATCCATCACTTCCAAAAGATTCCTTACATGTCTTTGGTTTTAGGTTTTGTTCGTGTGATAATACTTGACATCTACTTTCTGACCCAGTTTTTAAATGTGCAACACCCTATGGTTGCCTGTAAGCACTATGTAGTATAGTAGATCTCCAGAACTTACTCATCTTGTATAACTGTAACTTTATACCCATTTTATTTTATTTTTTGTATTTTTATTTATTTCTAGGAGAGAGAGAGAGACAGCGTGAGCAGGGGAGGGTCAGAGAGAGAGAGGGAGATACAGACTCTGAAATAGGCTCCAGGCTCTGAGTTGGCAGTCAGCACAGAGTCCAACGCGGGGCTCAAACCCACGAACCACGAGATCATGACCTAAGCGAAAGTCGGACACTTAACCAACTAAGCCACCCAGGCGCCCCAACTTTATACCCATTTTAACAACTCCCTATTTCCCCCCTTCCTCTGTCCTATGGCAACCACCATAATTTCTGCATCTATAAGTTTGACTACTTCAGATACCTCATGTAAGGGAATCAATAGTACTCATCCTTCTGTAACTAACTTATTTTACTTAGCATAGTGTCTAACAGGTCCATCCATGAGGCTGCAAATGGTACAATTTCCTTCTTTCTAAAGCCTGAATAATATTCCACCGTACAAATATACCACAGTTTTTATCCATGTATCTGTTGTTGAACATCTAGGTTGTTTCCCCATCTTGGCTATTGTGCACAATGCTGCAATAAACGTGGGAATGCTTCTATCTCAACCTATACTACAAAGTTGTGGTAATCAAAGCAGTGTGAAATTGACATAAAAACAGACACATACATCAATGGAACATAAGAGAGAGTCCAGAGATAAACCCACAAATATATGGTCCATTAATAAACAACAGAGGACAGTCTCTTCAATAAATGGTGTTAGGAAAACTGAACAACCATGTGCAAAAGAATAAAACTAGACCACTATCTTATACAATACATAAAGATTAGCTCAAAATGGATTGCAATCATGAGACCATAAATCTCTAGAAGAAAACAGAGGCCATAAGCTCCTTGACACCAGTCTTGGAGATAATTTTTTGGTTTTGACACCAAAAGCAAACACATCAGAAGCAAAAATAAACAAGTGGGACTCCAACTAAAAAGCTACACAGCAAAGGAAACCATCAACAAAATGAAAAGGCAATCTACAGAATGGGAGAAAATATTTGCAAATGACATATCTGACCAGGGGATAGTATCCAGAATATATGAAGAACTCATACAACTCAAAAGCAAAACAAAACAAAAACCCCCAAACAACCCAATTAAAAAATGGGCAGAGGAACCGAATATTTTTCCAAAGAAGCCATACAATTGGTTAACACGTACATTAAAAGGTGCTCGCCATTCTAATCATCAGAGAAATGCAAATCAAAACCACAATGAGATATCCCTTTACACCTATTAGGATGACTGATTATAAGTGCTGGTGAAGATGTGGAGAAGAGGGAACACTTGTACCCTGTTGGCAGGAATGTAAACTGGTACAACCAGTATGAAAGGAAAACAGTACAGAGAGTCCCTTAAAAAATTAAAAAACAGAAATACCAAATGATCCGGCAAGCCCACTTAGGAGGATATATCCAAAGAAAATGAAAACAGGATATTGAAAAGATCTCTGCATTTCCATGTTCACTGCAGAATTATTCACCATAGCCAAGATAGAGAAACAACCTATAATCTATCAAAAGATGAATAAAGAAAATGTGGTAAGAAATTGAGTCTTTTTCAGCCATCAGAAAGCAGGAAATACTGCCATTTGCAGAAAGAAAGATGAACCTTGAGGGCATTATGCTAAGGGAAAAAGCCAGAAAGAGAACATGAAATACTTTCACATATAAGTGAAATTTAAAAAGGCTCAATTCAGGGGCATCTGGATGGCTCAGTCGATTAAGCATCCAACTTCAGTTCAGTCATGAACTCACAGTTAATGAGTTTGAGCCCAGCATCAACCTCTGTGCTGACAGCTCAGAGCCTGGACCCTGCTTTGGATACTGTGTGTGTGTCTCTCTCTCTGTTCCTCCCCTACTTGCATTCTGTCTCTGCCTCTCAAAAATAAAGATTAAAGAGAAATTTTAAAAAATTTTAATGTTTATTTATTTTTGAGAGACAGAAAGAGCATGAGAGGGGGAGGGGCAGAGAGAGAGAGAGGGAGACACAGAATCCTTAACAGGCTCCAAGCTCTGAGCTATCAGCACAGAACCCGATGCGGAGCTCTAACTCACCAGCCGTGAGATTATGACCTGAGCCGAAGGTCATGACTGACTAAGCCACCGAGGCACTCCTAAAAAAGTTTTTTTTTTTTTTAAACATTTATTTATTACTGAGAGAGAGAGAGAGAGAGAGAGAGAGACAGCATGAATAGGGGAGGGTCAGAGAGAGAGGGAGACACAGAATCCGAAGAAGGGTCCAGGCTCTGAGCTGTCAGCACAGAGCCTGACGCGGGGCTCGAACTCACAAACCGTGAGATCATAACCTGAGCTGAAGTCGGACGCTTAACCCAATGAGCCACCCAGGTGGCCCCCCCAAAAAAGTTTTTTAATAAAAAGGTCAAAGTCATACAGAATAAAGTGATGGTTATCAGTGGCTTGAGAGGGGGTTGGCAGGAGAAATGGGAAGAAGTTGGTCAAATGGTATCAACCTAACTAATAACATTAAGTTCTAGGGATCCAATGTACAGTATGGTGGTTACAGCTAGTATTATACATTTAAAAGTTAGTAAGAAAGTGAATCTTGAATGATCTCATCACAAAAAGGATATGGTAGTTATGTCACATGATAGAGGTGTTTAGCTAATGCCATGGTAGTCATTTTGTAATATAGAAGTACATCAAATCAACACACAGTATGCCTTAAACTTACACAATGGTAAACACGAGTTATATCTCAATAAAACTGAAAACAAAAAGTTTACGACTATGTATTTTTTAATGTTATTATAAATGGGATTGTTTTCTTAATACTTCCTCAGATAGTTTACTGTTAACTTACAGAAATTCAACCGAATGAGTGTTATTTTGCATCTTGCAACTCTACTGAATTTGTTGATTAGTTCTAACAGCTTTTCAGGGGAATCTTAAGGGTTTGGTATGTATAAGATCTGTTAGGGACCATATATAAAGACAATTTTACTTCTTTTCCTACTTAAATGTCTTTTATTTCTTTTTCTTGCTTAACTTCTCTGGCTAGAACTTCCAGTACTATGTTGAATAGAACTGTGGAGAGTGGGTAGTCTTGTTTTATTTCCGATCTTAAAAGAAAAACTATTTTTCACCATTGAGTATGTTAACTGTGGGTTTATCACATATGGCCTTTATTAGGTTGAGATACATACCCTTTATATCGGTTTTCTTAAAAAATGTTTTTTATCATAAAAGGGTGCTGAATTTTGTCACATGCTTTTTCTGCATCTACCGAGATGATCATGTGATTTTTAACCTTTGTCCTGATAATGCAGTGTATCATCAAGATTCATTTCAGTATGCTGGACCATCCTTACATCTCAGGGATAAATCCCACTTGATCATGGTATAGGATTCTCTTAAGGTGCTGTTAAATTCAGTTTGCTAGTATATCATTGAGGATTTCTGCATCTGTGTTCATCACGGATAATGAACTGTAATTTTCTTGTGGTGACTTTGTCTGCCTTTGGTAACAGATTAATGCTGTCCTCATAAAATGAATTTGAAAATGTCCCATTCCTCTTCAATTTTTCAGAGTTTGAGAAGGCCTGGTATTAATTCTCTTTAAATGTTTGGTAGAATTCACCTGTGAAGTCATCTGGTCCTAGGCTTTTCTTTGTGGAGAGGTTTGTGATACTTTAATCTCCTTACTTTTGGTTTATTGAGATTTTCTGCTTCTTCATGACTTAGTCTTGGTAGGTTGTATGTTTCTAGGAATTTCTTACAAACTTTCCAATTTTCTTTTTCTTTTTGTTTTAGGTTTTCCAATTTGTTGGCATGTAATTGTTTATATAATGTCTTATGATCCTTTTGCTTCTCTCACCTCTTTCATTTCTAGTTTTGAGTCTCCTCTCTTACTAGTTTAATTAAAAGTTTGTCAGTTTTATCTTTTCAAAACACCAACTCTGAGTTTCATTTTTCTAGAGGTTTTTCTAGTCTCTATTTTATTTGCTTTTACTCTAGTCGTTTTCATTTCTTTCCATTTGCTAACTTGTATGTGAAAATTAAACAACATACTCCCGAACAACCGATGAGTCACAGAAGAAATCAAAAAGAAAATCAGAAATTTGGAAATAAAAATGAAAACACAACATACCGAAACTTATGGGATGCAACAAAAGCAGTACTAAGAGTAACATTTATAGTAATAAATGCCTACATTAAAAAGGAAGAGGGGTGCCTAGGTGGCTAAGTTGGGTAGGTATCTAACTGACTCTTGATTCTGGCTCAGGTCATGATTTCATGGTTCATGAGTTCAAGCCCTGGACTGGGCTCTGTGTCAATGATGTGGAGGCTGCTTGAGATTCTCTCTCTCTCTGCTCTGCTCCTTCTCCTCCCCTGCTCTTACACATTCTCTCTCTCAAAATAAGAATAAACTTAAAAAGAATTCTTTTAATAAAAATTTAAACAATTTAAACATTTTTAAAAAAAGGAAAGAAAGTTCTCAAATAATTAATCTTAAGTTTACAGCTCAAGGAACTAGAAAAAGAAGACCAAACTACGGATTTCTGGTTTCTGAGAAATCTGTCCATTATTATTAATGTATCCATTAATTAGTAGAGACAGTAATATATCCCTTAATACTCTTTCATGTTTCTGGTTTTGTGTGTTCTATTCCCATTTTCTAGATTAGCACTGTCCAAAAGAAATAGGTGAACCACAAATGCAAGCTGGTAGTTACATTTTCTGAAAGAAACCGAGGAGTTTTATTTCTTAACCAAATATATCTAAAATAGCATTTTTTTCAACATATAATCAATATTTTAAAATTATTAAGATATTTTAATTTTACTTTTTCTCCCTAAGTCTTTGAGCCCATTATGTATTTTACACTCCATCACAGAGCACTTTAGACTAGTCATGTTTCAAATGCTCAACAGTCACATATGTCTACTGGCTGCTTTCCTGTGCAGGTCTCGATGGTCAACCACACCTCATCTACACTGTCATGGTTACTCGTATTCCTACAGACACTATAATAATTTATTTGTTTATTCAACAGACACCATTTATCTTCAAATGCAATTCACGAGATTTCTCTAAATTGACCTTCTTGCCCTGCATTCTGCTCTGTCCTCTGCTCCCTTCACCATATAACCATTCCAATAGTGCACACCTCTCACAGTAGGGTCAGGGAAAGGGGTACAGGAGGCCTGTTTTAAGTTATCTCAAAGTGTGAAAACTCTCATTTAATTTAAAACTCACTTGAAAATCTTAGTCCCCCAACCTTTTGTGTACATGGCCCTGGTAAATGTCTGTATGAACTAAGACTAACCAGGAGAATAACATGTTCACATACCTACTTCACGTCTAAAGCTCATTTAGCAGAATGACGGGTGGATTCGCTATTGCTGTCAGAACCACCCAAAATAACATAACGGAATTCATATAACTTAATCACCAGTATGATGTAACTATTTATTACAACTCCTGCCTCCTCCCTTTATTATGCCAAACACTCTACCTCAAATGTTCCTTGTATTACAAAAGTTTTAAGTAATCTAACATTTAAGGACTTAACTACTACATTAGGCTGAAAGGCAGCATACAGAATAAAAACAACGTGAGTTTCGGATTCTAGTTTAGCTACCACCTGTAACACTTTCAGCAACTTCTAAATGAGAATACTGTGCATACACAGTCCTTGGTTTGCGAAGATTCAAAGAGGAAATAAACGTAAGGGCAAAGAAGAGTGTTAATTCCATTCCCTTTACCTACTTCTTTCATGAAGTCTTTGAAAACCTTTCCTTTGATTCAGAGATCATCTTTCCCCAAGAGACCATTTTGTAACTAATGAGAAAGGTCAGTCTTTTTAGGTCACATCTGAAATAGTTCTCAATTAAAAATAAATATTCCAGGAAAAAGTGTGAAATCAAAATTAACCACATGCATTCTCATTACCTGCACAAATTTGGGTGGAAATTTCTGCCTAAGGTCCAGGAGCAAAGCATCTACACGTTGTCTCTGAAAAAGAGAGCTTGGTTCTTCTTTCCTTTTGGCTTTAGGTTTGACTTTATCTATGAAAATATGAAATCCAAATCAAAAGATTGCCTAATTAGTTTGGTGTCTTATAATTTACAAGTCTTTGTCCGCCGTGAATATACTCAAATGTCATTATTTTTAATGACTGCTATTATAAAGACCATCCTCCCAAAGAAATTAAACACAACATATAAAAACAAGTGTTCTAACTCTCCCTCTTAAATGTAGCTTACATTTTAACATTTAAAACACTGATTCCTCAGGTGCCTAGGTGGGTCAGTGGGTTAAGCATCTGACTCATTGTCAGCTCAGGTCATGATATCACAGTTTGAGTTCAAGCCCCACACTGGGCTCTATGCTCACAGTGCAGAGCCTGGTTGGGATTCTTTCTCTACCCCTCTCTTGCTCTAACTCTCAAAATAACTTAACTAAATAAAATAAACTTTAAAGAAGGGGCGCCTGGGTGGCTCAGTCGGTTAAGCGTCCAACTTCGGCTCAGGTCATGATCTCACGGTTCGTGGTTTCGAGCCCCGCATTGGGCTCTGTGCTGACAGCTAGCTCAGAGGCTGGAGCCTGTTTTCGGATTCTGTATCTCTCTCTCTCTCTGACACCCTCCCCTGCTCACTCTCTCTCTCAAAAAAATAAATTAAAAAACATTAAAAAAAATAAGTGTAACTTTAAAAAATATTAAAAGAATAGAAATCAAAAACTAAAAAGCGAATTCTTTTAAAGATACTTCAGTTTTAGTATGTAAGCATAATAATGAATTTTACATACTAAGAATACATACTAAGAATTTTAAGGCTGGGGCACCTGGGTAGTTCAGTCAGTGAAGCATCTTACTTTGGCTCAGGTCATGATCTCACAGTTTATGAGTTCAAGCCCCACGTCAGGCTCTGTGCTGATAGCTCGGAGCCTGAAGCCTGCTTCAGATTCTGTGTCTCCCTCTCTCTGTCCCTCCCCTGTTCACACTGTTTCTCTCTCTCAAAAATAAACGTTAAAAAAAGAAAAAAAAAGAATTTTAAGGCTAAGGCTTTCCATAACTGCTTAAACCGTAATTCAGAGTATTAATTTGATATTATCTTGTGTATACTTTAAGTGTATTAAATGGTCTTCCCACTAAACCTAATAGCTACAATTGGAAATGTAATGTTCACAAACTCAGGTTACCATATTCAATTATAAAGCCCATGATTCACCGGGAAGGGGGGCAGAGGGAACAGGACAAACCAAACAGCAGCAGATCATGAAGAAAGGAAGAAAAGAACTTGCAAGAGAAATTCTGAAATTAAACATGTGTGGAACTTCCTGAGAAGGTAAGTATATTGGGGCACTATCTCTCAATGAAGAGTTCCAGATAAGTTTTATTCCAAACACTTCATTAGAATAGGAGCAAATAGCTCTGGGGAGAAGTTTATTCAACAGATGCAAACCTTCCTATGTTTGCATAGGAAATGCCAAATGTTGCCACTTGCACCCACTATAAAGAATAAATACAACTATCTGAAAGACCACTTATTGCATTTAAAGGAAAGATTACCAGTTACCTGCAGATTAAAATTTTCATCTGTTCCTACGGGAGAGCTATTATTCCCACCTCCAGCTACATGAACCATAGCCAGGACAATGCCATCATCCTATGAAGTCTTCCTATGTAAAACACACCTAGAAATCAATAGCTGTTTTCCCCAACAAAACAGCTTCATTCTTAAAACACCAAAAAGAGTTCTTATGAGGTCCAGGTATTCTACCCACCTTGCTCTTCATGATCTTTGAAGTGCCACCAATAGCCTTTGGAAGGATGATATCGACAGTATGACATAGCTTCATCAAAAGCTGACTGAATGCCATGCACTGCAGTGAGCTTGTAAAAAGAAAACAAATTCTGAATTTCTCATTAGATCAACTAACATCTCCAATGTAAACACCCACAAACTATCACATATGCAAAGAGAGCAATTTTCTGGTCTTTTACCAGAACCTGAATCACTATAGAGCTGGGGCTGTGATATATACTTATAACATGGACATGGCCCATAGTAACCAGTGTTCAAGACATTCTGATAGTCAACACTTCACACCAACTTACAGGAGAAAGAGAAGCTTCTGTTGGATTCCTGGAAACAAAGTGCTCAATTAAAAATTTTTCTTTAGTATTTCAAGAATGTGAAGATACTTACCACCCTAGAGTTTATAACTGACCCCAAGTCTGGTGCCTGATAGATCACTCCAGCAATGATATAGTAATCAGCCAGTGGGATAACTAAAACAGTGAAAATAAACAGTCATGAATATAACTATGCATACAAATTGCTAAGTTGATTTTCATAAAAAGAACAACTAAAGTTTGATATTTTCCCATATTAAAGCTTATGGCATGGTTTGGCAATTCCCATTTTTGTAAATAAATTTATACTGGAACACAATCATGCTCGTTCATTTATATTATTATCTAATGCCGCTCTGACTCTAGTTGAGTAGCTAATACAGACTCCATGAGGCCCTCAAAGCTTAAAATATTTGCTCTCTGTACCATAAAAGGAAAAGCTGGCAAACCAGAGCAGTGCCTCTTAAACTTGAATGTGCATATGAATCACCTGACCATCTTGTTAAAGTCAGATTCTTACTCAGTAGGGATAGTGTACTTTTAACAAGTTCCCAAGTGATCCAATGCTGCTATCACTTAACTACACTATGGGGTATAAGACCTTAGAGTGAGAGATTCAGGGCCTAGAGTGAAGATATCAGATGCACTAAACTTGCCACTGCCGGGATACCTGGGTGTCTCAGTCGGTTAAGTGTCCGACTTTGGTTCAGGTCATGATCTCACTGCTTGTGAGTTCGAGCCAGAGCCTGGAGACCACTTTGGATTCTGTATCTCCTCCTCTCTCTGCCCCTCTCCTGCTCCTGCTCTGTCTCTCTCTCTCTCAAATAATAAACACTAGGGCGCCTTGGGGGGCTCAGTTGATTACACATCCAACTTTGGCTCAGGTCATGATCTCATGGTTCATGAGTTCAAGCCACGTTGTCAGGCTTTGTGCTGACAGCTCAGAGCCTGGAGTCTGCTTCAGATTCTGTTTCTCCCACTCTCTCTGCCCCTCCCTCACTCGTGCTCTCTCAAAAATAAATAAACAAAAAAAATTTTAATAATTAAACATTTAAAAAATTTGTTATTTTGTAAAAACTTGCCACTGTGCTCTATTCCTGGGTCCTAAAGAAGAAAACAGCTGCTAGTGAAGCTACTACTACCTCTGTTGCTTCCATACCTTGAACCATTTCATCATGGAAATCTTGTTCTTGGTCTTGCCTTTGTCTGAGGTTGTTTTTTCCTCAGGGAAGAGACTCTAGATCATTGATTTTGAACTTAAATTTGGATTCTTGACTCTGGAACCACAACTTCTTTAGCAAGTCATTCCTTGCTAAAGAATCAATACCAGGGCAGAGATTTTTCCTAAATGTCTGTCTCTTTTTTAAAAAACATTTATTCATTCTTGAGAGACACAGAGAGACAAAGCATGAGAAGGGGAGGAGCAGAGAGAGAGGAAGACGCAGAATCTGAAGCAGGCTCCAGGCTCTGAGCTGTCAGCACAGAGCCTGATGCGGGGCTCAAACTCACTGACCATGAGATCATGACCTGAGCTGAAGTCGGACGTTTAACCGTCTGAGCCACCCAAGCACCCCCCTAAATGTCTTGAAGAGGTTATCTAATGAGGAGATTCAGCCAGTCATCTCTGGAATAGGGGACTAGCTCTTTGATTCAAAGTCAAATCTGAATTCTGTACCCTTCAGTGTGATGTCTAGAGCAATTTTATGTTTGGTAATATGAGCCAGGTAAGAATTCTGGTTGAACAGGTCAATGAGGATTTCCAGTTGATCCTCTATGAATCTGGTACAACTGCATCTACCGCATACTTTGTAACAGAACTAGACTCAGTGGACTGAGATGAGAAGTTACTGGGGGCTCCAAGGTTCCCTATACTCACAGAAGAGGTGGCTATGATGTAGCAACCTGCTTTGTTAGTGCTCAGAGAGCTGGCCTTGGACATGCTAGAAGACTCCTGGTGTCTGTGCATATGACTGGTAGAACCTGGTTTCTGAAACATTTCCTAAGTGGTGAATTTATGCCTGCTGTACTACAGTGCCTAGACAATTTGCACAAACAACATGATTACAATGGAAACCTCACTTCCTTCTGCAAGGCTGGTATTTTGGCAGGCAGAGAATGTCCACATGATAAGCCCTCAAGAGAAATTCTGGACTCTATGAGTATCAAAAGGCTTTCCCTGAGCAGACACATTAAACACATAAATGTGCGTGGGGGCTGCTGGAGGGAGGATACACTTGGGGAGGCCCCTCGCAGAAGAGTAAGCAAAGGAAGCTTACGTGTGGATTCCCACAGGTTCTACTCGATATGGTTTTTTCCTTATTCATCTGTCTATGGATCCTTACTGTATTGCCATAACGATCTTGGTTATAACTAACATACCTCTATGCTGAGCCTGCTGAGTCCTCTTAGCAAGGCACTGAACACGCATATGGTCTTGGGGATCCCCCAAACAGAACCCAATCCAAAAAAATAAGAACATGTAGCTCAGAAAGTTAAGTAAGCCATGGTATTTTAAGAAGAAAATCATGCCTGAAGTCTACACATTTTTACCTTGGGTAGGAGACTGCCTCTGTTGCTTCCGAATGATAAAAAGAATGGGCTCCTGAGCGTGCAGAAGGATGTATTCCACTCCAACCATTTGACTGAGAACAGAACACAGACACTAAGAGATCTATGAATGCCCTACAAACTATTGTATAGAACATTCAGAGTGTTATATAAAAATATAAGAACATGATAAATTGGATTAAAAGTACCTATGTATGATATTAAAAACTGGCTGTCCAATAAAACTGGCTATTTTCCTAGGTAGGCGGAATATAGATAGAGTAAGATTTGATTTTTAAACAACAAAGTTTCTCTACAAAAATTCACAATGAACTTCAATCTGAGTATTTTCAGTCATGAAAGTACACTGAAGAGTGTACATTTCAAAAAATGCAACTAAAATACCATGATGTTGCATGAGTTATATAAAAATACATAAAATCTAAAAATATATGGTACATAAAGACTATACATGTCTTTACCATATATTTCAACTCTATATTCTACTCAACTGGAAAACATCAAAAACCTTATCCATGCTTCCAACACATTTTTTTTGACCTGACAGATTGTTTAAAAGCAACAATAAGTTCTCTTAATAGTTGTAAATATTTGTCTCTTAACAAAAGTCATTTAACATATCACAGAAATTTAATTTCATGAACCTTCTCTGATGTTTGACTGACAAAATAAAAACTATATACACAGCTGTTTCAGAAACTTTTGTAATAGCAATAAATTCTTAATTATTTAGCATCCTAACTCTCAAGAAACTTACTTTGCAGTTGTCAAGCAAGAATTTTATGTCATACAAAGAAAAATCTACTATAAACTAGACTACAGTTTAAAACATTGAATTCGATGTAAAAGAGACAGTAAGTTTGGTCACCTGGCTGAGGATAACAGCTGCACTGCTAAAACCACTCATTAGATCTGCATCTGAACGTAACAGCTGTATTTTAACAAGACAGTAATATATGACATTATACAGAAAAGACTTCCTAGGTTATAACTGACTACTCATAATTCCTTTGCATGTCAAATTTGTACAAACCCAAACAAAACTCCAGTCCTTCCCAAACTTCTACTCTGTACTTCACTATCCATAGCCTGAAAGAGCCATTCATTTCAAAATCTCTGGCAGCAGTGCTATCTTCTTACAATAACTTACTTTAAGTGTTCTAATGTTAGCCTCTGCATTTTGACCACTTCATTATTACATGTCCTGTCGTAGAAAGGATTACTTCTTTCTGAAAAGTAATCCAGGACACTTCCACTGTTCAAAATGGGGATCCAGGAACTGTCAACCCAAGAGATTCCTAGCAGATTATCTATAGGAAACAAAATAATAGAGGATGAGAAGAGAGTATAAAGGCCAATCAAACATTTACTACACATCTAATGCAGGAGGCACTATGGATATACGGATGACATGGGTCCTAACCTATATACTCACAGAAGAGAGATGTGTGCAAGAAAGCAATAACAAGATGACATGATAAGTGCTAAAATAAAGATATGAATAAATGTGTTATCAAAGCACCGTGGAGGGAGAATACTTTGTCTGAGGGAACAGGAATGATTTTTCACTGGGTAAGGAGAAGGTGGGCTTTAGCTCTACATGTTAAAGAAGAACAGAGGTTCACCATGGACCAAAAAGGGGGCGGGGGGGGGCAAAGTAACTGCAAGCAGAGAGAATGTACATACAAAGATAGAGAAATACAGAGGTATGTGGTTAGAGGATAATTCGATTAGGTGAAGTGATAGGATGTGAAATTTAGAAGAGTTTCAAAAAACTGGAAATCCAGAGTTTAATTCAAAAATTGTCAAATAACATGCATCCCAAAGAAAATACTTCCACAGCCACCAGTGTGAGACCTCGACAATTAGGGACACAGAATTAAGTTAGGAAGCTATTATTACGGAGGAGATAATGAATGTAAAAGTAATGAAGCTAATGAGAAGTAGAATGTCCTTAATTATATACAATTTCATATTCTGGAACAGAATGAACTCTTTAATTTTTAATTTTTCAAAATGCAAAATCGTACTAAATCCCACAAGAAGTAAGTTCTGAACATCAAAATGCCTATTTAATACTGGTTGAAAAAGGGAAGAACTGAAAACTTCAACCTCTCCAAAACCGTAATCACTTCTGGCACCTCTGAAAAAGTCAGACCTAATCCAAGGCAATAAACAGTTCTGAGGGAAATAAATATGATGAGAAAAAGCGATTATATAAAGGTAAAATGTGACGTGTTTGTTGTCAAAAAAAGGAAAAAACAGATTAAGTACGTTAACGATCAAATAATTAGTACAGATTATTAAGATGGTTTGTCATAAATACACCATGCCATAACCAAGTATCAGACCAGGAAATAACATTTTCAGAAAAATATTTTTTTAGTGAAAAGCAACTAAGGATAATCAATATTCTCAGCTTTAAACACTACAATCCAGTTATTAAAGTAGTTTTCTTTAAAGCAACTTTCTTACACATTTCTTTTTTATTTCCTTAGGAATGATTACACAAAAGCTTTTGCCAATGGACAGTTATAG
This sequence comes from Proteles cristata cristata, assembly GCA_017311185.1. Lineage (NCBI taxonomy): Eukaryota > Metazoa > Chordata > Mammalia > Carnivora > Hyaenidae > Proteles > Proteles cristata. The sequence goes on from JAESUZ010004260.1 coordinate 1,084,063, forward strand.
GTTTGTTTCTCACATAATGGAAACTATGTCTGTATGATGTCATAATAATAGGCTACTGACAATAAACTGTTATAATAGTACAGATTATTTCAGCACAGGTAGAGGGATAATTTGCAGAAACAAGTAAATGTGTAATTAGAGATTCCACCTACCAACAGTTATGGAGAGTCAATATATATGGGCATGAGGTGATGACGACTAGAGGAAGGCAATGGCAGTGCATGGGAAGATAAGGACAAACAGACATTTTTAGGGGCGAAAACAATTTCATGAATCATCAACTATAAAGTCAGAGAACTTAGGAACCAATACTCATTTAGGAGAATAATGATAACGAATTTGGCTTGGAGATGTTAAGTTTAAATAAGGAATCAGAATTCAGAAGGAATCATAAATGCCAGCTCCTCCAAGTGACTGTTCAGTATATTTTTCTCTATAATTTTCTTCACCAGGATGTATCCTGATCAGTAGTCATAGGTCATATTTTCCTCATATTATAAATGAATCGAAGATGAAAAATCAGGCAAGTATGGCTTATGAGACCAAAATAAATGCAAAGAATATCGCTTACCACTTCTGGACACTGACTTTGTGCCAGGCAGTATTTTGACCACTTTACCACCCAGAACTCAAGGAGACTGGTACTATATAGATACTACATAGTATCTATATGCTAGATTGTATATGTAAAATGCTTAGCACATTGTAATAACCCAACAAATGTTCATTAGGATGATGTTGGTGGCAGTGCCAGCAGTCAATTTATTTTAAGATTATAATGACCAAATTTATTTCTGGCATAATCAAGACTGTTTTAGTTTGTACTCTCCTCCCCTCCCCGCAGCTTACGCCTTTTTAAAAAACAGAGACCCCTTTTATTGTCAAAAAGGTGTGAGGTTAGTATATAATTTAAAGTCACACTAGGTGGAACTCATTTCAAATGTCAGTATCTCTGCAAAGCTTTTCTCTACTTTGCAAGACAAAAATAATGGCTTCTTTCTCTATGTTCTCACAGCAATTTTTACACTTATTAATACTCATAACCCAGAAATGCAAATGTGTTCCCATTGTGTTTGACTTTTCAGACAACTGAGAACATGTCTTCCTCATCAGGTACTTGCATAGGACCAGACTGAAAATAGTCAGCAAATGTTAACTAATGTATGATTGAGGGTCAAGGACAAGTGACCCTACTCATCACAGGTTCACACATACTCCAGAATCCAAGAATGTTCAATTACAAAATGATTAACTGAGATTAAAAGGGTGGTATGTGGCTGAGAAATAAAATATTATCTGTCTCACTTGGAGACTGACTACCTGCGATCACAACACCATTAAGAGAATATACCACTGGGGCGCCTGGGTGGTTTAGTCGGTTAAGCGTCTGACTTTCGCTTAGGTCAAGATCTCGCGGTTCGTGGGTTCGAGCCCCGCGTCGGGCTCTGTGCTGACTGCCAGCTCAGAGCCTGGAGCCTGTTTCGGTCTGTGGCTCCCTCTCTCTCTGACCCTCCCCTACTCATGCTGTCTCTCTCCTAGAAATAAATAAAACATTAAAAAAAAAACCCTGCGCACTTGAAATTCTGACAGTGGGGGTAAACATAAAAACACTGTACAGAAATGCTGGAGGCCACTGAACATTTTGAGTAACTATAAACGAGAATACATTTCTATTAAGTGTGCTAGACCCCAATTTGGTTAATACAGAAAAAGAAATCTCAAAACACTTGCCTTTAAAAATCAGGTATGCAAACAAAAATAACCCTAGGTAAAAACGATTAGGAACATATTACAGTTAGACATCTTTTGAGGAAAGCCCTTTTTCTTTAATCCCTGGGGGTAAGAGGGCTTGGATCTAGGTACAAACATTCACACTTCCTTTAAGGAAAAGCACCCAAAGTTTCAAATGGAAATAAATATAGATTGAGAGTTTCTTACAGGCGTAGTAAGTTTTGTGGAAGCCGCCCCCCCAACAGTAAAAAAACATATTCACGACCACTCTCTCACTCTCAAATTTTTCTCGTTCTCCTTAAGAGTAACTTTCCTGATCCCTCCTCCCAGGGAGGAAGCTGGTCTGTTTGGAACTAAGTTAACATACCTCAAGCTATACTGTCACTCTTTGAAATCCCAGAGCACAATTCCTAGGTTTCTTTCTCTTGTCTTTTTTTTTTTTTTTTTTTTTTTTACAAATTCACCAAAAAAGTTGTGTGTACGTGTGCTGAGGAAAATGTATGGCCTAATTTATACAGAGATCAAATAGCAATTAAGGGATTGTGCCTCCCTGTATATTCACTGATTCAACAAATACCTGAGTGCCTTTACAGTTCAGCTGTGAAAAAGGACTGATCCTTGCCTTCAGTAGTTGTGGAGTGTTCCTACGGAAGGTATTACAGACTCAAAAAGAAAATCGGGATTCATGCCCGGCAACGCGTGGGCCAGTGTCAGGAAAAAGGCAGCAGACCCAAGGGATGAACCAAATCATGTCATCCCACCTCTCGGCCCAAAGGCCATCCCTTCACTCGGACAGAACAGCCCCATGCTGTAGAGATACGCGTGCCTGCAACAACACCGCAGGTCTGAGGGCAAACCCCAGAGCTTCTTCCAACCCCTTCGTTTTGAAGCTCCGACGAGACCGCTGAGAAGCCGGAGAAAACGAACTTTGCCAGATCAGAGCCTTGGGAGTCATCACAAACGAACCTGAACCTTGCCCCGCGAGCTACAAATCCCCATATCAGGTCCCAGCCAATCAGGAAACAAAGGTTAACAGCGCAAGTTACCTCGGATATCCACGGCCGCCATAATTCCAAAAGCGCTCGAGGGTTCTCCTTCCGGCGCGCAGTAGAGACGTAACAGCTCCGACGACGGAAGCGGCGCGCGGCTGACCGCAGATCCAGCGAGGAACGCCAGACGGAGACTGCGCCGCCCGGAGAGAAGCCTGGGGAGGGGAGGAGCCGGTTGGAGGGGCGGGGCTGGGAAAGGGGGGCGGGGCCGGGCTGGCAGGTGAAGGAGCGGGGCCGAGAGGTGGAGCGGGGCGGGGCAGGAAGGAGGGGAGCAGAGCCAGAAAAAGGAGCGGGAGAGTCGAGGAGTAAGAACTACCGAGAAAAACGGTTTGTGGAGACTTTGAGGAAGATGAGACTGAGTGGAGTCCTGCCCCACGCCCACCACTGAGAGATTCGATAATTGGACCTTGATCTTTTGTAATCGTAAAAAAAAAAAAAATCTGATTATGCAGAGGTGGCGGGGAGAGGGGAGACATCTTCAAGTTTAAAAGGTCCCTCGGATGTATCCAGGGGCTGTTAGATTTAGGAGCGAGTAGGCAGTTGTTTTTAATCCTGCCTCAAGTGTGGGATGCCACGGAACTAATCAGAAACAATTTTAGACTCATTAACTTTTCTAAAAAATATTTTTATTTATTTCTAGGAGAGACAGAGAGAGAGAGCGCGCGCGCGCGTGAGCAGGGGAGGGTCAGAGAGAGAGGGAGATACAGACTCTGAAATAGGCTCCAGGCTCCGAGCTGGCAGTCAGCACAGAGCCCGACGCGGGGCTCGAACCCACGAACCGCGAGATCATGACCTAAGCGGAAGTCGGACGCTTAACGGACTAAGCCACCCAGGCGCCCCAGGACTCATTAACTTTTAAGTGACTAAATCCATTAAAAATCTAAATCCATTAAAGAAACTCTTAGAGGGGCACCTGGGTGGCTCAGTGGGTTAAGTGGCTGACTCTTGGTTTCAGCTCAGGTCATGACCTTGTGGTTTGCTAGTTCAAACCCTGCATCAAGCTCTCTGCTGTCAGCATGGAGCCCACTTTGGATCCTCTGTCCTGCTCTCTCTCTGCCTCTCCTCTGCGCGCTCTCGCGGTCTCTCTCTCTCTCAAAAACAAAACAACAACAAAAAACCTCTTAGATGCCTCTGAGACATAAATTTCGCAAGATGGGAAATGTTTCTGGAGTAAGATGTTAACAATATTAAACGAAAGGGAATACCTCTGGGTCCCTGACTAAGGATTTAGTGTCTGCATTCCAAATAACTTGGGGTAGGAAGCAAGCCCGCAGAGAAGGAATAATTCTGTGTCACGGGAAACCATAGAAAGCCTCAGAAAGATTCTCAAACTCCAGTGTGACTCCATAAAAAGGGAAATGATGAGGGTATCTACAAGTAAGACACTGATGCAGAGAAGAGAACTCGCAAATCTGAAGGAGCCCTGTATAGGAGATGAAGTGTGGGTGCCTATATCTTCTCCAAAACTTAGATACCATGAAAGCCCCCCCTAGAATTTAGCCACAGCCCAGGAGCAAAGGGAGAGGACCATGAATTTACCAGGATTTTTCACCTCATCTACTGGGAATTCAAAAATTTTTAATCTTAAGTGGAATAAAAATATACTGTATTACTTTATTACACTTCAATTTTTGAACTGGGATTTTATACCGGAGGTGGTATATATATAATATGTGTCCCGACAGAACTATGCACTTGCACAGAGCAGAGTTTTAAAAAGATGGATTTTTCCAGGAGGAAATTTTCAGGAGGGCCTGGTGGGGGGCCTGGTGGAAAGGGCATTCCAAAAAGGAAGAACATCGTGTCCAATAAACAGAAGTGTGAAACATCAAGGTTTTTGTTTTGCTGGGGTTTTTTTTCCCCCTGGGGTTTTTATTAGGAGAAAAGGGGATTAGGAAAAAGTACCAGAACATAGATGTGCAGATGAGAAAACACATGATAATCAGAGTAAGCCAGATCTAGGAACTCAGCCTTTATCTTGTAGAGAGTGGGAGAAATGTGACTGGCCTTCTATTTTAGAAAGATTATTCAAGGAGGATGAGTTGGAGGCACTTATAAGACTCAAAGCAGGGAGTCCATTTAGAAGATGGTTGCAGGGGCACCTGGGTGGCTCAGTCGATTAAGCATCTGGCTTCGGCTCAGGTCATGATCTTGCGGTTTGTAGATTCGAGCCCCGCGTCGGGCTCTCTGCTGACAGCTCAGAGCCTGGAGCCTGTTTCAGATTCTGTGTCTCCCCCTCTCTCTGACCCTCCCCTGCTCGCGCTGTCTCTCTCTCTCTCAGAAATAAATCAAAAACATGAAAAATAATTTTAGAAGGTGGTTGCAAACTAAATAATGTCTATACTCACACAAAGGCAGTGGTAGCTGAGGGAGGACAAAGGATTACAGATATTTAGGAGATAGGATGGGAAGGGAATTAGTGACTAATCGATGAGACTGATGGGGGAAAGAGAAAAATGATTCTCAAGATACTGATTTATGAGACTAGATGCCATTAATCAGATTAGGAATGACAAGTAGCAAGTGACTAGGTGAAAAAACGGGTCATGATTTATTTTTGAACATGTCCATATCCATGTGCATGAAGTGTCTGCAGGACACTGTACGCTAGGGTTTCTCAGCCCTCACACAGTTGACATTTTGGGCCAGAAAATTCTTTGCTGGAGATATGGAGAGCTGTCCTGTGCCCTGTAGGATGTTTAGCAGTATCCCTGTCTTCTAGTTTTTCTCAGCTTCTCAGGTGTCTCTTAAAAAAGAGGTTAGAAACTCCTGGGTGGCTCAGTCAGTTTAAGCAATTGACTCTCAGTTTCAGCTCAGGTCATGATTTCATAATTCCATGAGTTCGAGCCCCACATGGGGCTCTGGGCTGAAAGTGTGGAGCCTGCTTGGGATTCTCTCTCCCTGTGCCCCTCCCCCACTCATGTTGCATCTGTCTCTCTCAAAATAAATAAATAAAACTTTTCTTAAAAAGTGAAGGGGTTGGAAGAAGCTCTGGGCTTTGAGCCCTCAGACCTGCAGTCTACAACGAAACTGAAGCTCTTCTATCCAGATGAAGGGATGGCCTTTGGGCAGAGAGGGGGGTGGGATGACGTGATTTGTTTCATTTCTTCGGACCGGGCATGGGGGCTGCTTTATTCTTGACATTGTGCCCCTCAAGTTCCTGTGCATGATTGTTAAATGGAAATGGATTTATGAGAAGTGACAGGAAAACTCTTAAAAATCTCTCTTGATCTTAGAACAATGTAGAACAACTTCCTTTATGCTACTGTTCTGGAAATGCACAGAATAAAAAGATAAACACATGGGGGCGCCTGGGTGGCTCATTCAGTTAAGCATCCGACTTTGGTTCAGGTCATGATATCACGGTGCGTGGTTTAGAGCCCCGCATCAGGCTCTGTGCTGACAGCTAGCTCAGATTCTGTGTCTGCTTCAGATTCTGTGTCTCCCTCTCTCTCTCTCTCTGATCCTCCCCTGGTCATGCTGTCTCTCTCTCAGAAAGAAATAAAACATTAAAAAAAAATTTTTTTTAAGATAAACACATGATTATGTTTTGTGCGTATCCTACCAAAAAAGTGTTCTAGCCAGTGTTAAATGTGTGGGGGCTTTTCTCTCTTTCTTATGTCATGAGGAAAAGGCCAGCTACTTCATAATATAGACCAGGACAGGAAATTACCTCAGAATCACTTAGGAGGTGTCTTTAAACCCCATTTTCCATTCTGGAAACTCAGAATGGTCCTGATGGTCCAGGGAGAGATATGGTAGCAAATATTTTGTAGTTTAAGGGTTGTGAGAAAATCTACACCACTCTTCATGGCAAATACCAAAACCTGACCTGAGATAGTACCTCTGAAGGCAGCAAGTCAAAAAATCTGATTATGAAGACTTCAATCCTAGAATTTCAGATAGAGAACCCAGATAAACTTAGCACAGAAGAAATAGAATCCTTCCAAGAACCTCTCCTTGGAATTTTATTCCCATTGCTGGACAGCAGCCATGTCTCCATGAGGCATCAAAAAGCAATAGCCAAGGTGGACTGATCAGACTCCAGTGTGGCACTCAACGACAGCTAACAATCCTCACACCAATTGGGCTGAGTATGCCCCTGGTGCTTGGCTAATTCTGGTGTGAAGCAAAGGAAGTATCCCACGGAAGATCCTTCATTATTGATTACAAATTACTGATAATGGCAAGTTAGGCCCCACCAGTGACACTGCAAGTCGAGCTGCTGTATCTCAAGTGACTGTCCCAGCACATTTTGGGAAGGGGGTGGTTGTGGCAATAGCTTGGAAATCTGCTGGTAGATCTGGCTTATTCTTAAGGTCCTGCAAATAAGGGTTAGGTGGTTTCCTAAACAAGATGACAAGGAAGAAGAAAATAGTAATTCCTAGATCTTATTAGTAATGGAATTGTTCATGGTATTCTCATATTGTCTTTTTAATCTAGGCTATTTCTGCACATATGTCCCCATTTCTTTTTTTTAATGTTTTATTTATTTTTGGGAGAGAGAGAGCATGAGCAGGGGAGGGTCACAGAAAGAGGGAGACACGGAATCTGAAGACAGGCTCCAGGTTCTGAGCTGTCAGAGCAGAGCCCGACACAGGGCTTGAACCCACGAACTGTGAGATTATGACCTGAGCCAAAGTCAGACACTCAACAGACTGAGCCATCCAGGCACCCTTATACATCCCCATTTCTAGCCAATTCCTTTTTCTCTTTTTTCATGATTAACGTCACCAAAGGTTTATTTAACTTGTATATGTTTTAAAGAAAAACTCTTAGTTTTATTCATTTGCTCTATGATATCTTGTTATGTTAACTTATTTTTGCTTGTATTTTTTTCTTTCCTTCCTTTAATTTTCTTAGGTTTTACTCTGTTAATCTTTTCCTAATTTACTGAGATAAACATTTAGCTCATTAATTTTCAGCTCCTATTCATTTCTTAAATAAGCATGAAAGGCTATAAATTTTCCTTGGGGAAACATTCATTGCATACCTCAAGATTTGATGTATAGTGTTTTCATTATCATTTGCTCTAAGTGTTCGTTAAGTTCTAATTCAATTTCTTCTTTGACATAGGAGTTACTTAAAAGTGTGTTTTTAAATTCCAAATACGTAGAATTTTTAAGCAATCTTTTTGTTATTAATTTCTAACTTAATTGCGTTGTTGTCAGAGAACATGTTCTGCATAATACCTATTCTCTAATATTTGTTTAGATTTGCTTTATGCCTCATATGATCATGTGTACTTAAGAAGAAATGTACCCTTTAAGTGTTGGATACACTTAAAGCATGAGATACCCCAGCTTCTCAAAATTGTCTTTTCTGGTCTCCATGGCACTACCCGCTTCTAGTATTCTGCTGCTTCTCAGGCCATATTTTTTTTCCTTTTGATTTTTTTAATGTTTTATTTGCTTTTGAGAGACAGAGGGAGAGAGAGAGAGAGAGAGAGAGAGCAGGGGAGGAACAGATAGAGGAAGACACAGAATCCGAAGCAGGCTCCAGGCTTTCAGCTCTTAGCACAGACCCCGATGAGGGGCTCGAACCCACAAACTGTGAGATCATGACCTGAGCCGAAGTTGGACACTTAATTGACTGAGCTACTCAGACGCCCTAGACCACTTCTTTCCTATCTCTTACATTGTTTTACACATAAAATTCTCAAATCCTTAGTTCTGTGCCCCTCATCTTGTCTATCTTCTTCTTCTTCTTCTTCTTCTTCTTCTTCTTCTTCTTCTTCTTCTTCTTCTTCTTCTTCTTCTTCTTCTTCTTTTACTCTCCTCTCTAGAAGATCTAATTCATACTGTGGCTTCAGTTTGCATCTGTTATCTGGGTTTACAAAGTGGCTTAATCCAGACCTCTCTTCTGAGTTCCAGAAACACATTCGCAACAGCTACCTGGGCAGCTCCAACTTGCTGTTCTGTGTCCCAGACGGCAAGACTTTTACCCTTGCCTGTATTCTTGCTTCTGGCCAAGAAGTCTTGTCTCCCCTCTTCCTTGCCGCCTGCATCCAGTGCACCACCTGATCCTGTCCGTTCTCCTCAGGCTCCCGTCCTGTGTGAGGCTTCTCCTTGGCATCGCCACTGCTGCTCTTCTAATCCCAACACCCAGTCTGTCTTGCCTGAGCATTGTTGCTAAGGGAACTTTACCCTTAAAAGTGCTTTCTTGTTCTAAAATCTCTGACTCCCTATTTTCTGCCCACAGGACATAAGTGGCCCCAGCTTGCTTTTCAGCTTTATCTCTCAGCCCCAAACCACCACTCCAACTCACTGAACCCCTAAAACACTGAGTTTCTCATAGATTCTGAAACTGCACAGGATGTTTTTGTCTTTGACCCTGTGGAAGTGGTTCCACTTGGAAACTTTGTGGGTTTGTTTGTTTGTTTGGTTTAGTCTTGTGTTAAGTAGTCTTGTGTGGGGCTCGAACTCACAACTCTAAGATTAAGAGTTGCATAGGGCACCTGGGTGGCTCAGTAGGTGTAGCGGCTGATTTCGGCTCAGGTCAGGATCTCGCAGTCCTTGAGTTTGAGCCCCATGTCGAGCACTGTGCTGACAGTGCAGGGCCTGCTTGGGATTCTCTCTCTCTCCCTCTCTCACTGCCCCTCTCCCCTCTCACTCCCTCTCTTGCTCTGTCTCTCAAAATAAATAAATAAACTTAAAAAAAAAAAAAAGAGTCACATGGTCCACTGACTGAACCAGCCAGCTGCCCTCAACCTGGAAACTTTGAATGCTATTTTCTCCCTTCCCTCACTCACACCCTAAGCCCAATATACAGGAGAGCAAATGTATATGCACACATATGCACATACACACACACACATGCCTGGAAAAACCTACTCGTGTGTAAGCAAGATTAGAATGAAGAGGAAAGTTTTTTAAGTTTATTACTCTGCAGATGTTGACAATTAGGGACTAATGTAATTTTAGTTAGAGGAGAGTGGGTGAGTAGGGAGAAGGCAAAGAATGGTTAATAATACTTGTATTGGCAAATAGCACCTTCTCTTCATTTTCTCTCTGCTGACTTGTTAGGAAATTTTCTTAACTCCCCATGAAATGATAACATGTTCATTTCCACTTCTCCTCAGACACCTGATTGTGCAGGCATTTAGATGACTGGATGACCCTATCTCCCAATCCACTTTTCTGTTACTTTCTCTTGGGGTTCGTTGCCTGGTAACTCTGATACCAGTCTCGCCTTCCTAGTAATTATGCTTTTTGTATTACCCAAACTTATCTCCTGCTGAATTTTCCTGTGGTTTACATTTTATTTAGTTCTAAATCTAAAATATGTGGACATAAAAAATAAGTATCTTTTCTTAGGACAATGTATGGAGTATATTTATATAATAACTCTTACCAAGTACTCATTGGTAGGAAGAAAATTTCTGGGATCATTTTCCATTTCCTGTCAGGTAAAGTGACCCTTTCTTTCACAGATCTTTGTCCTTGTGAGTATGGATTGATGTGGACCTGACATACAATGTGAGCTAATTCTTTACTTTCCTGTAGGTACTCAAGTGTAAGATTCAATGTCCTTTCAAGGACCCAGATTAAAAGAAGATAAAAAAAACTTGTCTTAAAAACAGAAAAAATGTTTAAAATGACAGAGTTTGTAATACGACAACTTTTTGTGTGTCATCAGTCCATGCCATGAGTTTTTCCCAAATTATATGCACATGAAGAGTGGCAATGCATATACCACTTGGTTTACAGTATACCCATGTAAAATATGAAACATTGTTTTCTATTACTAAAGCCCTAACATCCAGGACTTTGTATCTTATTTTGTTTTGCTATTTTTTAAATGACTAATAGAAGATTAATCCGCACAATAATACATATAGTCTTCTCTGCTAGGCTTAATATGAGGTGTTAAATATTTGATCCAATTTTCTTTCCTGAATAAGTTTTTCTTTCCTATATAAGTTTTTCTTTCCTATCTCTGTCAGTTTGAAAACAACACCAGAAGAAGAGGGGCCAAATTCCAAACTGAGCTCCTAAGAGTGAGGTCTTAGGAATGGGTCTTCAATTGGTATAAACATTTGCTGATCTTGTGTGGGCCTAATGCATTAAAGCAGGATCTTCGATGAGCCCTTGCTAGTTGGGGTTCTTGTACCAGATCAGATACTCCTGATGAAGTCAGAATCTTAGGGCAACCACAGCCTTGCACCTTCCATTGTTACCGGAGATACATCATATTCAGCTGGGTTGAGGATATCAGGTGCATGCAAGCATAATGGTTTGGTGGGATTTTGTATTTTAATATGCCATACACTAACCTGAGAATATCTGTCAATTTCATGGACAGATCACTCAAAGAAACAATTGGTCTTTCCAGTATTCATTCATCTATTCATTTTTATTTATTCGTTCACTTGTCAGTTGTGGGTGGGCACGGCATGGTCTTGTGAACCAATATTGTTATACACAGAGAAGAGTGATATAATAGATGTTATTCTAGGTTTTTAGAAGAAAACTCAACTCTAAAGCTCCTGCAGAGAATGGGGGAAGGTTTCTATTCTTAACAGGTTTAAAATTGTATTTTTAAATGAATAAGACATAGTTGTACACATACATATACTCAAAGATGAAATAAGCAATTCACAATTAATTTTTGCTGAAAATTCTATTACCCCTCTTGACAGAAAGCCGTATTTACATATAAGAGTTGATCAGATCTCAAAAGCTAGATTAGAAATCACAATAAGATCTGTGGCATTTTGATATAAAATAGAAATAAATTTTACTTTGATGTGTAGTTAAAATTGAAATAAGTCAAATTGAAAATTAGAATGAATAAGTCCAAAATGGTATTAACATCACACTTGTGTGTATAAATCTGGCAAAAATACTTTTCTTGACAGACACAGTGAACATAGCTAGAAAGAATTTACAAAGATTGAGTCTTTAAATTATTTGATTATGTTAATGTTGCTTATTATTAATCAAAACACCAAAAATACCTGACTGGACTCTCAGAATCCCCAAATTATGAAAGCTTGATCCTGGCTTAATAGCTCTTGCTAGAATTGAACACATGATAGTTCAATATAATTTGTTCAACCATACTCCATAAAATATAGCTCTGGTAAATATCAAGGAATGAATAAACTAGAATTGGTAATGACTATTACCTTGGTCATTCACTTCACCCAAACTAATATAATTTTAGGCATAAAAGCTAGTTAAGTGAAACATAGCAAGTTAAAATACAACTGAATTGGAGAAAATGTTGGCAAAAGTAGAAATAATTGTTAACATTTACATATGAAGCACTTACTATATGTTAGGCAGAGTGATAAGCACTTAAAAGATTGCTGTGATTAAGACTCTCAACAAGCTCATGCATAGTTACTATTAAATTTCCAACTCACGGAACTAAAGGCTAGAGTGGTGGTCCCCAGGAGCTGAGGGAAATGGGGAGTATATAAACTTTCAGCTGTAAGATGAATAAGTTCTGGAGATCTAATGTACAGCATGATGGTTATAGTTAATAATACTGTATTATATACTTGGAATTTGCTAAGAGAGTAGCTCTTAAATGTTTTCACTACACACACACACACACACACACGCACGCACGCACGCACAAAGGTAACTGAGGGGGCACCTGGGTGACTCAGTTGGTTAAGTGTCCAACTCTTGATTTCAGCTCAGGTCATGATCCCAGGGTCATGGGATTGAGCCTCACGTCGGGCTCTACGCTGAGCATACAGACTGCCTAAGATTCTCTCTCTCTCCTACTGCCCCTCTCCCCATCTCTCTCTCTCTCAAAATTAAAAAATAAGTTTTAAAACAAAGGTAACTGTGAGGTGATGGATGTATTAACTTGATTGTGTAATCATTTCACAGTATATTCATATGTTAAATCATTACATTGTACAATATAAATACATGTACTTTTTATTTGTTGAGTATACTTCAATAAGGCTAGGAGGGAAAAGTTGTCAAGTTGCATGTGAGAGAACAGCAGCTTAGGGAAGGTGAACAAGTCACTCAAGTTCACAGTGGTAATGGAGCCCAAGCCTCTGGTACTCTTACAATCTCCAGTTTTGTTCTTCTGCCTTTAACATATTGAACACAACTGAACCTTGAACTAGTATCAAAATATGAGTGAGATGGTGCTGAGAAGAGGAAAGAGAATGGGCACTTTGCTCTAAGCAGGGGACTAGCTGATGACAAAACACAGAGCGGGGGGAATTTCGTTCAAAGGAAAGCAGGGATGTTATACCTTGAGCATATGATGTGATGATGCCGCAAAATGACATTGGAAGAGACACTCGGGCCCCCTTTGTTGCAGATCTTATTTGCTTAGGAGTTTTTATTAGATCCTAAAGGCATTGGCTAGTCAATGGAGACTTGTATTTGATAATGGGACTCCGATGTCAATGTGGAGGGTGAATTGGATGCATAGTAAGCAATAGTTTCTAACAATCCAGACAAGAGATGATGCCAGACTGAACTAAGGCAGAAGCTATGAAAATAATAAAGACATGGGCCTCGAAGGAGTGAAAGAAATTTGCTCTCCTCTCCCAGGGCCAGAGGTGCAAGCCCTTCAATAGACAGTTGGGTATGTGCAAAAATGGGAATGGTCAGCAAAGGAATACTGTCCTGAATTTTTCACACATCAGTAATGTTTCCTGCTGTGGGTTCTTCTTTACCAATCCAGATGGGGAATCATCATTTGTAGACTTCAGAGGAAAAGGTAATTATAAAATTCATTAGGCTTCCCAAATAAAGAAGTGTAATGTCTTCCAAGAAAATAATTAAACTACCATGAGCAAAGAACCTCATCTGTGTAATTTAAAGCAATGTAGTGGGTCATTGTTTAGTGTCTCAAATCTAGTCTACATGTAGCTAATTCATAGTCATGCTCCATCTGGCCAAAGTTAGTCACATTATTCCGTTAGCCAAACAAAAATACTGGTTGTTTTAGAGGTTTCAATATTCTATCTAATGTAGTCTAATATGCATTTGGATAATCCATTCTCCTTTTCTCAATATATTTGAATCTTGCTACAGTGAAAAGAAAAAGATATAGAATCTATAGCATGTATAATAAAAACTCTTGTTTCACAAGCCCAGAGCCCTTAACAGAAGGGGTTTGGGATGGAATATTCTTATACCTATTTAAAAGACAGGGAAGCCAAACAGCTGTGGGTCAAGCTGCCAGGTGTTGAGGTGGTCAATTGGCATAACAAGCCAAAATGGGAATAACAAGCAAACTTCTTTATTTACTTACTGCAATGGTGCAGGCAAGAGGAAAAAGAGAAAGGCACTAGCTTTTCATTTTCCCCAGGTGGAATGCCACCAGGCAAGGATCAAACTGAAGCACAGATGGGGGATATCACCTTACAGCCAAGGACTCCTGAACATAAAGCTCCTGCTTTTTTTATGGACTTGTGGGGCCACAGGAAGCAAGAAGGGGAAAGGGCTTAGCTTTGAAAAGCATTGAGTCACAGTGGAGAAAGCTGCTTTGGTCAAGGTCTTTTTTTTTTATTTAATATTTTTATTTATTTCTAGGAGAGAGAGAGAGACAGCGTGAGCAGGGGAGGGTCAGAGAGAGAGGAGACACAGACTCTGAAACAGGGCTCCAGGCTCTGAGCTGGCAGTCAGCACAGAGCCCGACGCGGGGCTCGAACCCACAACCGCGAGATCATGACCTAAGCGAAAGTCGGACGCTTAACCGACTAAGCCACCCAGGCGCCCCAGCTTTGGTCAAGGTCTTGATGGCGGTGCTTGAACAGTGTCTCAGCAAAAGGCCCCCATAAAGAGACCTCCAAATGAAGGTTCCTAGGCTGGGAATGCAGATATGCATATGAGCATGGCAGGCTCAAAAGGGGCCTGTGTCCTTGATTGCCACTCTCTCCAGATGCACTGGCTGTGTGCCAACTCTGGTGTGAGGTGGGCAGCTTCCCGCACGAGGCCTGCCAGGCAAGGCCTTGTAATTGTCTGTGCTCAGACCTGACAGATCACACACAGGATTTTTGTCCTGGAGCCACACACCCCAAGGTGAATCCAGGAGACTCCAGATCTGGTAGTAAATTGAGGTGGATTCAGCTGTCTAGTATGCCGATCTGCCAAAGCCATAAACTGAGTAGAGGGCGTAAAGGACATTTTTTGGTCTGATGTCATTCAATTAGTAAAAGCTGGCAGTCTTGATTTTACATAATTGGGAATCCCAAGACCAAAGATTAGACCTAGGGCTTAGAGAACAAAGACTCAGGAATTTTTCTTCTAGGTTCCACTGGTTTCCCATTCATCTGTAAACCCAATTTTGAGAAGAGGAGGAAAAGGGAAAGGAGTAGTACTCTGAAAAATTTTGACCTTCCTCTGTCCTGTGTCAGTCTTTGTCATAGGGGAAGTAGACATTAACATATATTGTGTTATTTCAGAGCAGTGGCAAGAGTCTCCCTATCTGGCCTGGATGCAACTTATATCTCAGATGTCTCTTAAATTTGTTCCCTAATTTCCATTCTCTGCCTTTCACTTAGATTATTGTAATAGACTTCTGACTACTGTCTCTGCTTTTGGTTTATTTTTCCCACTGGAATATCTAGTAAGCAATAAGGGACACAGAACTGAATCCTCTTTGGAAGTTATTTCTGTAGAATCGGTAATTGAAGCCCATGGGAATGAATGAGCTCTCCTAGACATGATGTAGGATTTAATAACAACCACCAATCTCTTCTACTAATGAATTAGGGAAAGAGCACACACCCATTTTTAAAATTTATTCAATAAATAATTATCAATAATTTTTAGTATTATGCTGTTTCTACACTCTAGGATTAAGAAATTCTGCCCAATAGGGGCGCCTGGGTGGCTTAGTCGGTTAAGTGTCCAACTTTCGCTTAGGTCATGATCTCGCGGTTCGTGGGTTCGAGCCCCGCGTCGGGCTCTGTGCTGACTGCCAGCTCAGAGCCTAGAGCCTATTTCAGAGTCTGTATCTCCCTCTCTCTCTGACCCTCCCCTGCTCACTCTCTCTCTCTCTCTCCTAGAAATAAATAAAAAATAAATAAATAAATAAAAGAAATTCTGCCCAATAAATAATGAAGGCAATAGGGTGGAGTTTTCAGCAAAGGCTTCATATAGGAGATAATGTTTGAGTTGGCATGAAAGATGAAATGAGGAGTGCCTGGGCTGTTCAGGTGCTAAAGTGTCTGACTCTTGATTTCAGCTCCAGTCATGACATCAGGAGCGTGAGATTGAGCCCCACATAGAGCTCTGTGCTGGGTGTGGAGCCTACTTGGAATTCTCTCTCTCCCTCTGCCCCTCCCCTGCTAGCACTAGCTCTCAGTCTTTCTCAAAAGAAAAAAAAAAAAGATGAAGTGAGGTAGGAAGGGAGGAAAGAGGGGAGAAAGTAGGAGAAAGGAAGGGAAACAGAAAAATGTGAAGCATTCTCTTCATGTCCACATTTTGAAAGTTTTGAAACATTTCCCTATGTCTGGATATTGGGGGTTAGGTGGATAAAGAGTATAATAAGATTCAAGAAAAGGTAAATTGTATCCCAATAACTGGAGGGATTATATTCCATAAGTAATTTGGGCTTCATCCTGTATGCAATAGGGGAACCACTGGAGAATTTTTTACTTTGAGTAATAAAAAGGTCATATTTTGTTTTAGAAAGCCCAATCTGGCAATTATATGAAAAGCAGGTTGAAGGATATAGTGACTGGAGACATTTCTGCCTATAGTCTAAGTGAAAGAATATGGCCCTGAATAGGGAAAATAGCAGTAGAGTTGGGAGGAAGGAATGGATGTGATGGGCATCACAAAAGTGTAATTTAAAGGACTTAGTGACTGAATGGCTGTGGGAGTGGGAAAGTCCAAGGTGACTCACAGTTATTTGACTTGGGTCAATGGGTGGATATCATTCATTTTCTTTTGGATCAGTAAAATATCCTCCATATTGATCTTCAGTCTTTACCCTCTCCAGTTTATTCTTAACATTCTCATCAGAGTGATATTTCTAAAATACAACTATATATATATGTATATATATATATATATATATATATATATATATATATATCCTATCACTTAAATTTTCTAGCCACTACCTACGAGTCTGCAAAAGAAAATCTGTGCTACTTACTTGGGTTTCTTGGCAGTTAGAGAACAGAACAGCCTCACTAAAAACACCTGTTTTTTATATCATACATTATAAGGACATAACACTTTACAATGATTCCAAGGATACCTTGGAAAGCAGTTCCCAAACCCATATGTATTTTGATTGCTCTATGTAAAGACTATGACACATGACCCAAATCCTGAGCCCCCATATTTTTGACAAGTTGTCTTCTACTGTCATCATAAAGTCTCAGACACACCAAGAAAATAATTGCTTTTTATTACCAACTGTAGATTTGGCCCCAAACCCCAGTGTATGATCCTGGAGAGCTTGAATGGATCATACAAACACCACCTAGGTTAGGCAGATCTCAAAAATCTAAATGAAGTACAGTTTCATTCAACACTTCCTTGGCTCCTTACTCCCAGACCTATTCTGTAATCATTACTCTCAAATATTTGTCATCTTAGAGACAAAAAACCACTAAAGGCGACTCAAGGGAACAAGAGCCTCTCCCTGCCCCTGAATCACTAAAATACCAGCCAGAGATTTTACACTGGCAGCTGCTAGGCCAAATTCCACTCGCAAACATCTTTTGCTGGCCAGAACAATGACGCCTTGCAAAATGGTTTAAAACCAAAAAAATCTTTATTCCTTCCCTGCCATCAAAATGTGAAAAATGAATTTGCAGTAGGGGTGGGGGTGCCCTGTACATTTTGGCATTCACAAATCAACTGGAGCTAGAATAGTATTCTTCCTTAGATGAGGTATTTGGCTTCCAATTCATCACCTCTGGCCCAGTTCCCTAATGTGGGTTAGGCCATTGCTTCTCCATCACTAATGTGCATGCACATCACCCAGGAAATATTAAAATTCAGATTTTGATTCGGTAGTTCTGGGGTGAGGCCCAAGATGTGTTCTCAGGTAACGCTAACACTGCTGGTCTAGCAACCACACTTTGGTGACAAGGAATTAGGTAGGTAGCACGATACTTAAGCACTTTTCTTTTGAGCTAACAGTCTGGTTTTGGACTCTAGTTCAGCCACTTACTAGCTGAGCCACCCTGAGAGTAGTTCCTGTGTTAAGTATGCCTTGGCTTTTTCATTTACAAAATGATGCTAATAATAGTTTTTAACTCAAAGGAGTTTGGAAAAGATTAAGTGAGTCATTGTATATGACTCATTGTATAGGCCTCAAAAGAGTACGTGGCACACAGTAAGAAATCAATCAATGTTAATTATTATTATTCATTTTTGAAGTTAATATGGAATAACTAACATTATGGAATGGTTTCCTAAAATTATGGAATGGTCTTCCAGTGACATCAGGATGAATTCCAGCCTCCCTGACATGAATTACAATGCCCTTCTTGACCTGGCCCCTATTTTCTTCTCTAAATTCATCTCTCTTCCTTTTGTTCCTAGCAATGCATTTTAATCTTTCTCATCTTGATCTCTCTGCCCTTGGAGTTCTCTTTGCCTAGAATACCCTTCCCTTTCATTACCCAGCCAACTCCTAAAAGCTCTTCAAAATTTAGTTGCAACAACTCAAGTTAGTTGAGTTGGAATTCTTCCCAGACCCTTCCCATTACCACGGTGAGTTAGGTAGCTTTCTTACATGTCCCCATAGCATTCAGAGCCCATCTCTGTGACAACACTTACCACATCATATAATAATAGTCAAATTGTCTACTTCTTTGAGGAAACTCCTATGGCCGTAAGCTTTCAATAAATGTCCATTGTGGAATTAATAAGTCAATCAATGATCAAATATATTCTTGGTGTCATTGTAGATCTTGGTGCTATTGTAGATCTTTTATGAGACCTCTTCTTTTATGAGTCACAGACCGTTGACCTTTAAAGATCCAAACAGTTTACAGCCCTACACCCCCTCCCAGGGATACTGGGAGCCCCGAATTGTGATTTTAAATCTAGATTCAGCAGACTCTGTTCAAATTCATGCTAGGTGCTTTGCAGAATTCATTTAACCTTCTTAACTCACTTTCTGGCCTGAAAAACCTCTTTCGATCTACTTCCAGTCTGCCTTTCCAACCAAGTCTTACTGCCCTCAATGTACTCCAGCCACACTAGCCTGCTTTTAGTTCCTGAGATACCCAGCTGCCCTCTGCAGGACCTTCATAGCAGCTGGCTCCTTGGCCCGAGATGCACACCCACCAAGCCCACTACTCCCACACACGAGTGGACTCCGTCTCCTTTTCACCTCCAGAATGCAAGCTCCTAGAGGCCTGACTTTTTTTGGTTTTGGTTTTGTTTTTGTTTATTCTACCAAGAGTCCTGTCTGGCCCATAGGAACAGCTCAATAGATATGTGTTGAATGTTGAGTGAGTTAATACTTCCTATCAGGTTACTGCTTAACTGTGATCCCCATCTAAGGGCAGCATCCCTCCCCCTTTAATTCTAGATGATTTCCTCACTGGATTTGTTTTTGTTTGTTTATTTGTTTGTTTGTTTTAATATTTTTATTTATTTCTAGGGGAGAGAGAGAGAGAGACAGCGTGAGCAGGGGAGGGTCAGAGAGAGAGGGAGACACAGACTCTGAAACAGGCTCCAGGCTCTGAGCTGGCAGTCAGCACAGAGCCCGACGCGGGGCTCGAACCCACGAACCGTGAGATCATGACCTAAGCGAAAGTCGGATGCTTAACTGACCAAGCCACCCAGGCGCCCCTTGTTTGTTTGCTTTTATGGCATCTGTCACTGATTATAAATATTTTCATTTATTTGATCACCTTTCCCCCATCCCCATGTTATCTCCAACAGACTCTAAGTTCTGAGGGAAGAAATGGTGCTAATTTTGTTCAGTGCCTGGCATCTAGTACTTAGTTGATAAATATTTTCTCTCTAGAGTTGTTCAGTGAAAATTAACTGGCCAAAGAAGAATGATGGCAGTATTATCCCATTTTATGTATCTGACATATTGAAGTTTCACGGGTCCTTTGTAGCTTTAAGATGGAAAGAAACCATTAGTATTAATCATAGAAAGTCAAGATAGGAAAAAGCCATAGATGTCATGAGGGCCATTTTCCTTGCTCTGCAGATAAGTAAATTAAGGCACAGGAAAGGGAAGGACTTGCACAGCTAGTTAGGAGCAGAGCTGGAAATAAAACCCATTTTATAATAATAACTCTACATGATTCATTCATCGATGAGGAAAAAGGTAAGCCCCTACCCTGCATACTTTGACTTATGTGCTCAAAGAGCAGCTAAGCTTTATGCGTTTATGGTTCTTAGCTCTGGCTGCACACTGCAATTGCCTGGAGAACTTTAAAAACTACTGATGGCTGAGACCCAGCCCCAGAGATTCTCATGTAATTAGGTTAAAGATATCATGGCCAGTCTACAACCTCAACCAATGAAATCAGAATCTCTTGCGGGTTTTTAAGGCTTCACAGGTGATTTCACCATACAGCCAGGATTGAGGAGCACAGTTTAAGAAGACAAAAGAAATGTACTTATGTTGACTCATGTGAGAATGGAACTCAGAACCCCTGGCTAACATCAGTCTAATTCTTTAAACAGATTTTCTTTCCTAATTATTGGTCCTTGGAAAAGTCTTTTGTAAAGAGCCAGCCCCAGCTTGTCAGAATACAGCCAACTGTCCTGGAATGTCTGGATTAGTTAATCTTGTAAATAGGGCCTATGAGATGATTTTGATAGTCAAGTTTACAATAATCCAAGGTAGACAGGAGGCAGGGTTGATTTCTTCATGACACTCTCTGCCCAGAAGAAATCTCCAATGGTTAAAAGAAACAAAACATACAAACCTAGAGGAAGCAAACAGCTCCCAAGTGAAAAATCATCTTATCAAAGGGAGACCCACTGGTATTTTAACACTTATTCAAATAAGGAATAGGAATATTTTTAAAACCTCAGATTACATTTATTTCAAAGGGATTTAAAATAGAAAGACAAATATCATATGTGTGCACGTATAGGAGGATTAGGAGGAGCTTAACAGAGGACCAAGGGGGAGAAGAAGGGCAGAAATGGAGGGGGAAAGGGGGAGAGGCAAACCATGAGAGACTCTTGAATGCTGACAAAAACTGAGGACTGGTGGAGGTGGGGGGGAGGAGGGGTGGGCATGGAAGAGGGCACTTGTGGGGATGAGCACTGGGTGTTATGTGGAAACTAATTTGACAATAAACTATTTGCAAAAAAAAAAAAAAAAGTTAACAAATTACCGTCTTTTTCATTGAAATTCATTACGTTATCCCAAACTGTTCCCAGAGTCTGGGAGTTTTGGCTGATCTGATCTGATCAGATGTGATCACTTTGGTGACAACTGCGGGTGCCCTGCTGTGAAAGCAGGCAGGACTCCTGAAGCTACTTAGTAGGTCCATTCAAAAGGCAGATGCAGGTAAAAGGCCAGTTGCTACTTTGTACAATCAGATTTTTCCATTTACAAAGTAGTATTTGGGCTTAGTCAGGAACACTGCATTCACTTCTATTATGCTTGTGAAGAGTTCGCTTATAGCCAGTTTCTGGAGGTGGTAGTAGTAATTAAGCCAATTACACAAAGACCTCATTTTGATAATCGTTTACTGTCAACAAATGACTCACAGTTTGGTATCTGCAGCTGGTTAGGAAAATTCTGTGGAGACACTGTCACCTTGGCTCATGCCTTCTCAGTGTGGGCAATGGAGACTGGTTCTTAGCAGACGTGTAAAAAATAATCTTACTGCTTTATGTAGAAAACACAGACATGCATGCAGCCCATAAACAAGTATATCATATATCAGCCATATTAAAACTTCATAGGGACCACAGATTATATAATTCCTTTTATTTATTTATTTATTATCATTATTTTTATTTTTGAGAGCGTGCACATGTGCGTGAGCAGGGGAGGGGCAGAGGAAGAGAGAGAGAATTCTAAGCAGGCTTCATACTCAGTGTGGAGCCAGACACGGGGCTCAATCCCAGAGCCCAGGGATCATGACCTGAGCCAAAATCAAGAGTTGGATCCTCAACCAACTGAGCCACCTAGACACCCATACAGGATTCCTTTTATATGAAGTGTCCAGAAAAGTAGATCTATAGAATTAGAAAGTAGATTAGTGATTGTCTAGAACTGAGGGAAATGAGGATGGGGGGCTGAGAGTGATAACTAATGGGCACAGGGTTTATTTTGGGGTTGATGGAATGTTCTAAAATTGATTGAGGTAATGGTTGCACAACTCTGAATATACTAAAGGCCATTGATCTGTATACTTTGAATGGGTAAATTGTACAGTATGTGAATCATATCTCAATGAAGTTCTTAAAAAAAAAAATCCGACCTCCCTCCTTTAAAATAAATCATGGGGGTGGAGGTGACTAGGAAAAAAATTCTAAAAAGGCTCCTTAAGAGGGCAATAATGAAGAGAGAGAGAGAGAGAGAGAGAGAGAAATTGCGTTGGACCAAAACATCAAGGAATTTCATTTTCAATTTCTGCATTCTTTTTTTTTTTTTTTTACAAATAGTTTATTGTCAAATTAGTTTCCACATAACACCCAGGGCTCATCCCCACAAGTGCCCTCCTCCATGCCCATCCCCCCTCCCCCCCATCCTCAATGTCTGCATTCTTAGCCTAAATATCTGCCCTAACAGATTGGTCCCAGTTAGCCTGAACAGTGCCTTCGTTGATCCTACCCAAGCCAGGTAGTATCCCACACCTCTACCAAAGGGTGGTGTCTGGAATTTGCTCTGCTACTAGCTGGGCTGAGAAAGGCGTTGGGGGAGGTACCTCTTAGGGGAATCAGGAATCATGGCTGCCTTACAGGAGTCATGTTAGGAACAGTCTCTGAGACCTGGGTAGCTGAAGACCATGAGAGGCTCCCTGAGCACTTAGCTGTTGGACTCATGTTTCAGGGTTAAGTTCCCTGGGATACCAAATCTGAGGCGGTTAGCAAACATGGTTTTTATTAAGGGGCTACTCTCAGAATCAACCCTTGTGGAAAAGAGGGGAAGGAAGAAGGAGTCAACTGAGGGAAACGTTGAGCTATTACACAGGCTTGGCAATGCGCTCAGCCAGCCCCAGGAGAAGCTCTGGAGTTGAGTTAGCCCTTCAGAGCTGTCCCAACAGCTGAGTCATGAGCCTTTATTCCCGAAGGGATATCTAGGTGACACATCACAGCATTCATCCCCCTCAACATTTTGTAAGATCAGAAGAACACCGGTAGGAAGCTCATGAGATATCCTGGTTGCTGTGACTAAAGAGGACTACAGAATATAGCCTCCCATATGAATTCATTCTTTTGGTCACAGAATCATAGAGAATGACTTTGTATAGTACCATGCAATTAACACTATGCAATTAACACTAGCTAATGTCACAAACTTATATTGATATTATGACAAAATAGATGTGCTGGGATCCGCACCGGCCTCGCTGGATGACAGTCACAGTGAGGAAATGGCAGCGTTTGCACAGCTCCTGCCATAAGAAACAAAAACTGGTATCTCCTTCTGCTACTACTGGCTCATGTTGGAAATGAGCCTGCTGGTATTGACCAGGCCTCACAATATTCCAGATCAGACCGTTATTCTCCACACAGATTCCTCATATGGAAAAGCATATTCCTACCTTTACAAAAGAGATTTTAGATGAAAGTTCTGTGGATGATTGTCAAAAGGCTCTTCCTATGGGCCTTGCAGATCCAAGACTTAGATAATAAAGGGGGTTAAGAACACAAGAGTTACAACTAAGCCTGCCCCGGAGACAAAAAGCTTAATTTAGAGTCAAGAAACAGATAAGGGCAGAACTTAAGTTAATACTTACACCTTTTCTAACTGGTGATGTATGGCAGTCCCTTCCCTAAGGCGTACTTTCCTCAAACACCCTCCCTTACACTGGCTGCTGGGATGACGATAGATAAGAGTAGCTAAAACATAACCCAAAAACAAAGGCCAACACGTTTAGGGCCTCCATGGTGTTTACACATTCAGCATCAAGTCAAAAAAATTTCCACAAACAACTTATTAACCAGCTCAAAAACATTCGTCCTCTTGTGAGACAGACAGAATGACTCCTAGTCTGTAACACTTAACCAACTGATCCACCCAGGTGCCCCAAACCCCTGCTCTTATCAAAGTTACTCCCATCCCTAAGCCTTCCATGCTGTGCTCCTACCACATCTTTATGGCTGCTATTGCTCTCCCTCTAAAGAACCCTATATCTAGAGGACATGAAGAACCCAGACTGTTCACAGAAGGGCTTTGGAGAGATGATGAATTCCCTAGAACTGAATGAGAAGTGTGTGCATCACTGCTTATGTACATTTTTCTAGGACAGGAGTCTATAACTCCCATAAAATTCCCAAAGGGTCCATTCCTTTAAGTTTATTAATCATTTCATCTGCAGTGATGTTCTTTCTTTTGTTTTGTTACAGTCACTGTGTATTTTTGTATTCCATCAAGTGTCATGAAGATGAGTTCTCACATCTCTTTCTTTGGTGCTTCCACTAAGGCTCCTCTTTAAACACACTCTGAAGTTCTTCCTTAAAAAAAAAAATCTCCAACTTCTTACGTGTCCACTTTGAACAGATACCTCTAACTGATGAAAGACATTAATATTCACCTCCCGATAGTGGATGCACTCTAAGTAGGTTCAGTTCTAATATGTCCAAGAAGCTCCCTGCAGTGGTTGGCACGGCTGTCCAAGATGAGAGCATGTTCGGGGAGTTCCTTTCCCTGCCTCTGTTTCCACATATACGCTCTGTCTTGCTCTGAACAGAAAGTCACTGGGCTTGGTAAATTATATAAGCAAAGCAAAAAAAAAAAAATTGTCATTAAATTTTTGTCTTTCAGCTACCACTTATTAGCACTTAACTAAGTATCCAGCCCTGGGTTAAATGCTATGTAAATAATCTCACTTAAGTCTCCTAACAAGCCTATAAGGTGGCCGTTATTGTTATATTCATTCTATAGAGGAGGAGACTGACACTTATCAAGGATACAGTGCTCAAAGCCACACAGATAATGAGTAGTACAGCCGCATTTGACTCCCAAGCTGATTAACTCCAGGGCTCACACTCTTAACCACCAATCTTGACTACTCCCGAACCATGCAAGGCTGGCTTTTTAATCTTGTTTATTAGAGGGGAAGTATATGTATATGTGTGTATGTATATTAAAAAAGTTGTAAGGCTTAATTAATGATCACAAAACGAATGCCATTTAACCATCACCCAGGTCAAGAAATAGAACATGGCCGCCCTGTGTCTCTTCTTATCTCAACTTCCTCCCTCCTCACTGAAGGCAATCACAACCTTGCCTTTTATGATAATGGCTTCCTTGCTTTTCTTTACATTTTTACCACCAAACAATGCATTCCTAAACACAATTGATTAGGTCTGCCCTTTTGGGGGGGAGGGTGTTGTATAAATGAGATCACACAATTTCTTTTTTCATATCTTGAGTTTTCATTTGCTCAACTTTATGTTTTAGAATGATCTAAATGCTTCTGTTATAGTTTGTTCATTTTTACTGCTGAATAGTGTTCAGTTGTGTTAATATGTCACAATTTACTCTTTCTGTTGTTGGTAACCATTTGGATTGTTTTCATTTTGAGGCTATTTTGAATAATGCTGCTCTTAATACCCCTGAACCTGTGTCCCACACGTGAACACAGTTCTGTAGGGTATAAACCTCAAAGTGGGATTTCTGAGTCATGAGGTATACATGTATTCAACTTTAGAAAAAAATACCAAATTGTTATCAAAGTGACTTACTTTATGCTCCCACCTGCAGTGTATGAGATTTCCCATTGCTTCCCATGATAAGGTGTGTTTAAAAGACAGACTACAGCTTTGTTCCTTGCCTTCTATGGGGAAGAATCTCAAGTCTTTTCGCTGGCATCCTATCTCACATAAATACACCTGGGCTGCTTTGGTTAGTGAACTTCCATTTTCCAGCCACATTTCCTTTTTCCACTTATATTCTGTCTCTTGGAAAAGAAAATACCTCTGAATTCTTATCAGAAATGAATTCAGCAGAGCTCACAGAAGAAACAGGAAAAAAAGACCGATAATGGAAATTCCCTATGAATATAATCTCTATTTAGCTATGCTACACAAATGTCCCAGACACAGGAATGATTTTCCATTTTCCAGGTTATAACAAACCCAGTCCGCCCACTGACCAAACACACAGGTTTAACGAAGTGTTTCCTGCAGATGTTATACTACAATTAGGAACGAGAGGGTGGCAGGTATAGTTTGTCAGAGGATTGAGTAAGACTGGAAAATGAAAGCTCTGGTAAAGATTTTTGTCTGATGTTCAGAATGGAGTCCAGCACGTAGTAGGCATTCAGTGAATATTTGTTGGTCATTCAATGTAAGTTGAGTGTGTCAAACATCATTTCTTATTTTTTAAAATGTTTATTTTTAAGAGAGAGTGAGAGCATGTGCACACAAGCAGGGGAGGGGTAGAGAGAGAGGGAGATGCAGAATGAAGCAGGCTCCAGGCTCTGAGCTGTTAGCACAGAGCCCGACGTGGGGTTCAAACCCACAAACCGTGAGATCATGACCTTAGGTGAAGCTGGACACTCAAATGACTGAGCCACCTAGGTGCTCCTCAAACATAATTCCTAATTATTTCAGTGAGAAGTCCATGACTTTATAAGTTCTTAAATCTGTAAGGGATGGAAACTTTTGACATCCCAAGCTGTTACTATAGTCAGCATTTCAACACTCCTGAATCAAGCACTTGGCTCCCTCCCTTTTTCCTCTAGGCTACATGCACTGGACTGAGCATGTGATGAGATGAAAAGTTCCAATGTTGAACTTGCTGAAGATGCAGATCAGGAGAGAACTTCAGGATCTTTCAATTTCCAATTACATGTTGATATCACCAAATATAGCTGATTTTACCTTAAGAGGGCTGCCATATAAAAAAAGGATATATTTTTGTGTTATTATTCATAATTTATTTAAAAATATATTTAGAATGTATCTCCCTGTGCCAACCACTATACTAGGTGACAGAGAAATAACAGTGAATAAGATAGGGATGATTTCAACATTTTGGTCTGGTGACGGATGCGGACTAAATAAAACCCTGACAATTAAATTTCATTGTAATTGGAGCTATGATGGAGAAAACAAAGGAGTCTGAGAGCATGAAAAGAGGGTATAAAACACATGAGGGAGATGGAGGAAGGTGTCCCAGAGGAAGGAATATCTAAACAGAGACAAGAAAGAAGAGTGGGAGTTCACTAACTGAACAAGAGAGGTAAGAAAATACAAGGGAGAAGGTAGAGCATGAACCAAAACCAAGAGGCAAGAGAAAAGTGAAAAATGTTCAGAATGACTAGACACAGAATATATAAAAGATTGGGAGAGATAAGGCTACAGTAGAATTCAGGGGCAAGATTATTAAAAACTACATCAAGGAGTTCAGAGCAGTGGGATACTAAAGGAATATTTTTTAAAAATTTAAGTTTATTTACTTTGAGAGAGAGAGAGAGGGAGAGGCACAGAGAGAGAAGGAGAGAGAGAATCCCAAGCAGTTCTGCACTGTCAGTGCAGAGCTCGATGCAGGGTGCAAACTCATGAACCATGAGATCATGACCTTAGCTGAAACCAAGAGCCAGACGCTTAACTGACTGAGCTACCCAGGCGCCCCTAAAGGAAGGTTTTTAAAGAGGCGAGTGTCAAAGTCAGGTTTGGATTTAGGAGTGTGTTATCATAATCTGAGCCTGAAAAGGTGATGACCTATACTGAGCTAATGACAGTAAGAAATGAACTATAATTAGGAGGTGCTATTGATAAGGATTGGTGACAAGTCCGGGGTGAGGACAGGGAGAATTCAAGAAACTGAACTTGGCAGTTGGATGAATGATTTACTGAGAGAGGATACATACGGAAGAGTAGTCTGGTAAACGGGGTAGAATAGTTGGGTTTTGTTTTAGTTGTGTTTGAAGTGCTGGTAAATAATACAGTGAAGATGTATACTGGGCAGATAAAACTCAGGAACATCTCTGTCTGAGTCCCATATATAAACTTAGGAGGTCCAGCAGCCACTGAGTAAATGGTAGAATATTGGGGCTGTGTCAAACATATTAAAGGAAACTGGTTTGGTGGATATTTTTTATTGCCCCATCATAGGCTTACATTGATTTAATTTTCTGTTCTGGCTTCCTGGCCATATTTGCTGAATAAGGACTTCAAAACCTGGTATTTGTTATAAGGCAGATTCCAACTGCTAAAATCCAGATCCTTTTCTTTCCCGGGAGCTACCTGGGATACATTTCAAGGAGGGGACTCAAAGAGGGTAGCAATGGAGTTCGCATCGCTTTTCGGAAACAATACAAAGAACAAAAACTAACTTCTTAAGTATTTGGAACACAGGGATGCCTGACATCCTTTACGGCTGCCTATAGACACACAAACAGTTCTACCAACTGCCTCCTCGAACGAACCCTAACTCATCCCTGCAAAGACTTAGGGGTTCTTGCAGGTATGGTCCAGCCAAGACTAGAATGAGGGTAATTCCTGCTGCAGCGAAAGTTAGGTTGACCTGTATAGCTTAAGAAACGTTTATACCTTTGAATTCAAACTTCAGTTAGCTTTAAAAAACCCCAGCCTCTTCTATACCCCACCTTTTAAAGATTACTGAAGTGTTTTTCTTTTCTTTTTTTAATAATTTTTTTACATTTACTTATTATTGAGAGAGAGAGAGACAGAGCACGCATGGGGGAGGGGCAGAGAGAGAAGGAGACACAGAATCTGAAGCAGGCTCCAGGCTCTGAGCTGTCAGCACAGAGCCTGACGTGGGGCCCAAACCCACGAACCATGAGATCATGACCTGACCTGAAGGCGGACGTTCAACTGACCGAGCCACCCAGGTGCCTCTGTTGAAGTGTTTTTCTAGTTTGGCAACAAACCTTTCTATACCTCAGTTTATATCTCAGTTGTTCAGATATTGAGGTAAGGAGAGACAATATTTTTTGTTAACCTCACAACAATCCTATGAGAGGGCATTGAAAGAGGTTGATTCATTTTCCCAAGGTCAGAGAGCCCACAGTCTTTAGCAACAGTGCTATATTGGCTCCCATTTTCTTTCCATCATCTTAATCCTGATGATGAGAATAATTACCACAATAATAACGAACATGTATTGAGCATTTATTATGCCCCAAATCTCAGTGAAAACACTTGACATAGATTTTTGACATTTAATCTCCATAACAGTTTTATGAGGTACTATTGTCTCTACTTCTAAAATGCAGCTTCTGAAGCTGAAAGAAGTTATCGCCTGCTGAACGCACGCAGGTGACCAGTGGCAGAGCTAGGATTTGAACACAAAAGACTGACCTCACTGTAATCTAATACGCTTTGGTTGGGGTGACCTCTGAGGCCCTTCCCCCACCACCCATCCCCTGCTGTCACCTGTTCAAAGATTCAATGATGTACTTCTGTACTCTGGAGCCTTATCAAATTTTATTTTGCTTAGGTTACATCATGAAAAGTATGGTTTTGAATGGTCGTGTTGAGTTTATCTGGTTTAACAAGTCTTTTTGTCTAGCTTAAGCATTGGAAGTAGCTCTGGAAGAAGGAGGCAGAGCCAATCACAGATTGGTCCAGGGTCAAGTTGAGGTAGAGAGATTTATTTTTCAACTCTGAAGGTGCAGAGAAAGGGCTGAATTGGTTTGCGGCTGCACAGCTTGGGAGAGCCTAGTGCCTCGCCATGTAGCGGAAGCCACCCTTGCCAGTAGGGGTCTCTGCTTCATAAAACAATATCCATTGTCTCTTTTGGATCCAGAAACAAGAGGCTGGCTGGTTTTATTCTCAGTGCTCAGAGGGAACTCTAGAACCAGATTTACCAGGACAAAATAAATAAATATAATTATAATTATAAATCTACATATAAATACACATTATAAATATAAAACAACATTTTACCTTTTTCTGGCTTTATTTTTTTACCTGAAAGAGGATTGGTAATGGGCAAATAAAAAATACAAAAACTTTAAAGAATAAATCCTGAGCATGGTGCCCCCAAAGTCTTTAAGCTAATGCACTGGACTTGGAAATGTACATTTGGCATGCTTTTCTATACTTGGACCTTAGCTGTCTGATCATCCTCCATTCCCATAATAACTCTGTCCTGCCCTTCCATTCAGGTCTATCTTTTTTGATTCTGAACTCTTTTCCACACCACCCCCCTCTTCTAAGTCCTGCTAAGGTGGCCCTGTTAATGCTAGTACTTTGCCAATAATAGCCAACTCGAATGGATGGGTGCCTTACCTTCTCACCACAGAAAGGTATTTGATAACTATTCAACACATGTATCAATTATAATGCAACTTAATTGCTAGAAGACAGAAGTAAAGGAAGATTGGAAGGAAAGAAAAAGGAAAGAGGTGAAGAAAAAGAGAAACTGTTAATAACTTCTCTATGTGATAGAACATGTGTTTTCACATGTTTCTCTCTTAACATTAGTCTTAGGAAGCCTCCTTAATCCCCACCAGTGAGCCTGAACACAGATTTACTGAGAAAGCTCAGAGAGCCCTAAAAATCTTGTCTTGATCGGCCAGATATTTTACACTCCCAGCGTAAGATTATCTCGGAAACAAGTGTAAATGAAGCTGTATGATCATCCTCATTCTTTTTCTCCACCCTACCCACCCTGTGTTCAAATACCTCCCTCCCAGGCTCTCACTTCAGCCCTGAATTTACTGACAAAGTCTCTGCAGCGTGTGAGTGGGAGGGTTGAGGGCAGAATGCAAGGAAAGGAAATAAATAATGGATGATAAGTTTGGCTGGTGACATATTGTTGCAACAGCAGCAGAATCTGCAGGAGTTTAGATGCAATTCTGCAGATCTGAAGAGATCTTCAGTACAAAAGAAGGGAAAGAAACTCTGGCTGTCTTCAGCAGCTCCATAATTATAGGCCTACACTTCACAGTTAACATAGGCAACCAGAGTGGTCCCACACATCCAAACATTTGTGGTGGTCAAGACTGTAACCCAAAGTGCATGACAACAGCTACCTGCTCAAAAAAAGCTCTCTCTCATTCAGCCTGAAGTGCCCCATTTATTCATCAAAAATTAATAGTTCTCTAACTCTAACATCATGGCACCAGGGGAACTATATTGTATGAGACAGGTACTCAAATTCAACAGATTTGAGCAGAGGAAAGATTCATTAAATTTTTGAGGGGAGAGGAAGACAACAGAAAGATGATGGACTAAGAAGCTACAGGCCCTCGTGTTCACAGAGATGCCATGTTAACAATATACTGACGAGAATACTTCTGTGAGAACCCTAGAGACCGGTTGAGAAGCTACAGCACTCAAGGCATTGTAAAACCAAGAAAGGATTCCAGCAAAAAGGGTAGGGAATTTTCAGTTTTTGGCACAAGCATCCATGCCCTTCCCTCATACAGAATAGAGTGGAGTAACTGGGAGGAGATCCCTCAAACCAGGGTCTCCCCAACAGGATGTTAACAAAAGAACGGACTATGTGCCCAACATTCTATTTTGTCTGGAGTTGACTGAATGACTGGTTTCTATTTTGTCTGACTTGGACAGTTAAGAAACTGGTACCAGAGTTTGGAAGCCACTGAAAACAGGAGTGAGCAGCAAGTCAGAGCTGCAGAACCATATGTAGACACCAGGGGGAGCAATGGATCAGAAAAGGTTTGAGATGTCCCAGAACTGGCAGCTGAGGTGATTGGTGAAGGTCTTGCCGGCACTAAGCAAAGCTGACACACAAAGACCAGTACTGCTGGGGCAGGTGGTTGTTTCTACAGATGCTCAAATCCAGTAAAAGAGTACAAGGCAAACAATAAACATGGGCTAATTAAGGAACAAAAATAAAATCCCAGAAACTGACCCTAAAAAACACAGATCTGGGGCACCTGGGTGGCTCAGTTAGTTAAGCATCTGACTCTTGATATCAGCTCAGGTCATGAGTTGCTCAAGAATTCAAGTTCCCCACAGGACTCTGCACTGACAGCTGGAGCCTGCTTGTCATTCTCTCTCCAGCCTCTCTCTCAAAATAAATAAACTTTAAAAAAAATCACAGATCTCTGAGCTGTCTGACAAAGAATTTAAAATAACTATCATAAAGATGCTCAATGAGCTAAAAGAGAACACAGACAACTAAATGAAATCAAGAAAATGATGCAGGAAAATAAACAAAATAATATCAACAAAGAGATATAAACTATAAAAAATAACCAAACAGAGGTGCCTGGAAGGCTCAGTCGGTTAAGCGTCCAAATTCAGCTCAGGTCATGATCTCACGGTTCATGACTTTGGGCCCCGCATCGGGCTCTGCTGACAGCTCAGAGCCTGAAGACTGCTTCAGATTCTGTGTCTTCCTCTCTTTCTGTCCCTCCCCTGCTCATGCTCTGTCTCTCTCAAAAATAAATAAAGATTTTAAAAAAATTAAAAAATAAAATAAAATAAAAAATAACCAAACAGAAGAGATGGAGCTTAAAAATACAATAACAGTACTGAAAAATTCATTGAGAGAGTTCAACAGCAGACTTTGTAAGGCAAAGAAAAGATCAATGAACTTGAAGACAAGTCATTTGAAATCACTGAGTCAGAGGAGTAAAAAGAAAAAAAGAATAAAGAAAAACAAAGAGAACATAAGGCACATATGGGACACCATCAAGAGAAATAATACATATATTAGAGAATCCAGAAGAAGAGAAAGAAAGGGGTTGAGAGCTTAGTTGAAGAAATAATGGCCCAAACTCTGGAAATCTGAGGAAAGAAATAGACCTACAGATTCAAGAAACTTAGAGAATCCAACTATGATAAATCCAAAGAGAGCCACCCTGAGGCATATTACAATCAAACTGTTTGAAGTCAAAGATAAAGAGATCATCTTGAAAGCAGCATCAGAAAGGTAATTTGTAACATACAAAGGAGCTTCCATAAGATATTCAGTGGATTTCTCTGCAGACATTTTGCAGGCCACAGCAGAGTGACCTGATATACCCAAAGTGCTGAAAGTAAAAAAACAGCTGTCAACCAAGAGTACTGTATTCAGCAAAACTCTCCTTCAGAAATGAAGGAGAATTTAAAACTTTCTCAGATAAACAAAAGCAGAGGGAATTTATTACCCTTACACCCACTCTACAAGAAATATTAGAATGAGTCCTTGAGTTGGGGCATCTGGCGGTCTCAGGTGGAAGAGTGTGCAACTCTTGATCTCAGGATTGTGAGTTTGAGTCCCACGTGGAGTGCAGAAATCACTTAAATAAATAAAACTTAAAACTTAAAAAAAAAAAAAAAGAGTCATTTGGGCACCTGAGTGGCTCAGCCTGTTAAACATCTGACTTAAGCCCAGGTCATGATCTCATGGTTCCAGAGTTTGAGCTCCATGTCAGGCTCTGTGCTGACAGCTGGAGCCTGAAGCCTGTGTCTCCCATCTTTCTGCCCCTCTCCTGCTTGTGGTCTGTCTCTGTATCTCTCAAAAATAAGTAAACATTAAAAAAAAACTTTTTAAAAGAGTCTTAGAGGAGCGACTGGGTGGCTCAGGTGGTTAAGCATTGAAATCTTGGTTTTTCCTCAGGTCATGATCTCACGACTTATGGGTTTGAACCCTGTGATGTGCTCTGTGCTGTTGGTGCAGAGCCTGCTTGGGATTCTCTCTCTCCTTTTCTCTCTGCCCCACCCCTGCTCTCTCTCTCTCTCTCTCTTTCTCTCAAAATAAATAAATAAAACTAATTTATTTTTAAAGAGTCTTTGAGTTGAACCAAAGTAGAGTAGACTGCAACACAAAGATGTATGGAAATACAAGATTCCCTAGTAAAGGTAAATATGTGGACAAACATAGTAACTTGAACTATTCTCATTTTGTACATAGAATATAAATGACAAAAAACATTTAAAATAGCTATAAATTTATGTTAACAGGTACACAATATATAAAAATATAAGTTGTGGGGGAGCCTAGGTGGCTCAGTTAGTTAAGCATCCAACTCTTGATCTCAGCTCAGGTCTTGATCTCAGGGGCATGAGTTCAAGCCCCATGTTGGGCTCCACACTTGGCATGAAGCTTACTAAAACAAACAAACAAACAAACAAAAAATATATATGTTGTGACATAATAACAAAGCAGAGGGATGGTGCTATAAAGGAGTGGAGTTTTTATATACAACTAAAGTTAAATTGTTACCAGTTTAAAATAGAATGCTGTAATTTTAAGATGTCTTATGTAATTGTGATGGCCACAGAGAAAATATTATGCAAGATACCTAGTCATATTCATAAAAAGTGAAAGTGGAAATGTGGTTACCAAGGGCTAGGAGAGGGAGGTGAGGTTTTTAATGACTATAGACTCATACTTGCAGGATGAACAAGTTCTGGATATTATACTTCAAAGCAATGTGAATACACTTAACACAACTGAAAATAGACTTAAAATGATTAAGAGGGTACATTTTATATTTTTTACTGGGGAAGAGGGCGGGAAGGGAGAGTTAGTATTTAATGATTACAGAGTTTTAGTTTTGCAAGATGAAAAGAGTTCTGGAGATGGATAGTGCAGTTGCATAACAATGTGCATGTATTTAGTGTCACTGAAATCTATACATAAAAATAGTTAAGATGGTAAATATAATGTTTCATGTATTTTAACAGAATTTAAAAAAACCCCACTAAATCCGAAGTAACCAGTTAAGTGTGACTACATCAATGAATTCATTTCAATCTAAATTGTATTCCACTTTCCCTGGTGTAGCACATTCAGAATCCATGACATAATACTCCCAAAGATTTACCAATAGAAATAGGCAAAATGGGGGCACCTGGGTAGCTCAGTCAGGTAAGCCTCCAACTTCGGCTCAGGTCATGATCTCACTGTTCATTGGTTCGAGCCCTGCATCAGGCTCTGTGCTGACAGCTCAGAGCCTGGAGCCTGTTTCAGATTCTGTGTCTCCCTCTCTTTCTGCCCCTCTGCTCACACTCTCTCTCTCTAAAAAATAAATAACATTAGAAAAAATTCAAAAGGGGTGCCTGGGTGGCTCAGTTGGTTAAGCGTCCAACTATAGCTCAGGTGATGATCTCACAGTATCTGAGTTTGAACCCTGCATCAGGCTCTGTTGCTGACAGTTCAGAGCCTGGAACCTGCTTCAGATTCTGTGTCTCCCTCTCTCTCTGCCCCTCCCCTGCTCATGCTCTGCCTCTCTGTCTCTCAAAAATAAATAAACATTAAAAAAATAGAAAAGAAATAAGCAAAATACTGCCACAAAACCTGCTGTGGTGTAGATCACAGAATCACCAGGACTAGATTCAGGGATACCCGGGCAAGAACAGTGCCCCAAAATCATGCCATGAAATAAATCCGCAGCATGGGCAGCATGCTCCCACCATGAGGCACTGGACATGCCACCTAAGCCGTACCACTGGACTCTGTTACTGGCCACACTTGTCAAAGCAGTCCACCGCCTCTCCCCCTGGGAGACTAACACCCAGTGAACCATAAGGTAGTAACTGACAGAATAATTTTATGGAAACTTCCTATTAGCAGAGTAGCTTCAAAGCAATGTTCCAGGAACCAATGATATTGTAACACCTTAAACGTGCATAGATAATACTTTTCAACTAGGAAGTTAAATTTACAGAAAAAACCCCAGAAAAAATCTAAAGGGCTTGGAGTTTTAAATTCCTTTTAATGCCCTGAATTCCATCTGACTTTTACAATAAAAATGCATGCTTTTATATAGTGATCCATAGTCAGCTTATATCATTTTTTAAAAAACATCATTCAAAGACCCTCTTACGTTCTAGCAGATAGCTAGGTACAAAAAAAAAAACAAAACAAACAAACAAACAAACAAAAAAAACCCATAATACCTACTTCTCTCTTGAGATAGCCAGCTTCCAAAATGTTTCCTTAACATTTACATCCTGGGGAGCCCGTGCCACTTGGTACCAGGGTTAGTGTGTGTGACCAGTAGAATATGGCGAGAGTGATGGTATGTCGTATTTGAGATTAGATTTGAAAAGACTGTGAATCTCTGAGATCTCTCCCTCTGGGGGAAGCCAGGTCCCCTGTCATGAGGATGCTCTGGAATCCTATGGAAAGATCTACCTGATAAGGAACTAAGATGTCCAACCAGCAGTCAGCAGAGAATGGAGGCCTTCCAGCAAGGAGGTGGGTAAGCTTGGAACCAGAAGCACACCCAGTATAGCCTTGGGACCATAACTTCAGGGCCAGCCACCAGCTTGACTGTAACTTCCTGAAGCACCTTGAGTCAGAAACACCCAACTCAGATGCTCCCACAGAAACTGTGGGATTGCTTAAAAATAATAAATGACATGTTAAGCTGTTGACTTTGGAGGTAATTTGTTACATAGCTGTATATAACCAATACATCTCTCCAGCAAATCTGTAAGTGAAAAGGGTGTGTGTGTGTGTGTGTGTGTACGCGTTTCAGAAAAAGCTGTTAAAATGTTAAATGCCTGCTGACACACACATAAAATTACAAGAAACGTAGCAATGACCCCAAAATGCACATACTCATCATCTCACATACCAACAGCAGAACAGGTCTCAGCCCTTGGCCAATAGGCTGCTGCCAACCAGGTAGGTTTTGAGAGTAAAAAGTTCCAGATTAGCTCCAAATAGCTTACTCTACTAACCTGAAGTTTTACCAGGAACGATAAATGTCATTGGGTCTTGTAGTATCAGGTCTTTGAGAATCTCCTGGAAGGTATAACGTCTAAAAATGAAATTTACAATAAGGTCATGACAAGAAACAAAATCTAAGTCTAATGATTCATCTAAAGAGATTTTTAACATGGAGACTCTTTACAGAAGTGCAGTCACGGTTATAGGAACCGAGAAAGAATGTTGAAGCTTCCAGAGACTAGCGAGCTAGGGAAGATATTTGGGCAAAAGGCAGAAATTGTGTTACCAGAGTCCACTGACAGATGGACCCAAGGAGTAGGGGGCACCCAATCATTCCTATTGTAATGATAGGACATAGCCACCCCCAAATCATAGTGCCAAAGCAGGGAGGGAGTGGGAAAGAAATGTATTAATTTTTCTGTACCCCCATCCTCCAGTCCCATCATGGTGGGTGCTTTCCTTTGGGCAAAGCTGACCGGTAGCAAGTGGGCAAAAGAGCCCAGGTGATGCATGGGTCAGTTTCCTAGGGTGCAAAGCCAGACAGAAAAAGG
The DNA here is from genome assembly GCA_017311185.1 of Proteles cristata cristata. NCBI lineage: Eukaryota > Metazoa > Chordata > Mammalia > Carnivora > Hyaenidae > Proteles > Proteles cristata. Next base: position 1,121,063 of record JAESUZ010004260.1, read on the forward strand.
CAGAGAATGGAGGGTGGGGTGGCACAGCATTAGAGCTTTTTAGATACCTTTTTAATAGTGTTTTTTAATGTTTATTTATTTTTGAGAGAGACAGATAGAGAGCAGAAGCAGGGGAGGGGAAGAGGAAGAGAGAGGGAAACACAGAATCCAAAGCAGGCTCTAGACTCTGAGCTGTCAGTGCAGAGCCAGAGGTAGGGCTCCAACCCATGGACTGTGAGATCATGACCTGAGTCAAAGTCGGATGCTTAACTGACTGAGCCACCCAGCTGCCCCACATTTTCATTCTTAAAGACTCTTAAGGATTATCTAAGACAGTCCACCAGTCTGTGTAAATCCTCTTTATCTCATCCCTAACAGACGTCCAAAAACTCCAAAGGTGGCAAAAAGCAGAGCTTTTGGAGTCAGGCAGGCCGTCTCCCTGCTTCCAAGCTGTGTGACCTTGAGCAAATTACCTAACCTCCAAATATCTCAGGTTTCTGTTTTGTAAAGCGAGTGTCATAATAACCTAAAAGGGTTATGGTGAAATTAAATATTAAATGTAGAGATGAGGAGACTAATAATACTTATAATTTAATATATCTAGGTAGATAGATAGATAAACAAACTCTGGAGTGATGCATGATAAACAAATCACAGTGAATGCCCATTGGGAAGAATTTTAGAGGAATCAGTCCAGGGTAGAAGGAAATTTTATTTTTTATTATATGCTCCTTTTTCTTTTTTTAAGTTTATTTATTTATTTTTTCTTTTTTTTAAGTTTATTTATTTAGAAAGCGAGAGAGAGAGAGAAAGCACACACACACACACACACACACACACACACACACACACACACACACGTGAGCAGGGGAGGGGCAGAGAGAGAGAGGGGGAGACAGAGAATACCAAGCAGGCTCCATGCTGTCAGCACAAAACCCCATACGGGGCTCGAACCCACAAACTGCAAGATCATGACCTGAGCCAAGATCAAAAGTCAGATTCTTAACCAATGGAGCCACCCAGTCACCCCTATTATATGCTCTTTTATAGAGAGGACTTCCTGAATTTTTCCATGTATACTACTATAGTTATAAAAAAAACAAAACAGAACAAAAAACCTTTGACACCAACAGTCTTTCTAGTCAGTGTCTTGTATTCTGCTGCTTATCCTACTCATTCCACAACTATTATAAAGTGTTTACTACTATACTAGGCATTGGGGCTACAAAAAAATTAAGATACCATCCCTGTTTTCGAGTAGCCGAAGTCTAGTTGCAAAGACAAAAAGCAAGCAGATAAGCATCATACAGTGTAGTTAAGTGTGGCCTACCTGATTTTTCTTATTTAAAATTTGAAGACACACACACAAACCTCTTCAGCCCCCCCTTTTTATTGTACTTACTGCATTCTAACATCCTATATCACTTATTTATTTATGATGTTTATTGTCACACTCCCTCCACTCCATAAGGATGAGAATTTTTGCCTATTCTGTTCATTGATAGATCTCCAATGCCTGAAATGGAGAAATTTCTCAGTAGATGTTTGCTGGATGAATAATTGCTATGTGATAGAAAAGCATGACAAAGGAATTACCAGAACAAAGCATAAAAGGAACATCGAACTTGTATATGGAGGTCAGTCAGGCTCCACTGGAGAGGTGACACCTTGTACTTAATCTTGAAGCAAATCAGGTGACTTTGGCTGAAAGACCTAATGTTTTACGAGCAAGCAAATGAGAAATACAGAAAAATGAAACACAAGGAACTCGAGTCCAACGGCATGGAAAGAGATCTAAGAGAATGGTACATATGGAAAACTGAACATACGGCAATAAATATTGGTTGCTGGTAATTGTTTATGCTGGCTGGGTGATGAGTTCTTGAAGATTTTGTTACACTGTTCTTTCTCTCTGTTTAAAATTTCCCATGATACGAAGTTAAGAATAAATGAATAAACCATTTTTAATAACTATAAAAGGATTTTAAAAATGAATGTATTCTAGGCAGGGGAGCACAGCTATGGTTACCATGCTAGCAGCTGGCTGGGATGGCAATAGGTGGTGGGTGAAGAGGTGAAGACCTGACAAGGAATATACAAATCCATAGTGTTTTCATTGTAAATGACAATCAAAATAGCTCAAGTATAAAAGGGGAACTCACTGGTTCACATACTAGGGAGTACAGAGTGTATCTGGCATTAAAAGCTACTGGATCTGGGGCAGCTGGGCGGCTCAGTCAATTAAGCCACTGACTCTCGATTTCAGCTCAGGTCATGATCTCAGTTTGTAGGATGGAGACCTGTGTGCAGCCCCTCACTGACACTGTGGAGCCTGCTTAGGATGCTCTCTCTCTCCCTCTCTCTCTCTCTGCCCCTCCCCTGCTCACTCTCTCTGTCTCTCAAAATAAATAAATAAACTCAAAATAAATCTACTGGATCTAAAAATTTAACTGATACCACCAGAGCCCTGTGTCTCCTCATCTCCTTTTTGCCTCTGTTCAATTTCATTTTTCAGATACTCCTCCAGGTGGTGAGGAAGATGGCCATTGATAGCCTCCACCTCAAATCTTCCCAACTTAAAAGAACTTTTCTCTCCCAATGCTTGTGTATAAATTTCATGGAAATTTCTGATTGGCTCTATTTGGGTCATGTGCCCCTCCCTGAACCAATCTCTGTGGGATAGGGTGATGGAGTAATGAGATTGGCCAAGCCTAGAATAGGTACTAGAAAGTAAGGGAGGGGGAAACCTCAGATGCCATGATTGGCAGCTCTTCCAGGACCACATGAAATAGGGGAAGGAAGAGTCCCCCAAGGAAGGGATGCCAGCAGATCCAAATAGCCGGCATCATGGCTCCCACCAAGGCCATAATTGATATTGGAGATGAGAAAGTTGGGGGATGCAGAGTGGATTGAGTAAAAGTAGCTGAGGGTAAGGATAGGCAGAGAGGCCTTATTTTTCTAAATAAGGCTAATCTGAACTGGACCCTGGAATTATAGAGAAATTTGTTGTTGGGCTGCTGGGTGAGTGGACAGATGTGGGATGAATGAAAATATGAAGCTTACATTAGCTAAATGCAGTTAATGCTACATCTGGGCATGAAATGGTTAAAAATCTCCCGCTTTTCCACAGAGGGATGATTGAAGGTTGAATATGGATAAAAACTGGTACTAGAAATGCTGTAATTTTCTCAGGTAAATTGTGAAGTTGAATGCAATTAGAAAAGCATCCCCAAAATAGCTTTGGTTTGGTTGGCATGTGACCAAACCCTGAACAGCTTAGATTAGCATAAAAGAGATTCAAATATATGTCTTTCGCATATGCTCAAGAACCCGAGCTGAAGGAAGAGGAAGGCAGCACATGCCATCTGTTTAGGAGGCATGCAAGCTCCAGAGTGAGTTTGGAAAGAAAAGGGGCTTTAGTCTTTTAAGACCAGGAGGCAGTGAGAAAGTCACATGCTCAGAGACACAGAAACAAGGTCAGAACCTAGGGCAGATAGAGAATCTGAGACTCATATAAAGCCAGCAGGAGAACAGTGCCTTCTGTTATGTCCACACCAAGTTCTTTCCATCAAAATAGTTCCACATACATCTTCTCTAAGAAAGATCCCCATGTATCTCAGCCGTAATGAGTTATTCCATTAGTGGTGAGGTCACCCATGGGGTTTGGTGGCCTGTGCCCAGTGCTTGCCTGTTAGGAATAAAAGGAGAGGTTTTGATGACATTGAGCCAAAGGACCTACTGTGGCTCAATCATCTCTTTCCCCTGTGAGGTTCATGAACAAGCAATACATTCAAGAGCCATCAACAGATGAGAAATCAAAATATGACTATTTTCACTTGAATAGATGCTCAGTCTCTTAGTGCAGGGCTCTCTTGTGAACACAAGGCTGGAGGAGCAAGCAGCTGATGGCGAGGGCCCACTGAGCCTCTCCTTCTGCACTACACACTGACTTCTCTCACCCTCTGCCCTGCCACATGGGACCAGAAATGGCAGCAATAAAAAGTATGCCTGGCTGTGCATCTGTGGAAGAGAAAACAAGATGGCCAGATCCCAAGAGGAGGCCTTGGCTCCGCATACCTATTCTTGCTACATGAGCTAGAAGGAAAAGCTGATGGAGGTTCCTAACCCTGCCCTTGTTAAATGTGGCCCAGTGAATTTCCCAGAATCTGTACCATCCAATGAACAGGTCCTCTCTGGGAGAAGGCAAAGGCCAGGAGAGAAGGGGAGAGATGAGATTTCCCTTTTCTCTGAATACTTGCTCCCCAAAATGTGGGCCCTGGACCAGCTGTATGGGCATCACCGAGCAGCTTGTTAGAAATGCACAATCTTGGGCCCTCCCCTAGATGAATAGAATGAGGGAACTGCGTTTTAATAAGATTTCCAAGGGATTCACATGCACATTAAAGTTTGAGAAGTACTGAGTTTCTGAATCCTAAATCCATTGCCCAAACTGTCATTTCAATCTCTGCTTGCTTCTCAAAATAGCGCTCTGCATATGGTCAATAGTTAACGAAAGGGTGTTTGAGAAATTCTCTTTGGCACCTATTTAATTCCATGTGAAAGGAGGAGATCACATCTGAGAAATCAGCACACATTTCCCAATGAGTGGCTTGGAGACAGAAACACACTGAAAACAAGCAAACAAAACCGTTCTAGACATCCACATGCAGCTCTGCTGAGCAGGACAGATGGGGATAGTAAATCTCCTCCCGTTCCATCCCCCCGCCCATATATTCTCTCCCTTCCTCACTCATGCTCTCCTTCACCCAAGCTACTATTAAGCTCTTGTGTCGGCTCTGTTTCAGACGCAGGATAGTACCACATGGATTACATGTCTCTTGCAGTCCCGTCCTCAAACCCAGATCTGAGAACGATATACTGCACCACCAAGCCAGGACACATTAGGATAACAAAAAGAAATTTGGCACATCAGTATTTCTCCCCTTTAAATAGTTGTGACTGTCACGACCCAATTCATATCTTATTTCCGACCCAGCCCTGGATCTCCAACATTTGCCTGAGTAGGAAGTTAATGATCAAAACTCAGAGCATGCAATCCCAATATCTTCTCTTTGCTCTATCTGATAGAATACCTCACAGTAAAAAAGAGCCAGGGGCTGGCAAATATTTACAGATTAACAAGAGTCTGCCATAATTATTAGGGGATCCAATAATGACAGGATTTAATGAGTCATGATTAAATTATCATCTGCTGAGCACTTACAATGTACTTCCCAACAACCCTATGAAGGAAGTAGTACTCCTATGTAACAAGTGGGGGGGAATTTGAAGTTTTCAGAAGTCAGATAACTTACACAGAAGCAGCAAAGATAGAAACCCAGCATACACCTTAGGTCCAAAGCCTCTCAACCACTACAATAATATGATGTTTCACTTATCAGAAAACAATGCAAACTCGCTGAGTGACTAAAGAATTATTTTTCTTCTCTGGGACTAATGTGAGGATTAAGTGAGATTAAAGATGTTAATGCACTTGGAAAAGTAAGACATTGTAACATGTAAGGTTTAATTTAGTATATTAAGATCCTGCCCAAATAATATCCCTCGGCACTATACAAATGGCAACGCTGTGTGTAAAAAATGCCAACCCTTTTAATACAAGATACCCCAGTTCATTCAATATACAGTTCTCATTCATCAAATTAGAAAATATGTTTTAAAGTTTAACCTGCAATGTTGGCAAGGATGCTGTGAAACTACGATATTGTTGGTAGAAGCCCAGTCAGTACAACCTTCCTAAAAAGCAAATAGATAATATGTTTCAAGACATCTTAAAAAATCGACACAATTTCTTGTACGGAGAAATAAAGACAAAGATTTAAGTACAAATATAATTAAGATGCCACTCTGATGCCAGAGTGCTTGGATTTATAGCTCCACTACCTACTATTAGGGTGTCCTTGGGAAAGTCTCTGTCACCTGGTGTCCAAAAAGGGGATAGTAATAATAATGTCTATTTCACTGGGTTGCCAGTGCCATTCTCATGGGTTCATGAGAATGAAATGAACTATTATACATTAAGTACTTAACCCAGTGCCTGGCACAAAGAAAGCACTATATATAAGTGGTATCTATTATTTTTTATTATCCCAGTGTTCTTTATAATAACAAACAGTTGGAATCAGTCTGTCTGACCATAGAAAAATGGTAAGTACACCATGGTACAGACATAAAATGAATATTATGAAGCTGTTAAAAATGAGACTTTAAAAGACTATTTAATCACATATAATGTAACATAAAAAGAGCAGGAAGCTATATATATCCCCCCAGACTACTCATGTTTGTCAAAAGAGTGCTTTGTACAAATAAGAATGCAGAAAACAAAGGGTGGGAATTACACCAAAATATTAGCAGAGTATACCTGGGTGTGTATATATATATATATTTCGGGACTTGGCAAATAGTCTAGGGCAGTGCTTCTCACACTCTACTACCTCTGCCCCCTAACCGCAGCCAGTTGCCAGCAGACAGCCGACACTCAGGCTGGCTGGAAGGGCAAACGAAGGAATGGAACATCCTGAGGAAGGGCGCGGAATTATCCTGTAAATGGAAACTGGAACGCGGGCACGCCCAGCCCGATGGCCAACCGTGACAGGTGTTTTCCATCTCTGGTGTCTGTGATCCATTCTGCACATCTGTCCGCACACACACGTGTCGGTGGCTCCCGGAACACCGCGCCGCACACGCCGAAGCGCACAGGGCTCCGGGGGCCTGGGCGGCCACACGGGGAGACACACCTCGGCGACGACCTGGATCCACACGAAAAAGAGGCCCTGCCACCTTAACAATATTCATGCCTGACTGCAAAGAACAAGAAGCTATGGGGCTTGTGCCCACGCCCCTTGCTCCTCGCCTCACCTTTCTTTCTAGGGTGAGTCTGCATGCGTCTGGGTGCTGGCCGACCACCTAAATCACACACGCACACGCGCGCGCGCGCGCGCACACACACACACACACACACACACACACACACCCCTTCCCCCATCCATCTCTTTCAGACCAGGCGCGTCTCTGAGGGGTGGGTTGAATGGGAAAGAACGGGGCCGTCTTTGTTACTAATCCTCCCCTCCTTCGGGCGAGCCAAGCTTCTTCCGGGTCAGCGACAATCACCGCCACCCCAGTCAGGCCCGCGGTCCCCCATCCCGCTGGCCGCGTGCGCGCCAGGGTCAGGTCGCCACCGCCCGCAGGTTGCGGGAGGGGAGGAGGGCGAGGCAGAGGAGGAGGAGGAGGGCGGGCGGCGCGAGAGAGGGGGAGGGAAGGCGGGAGGGAGGGGACGGCAATCCGAGGAGGAGGAGGAGGAGGAGAGAGCAGCCTCCCGCAGCTGGCGAGGAGAATGGGAGTGCGGGGCTCCAGACCGCCGCGGGGTGTCACGGCCGCGGCCGAGCTCGCCCGGCGCGAGGCAGGCGCCCGCCGCTTTTAAACCCGGGAGGCGCGGCGGCGGCGGCGGCGGGCGGATCGGCGCGCGCGGGGCGCCGGGCGGCGGCCGGATGGAGAGGAAGGGCTCGGCGGCCGCGGCCAGAACCGAGCCCGCCCGCGGCCGGCGAGGCGCAACGCCGCCGCCGCCTCTGTGCGTCCCGGGCGGCGGCGGCGGCGGCGGAGGGGTCCCGGCGCGCGGCCAGGCTGGGGCGGCGGCCGAGCCCGCCGAGTTCATCCGCCGGGCGCACGAGTTCAAGAGCCAAGGGGCGCAGTGCTACAAGGACAAGAAATTCCGCGAAGCCATCGGCAAATACCACAGGGCGCTGCTGGAGCTGAAGGGGCTGCTGCCGGCGGCCGGGGAGCAGGAGCGGGACTCGCGCGCGGCCTCCCTGGCCGGGGCCCCCAACCCTGGCCGCCTCTCGGAGGAGCAGAGCAAGACGGTGGAAGCCATCGAGATCGACTGCTACAACAGCCTGGCAGGTGAGCCGCGCCGCGCGCCGCGCCTCCGCCCCCCGCCCTGCGCCGGGCGCCGGTGGGCCCCCGGCCCTCGGGCCCCAGCCTGCCGCTGCGGCGAGCCCGCGCTGCCCACTTCCCCGCTGGCACCGTGCTGCTCCGGGAAGGAGGACCCGGGAGGGGGGCGCTTTGGAAAAAGTGACTTTTAGGATTATACCGTCCAAAACTCGTCGTCATCCCGCGTCCCTTCCCCCTCGTCCGTCGTAAATCTCACCTAAAAATAACTGGACGCACAGAAGGGGACCCAGCTGGCCTGGTGGCGATGGCTGCTGCTACCGCTCACCGGTGGACCTGGGTCCAAATGCGGGAAGTGGCGCCCAGGGTGGGCACCCGCCCCCACCGCATGCCCAGTGGCTTCTTTCCTCAGGTATCATTGGCACCAGAGCTCGCCCTCACCTTGCCCTCAACTGACCGCATCCCAATGGCTAAGGACCTTCCTTCCCCAAGTTCCCTTGGCCTCGGTAGCAAAGGGCAGTTTGGCACGATGCCTTCAGCATCTTGAGCAAAGATGGATTCCAAAATGCCACTTTCTTCTCTCTCTGCTCTGCTGGGGCCCCCGGTTGCCAGGTGAAGAGAGCGATCTCAAAGGGAAGCTAGTTCAGGGTTGAGCTTGAGCTGTGTGTTAATATCCTCGCTCCCTGTAGCTCAGGTGCTGGGATGAGAAGGTGAGGTATACATTCCAGAGTTCACTTAAGGGATTTAGATCAAAGTCAAGCATTTTTAAAATTTTTACATTGGCCCAGGAAAATGTAAAACCTCTTAAAAAAGAAAAAAAAAGGAAGAGTCTGGGTCTTTCCAGGGCCTTCCTGTGAGAAGGTGGGAGATGTTGGCAGACGCAATGACCTTATATTTGAAAGGCATTCTCTACTCTTCTCTCACCCCATTTGGTGGGATTTGGGCACAGTCCATCCTCTCCGGCCAAATAAAAGGCCATTACTCCTAGCTCCTAACCCCTGAAGTTGCCTAAACTAGCTCCGGACAGTTGGAGCAGAGTCACTTTGGGAAAGTGACTGGGTGTGGCTGAGGATGGTGGATGTGTCTGGGGTGCCGGTGGTTGGGGGATGAAAAAAAAATATCAGTGATTCTGCTCTGTTCCCTTTGAGGTTGCTAGTACCTCTGTCTTCCCATAATGCCGTGTCCAGGATGATCTTGAGCCAGGCAAAACCCCGCCGCTTTATAAATTGTAGTTTACAGATGGAAAGGATTAATAAACCAGTAGTAGTAGCAGTTGTAAAAATGGTGGTGCTCACAGCAGTACTAGTAATAATGGCGGCAGATAAAGTAGTAGTATAGCCAGATGGACTAGCTCCGTCCAGCATAATGTAGAGCTTGAGTCTCTTGATTTCCTGTAAGTCTCTGCCATACTTGCTTCTGCCTGATGAATAGTTGAAGGGCAGAGCGGCCGTGGGTGGAGGAAGAGGCACTCTGGATCACTAATGCGGTGATTTCAGAGTGGTAATGGAGCCTTATATTTAGTATTATCCGTGGGCATTCTAGGGTTGCCCCTCACCCCATGCTTTTGGCGCCCGGTCTGTGGCTAGGACTGCCTATCTGCTACCACAGAAGTGGTTACATTTCCATGGTGAAACCAAAGATGGGTCCTTGGTCAGGCAAGCCCTGTCAGGGTGGGGCTCAGGTCCGGCCAACTCCTACTGCTCCCCACCCCACCCGCAGCCCCCACCCCACCCGCAACCCTCACCCCACAAGCACTTTGGAAAACTTCAGTGGTGGGAGAATGGGGCGTAGCAGTAGCGAATTTCCTCACTGCTGCCTTCTCCAGCACTCACCACTTCTTCATATTAATAATTTATTGTGTGCACGGCATAGGCACTTCACTTACAATGTGCTTTTTAATTTTTTAAACATGTTTATTTATCTTAGAGAGACGGAGACAGAGCTCGAGTGGGGGAGGGGCAGAGAGACCGAGAGGGAGACACAGAATCTGAAGGAGGCTCCAGGCTCTGAGCTGTCAGCACAGAGCCCGACGTGGGGCTCAAACTCATGGACTGTGAGACCATGACCTGAGCTGAAGTCGGACACTTAACCGACTGAGCCATTCAGGCGCCCCAATGTGCTTTTTAATCTTTACAACAACCTGCTAAGAGATTGTAGAGAGAAAAAAAACCCTCCAATGTTCCAGAGCCATTCAAGTTCAAAATCAATGTTCTTGTCATCACACCTTGATGCACAAAGTCAGCGTCTTTAAGGCTTCTGTCTCCCTGAATCCAGGGTCAGGTGGATACACTTGAAAATTCTGCACTGGAGATCTGAGCGCTGGTCGCTAGGAGGAAGAAATACAGTACCTTAATTCAAAAACCTGATAGGGCTATTTCTAAATATTTGAAGTTTTAGTGAAAAAGAAAAGGAATTACAAGCTGAGCAGTCGTGTCAAAGCCAAAATCCGTATCCTGTATCGAAAATTCAGCTGGGAGAGGGGGTCCTGGGAGTCACCTGGAGATGTAGAAGCCTGATGTTTGGTTTCCTTAAATCTGTCACTACTATCTCAGAAATTCTTGCTAATAGCAAAGTATCCTTTCTTGTTAGGTCACAAAAGTAGTACATACCTCTAAAGTGTTTTTTTCTTTTAGAAAATATCAACAAGTTTAAAGAAGAAAATACAAAATTACCTTTAATCCCACCACTTAAAGATCCCTTGTGATCTATTTTCTCCCTGTGCTTTGTTTTCTATACATAAATGTAAACTGTTTACAAAGCAAGGACCCCCTGTATCTTCTGCTTTCATTTCCACTTACCATTATGTCAGAAACATTGTTACACTTCATTCAAGTATTTTGGTGAAGATTATGTGAAATGGCCACATGGAAATTTTAAGTGTGGGTTTACAATTATCATCGGACGGCAAGGGAAGGAAAAATTGTCGTCAGTGACACACCAGTGCAGTGTCGCCCATGATCTACCCTGCCCCCTTCATGCCTGCTAATAGGAAGGAGACAACAGCTGCACATTCTTTCTGGCAGAAAGGAAACTGACCCTTCCATCTGGGCCACAGTGCCTGCTGAGTAGCCCAGCCAGCTTCTGGTGCAAGCAGCCTGAAGATGTTTGTGCCCACAAGGATCTGTCCCCCCACGATGTCCTGTGGACATCAGCTGTCCATAGAGGGAGATGTTTGGGATTTGGAAGGAACTTGGACCAGCCCAGAAGTACCAGAGGATTAGGCTGTGTTGCCAAGGGCATCTTCACACCAAACAAAATGCTATTGTGAGGCTTCTGGAAAAAAGTTAGGTCTGACGAACCCTGGTACTTTTCATGGAAGGCTCTGAGAGAATAACAAGAGGGCAGCTCGAATGTGCTAAAAGATGCTTGTCTAAAAATCGACTTGGATGACTTGAAGAGGTCACATGAAGGGTGTGCAAGCAGTTATCAAAGTGCCCATACTTGTGCTCTGTTCTACCTTGGAGTCCCTCCTGATTAGGAAGGATCTGGCCAGTCCTGCAACACCTCTGGCTTTGGTTTTACCTGTCTTATTCTTTAAGGGATGATAATAATATAAAAAGATGGGAAGCATCCTGTTCTTTCAGAATTTCAAATGACTTTGACACAGCGATCAAAAAGATATTCAGACCTGCCTGGGGAGATATAGGAATCTAATCCTTACCAAAGTTGCAAAGGAAGCATGCATGTGTTGGTCTGTTGATCGACTCCTGTTGACCTTGAACAAGACACAAGACTCCTCTGGAGCCTTGGAATGTTTTGTGCAGAATCTCTTGAAAGGCAGGGTCTTTTGCTCTACATGGTTCCTGTGAGGCTGTGGTGGCCCCAGCTGGGGTGCGATCAAAAGGTTGCAATGTGTAATGACTCTGTTGATACTTTCAAATGATACTCGAGACTCAAATGCCAGCGGTAAAGATGAGTGCTGACAGGCCATGGCGTTGGATCTGAAGGCTAGATGAAAGTCAGCTTGTGCCACTATCACTGGCATACCCTGTGACTTTGAGTAAGACCATTCCATGTCACTTTACCCATTTTCCCATCGATTTAGAGCTATGTTTAAGAGGGTTTTTTTTCCTCAAAGGGACAGATAATATCTGCTGATCCCAATTGAAGCCCAGGGGTGTGGCAAAGCCTAGAGGAGTCAAACTGGGTGAAGTTCTGAGCTGAACATGAGATCAGGCCTGGCTACATAATTTATGGAGCCCAACACAAAATAAAAATGTGGAGCTCCTTGTTCAAAGAGCAGGGAGAAAGTATCATTAATGGTTTTAAGAGATAAAGCCTTTTTCTTACTTTCATGATCTTTCTCTCTCTCGACTTGACATTGTGCTTTTATTTGCTATTTAATGTCATTATAAGAAAATTGAAATCTTAAATTATTGACATGAATGTTACTGTTTATCTTTATATTGTGCGATGCTAGTTTTAGGTAGAAATGTGAAAGCACTTATGTTGTGTGTGAAATCACGTAAATTACACAATTCTCATTCTGTAGCTTATATAGGCTTATGTAGTTTATTCTTCCTAGATCAGTAGAAATGCTGACAAAACAAAATCAACTGGCGTTATTTCATTTCTTTATATGCATTCTTTTTTTAATGCATTTTTTCTAAGATTTTTTTTTCTTTAGAGAGAGAAAACACAAGCTGGGGAGAGGGGCAGAGGGAGAGAGAGGGAATCCTAAGGAGGCTCCAAACTCAGGAGGGAGCCTGACTTGGGGCTTGATCCTACAACCCTGGGATCGTGACCTGAGCTGAAATCCAGAGTCGGACGCTCAACCAACTGAGTCACCCAGGGCCCCCTCTTTATATACATTCTTTATGTGTGCACTTTTCACCAAGTTTGGCTTTCTACTGAGTAAGGAAAGGAAAAGGAGCTATTCCCTACTCTTACTTTGCTTCTATGTCATCATCTTCAGCATAAGTGGTTGGCTAGGATACAGGGAAGTGACATAAGTAAGAAAGGATATGATGGGGCTTTAAGGTCATTTGTGCTTCTTATTGCTTTCTTTCTGCATTTGAAGTAATTTCTGGGTTGAATGAGAAGCATACCTTTTGGGGCTGTCAGCATGTCTGGCTGGTTACTTAGTTACAGACCTGATAGTTTCACCTGGTACTCAGGCTGGGTCTTGACAAAGTCTTATGTGTTGTGGGTCTGCTGGAATTCTATGCTCATGGGGCATCGTGACTTGCGGTATGCAAGTGGGACAGCAAAGAATGGTTGTGCCTTCTTCTCTGCTCATGTTTGTGCTTCATTCCCATCAAACTTAACTTACAAAACACAACTCCAGGGGCGCCTGGGTGGCTTAGTCGGTTAAGCGTCCGACTTTCACTTAGGTCATGATCTCGCGGTTCGTGGGTTCGAGCCCCGCGTCGGGCTCTGTGCTGACTGCCAGCTCAGAGCCTGGAGCCTGTTTCAGTCTGTGACTCCTCTCTCTGACCCTCCCCTGCTCACGCTGTCTCTCTCTCTCTCCCAGAAATAAATAAAACATTAAAAAAAAAACACACACAACTCCAAAGATACAATTGTTAGGAATTTCAAGGAAGTGACAGAGCATTAAACCAAGTATAAGGCCTTTCTGAGCAGAAGTCCTGTGTGATTGCATGAGTCACCCACCCTTGAAACCACCCTCATTGGAATACCAGAAGATGACTGGGTGGACAGAATCAGATATAGACTCTGAGACAGGTTCCAAGACAAAGGGCACTCAACAGAAATTGATGTGGAGCCAGAGAACCAAGTATAAAGACGGATGGATTACAAATGCCAGAGTTCAGTGGCAAAAAGGGAGATGAAGAGCTAGAGACAACTGGTAACTCAGTAGCCAGAAGATGAGTTTTAGGGGGAAGGATTGGTCAAAGGAAGGGGAAAGAAGAGGGGCTTCATGCTGAGATGCTCAGCCAAGAGCTTGCCATTTGGACAGGAGAGCTTGACTGGCCAAGCCATTGCTGACCTGAGGCTGTTCCTTGGGCAGCACCTTTGCCAATAAATCTTTGCCTGTAAATGTGGCTTCTAAGACCATTTTCCAGGAAAGGATGTGAGAATTGAGATTTGTAGGATGCTTTCAAGGAAAGAACATTCTAAATGTAGACTTTGGGCTGAGTTTCTAAAGTGGATTCTGGGGGCACCAGGGTGGCTCAGTTGGTTAAGTGTCCGACTTTGACTCAGGTCATGACCTCATAGTTCATGAGTTGAGAGTGTCAGGCTCTCTGCTTCAGATCCTCTGTCCCCACTCTCTCTGCCCCTCCCCCGTGCTTTTTGTCTCTAGGTCTCTCTCTCGCTCTCACTCTCTTCGTCAAAAATAAGTAAACATTTTAAAAAATAAAGTGGATTCTGAAGGTCCTTAGTTTACCAGCAAGGAAAATGAGTTGGGTGGCTCTTAGCCAGACACTCTTTAGGACACCTTAAAGTCAGAGTCCCTACAGCAAAAATACATGGGAGTGTCCCATTCAAGGCAAGGGGACTCAGCTGCAGTGAGGACAGGAAGGCCAAGATCTGGAGCATCCAAAAGCTGCTCCCAGAGCTTTATAAGTTGTGAGGGACCTCCAGATGGGACATTCTCTTCTTACAGTTGTTCTCTTTCACCACCAGACTACGTCACACCAGCTAGGATAGAAACCAAGTGTTTCAACCAACCAACCAACCAACCAACCAACCATCAATTTCCTGATTCTCAGGTGACTTTGGGAAGTCAGATGTTCATGTTGCGAACAGAATTTTCCATTTTCACCAAAATGGCACTGACAGTGGTACCAGACATAAAAAAAAGCCAAAGATAATGCTACAAAAGATTAAAGGAGTTTAGACATCTTGCTGGTATTCACGTGACCTTGAAATCATTCATTAGCAATGTCAAGCTCATTCGCTTTCTCTTATACACATATATGTTCATATCACCAATAAAATGATGTCATGTCTAGTAGGATCCAAACCAACACTTCCCAAATGTTTTTGAAAAGGAAGCAGGATGTGTTGTGCCAAGGAAGGTTAACTTGAACTAAAGAATCTCAAGGGAAATGTATCCAAGTGGAACTTCCCTTTCCTTTCTGCCAAAAGGACATTCAAAGAATACTTAAGGGACATCTGGGTGGCTCAGTCCAGTAAGTGTCGGACTCATGATCTCAGCTCAGGTCTTGATCTTAGGTTGTGTGTTCAAGCCCTGTGTTGAATGAATTCCATGCTGGGTGTGAAGCCTGCTTATGAATGGAATGAATGAATGAATGAATGAATGAATAAATATCTCTCAAATTACAGACATGGTTTATATGGAGGAAGCTCATGGGGCAAATGTTTTCCTTCCATGGTGTTTCTGTATATAAAGAACAAAAATTGAGAAGTGGTGCTAACTAGCTATCTTGAGAGTTATGTGAAAGCAGCATTACAATTTCAGATTTGGATGGGACCCCAAACCCCACACAGGTGTGTGAATTCCCTTCTCAATGTTACCAACTTGGCGTCTAATATAGGCACTTCTAACAGTAGAGATACTCACTACCACCATCAAATAACAACTGCAATAATAATAATTTTAGTAACAATAATGGCAGTAAAGATTGCCATGACAAGCCCAATTCCTAGCACCTAGTTGATGTTTTAAGAATGTGTTTGAGGGGCGCCTGAGTGGCTCAGTCAGTTAAGCAGCCAACTCTTGATTTCGGCTCAGGTTACGATCTCTTGGTAGTGAAATCAAGCCCTGTGTCATGCTCTGTACTAGGTGTGGAACCTGCTTGGGATTCTCTCTCTCCCTCTGCCCCTCCCCTGCTCAAGTGCACACATGTGTTCGCTTGCTCTCTCTCTCTCTCAAAAAAAAGAATGTGTTTGAAATTAATGAAAATGCTTATTCCAGCAGTTGTTTCATATTAAGGATACAGTAAATTCAATCATTCCATTAATACTAATTGAGCATTTAATATGTGCTAGACTCTGGGTGTGGAGCCTGAGTATACAGGAATAAAATGAGGGACAAGATCCTCCATCTTGTACGTGTGTGTATGTTTATATGTATACTGCCTACATTTATATATAAACATATAGAAGTTACATATAATTTATACACTTATATTGTAAATATATTTATATATTTTTAATATATAGGATTTCATTTGATCTCAGTTTGTGGACAGAAAACTTAAGCTTGGAATAGTTCAGTCACTTACTCGTGGTCACACAGCAGTATATGGCAAGCTGGGATTTTTCATCCGCCACTCTGAAATTCCAAAGCCTGTAGTCCTAACCATTCACCTCATAGCCTCTGTTTTTAGGAGTTTCTTCCTGAAATACTAAAATTTGTCTCCTTGAAATTTCTATTGATCCATCCATATTCTGTCTACCCTTGAGGTAACATAGACATCTCATCTCATAGACTGCATCTCATCACCTTTGTAACAAGGGCAGGTCTTGGCATTTTTAGGGCAACTCACTTGCCCCTCTTCCTGTCTTATATTCTGTAGGTCACACATCCTTTTTTTGTGATTGTGCCTTGTGTGGTTCGGATTCCCATTCCGTGGCCATTCTGGGTGGTGAAGAGGAAAGTGGCCTGCATTCTGTAACCAGGTCAGAGTTTCCCTGGGTCTTTTGTCATTAGGAAGGTGACCTGAATTTGTATGGACAGAGAGGTGTGAGGAGCTGGTGAGTCATAGTTTCTAGTGAGCCTAGGAGCTGCAGAAGCCCTACCCATACTTCCTCTTCTTTTCTGTCCTCCTTGCTCCAGAGCATATGACTTCAGTTAGGAGGTCCTGAGAAACTTAACCGGAAGTGTTAAGAGCGGAAATTCATTTCAGCCATTACTATCTCAATAATCACTTTGCGGACACAGTGAGAAATGACCCACTAGATGAATAGCATCTGAAATTGTCCAAATGCATTACTCTAGACCTGGTCAGTTTTGATGTCATGCGAGCGATGATACCCTCATTTTAAAATATGTTCCAGTTTTAGTACCAAATGAGGTTGGACATTACATTATTCTGTGTGGTGTGTGACATTTGCTCTCCTAACATCCTGGAAAGTAATATTTCTTTTTTAGTTTGTGTCTTTATGATTGGCTGATAGTAGGTTTGGACCTTATGGGCCAAAATGTCATCTCTCAAGAAACAAAAACAAAGAATCCCCAAAGCCAGCACTAAAGAGACCAGCTGGCTCTGCGTCTAGTGGAACGGTAACTGAGGTAGCCTCACGTGGCAGCTGGTGGCATATTCACCACCCATGTGAACTTAATCGGTTGGCAAAATCCCTGCCCTTGATTTTCCTCATTTATTAAATGGGTATGGTCAGGCCAGCTTGACTCACAGGGTGAGGGCAAGGAGCAAGAAGATAATGTATGTGAATGTTCTTCCTAGCCTATGAAGTATTAGAAGTGTACATTATCAGTTTAAGTGGATAGAGATATGTAGGAAGGAAAAAAAAATAGGGGAGAAGTTAAGTGGGACCTGCCCAATGAAGGAGAATGAATGCTCACCTCCAATGTTAACAATTTTAGGGTAAAAGGGATACTTAATAGTATCTACTAGGAAAACTTTCTTGATTAAAGTTTCTGTATTAAATATCTTCGTTTCTGTATTAAATATCTGTCCACACGGACTCTCCTATATCATTTCACACATAGTCCTCCAAATGCTGTTTGCTTCATAGTCCACACACACAAAACACTTGCTTAAAAAATCCTCTGATGAGAAGAATACCTTCTCTGAAGGTAAGATTTCCCTGCTTCTCTTCTGACATCCCTCCCTTCGAGAACACAATGGAAGCGTGACTTGGTGAGCAAGGAGTTGGACTCTAAGTTCTCTCTCTCCGTGCTGGTGCCTTGGGTCAAGGAATCATCTCTTGGCGGGGGGGCAGTTTTCCTATTTACAAAGACTAGGGTTGGATTCCAAGATCTCCAAGGTCTCTTCTAGCTCTTAAAAAATTGTTTTTCATGCCATTCTTTCTGAACTGTGTGGCCATTATGCAGATTGGGGTAGTTCTATGCAATGCAGATACAGACCAGACTCCAAAAGCTGTTATTACATGAAAAGACAGAATGCGGAATAGTGTTTAATATGACTCCTTTTGTATAAGAAAAGATACAAACTAGCATAAACGTATATGCTAGTACAGTGTTTGTGTTCAAGAAGATTATCTGAAATCATTCAAATGAGGCTGTTAAATGGCCCTTGAAAAAGGGACTAGGCAGAGGAATTTGGAAGAGAGAGGCTTCAACTTTTTATTCTTGTAATTATTAAGACTTTATTGTTTTGAGGGCAGTTTTCACAGCAAAATGGAGGGGAAAGTACAGAATTTTCTCATACAGCCTCTGTCCCCCCATGTACACAGCCTCCCTCAATATCAGCGTCCCACTAGAGTGGGACATTATGATGAATCCACACTGACACATCATAATCACCCAAAGTCCGTAGTTTACATTAGAGCTCACTCCAGGTGTTTTACATTCTATGGCTTTAGACAAATAAATAATGACATGTGTCCACCATTGGGTGTCATACAGAGTGTTTTCACTGCCCTAAAAGTCCTCTTTGCTCTGCCTAGTCACCTCCTACACCCTACCCCATAACCCCACAACCCCACCAATCCCTGATCTTTTTACTGTCTCCACCATTTTGCCTTTTCCAGAATGTCCTATAGCTGTAATTATATAGTATGTAGCCTTTTCAGATTGGCTTCTTCCACTTAGCAATATGCACCTAAGTTTCCTTCATGTCTTTTTTAAACTTTTTTATTTTAAATCTTTCTATAGTATTTGACTTTGCTAACTACATGCATGATTGTTTTTATTTGTTTTTTAAGGAAAATGACAGGATTATCAGTATAGACAAATTATGGATAGTTTTGCTTTCTTTGTTTTATTTGCCTGAAGAAAACCCACCTTAGAATTTTTAAAGCCATTCTGGGTATTATCTATGTCTTGTCTAGCCTTGTCAGACAGGAACCCCAAAGATGTCAAGCAAAATTATCCCAAGCCCCCAAATTTCTCTTAATACTCCACAATAGGATACCACTCCCGGTCTACAGTGCCTGCCTCCCCAATCCGCATACACAGCTGGATCCTGGCAGCATGGACCTCCCAGTGGGGGGGGGGTGCCCCTCTGGAATCAGTAGTGTTAGTGACAGTTTGAATCTGCCACTGAGGCAAGAAAGAGAGTTCGGTCAGAGCTTGTGACATAAATCGGTCCTGAACATTAGCAATGTGCCTCTGGAGTTGAGGAAGGGAGGGCGTGTGTACTCAATGTTTAGGATTCATATCAGTCCCTGAATCTCGGAAATCCTGACCATCAGTATTGGCAGCTCAGACACAGCAGACTCAGTATTGGAAGGAAACTCACTCATGCATTGAATCTTTACTGTACACTATCCAAATCAAAATCCTCTCTGTTCTCCTCAAAACATGGTATGGCGCAGTGGGAACAAGGGTTCTAGTCTGGGGGCTGCTGCTAACTTGCTCTGTGACTTTGGACAAGTGACATCACTCTAAGCCTCAGTTTCCCCAAATGTAAACAGTGGGGGTTAGGCCAGTGCCCTCACAAGTGCTGAACTGTCTAGGATTTTGAAGGCCTTTTGGCAACTCACACCCACCCCTGCTCCAGCCTCTCTTTCTGGGAGCAGATTAAGGAAAGAGACCAGAAACAAGCTCTCTTTTATTCTAGTTTACTGGTATGTGCTGACAAATAACCATGAAAAGATCTCAACTGAGATTTCCAAGGCAACCCTTGCAAATATGGGAGTAACCCAAAATAAGGAACCTCACAGCCTCCAGACTGATAAAGCCAGACAGAGGGTCTTTGCAAGAAACCAGGGTAAGTGTTGGAAGCCTACTTAAAATACTGTCTGGCCCCTGGAATCTTAATTGATATCACCACATAGTACCTGATACTGCCGTATCTTTCCAGATTATTTCAAAATTCAGACTTCGATTCTGAGCAGGGAACAGTTGCTGGCTAAGTTACAGGGTCTCAGACGGTTGCCACCCTTGGCCTGAAGCTAAAGATCCCTCAGGAGCCTGGGGCAGATCCAAGCATTTGGGGATATGGTTCTGGCCCTATTGCTCACCCTGAGTCAGAATTGAGCTCCTTACTCAAATGGACCTGCACCCTCAGGCCATGGCAGCCTCTATATGATTGGGAACTTGCGTAGACTCTTCCTGACACGGATATAGGGAGAAGGGCTTTAGCCCTATGTGTGCCCATGAGGATGGGAGGGAAGAGAGAGAACACTGAGGGACAGACACAGGGCAGTGTGGCCTAATGGTAGAGAATTTTACTTTGTATGACAGGATGGGTTTGAATCCTGATTTCCCGTTGACTCCTCCATTAACCCCGGACGGGTTTGGACCTCTCTGAGCTTGTTTCCATTATAGTATGGAAGTAATAATATGCACCACACAGGTGATCCAAATGACACAGGCACACAGGCCTAGCACAGTGCCTGGCACACGGCAGGCATCATTAATAAATGATGGCTTATGTATATCTAACTCACCCCGGTAGGTGCCAGGACAGGAAAGTATGTGAGATAGGAGGGAAAAAGGACTCCACAAAGGAGGTTTACGGACGAATATGGGAAGCAAGTGAGCCAACAGAGGAGGAAAAAGAGGGGTCAGTGGCTCCAGGGCAGGGGAAGTGACCAAAGTGTAAACCAACAGCCTTCAGTGTGGGTGTTTCAAACCTGGTGCGCTCCTGGGAACGGGAGGCCGAGTGAACAGGTGGGCACGGGAGGCCGAATGAACAGGTAGCCACTCAGGCTTCCTCCGAAGGGCCCTGGAGCCTGAACCAAGGGCTGTTGGGCCATGGGGCCTGTGCCGGCTTGCAGCTTGTCAGGATACAGATGGGTCCAGGAGACAGAAACTGCTGGATTCTAGGCAGACGTGCCTCTGGCATGCAACCTTACCAGCGAATAAGCTGCTGTTGGGGTCTGGTCTCCGCCGTTTTCCATCCTCTGCCTCAGGATCCTCTGACCCTCTCTTTGAACTGAGTGAACAGGATTAGAACCTGGGCTCCGTCACAGGTCAGACCAGTTCAGTCTGAGAGCAGAGCATAGGATTTGCCCGGGAGAGAAGACACATGCTGTGATCAGCTGGGTTCCCTGGGGAGCCTAAGGAGCAAGAAAGCTGACTGGTGGGAAGGGGAAATGGAGGAAGGCAAGGCCTCCTTGAGGTCTGGGGGAGAGGCTGTGAGGCCAGTAGCCTTGGGCCTGCTCCGCGTGCTCTGTTGGGCCACAAGCTGGTGCCGGCTTCCTGAGCTTCCTTCCTGGTGTTACGTGAGAGTGAACGCACGAGAGTGAACGCACTAGCCGCGGTGTCCCTTGGACCCTCCTGGTAACCCCCCTTGCGGGCACACACTTCCACCATGATGCCCAGGGCCCTCTCATGACCCTGGGTCTTTTCAAGTCGGGGCCCCAGGAACAGGCAGTGCTTTCTGCTCAGGAAACCCTTCAGAAGCCTTCTCGGCACCTCTTCTTCAGAGTTCCACCCCTGCTCTCTCTGAAGACATAATGGGCGGAGCTGATTTTTAACATAGTTTTCCAATTACAAAAGTAAAACGTAATTGTAGAAGACACTGCAAGCAAAAGGAATTCAGAGAGGCTAAAACTCACTTGTCATCCAGCCATCCGAAATCGTTTCTGTTTGGGGGTTATTTCTTCCCAGTCCTTCTTCTGTGTCCATGAGGACATGTATCAGCTAGCCCACTTCAAGGTCTGCCTTTCTCCGGTTTATTTAGGAAGGAAGGGGTTTGTCTCATTTGTGCCAGGGCCACCCCCCGGGGAGCCCTGGTCTCCTTCCCCCCTCTCCCCAGGATGCTGCTCATGCTCCCTGGGTGTCAGCCAAGGGGCACTCTTCCCTTTGTGGCCTCTTCCCTGTCATGTCCCCATCCCTGTGCTACCACCGCCTCAGGCCGTACAGTTACTGAAGGTTGCCGGATACAAAAGGGTTTACATCTCAAACCCTGAATGTTCAAAATTCTTTTTCCTTTTTAAAAAAATGTTTATTTTGAGAGAGAGAGAGCACTTGCAAGCAGGGAAGGGGCTTGCAGAGAGAGAGAGGGAGAGAGAGAGAGTCCCAAGCAGGCTCTGTACCATCAGCACTGAGGCTGAAGCAGGGCTTGAACCCACAAACCATGAGATCATGACCTGAGCTGAAACCAAGAGTTAGACGCTTAACCGGCTGAGCCACTCAGGTGCCCAAACACATCTTTTTCAAATAAGCTTACTCAGAGCCCCATGCCCAAGGTTGTGTGGTGATGGTGAGAGGGATGCAGCATCCCTTGTTCAAGCAGCTCTTGAACTCTGGGGACATCCAAGCAAAGAACCCAAAGAGTGGGGAGACAAGGAGTGGCCTGGTCCTGGTGCAAAGTAGGGGTCTCCAAAGACAGTGTTGCTAAAACAAAGAAAGCAAAGGAGGCCATTGGCAGTGTTTGCTCGAATCAAACGCGAGCATGTGCTGAGTTGGAAAACAGAAGGTCAACAGTGAATGTGAATGGCGCCAGAGGAGATTTAGCCCACTGGACAGAGCCACATACTCCTGGTAGTGGGAGCTGCAGCTTCACAGGCGGGCATCGCTTGTCTGGGCACCAGGCAGGGCAAGGCTGGTGTGAACGGATACTGCCACCTCCCTGCTCTTACAGTTTGCCAGTGCCTTGGACTTGGAGA
The DNA here is from genome assembly GCA_017311185.1 of Proteles cristata cristata. Taxonomy (NCBI): domain Eukaryota; kingdom Metazoa; phylum Chordata; class Mammalia; order Carnivora; family Hyaenidae; genus Proteles; species Proteles cristata. The sequence goes on from JAESUZ010004260.1 coordinate 1,143,584, forward strand.
AGACCTCGCAGGATCATGGAGTCCAGTCTCTCCTCCCTACCCCCAGCTCAGCTGGAGTGGCACCGACATGGGACTTGGGTTTAGATAGCCCTGGCTCTTTCCTTACAAGCCAGATGGCCTTATCAAGCCACTTAACTTCCTTAAGCCTCAGCTTCTGGAAGCAGGGCTAACAATACCTATTTCCCACAGTCATCGTGAAGGTCAAAGGAGTTGTGAAACTATATGCTAATATTGCTACTTATCAAGCGAACAATGTATGCAAATCACAACGATGTGATTTTGCTGTGTGAGGATTTAAAGATGCCCTACAGATGCTTCTCTGGAAGGGCAAAGAAGACATGTTTCATGAATAACTGAAATGATGGACATGACCTGAGTATGTGGCTATGAAAAATAATTTTATTCTTTGGAAAAACTAAAGGGTCCACTTTATGATTGTATCTGTAGACCTGACCTCATTAGAAAAAGAGTACCCCAACAGGAAACCATTACCATCAGGTAGTAGAAAAAAAAAAACAATAATTTCCCAGCAAGTTAGAAATCGAAGGAAATTGCCTGATCCTCCTAGAGTATCTACTAAACAGCTAAAGCTAACACCATGCTAAATGATGACGGATTGAATGTTTTCCTTCATGACGCAGGAATTGCCCTCTTAGGTATTTGTCCTAGAGAAGTGAAAGCTGTCTGTGACTGTTCATGACAGCGTTATTCATAATAACCGAAAAACCAAGAGCAGCCCAGATGTCCTTCATCAGATGAAATGGTCAGACAATGGTACATCCACAGTATGGAATACTACTCAGTAGTAAAAGGAACGAGCTATTGATCCATGCAACAACTTGGATGCATCTCAAGGGGATTATGCTGAGAGAAAAGCCAACTCTCAGAGGCTTCATACTGTATGATTCCTTTTATGTAATGCTTTGAAATGACAAAATTTGAGAAAGGAAAAATAGATTAGTGGTTGTCAGGGGTTAAAGAGGAGCTGGGGATACAGGCGGGATATGGATGCAGTTATTAAAGGGCAATGGGAGGGCAGTGGGACTGCTTTAGTAACTTTGGAGGTAGATAGAGGAATCTATGTAAGTGGTGAAATGATTTATAGTTAAACATACACACATGAGTACAAGTAAAGCTGCAGAAATGAGCTGAGGATTGTATCAGGGTCAATATTATGGCCAACATATTACACCATAGTTTTATAAGATGTTACCTTTTGGGGGAGACTGGGTAAAGGGGAGCTTTATGTACTATTTCTAACACCTGTTTGTGAATCTACAGTGATCTCAACAAAAATTTCTATTAAAAAAATACTACTGAGGGGGTTGGTTTTATAAGCACCAGCTAAGGTAGGGTTTGTTTCAGGAAGAAACCAGAGACATACCATGTCAGCCCTATTAGGATAACAGTAGACTCTCGATGGAATTGGAGATGCTGGTGGTTTTAGAACTTAAAAAAAAAAAAAAAAAAAAGGCTTGGTGGAAACTCTGTATTTGGTTTTGTTTGTTTGTTTGTTTTTTTCTTTGATGCAGAGAGGGATCTAGAGAGTTATACAGGAAGCTTCCAGATGAGAAGTATACATAAAGAGTGAGCAGTTTGGCGCCATCAGGGCCTCACACTTACGCCTCACAAGAAGCAGAACTCATGCCTCAAATCTGTCCAATGAAGGAAATGAGTTAAAATTCATTATAGGTAGTTGAGCATCCTAGGAAGGCAGTGTGTGTAGTGCTTAGGAGCACAGTGTCAGGTGCTAGGTGGGTTAGGTTCAAATCCTGGCCCTGAACCTTAGTTGTTCATGACCTTGCATAAGTGAATTAACTTCTTTGGGCCTCAGTTACCCATCTCGAAGAAGTACTAGAGCCTTAGTCGTTATCAAGATGAAACGGGTTACTGCTTAGAACAGTGCCTGGCCCATTCATGCTTAATAAAAGTGATCTGCTCTTATTCTTATTACCCTTCTGGAAGGATGGATGAACACCTCCTACTGGCACAGGGCTAGATTCTCTTGAGCATATCATGGACCATCTCAGCCTTCTGCCCTGTTTCCCCATTTCCCTGGCCTGAGCTCCTTTTCTCCAGTGAGAAGTCTCGAGACTCTAAGAAGAGAAAAACCCAAAATGTCACAAGCTGATCATCTGTCTGAGAACAATTGCTTCCCCACATGTGCAGGTGTTTCCAGCTCTAGGATTGGCCGTGTGGGACGTGTTTGCCCTTGTGTGTAATCCTGGACCTCCTCCTTGCTGTCCTGAGCTCTCAAGGTTTAACCAACTGGTTGATCCCTAAGAAACATATATCCAAAATGTTAGAATAGAAAGTACCAGCTCAGAAGGTGAAGGCCACCGGCAGGCACCCACTGGGAACTTACTAAAAGAGTATTGCTGAGCCTAGCCTGTGGCAATCCACATCACTGGGCATCGGGTCTAGGATCTCCATGTGAAATAAGTTTCCACGGACGATTTAATGAGAAACATTTGTGGGGTCCTCATCAGATGTCCGACTTTTTTCATCCTGCCAGCAGGCCTTCAAGAAAAATGTAGACAGATAGCAGAGCACCTGGGTGGCTTAGTCAGTTATGCATTCAGCTTCATCTCAGCTCATAATCTCACAGCTTGTGAGTTTGAGCCCCTCATCGGGCTCTGTGCTGACAGCTCAGAGCCTGGAGCCTGCTTTGGATTCTGTGTCTCTTTATCTTTTTGCCCTTCCCCCATTCATATTCTGCTCTCTCTCTCTCTCTGAAACATCAAAAAAAAATTTTTTTTTTAAGGAAAAGGTAGGTAGCAACCATAATTATCTTTGTTTACCCCCTTGAAAGTTGAGACCCTGAGAGGTGATGTGTTTTCACTCAAGGACACATGCATGAATGCCACTTCTGGGGACACTGTCTTGCATCAACTATAGCTCAGAGGCACTGAAACTGGCCTGCAACTTCTCTGCTAAAACAACCTCCGACTTTCCCCCCAGACTCTCCAGTGCCCTACAGAGTCAGGAGCTGACTTAGTAATTTTCCTGCCACAGCTGGCGTTTAGAGCTCCTAGCTCTCCTGAATTACTGGGGTTGCAGACGAGCTCAGTGACTTTGGGTCCATCCCCACCCCATCCATAAAGCTGTCAGCCAGATACTGACTGCGGAACCTGCTTGTCCGTCCTTGGTGAGGGAGCAGGTGCAGGCAGCACTACTGTTTGCGGTTGGGGGTGGAGAGGGGTGAGGGTAGAACCTGTTGACTCAGAGGCTGTCTCAGATGTAAGCGAGGAGAATATAGGCCCAGAGCTCCACTCCATTTTCCCCTTTAAGCCCCCTTTTCTGGCTGCAAAGCTACTGTTGTGATGCTCTCTGCATGTACCCACCCACTCCCAATAGAGAAAACACAGCTCTGAAAGGAAACCGGCAGGTAAAAACCAAGCATGAGACCTGGGTCTGGGAAACATTTGGGACACATTTGAGTTTATGTACATCCTAGACCATGAAGCAGAACTGAGAAATCAAAAGAAATCAGAGTCTTCAGAACTCTGAACATCAGCATTTGTGCACGTAGAGGAGAAAACCAGCACATTGATGGAGAGGTGAAACTGGCATGGGGGGGGGGTGGGGCGGGGGGGGGGCTGTTGCAGTCCTAGATCTGGAACCACATGCATAACATTTCTGTCATTTCACTGCACGGGCCGCATCCTCACGGTTCTGCCATAGAAAGGCCCTCTCAATCACCCTCCAAAATGTCTCTGACCCATCTTGAAAATTGGCTTTAAATCCAGCTTGAGCTCTGGGTATGTATGTGTCATACACTGTGTGTAGGACTCAAAATGGTAATGTTCTCTGACGAATGTACACGTTGCTGGGGAAACCGCGTTTGACAAATGGCTTCCTAAAGAGCTGGCGTTTATGAGAATCGGTTTCTGTGCCCAGCACTGTGTGAAGCACACAACATACGTTAATTATCTCATTTTGTCATCACAAGAGTTCCCACAAAATGGGTATTATTATCTCCACTTAATGCATGAGAAGAATGAGGCCGAGGCCGAAACGTGCCCAAGGGCCTGGGCTACTAGGTGGCAGAGTTTGGATTGCAGCCCGGGCCTAGATCTCCAGGTCGAGCAATTGGTGTTCAGCCAGAACACCCCAGAACTGGGACAATACTATATGCCTGTTTGGGTTGGCTATGACCATGACCTCTCCTGGTAGTTAAATATTCTGAATGTCGCCTCTGTCCAGATCCAAACTCCATCCACTTTACTATCTGGTGGCCCCTTAAATGAAATTGAGAAACCAAATAATTTGGTCCACTTTGGGGGAAATGTCCCCCCCCCCCCAGTAATGTAATGGCCACTTCCTGAGCCCACATCTCAAAGGAGTGACCAGCAAGGTGTATTAGTTTCCCAAGGTTGCCATAATAAAGCACCACAAAGTGTGGCTTAAGATAACAGAAGTCTTGTCACAGTTCAGGAAGCTAGGAATGCAAGGTCAAGGTGTTGCTAGCATTGGTTCCTTCTGAGAGCCATGAGGGAGAGTCAGCTCCATGTCTCTCTCCTAGCTTCTGGTGGCCCAGGGTTCCTTGACTTTAAGATGGCCGCCTTCTACCTGTGTCTTTTCGCATCATCTTTCCTATATGTGTGTCTGTCTCAGTGTCCAAATTTCTCCTTTTTCCAAAGACCCCAGCCATATTAAATTAGGGCTCATCCAGTGGCCTCACATGGACTTGATGACCTCTGTAAAGACCCTTTCTTCAAATAGGATCATATTGTAAGGTATCGAGGATGTGGACTTCAGAGTATCTTTTGGGGAAGTTGCAATTCAACCCAGAAAGTGTGGCAACCTCCCTCTCCTCATTCCTGGCCCCAATCTGGTCTTTCCTTCCCTCCCATCCAGTCCATGCTTCCCTCCTGGGCAACAGGTAGGGACAAACTATAGCAAATCTGTTGTAAGAACAAAACCAATGGCTGCATGAACCTGTTCTTCCTTCTCTCATCCAGCTTCCCTTCATCTCATGCCAGCGAGTGGCATTTTGCCCAGGCAGTCACTATGCCCTGGGTGCACCAAGAAAAACAAAAACAAAACTGGTGCCAGAGCCAGGAGAACCTGACATGTTTTAGCCTGAGGCCTCGGTGCGGTTGCTCTGGGGAACATCAAACATATGATTTCCTCTGTCCGAGTGCACGACTAGGCCGTGGGGTTCTTTCAATTGGTGGTTCTCTAACTTTTTCCTGCCACAGACCCCTTTGTGGAATAAAGAGAGTCTGCCAGCTCCTTTTATAAAAGCATACCCTAACCACCCGAGGTTGGCAGTGAAAGAGGAATCTTCACGTGCAAGGGATGGTTGGACATTTATAGCGCAATATTTGTGCCCCAAATTTACCTTTCTCTTGTAACTTGCACTGCCTACCACTTCTGTCACCATTACCGACTTGGGGAAGGCCTCTCTCTGCTAGTGCTTCTTCCCAACGATTAGAAGCTTGTCATAGTGCCCCATGGCTTGGTTGGTCCTGGGCGGCAGCATTTATTTAAACATGGCCGAAGACCCAGAGACCGGAAGGTTAATCACATTTCTTTCGAAAAGGTTTCCGGGTGTGGTTGTCTGGGAACTCAAGGCTGTCTTTATACGTCCACTGTGGACAGTCTCCCCACTTTGGACCCCTTCTGCCACCACATGACTACATCTTTGGATCCAAATATATACTCAGAGTAGAGGCCACAGATGGGAACAAGCTTCCTCTCTGCCCAGCGTGAGGCCTGCCTTCCCAAGGTCACAGCCTCCTCTGCTGGGACTGACTGATGGTGACAGAGCTTACTCCCTTCAGGAGAGATCCTGCCCCAGACCGTGGCCTTGGGAGACCACACAATCCAATCTCTATGTGGAAAAAAAATCTCCACAAACAGGGTGAATTGTCTTCCGGAGGCCCTTTTGCTCTCTGCCCTACCACTTGTGAGTGGCATCCCAACAGAAGATACCTCACCATAAGTCACAGGGAGAACAGAATTCCTTTTGAAGAGGAACCGGTGAAACACTGTCATCTTTCTGTTAAGTGGCAAACACTTGTGTTCATGGGCCGTTAGGCTAAAATGGGAGACAGGAGATTATTCAGCCAAGTGGAGGCTCCTCGCTTTACAGAGAGGAAACAGGCCCAGAAAAGGAAAGTGATTTTCATACTGTTGGCTAAAAGCAAAGGTGGGACTAGAATCCAGTTCTTCTGATTCGCAGCCCAGTACTCTAAAATATTGGTCCATTCCATACAGCAGAGTGCGTAGACTCTCGTATTATAAACTTTAATTCACGTGGAGACCAGGTTACAACAACGTGGAGGAATACTTCTGAATCATCAGTGAATCCAAAATGACAGTCTTAGCCCTCCTGGATGAGGGCTCTAACCACATGAGTGTGACAGCAGAGGGAAAATATTTCAGAGGTTCCCTAATGTTCTGTCTCCCGGATGCCTCTTTTTTTTTTTTTTTTTTAATGTTTTATTTATTTCTAGGAGAGAGAGAGACAGCGAGCAGGGGAGGGTCAGAGAGAGAGGGAGTCACACAGAAAGGCTCCAGGTCTGAGCTGGCTGCAGCAGCAGAGCCGACGCGGGGCTCGCGAAGCCAACCGCAGATCATGACTAAGCGAAGTCGGACGCTAACCGACTAAGCCACCAGGCGCCCCGACTGACTAAACTGACCCTTTTCAGTCTTCTGCCTCCACACGTGACCCAAACTAGTCAAACCATTTCATCATCCCAGAGTGACTAATAACAAAGTCCCAGATCCTAAACACAGTCCAGAAGGGTCTAGATGTCCTGGGCTCATCTTACTTTTCCAACTTTTTAAAAAATATATATTTTTAGTTTTGAGAGAGAGCGTGCGCATGCGCACGCATGATGGGGGTGGGGGGCAGAGAGAAGGTGACAGACAATCCAAACAAGTTCTGCACTGTCTGCATAGATCCTGATGTGGGGCTTGAACCCACGAACCAAGAGATCATGACCTGAGCGGAAGTATGACGCTCAACAGACTGAGCCACCCAGGTGCCCTCACCTTCCCTGCCTTTTACCCATCCTTCCCATCTCTCTGTTCCAGCCAGATGTGGTTCCTCAGAACTCCACAAATAAATCATTCACCCCTTGACTGTCATTTCTTTCTCTAACAGAGAAAAGAAAAAGGTCTGCCTACAAAGAAAAGAAAAAGAAAAGGATTCTGTCTAGAAAGCGTTTTCTCCTTTCCACCTAGATCACTGGTTCTCCAACAGGGGGATTTTTATCCCCCACCCCCACCCCCCAGGACATTTTGCAATATCTGGAGAAGGTTTTTTGATTCTTACAATTGGCATCTAATGGGTAGAAGCCAGGGGTGTTGCTAAACATCATACAATGCACAGGGCAACCCTTCCTCCCCATGACAAAATATTATCCAGCCTAAAATATTTTAGTGCTAAGGTTGAGGAACAATCAGTTTTCGGAGCACCACTTAAATACCACTTCTTCCATGAAGCCCTCCCATGATACTTCATATTGGTTGAGGGTCCCCCCCCCCTCACTATGCTCCCACTCTTCCCTTCTCCTTCTCAATCTTGGCACATGGGAGTATCTGAAATCATGTAACCTGTGCCTTCCCTGCCAGCTTCAAGACAGAGTGGAGGGTTTGGTTCACCACTGATCCCAGTGCCCTGTACACTGCAGTGCAGTTAGGGATTGCTTTTTGCCTAGCTGACCCTAGAACACAGAGAAAGGTGGTTTTCACAGGTGGCGGGGCTTATGTGGGCTTTGGAGGGCTTCAAACACAGACCCACAGATACCCATGGTCAAGAGCACAGTCTGGGGATGCTGCCAGAACTGGGTGACTATCATAAATCTACCACCTCCTAGTTGAGTGACTTTCAGTAGATTACTTAATTTCTCTGGAATTGGGTTTCATCATCTGTAAAAGAAGCATAAAAAAAGAACCTGTTTCATAGTTAACTGTGAAGATAAAAAGATGTAGTGTACATAAGGTACGGAGTGCCACCTCTGACATGTGGTAAGGGATTAACCACCAAGAGGAAGAAAGGGCCAAGGGATGATGTGACCCATTCTAGAAGTCCACTGCAGCCCCCAGGCCCTGGGTAGTGGGCCTAGAGACGTGGAAGGAACATCAGGAGACTGCCGATCAACCTCTCCTGCTGAACTTTCTCCACTCCTTAGAGTGTGCCTATAAACATCCCATCTTACCTCTCCCTGGGACTGGTTATTTGAACCCCAAATAGCTCTCTACCCAGACTAGAGAGGTGCTTAAAAATCACCTAGAGGTAGGGCTGAAGGCAGCTTTCCAGACTGTCTCTTTCCCCCTCCCTCCTGGACCCTCTTAAGAGCTCTGGCCTGGCACCCCAGATTTCTGGTCTGGATCCCACGTCTCAGGCCAGCCTTTAGGATGGCAGCCCATTTAGACCCAACTCTAGATTTCTCCATCTTCCTGGGCTCCGCCTGTGGTGCCAGCAGGGGCCCCACCCGCTGTAGCCAGCCTGGCCCCACTTCCCACCAGGTCTGAACCCTGGTCCACAGCCAGGTATCACAGTTCCCACCAAATCTGCAACTGCAGGGGAATTTGCAACATTTGCACTGAACAATTCCCAGAATTTGATGGCCATCCTTCCTTTTGCCCCAGAGGAGGAGGAGGAGGAGGATCTTTTCCATTTCCAGGCCTCTTTGCTCCCTTTCCCCAACACCCCACCCTCATTCGATACCATCAAAAGCTGTTTTTAAAAGAAACAAAGGTCCACTTCCTACACTGCTCAGGTCAGCAAACAGAAGTGTCCATCTGAAGATGGACGGCTAGATGGAAAAAGGGGGGCCCCGCCCAGGCAGCGAGGATGCCAGATGAGGCATGTGGGAGCCCAGACAGTAAATCCTTCAGCTCTGGGAGCAGGTGTTGGAGCCGAGTCCCACACAGGTAGCCATGCACAGGAACCTCTTGAGAGAAGCCCCTCCCTGCCCACAGAGCCCTGTGAGCGCCGGGCAGACTCCCAACAGCTTGGGGTGAGGAGGGGTCCCTACAGCCGAGGGAGGAGAGGAGAGGGGGCTGGTGGCGTGAGCTGAGTGGGATGGATCCCTGGCCACCAGCACATCCTGGCTCTCTGTGACCGAAGCCACCCACTCCCCAGGGGCTAGCAGCCCTACTTTGGCTTTCTGCCCTGGGGCCTGTGAAACCTGATGGGTCAGTTTCTAGATCTGGGCTGATTCTCTGCCTCTTCCTGCTTCTCACACCTTCAACTTCAGAGACTGCGGTGCCCCTCCCCATCAGCCTACAAGAAGGATGTGGGGTTTTTGGTTTTATTTTTCCCCAAAATGCCCAGTGAAAGGTCTGTTCTCCTAATCAGCAATTCTGATCCCTGGGAAGTTACTGAAAGGGTCAAAACAGCTGAAGTTAGACCCCTGAAGATTTAAATCAGGGACTTGCCTCTATCCCAAAGCGAGAACGGTTCCTCCCGTGGAGGAGAAATGGGAGCGCAAGGAGTGGAGGTCAGCCTTCTCCCACCACCGCCCAGTCTGGTTGTGGCGGGAAGACCACTTTCCTTTCCTACAACTCTTTTTATTCTGTTTTTTTTTTTTCCACTTCAGAGAGGCAGACAGGTGCCTTTCCCTGCCCCCTCCCCATTATTTGGTAATCCCTCCATCGTGCATAAGACAATCTTTGCTCAGTGCCTACTAAACATTTGAGTGACTGCGCGGAGCGGGAGATAGCTCAGTAGGGCTGGGGGGAAGGGGAGGCAAGGAGGCCACTGGGCACACAAGGAAAGAGGGCATCACTCTCCGGGTTCTCACGAGCTTCCTGGACCTGACCTTGGCCCTGTGGCCGATTACTGGTGAGAGAAAGCTTCAAGGAGAGATGGTTTACTCAAAGATGGCTGATAGAGAATAGAAATGGGCCCCACCATGGGTACTTGCCAACCTCGGCAGGGACAACAGACCTCGCGGGGACACAAGACCTTGCAGGTCCAGAGGTGTGCTCTGTACTAGCTGGACACTGGCCCATCAGAAGGCCCCTGCTCCCGGGAACTGCAAAGACAGACTTGTATGAAAGAGAACTTGAAGAAAGTCAGAGGCAGTTGCCCTGGAAGGGGTACAGGGTTGAAAAGAATTGTAATAATATTAAACACTCTGGGTACTTATTGGGTGCCAAGCCCTGTGTTAAGTACTTTGTGGCCATTATTTTATAAAACCCCCTCAACAACTCAATAAAGAACTTGGGCTCTGGAGCTTCACCGCTTGGATTTAAATTTTAGCCTTGCCTCTTTCATGTTGTGTGACCTTGGGAAATGGCCCGATCTTTCTGGGCCTCAGCCTCCTTATCTGTAAAATGGGAATAGTAGTGGGACCTACCTCGTGGTATTCTGAGGATTATGTCAGGGAATACAAGCAGTGACGCAAGCATTCTGCTCACAAGGTGAGCACCGGACAAGTATTAGCCACAGTTAGTAATGTTATTGCCTCTTGGAGCTTATTCCTAGGGCCACCACAACAAAAGTCTCATAAACTGGTGGCTTGGACAGTGGAAATTTATTGTGTCATAGTTCTGGATCGAGGTGAGGGCTGTGAGGGAGAATCTGCCCCATGCTCCTCTCCTACCTTCCGGTGGCCTCAAGCATTCTTTGGCTAATAGATGGCCATGTTTGCCCTGTGTCACTTCACATCGTCTGACTTCTGTGTGCTTCTATCTCTGTGTCCAAACTTCCCCTTATCTTAGCGTGTTTGGGCTGCTATAACAATAGCATAGACTAGGTGGCTCGAACAACACTTTTTCCTCACAGTTCTGAAGGCTGGGAAGTCCAAGGTCAAGGTAATAGATTTGGTGTCTGGTGAGAATCTGCTTCCTAGTTCACAGATGGCCGTCTTCTCACTGTGTCCTCACATGGCAGAAGAGGCAAGGGAGATCTCTAAGGTCTCTTATAAGAGCATGAGGTTGGAACCCTCATGATCTAGCCACCTCCCAAAGACCCCACCTCCAAATACCATCACACCAGGGACTAGTTTTCAACATATGAATTTTGGGGGGGGAACATAGACATTCATTGTATACTGTGTTTTTTATAAAGACACCAGTCGTATTGGATTAGGACCCATTCCAGTGACCTTACTTTAACTTGATTACCTTTTCTGTAAAGATCCCATTTCCAAATAATGTCACATTCTGATGTCCTGGGAGTTAGGACTCCAACATATCTTTTTGGAGAGGACACAATTCAACCCATAATACAAGTCCAAGTAACCCGCTCAAGATCACATAGCTTGCTGGTCATGAAACTGGGTCTGAGGACCTGGATTATTTGATGACAAATCCCATGGCATACACCCCAGCATAAAGCCCCAACACTATTAACCTTTTCTGGGCAGGGAGAAAGAACCAAAGAGAGACGTTTAGAGTCTGCTGTGTTGATAGCATTTTCCTTCCTTTCTGCCTTCCTCTGTAGCCTGCCTGCTCCAGGCTGAGCTGGTAAACTATGAGCGAGTCAAAGAGTATTGCCTCAAAGTCCTGAAGAAGGAAGGAGAAAACTTCAAGGCCCTTTACCGGTCCGGTGTGGCCTTCTACCACCTTGGAGACTATGACAAAGCACTCTACTACCTGAAAGAAGCAAGGACCCGACAGCCAACAGGTAAGGAAGGCGGCAATTGCTGGTTTCGTACCGTCAGCCTCTCTGGCAGCTCCTGGCTTTCTTATGGAGGTGCTCAGCTTTTGTGGCTGGCAGAGCCTGGTGTGAGCTAGGACCTGAAATGAGGAGAGTAAACAGTCCATGCATTTGCCTGGGGTCTGGGTTCCAGGGAGCCTGAGCACCTCTTTCAAATAGGATATGGAATTCTTTGGGTTTTTTTCCAACCCAGGACCCAGCTCTCTTCACTTACTCAATAAATACCTAGTATTATATTTAGTATGTGCCACGGTTTGTGCTGGGCACCAGGGATGTGGATGAGAAGGTGTAGTCCCACCTCGTGAGGCTCTCACACTCCAGTTAGTGCGACAGAATAGGAATGGATGCTCTTGGCACTAAGCTCAGCATCTCCTAGGAAGCATGCTCTGACTTCTCTGGTCAGGTGCCGTTTCTTAGAACCTGCATTACCTGGACCATTCACTTAAATTTGTATCTACCAGCTCAGCCATTCATTCATTCCACAGATAGTTACTGAGCAGGTCCAATGGATCAGGGAATATTTGAGGTGCTGGGTAGATAGCAGTGAAGAAAAGGAAGCTGCTTCCTTCAAGGAGTTTATGTTATAATGGAGGAAGATGGAAGTAAACAAATGGACAGATAGATAATGTAATATTTAGTAGTGGTGAGTGCTAGGAAGAAAATAAAGCAGAGTGAAAGAATTAGGAGGAAAGGGGCTGCTATTTTACGCCAGGTGGTCAGGAAGAGACACTCTGAGGAGGTTAACGTGGCATTACCAAGTTTGCCTTGAGTTTGACTTGATGTTGCCATTGTTGTTCACATGGCTATTTTTTTTTTTTTTAATGCAATTCTCCTTCCAAGAAGACTTAATTTAAGAACTTCAGTTTGCCAGTATCCAAATATATATATTTTCCCATATTTTTTAAGAACACACATATCTTTATTTTTATGTGTTGAATTGTTTTCTATATATAAATTGTGTTCTATACTGTAGACTAAGGTAGACTTGAGGACTAAGAACCAGACTCATTTCACAGAATTTCTTGAACACCTCTATATGTCAGCACTGTTCTAGATGCTACAACTGGCATTTTTGAGTAGTAGACGACTACTTCATTTCTGCTGCCTGAAGTACTATATCCTAGGCAGCCTGAAACCCTTGTCTTTTAAAAAAAATTTTTTTTAAACATTATTCATTTTTCAGAGAGAGATAGAGTGTGAGTGGGGGAGGGGCAGAGAAAGAGGGAGACACAGAATCTGAAGCAGGCTCCAGGCTCTGAGCTGTCAGCACATTGCCGGACACGGGGCTCGAACCCACGAACCACGAGATCATGACCTGAGCCGAAGTTGGACGCTTAATGAACTGAGCCACCCAGGTGCCCCTGAAACCCTTGTCCTGCAGTGTGCCCAGAGCTAGGCTGCTCAATTCCTAGAACTGGGGAGAAATGCCCCATTTGTGGTGAGCTGGTGCCTGACCTTTCTTAGAAGGACAAATATAAGACAATGAATCAGACTCATTTTAAGCTCTTCAATTTAAAAAAAAATTACATTCAGTTAATATTTATTGCTCATTGGATGAAGCACCTTTAGACTGATCTATTTTGGTCCTCATGGCAACTTTATGAAGAAGGTACTATGATCCCCAGGGGAGGCAGGCTGTGGAGTCAGACCCACCGCTTACCACGTGTCTCCTTGGGCATCTTAATCTCTCCAGGGCCCAGCTCTCCCTTCAGTCACTGTGAGGATGATGCCACGTCCTTGGGATGATTGTAATGAGGGTTAAATAGATAATGAAGGGAGCGAGCGGGGCCCAAAGTAGGCATTCAGAAATGGAGGCTGTTTCCTGCGGATGAGACAGGAGGCTCAGAGAAGTTGGTAACTTGCCCGAGGTTAAACGCCAGAGTCTCGACCAGCGGTGCTGAATCAGCACCAGCATCTGCTGCTACCTAGGAGTAAGTGGAGGGAGGCTTCTGCTCTCACCTCCTTCCCGTCTGCCCCCTGGGTCCCAATGATCCATCCACATTCTAGGGGTGGCGGAGAGGAGGGCGGGCTCCTGGCCACCCCCTCAGGCTCCGTGATCTGCAGACACAGCTTTGACCTGATTCTGTGTAGACCTCCCTGATTCTGTGTAGTTCCCCCCACCATGCGTGCCCTGAAGCGTGTTTCTGTCCTCACAGACACCAACGTGATCCGGTACATCCAGCTGACGGAGATGAAGCTCAGCAGGTGTTCCCAGAGAGAGAAGGAAGCCATGTAACCAGAGCAGCTCCCCAGAGCTGCACCTGCGCCACACCCGGGACTTCCAGGCAGCCCTCGGTGCAGAGCCCCTCGTGGGTGTCATTCCCTTCTCCCCACTTCTTCCGGCTCCCCCACCTTCCTCCTACTGACCCTCCTCAACAATCAGTCTGCTCCCGGTGTGAAGAGGAGACATGCAGAGTGGAAATCTGGTCGGTAGCCCGAAATGGAGATTCCCCTTCTCTGGTAGGTCAGCTACTGAGAGGGACCTCACTTCTTCGGGGACACAGCTGGAGAGGACTCTTACGGGCCGCGAATGCTGTTGCAGCTTTGACTTTGGCCAGTGCTTCTGATGGAGGCAGAGCCTGGTAGGTGTACCCTCCCAGGGGCAGCAGGCACAGAGCCCACGGGCTGGCCCCCTCCCCGCTTTCCCGACCCACCAGAGCATCTCCAGGCAACCGTGTCAAATCCAGGGGCGAGACAAACACCAGAAGCATTGGTGAAGCGGACAGACCGTGAATTTGTACACTGGATTCCCACCCCGCCCCCCAGTAACCTCAGCCCCCACCTGCCCCCCTCACTTGTTGTCTCGGCTTCCATCTCTCCCCCTTGGGGAGCTGAGACTCTGCCAGGTTTCACATGCCTCCGAAGCCCACTCTCAGTGCCCTCTGGTGACCACACATACCATTCCGCCGTGTTCCCACGCAGCAGGCAGCTGTGACAGCAGAGGCGTAGGGTCAAGTGGGCCCGGGGCTGGCCGCCTAGGTGACGGGGCATCTGACATCTAGGGGCAGGAGCATTGTGTGGACTGGGGGATCGAACTATGGACTGAGTGTAAATAAAAATAAATGAGCAGGCGGCAGCTCCTGTCATCTCTGTTGGAAGTAGCCCCCTCTCTCACTGTCACTCCCTCCCCCGACTCTCAGTCAGAGCTACTTCCAGCCAGGCAGGACGGGGCTTCCCCCACAGCAGCGGGCGTTTGTCCCGTGGTAAACAATGCTGGCTGCCGCCTTTGTGCGGCGGAGTGGGCCGGTGTCGCGGAGACTGCCCAGGGACTTGGCTTTGCGGGAACTTGCATGGCCTCCTTTTGATGAAATTATCCGGACTCAATATCTAGCACATAGAATGTGTTCAACAAATATTTGTTGAATGAATAAATTATGACTGCAGACTGGCTCTCCTGCCTTAAACTAATTTTATCCCAGCCTAGTCTCCTGATATCTATGCTCTTTACGCTCCGCCATGTTGCTTCAGTCAAATAAGAAACATTTACTGAGGGCTTATTGTTTACCTATCGTCATCGTGCAATACGCTGTGGGACATAGGATGTAGTCCCGGTCCTTAAGGAGGCGGAATAGTTGAGAAATACTCATATGGGATGATCACCAATGACACCTTTAATTTATACGATGCTTTAAATTTTTCAAAGCACTTTCGTGTATTTTTTGTGTGATTAGTGAGACAATATTGTACAAATTAAAATATATACAGATGCAATAATGTTAATAGTTAGCATTTATTAAATGCACTATCCTCAGATCTTTACATGTATAATCTCATTTCTTTCATGCAACTACTCCATGAGATACTATTTCCATTAGATGGATAAGGAAACTGAAAACCAGACACAGTAACTATCCCAACGTTACATGGATGGCCTCAAGTGGCATAGCTAGGATTTGAACCAGGTCTGTCTGACTCCAGAGCTCCAGCTATTAACTAGTCTATAGTTGGTAGTAGCTGCTCTAGGAAGCATTTTTATTGAGCGATTACAACCATTCAAGAGCAGGACAGTATGTATTAAGTTGAAAAGCCTTGACTATGCCAATGGTAGAGTGGGCTGCCTCTTGTATTTAGCTCAAGGTTAAAAAAAGGTCCTTAACACTAGACTCCCTAGTGGTCAGGGCAGTGACGGGCCAGGAGAAGACAGCTGAGACCTAGCAGTTATTTCTGTGTATTGTTCGTTCTATTTTCTGATGTCAGCGCATATCCAAAGCCACCTAGCATTCCCCCAGCATTGGGGAAGATTCACAATTATAGGTAGAGATGGAAAGGAAACGCAAAGTTAATTGTGGGTTCTTTGTGTAATCAGAGGCTCCACCACACCAGGATCCAATCACTGCTGAGGGGCCCAGAAGGCAGCAGCCCAGGATGCGTTCACACACAGCTCCTGAAAGGCTTCTGGTGGGGGTTGGAGAAGGTGCTAAGAACCTCTAGGGGTTCGCAGTTGCTTGCCTGTAGCTCACCTCCGGGGAGGAGGAGAAGCTGCCACATTCTCCCCCACGCCTACTGTATCCTTGCGTCTGCCCTCCTCTTCCAGGATGGTTTCACATGTTCCTGACTCAGAGCCATCCCGAGGCATACGCAATACAGGCACATGTGTAAAACTCCTCTGTTCCCAAGTCTCCAGCCCAGAAGGCTTGTGAGCTGGCAAACTGCCAGGTTGAGGATGAGGTCAGAGGTGGACCGCAGAACCAGTTCCTACCAGCACAGCCGTCCTTTGCTCCTTCGTGTCATCAGGAAGGACTTGAACTAACTGCTCCCAACATGGAGCGGGACAGAGCGTCTTGCTTCAAGTAAGTTGGGGCAGGGCTGGACACGTGGGGAGAAGATGGTTGCCATCCTTCTCAAGAGAAAGGTTGAAAACTAGAACCAGGTGAGGACAGCCTGGTGCGACCTCACAGAACAAGCGTACAGGTCTCTGCTTGTCTGGTGATACACACGTGCTTCCTGGAGTCCACTCACTGTGACCCAAAGCTATGTGATCCCAAAGCAAAAAGTTGCTTGGGGGTGCTGTTTGATGTTTGGGGGGGGGAGGGATTGAATTTGCTGTGCGTTTGTCCAACAGAGACTTCAGAGAGCTAGTAAGCAAAATCAGGTCTATTCACCTTAGCAGACCTTCAGCTTCTTTCTCCCATCCCTCCCCCAAACAGGGGCTGTGATCACACCCTTTATTTGCAGATGTCCCTGAACTAGACCTGGAGCATTAAACTTGGATCTGACCTGCCTTGTCATCTCCTGCCTGGACTTTTGTGATAGACTCTTGGGGGGTTGGGGAGTGGATTGTACTTTTCTTGTTATTGCTAGGAAAGCCTCACATGTGTATTGTAGAAATTTTAGGGGGGAAAAAGACAAACCCGTCATCCTAGCACCCAAGACAAACATTGCCTCCCTTTGGAATCATCTTTCAGTTCTTTTTTGTGTAAATGTACATGTGCACATGCAGGGTTGGTTTTTTTTTTTTAAACAAAAATTGGAGTACACTGTATATACTCTTTAGTAACTTACTTTTCAAAATGTGTATTTCTATTTCAGAATATGTAATACATGCACAGATACAAAATTCAAAAAAGATAGAAAGCTTTACAGTAAGAAGTAAATCTCCTTTCCATCCTGACTGCTGGCATCTAGTTTCCCTCCAATTACTTGTACTGTATATCTTTCCAAAAACACGCATTTTCAAATATATGTGTATATATTCTTTTGTCACACACAAATAGTAGCATATCAGACACACTGTTTTGCACCTTGTGCTCCTTCACTTCCTGGACCACGAACGGAACATTTTTTTGCGTGTCTCTCAAACTTTTTCCACAGTATCCTCATTACATGGATGGGCTCTCATTTGGTAACCAATCTCCTAAGAGCGATTATTTCATTTGTTCTCAACCTTGACTGTAAATAATGTTGCAGTAGACCTTCTTGTAGCTAAATTTTGCACACACCGGTGACCATTTCCTTGGAATAAAATCCAAGAAGGAAATTGCTTGACCATCTTTAAGAATTTTGTTATATGTTGCCAACCACCCTCCAGAAAGTTTGTACTAAACTTTGCACTCCTCTATTTGCAGGGCTGAGAGTGCCCTGTTCCCCACCCCCTCACTAATAGTGGGTACTGTCATTTATCAAACCTTTCCCATTTCGGTAGGAAAATAATCATATGTCAATGTTATTTGAACTCATGCTTCTTAAATTATTAGTGAATAACATCTTCAAATGCCTACTGACCATTTGTACTTGTTTCTTTGTGATTTTTCTATTTATTTGATAGTGCTATGTTTCTCTTTGTTACCAATGTGTACTTTTATCAAGAACATTATTTTTGTCAAGAAACATGGCAAATAGGCTTTCCAAGTGCTTTGCTTTCAAATTTTGTTTATGGTGCTTTTTGACACACATAAATTCTTAATTCTGCAACTAATTTGTTTCTCTGTTGCCACCTCCTTCTGCCTGCGGTCCACCCTGTCGATTCTGTGAGAGTTCCCCTTCTAGAACACAATCTGATTATGTCATTCCACAGCTTAAAAATCTTTAGCATCGCACACAAGGTTCCCCATGCAATTTCTCCCACAGACTCTTCCAGGCTCCACTCCTGGTCCTCTTCCAAAAGTATCCTACGTTCCACTGTCTCACAGCTCCTTGTGATTCCCCAAACTCACGGCTCTGCGTCTCTGGGCCTATCCAGAGGCCTTCTGTCTAGCTGGTCATGCCTCGGTCCTCCAATCCCCTCTTTGCCTTGCAAACTCCTATAAGACTCGACCAAGGCATCACTGCTCGAAAGCTTTCCTTGACTCTGTGGTCTATACTTCTAAAGCAACATGAGCCTACCTGTGCCTGGCGTTTGCTACAAGAAATTGGAACTTCCTACTGATGTTTGTCTCACCACTCCCTGGATCTTCCCCAAGGCAGGGCTATGGTTTATTCATCTTTGCAGCCGGAATGCTGAGCACAATGCCTGGCACACAGTAAGTGCTCGATAAATACTAAGCCCTGAACCTAGAATGAATGGTTAATGGGTTCAGTGGCAAATGTTACTTGGAGTAAATGCAGGCCTGGACTGGATCTTTCGAGAACTGAGGGACTGTAGGAGGCTCAGGTTGGAGGAAAGGTCACATGTTCCAGTGCTGTGCTTTCCAAAACATCAGAATCACTTGACGTCACTTTTTAAAAATACATAATCTCAAGCCTCTGCCTTAGACCCATTGAGTCAGATTCCTGGGCATAATACTCAGGATACTATAGGGTTGTTTTTTTTTTAACGTCCTGAAGTGCTTCTAATGACCAGCCAGGTGAAGGAGTGCTACGAGGTAGACCAGCAGACAAATCAGAGCACCCAGCTCCACCATTTCCAACCATGTGATCTCTTGTAGTGGGCGCATGGAGCTTTGTTTGAATTCCAGTTTTGACATCCCCTAGCTGTGTGACCTTGGGGGCAGTTGCTTGACTTTCCTGATCTTCATTTTCCTCCCCTTATATAATTATCCCATTATATATGGGGCATGGGGATAATTTCTTATCCCTTAAAAGGTTATCAGTAGGAGAGAAACAAGTGTCTCCTAGCTCAGTGACGGGTACAGGATGGGCATGGAATAAATATTCATTTCTTTCCCTCCACCTTGTGAGACCCAGTTTCCCCAGTTATGGTACAGCTAATACCTATATGTTCATCCTCCATTTTCCCACACTGCACTCTAGAAGGAAGGAACTTCCAATAGGCCCTTAGATTACTCTAATTAAACAGGACACATACTTGGTTGGGGTAGGGAGTGGGGGAGAGGGCAGAGGAAGCCACATGCATTCTCACATGCCCTCTCCCAAAATATCAGAGACTGCTCAGCAATCAGTTGGAATAATTCTGCTGGCTTTCAGAACCAAGTATCTTCCAGTCACATCCAAAGATGGAGAGTTTTCTCTTGTGGTTCTACCCAGAGGCTAGTCGCTTCTGGGCTGTAAGAGAACAGCTACGATCAGGAAAGAGAGTAGTCCCTGCCAGTTTTCTTCCAACGCCCTAGGATCTTACTCACATGCCTCAGGGCAGGAGAGACAAAAGCGGCTGTGAGGCGGAAGTGGCTGATCTGCAGCCTTTCTGGTGAAGGTGCCCCTTCATCTTTACCTACTTACCCTCCCCCACCCCACCCTCCTCCCACCCTGGGCAGGCTGCACCGACAGGGAAAATGCATTCAGCCCATCAGGCATGACAGAGGTCAAATTACCAAGTCAGCATGAAAAGTCCCACTCTAAATGGACTGAAATTGGATTCTATTAAAAACCACACTCAGTGAGGCCCTTGGCTATTAATATTTGCTAAGACATGGAAAAGGGGGAGGAGGCACAGGCCCTTGCAAAAGGTTGGGGAATCTCAGCTGTTCAACTGAATTGCTTGTCTCGAACCAGCCTGTAACTGAAAGCCAGTTTGCCCTGTTTTCAACATCTCACAGGATATTAGGGTTGGGAGGAATCTTAAATCTCATGAGTTTAACCTTTCATCTGACAGCCGAGGGATTAAGTCCAGTGAAGGCAAGTGACTATTCAAGGTCACACAGCTAGTCAGTAGCAAAGCCAAAACTGGAACTAGGTCAGTTTTCTGACAATAAATTTAATATTCTGTCCACTGAACCAAAATACACTTATATTGACAGCACCTGTCTTTAGAAAAAGAAAAAAAGAAAGTAATGCTATAAAATTATTCTCCTCTGGGGGCACCTGAGTGGCTCAGTGGGTTAAGTGTCTGATTCTTGATTTCGACTCAGGTCAGAATCTTATGGTTCATGAGACTGAGCCCCACATCGGGCTCTGCACTGGCAGCATAGAGCCTGCTTGGGATTCTCTCTCTCCCCCTCTTTCTGCCCCTTTCCCCCTCAGCATAACTAAACTTAAAAAAATAAAACTTAAAGAAAAACTTTTAATCTTTTAAATAATCTTAAAAAAAAAAACATCTTTCTCTTCTAAAGAAACAAGGAATATAGTACACATTCAGCCATCCATTCCCTCACTCAATAGTTCTCATTCCAGTGACTTCATTTTAGTGGTTCAATGATTAACAAGGTACTGCTCTCTGCCTGAGAAACTTAAAGGTTGTAGAGAAGAAAGAAAAATAAACAGGCAACTTCAAATCTGTGTAATAAATGTTACAAAACACCAAGGACATACATGGAAGGGGCATCCACACGGATCCTGGAAGATTAGTGAAGATTTTCCTTAGTGGGTACCAACTGGTGGAGGAGAACTGGTGAGAGACGAGTAAACTTCAGGGTCAATGGCAAAGTTCCTATTGCTCCTTTTCTTGGATATAATATGAAGGAATTTGAGACAGTCATCATGAGCTATCTTTTTTAATCCTTTTCCTGATTTTTCAAGCCTGGGCTCAGGCAATGTCACTTTTACCACCTGTGTAGGACCATGGGCTGAGAAGTCACAGAAGACCTTGTAGGTTTAACTGCCTAAATTCCCTTCCATGTAGAATAGAGATAAGTGGCTACATGTGTTGTTTCTGAGTGCAACCAGAAGCTCTTCCAGACTGGTGATTTCCATAAGGGGCAAAAATTCTACAGCCAGTTTCACAAACGTACCTCCAGAGTCATGTTTCATGTTCCTTTGTTTTCTCTAATCTCTGCCTCTTTATTCAAGAACAGCACTGTCTATTTGAAATGTGTGCCACCTACGTAATTTTAAATTTTCTAGAAGCCACACTTAAAAAAATAAATGCTAACAGAAGAATACTTTTAGTAATATATCCTAAATAAAAACAAAGTTAAGAAAATAACCAGAAATAATAAAATACTGAGGAATAAATTTAACAAAAGAGTGAAGCTTAAACTCTAAAGACCACAAAACGTTATTGAAAGAAATTAAAGAAGACTTAAATAAATGGAAAGGTAGCCCATGTTCATGAATTGGAAGATTTCATATTGTTAAGGTGTTAATATGTTAATACTTCCCAAACTAATCTATGGATTCAACATAATCTTTATCAATACCCCGAATGACCTCTTTGTAGAAATCTACAAACTGATCTTAAACTTCATATGGAAACTCAAGGGACCCAAAAGAGCCAAAACAATCTTAAAAAAGAAGAGCAAAGTTGGGGGACCCACAATTCCAGATTTTAAAACTTACAACAAAACTACAGTAATCAAGACTGTGTGGTGCTAGCATAAAGGTAGACAAGAAATCAATAGAATAGAAATGATAGTCCAGAAATAAGCCTTTACATTTATGGCAGACTGATTTTCAACAAGAAAACTAAGACATTTCAATGGAGGAAAAAGAGTCTTTTCAATAAATGATGCTGAGACCAGTGGACAAGCATATGCCAAAGAATGAGGCTCGACCACTACCTTACATTATATACACACTCAAAAATTTACTCAAATGGATTAAAAACCTAAATTCAAGTGCTAAAAGCTTAAAACTCTTAGAAGAGAATGTAGGTGTAAATATTTATGATCTGTGATTAGGCGATGTTTTCCTGGACATGAAACCAAAAGCACAGACAATAAAAGAAAAAATAGATAAGATGAACTTTTATCAATTAACATTAAAAACTTTCATGCTTCAAAGGACACCAGCAAGCAAAATGGCAACTCACAGAATGGGAGAGACTCTTCCATCTTTTGCAGTCATATATCTGATATTTGCAATTAAGAAGACAGAAAGAACTATCACAAATCAATATTAAAAAAAAAATAGCCCAATTTAAAAATGGACAGAGCATCTGAATAGACATTTCTCTAAAGGAAATAGACAAATGGCCACTAAGCACATTGACACATACTCAACATCATTAGCCACTAGAGAAATGTAGATCAGAAACATGACAAGATATCACTTCCTACCCACTAAGATGGCTGTTATCAAAAAGACAGAGAACAAGTATGGTGAGGATGTAGAGAAATTGGAACACTTGTATACTGCCGTTGGTAATACATATAGTGTAGCTGCTGTGGAAAACAGTCTGGTCGTATCTCCAGTGGTTGCAAATAGTGTTACTCTATGACCTAGCAATTCTACTCCTGGATATATACCCAAGAGAACTGAATACATATGTCCGCACAAAAACTTATACAGTGATGTTCATAGCCATATTATTCATAATAGCTAAAAGCTGGGTACAATTCAAATGTTCATCAGTTGGTGAAAAGATACATAAAATGTGGTATATCCAATAGAACCAGATTAGTTACTACACATGCTACAACATGGATTAACCCTGAGAACATTATGCTAAGTGAAAGAAGTTAGTCACAAAGTACCACATATTTAGGATCCCATTTGTATGAAATTTCCAGAAGAGGCAAATCTAGAGACAGAAAGTGGATGAAAGCCAGGAAATTGGGGATAGTGGTGGGAAGATCGGGAATAATGGATGCAGGGATGCAGGGTTTAGTGTTGAAATGTGATACAAATGTCCTAAAATTGATTGTGGTAATAGATACATAACTGTGAATATACTAAAAGTCATTGACGTGTACATTTTACATGAGTGAATTATATCTCAAAACTATTATATCTAAAACATTACCATTACAGATATAATCAATATGGAAATTATTAATGATATATTTTACATTTTTTTTCATAATCCAGTGTGTAATTTACACTAACAGCACATCTCCATTTGGACTGGCCACATGTCAATTGCTCAATGGTTGCATGTGGTTAGTGGCTACTGTATTGGACAGCAAAGTCCTAGAGCTTCAAGGAATATCCTATGGATACTGAACAATCATCAGATTAACCTTTCTGGTTATTTTAAGCCTCATGCTTCTCCACGAGGTTTCTATGTCCCCATCCCTAGACTCTTCTCTAGCCACTGTCACTGATCAAGGCGGAGGAACAAGGATCACAGCACTGAAGGAGAGAGAGAGAGGCAAGGGAGAGGAGCGTGCAGCCAGCTGCTCCCTGGGCCTCTACTTCTAGGCCCACTCTAACTCATGCAGCCTTTGTAACGTGGGCCAAGTCAGAGCTCAACTTCAGACATTAACACTAATTTGTTGTGTCTCATTTCTGAAAGTAGGGATAATGACAGTACCATCCTCATATGGTTATCGTGAATATCAAATGTATGTAAACTGCTTTGGATGGTTATCTGTACAAATTAAGCATTGTTTAGTATTAACTAATTATTTAATAATAATAATGATAATGATAATAGAGAAGAGGACAATAGAAGGAAAAAGAAGGAGAAGAGGAAAATTATTATTCTTAATCTTGTCTCTAGGATTTAGCAGAGGGCCTGGCATGCAGCACATACTCTACACTGGAAGCTATGATATCCCCAACAGGTGTTTCTCCGCCTGAGTGCTCGAAAAGAAGTCCTATATCAAAGATACCTCATTCCATTTCAGGTAATAATACTTGTTAGAATCTGCCTTCTTAAATTGAGCTAGAACCTCTCTTCCAGTAGCTTCCATCCATGACCTGGCTTTGGCCCTCTTCAGAGTCAACTAGTCTTCTCTTCAACATGGCACTCACCTATCTGGACTCTTTAAAATCTTCTATTCTCTGGTCTATATGTTCCAACTCCTTCAACTATTGTTCCCTCACAGGTTTTCTAGTTCTGGCCCTTGTTTTTCAGTCTATTCATGTTCCTCTTAAAATGTGACACACAGAACCATAATGGCCAGCACAGAAAACAAGAGACCCACATTGTCTCTCTACATCCAGACTGCAATGGTGCCCAGATTTTTTATCAGATTGTTTCACAGCTGGCTTGTAGTATACGTGCGGCCCCATCTTCTACTTACACCACAGATGTTAAAATTTTTGTTATTGGGGTACCTGGGTGGTTCAGTCAGTTAAACTTCCAGCTTTGGCTCAGGTCATGATTTCATGATTCTTGAGTTCGAGCCCCGCATCAGGCTCTGTGCTGACATTGTGGAGCCTGCTTCGGATTCTTTCTCTCTCTCTCTCTCTCTCTCTCTCATTCATGCTCTCTCTGTCTCAAAATAGATAAATAAAAACTTAAAGTACTTATTATTTAGTTGTAATTCTGTACTATAAGATGCACAGATCTCAAGTGTCAATGGAAAAGTCCTGAAAATGAATACACTCCTGTAATCAACACGAGTTATAATATAAAATATTGCCTTCACCCTGGAAAGTTCTCTCATTTCTCTTTCCCATCAGTTTCCATCCTGAAACCCTAGAGGTGACCACTATTCTGATTCCTAGCCCCACAGATAAGTTTTGTAAAAACAAAACTTGTATTTGAAATTCATATAAATGGAATAGTACATATTGTAACATTGTATTTTTATGTTAACGTACAACTTTATTCCTATTAAATTTCATCACATTGATTTTGGTCTTTTCTTTATAGCTTACAGTGAGCATTTTCATCTTGATTCCATCACACCCGTATCTGCTGATTTCCCCAACTTTAAGCCATTCTTTCTTAGTCCAAAATAAAACTAGAACAAAGATGGAGTGCAGCGGTATTAAACTAGAAACTTCCCTTCAATTTTCAAGTTTAGGAGATGGAAAGCACTGTGGCCAAAAGGAGGCACTCGGAGATGATCCATGTTGGTGGAGAGAACTGTGTTCTGCTTGGAATACACCGAAAGAGGGAGGTGGCAATAGGACCTTCTGGTGGGATGTGTCCTAGGAGGGGACAGGGCTGCAGAGGAAGGTCTGAGGTCACATGCATAGCTGAGGGTGCTGAAATGGGGGGGAGGAAAAGAGCTCCCAGGGGAGAGACCCCAGGGCTTGAATTAATAAGAATGTTAATCAAAGATTGGAAAAGCTTTTGTTATTGTTGTTGTTGTTGTTGAGAAGCCTGAGAGAACATAGAGGGGTAGAAATAAAGATCCTGGTGTATCTGCCCATCAGGCATGGTAGAGTGACACCTGATGGAAATTTCTATTGTAAGTGAATGAAGAGATTAAAAAGGTATTGCCAGTCTCCCCGTTTGACACATAATTTGGTGTAAGCAGCGTACTGACACTTCATAGCCAATGGACCAGACTGTGTAAACTTCAAGCTAACTCAGGGCTCTTAGGTACCATCAGAGCCGACCCTGAGCTTGTAGAAGTACAAAATTCCTTAGCTTCCCTTCCACTCCTTGTGACACAGCCACCTTTTGAGCCACTAAGCCCCGTTGTCCTGGCCTGGGTCTCATCTTGCTCCTGCTTGGGTTTGCACCAGCTTCTAGTTAAAAGAACCCAAGGTCTTAGTTGAATCATGTCCTGAGATCCAGAAAAAGGAAGAAAGGAGCTGACAGCTGTTCAACGAGCTCTCTTGGTTAATCACGTTGATCATGTTGCAAGTGAGAAACTGAGGCACATAGCAAAGATGTGTCCTAGGAACCATGATGGACACAGCAAGAGCACTGCCCACCTGGCCTTTGCTCCTTCAGGGATTCACTGCACAGAGACCTCAAGGTTTCCCTTCAGGGGGACTGGCGGTAGACTGAGTTGATTTCCTGCATTTCCTGGCAGGTGGCAATAGGTGAATTTTAAATAAGACTATTGGGGCGCCTGGGTGGCTTAGTCGGTTGAGCGTCCGACTTTCGCTTAGGTCATGATCTTGCGGTTCGTGGGTTCGAGCCCCGCGTCGGGCTCTGTGCTGACTGCCAACTCAGAGCCTGAAGCCTGTTTCAGAGTCTGTTTCTCCCTCTCTCTCTGACCCTCCCCTGCTCATGCTGTCTCTATGTCTCCTAGAAATAAATAAAAATATTTAAAAAAAAAAAAGACTATTAATAGAAGTTGTCCATTAGGGAATGTCTAGTGAATCCACTAATAGAGAAATTATGTCTTGTGACTTGTAAAAAAGCTCATACTGAATACTGCTGATATTAACTTGTGTATATATGCCAAGGCAGAAATGTTTGACATGTCAAGGTATATTTGTGGTATGGTTCCCTCTTGCTATATATAGAAAGACTATATAGAAGGACTTTATTTAAGATGAACCCACTAAAGCACAAAGTTAATTTAAGTTTAAAATGTAATCTGGTTCAGGACGCCTGGGTGGCTCAGTCATTTAAGCATCTGACTTCAGCTGAGGTCACGATTTCACAGCTGGTGCGTTCAAGCTCTGTGTTGGGCTCTGTAGTGACAGCTGGGAGCCTGGAGCCTGCTTCAGATTCGGTGGCTCCCTCTCTCTCTGCTCCCCCCCTGCTTGCTCTCTGTCTGTCTGCCTCTAAAAAATAAATAAACATTAAAAAAATTATAAAACGTAATCTTGTTCTTAGCATCACGTCCTGTCACAAAGAGTTTAAAAATCCCAGCAGCTCACATATACCCCCGTGGATAGCCTGGGACTGAAATGGGTGATTGCAAACACTAGTGCTTCTCGGGCTATAATGTCCCCACAAATCATCTGGGGATCTTGCTGAAATGCAGATTCTGATTCAGTAGGTCTGGAGCAGGGCCCAAAATTCTGTCTTTCTAACAAGATTTCAGGTGATGCTACTTGGCCTGTGTATGGACCACACTCTGAGTAGGGAGAGAACAGAGGAGCCTCACTCCTGAGCAGCCAGTCAGCAGAGTCACCAGTTTCTAACCACATATCCAGATACTCCCTCTGACCATATCTTTATCTAGCCACATGTTATTTATAAATAAAATACTGTATTCTTGAGTGTCACTTGACTTTTGAGTATTCCTTCCACTCCAGTGTCTTGGGAATCAGGTTAAGCACAAGCACCCCAACCCACCCCTGATAATTCATACTTCTAAACCTACTCACTCCCCATTTTCCTCCCTCCAGAATAATCCTATCCTATAATAGGAAACAGCTGTTGACTTCTATACACCAGAACCGTGTTTTGCGATCCTTACTGGGTTTGTAACCCAGGTATGAGGTAGTTATTATTATAACAACATCCATTTTATTAATGAGGAATTTGAGACCCAGAAAAGTCTCAGGTTAAATAAATCACCAAAGTCATGCAATTAATAAGCAGAAATGCCAAGATGTGAACCTAGGCCATGTGACTCCAAAGCCCAAGTCCTTGGCCACTGTGATGTGGGAAGTTATCCTGGGAGGGTGAACAATCCATTCTCCCTGGAATCTCAAGGGCTCTCACATCTTCTCTGCCTGATTGTATCTGGTCCTAACCCACTCTGGTACTTTCGTCCTTCTTTAGCCGGGAATGAAATGGCATTAGGTGCTGAATATGCAGGATATAATCTGGCTTAACCTTCAAGCATCTTCAGCACATGATAAGTAGGCTAGAGTGACCTCTGAGACTCCTAGCCTCCCCTCACTGAGCCTCCCCGCTATCCTCCATGGGACTATCTTATAGCCCCTCCTTCACTCTCTGTAGGAGCTTCTGTCTTACTTTGTTCTCTACACTCCTTTCCTTCCACTTCAAAAGTGGCTTTTAGAGAAGGATCTGAAAACACTTATTAGTGACTCTACATGTATGAGCTGTTTGAAGCATTCCGCATTTTAAGCCTTATCATTTAATGAAGGAAGAAAAATCTCAGGGAGCTGAGGTCTAAAGGATAAATGATTGCCCATTAGGCCCTGACTGTAAAGGAAATTGGGAGAAGGAAGGGCATTCTGGACAAGATGACCTCTTCTTGCATACCGTTGTTACTCAATAAATGTCTGTTGATGAAATGCTGAGGAGGAAAAGGACACATTTGGGTTCACTGGGATCAGGGAGAGATCTCCTTGCAAAAACCCTAACCTCCCCTCCTGGGCTTTTTGTCCAAGTCTAAGAGAAAGAGTTGGACAAAAAAATGCTTAAAAATAGTGTCTTCCCTCTTCACGTGTTTTTCCTTTAATTGAGTATTCTAAAAGTAAAATAATAACTCTACCAGATACCACTTAAGGAAGGGGGAATCTATGACTTCCAACCAGAAAGCACTTATTTTGACAGAACAAGTTGGTGTTGCTTCCCTCACCCTCCCACTGGCTCATTCACTCATTTAAAGCTCGATACAGTTTCTTCTAGGATTGCTGCATAGTCATTTGAAGTCTGGCCTCTGCCTTCTGGGATCCTGTCAGGAATGGGAACCAGAACCTAGAGCTCTGCTAATGAGGCTACATATCAACTCAGTGTGTCACCTGGCAGTTCCACCCACTTTCTCTGTGTGGCTCATTTTTCTTGCCTTCACTGTCCAACCCCTTGACTTCTCTGAGTTATGGGGACCTGTGGCTGCCCCTCTAAGAGAGAAGCAAACAAGAAGACAGTAGCAAAGTCAGTTCTCAGTGCCTTTCAGGCAGCTAGAGGGATCCAGGATTAGCTAATGCCTTTGCACCCCTAAGTAGAAGTACATTAAGCTAGAAGCTAGAATAGAATAGAAGATCTTAATGTAAAGAATGGGAATTTGGGGATGCCCTAGGATCATATGTATGGGCCAAGGAATAAGGGCCCAGACAAATAGCCAGCTCCTTTATCCTCTGAAACATCTCCACTATCTCTTGGGTCGGGAACCAAGGCCACTAGACCAGTAAAAGCCTATGTATGAGAACAAAGGGCAAGATGAATGTGTTATCATGGACATTTAGAAGGAAAGATCTGAACAAGTATAGGATAAGAGAACCATAAGTGTTTGAACACTCTTTTAACCAGTAAAGCATCTTGCTAGAAAATCAAAAGAAAGGTTCTCACCCACAGGATGTTTGGACAGTGACCTGGAAAAGAACTAGCTTATTCTAGGCACTGCCAGGCTGAATATCTTAAAGTAATCTCCAGCTATTTAGTGAAATGATCATCGAAATATTAATCTCCATGCTTACCTCTCCTATTAGACACACGTTCCTTAAGAGTAGAGACCATGAGTCTGGCTTCCTTTTGCATTCTTGATGATAAGCATGTAATAGTGTTGGTGACCCACTGGCCTCCCAGCAATTGATAGCCAGGCAGAAAGAGTCCACAATAAAGACTAAGGACAAGAAAAGAAGTAAAATAGAACTGCTTCTGTGTTACCTACTTCTGCACAAAGTTTAAGGCAAGAGAAGACCTTAAGGGAAGACCTATGCCTTAAATTTGCCCTGATGAAAATCCAGCTTTTCCTTTGCCTCTGCTGGTCTTGCTTTGCATTTTACCCATCTCATTGTTGCCTAGCATTGCAGCTTTTACACCCAAAGCAAAAAATTCCCAAGTGAGCTATAATTCTAACCACAGTTTAGTCATTGAGTCTCAGTTGGGAAAAAACAACTGTACAGTGTGTGACCCCTCTGATAACTCCATAGAGTAACCAGCAAATCAGTGTCATTTGTTCAGGGGTCATTTAGGAAACATAGTCAGTCTTAAGGGTGATGCTGACCAGTTTGGGAATGCCATTGGGAGAATTTGGGCTCTCACATCACTGGCTTGAAGGAGTAGCTCCTAGGCTGGTAGACCCTGTGTTGCCACAAAACAGATTCCCCCAGTCCAAAGTGAGGAGAGCTTAAATTCTTTCTGTACAGTCCCTCCTACCATGCTGATGACCCCCAACAGAGCTAGTGAGGGCAGGGTGACACCCCAGAAATGGATGGGTCTGCTTCTTGACAAAAAAAAAAGTTACCCTTTTGTCACCTATATGTCATAGAGATAGCCCTGGAGCTTACAGAGAAGTTTCGTTTGCTTTCTGAAAGGCAACTCACAAGAAACATGAGAATAAAAACAACTGGGAGCAAGGAAACTAAACTCTGCAGGTATCACCTTCTCTTATCCCTCAGTTCTGCTGACTTACCCCTTCGCCCTTCAGAGATGAGCATCTTTAGCTCAGGCTCTTGAATGAGGCCCATTGATAGAAGGGTGATGAGCTTCCCAGGCCTGGGCCTGGTCACCTAGCTCAAAGGAATCTTCTCTGTCATCAGGCCAGTTAGCAAAAAAATGTAATTCACCTATCTCTCTTGATTTATAGTACGTTAATTTAAAAGAATGAGGCCAAATCCAGAGAAGTAAATACCTCAGATAAACAAAATGCACAAACCTTACAGGCCTTTAGAGCTTGAAAGAAGCTCATCTAATTGAACCTTATAAAGCAATTGAGGCCCATAGAGACAAGGCTGAGACTCAAATCCATTTCCTTTGGAATTCAAGTTCAGTACATCTGAATGGCCCTAGTTCTTCCATGTCTTGCTTACGTGGCAATTTGTTTCCAGGGCTAGAAACTCAATCCTGGGATCCCTAAATGTGTACCTCAGAACCAAGAAGAGAAGGAAGAAGACTTTTGGGGCTCCACTGTCAGGTCACTCAAGAAAGTTGCTACCACAATAAAAACTCTTCATGCCTCCTCTTTGAGGACTTGGGTTTAGAGCTTTCTGATCTCAGGGGCCATGGTTGTGACCGTAGAGGTCTTAATAGGTCCTCTAAGCCTCAGGTCTCCATGGAAAGGGTGACCCATGAACATGTCTGCAGAGACACACATGACAAGGATTGGCTGGCAGGGACAAGGGCCATGTGCCAAGTTATGTTTGGGGGCCCAGAACTGGAATGTATGTCACTGCAGAACAAAGCAGTAGTTAAGCTGGGCAAATACCATCAGTGCTACTTTCAAAATATATCTGGAATCTGACCACTTTTTTTCACTCCTACTGTGGCCACTCTAGTCCAAGATACGAGCTCTAGCTCCCCCAGCAATACTCTACCTAGATTACTGCTTCAGTCTTAGACCTCCTCAGTCTTTTCCAAAATGATTCTGTTAAAACTTGATGATGGTCATGTTACCCCTCTGCTTAAGTGCCTCCAATGGCTTCTCTCTCACTCAGAGCAAAAGCTGAAGTCCTTACTATGAACTACATGATCGACAAGCTCTGGTCCTGTACTACTTTAATTAAAGTATTAATTACGGTATAAATATAGCAGGCAGACTCCCACTTCAGGGCCTTTGCATTGGGTGTTCCCTCTCTCTGGGATCCTCTCCGCCATTCCATAACATGACTAGCTCTATCACTTCTTTTCAAGGTCTTTAATCAAAAGACACTTCTGAGTGAGGTCCTCCCTGACTACCTCCGTTTAAAATGTTAACGCTCACCCCACCTACCTGACATTTCTCGTACCTCTTTCCCATTTTATTTCTTCTCTTTAACACTTGTCCATAACATTTATCTTATGTATTGTATTCTTCTCCCACTAGAATACAAACACGATGAGAGACCGGTGCTATATCTCCAGCAGCCAGAACAGTACCTGACATATAGTAGGTATTCAACTAACATCAGTTAGTTGAGAGAATGAATGAAAGTGTGGTCTGAAAGCTTAAGCTCGTGACATGGTAGTGCAGACTTACCCTCCAGCTAGGAATTATGAGTCAGGCCTCCTGAAACAAGAGCATTTGGGCATCCCTATCCTCAGCTTTTTGCAACTCTGTTTCCTGAAATAGTGGATGAATGGAGACACATTCCCCCTACTTACACCCCCCTCAGCCTGTCCCTTCTGAGCATCCTTCCCCATCCAGGCCCATCCCAGCTCAGAGACCCTCCTGCAAAGTCCAGAGAACCTTACCTTGAATAAGAGCAACTGTTCAGCAAGTGACACAACTTACCATGTATCAGCCATAATGCTAAGTGCTTTATGTAGAGTACTTCAATCTTAAGAGATCGGCAATATTATTTCCACTTTTGCATGAGAAAAATCTAGCTGAGAGACTGCACACCCTCCTTTTTTCTCTTCTTTGAGAACCTTTTACTTACCCACGTGGGTGGGCTCCTACTGGCATGTGGATACCAAGAAAACCCCAGCAACTCCTTGGGTGAGGGTAGAAACTTGACCCCAGTGGGGCTGGTTAATTTCTTTTCCCCAGAAACGAGGATTAGGACATAGTGATGTTTGTCCTCACTCCCAGACCCCTCTAGCAGGACTGGGGCATCAGTGTGTGCTCACAGGTACCATGAAGGCCAATTAAGAAAGAAGAAGGAGGGGCACCAGGCTGCCTCAGTCAGTAGAGCATGCAACTCTTGATCTCAGGGTTGGTAACTGCAAGTCCCATTTGGGTGTAGAGATTACTTAAAAAAGAGAGGGAAAGGAAAGGAAAGGAAAGGAAAGGAAAGGAAAGGAAAGGAAAGGAAAGGAAAGGAAAAGGAAAGGAAAAGGAAAGGAAAGGAAAGGAAAGGAAAGGAAAGGAAAGAAAGGTTGGGAAGGAAGGAAGGAAGGAAGGAAGGAAGGAAGGAAGGAAGGAAGGAAGGAAGGAAGGAAGGAAGAGAAAGAAAGAAAGAAAGAAAGAAAGAAAGAAAGAAAGAAAGAAAGAAAGAAAGAAAGAAAGAAAGAAAAAGAAAGAAAGAAAGAAAGAAAGAAAAGGAAGGAAGGAGGAAAGGAAGGAGAGGAAAGGAGGGAGGGAGGCAGGGAGGGAGGAAGAAGTGAGGAAGGAAGGGATCAGATGTGCTGAGAAAAGCAAGAGGAGAGAACTTTACAATTCTAGAGAAAGAGAAAGAGGAAGAGGAAGAGAGAGATCATGCCGTGGTCCCAGAGCGGCTCTTCCACCAGCGCCCAGGTTTTCTGGGACTCTCTCCTATTCTTCCAACTGAGTACTCCATTTTGATTAAGACAAACTGACTGGCTTTCAATTATTCATAACCAAAGGGACTTGACTCAGAGAAGTTAAATAACTTACCTGATGCTACAGAGCCCCAGAAGGACGCATCTGGAGCTCCAAGGCCGGCGCATGTCTGTAACTGCCAAACCATCCAGACCTCATCTTCCTCCCAGAGGCGGGCGGGGAAGATGCAGGGCGCTCGCTAGCGGATCGCGCCGTGTCCTTGTCCCTCCTTTCACACCCGCTTTTGCCCACAGGACACTGAGGCCACAGTAACCTCCAGGGCAGCCTCAAATGGGAGAAGAAGCGGCTCAGTGATGAGAATGTATAGGAAGTAGAGAAAGGCAGCGCCATTTTGGCGCGTAGGGATGGGGCATCGGGGCTAAGTTTATGTTTTTGCCAAGCCTCCGGTCTTTGAGGGGGCCTGTGGAGCCGTGTCCTTCCCTCCATGAGCACCAGCAAAGCCAATGGCTGGGATGAGGAGGGCAGAGGCCAGGAAGGGGTAGGGGGACAGCTTAGCTTCTGCAGCGGGGACTTTGTCCATGAGGCCTCCAGGCCCCAGTCCCTCATCAAGAGGCTGCATTTAGACTTGCCCCAAATATGCGATCAAGCCAGGTGAGGCCCCCCCCGAAAAAAAGTGGGCCAAAAGCTTCTCTGGGCAGATCCATTAGAGGTAGCTGTTCCCTTGGAGCCACTTGAAGTCTGCAGCTCCTGGAGCTGTGTTTATTGACTCTGTTTATTTCTCTAATTTGTCAAGTACTGTCTGCAAGCTTGAGCTCGCCTCCTTAAGTGCTCAGCTTCTATCCCGCCTCGCAGGCTTCACCGATTTGATTAGCAGCCTCTGCACTCCATCTTTGAGTCCTTAATGAAAACACTGATGAATACTGGGCACAAGTCGGCCTCTGGGAGGCCTCTCCTCACCGCGGTGTCTTCTTGCTTGGCCAACAACCTGGCTGGGGTGGCCCCTCTTTCCAGACAGACTTTGCCCGCTGTTCAAGAGTTCGTGTCCCCAGTTTTCGTGCACTCATTTGTCCAATCACCCGTTCGCTAATCGTGCTGGGGCCAGAGACTGACCACAGTTTCTGGCACATGCAAATTCGTGGAACATGCTTCACGAATGCCATCTATTACTCCTGGGAGGTGCCGCGGGGAAACAAAGATGCACAGAGACCCAGCCCCCCATGACAGGAATGGGGATGAGAATAACAGCTGCCTCTTAGGGCACACTTGTCACTGCTGAGTTACGTATCATACAGATATTATCCAGCCTGCACTGCACAGTGTCCACCCTTGGGAGACAGTCGTTGGTAATAATGAAGAGTAAGGATCCTGAAGTCAAAGATTTTATTCTGGCTCTTCCATCTACTGGCTTAAACCTTCTTAGCTTAGATTCTCCCAACGTATCTCACGGGGTTGTCGTATGGATTTAACTTATTAAATACGATGATACAAAAAAGGTGCTTGGAGCATAGCCCAGCACATCATAAACATTCAGTAAATGCTAGCTACGACTATTATTTCATGCAGTACAACTACCTGGTATGAGTACTACTACTATCTGTGTTTCACCAACACGAAAGCTGAAAGCTGGAGGGGCAAAGTCTTTTGCCCAAAGTCCTACCGCCAGTAACAGAAGGGCTCCAAGCCCAAGTCCATCTGAGGCCAAATCCCACTTATTTCATTATAATGATCTAGAAAGGAAGAAAATGTGTGTAAATAACTACTTTTTACACACATGATTTTTTTAGTTTGATGATGTAAATAAAGCACAGAATATTTTTTGTGATGCACAGTAGATTCTCAATAAATGCTACCAGATGAGGAGGAGGAAGATGACATTTTTTAAAATATTTATTTATTTTTGAGAGAGATTGAGAATATGTGCATGTACAAGTGAGGAAGGGGAAGAGAGGGAGAGGGCAGGGGATCCAAAGTGGGCTCTGTGTTGACAGCAGAGAGCCTGATGTGGGGCTCAAACTTGGAAACCAAGAGATCATGACATGAGCCAAAGTTGGACGCTTAACTTCCTGAGCCACCCAGGTGCTCCAAGGAGGAATGAAATTATTAAGTGCCATCCTGAAGTTTCAAAAAAAGGTGTTTGAGGGTGACAGAAGGAAGAGAAATCACTTCTGAACAAGGGAATAGTTGGAGCCTTTCATGACGATGGTGCCATTTGAGCAGCCTTAGCAGGTGGGTGTAAGTTGGATACAGTGAGAAAAGAGAAAAAAGGCTCCCCATGCCGAGAAAAGTAGAAGAGCAAAGTCACGAAGATGGGGATATTCAGGTTGGAAAAAAATAGCGTCAAGTTCCATTTAGATAGTGTGTGGCACATAAAAGGAAATCACTGGGAATGAACTAGAAAGGAAGGAGATACATGGGCTTTGATAAATGAGCCCTTGACCAAAAAAAACTGGCCCAAGCAGAGAGACTTCTCACCCTCCAAAAGTCTCCTGAAATACTCGGAAAAGAACCATAGGAAGGATTTGGGGATGTGGAGTGGGATTTCTTTAATATTCAGGCATGAGTAACTTCCAGAACTCCTGCGCAGTAGGGCATATGTTTGAGATAGAGGTGAGGCAGGGCTGACATTCAGCCAACACAAATGCATGAAGACAGGTTGTTAAAATATTCAAGTGTTTTGAACCTTAGGACATTGTGCTAAGCGAAACAAGCCTGTCACAGATGGACAAATACTGTATGATTCCACTCCTATAAAGTATCTAAAGTAATCAAAATTATACAAGTAGAAAGCAGAAAGGTGGTTGCCAAGGGCTGAGGGGAGGGAGAGAGGGGAATTAGTGTGTAGTGGGTGTAGAGTTTCAGGTTTGCAAGACGAGAAAGTTCTAGAGATCTGTTATACAACAATGTGAATAAACTTAACACTACTGAACTGTACTCTTTTTTTAAAATTTATTTTTAATGTTCATTTATTTTTGAGAGAGAGAGAGTTAGAGTGTAAGCAGGGGAGGGGCAGAGAGAGGGAGACACAGAATCCAAAGCAGGCTCCAGGCTCTGAGCTGTCAGCATGGAGCCTGACACAGGGCTCAAACTCAGACTGTGAGATCATGACCTGAGCCAAAGTTGAACATTTAACCCACTGAGCCACTCAGGTGCCCCTGAACTGCACTCTTAAAAAAGATTAAGATGGTAAATTTAATGTTACATGTTTTTTATGGCAGAGTTAAAAAAAAAAAAAAGAATATCTCCCCCACCCCAAATATAATAATGGGCTTTCCTTCTAGCTGGTAAGTGACACTGCTCTGAGCCACTCAAGACCCCTTATCCTGGACTCCCCAACCTCCCTGACATGCTATAAAAGGATTAATGTCTGGCACTCTTGAAAATCACCCCTGGGGCTGGGGGACTTGGCTCGAAGATGCTTTTGCACAACATGTTTCTTGAGATGGAAAAACACAACAAAATTGTATCGGTGAATGGCGGAGGTAGGCAGGGTGGTTGTTGGAAAGCGTTGAAAAGCCAGCAGACCCGACCGCGGTACACGGGCCTCGGCTATTCCTCAGAGTGAGGTCCCTGCAGAGGAGAGTGAGCTTTGTCTGGAACTCTCTTCCTGCTGAGTCATGGGGCGGCAGCCCTGCCTGGCCATGCGGCTGTGTGTGATTGGGAGTCTGGAGGCACCGGCCCCGTGAGAGTCCCTTTCTGAGCTCAGGGAGACCACGAGGGACCACAGGGCTCTGCCACCACACAGGCACACACCTGTCTGTTTGCCCCGTGGGCCCGGTTTTCCTGGCGCTCCCAGCATCGGATATCCCTGATCCCTCCATTAGTCTGGCAATGCGGTGGAAGGTGCCAGAAAAAAACAATTGCTTCTTGGCAGCTTTGGCTCAATCATTTCTCTTCCTAATGAACTATCGGACGCTTAACCGACTGAGCCACCCAGGCGCCCCTGATACTGTTTCTTTAATAAAAGGCAGGGCCTGCCACACAGATAACCTTCACTCATTCACCCTCAGGAGTGGCTGCTCTCAGAAGTTTTCCAAGGGACTTCTCCCAGGAGAGGAAAAGAGAGACCACGAATGGCACTGAGGACTGAAACAAGGGAGAAAGGGCACAGGAAATGGAGGGAGGGGGTCTTTACCGGCCATCAGCCATCAGCTCTCCATATGCAATGGGTCCTGCCAATTTGTCCCCAGTGGGATCCTAGAGAAACGTTTCTATGTTAGCCATTCGGGTCCACCTGCTGCAGCAGTGGACGCTCTCTGTTCTGATCACTGCTGGCCTGACGCTGACCCCCGAGTCCAGTGATTATGAGAATGATGTCATCCTGCCACTTTCTGTTCCCTCCTTCCCCTTCTCTTCTCCATAAGGCCTGCCAAGTCTCAAGGCCACTGTGCTGACAGGAGATTTGGCTCAGCCCATCCTGGGCATCACCAGGGCTGGCCCGGCCACCTCGGTAAGCCCAGTCACCCCAGGATGGCCCTGGATTCCACTTGTCATGGCTGGAAGGGGGCCTGACCTGTATGTAGAACTCTTACTGAGCTACAGAACATCAATCTATACTCATGAAGAGATCACCTAATTTTTTAAAAAATATTTATTTTTGAGAGAGAGAGAAAAAGAGAAAGAGCACACATGAGGGGAGGAGGGGCAGAGAGAGAGGGAGAGAGAGAATCCCCAGCAGGCTCCACACTGTTAGCAGAGCCTGACATGAGGCTCGAACTCACAAACCTCAAGATCATGACCTGAGCCTAAGTCAGACGCTTGACTGACTGAGCCACCCAGGTGTCCCCCAAACGTCTAATTTTTATAAAACTTCTCAGGTGTCAGGCACCGTCCAAAGTGTTTACAAACATCCCTTACTGAACCCTTGCCATGGCTCAAGGTCAGTGCTATCGTTATCCCCGACTTCTGGACGGAAGAAATGGGAACATAAAGGTTTGGTAACATACATACCAAAGCTGCACATGAGGTGCAGAGCCTGCGTTCCGGCCCACACTGTCCAACTGCAAGGTGCACATGTGATCAAAGCCCTCATGCCATGAGGCCACCAATGGTAGAGACAACTGACACCCAGTCCTTTCCTCAGATCAGGTGGTGATTGAAGGGTGGGTAGAAGGCAAGGGGACCGGGGCTGAAGGCCACAGAAGAAAGGGGCCTCCTCTCCCTGTTTTCTGACATGGTTCTCCTGGCAGAAGGTGCTGTGTAGGGTGTGAGCAAGGAGGAGAGGAAACCAAGGAAGCAGAAGGAGAGTGAGTGGAGGGGCCTAAGGGTGACGGATGCGCACAGGCCCAGCCGAGGGTAGTCCCACAGAAGCATGATGGGAACTGGGGCTGGGGGACTGGCATCGCCTGGGGTGCTGACCCCTCTGGATGATGGCATTCAGGGCCAGCCTGTGCAGCCTCTGACTTTAGCTGTAGGGCCTGAAAACATTCTGTTCGTCATGGCAGCCTTCTCATTGACCAAAGTTTTCCAGAGGCATGAGGTGTCACTGACGCCTTCAGGGGGCTCCCCAAGTCCTGGGGAAGCAAGGGCCAGGGAAGCAGACCCAGAGGCCAAACACTAAAGCTTCTGCCAGCAGGGCTCAGGGCTTGCCAGGCGATGCCGGTCCCCTTGGCCCTCGAGCAGGCAGCGGGCTGCCGGGATGGGCGCGGGCCAGGGATGAGGTAGAGGAGGAAGGCCACCCCAAGTTCCCCAGAAGATCTTGTCAGCAGGCCAGCCGTTTTTGGAAAACATTCCAGAGAAAACAGCAGAAAACGAGACAAAGGATTTCCTTCCTCCTCTGGCATGTGAGAAGTTCCCTCGGGACGGCGTTCAGGAGCCGTGTGTCTGTCCTCACAACAATGCTAGACGCTGGCCAGTGTTTTTACTCTGCCCCGTGAACAGGAAATGGTGGAGGAAGCAAGACCGAAAAGACACGTCAGAATCTGTTGCTGTCACTGCGGGAGCTTGCCGGGTTCGTGTCAAGGGCATAAGCGGAGGAAATGCAGATCTTTCCGCGTTGTGCTGGGTAGGGGGAGCTTAGTCCCACAGCTTACTTAGAACTGGGGGTCAGAGGAAAACAGAGGACCCTCGTAGAGAAAGGGGTTAGTAGAAAGAAGAGTGGAGAGAAGCAGAGGCAGATGGGGGAGGAGACTGCAGGGAAAAGAGAGGGAAGAGGGTGAGGTGGGTAAAGAAGCAGGAGTGAGGAAAGAGAGGCGGAGGAGAGGGAGGGGGGCAGGGGAGGAGGTGGGGAGAAATGGAATCATTCATTGACTAGTCTGTCTTCACTTCTCCCTGACTCTCCCATTCTCTAGATACTCCTGGTCAACCAGTTCTTGCCCTGACACTTCAATTCTCTTCCTTTTGTTGCCCCACCACACCCCCCACCCCACCCCCCGCCAGCACCTCTAGCCCCCCCCCCCCGCCGCTCATCTAGACCACGTCAGTGGTGTCTGTTAGTCTCTCGGTTTCAGTTTCTCCCATCCCAAGTTTTGTCCGTTTTTCCAACTCCTCTTTTTACCACTCTACGTTTACATCCCCCCCAAAATGTTTTCATGACATGCTTTGTAAACCTCTCTTCAACCTCCCCCACCCTCCTCCCCAGTTTGGTGTAATGGAAGGTATGTGAGGCTTTTGTAGAATAGACCTCAGGGGTTCTTAGCCTCAGCACTACCAACATTTGAGGCAAATAATTTTTTTTTTAATTTTTAATGTTTATTTATTTTAGAGAGAGAGAGTCAGAGACAGAGACAGAGACAGAGTGTGAGCAGGGGAGGGGCAGGGAGAGAGGGAGACACAGAATCCAAAACAGGCTCCAGGCTCTGAGCTGTCAGCGCAGAGCCCTATGCGGAGTTCGAACTTATGAACTGTGAGATCATGACCTGAGCCGAAGCCAGACGCTTAACTGACTGAGCCACCCAGGCGCCCCAAGGCAGATAATTCTTTATGGGGGGAGGGGCGTCTTGTGCATTGTTGGATGTTTAGCAGCATTCCTGCTACTCAATAGCACATCCCTACCCGCCCCCTGTACCACTTGTGACAATCAAACATTTCTCCAGCCAAATGTCTCCTGAGGGACAAAATTGCCTCTGGTTAAGAACCACTGACCCAGAGGCAAACCCTGACTCTGTCTCTAACTGTGTTCTCTTGGGTAAGTGATGTAACTTCTCTGAACCTTAGTTTCCTTGGCATTTAAGAGAGGGCTAAAAATACCTACCTTAAAGAGCCATTAGAAGAATTAGAAACTAATCCTAACACAGAACACATACTTAACACAATACCTAGCGCATGATAAGCACTCAGTAAATATTTGCTCCTTTCCCTAATCTCTATTTTTTCATTACCAAAAGACTTTGGTAATTACCAATGTATGTCATACAAACC
The DNA here is from genome assembly GCA_017311185.1 of Proteles cristata cristata. NCBI lineage: Eukaryota > Metazoa > Chordata > Mammalia > Carnivora > Hyaenidae > Proteles > Proteles cristata. The sequence continues at coordinate 1,183,940 of JAESUZ010004260.1, forward strand.
AGAGGCCCCATCATTATTTAGCGCTATCCTGTATGTAGTCGTTAGATTATCTGTTTGTCATTATAAGGGATAAAATAACAGTGGGCTAAATGAGATAGGAATATCTCTCAAATAACAGGCTAAATAAAAGCAGTCCAGTGTTGAGTCAGTGGCCACGTGTTGTTGATGTCCAGGGGAGAAGGAAAGAAGGGTGACAGGGGAGGCATGTCTCTTTCCTTATATGGGCTCAACTGGAAATTGTCCACATCATTTCCACTCACATTCTATTGGCCAGAACCTAATCACATGACCACACCTAAAGAGCAAAGGAAATGTCTTTGGGTAGGTGGCCAAGTGGTCAGCTGAACCTGCAACTGCCGTGGATAAGAGAACGGATATTAGGACATACAAGAGAGCTGGTCTTTGCTTGTCGCTCGGACTTCCATAATTCCACTCAAGGACGCACCCCTTCAGTCACCCTGCCAATCCCAATCTTTATCTTTCAAAACTGAGCTCAACCCCGCCTCCCCTTCAAGACCTTTCCTGATTGCTTCAGTCCAGATTAACGTGCTTGCTTCTTCAACCTCATACAGTATTTATTCACAATCGAATTACCCAAGCTTGAGGGCTATACTGACTAGAATGGCCAGTTACATGCTGCTATTTTTTCCTAAAAAAAATGTTAAGTTCCTTGAGGGCCCTAGTCCATGCTGTTTGCTTTTTCACATGCCTACCTAAAACATAATGCAGCCTTACATTAGTTGCTAGGGATGCCATAAAGAAGAACCACGGAGTGGGTGGCTTACACACAAGAAATCTATTTTCTTATAATTCTGGAGGCTGGAAGTCTGCCAAGAAAGTGTCAGCAGGGTGGATTCTTCTGGAAGCCTCTCCTTGTCTCGTAGATGGCTGTCTTCCCACCATGTCTTCACATAGTCTTCTCTCTGTGAATGTGTCTCCATCTCCTCTTCTTTTTTTTAAATATTTATTTACTTTGGGGGGGGGATTGTGGGGGAGGGGCAGAGGGAGGGAGAGAGAGAATGCTAAGCAGTCTCCACACTATCAGGATGGACCCCAATTTGGGGCTCAAACACATGAATGTTGAGATCATGACCTGAGCCAAAATCAAGAGTCAGATGCTTCACCGACTGAGCCAGACAGGCGCCCCTCAGCCTCCTCTTCTTGTAAGTTACACTGGATTAGAGCCTATACTTATGATCTCATTTTAATTTAATTGCCCCTTTAAATGCCCTGTCTCCAAATACAGTCACATTCTGAGGTACTAGGGGTTAGGACTCTAATATGTCTTTTGGGGGAACACAATGCAGCCCACAGCAAGCACACAGTAGACGCTCAGGAAGTTAACTCCTGTGCCTAGTACCTTTCTGCCATGTTTGATGGTTACTTTTCCTCATGCCCCATCTTAGAACTCAATACAGTTTTCCCCTCTTGTCCTTGGCTTCACCTTCTATGGTTTCAGTTATCTGAGGTCAACTGAGGTTCAGAAGCAGATGATCCTCCTTCTGACCTATTGTCAGAAGGTCAGTAGTAGCCTAACACTCTGTCACAATGCCTACTACCACTCACCTCAATTTATGTCATCACATATCCTTTTTAAAAAAATTTTTTTTACCCTCCCCTAATCATGCTCTTTCTGTCTCAAAAATAAAGTAAAAAAATAAAAAATAAATAAAAGGGCTCCTGGGCAGCTCAGTTGGTTGAGCAACCAACTTCAGCTGAGGTCATGATCTCAGTTTGTGAGTTCAAGCCCCACATCAGGCTCTGTGCTGACAGTTCAGATTCTGGAACCTGCTTCAGATTCTGTGTCTCACTCTCTCTCACTGCCCCCTCCCCCACTTGTGCTCTGTCTCTCTCTGTCTCTGTCTCTCTCTCAAAGATAAAGTAAAAAAATTTTTTAAAAATAGTTAATGTTTATTTATTTTTCAGAGACAGAGCACTAGCAGGGGAGGGGCAGAGAGAGAGGGAGACACAGAATCTGAAGCAGGCTCTGAGCTGTCAGTGTAGAGCCTGGTGTGGGGCTCGAGTCCACAATCCATAAGATCATAACCTGAGCTGAAGTAGGATTCTCTACTGAATGAGCCACCCAGGTGCCCCATATCACAGAGGCTTTTTATCACCTCATGTCATCCCAAGAAGATCTTTTGATAGAGAGACCACATTCACATAACTTTTATTACAGCATATGATTATAATTGTTCTATTTTGTTATTGTTGTTAATCTCTTACTGTGCCCAATGTATAAATTAAATTTTGTCATAGATGCATGTGCATGGAAAAAACATAGTAGGGGCACCTGCGTGGTTCAGTGGGTTAAGGGGCTGACTTTCGATTTTGACTCATGTCATAATCTCACAGTTTGTGGGTCTGAGCCCTGATTTGGGCCTTGTGCTGGTGGCACAGAGCCTGTTTGGGATCCTCTCTCCCCCCTTCTCTCTGCTTCTTTCCCACTCAAGCTTTCCCTCTCTCTCTCTCTCAAAATAAATAAATAAACTTAAAAAAAAAAAGCATAGTATATGGAGGGTTCAGAACTATCCATGGTCTCAGGCATCCACTGGGGGTCTGGGAGCATATCTCCCATGGACCAGGGAGGACTCCCGTATTCTCTTTGGCTTCTGTGACCACACTCACTCTTAGTTCTCCTCCTTTTCAGGACTTAGTGACTTCCTTCTCCACTCCTTAGTGAGTTCCTCTACCTCTACCATCCTTTAAAAAGTCTGTCTTCCAAAAACACAAATAATCCAGTGAACAAATGGATGGAAGATATGAATACACGTTTTTCCAAAGAAGATATCCAGATGGCTAAGAAACATGTGAAAAGATGCTCAACATCACTCATCATCAGGGAAAGACAAATCAAAACCCTATTGAGATACCACCTGACACGGGGTCAGAGTGTCTAAAATTAACAACTCAGGAAACAATAGATGTTGGCAAGGATGTGGACAAATGGGAACCCTCTTGCACTGTTGGTGGGAATGCAAACTGGTGCAGCCACTCTGGAAAACAGTGTAGAAGTTCCTCAAAAGGTTAAAAATAGGGGCGCCTGGGTGGCTTAGTTGGTTAAGCGTCTGACTTTCGCTTAGGTCATGATCTCGCGGTTCGTGGGTTCGAGCCCTGCATTGGGCTCTGTGCTGACTGCCAGCTCAGAGCCTGGAGCCTGTTTCAGTCTGTGACTCCCTCTCTCTCTGACCCTCCCCTGTACATGCTGTCTCTCTCTCTCTTTCCTAGAAATAAATAAAAAATAAATGTTAAAAAAAATTTAAAAAAAATAGTTAAAAATAGAATTGCCCTATGGCCTAGCAATTGTACCACTAGAAATTTATCCAGAGGATAAAGGAGTGCTGATCCAAAGGGGCATATACACCCCGATGTTTACAGCAGCACTATCAACAACAGCCAACTTATGGAAAGAACCCAAATATCCATCAATTGATGAATTGATAAAGAAGATGTGGTATATATACATAATGGAATACTACTTGGCAACGAAAAAGAATGAAATCTTGTCACTTGCAACAACATGGATGGAACTGGAGGGTATTATGCCAAGTGAAGTAAGTGAGTCATGGAAAGTCAGATATGATTTCACTCATATGTGGAATTTGAGAAACTTAACAGATGACCATAGGAGAAGGGAAGGAAAAATAAGACACAAACAGAGAGGGAAGCAAACCCTAAGAGACTCTTAAACACAGAGAACAAACTGAAGGTTGATGGTGTTGAGGAATATGTATGATGGGCATTGAAGAGGCACCTGTTAGGATGAGCACTGGATGTTGTATGGAAGTGATGAAGCACAAGAATCTCCTCCTGAAGCCAAGACTACATTGTGTGTTAGCTAACTTGACAATAAATAAAAAAATAATAATAATCTGCTTCAGAGTTAATTACTAAACTATAATGCTTAATCTTCTTCATTAAAAAAAAGTCTGTCTTTGTCAGCATTCTTTTCTCCTCACTCTAAGCTCTCTCTATGGTGATCTCATGTGCTCCATTGCTGCCATTATCAATTCTGAGGATTCTCAAATCTGTAGATTCCACCAAGACCTCTTCTGGACAGTTTATTCAAAGCACCAATTGTTCTATCTGGACATCCTATTGGTGCCATCACCTCAATATGCCCCAAACTAGACTATTTATCAATAACCTCCATCTTCTCCATCATGGTACACTTTCCTCCCCTATACACACACACACACACACACACACACACACACACACTCTTCTTTATCTCAGTGAACTATGTCACCATATCCCCAAAACTAAACTCTCTCTCCTCTATCAAAACTCCAAATCCCACCAGGCTTTCCCTTCTTAATACTTCTTTCCATCTGCTCTTCTACCAGTTGACTTCAGAGCACTATCAGCTCTCATTTAGACCTACAAAAACAACCTTCTTTCTAATCTCCCTACCTTTAATGCACTCTCTTCTCTTCAACCGAAGTGATTTTCTAAGACAAACACAATGATGTCATCCCCCTGATTAAAACCTTTTAAGGCTTTAGACAAAATTCTAAATTTCTTCATGTGGCAAAAGAATTCTTCACACTCTGTGCCCTTCTGTATTCAGCTTCATCTCCCACCTGTCCTTCTATACACTATTATGTTACATGATTATATCATGTTACAGTTTCCCAAAGAGTTCTATGCTTTCTTTTAGTCTTCGGCTTTCATACCTGTGTTTCACTCTGCTTAGACTCCTTTACTTCCTCTTCTTCTCCTGGCTAATTCTTATTCACATTTCAGTTCTCATTTTAGACACTACTTCCTCTGAGAAGCCTGATCTGCATTTGAGATACAACTCCCCTGCACTTCCTTCCCAGGAACAAATTTCCTCCCCCAACCTACAAACACATTAACACTCTCTGTGGCGGAGATCATTTCCTATTTCCTAAACTCTTAACTTCTCTTGTACTTTGTTCACATCTTTGCTAGAGCAATTGTCATGCTGTAATCTACTTTTGCCCCTCTATCCACCCCCTCGCCCTATCCCCCGCTAGTATGGAAGCTTCTTGAGGATACAGGCTGTGTCTGATTTCTGTGCTAGAAATATGATTGCCCTTCTCTGCCCTGCTGTGAGCCCCAAGAGGCTGGACCACCCCAACTACATCAGTGGGGTTCAATAGGAAGAAGAGAAGGAGGCCAAGGTGTTCATTCACAAGCTACATGAATTCCTCAATCAAAGGTCTGCGTGACCTTTGTCTTATGCCAAGTGGCCCTACCCATATGCTCTCCCCTGGATTCTGGGAATTTTCTCTCCTCTTATCCCTGCAGCCTAAGGTTGATAATCTCTTTCTGAAGTTACCAGCTCCAGGGTACCACACTATCCCTTGTTTTTCTGTACTCTGTTCTCGCTGTTGAAAATAATCTCTTCATTAAACTCTCCTCACATTACCAATTACCCAATTTAAGTTTGCCGCAACCTGACTAATTTACTCTTTCAATCCCTTGGCAAAGAGTCTAGCACCTAAATGTTGAATGAAGTGAGGAAAATGACCTAAGCCATTGGCTAGGTCATCTTACTCCATTTCACCCCTATTTTACAAGAAAGGGGAAAATGGGAAGTCAGAAAAGAAGTGAGGAAGTTTCAGGGTTGGCAAATAAGGGGATTGTCAGGACTCTTTCGGCAGGAGGTGTAGTGGGGAATCGGAAGAGGCTGTTGGGCAGATGTCCTCTTATATAAGCAGTCTCCAAGCCCTTCTTCAGACCTTCCACAGGGCTGAGCAGGTCCCCCCCCTATGATCACCTCCACAAGGGAAGTTGTTGGGAGCCATTGTGAAGTTAAGACAGGTTTGCAAGGCCTCCTGCTGTCAGATGATGACTGATATCTACCCTCATTCAATTGTTTCTGCTTGAGCACTGACCCCTGAAGCACCTTGTTGATTGGTATCGAGGGTGACTTGTCCCCTTATTCTGGCCCTGGTATGATTATTGCACCTTGTGAAGGAACTTATTGTAAGAACTTCTTCTTTTGTGATTATGGGAACAGACATTGTGTCTCTGGCAGGTCCTCTTTTCCTCGATACTTCCCTTGAGCTATGAACAGGCTACTGACCCTTACTCAAAAGATTGATCTTTACATGTATAATTCTGTTTATACCGTTGCGTTAGTCCAAGAGGTTCATACAGCTCAACATGTGAATCAACTAACCATGTTTCTCATGCCCTAACTATTCAAGAAATCATAGACAAAAAACTAGACACAAAGGTAAATGAGCTCGAAGAGGCTATTCTATGTATTGGAAATGAGCTAAACTCTTTAAAGGTATAGTTGGCTCTCCAGTGCCATAAGGAATATAACTGGACAATTAAGTCTGGCCTGGAGACAAAGAGCCTAACTTAGAGAGAAGGAACAGATAAAGGCAGAAGATAAGTTACTACATATACCTTTGCTAACTGGTGATGTATAGCAGTCCCTTCCCTAAGGCCTACATTCCACAAACACCTTCCCTTACATGGGCAGCTGTGATGAGGATGGATAAGAGTAGTTAGAACACAAACCCAAATACAAAGGCTAACACATTTAGGGCCCCCATGGTGTTCATGCATTCAGCATCAAAGCAAAAAGTTACTAACGAGCTCAAATACATTCTTTCTTTTGTGAGCTGGACAGAATGACTCCTAGCCTATCTTAACCTATGACTTAATCTTAACGTTATTGACTTAAACAAATGTGTATGTTATCCTGTTTTTCACTAAGAACACCCTGTTATTTTCTTAGTTGTAAGAGTTACTCAACCTCACTATAATTGGGGTAGTTCTGCAAGAATACTTCTGTAAAGCCTGTTTCTGTACACTTTCCAAAGCATCTTATCACACAGAATTATCCATTGTAAAAATTCCATTTTCTGATGTCATGTTATTGTTTGACCTATAAATAAAGACATCAAAATTGACAGGACAGAGATGCCTGCCTGGTGATCAGAAAGAATCTCAGGCCTCTCACATGCTCTCTTGCCGAGAGCAAGGGTCCCATCCATCCTTAGGGACCCTGGACCTGCTGGATCCTGACTCCGGCAGGAAGTCCATTTACTGCAGTGACTCTGTCCCTGGTTGGGTGGGAGAACTCTCAAATCTTTCTTTTCTTTCTCCCGGTCTTGACCCTAGAGAAGCACTTAGAAAAATCATTGGAAACGCTGCCTCTTCCATCCTCACACCCAAATCCAGCAGCTTGAAACTCAAGTTCAAGAAGCGTGGGAGGGGCAAGGCCCACAATTGTCAAAGCTGGATAGACTGCATTATTGAGCAGAGTGAGGTCAAGGCCACAGTCTTGGGGCAGGAACCCGAGATGATTCATATGCCATACAGCCCTGTGGTGTCTTCCCACCATCCAGGGCTGCTACGGCTAAGAGAGACCTCAGTGCTCATCACAACAGTAGAAACTGGTCACCAGGAAGAAGTGATTGTCCAAGATCACACAGTAAGTTAATGCAAAGGAGGTGTCAGAATCTAGATCCCCTAGTGAGCAAACCTACCGTCTTATTATAAATACACCACATTGCCTCCTTTTTTTTTTTTCGTTTTTAGTTTCACGTTTTTATTTAAATTCCAGTTAGTAAACATACAGTGTAATATTAGTTTCAGGTATAGAAGTTAGTGATTTAACACTTATATGTAACACCCAGTGATTATCACAAATGCCCTCCTTAATATCCATCCCCTATTTAACCCATCCCCTGCCTACCTTTCCTCCAGCAACCCTCAGTTTGTTCTCTATAGTATGGTTTGCCTCTCAATTTTCCCCCCAAGTTCATTTGTTTTGTTTCTTAAATTCCACATATGAGTGAAATCATAGGTCTTTGTCTTTTTCTGATTGACTTATTTCCCTTAGCATTATACTCTCTAGCTCCACCTACATCATTGCAAATAGAAAGATTTCATTCTTTTTTATGGCTGAGTAATATTCCATATATATATGTACATATACATATATACATATATATATATCTTCTTTATACATTTGTTAATCAATGGACATTTGGGCTCTTCCCATAATTTGGCTATTGTTGATAATGCTGCTATAAACATTGAGGTGCATGTAGTCCTTCAAATTAGTATTTTTGCATTCTTTGGGTAAATAAATACCTTGTAGTGCAATTGCTGGGTCATAGAGTAGTTCTATCTTTAACTTTCTGATGAACCTCCATACTCTTCCCTAGGGTGGCTGCACATGGTCCCCCTCTTCCAGAGTGGAGCATCCATATACGTTATTTTTTTTCTACATAGGAGATTTGTCATTTATTAATTTATTCTCACCAACAGTGTAAGAGGGCTCCCCTTTCTCCATATACCTACCAACATCTCTTGTTTCCTGTGTTGTTAATTTTAGCCATTCTGACACGTATGAGGTAGTATCTCAGTGTGGTTTTGATGTGTATTTCCCTGATGATGAGTGATGTTGAGCATCTTTTCATGTGTCTGTTAGCCGTTTGGATGTCTTCTTTGGAAAAGTGTCTATTCATGTCTTCTGCCCATTTTTAAACTGAATTATTTGTTTTTTGGGTGTTGAGTTTGGGAAGTTCTTTATCTGTTATCAGATATGTCATTTGCAAATATCTTCTCCCATTCCGAAGGTTGGCTTTTAGTTTTGTTGATTGTTTCCTTCGCTGTGCAGAAGCTTTTTATCTTGATGAGGTCCCAATAGTTCATTTTTTGCATTTGTTTCCCTTGCCTCAGGAGATGAATCTAGTAAGAAGTTGCTAGAGCTGATGTCAATGAGGTTATTGCCTGTGTTCTCCTCTAGGATTTTGATGGTTTCCTATCTCACATTTAGGACTTTCACCCATTTTGAATTTATTTTTGTGTATGGTGTAAGAAGTGGTCCAGTTTCATTCTTCTACATGTTGCAGTTCAGTTTGCCCAACAACATTTTTTCCCATTGAATATTCTTTCCTACTTTGTCAAAGTTTAGTTGGCGATATAATTGTAGGTCCATTTCTGGGTTTTCTATTTTGTTCCATTGATCTATGTGTCTGTTTTTGTGCCAGCACCATACAGTCTTGATCACTACAGCTCTAATTACCCTGAAGTTTGGAATTTTGATGCCTCCAGGTTTGTTTTTCTTTTCCAAGATTGCTTTGGCTATTCAGGGTCTTTTGTGGTTCCACAGAAATTTAGGATCATTTGTTCTAGCTCTGTAAAAAACACTGGTGGTATTTTGATAGGAACTGCATTAATTGCATAGATTACTTTGGGTAACATGGATGTTTTAACAATATTTGTTCTTCCAATCTATGAACACGGAATATTTTTCTATTTCTTTGTCTCATCTTCAATTTCTTTCATACGTGTTCTATAGCTTTCAGAATACAGATCTTTTACCTCCTTGGTTAGGTTTATTTCTAGGTATCTTATGGTTTTTGGTGCAACTGTAAATGGGATTGATTCCTTGATTTCTCTTTCTGCTGCTTCATTATTGGTGTATAGAAATGCCACAGATTCTGTATGTCAATTTTGTATCCTGTGACTTTATAAATTCCTGTATCAGTTCTAGCAATGTTTTCAGGGAGTCTTTTGGGTTTTCTACATACAGTATCATGTCATCTGTGAAGAGGGAAAGTTTGACTTCTTCCTTGCTGATTTGGGTGCCTTTTATTCCTTTTTATTGTCTGATTGCTGAGGCTAGGACTCCCAGTACTGTGTTAAATAGTAACACTACATTATCTTCTGAGAAGAGAGGATTCTTCCAGGATGTTAGGCTTTAGTGGGAGGGGCAGGTTTTCTCTCTCTCTCTCTCTCTCTCTCTCTCTCTCTCTCTCACACACACACACACACACACACACACACATACACACACAGGGCAGACAGACCACAAGTGTCTCCCACTAAGTGGTTTGGAGAAGAGAATTAACACTGACTGAGCCACGGCTACATACTGGGCCCTGTGCACTATACTGGCAAAGTTAAAAGAGTCCTGGCTCTGGGCTCAAACAAATATGGACCAGAGTTTTGTGTGACCCCGGATAAGTGACACAGCTCCTCTAAGCCTCAGGCTCCTCTTCTGTAAAATGAAGATAAACAGAATGCCTCACAGAATTGAGGGGAGGCTGAAATAAAATAATCCATGTACAATAATAAGCACTTGGAACATTTGAAAACTGGCACTGAATAAGACACAATATATGTTGGTTATTATTTTTTAAAAATTTTAAAAGTTATTTTTGAAAGATAGAGAGACAGTAGGAGCAGGGGAGGGTCCAAGAGAGAGGGGGACACAGAATCTGAAACAGGCTCCAGGCTCTAAGCTGGCAGTCAGCACAGAGCCTGATGCAGGGCTCGAACCTACGAACCACGAGATCATGACCTGAGCTGAAGTTGGACACTTAACTGACTGAGCCACCCAGGCATCCCATGGTTATTATTTTTTTAAGTTTATTTATTTTGAGAGAGAGAAAGAAAGAACAAGATGGGGAGGGGCAGAAAGAAAGAGAGAGGATCCAAAGTGTACTCACGAACATGGAGATGAGGCGCTAGGACTCACAAACCGTGAGATCATGACCTGAGCTGAAGTTGGATGTTTAGCTGACTGAGCCACCCAGGCGCTCCTGTTGGCTGTTATTTTTATCTACAGCAGTTGTCTTCTTCTTTAATCCTCACACCTTCTTCTTAAGAGAGGGAGGACATAGGCTCAGAGAGGTAGGTTACTTGCTCAGAGTTATATATTCATGCAAATGTGTTAAGCTCCTGTCAAGAACCAGACACTGTTCTAGATGCTGGGCATATTGCAGTGAACAAAGCAGATGAAAATCCCTGCCCTCATGGAGCTTCCATTGTAGCTGAGGAACACAGACAATACACAAAAGTCTAAGTGAAGTGTATGCTATGCCGGGGATGGGGGGCATCATAACTGTTCTGGAGAAACAAAGCAAGGAAGGAGATGCGGTGAGGGCATGGAGGATTGCAATTGTAGAGATTGGTCATGGATGACATTGACCAAAGACTTGAAGAAGGCAGGGGTATAGGCATGTGGATCTCTAGGGGAAGAATTCCCAGAGCAAGGGAAGCACAAGTGCAAAGGCCCTGAGGCAGGCACCAAGTATTAGAAGACCCACACAGCATAATTCTCAGAAACAGGAATGCAGGGAGGAGCAGTAGGAGATGAAGTTAGAAAGTGCTGGAAGCTGGGATTTGAACCCAGAACTGATTTCCAAACCCCTGCTCACACCCCCCACACCCCCACCCCCGCTTTGCCCAGCCCCATCACAGGCTCCCTAGATGATTGGCTGACTGATTAGGGGAGTAGCCGGGATTGATTCTGGTCTTTCCAGGGAGGGCTTTGTGTGGTTCAAAGTCAGACACCAGGAAGGGTGTGTGTGTGTGTGTGTGTGTGTGTGTGTGTGTGTGTGTGTGAAGAATTCCATTAAGTGTAATGAAGAATTCCAAATAAGTGTATTATTTCTATATTCAGAACCAAAAATCAGAATATAAGTTTCAGTATGTACCTAGACTTATAAAGAAGGTAGTGATGAGGGAGCATAAGGCAAGCTGAGAGCAAAGCACAGGCTAACCCCCCCCTTACCCCCCAGGATATGTGTGGCATTCCCCAGGCACTCCTAGCTGGCCAAGACCAAAGGAAAGGAAAGAAAAATGGTTAACTGATAGAGATCACAATCTTACAGGACTTGAGTCTCTATCAGTTTACAAATATCTTAGTAAATTACAAGAAAAAGGCAATCTTATCCATGGCCTAATCTCCAGAAGCCTGTAGTCTCAGTGTCCTGGAGCCAAACATCACCCTCCCCTCCACAGTGATGTGGGGAACAAAGGCAAGTAGGACATGGCAGGCAAAATTAAATATCTTTATAACCAGCAGCCCACTGACAAATACTTGAGGTAAGTACAGAGTATAGGAACCCCTACTGTCCTAATGTTAATACTTTACTAGAAGGAAAACAATCTTAGCTTGAAGATAGGAATGCCCCTGGCATCTTAGGAGTCCCCTTTAGCATATCAAAGTCCCTCTGGAATCCTCCCATTTGCCTTTACCTCCCCCAACTCCATCTTATGTAACCAGGCACTCTTCACAATCCCAGTGCAGCTCTTTCTGCCTTTGGGTCCTTTCCTCGGGCTTTAATAAAATCACCCCTTTTGCACCAAAGACGTCTTCAAGAATTCTTTCTTGGCTTTCAGCTCCAAGCCCCCTTCACTCCAAAACCCCATCAGTAGGACGGAATATTTGAAATCAGGGCACCCAAGACATCCAGGACGTGGTCACCTTAAACAAACACAAATGCCCTTCAATCCCAAAGAGCCTCAGCTGCTTTAGCTTTAGCCACCTCCACTCATGAGCCCTTGAGAAACTCCTCCTCCACTGGCCTGGGGAAAGGAAACCTGGGACCCCTTAAGAGCCTCCATCTGCTGCAGTAGCAGCAAGGTCCAAACGGACAGACAGAAGGCAGCAGGGGCGGCCGCGAGGCCTGGAGACCGGGTCCTGACTTCCAGTCGCTCTCAGGAGTCCTTTCCTCATCCTTCCTGTAGGAGGACCTCCATCCGCACCCCTCCCCCGCCCCGAGGCAGTTGCTGGAAAAGATCAAAGAGAACCTCCTGAAAGAACTGGCTCCCATTCTGAGTAATTGCCCGGTAAGCTTCCCGTGTCTTCACTGTGTGATGGGCCTGTGCTGGCTGGCTGAATGGAGGAAATTGCTCACCCTGGGCAGGGGCAGGAACTCTCCAAGGCCATCACGGTCCACTGGGCAGGTTGTCTTTGCCAAGGTGAGATGTGAGATGGTTCCCCGTAACTGGAAGAGTGAACTATTTTCTACCGCTTCACAAGGCATTTCAGTTACCTGACTCGTACATTCCTCTTCTTTCTGTCGGGCTCCAAAGCGGTCACCACACTTCCGCATAAAGACTGAGAAAACAGGAAGGATGTCAGAGACGGTGGGAGTTCACGTGGCAGGAGAAAAGATCGCTCTTCCGTTACAGGAGGCCTCAGGGCCACCCCCGGAGAAGACCCTGTGCTGGTTCCTGTCCTGGTCATTCTCTAACAGCGCTCACCTGCTGAGCCACCTTGAGCAAACTTTGAGTTACCGCTCTGGCCCTCAGATTTCTCATATATAAAATGAGAAGATAATGGCTAAGGTCACATTCAGCTCTAAAATTCTGCACTTTTAAGTTGAAGAAGAGATTGCATGCGGGCGTGCGAAACGAGTGGGGGTGGCTCATGATTGCACTGAGATGATCCACCTGTTTCAGATCCAGAAACCCCTTCAGCAGAACGTCATCGCCGCAGGCCAGACTGAGACCTAGGTGGGAATGTTCATACAGACCGCAAAACCAGAACCAAAAAAACAAAAACATTAAGGGGGCTGGTCCTTTTTAGTTGGAGCTTGGAAGCCCCAAGGGAAAACATCCAAATAGGGCCAAGGACACACACACACACACACACACACACACACACACACACACACACACACACACACACACACACACACCCTGAATGTTAACATCAGAAGATCGTTCTCATAAGCTGCATCAACAACTTGGCCCCCCAGTTGGTGTCAACTAAACCCTCTCTAAATGCCTAGGGCACTACGATTTAAAACCCTGGCAACCAGGTTCTATGCAATTACAAACAAATGAACAAACAGGTCCCTAATGTTTTGTTAGAATTTGTCCCTGCCTCTCTCCCCCTTCTCTGGTAATATGAATGCTCCTTACTTACAGTCCCCTGTTCCCAATGCCTGTCCATCCCTCTTTGGCGTCAGCCAAGAGGCCCACTATTGGGTGCACTCAGATCAGCAGATTTGCTCACTTCCAACCTGAACTCCTGGGTCCCTGTGCTCTCATTTTTTTCCCAACTGAGAAACACAAGATTCCTGGACTGAGTGGGGACGTGGAGTGGATTTTGCACCATCATTGGCTTTGAAAGTTGACAGTGAGATTTCAGATTTCAGCCTCGATTACTGCCTTTCCAGGTTTACCAGCAGAAATTGGTCCCTAAGAGACACGACCAGCCAGAACCGCAGGGTACAGGGAACTCTGAACCCAGTGCGGTCACTTGTACATCATCCCAAATAAACGTTACCCCAGCTACACACTCTGCTGAGAACTTCAAGCTGCTGTGTAGTCTGGCTTGAGCGTGCCTCCCTTCGCCCCACCCCCACCCCTACCCCCCAGCAAATGCTACCACTGTGCCCAGCAAAGGAGGCACCAGAGTGGATGCTCAGGGATGGAATCTCCACACCAAATTCGTCAGCAAAACCTGGGGGTGCAACCTTAAAGATGGTGAATATTTGTCTCCATCTCTTCCCTTCCAAGTGTCACCATCCCAGTCCAGGCTACTTCCTGGGCGTCAGGTGGATAAGTGCACCAGCTTCCCTTGACAGTTGTGACCTTTCCGGGCCCCCAGTCAATCCATTCTCCACTCCACAGCCTGAATGATCTTTTCAAAGTTCAAAGTAGATTATGTCAGCCATGATTGAAAACATTGATTTCTTTGAACTTAGAATACAATCTAAACTCTTTACTATGGTCTGAAAGTTCTCCAATGCAGCCCTCTCTTGACAAGCTCCGCATCTTTTGGGTCTCAGCTTAAATCAATGGTTCTCAACCAGGAGCAGTCTTGGCCCCCAAGGGACCTTTGACAATGTCTAGAGACACTTTTGGTTGCCGCAAACGGGGGTGGAGGGTGCTCCTAGCATCCAGCAGGCAAAGCCAGGCATGCCGCTAAACATTCTACAACACACAGGATAGTTACCACAACAAGGAACTGTCTGGCCCAAAATGCCAGTAGTGCCGAGGGCGAGAAATCTTGGCTTAAATTTACTGCTGCAGAGAGGCCTTCTAGGACCACCTATATCCAAAGTGGTTCCCTGAGAGCCTGGGTGGCTCAGTTGGTTAAGTGTATGACTTCTGTTCAGGTCATGATCTCACAGCTTATAGGTTCGAGGCCCGTATTGGGCTCTGGGCTGATGGTGCAGACCCTGCTTTGGATCCTCTGTCCCCTTCTCTCTCTGTCCCTCCCCCACTCATGCTTGCCAGCTCTCTCTCTCAAAAAGAAAGTGGTTCCCTTTTTTGTCCTTCACATTGCTAACAACAATCTGTCGGTATGTTCTTGTTGTTTACATGCTTGTTGTGTCCTCCAGCGGGTTGGAGACCACATGTGTCTTGTATAGCTTTGTTGCCTCAGTGCCTACCAGATAGTAGGTGCTCAATAAATATCTGTGGAATGAAGGGCAGGAAGGAAAGGAAGATGGGAAGGAGAAGGGGCAAGCAAGGTTAAATAGCACCCCACTCACTCTTTCTGAGAACTGTAATGCCCACTTCCATCTGCATGTGGAAAATGGACCACTCGGCTCGGCTGCCTGCACTGATAGTTTTACCAGAGAATAAGCTGAGTGGACATTGAAACATTCTAAAAAGTCTGTGTGGTGGTAGTGGCACCAAGCTGTCAAGATTCCCTTCATATTGACTTTTTTTCAAGCAAGTCTGCCTGAGGGTACCAACCATGTCTAATTCAGTTACCACTGTAGACCCAGCACCTTCCAAACTGCTTAGGACCCAGAGAGCAGGTTAAACAATGTATACATGAGTCAATGAATGAATAAAGGAATGACTACCAGAGGACACATTGTAAACCCCCAGCCTAGAGGGGAAGGGGAGCTGATATCACATTCCACCCACTTCTTTAGCAGCTGATGAACCCAGTCAGAGAGCCCAGCCCCCAACTTAGGCTCTAGCTGCTTTTGTTGGTGACCCTTAAAAGGGCATTGCCATTAAAAACTTCACCTCTGGAAGAGACTTCTATCCTTTGTCAGCTACTTCACAGTGCCCTTGGAGAGAAAATGAATTTGGCTTCAGGTTTTTCCAATGCCCATTTATAGTTCCTCACACAAAGCCCGGACATTTATACTATTTTGTCACCAAAGGCCAGCTAAGTCTCTCAGAGGTGACCTTTTCTCCACCTCGCCTCTACCACCCCCCTCCCCCCAACTGCCTCCTCCTCCCCTCAGGGCTTCCAAGAACCAATGGGAAGGAGCTGCAGGCTGTGAGGTTTCCACAATGCACTCCTTGCTGGAATGAATCTGCCTAAATTTCGCTCTTAAATCCCGGAGATTAATGTTATCTTATTAGCAACACAAAATGGAAAAGACTGAGCTCTTTCAGTTTAATCTGCTTAGTTTCCCAGGGCTGCAGGGAGCTGCTCCAAGGAATGTGCTTGGCTTTTGTTAGAGGATGTGGAAAAAAAAAGGTCCAACATATTATTTGGCATAAATCTACCTATCTAATGTAAATTGTGAAAACCCACTGATTAAGTCCTGGGCCTGTCACTTGTGTTTTTCCTATGGAGCCTACCAGTATCATTGCTATTAGGAAATCTCATACTATGAAACTCACTACTGCAAACCATGCTTCAATTCTCTCCCTCCCTCCCCACCCACCGCCCTTCCTCGCTCTCCCTCAAATCTTCTCTTTTCTCATCAGCGCCATCTGGTGGTATTTCAAATCTTCTAGTACTTTTAGACCCCAAAAAGTGCATGTGTATATATCTGTGTTATAGCTACAGTATTTCTCTTATTTGAAAATAAAACCAGGAAAAACATTTTAACTTGTTGATTCATTTTAAAAGAAAAATAATCAGGGGTGCCTGGGTGGCTCAGTCGGTGAAGCGTCTGACTCTTGATTATGACTCAGGTCATGATCTCGTGGTTGTCGTGAGTTCGAGCCCTGTGTGAGGCTCTGGGCTGGTGGTGCTGATCCTGCTTGGGATTCTCTCTCTCTCCCTCCCTCCCTCTCCCCTTACCCCTCTCCCACTCACTCTCTCACTCTCGAAAATAAATAAATTTCAAGTAAAATAGAAATCATCTTATTAAAAGCTTACATAAATAACATGTTTTAATGAAAAATAACCGTATTTTCCAAAACAAAAAAAAAATTCAATGAACAGAATGTCAATATTTCACATTTTTGTGCCGTTCTTTAATGTCTGGCTTAATAAAAGCCAAACTCTATATCTGCTTCTGCGTTCAATCTGTTGTAATATCTTGTTTTCGCTGAAACATATAAAGAAAATCTGGCCTCAGATAGAAATGTAGTTGGAAAAAGGAGTGTTTGGATAACTTTTTCAGATAATTATGGGCTTTCTTTTTTGACACCATACCAAAACTCACGTTATGGTTTTTTAAACGTTAGTTAGAATGTGGAATATGAAATAATATCCATGGACTCTGTGTACTGTGCTCTATTAATATCCATCAGTCTATCTTGGACTTTGAATAGAGTTTTGATGCATGATTTCACAACTTCATTCATCGTCATATGGAAAATGGTAGTTTATGAGTTATGGAGAGCTTCCAAATGTTGACACATTTCATGATAGGACATCAAAAAAATCACATTCATAAATATCGCTGCCAATCTCATCAGAAAAGGCGTGAAGTGTCAGGAAGCCGTCAAGTTCATGACAGACTCAAGTTTTTCCAAAATCCTAATTTTCACTCAAAAGCTTGAATTTTGTCCCTGGGAACAAATAGCGTCAGCTGTTCGAAGTAACAGTCTCGCTTCATTCATTTTTGGGAAAATATCTGCCAAGTAGTCAAGCCCGAATAACCACAGTCGGTTTGACGATCATTCTTGCGAGTAACAACACTGTTTTGTGAAAAAACAGCAGCTCGTGCAGCTGGAGACTCAATCACACACATGCTGTCCCTCCAGACAACCCTTGGATTTCCATTTGCTGCAGAAGGGCTTTGTGTGAACTTTGCCTCTCACCACACAGAGTATTAAAAAAAGATGTACTCGTGAAAGCAAGATGCAATTAAATTAATAACGCTACCTGTGTTATCAAGGACATTCTTCAGTGAGACTGGCATTTCCGGCACTGTGAGGGCATGGTGGTGAAGGGTACAAATACTGTCCAGTTTGGTGTCGCTGCCATGATATGTGCCAAGGTGCCAAGAGTTTGACACACCACTGTTTGGCGCCCCTGGAGGAGATGTGAACACAGTGAAAAGGTAAACAATATTTACTATCATTGGAGAAATAGTTTTGACCTTGACCACCTCTAGGGGTCTATAGAACACACTTTGAAGATCGTTGCTCTACCTCCCAATGTAGGCTATCAGAGGCTCTTATAATCTGTCCTTAATATCATTTGCTGAGAGAGGGGGGTCAAGAAAAAGATGCCTTGTGGGGCACCTGGGTGGCTCAGTCGGTTAAGCATCCGACTTCAGGTCATGATCTCGTGGTTTGTGGGTTCCAGCCCCACGTCAGGCTCTGTGCTGCCGGCTCAGAGCCTGGAGCTTGCTTCAGATTCTGTGTCTCCCTCTCTCTGACCCTCCCCTGCTTGCGCTGTCTCTCTCTCTCAGAAATAAATAAAAAACATTAAAAAAAAAAAAAAGATGCCCTGTGTCCCAAGCCCTTCACTGCCTGTGTTGTTTTCCATTGCCTGCATCCTTTTCTGATTCTCTGTCCCAAGTCTCCTTAGAGGTACACTCTCCCCCTCACTCCAGGGCGTACTGAACGGCAGAGGGGGAACTGGATATACCCATACCTCCTCTCACCTGTGCTAAAATTTGTCTTTTCTTTTTCTTGCCCAGCTATCACCTAAGCCTAACACTTATGATAAAGTAAAGTCTACAGGAATGGAGTGCCTTATGAGGTGAGGAACATCACCTAAGCAATCTGGCAGAGGATTAAAAAGCTCCGTTCCTAAGGGCGGCTCAAACAATCCTTGGAATCCCCCTTACCATCACCACCCAGTGACTACTTCAGTCTTACTCATCTTTCAGGCCTCAACTTAGATATCGCCTCCCACCTCCCCCCTGCCCCACCCTCCCACCATGTCCCAGTGCCTTCTTTGTGGCCTTACCTGATTTTCCCCACTACATGGTAAATTCCTAAAAGGCTTTTCTCCCTTGTCCACTCTCAGGAAGTTTAAAACACAGAGGGGATGTGTTTATGTACTCCTTTTCTAATGTTTATTTATTTATTTTGAGAGAGAGAGAGAGAGAGAGAGAGAGAGTGCAAGGGAGGGGCAGAGAGAGAGGGAGAGAGAGAATCCCAAGCAGGCTCCGCACTGTCAGTGCAGAGCCTTACTCGAAGCTTCATCTCACAAATCGTGAGATCATGACCTGAACTGAATGCAAGAGTCAGACACTTAACCTCCCGAGTCACCCAGGTGCCCCATATGCACTCTCTTTTTAAGTGGATGTCTTCAGATGGGGCAGGCCTCTCCATTCACGACCGCCATACCACATCCTACTGTCTTAAGAATACAGCCCTCATTGTCTGTGCCCCAGTAGTAGTGGAATTTGCTGGTCACACTGAATCTCAGCCCAGAGTAGGCCCTCAATCAGTGTTTATTAGAAAGATGATTCTTCTCTTTTCAGGTTGGGAGTTAGCGTCTTTTTAATTGGCTACTGCTCACTAACCACGGGGGTCCCATCGTGCTTGGTAACCTGCTTCAGTGCACCCCTGTATCTTCCATCTCACAAGACAGTCTATGCCCTTCTAGAAGGCAGGGTCCAGTCTCTCTTCCTTTCTTCTCCTTCCTTCCTTCTCTTGCCTAATTCTCCCTTTTCTCCTCCCACCCCAAATTCAACCACTTAATTAGGTTACAGTCAGTTTAGACACCTGGGTAGGTAGCAGAGAGTCTGGTCATAAAGAAGAGAATGCTCTCTCAGGCAGGTGGCCTCAGGTTCCAGGAAGATGAAATCTTACCAGAAACAGGGAAGGGTAGTCTTTGGGTGGGGAAGAGCCAGGGGCAGGGAAATTGTGGTAGGAGTTTGTGAAGGTAGGTGGGACCAGACCAGGAAGGGCCCTCAAGGCCATGCCAAAGAATGTAGATCTCTTCCTACCGACACTGGGGTGTAACATGACCAGACCTGTGTTCCATGAGCATGTTTCCTAGGGCTGATTTTCTGTCCCAACCCTCTGCTTTTCCCTTGATCACAAAGAAGCCTCCAGTGCCTGCCACTGAGACTGTGCAAGAGGCCCTCCTGATTGGGTGGGTGCGGTGTGACCAGTGTCCTAGAGGAGGAACAGGACTGAGCAGCAGACAGCCCCCCTACCCACCCCACCCCCCCACCACCACCTATGCCAAAACACGTTCTCCAACTTAAGCTGGTTGGACTAGATTGGGTGGGGACTGGATGGATCAGAGGATTAGCACATCAGTCCCAGCCTTGAATGAGGCACATTCCTGGCTGGAGGGCTGTGTGCGTGTGTGCGTGTTGCAAATGTGAGAGCAAGCCATGTGCCTGTCCAGGACCTGACATTCCTAACCAGCTGTGCCCTCTAGGAGGCCTCCATGGTACTTCCTTTCAGAACTTTCTCTGTGTGTCCTCATTACGTTCCACTTGCATTTTGCAGGTGACTCACCATTTTGGCACCATCTCTCAAGTGGGAGGAAGAGTTGAGAAAACGAGTCAAGGGAGATTCCATGGTTCCATTAGGACCAGGAAGCTTGTTCCAGTCCTGTTTCTGGCCGGGAGTCACCTTGCTGTATTGGCCAGGGCAGGGGACAGCCTTGAAGCAAGTGGCCAGGGCTTCTGGAATATCTGCAGGAGAAGCTCGTGTCACGGGAAAGCACCCCAGACGACCGTATTCACCATTCTTTTGCTGAATTTGTAAAGGTAACATATATTCACTGTAAGAAACAGTCTTAAAAATTCCAAACGTAAGGAACACTTTTAGATCATCCATAACACCAATCTATAAAAATGGTGATTATTGATTTTCTTTCTTTTTCATATTATGCCTATCAAGTGCATGTTTTTTTTTAAAGGATGGAAATGAATTATATTTTCTGTATATAATTGGGATCATTGTTTTAAAGTCTTCTGTATCCTGCCTTTTCATTTATGACTATTTCCCTAGCTCCTTATTCTTGAACAATCTAATTTTAATGGCTGCGTAATACCACATATGGCTGTATCATAAAACCAGAGATAGGATCCTAGAGTGAGGTTATCAGTTTCAAAAAGAGACAGAAATGTGCTGCTTGATAAGAGAGGAAGCCATGCCATGCCTTTGTACCCTTGCCCCCCTCTCCCACCTTTGGACTCAACTCAGGTATCATCCCCTCCGTGAAGTCTGCACAGCCCCCAGCTCAGGCTAACACCAGTCCATGGTGCTCCCCTAACATCATCACAGCACTGACCAATTATATTAAACAGATGTCTTCATATGTCCATCTTTCTCACCAGACCATATGATCTTTATAAACTGGACTCTACTTGAGCAAGCCATGAAGCTCCAGTGTCCAGCTGGTACCTGGCATACAGAAGACACTCAATAAATGCCTTGCAAAGAAGCAAAGTTTAAGCAATCCCCTCATTGTCACATATATAGACTATTTCTAATTTGTAAAGATTATTCTCACTTCCCCATGTTCTCACTTCCAACATTCTATGTTGAGTGAGGAAGAGGGTGGAGGTAGACCAAAAAAATAGTACCTGGGGTGCAGGGGTGCAAGAGCACCTGGCTCCTGGGGTCTCAAACAGACCAAGTTCATCTACTTGCCACTGACAATATCCAAAGGCAGACAAACGAGTGGTGGGACACAAGAGATGAGGTCAACACGGGGAAGACAGAGGACTGGCATCTCAAAGACGGTCTCCCAGGGGCGCCTGGGTGGCTTAGTCGGTTAAGTGTCTGACTTTCGCTTAGGTCATGATCTCGCGGTTCATGGGTTCGAGCCCCGCGGGCTCTGTGCTGACTGCCAGCTCAGAGCCTGGAGCCTATTTCAGAGTCTGTATCTCCCTCTCTGACCCTCCCCTGTTCACGCTGCCTCTCTCTCCTAGAAATAAATAAAAATAAAAATATTAAAAAAAAAAAAAAAAAAAGACGGTCTCCAAAGTGCTGAAAATACTTCCAGGTTTTTGCCAGGGAAATGTGGGACAAAGCTCGGTGGGATGGTGGTACAGGCCAATGCACAGTGAAAGTCAAGTAGATTATAATATTGAGGTCAGTCACAGGGTATTGCTGGCTCAGGGCAGCCCTTATTGTCTGAGGGGGCATTTCCTATTCCTTCAGGGGATGCTTTGCCCATGGGGTCTTTTGTCTGAGTTAAGAGATAAGCTGGAAAGAAGAATGTGATCAGTTAGAAAGAACAGGCTGAAATCAAAATGGAGGCAATAGAAGTCCTCTTTCAAAATCTTGATTGGGTCATTTATTGTCTGAACCCTCCTGTAAATAATGTTGGGAGACTTATAAATAAGTCTTTGTTTTCATCCGACTCATCTTTTTTTTTTTTTTTTTTTTTTACAAATAGTTTATTGTCAAATTAGTTTCCACATAACACCCAGTGCTCATCCCCACGAGTGCCCTCCTCCATGCCCCTCCCCCCTCCCCCCTACATCCATCAGTTCTCAGTTTTCGACTCATCTTGCGGTACAAGTGCAGATGCTAGAATTGGAAAAATCCCACTTCCACTATTTGATAGTTGGGTGGCCTTGGGCCTACTATTTGATTCTGATCCTCATTTGCCTCAATATATAAATGGAGATAAGGGCACTTGGTTGGCTCAGTGGGTGGAGCATATTGACACTTGATCTCAGGATTGTAAGTTCAAGCCCCACATTGGGTGTACAGATTACTCAGATAAAATGGGGTCTACTCTTAAGAATGTTGAGATGTTGTAAATGAGATAATGTGGGTCAAGTCTTAATGCAATGCTTGGCACATTGTAGCTAGTGTTTATTACTAAATGGAATTTCTGGGCCCACGTTATGGAATTAATGCCACATGGCCAAACTGCTTTCTGGAAACATGAGCAATTCATACATAAATATAGCATATGGAACCTTCCGTGGCATCTTCTCCAGTAAGGGGTTTGGTCATTCTTTAATCTTTGCCCAATGTGCCTTACAAAGAGTATGTGGGCCCTGGTCAAACCCATCTTGAAGTTCAACCACAGATCCATCTTTCTTCTCACAGTCTAAGCACCAGCATGGAACCACACCTCCATCACCCCTCCTGGGCTGCAGAGGATGGAGCTAAGCCATATGGCATGAAATACAAGGTCACAGCAGTGAAGTATGAGGGTGTCAACACAGAAGTTTCAGAAGCTGCCTTCCACATTCAGCTGAATGAATAGGGGACTAAGGCAGCAAAGAATAGCCCCTAACACGGTTCTTCCTATCTGCTTTCACCCTCATCCCCACCCAACACACAATCATGGAAAGTGAAAGCACAAAGGCTGTCTGGTGATCAACTTGCTCCAGAAGAGGCCCAGAGAGGTCAAGTAGCTTGCCTGAGGTCACACAGCTGGCAAGTGCCATTGAAAGTATCAAGGCAACAAGGAATCCAAGGTTTTCCTCACAGCCAGCAAATCCTGGGTACGACTCCACTGGTGTGTCCTCTTAGCCCCATTCACAACTTCACCAGGAACATCAGGGTGGATGATGATGGGGTGGGAGGCAGACATGCTTGCAGGGGCTCTGAAAGCCCAAATCCATAGCCTCTGCAGACGTCAGTTGTGAGAAGACACTGAATCATCTCAGCAGGTGCGGTTCAGCATGTGCCAGAAGGGCCCCTGTGGTCCAGCTGGGGGCTCCAGGGAGGCCTTTCCTCCACTTCCTCTTTCCTGTATCATAGCCCTAGTTTTTATTCTTCCTGACATACAGAAGTCCCCCACAAAGAGCCAGTTACTTGGACATCTTGTTTAATTAAGAAGTGGGGAAAGGATAAGCTTACAAAGCACCACGGCAAACCGGAAGTCATTGTTATAACAGTTTTATTCAAGTCTGTGTGTGCTCTGGTGGTGGGACCAGGCTGAATCGGCATTACACTGTAATACGATAAGAGGTTTAGCCATTGAACCAAGCCTGCTTGGCATCCCTAGTTAACAATTTACAGTACCTTGAAAAAAAAAAGCCAAAGAAAAGAACCTGGTTAAGTTTCCTTCAGGACTTTTCTATTTTTAAATATTGTTGACGAGTTACAATAACTTAAATCTCAAAGCAAAATGGGAATTCAAGGACACAGGGTTAGGACATACGGACAAGACACTGGAACAGGGAAGGCCCAGGGATGAAAACTAGTAGCTACTTACAGAGAAACAAAACAAACACGTATGTGAACTTTCACTTCACCTAGACTCAAAGGCTCTGACGGGAAGAAAAATCCCAAAGAAACTTTACCGCAAACTAAGTAAAACCCATCTCCAACTTTTTTCCTTAGTCCTCTAGAAGATAGTCTAAATCTGTATGTGAGCATGTGAGTATGTGAGTGTGTGAATGCGTGAGCGTGTGTGTTTAGGATGGATAGCGAGGAAAATTGGAGAGGAAAGTTGACAAGTTCATCATCTCCCTTCTTCGCTATAGCTGGGTACCAAGGGCATGTAGCTCAACACAATGGCTCTTCTCAGTTTCTAGCTGCAGTCGGGAGCTAACGCCCCAAAGCAAGGCTACAGGCAGAGGATGCAGGGAACCACAGGCAGTAAGAATCAGGAAGACCGGTCCTACTGGCTTGCAGGTTAAGGAAAGAGCCCAACCTTCAGAACAGCAAATGTCAGGGCTCCCTGAGCCGTCTAGGGAGGCCAGGGTGCTGCCAGTACCCAAGACTGGAAATGAACCAAGGGGGAGAGCTGTCAATGCCTCATGAGGACAAACGGGAAAGGGCCGACAGTCTGAGAAGATGATGAGAGGTTCACCTGACCTGCACAGCCAACTGGAAGCTCAGAGCTGGGTCAGGCTAGTTAGGCACCTAAATGCTATTAATTAGCCTTAATTAGCCAGGACTCCAGTTTCTGCCTCCAAACACCAGTGCATGGAGATGCCAAGTGTCCAGTGGCAAGGCCGGGAAGGTGCCAGGGACCAAGGACTCCCAGAAGCAGCTGGGGTTCTCCTTTCTGATATGGATTTTTACGAATTTGAAACTCCCGATCTAAGAAAGCAATGATTTGTCTGAAAGAAGAGAGCATCTGGGACCGTGTTGCTAGGGATAAATGTAGCTTGACAAGAAGGCATCCTCAGGCCTGAGGCCAAGGAGAGAGGCAGTGGCCTAGTAGGTTGAACCATCGGAAATTGCCGATATTTGGCTGGTTTTGACCTACAACCACCCCCCACCCCCCACCCCAACCTTTTTCTCTACAAAGGGAAGCAAATGAGCAAGGTGAGGCTTATCAGTGCTGGACCCCGGGTTCCAGGACCACACATTTTAAAGTTAAAGGGCTTAGTGCTTCACGTAGGGAGGGCAAACTCATCCTCAGTTGTTGGGGCTCAGAGGTCCAGAGAGGAGAGGACATATTTGCAACTTCACACACTAGTGTGTGGGCAGCTCGGGTCACTGTTTTCCTGCCACTCCTGCCACCAGGGTCATTCGTGATCACAACGCGCTGTGGGCTGCTCTCACCCCTGACCCAGGGCCAGTCTGTGGCAGATCCTTCAGGAAAAGCCCAGCACTACCACAAGGGCAACACCCGCCTCTTCTCCATCCTTCAAGAGGCAATGGAGTGTTTCCAACCAGCCTGAAGTGGGGGTGGGGGTGGGGTCCTCACATACCTGAGTCAAAAGCACAGGCTTAATTAAACACAAGAGGAAAAGGTCAAGGCTCCCCGAAGCGTAACCATTCACAGCCATCCAGCCTTTCAGAGTCTGCTGTTCCCTGCTTTTGTTAAAAGCAAGCTTGAAGAGTTAGCGATGCTCAGGAGGGGCCTCCCTCCTTGTGGGGGCCAGAGGGAGGAGGGGGCCTCCAATGTGGGGACTGAGGAACCCAAGCGCTGACAAGCCACGCCTAGATGCCCCTGGGGTGTCCTGTTGTGTCCCTGAGCAACTGTGGTCTGAGGGGAAAGGGGCCTTGTAAAGAACCTCACACCAGGACATGTGTCCCAAGGGCCAGCAGACCTTCTCGCAAAGATTCTTCCAGGAATTAAATTGGCCTCATTCCAGTCTCGAAAAAACCAGACTCTGAGAATGACTCCTAAAAACTCCAAGACCCCAAACTGTCATTCTGATGCTGGTTCCGGCCTCCCGGTCTCCTATTACCTCCTTCCTAAGACACTAATGGTGGGAAAGACCCGCCTGATGAGTTAAGTGGGGGAATCAGAAAGGCTGTTTGTAAACATCAGGTGCTACATAAATGCAGAAAACCATGTACCTGACTATGGCCCCCATTAGTCATTCTAAGCCAACTCCAAGTCACTACTCTTTCAGAAACTAAAGGAAGAAACAGTAGGCAAGTCCCTTAGAGGCAAAGTGTGGCGAGGGCCACACTGTTAATGTCAGCAATTCGTCCTGATGGCCGGCTGGGAGCTACAGGCTTCACCGACCTGCTCTGATACATGTTCTCACTGCCCTTGATGGGGAACCAGGTAATGGTTGCTTTCACAGGATGGGAATTTGAGAGTGGCTAAAAGAGGAGCCAGAGAGCGAAACAGTGGGAGACAGCAAGCCACCTTGTTCAGGCCTCAGAGCTTGGTGCCCGACTCCGTGACCAGTCCACGCTGCTTGTAAATTTCTCTTCCCCTGAATTTCTTCCTTTTTAAGCCTTTCCTCTTCTCTACCAGCAAGTATATTAGAAGGGAAATGTGCAATTTTGTAAAGGCCAGGAGGAAAGGTTAGCACTATTCTGAGTCGACAAACAGAAGACCTCATCACCACCACCGTCATCATTACTACCAGAACCTTGGGATACTAAAGGATGTGAAGTGAAGAACATCCACCAAGCCTCTTAGAAATAATATGAGGATAATGGGGACATCCACTCAGCCCCTGGCAGGGGCCTGGATCCCCAAGGGGGGTTAACAGAGGATAATCCTGTTTAGAATCAGTGGAAGGAGGGGTGCCTGCGTGGCTCAATCGGTTGAGTGTCAGACTTCAGCTCGGGTCATGATCTCATGGCTCATGGGTTCAGGACCCACATCGGGCTCTGTGCAGACAGCTCAGAGCTTGGAGCCTGCTTCCAATTCTGTCTCCCTCTCTCTACTCCTCCCCCACTCTCGAAAATAAATAAACATTAAAAAAAAAAAAAAGAATCGGTGGGAGGAGATGAGGGATCCGAGCAGAAAGGGCAGAGAGCAGTATCTGTTTCCTATCACCATCTTCTGGGTAATGAGAACCTACCAAGAACAGAGGGAAAGAGTCTTTGAGGAAAGAAATGGAAAGAATAAAAAGGGATTCTGGCTACTGCCAATGCGGGGGCTCAATCCCAGCTTCAAGGCCCGTTCCTGACCATGATCATAGAGACAAGGGAGCCTAAGTGGACAGAAAGCAACTCAAACTCTATATCCCACAAAGCCTCACCCCAGAGAGAGAGTGGCAGCAGGGGCCCATCAGAGATGGGTTACGGAGGGGCTGAGAGAACCCTTCCGTGCTGACGCAGGCTCACAACGCAGCCTCCAACTAATCCCGCTTCTGACTCTGACAGGTGCGATTCTCCCGTTAGCAGACCCAGCCTTTCTTTGTCTTTTCTCTGGGTGGAGGAGTAAGAAATGGGCTCAACCTCTTACTCAATGGCAAGTGGCCACCATTCAGTACACACCACATCAGTTATATTCCCACTGCCCCCAAAGATGGCTGCAACCTAATGAAATAACAAAAAGCAGAAGACGGTCAATTGTCTCATAGAGCAAAGCACTGTCTAGAGCCAGCATGGTTTGGATTATGGTATGTGCAGCATCCCCAAAAGGGCCACTTAGTGGAGCCAAGGGTTTAAAGACACATTAGAGACTTAGGAACTGGGGCTATGGAGAGTCAAGGGAAGGGCCCAGAACATGCTATCTGCATGTTCATCCAATCAAGAATGAAGAGGAGTCACTTGGTTGGCTGGAACTGTTAATAGGATTCACATTTCCCCCTCTCTAGCCAAGGGGTGAGGCGATGGAGGAAAAAAAAAAACAACCCCAAAACCTCTTACAGTCTTCACTGAAAGGAGAGAAGGAGAGAGATGAGACACAATACTGGG
Organism: Proteles cristata cristata; assembly: GCA_017311185.1. Classification (NCBI taxonomy): domain Eukaryota; kingdom Metazoa; phylum Chordata; class Mammalia; order Carnivora; family Hyaenidae; genus Proteles; species Proteles cristata. The sequence goes on from JAESUZ010004260.1 coordinate 1,211,789, forward strand.
CAACAAAACCGAGCACCTTCCACCCAAGATGAGGGGGTGCCCTTGAACCAAAGTGCCAGTGAGCTCATAAAACATGGAGCCATTCGAAGACCAAGGTCACCACTTACTTCATTCCTGGGTTGGGACTTTATCATAGTGACAGAGACAGAGCAGTGACCAAACTCATCGGTGTCAGTGTCACTGCTCTCCTCCTGCGGGCAGGCGGGCCGCAAACGCAGGGCTGTCTAGGGGCTGTCCGCCTGCGTCTCCAAGGAAAGATTCTGTGATGAAAGACAGGGAGGCAACACTGGGAGGTCTGGGGGGAAAAGGGGCGTGACCTGAGGCTCTGCTCCCAATCAAGTTCATGTGCGTGTCCTGCACAAAGACAACCGATCACACTTGACCCAGGAGGCCTGGGGTAAGAGGAATGGTGAAGGTACACAGGAGGAAGCTTAACAAGCAGCTTCAAGTTAAGGAAACTGACTCCAGAAAAGTCAGGGGTGGCCTCTGCTCTCCATCCTACCCAGCTCAGGGTTCAGAGCCCAGCATTAGGGGCCACCTGTGCCCAGAGACACATGCCCTTGGTCAGTCTGCAGCGCCTGGGGCTCAACACTGACTAGATCAGTGGCTCGCCAAGCACCTTACAAGCATCATCGCCTCACCATATCCATGTGTGGAAGGTACCACTAATGGCTTTGTTTAACTTCAAGGGCGTCCCAGAATGGATGGCATGGCTGAGAAGAAATCCCACAGCTCCAACCCCCAGTGTCCAGGACCCTATCACTGCCCCCACCACCAATATGCTATTTTGGTGCAATGCAGAGAGATCTACCCACCAAACACATAATCCACCAGCTCTGGGGACCGGAGGAAAGATCCAGGGAAGGGCAGAACACACAAGGATCAGAACATAATGGACAAACACAGGAACTTTGTCTCTGGCTTCAGAACTGGCACCAGTGAGTGGGCCTCCCAAGAAACTCTCCCTGGGATGAGTGTGTGTATCAGAAACTGGTCTGGCCACGTCCAGACCCCAGGTAGGAGACAGATGCCATCAACGGGCGCTGGTTTCTGCCTTTATTTGTGTGTTTCCAAAAGGAGCAAGGACAGACTCTGTTACCCTCTTTGCTGCCACTCGACTCTGCTTTCCTTAATTCTCTCTCCTCTCCCCAGGTCCCCTTACCCCTACAAGGCTCAAATAAATAAGCGGGCCACCAGGAAGGGCAGGCAGGTAAGTCCCAGGTCCCTCAACTCCTACGTCCCACACTGGGGCACCTTGCCTTCAGTCCTCCAGCTGGCACGTAAGGGCTTGACACAGAAAAGCTTGTGTCTCACACCAAATGAGATTCTGATTCATGGGTGTTGGGGAAGAATGTGGAAGAGGGGCAAAATCAACCACAGAACATCCAATACTGGCGTTTGGGAAGGCTGAACTCAGGGCTAACAAAAGGACTCTGGGACAGGCTCCGGGCTTACCCAGGCGGCTGAGGAGAGGGAGCAGCAGACAGATTTGGCTGAGTGACCCTGCAGAGTCACCCTAAAGGCGAGGAAGACTGTGGAGGGTGGGGGACATGCACGCACCCCTCCCTCCCCTACACAGCCAGAGCTGGTGGCCGCAGCCCCTTCCAGTGGACGTGGGTAGAAAGGCCCTACAGGGCAGGGGACCCTCCGATGGCCCTGCTTCCATCCCTTCCACCTTCAAAGTGCATTATCAGTGCAAGAAGTAGGGCTGGATTTCAGGGGGTCCAACTGTGAGAAAGGGCTGTGCCAGCCAGCTCCCCCCATCTCCTCCTGCTTCCCCCTTGGCCGCCCCCAACCCTTTCGGTGTTAAGACCAGAACTCCTGCTGAATCTCATAAGGGGCAGGCCTGTGTGTGTTCAGTTCGGCTCTGCACAGCGGCACGGTGCTGTCCTGACTCTGGCCCTCTGCGTCCAGGTCCAGAAGCGTCCGCTCGGCAGGGGGCAACGGCCCCGCTTGGAACGGGAGCAGGGCCGGGAGTCCGGGCCGCTCCTCCACGGTGCTGCTGCTGCTAGCAAAGCAGGAGTCCAGGTTGCTGGGCGTCTCCGTGCTGGAGCTGTTGGCCGGGGAGGCGCTACGGGCGTGGCTGGGGGACACAAACCACCAAGGGTCCAGCCGTTGTCGGTTGGCGGAAGGACGCGGCCGGGGCAGAAACTCCAGGGTCTTGGGCCTCTCCAGGGTGGAATCCTGCTGTGTGTTCCAGCGCCTTGGGGTCGGGGGGAAGACCACATTGGGGTCGGGGAGACGGGGGAATTCGCCTGGGTCTCGGCTGGGGCTGGGGGTTTTCAACATTCCTGGTCAAAGAGAAAGAGGGAGAGGCATCAGGTGACGGCGCCACATTTCTAGGCCAGATAGACACGGGGGAGGGGGGGGAGCTCCCTCCCTACACCTGCCACATCCCTGTTCACCTGGAATAACATGAGCAACAAATACTTCATCGGCACCTACTATGTGCAGTGGAGCGTGCTGGGAAGCACTGGGGACACAATAGTGAACGAGAAGGCCACGATCACTGTATCTGATAATAAAATACTAATGGGACGCATGGGGCTCACATCTGCAATGAAAAAACTACCATCTACTGGGCCACCCTGTGGTCTGCAAATAAAGTTTTATTGTAACACAGCCACACCTACTGCTTGCTCTCCCACTACAGCAGCAGCATTGAGTAATTAAGAGACCACATGACCCCCAAAGCCTAAAATATTTACTATCTGGCCCTTTGCCAAGAAAGCTCACTGACCCCTGACTCAAGGAAGCGTCTGTGGATTCCCTGTTCATCCGTTTAATAAACATGTGAGGCAAGAACACATCGAGGTCTCGAAACTCTGAAGACGAGTAGTAAGGTCTCCTCCCAAAGAGGACATATACCTGAGTACAACAAAAAATCTGAAGAGGGGCGGGGCGAGCTGAAAGGGAAAATACAATTGTCATTTACACTCAAATCTCACTGAAATCTCAGCGGCCATCTCCTCTCCTGCTGGGTGAGAGGGGCCTCAAAGCCAGACTTCAGTCTTCTAGGAAGCAAGTGGCAGCGGCGAGGAAAGACTGGGGATGCGTACGCTCAGGGGGCTCCGCGTCAGACAGGTAAGGCGAGCTCACGCACAGGCGCAGCAATGTATCTGGATTCCTCGCCACGTCTGAGGAGTCAGGCATGAGCAAGGGATGAGTGATACGGGCCAGGATGCACGGGAGGAAGCTAGCCCGTGAGCAGGTCTGTGCTAACGCTGCCGTGCCAGGCAGGAGCCCAACTACATGCCACCAAACAGCCCTCCTGCGTGAGTGTAGCATTCCTTCCGGTAACTTCTGTCTCCACTTCAGGGAATGAGTGCAGCTTGGCTCCTGCCCCTCCTATGCCCTGGAAGTACTGCACTGTGTGCTCCAAAACCCCAGGCCTGAACAGCCCACAGGAGCCCTGGGTTCGATTCTGCCCCGAACCTGTGGTCTTCCTTCACTCCTCGGGGAGGACCCGCTCAGGCACAGGACAGAGAGAAATCAGTCGGCCTGGCCGTCTCTCCAACCCCAGGGCAGCACGTCCTGGTGGGCTGAGCCGGAGGAGGAGCTGCCATTCACTCCGACCGTGCCACTCCCGGGGTGGGGAGCACAAGGAAAGAGAAAAGGAGGACAGCACTCACCTGCTCCGGGGCTGGGGCCCAGGCCATTGCTGGAGGGGCTCCTGCTGGCCAGGAGAGCCGCTGGCTTGAGGGCCCCGTCAGAAGGAGTCCGCCGGTGACCGCTGGGCTGCGTGGGGGCCGTAAGGGTGACGTGGGTAGGAGTCAGGGATTGGTTAGGGTCTCGCTTGAAGCGTTCCACTCGGACGTTGACCAGGGGGTTGTGGGTGCAAGGGGTCAGGGGTGGGGCCTCGACCGGACTGACGGGCATCTCGTACACCACGATCTCGTCGCTGTCGGAACGCAGCAGGGAGCGGGTGGAGTTGCACTCGGAGATGGAGGAGAGAGAGAGCAGCGTGAGGGAGGCAGAGGGGTCTCCTAGCAACAGCATGGGCTCCTCCTTCTTGAAGAGCTTCCGCGATGGGGGGCTGGTGCTCCGACGAGGCCGGCTGGCCCTCTGGAAAAGACCCTCACGCCTCTTCTTCTCCTCCCGGGCTGGTGGCTCAGGCTCCTCCGGGGGAAGCAACTGGCACTTGCCAGCTTCTAGCAGGTCAAAGCCGAGGCCTGTGGCTGCGAGAACAGCCCCACAGCCAAGCAGAGCCACCTCACAACGGCGGTGGTTGGTGCCACCCCGCTTGAGGCTGTTGGTCGGCGTCAGCTGAGGGGTACTGGTGGCTGAATTGACTGGGGTGGGCTCCTCGTGGACTCCATCACTGGAGGGGCCCTCCCCATCCTCTCCGCGAGGGAACGGGATACAGAGGTAGGACTGGTTGGGTGAATGCTGTAGGTGACTCTCCCCACTCCTGGGGCCTTCGCTGTCCTCATCCTCTGCAGATGAGAGAAACGGCACGGTGTGGGGGACAGGAAATGGGAATGAGGCAGCAAGAGTAAGAATCTCATCCTTCTTCCCAGCCTGGGCCTCCTGGTGGATCATCAGGAGGGCGAGGGTCAAATAGCCTCACAGGCGGGATAAGGAACCGGGCATTGAACCACAGGGCTTTACCCCTCCACACGCAACTGTGGCCAATATGAGGCGATCACTCTCCATTCCAGAGCCTATTTTCCTGCGTTCAGACAAAGGAAATCTGCTAATTTTCTACTCCTTTTGTTGGGACCGTCAACACAAGAGGTACAGTGTGTGAGTTTCCGAGAATAGTGGCTAGAATGGAAACATCCCTCATTTTTTGCACCTTAAAATTAGAAGGGCCCTTGAATTTCTACAACAATGGCCTAGAGGCTGGTCTTAAGCCCAGTGTCCTGCAATGGACTGGAATCCTCTACATGGGTGAAGGCCCATCTACTCTGTAGACTGACCTCCTAAGACCTTGGAAATCTTCAGAGAGGAGAGAACGTACTATCTGAGAGAGCGAGCCCGGAGAAGGCCGTATCCATTCAGCAATTACAGGCAACGGAAAAGTTTCCTTAGAGAAAGACCACAGTGTCTTCTACCCCTATCTCCTGTTTTGCAGATTCCCCACATTAAAATACATAGGAAACAGACCCAGCAGTCGGAAGTGCCTGATTCAAGACCTCAGCCTCTGCACTGCCCTAAGGAGCCGGTAACTGGCGCCCTGGGATAGGAGGCCAAGGGCAGGCTCTACGGCAGCAGTAGGAACAAACTGTGATTTAGGTAGGGTTGATGCAATGGGAGTAGAGTGAAGAAGAGGGAAGAGGGTGAGGGCCCTGGAGCTGGGTAGAAGAGAAGACAGTCCCCATGAAGTGGTGCTAGAGGTCCTCAAAGTCCCAGAAGCTTGGCCAAAAGTTCCCTGCGGGAACAGGCACAGTCGGGACAAGGGCCATGCTTACCCATCTCCATAAGGCTGGTGAACCCTGGCAGGGCTGGGCTACTCCTCGGGCCCTTCCCCAGGTTGGGGGCACTGGACGACCACTGTTTATATCCATCTACCAGGGACTTGAGGCTAAATAGGAGGAAACGGGGGAGCTGTTAGAACTGGTGACTTCCCTTACTCCACCCTCACCTCCATGGGCCCATGGAACTGTCTCTCTCTGCGTGCTTCATTCCACCAAAGCCCAAGAGCCTCAAGGTAGCGAACATTACTGGGTCCCCTCGTGTCACAAACAGAAGTGTACATGCTCTAGGGAAAGAAAAGCAGGGCCGTGAATCCACCCCTTCAACATGCTGCTACGGAGCTGTGGAAGGATCTAGCCAGCGGGCCGGCAAGAAGACAGAAAGAAGGAGGCCTGCCCAGCACTGGCCAGGGGCTTGCCTGAGCCCACCTCAAAGCAGAGCTGATCACTCCAGGACACTGTGTACAGCACACTGCTGGCATCAGAGACACTGCAATCCGAAGCCCTGTGATCCCAGGCGAGCCCTGGGAGAGAGCTAGCAGGGGTGGGCCATTTCTCAACTTCTCCTTCCAAGCTCACGGCATGCTTAGGCAACTTTCCAAGCCATCCACTTTTCAAAAACAAAACCAGCCAACAAAGCTGCACCAACCCAGTGCACTTTGGGACAGACTTATGTGGGTAGTGCATAATGCTGCCCTCGAGCCCCTCCCTGGTTTGTCTGGGAATGAAGAGGAAAAGGGCAGGAGCTTGCTTTCAAGTCTCTGTGATGAGCTCACACCTACAAGCCAGTAACTCTGAGGATCCTGACTGGGCACCCCATCAACCCCTTTACGATGGGGGAATCAGAGGCCCAGAGGCACTGGTCTTCTCTCTAACGGACAATGAAGAGGGGAGGCTGAGGAATCTTTGAGCTCTGGTTGCCTTGGACATCCCAGGATTATAACCAGAGCTGGCTCTCATTTTAGGGCCAGGAAAAGCTGTTCAACTAAAGCCCACTCTTCCCAGTCCATCTTAAGGAAGAGAGAGAGACCAACTTTTCCCCTTACTTCAGATCTCTATTTCAAGTGCTGTCAGAAACACCGGTGAATTCAAGTACATTCTGGCCACCAGTGGTTTCAACCAAAATACACAGCCGGGATGAGCACGCTAACCAAACCCATAGCCTGGGACTTCTAACTGATGATCTTATAACATCACCTCCAGCTCTGGGTTCCAGGGGGTCCAGATTAGCAAAGTCAAAGCCAGTGCTACAGAACAAAGGATAAATAGTCATGTACTATCTCCCTAAAACTAAGGGTGCCTGGAGGGGCCCCACAACAGGAGTGGTCAGGGAAGTGTGGAGAGGGAAAGTCAGACCAACACAGGGATCTCCCAGGGTGCACGATGGTACTGCTTTAAAGGAAAAAAATCAGCATAGACTTGGTAATAATGAGGTATGATTCTACCGGGTATGTTGTGAGGACGAGGAAATGGAAGGGGACTATTACGAACACATTTGATGAAAGGGTGAAGATTAGACTCACCCCAGGTGGAAATGTGGAGACTCTGATGGGGTACTTAAACCATTAGCTCTCTCACGTCTCTGAGGGGATCTTCAACGAATAAAGAAAATCAGAAGTAGGTGACAGTGGGTACATCCGACTCAATGTCTCCCATGTGGGAGCCCTCAAGGCTGGTCTCGAGCTACACTGCCAGCTGCCCTCCTCTTGCCTGGTCAGCAAATCCCACACCATGAAGGAATCTTAATAAGGAGGTGCAGGATCCCCCCGCCCCCCAGTCTGTGGGACTAAGGTCCCTGAGCAGCCATGGCATAATTGCAGAAGCCGCGTGAATCTGCAGAGACCCAAGCTATCTACAAGCAAGCACCTATGTTTCCTATAGATATGTACTATTTTTTAAGAGGACGGAGATGCATATTCACTTAACATTACTGAATTCAATATAGCTTTTTGTTGTTACATAATTTCTTCCGTTGATAGGGACTAAACTATTATCACACAGAGGCTCTCAAAAACTTATGACATTAAAGAGGTCTTTACTCAAGAGTGAACCGAATACACTTTACTTCTTCAACATGAATTGAGAACCAGAAAAAATTAAGTCCTATTTTGGGGCACCTGGGTGGTTCAGTCGGTTAAGCATCTGACTCTTGATCTTGGCTCACTCAGGTCGTGATCTCACAGTTTGTGAGTTCGAGCCCCACATTGGGCTCTATGCTGACCGTGTAGAGCCTGCTTGGGATTCTGCCTCTCCTTCTCTCTGCCCCTCCCCCGCTATGAACTGTTTCAATAATTTTGAGGACAAATCTATGCAAGGAGGAAGAAAATTCAAAGTTAGTATTTGGAAACATGAAATAAAGTTAATTTACTAGCAAAACGAAAAATATCTATACATGCAGCAGAACCACAGAAACTACTGGAAAGACCTATCAGGAATTATACTAATGTCAGACAGGGATTCGGCATGACTGACTTTCTCAGGCCCACCCCAACCCTACTCTACCCCAGGGCTCAAAGGAATCCAAACTGAGAGAATCCTTCCCCGACAGGACCTACCACAGCAGAGCAAGTCACCAACCCAGAGGACTGCATCACCGAGCACTCATGGAGCTCAGCAGTTCACCCTACCATACCTAAATTTTCTATTCCAAGGTATTTGTGATTTCTAAAAAGCCTGGCTTCAGAGTCCATCCTTTTTCAACCAAACTGATATTTTCACCCTCAGCTCAGATCTGACATGAGGGAACAGATTTTGGACATGAACTCTTCTTACTATTGGAAGGAATAGCAAGGCCACTTACAGGCTCGGGCAGAAGTTTGGGAAAGTCACAGAAAAGGGCGGAGGAGACTGCTGATTGTTCTCACACTTAGAAAAGTCAAAACACAAGATTCTCGATTCGAACACCAAGAATAAGGTATGAAATAGAAACTGCATTGGGAGCAGGGAAGAACTGTCAGAGCAGAGATTGCATATGCTCCCTATGAGCGAGCTGATCTTGTGTGCTCTTCCCCACATGGACTTGTTTACTCCTCACATCAACTCCAAGAGATGGGACCCCCGATCACAGATGAGGAAACATGGGGCCACACGGCGAGGCACGGCACAGCCAGGACTCACGCCCAGGCAGTCTGGGGTCAGCGGTTACGCTCGCCACTACTGCACGGTAAGTGACTGGCCTACAAAGACCCGGCACTTGAGAGAGCTTAACTTGTAAGCCACTGGAAGAACACGAGTACATCCAGGGCACAGAGCTGGGGCCCACACTTTGCTCAGAGAAGGGTCTCACACCTGTCCGCGTGGCTATGAAGTGGGGCACAAGAGAAGCTCTGGCGGCCTTGGGGTCGTATCTGAGTGCACTCACTACCAGTGCTGGATCATTCCACCTGCCCCTGCTTCGGGATAAGCCTCCAAGTCAAGAGAGGCCTGGAACCCTGTTCTTCATTCTCTTTGCTCTGAGCGGATGTTTTAAGGGAAGAAGCAGGTATAAGTAGGACACCTGGCCAAACTCTTCACATTTGGTAAATGCTTAATGTACCTGCAACTCTGAGTCAGATCCCTCCAGGTGTCGGCAAACTATAACTAGAGGGCTAAATCTGGTCCACCACCTACTTCTATAAAGTTTTACCGAATAAACATAGCTATGCTCATTCATTTACATATTGTCCATAGTCTATGGCTGCCTTTGCACTAGAACACAGGAGCTGAGTAATAGCAAAGCGATAATATGACCCACAAAGCCTAAAATATTTATTGTGTGACCCTTTACAGAAAACGTATGCTGAGCCCTGTCTGAGGAGGTTCCAGGGAATGAGAAGACTAGAAAACTGAAGCTGGGAATTTCTCAGAAAGAAAGCTGTGGATGAAACACACAACAGAGAAAAAGGTATCCTAGTTTTAAAAGGGTATACCTGGGGCGCCTGGGTGGCTTAGTCGGTTAAGCGTCCGACTTTCGCTTAGGTCATGATCTCGCGGTTCGTGGGTTCAAGCCCCGCATCGGGATCTGTGCTGACTGCCAGCTCAGAGTCTGGAGCCTGTTTCAGTCTGTGACTCCCTCTCTCTCTGACCCTCCCCTGCTCACGCTGTCTCTCTCTCTCTCCCTCTCTCTCTCTCTCCTAGAAATAAATAAAACTTCAAAAAAAATTTTTTTAAAATAAAAAACTAAAAGGGTATACCCATCTTTAAGTGGAAAAAATCTCGTGTATTCTGGCTCTTACCCTTCGTCTCCCGAGGCAAGCTCCTTCTGACCAAGTGTGCTAGGCCCCCAGGTCCGTCCTTTCTTCTTGGGGGCCCTCTTCTCCTCCTCCTCCCCTTCTTCTTTCGGGATGACTGAGTTCCGGCCCCAGGTTTTGCTGCTTTCACCTGGTGTCACTGTGAATAACAAAAGTTGGATGGGATCTGGAAAAAAAGATAGACAGGGTCCCCCCAAAACTAGCCTCTACTTCACCACACAGACACAGACACACGCACGCATGGACGTGTGCGCGCCCACACACACACATATGGAGTTACAGGGAAGAAGTCACATCTCCTCAAAAACTCTGTGCCCAAGGGGAGCCTTCAAGTCCTCAGCCACCAATCATTGAGCACTCTCAAAGTACCAAACATGGAAACACTGCCCAGATTCTAGATTCTCATAAGTCCAATGCAAAGCTGGAGCTCAAGCCAGCCAGACAGCAGAGCTCCAAACAGATCTGACTTCAAGAACTTGTTTTGTTGGGTGGAATTGGACTGGGAAGGGCAGTGGGTGAGGAGGTAGGTAGGAGAGAAAGCGGATAAGGGGGTAAGGAAGTCTTGGAAGTACAGAAAGGAACTGTGGTAAGAAAGGAAGACAATGAGGGGCTCAAGACTATGGAGAAGGAAGTCAGGAGCAGGAGGAGAAGGGGAAGGAACAGGCCTAGAGAAATATAACACATAAGAGAGGAGGAACATTCTTCTAACATTGCTACCTTATAGAAGTGTTGAAACCCAAATGCTTCAGAGACAAGGCTTACATCATAAATGAGTGAATGATTCCAGACACCACAAAATAGGGAGCTGAGGGGACTGAGGCAAAATACAGTGCATATGGAAGCCGCCATTGGATCCAGGCAACTGAGGCCACATGATAAAGGGAATCCACTGATCCGAACTGATATTTCAAGGATAGCCAGAAACCAAGGGCTTTTAAAAAAATGAAATCTCTGTCTTTAAAGTTAGGGGCAATACTTCATTCATACACACAAGCGTGTGTGTCAGTTCTTTTCAGTAAACACTGTGGTGAAAATAAAATTGGTCCAGATTTGGCCTGTCACGAAGTATTTGGCAAGTTTTCTTAGGAACTACACTTTGAAAACACTCTTCCCTGGGCAGCATGAACAAAAGAAAACCAGTGATACCCTAAACATGGCAGAGAGTGCACAAGGTCCCCAGGCCAGGGTACCAACCAACCTGGGCCAGGTACCAGGGTATCTACGTCACACGCCAGTTTCCAAATTGCTTTGTGGTTCACTAAGGATCCTGTCGATACCCACAACCCCCTTCGCTGGTATCTAAGAGGAAAAGGTAGGGGAGGTAGTAGTAAAGCTAATGGAGAGAGACAAGAAGGAGGGCTACGGGTTTGCGTACATATGTGCATGTATATACACATTGTCGAGGAGAAGTGGCAGAAGTTATGGATGGAGCAAGCCTGGGCCAGTCGGTGGCTGGACAGAGCAGGGGACAGGTGCCCCAGGTGTGTTCTGGCCCCAACTAATTTGGGAAACAGTCTCACACTGGATGGCTCGAAGGCGAGGGATGATGGTGGGGCTCGCAGGAGGACTGGAGCGGCTGTTGATGAGACTCTTCCTTTTATCCATGGTGGGGGAGGCCTGAACCGTGAACTTGTGCTGGAAATCTGCTTGGGGAAACACAGACGTGCATGTGCATTAGAATTTTCCCATAATCCAGTTCCTATGAGAAAAGCGACTTTTCCTGGCAGGCATGAGGGACAGGCCCCAGTTTCCCAAGAAGCAGCTTGTTCACCTGGGAAATGTTTTCTTTCTCCCCAAAGGATAGTAGGAACATGTGAGGAGAAGGAAAATTCGCCGTCCAAGCGAACCTCATATATACTGATTTCCCATAGTTTTTTTTTTTTTTTTAAGACCACGAGACTTGTTGAGTATTATAGGAAATCTAACTTAAAATTCTGTTTCTTGGGGCCCCCGGCTGGCTCAGTCAATTAAGTGTCCCACTCTTGACTTCGGTGCATGTCATGATCTCACGGTTCGTGAGATCGAGCCCTGAGTCAGGCTCTGTGCTGACAGGGCAGAGCCTGCTTGGGATTCTCTCTCTCCCTCTCTTTCTGCCCCTCCCTGGCTCATGCTTTCTCTCTCTCAAAAGAAATAAACTTAAAAACAATTCTCTGTTTCTTACAATCTATTAGTACATGCCTTCTTTTCTCAGGGATCAAAGCAGGGAGACTGATGCTTCTCACTAAGTGCAGGCAGGGCAGAGTAATTAGGACTAATCCTTGGTGGGAACCTGGGAAAGTGAGGGTCATGAGGCTCATGCTCCAGACCATGACTTCTTCCAAAGGCAGTTACGGCAGAGCATAAAGAATGTAAAACTTATAGCTCTGGGTTTCTAAGTTCCAATGCCCTCATCCACCAAGAAGTGTGAACAGCTGAGTGTCCACACCTGGGTCTCCCCACTAGCTGCGCTCTCCGGGAAGGTGGGAGCTACTGCTTTCTACGTGCTTCCCCAGCACACAGCAGCAGCATGGCACCACACACAACATGCTCGAGAGGGGCTCCAAGACTCCTTGTTGCCTTGCCAGAAAAAACGCGCAACACAGACACCAGCAAACATGTCCCACAAACGCATTCACGGAATTGCACTGAATGGATTCCCTTGTCTGTACTGAAGCCATGATACCAGTGCTTAAAATCATCTGCTATTGTTCCAACTCTGCCGTTTTCCCCAGGTTCCTTACACTTCTGTAGGTTTCCTTCCCAGACCTTATAAACTTAGACTACAATGAACTTTTTATCTACATAAACATACACTTGAGCACTCACCTTCCTGCATGGGCACGTTACACCCCTCAATGACCCTAATTCATAGATTCTTATTACTTTGCACTTCCCCAAGGCTGGAATACTCCAGATGTGCCTTTATTCACCCAATGTGCTTCTGAAAGGTTGCATGTAAATCAAATTCTTACACATTAATCCTTGTCTCCACTGCTTGCAGAAAACTAATTATTTAAAGAAACTCAGAGATGAGTTATTCTGCAGAGCACGGAGTTCTCGGTCTCTCGCATAGTGCACCAGGCCTCCTCACCAGGCCTGCCTCACGGGAGACGTGTCTATGTGAGCTACCCGGCTACTCGCAGTCTGGACTGCGCCTGGCTGTCGGGTCCACCAGTCACTGGCCCTTCTTCCTTCACGCCCTGGATTTAGTCACCCTCAGAAACTTCCCAGGAGTGGGAAAGCTTTTCTGCAGGCTCGGCTTTTCGGTGAACGGAACCGGTGCGTCCAACCTGCTCCGACCGGAGACCCAGAGCCTTCTGCTCCCGAGCCCCGTCCCTGGCTGTCCCCCGGGACCCCAGCAACGTGTGCCCCGCTCCCGCCCTCCACCCCCAGCCCACTGACCGGAAGGAAGGCTGATGCGGTTCCCATCCTTGAGCTTCAGCCGGCTCTTCCTGAACTTGCCCTTGCGTTTCTTCACCCGGGGCTTCTCCTGGCACAGCTGGTGGATGATGATGTTGAGCTCCCGCTCTAGGATGTCGATCTCCCGCTCGGCCAGCTCCTGCTCGCGGCGCCGCAGCAGCTCCTCCTGCGTCTTCTGCTGGAGCGCGGCCCGCGTCAGCTCCTCCTCCCAGGTGCGCAGCTCCTGCAGCGGCAGACGCGGGGGGGTGGGGGGTGGAAGGGGGTGTTTCAGTGCGGGGCGGGGGGGTTCAGTGCAGGGGTGGGGTGCTCCCGGACACCTGGCTAGCGCTCCTACAAGGCCCCACACCCCCGGTCCCAGGAGGAGATGCAGGTCCGGTAAGTGGACGCCTGACCACGCCGGACACGGGACAGGCAGGCTCCGCACAGCCACACGGAGGACACAGCTACAGCCTGGAGACAGGGGCTGATAGTTCCCAGACGCTCCTTGATTACTGATTAAAACTGCCTGTGACTGGTAAAGAATGGGCTTTGGGTAGAAAATATAATCCTGACTTACGTTTTACAGTCTTGGTTCTATTTTAATTTTGGTTTTCCATTATATACAGGGAAAAAAAATCTTTAAACCAAGGCCAACTTACTGTGATCTAGCTTAAAATGTGCCCCCACTATAAATGAATCGCCCTCAGGGCATCACCTGACACTCAAAAATGTATTTCCAGAGTGATTGTTCAAAAACGGTAGTGAAGCATGTCTTCTAAACCTCTATGCAGCTGGTGAGTGAATCTACTGAGGCATGTGGTTTGAACTCTCATCTTCTCTCGAACGACAACCATTTGCTCTGGAAGGATCATGATAGCAAAGCAAAGAGAAAACATTTCCCAAAGTCTTTGCCAGGCACTTTGCTCTAGTACCACTACCCTATTAGATGGGCCAGACCTCTCCCCTTTTCCTTCTGCATGAATTTATGTCTGTACCCAGCATAAAGTTCCTGAGATGGGGTGGGGGAGGGGACGGGGGCGGTGTAGATGGTATCAGGAAACAGGAGAGAAAAACAGGAATGAGGAATGTGCATACAATTGTCCAATCTGGCATCTAAACTGTTCGCACTGGTCACCCGGGGCATAAGACTGAAGTGAGGGGGCATGAGGCAGTAAAACCTAAAAGCAATAGGGCATTTCTTCAATAAAGTGGCCAGAGCAACACTTCTGTGGTCAAAACCTGCAATGTCTCCATGGAATGCTCCACTATAAGAAGTCATTCTGGACACTAGAAAAGGAGCCTAGCGCTAGGAAAAAAAAAAAAAAAAAGGATGTGAACACATATTGGCGAAGCTGAGCAGTGGGTAGAGAAAAGAAGAGAGAACAGAGGCCAGATGGGAATAAAATATTAATGTTTAGGAACTTTTTACTCAACTTGCCCTCTGTTCTCAAGAGTATCACAACTGATAATAAACGGGATAGAAAAGGCAGAAGTGAAAAAAGGATTAGCACCTTGAAAATGGTCTAGTACATGATAGGTGCTCAGTGCTAATGTGTGAATGAGAAAGTTGGAGGGGGAGAGAATTCATGTTTATAAATGCACACCTTTATGGGAACCCAGATTCACCATGTCTGAGAGATGAGCCTGAACTTTTGAGCTTCTCCTCCTTTAATGAAACTAGCACCAAACAGATCCGCTGTTGTACGCCCCCCAAAAAACCTTGGCTCTCTTTGTCCCAGTACTTTGTTTTCACCATCAGGAGAATAGACACACATGCAAGATTCAGGAAAAATCATTCCTGGTTGGTTGATTTTGCTGCTAGATGGGAAAATTAAAAGTTCCAGCTGATTTTAGCTTTCTTAAGTCTGCTTCTCCTATGCGCTTTTGTCTAGGGGATGGTTTGTGTTATAGTCCCTTCCTTTGAAGGAACTCAGACCCCAGTTCAGAGACAAATCCATGGTCACTATACCTGGAAGCTGTAAGTTGAGACGGGTTGAGAATGAGCTGAATCACAGGGGAAACCGGGACACTTGTGGAGTACTCACAAATATCTGGAAGACTCTCAAACATGGGGAGTCTTCCTCTTCTTGTGAAATGCCTATTTGGGGATCAGTCTCCTCATATTCAAATCACATTTGCATACAATGATTTAAGAGGAATCTCTCCAGAGAGAAAGCTTATTATACATCTCACCCTCACTTGCCCAACTACAAGCCTTATAACAGACAGGCATCATAGCACGGTGGTTAAGAGCAAGGGCTCCCGGGACACCTGGGTGGTTCAGTTGGTTAAGCATCCGACTCTTGACTTTGTCTCAGGTCATGTTCTCATGGTTCTTAAGTTCAAGCTCTGCGTCAGGCTCTGCAGAGCCTGCTTGGGATTCTCTCTCTCCCACTTTCTTTGCCCTTCCTCCCTTGTGCACGCATTCGCTTTCTCTCAAAAATAAACAAACTTTAAAAAAAAAAAAAGAAAAAAGAGCAAGGACCCTGGAACAAATTGGGTGAACTATGGCCTGGGGTGAGTTACCTTGGGCATCATATGCAATATGGAATTAACAGCACTGACATCATATGGTTGTATTACATAAGACAATGATTACCTTATTGTGTAAGATTACATAAGAATTCGTATCAATTACTTAGAGCATGGTGCACGGAACATGCTCTATGAATGTTAGCTGTTATGTGAATGGGGCTTTTCCTAGTAACTACTTACTGACAAAATCCAAGTTTCATTCCTCTTATTGGCTGGTACCCTTATAACTTCATCAATCAAAAGAAAGAAAACCAAGAGTCAAGTGATTCAACAGTCTAAAGAGAACCAGCAACTCTAGGTTTCTTCTAGTTGGAACAGCATTAGTAACAGGAACAAACTCTATTAAATCATTCTTCTCCAAGGTCAGTGCTGGTTCCCTCCCCCACCCCCCAGGTCCCAAAATACGTCACAGGCTCACTCCATTCCCCTGCAGAATGTTCACTGACTTGCGAAATAGTACCAGGCTTAGGATTGCTATATGGCATTAAAAAAAAAAAGAGTTTAATTTCTTCACACTAGCTTAAGAAATGTCATTTTTTAAAAAGTCATTTGTTTAGGGAAACAACAACGATATTGGAGAGAAGGTATTGGAGTCAGAAGATCCAAGTTCAAGATTCTGCCTCTCCACTCTACTGGCTGTGTGACTTTAGACAAGTCACTGACACTCAGCCTTAAGATGAAAAATACCTGCCCCACATGCTGGTGGCAGAGGCCATAAGCTTCCCTGGATAAAAAAGACACCAAATTCTTTCATCATCAGACCTTCCGAGTGAAAGAACTGGGAAGACCTAGAGGCTTACATGATTTTTAGCTATTGTTATTATTTTATATTTTTTTATTTTTTTTAAATGTTTTTATTTATTTCTAGGAGAGAGAGAGACAGTGTGAGCAGGGGAGGGTCAAAGAGAGAGGGAGTCACAGACTGAAACAGGCTTCAGGCTCTGAGCTGGCAGTCAGCACAGAGCCCGACGCGGGGCCCGAACCCACGAACCGCGAGATCATGACCTAAGCAAAAGTCGGACGCTTAACCGACTAAGCCACCCAGGCACCCCATTATTGTTATTATTTTAAATTGCTTCCCCAATGCCCATTGTGGGGAATAGAAGGGAAAAGAGAAATTAACTAAGAGACACATGGATGTTGCCTGTGACCCCAGCTGTAGCCTTAGATTCAGCCTGGCCCCCCCACCCCCCTGCAGAAGCAGCAACATAGTTGCTGGTGTTTACTGGTGTTTAGCTTCACCTCTGCGGATGCTGACTGCTAACCAGGCACAAAGGGCATAGAGAGGAGCTACGCAGGGACTGGCCACCAAAACAAAACGGCAGATCTTTAATTTTAATAAGCTAAGAATATCTGAACTCCTCAGTCAGTTTGGGCTGCAGCCCTTTTCATAAAAACGTGCAAAATACCAAATAAGTTTCAGAACCACAGTATTTTTAGCCCATTGCTATTTCCGATTCTGATACCCAAAGTAGGATATTCTGATAACCGTGCTCAGGGTTGAATATCCCTATATCAAGTTAACCTCCCACCCCCACCCTGGAAGTCCAGTAGAGAACCAAGAAACATTTCTAGAACCTTCTCATATTTTCTGCTGGTACTTACCCAGTGGTGCTCTTCCTCTGGTCTGGACAATGAAATAGATACTCCGTAAAAAGAGCTCTGGATCACGACTCCCCTACTTGTTCCTGCCATACCCCCAAAAGAAAGGAAACATCTATACTATTTCAGGTCACACCTGAGGCCTGGAAAACTCTCTTCATGTAAAGCCAGGATGAAAAAGCTGCTCTGTTACCAAAAGTCAAGCAGGAAGGTGGTTGTGTCGGAATTTGTCCAGAGGCCCCAGTGGGGAAGGCCCACTGATTCAATGCGTGCCTTTTTATTGTTTTATTTACCTTTTCTTTGGCCCTGAGTTGGTCAAACATCTCCTGAATCTCATGTTTCCAGTCATCCTGCAGGCAGTGGAAGGAGTCCTTGGGCATTTCAAAGAAACCAGACTCCTCTATGGTAGTTAGCTGGTCCAGGATATTTGTGAAAGATGGTCGTGAGTGAGGGTCGGGATTCCAGCAGTCTGCATGAAACACGTGAGCAGATGGAGCGCATAAATGGACAGAGACAGGCATTAAGACTTGGAATAGTATGGGACCTCACTTACCAGAAACATTTTTCCTTCCAGAAACAGAAACACTGGGATTTAGGTAACCACAAATAGGGCTGGGGAAATAAAACAAGCTGCCCAACCTCAGGATCATCAAGAGTGAATGGGGCAATATAATGCGGCCGCCCCTATCCAACTCTGTTGATTTAGCATAAAAAAACGCAAGTCCAGAAAGTCTGCCTGTGTGGAGTTGGACAACCATGACTTCTCACATTCCTACATGATTCCAGCCCTGACAATGGGTGACGAGGCGTTGGACCTCAATTTCCCACAAATAAATGAGCAAGCCTGGCCCACCTCAATGGTAAAATGATAAAGCAGGGATAAAAGGCACCAGACTGGGCATCAGGAAAAGTGAGCTCTACCTACTGAGCTCAGATACTAGCTAATGGAGTGCACCTTGCCTCTCTCAGCTTTGGGTTTCTCACTTACCGATTATAGGGTTTGACTAGATGACTTATAGAGTTCCTTTCTTCTTGGACATTCTTCACTTCTATATGCAATATGCTCATTTTGTATTAAATAATAAAATACTAAAGCACTGGATAGCAGGCTTTAGTTCCTAAACTAAGTTCTATAGTTACTGGAGATGGCCAGAAGGGGCATTTGTGACATCAATGTAGCAGGGTGCTGACATCATCTTCAAGTAGCTCTTCCAACCACCCACAGGAGTCATCCGTGAGTGACTGATACTTCATCTCCTCTTCTGGTAACCGACCCAGCAGAATTGTCCATAATCTACCCAAGTATTGCTGAGAAGGCAAACTTTCTCTAGTTTTGTTCTGGCCAGGGGTCACTTACCTTCCATGAGTTTGGCAAAAGGTTCCGGGCATGTAGAAGGAATGGGAAGAGCGAGCTTGTTCATGGCCACTCCATAAGCTACGGCTAAGCCATCGATTCCTCGGAAGGGCACTTCACCAGTCAGGAGCTCCCAAAGCAGCACCCCGTAGCTGAGGAGAGGAAAAAGACCAAAGCCACAAGGCAATCTCACTGAGAGGGCTCGTGAGACCTTTCTGAGGTGCCCATACTCTTTCTGGGATGGAGGGAGACCAACAAGTAGATGCACCAATGGAATACAGACGGGAGACCACGAGGCCTACCCATTAAAAGGAAAAGTTCTGGAGTCAGGCATGCTTGATTTCAAAGTCTTGTTCCTCAGATTCCTCATCTGTAATGTGCAGACAATACTACCAAGTATCATAGGGCTGCCGTGAGAGTCACTGAGACACTCTAAGGGCTTAAGTCAGCGCCGGCCGGCCACAGCTATTCTGTCGTTACCAATAATGTAACACTCTGCAAGAAGGGGCAGCCTCCCAAGAATCCATGTTTTTTCTATTTTAAGAAAACTTCAGCTTTAGCCACAGATATATTTTTTCAGCTTTAGAAAAGCAGAGACCTGACCACCTGACCACCTAGAACATTTCTTTAAATGCCCATTCGGTTGTATAGATTCCTGCCCTCGGTCAGCTAACAGAGACCTCTGTCTAATTCAAAGGGGAAAGTTGCACACAGGTGGCCTATATGGGGAGAAGAGAGCAGGGTATCAGCCGTGAGGACTTCAGTTTCCTCTCGACCTTTCAAAGCCACATGAAGAACTTCTTTTCACATGTCCTGTGAGTCAGAGAAAGGGGAGCACAAAGTTTAGCGGAATAACTATTCTACGAATTCACAATCAGAATGAGGCAACATCATGTAGGGTTCAATCTTTCCAGGAATAACAGTCCTTCCGGGACAAGCAACCATAAGGCCATGAACAGTAAAGACGAGTGGCTCTCATATTTTCTTTCTTTCTTTCTTTTTTTTTTTTTTTTTACAAATAGTTTATTGTCAAATTAGTTTCCACATAACACTCAGTGCTCATCCCCACAAGTGGCCTCCTCCATGCCCATCTCCCCCCTCCCCCCCACATCCATCAGTCCTCAGTTTTTGTCAGCATTCAAGAGTCTCTCATGGTTTGCCTCTCTCCCTTTCCCCCACCATTATCCCCCTTCTTCTCCTCCTTGTTCCTCCATCAAGTTCCTCCTAATCCTCCTATACGTGCAAACATATGATATTTGTCCTTCTCTGCCTGACTTATTTCGCTCAGCAGAACACCCTCAAGGTCCATCCATGTTGCTACACATGGCCAGATTTCATTGTTTCTCATTGCCATGTAGTATTCCATCCTACAGATAAACTACATCTTCTTGATCCATTCGTCCGTTGATGGATACTTAGGCTCTTTCCATGTTTTTGCTATTGTGGAGAGTGCTGCTATGAACATTGGGGTACATGTGCTCCTATGCATCAGCATTTCTGTATCCCTTGGGTAAATTCGTAGCAGTGCTATTGCTGGGTCATAGGGGAGTTCTATTGTTAATTTCCTGACTCCTCATATTTTCAACACAAGCCTCAAATTTTTAAAAATACTCATCAGTAGTTAATAACCAACAAAGTCATGTTATTTTCAAACAAAACACAGCTCAGTGGTAAGACATGCGACTCTTGATCTCAGGGTCATGAGTTCGAGCCCCACATTGGGCACAGAGATTAATAAAAGGCTTAATATCTATTTCATCATGGTACTTTGTATGCACAAGGTGCTAAGACCTTTCTAAACATCATCTTGAATCCCTACCACAAACTTGCAAGATAAATATTATCACCATTTTGCAGATGGCGAAAGCAAGTTTCAGGTAAGTTTAGCAGCATATATTAAGGGCACACATGGAATAAGTCATGGTGGGCCCTGGACCAACTCTCAGTTCCCTCTGTCTAGAATCCCCTTTTACCATTTCTTTGCTAGGTGAACTCTAACCGTCTTTCAAATTCAAGTGCACCACCATTTATTCATTCATTTTAAACATCTACTAAAGATTTATCGTGCCTCAGGCTCACTGCAGGGCACTGGGATACAGGACACAGATCTTATCTACAAAGAGACTACTGAGAGGAACAGAAAAGATGTCAATTCGAACACAGAGGGGCCACGAGAGACATACCATGAGTGCACAGAGAGACCAAGATGGACTCTTGGCCACCCAAACCAGACCAGAATAGGGCAGGAAGTAGCTAAACCTTGACTGCTAGCTAAAAGAAGACAGGGATCCGCATTACAAAGCCAGGGCTCGCCCTCTAGGAATCCCAGGTGACCTGGCATCATTCCAAAGAAGGGCAGTGTGCCAACCAATGCACCCAAGCATCCCAGAAGATCTCCGTAGATGGAACCCAGGAGCAGCCTAGCCAGTCTCCTTGGGCAATGGGTTTCCCCCAGTGTGCCCTCCGAATACCGTCACTTTCTTTATGTATCTCAGCAACCAAGAAAGCCTGGAAGACAGCTGCAGGTCTTGTCGTGACAGGGAGGTGGGTCTTAGTCTGCGGCGGATGGCAACAATGTCAGACGCTTCAGGGAAGCCTTCGCTGACGCTGCCAGTGTTACTTAACCCTTGTTGGGGCTGCCATGGACTGCAGCCTATGGGCTCTTCGAGAGCAGGGAGAGTAGTTTAACCTTTGCTTTCTTGGGGGCTTGTACATAGCAGGCCCCCGTCTGGTGAGTGTGCTGGTGGGTGGGTAAGGGAGACAGCGCATGGACAGATGGTCCCGCAGGCTGCGCTGGGCGCCCCGGAGTAAGCCCTGAATACCGAGAACAGCACCATTATTCATTCTCCTGCCAAATCTTTACTGTGACTCATCTAGACAGCAGTCGTGCCTGGCAGCTGCTACCAAGTGACCTCTAAGAACTGTCCGCACTGCGGACGAGACTCCTAGGCTACAGTGACCCTCATCTTCAGTCGTCTGCTCCCGGAATTACTGCCAACCTTCGCTCTGGGGAACAAACACCCAAGGTCCCCCAGAACCCTCTCTTCCATTCAGGGCAAGAGGACTGGTGTCTGAGCCCTAACCACCTGGAAAGACAGTAGAGAATTTCAAAGATCTAAACACGTGTCCCGTTTGTGTCCTTGCATCCACACTGTGATGATTTTCATGCTGAGTCCTCGCTGACCCATGGAGATGTCTCAGGCCACCGGGAAGAGGGCGGAACAGGGACTCCATCTCTCTCCATTTCAGCGAGGGCAGCCCTGTTCTCACCTGGCTTGTTTCTTTGTTCAAAAGCATTTTGTTCCATGTGAAAAGCCCCACCGCTAGGAGAAACTGTTCAGATGCTGCCCAAGAGAGGTTCAGACAGACTTGAGTCAAGCATGTCTGCTTCACCATTTACAGTGGTGTGGCCCTGGGAAAGGCAGCTTGCCTCTCCAAGCCTCAGTTTCCTCACCTGTGCAACAAAACAGCCAATTCCTACCGCACAGAATAACTGCAAAGAATAAATAACAATAACAACTGCTTCTCCGGAAGCTACCCTCTATGGCTAGTAAACACTGTGTGTTTCCCCTTGGGAAGGCCCTGAAACGAGAAACCTCTGGTGGGATTTAGGGAGAGACTGCAGTGTCTGCTGAGAGCCTTGCTGAGGGACACCAGCAATCAGGGAAGAAGCATTTCTGGGGATGACGGAACCAGTTCGTTCTCCTCTGCCAATGTTCCTCTTTATTTCTGTAACACAAGGTGGTAATGTAAATGAAGCCTTGGCATTCCTTTGGCAGGAACAGAGTCCAAGAAAGGAACTAAAGAATGACACATTCGATGTGTCTGAGCCCCCATGAGAGGTGGGCAGGAGAAGCCCACGTGATTTACCTCAGGTCTGACCCATTCTGATGCCCTCCCAGGGTTGATAGAAGGTCAACAGAACCTTTCAAGATCGAGTGCAAGTGGCCTGGAAGTACCAGCTCAGCTAAAGTTCTGCCTCAGTCCCTCCCCCAACGGAGAGCCACCCGTTCCCACAGTGCTGTCAGTGATTTCCCAGGGGTCCTTGCAAACCTTGGGGAACGTACCCTGTGTCAATGATTGACCACCTCCAGAGGTATGGTAATCCTTCCCACTGTTTGGTGGGGTCACAGGTCAGGGAAAGGTGTTCTATGTTCTCAAAGTGAGGAAAAGCATCAGAGCAAATAGCAGCCCAACCAAAGGCACAGCAAATCCACACTGGAGCTGGACCAGGGCTATTTTTCTTATTAACTTATGTTGTCTCTAAGACACATACCCTTAAAGGAGAGGGTGCCCTTTGAATGGGCTTCTGGACTTGATAATTGGCTGTGACCCCACATTCTAGAAACCACACTATTTAACAATTGTTGGCTACGACAGTTGAACTACTACATATGAAAGCACTCTGTAAATTGTAAAGTAACACAGTTCTTGTTTTTTGTTTTTTTTTTTTTTAACGTTTTATTTATTTCTGTGAGAGAGAGAGACAGAGAGACAGAGAGAGACAGAAAGAAGCAGCCTGAGCGGGGAGGGTCAGAGAGAGGGGGAGATACAAAATCTGAAGCAGGCTCCAGTCTCTGAGCTGTCAGCACAGAGCCCGACACGGGGCTCGAACCCATGAACCGTGAGATCATGGCCTGAGCTGAAGTTGGATGCTTAACTGACTGAGCCACCCAAGGACCCCTGTTCTTGTTGTTGTTAACTAGACCTCATTCGAAATGACAGTCTATTTATTAATATACATGTAATATATACATGATACATTGACATAGTAAATATTTATTGATATGGCAATATACTCATGCTATGTTATATCCATTATTATTATTATTATTATTATTATTTTGAGAGAGAGAGAGACAAGCAAGGGAGAGGCAGAGAGAGAGAGAAGGAGACAAAGAATCTGAAGCAGGCTCTAGGCTCTAAGCTGTCAGCACAGATCCTGAAGCAGGACTCGAACCCACAAACCATGAGATCATGACCTAAGCCAAAGTCGAACGCCCAACAGACTGAACTACCCAAGTGCCCTTATATTATATTCAAAAGCAGCTTACAAAACAGAGTGATCTCATTTTAAGGGATGGGTAGATGAGCACATGAACAGAAATAAACGCACCAAAATATTAACCCAAGTTATCTTTAGAAGTAGTATTGGGTGATTTCTTTTTCCCTTTTTTTTCTTTTTGTTTACCCATATTTTCTATTTTTCCTATGGTAAACAAATTTTTACTTCTATAATCTTATTTTATTTGAATGTTTATTTATTTATTTTGAGAGCAGGGTAGGGGCAGAGAGAGAGGGAGACAGAAAATCTCAAGCAGGCTCCATGCTGTCAATGCAGAGCCTGTGCAGGACTCAAACTCACAAACCGTGAGATCATGACCTGAGCTGAAATGAAGAGTCAGACGCTTAACAGACTGAGCCACCCAGGTGCTCCTATTTCTATAATTTTGAAAACGTAAAATGCCTCCACCCCATCCCACACACACCAGGCAAGAAGTCATTACAGGAGACCACTAACCACTGCACTCTCTGCACAGCACAACCAAAGGGAAATATTTGGTCGATTACTCCTGCAGTGGTCTAAATCCAAGCACATCAGGAAACACTTGAAGTTGAGGATCTGGGCCGCTATCATCATACCTTCCATCACAGTATGTGGAAGAGGCCCAAAGAACTACTCTTGAAAAGCAGTTAAGACACAGTTAAAAGAAGCCCAGAGGCCCCACACCCTCCAGGAAGGGTAGAAGATGGACACAGGCTCTGTCCAGTACCTGGCACACAGTAAATACTCAACAAGCATTTCCTGAACGAGTGAATGAATTACAAGTTAATTTGGGAACAAATGTCTGAGCTCCTGGGCATGCGTGGGCCCTCTCTGAGCCCTAGGACCCTGCTGACCCCAGGCCTGGCAGGCCAATCACCCTGGGAGAAGCTGCCCAAAGTGCAGGCACAAGGGTATATAGATGGCAATATGGCTAAACCACAAAGTATTAAGAGACACATATTTAGTTCTTTTGTTGTTGTTGTTTTTAAAGTAGGCTTCACACCCAGTGCAGAGCCCAACGTGGGGCTTGAACTCCCAACCCTGAGCTCAAGAGTTGGACACTTAACCAACTGAGCCACCTGGGTGCTTCCTATGATTCTAATCACAGCATTACCTCTACCACCTGGATGAACTTGGACATGTGACTTAAACCATCTAAGCCTCAGTCACCTTATCTGTAAAATGGAAATAATAGCCTCTACTTTTGGGGACTCTTGTGAGGAATAAATTAAAGATTAAATAGAGAATTAAAGAATAAATAGATTAAAAGAAGAGGTATAGTGGAGCACCTGGGTGGCTCAGTCAGTTGAGTGTCCGACTTTGGCTCAGGTCATGATCTCGTGGTTCGTGAGTTCAAGCCCCATGTCAGGCTCTGTCAGAGCCTGGAACCTGCTTCAGAGTCTCTGTCTCCCCTTCTCTCTGCTCCTCCCCCACATGCACTCTGTCTCTCTCTCTCTCTCTCAAAAAATGAATAAAACACTAAAAAATATTTTTTAAATGGGGTATTTAGCATAGAGCCTCGCTCATAAGCATTTGCGTGGGTGGCAAATACTGTTAACAGTGTATGCATATTGTACACACAGCAATGGGCACAAGGTTTCCTCTGACAAAGGTACGAGATCATCTGGAGCCACTTAGGTAAGTCGGCTCAAGGACTGCAAGAGTAAAGGCCCATCTAATGGGCTCCTATACCTTGTTCCTCGCAGGGAACGCTGCAGCGCGGAGGCTAAGACAGCGGGAGGGAGCACAGTGAGTTATGTCTTCAAACCACATTCATCAACCAAGATGAGTCAGGAAGCTGAAGTCCCGGGAACAATTCTAAACTGGGAGACCCACTGGCACAGCAGACCACGTGACCACTTCCAAGCCACCTCATCCAAAGTGCTACTGATTTGGGGCTTACCTCCAAGCTATTCCCTTGGGAAGCTTGAGAAAGAAAGGTTTCGAAAAGAACAAAAAACCAGGCACGAAGAGTGGAATAACTTCATCAGATAACTCACCAAACTCTCCTCAAGCCTATTTTCAGGATCTGTGGTTGAAAGGCAAGACCTGGAGGTTAGTCCTAGAACAAGGACACTTTGGGTAAAAGATGAACGGTCCTGGCCTGTTCCTTCCATGATGGACAAACCCCTACAATGGCCTTGCTGTTCCTTCCTGGCCATTTCTGTCACCATGAAAAGGCCTTACATTAGATATCTGGGCTTTCCCTTCCCACAAAGAATGTGCCTCGATACTTACAGCAACTCTGTCCCAATCACAGTGACAGAAACCTTTGGCGTGTGTGACAATAAAATCTAACATTTTCACGGCCAGGCTGGGAAAGAAGGGTCACAGGAATACAGGAAGTAGAAAACACTAATGCTACTGAGAAGTCCTGGTTTCCCATGAAGAAAGGTAAGATAAAGGTGAGTGTGGCAAGTGGCTGACTGTCCCTCAAATCCACTCTCCCCTTCTTCCATCATAAGAGTTTTAGCTGGACACACAGTCATACAGCTGGAGCCTACATTCATCTGCCTCCTTTGGAGCCAGGTGTGTGAGCATAACCAAGGGCAGGAGATGTGCACAACTTCCGGGTTGTCTCCAAATTGAAGACAACCCGCTTGCCATGGATAAGCTCTCTTTCTCAGTTTCTGTAAAATATAATGTGGAAGTTACAGTCACTCAGATGTAACCATTTAGATAAGAAGAATGCACTGAGGGATCCGGAGAGAACCTGGATTTCTGGAGGATCTCATGGGGCACAGCTCCCCTACGGCCCAGACTGTCTGGACTACTCTTTGAAAAAGGAATATACTTCTACTTCATTTAAGCCACTGCATCTATAGGTCTCTTTGTAATAGTAGCTTAGACTAATTCCTATATTAGCTATTCTCATATAGCCTTTAGTCAAGTAATGAAACCGTTAGATCGAAGCCTATGAAATTGCTGTTTTTGTAGATCAAAAACATTGGAATATCACTACACAGTTCACACTAATGAAATCTGGTCAGACAGTTTAAGGAAAGGAAACTCTTTTCTTCATAACAGTCACTTCACCCTATAATTAATGTGTGGGGAAATATGATGCAATATACAGAAGCTACAAAACATCACTAAAAGAAATTGGAAAAGGCCTAAGTAAATAGGAATATAGCCCATGTTCATGGATTAGAAGACTTAATGCTGTTAATATGGCAATGCTCCCCAAAGTGATCTACAGATTTAACATAATACCCATCAAAATCTCAGCTGTAGTAAAAAAAAAATAGTTTGGTGGTTTCTCAAAAAGCTAAAAGCAGAATTACCATAGGATGTAACAAATTCACTTCTAGATATATACTTGAAAGAAATGAAAATCTACGTTCACACAAAAGGTTGCCTAAAAATGTCTACAACAGTATTTTTCACACTTGCCAAATAGTGGAAACAATGCAAATGTCCATCAACTTATAAATGGATAAATCTCCATAGAGTGGAATATTATTCAGCTATAAACAGGAATGAAGTTCTGATGCATGCTTCTACACGGATGAACCTTGAAAACATGATAAATGAAAGAAGCCAGTCACAAAGACCATATGTAGGATTCCAAGTACAAGAAACATCTTTAGGGGCGCCTGGGTGGCTTAGTCGGTTAAGCATCCGACTTTCGCTTAGGTCATGATCTCACGGTTCGTGGGTTCGAGCCCCGTCGGGCTCTGTGCTGACTGCCAGCTCAGAGCCTGGCCTGTTTCAGTCTGTGACTCCCTCTCTCTCTGACCCTCCCCTGTTCACGCTGTCTTCCTCTCTCCTAGAAATAAAAAAACCATTAAAAAAAAAAAAAGAAACATCTTTAATAGGCAAATCCATAGAGGCAGAAAGTAAACTAGCAGTTGCTGGGGGCAGGGGGAGTTAGGATTAGGGTACAACTACCAATAGGTATTGGGTTTCTTTTTGGGGTGATAAAAATATTCTGGACATAGATAGTATTGTAGTGGTTTGAATGGTAACCCTAAAAAGATATATCCATGTCCTAATATCCAAAATCCTTATGTGGAACAGAATCTCCCCCAAAGTCTCAGAGGGAGCATAGGCCCTATTAGTACTGATTTCAGACTTCTGGCCTCCAGACCACAGAGCTCTATTGTTTAAAGCCACCAGGTCTGCCGTAATTTGTTACAGTGACCCTAGCAAGGTAATAACAATGTTGACTGGTACAAAGTTGGTAAATTTACTATAAACCATTGACTTAGACATTTTGAAAGGTGAACTTCGTCATGTGTGTAATATCTCAATTAAGCTGTTTTTTTAAAAATACACACACTCATCATATACACATACAGGCTCACTTTACAACTCACCAGGAAGAAACAACTTCATAGACTAAAGTCCAAGGATAACCTATGGTCCTTTCTTTTGGTGTACCACGGTGATGCTACTTCTCACAGCCAGGAGGATGCACACTCTGTAGAAGCTCTTCTTCCCATCGGTGAGGATAAGACTTTTAGATCTATGTCCTCATGACCTCTTGGGCTGACATCTACTAGGGGAATGGCTGGTCTAATCTGTGACTTTGCAGTTTTCAGTACATGCTTGAGTTCCATCTTTTCCCATTTCTATATCAGTGTCCAACAGATAGTGCCCTGACTAAAGAGGTTAACTAGATAACTAGAAAGAATAATTTCCAACCCACCAAAAGAAGAGAGATAGCACAAAGAATACTCATCGGCTGAAGAACTTACAGTGAGAACAAGTCCAGCAGTAACAGCCACAGCTGCTAAGGAAGCCACGGTGACCCTGTGGAAGGTCCCCAGGAATTCCTGGGTGCCTTTAGCACCCTACAGTCAGAGATGGGCGTACACACTGCCCCTGGGATCTACTGGTCTTTCCTACAGAGCAATCACTAACACGTAGGGGTGGTACTTGCCACAGCACTAAAGGAATTTTGGATAGATGAAGGCATTAGAAACTGTCCCAGGGCAACCTGGGAATTACTGTAGATTGCTTGGAAGGGGTCACTTTGACCTACTTGGGGTGCCTGGGAGTCTATGCATCCTCAACTCTCCAAGCCCTGAAACACATGTGCAGCCAAAATAGACCAGGGCAGCCCTGCCCCTGCCCCTCTGGTCCTTACCTCCACACATCACTGCCTTTGGAAAACATAGAGGCACGAATGACTTCGGGCGCCATCCAAGCGTACGTCCCTGCTGCGCTCATCTTTGTGGTTCGGTGCCATTCTCGAGCCAGGCCAAAATCAGTGATCTTCAGAATCTTGTTGCTCAGGTCTCCATTCTCCACTTTCTGGAGGATCAATACTGGGCAAGAAAAGGAACACAGAAGAAACCAGAAAGTCTGCATTAACCACAGGGAAAGCACCAAATACAGAGCCCTCCTGCCAGACTCTTATCCTCTCCTTTAGGCTCCACTGTGCAGCTACCACGGACTGATGGTAGGAACCATCGTTTTTGCTAAGATGTACCTATGATGCATCCATTTTTGTGCCAAGTCCTTTATAGGCATTGTCTTTAGCTCACAACAACCTTATGGGGTAGGTACCATTGCCATATCCTTTTTACAAGATGAGGAAACTGAGATACAGCACTAATACACCAGGACTGACATAGGCAGCCTGACTCAAGACCCTTCTCTCTTAACCTTCACAGCACACAACCCTTTGTTACCCTATGGAGGGAGCCATGAGGTCTTGGCACTGACCCTTCTGAGAGTGGCTCCTTGGGCTTCCTGTCTGCCCAGCTACCTCTGGGCCATACTCACTCTCAGACCACAAGGAATGGAGGTGCTTAGTGGATTTTTAAGGTTTCAGACAGTGCCTGCACAGTCTCCATGAACCTCTCCAAGTTACTTAAGTTTGTAAGAAAGCATGTCTTTTGGGCACAGAGGTTTTTCCCTTGATCCAGGAACAGGCCCCCACCCCCACAAACCACCGCCAGCCACTGAGAACTGGCTGACAAGTTGGAGAAGTCAGAGGGTACACACATGTTCACAGCCATGAATCTCTCTGTGTGTATGACCCAGGAAGAAAAAACTGGTGCACTGAACCAGTAATACTCTGGGCCTGTCTCCCAAGTTCTAGCACCACAGTGTGGCACCATCTTGGCTCTCCTAGGACAGTAGCTGGGGCAGCCACCTCACCTACATGATGGTTCCAGTGGTCTGCATCCCTTTGCAGGAGTCAATCTTCTTAAAAAGAGCAAACACGCTAAGTGACTGAAGTGCCATATGCTAAGCTGAGAAGCTCTGAGTGGGCAGCTGGGTAGCGTGCGAGCCAGGCCTCCATTTCCACAAGTAGGAAGGCTCTGAAGACCCCACAGAAGCACAGCTCCTTCTGGGCCAGCCACTGAACACCTGAGATTCAGAGTTCTATACTCAGGATTTCAGAGAAGGAAGGAAGGGTCTCTTCCCATTCCTGCTCTTCAATTACAAATGGGGAGGGTGAGGAAAGGAATCCACTGAGGGCAGAATAACAACTAAAAAAGGTTGACTCAGTTCCTCCAGCCACTCTGTCTAGGTAAACAGTGAAAAACATGGGCTCTGAGCCCTACAGTGTTGGGATACACCCTCCCGCGGCTGACTCTCCAGTGACTCCAGCTGAGGGCCTCTTCAGAAGGCTTCACCTTTACCTCTGACAGGCATTTGCAATTTACGATTCTTTGAGAGCTCAAACTCCTTCAATAATAGGATGTGTGATGGTGGTACTTTGGGTGCCAAGGGTTTAGGGGTCCCTTTGAGGGCACAGGAGCCTTAGGCAGTTCCCTCAAGTCACACAACTATACTTTTTCTCATCCTGCCCCGAGCTTGCAAATGCCCACTAGATTATGACCTATTGGAAGGATGTGGGCCAAAGATCTCTATGTCCTACGTGCTTCTCAGAAAATCAGCAGCAAAGAGGGATTACAAGCAGCTATTAAGCTGGAAGCACAAAGGAAAACAGCCCCTCCCTAGATCTAATGGAGAGGTCTCCTTCCTCCACACCCTCTCCCGGACTCCCCTGACACACCCCTCCTGGCTCTAAGCTGAATGGATCAGAGTCTCTAAATGCTTGGTAGATGTAAAAAAAAAACTTTCTCTATCTCCTCGAATAACAAAAATCTTTCCAGATTCTTCTGTGCCCCTCTCCCCCTCTCTGCTGGCAGATATAACAAAATATGCACTCAAATTGCCACTG
Organism: Proteles cristata cristata; assembly: GCA_017311185.1. Taxonomy (NCBI): domain Eukaryota; kingdom Metazoa; phylum Chordata; class Mammalia; order Carnivora; family Hyaenidae; genus Proteles; species Proteles cristata. The sequence goes on from JAESUZ010004260.1 coordinate 1,242,495, forward strand.
GCACTAAAGACACCCACTATCCCCTGTACAGAAGCAGCCACCAGCTGCTGACCATCTATCTCTAAGCCACCCTTAAACCAAAGATGCAGAGTGAACCCATCCCCTGACACAGCTGATGGGATTTAGTCTGATCTCCCCAAACTCCAGGTGCAGGGACAGGGTGAGTGGGAGGAGGGTAACCATCTGATGATGCATCCAGAACCAGCTGAGCTTCCGCAGATTCTATGCTGGAAGGGGAAGCGAAGAAGTTTAGGTTCTGTTATAGGACATGGGTTTGGAGAGAATGAATGCTACAGCGAAGATGACACTTAAATACATTAGCCAGCCAGATGGCTCAACAGGGATGGCAGAGTGATGGAGATGGGGCAAGAATCCGCCCAGGAGAGGTCTGCCTGAATATGAATACTTTTAGACAGTGCAGGTCCAGCCCAGTTCCACCTAATCCCCACCATGCCCTGCTGCCTTCTCTCCAGCTGACCTCAGACACGTATCCCCATAGGTTGGACCTGTGAAGGCATCAGAGTTAGAAATTCCCGGCCTTGGGGTCCTGACCTCAGCAAAGAGGAGACTGTAATTAGACACCAGCTGGTGATCCTGGCTACACCTCTCTCCATCTAGTTCCAGAACATTTCTCATCACCTCCAAAAGGAAATCCATATTCATCAAGCAATTATTCCCCCTTCTCCCCTCCACCCGGCTCCTAGCAGCCACCAATCTGCTCTCTCTCTATGCATTTACCTATTATGGATATGTTATATAAATGGAGCCATGCAATATATGACACGCTCAGAATAATGTTCTCAAGGTCCATCCATCTTATAGCTTGTATCTTCATTGCATTCCTTTTTATGGTTGAATAATATTCCACTGCATAGATATACCATTTGCTTATCTATCTATCCACAATAGACATTTGAGCTGTTTCAACCTTTTGATTATTGTGATATAATAATACACACATAGGTACATATATTCATTTGTTTTCAGTCCTTTGGGATATGTACTTAGGAGTGGAATAATAGTTATAACGGTAGCTCTATGTTGCTGTTTTCCACAGTGGCTGTGCCATTTTATTTTTCTTAATTTTTTTATTTTTAATTTTGGAGAGAGAGAACACGCATGAGTGGGGGAGAGTCGCAGAGGGAGAGAGAAAGAGAATCTGGGATGGAGCCTGGTATGGGACTCAATCCCATGACCCTGGGATCATGGGCCTCAATCAAGAATCAGACTCAAAAAAAAAAAAAAAAAAAAGAATCAGACACAAACAACAGAGCCACCCAGGTGCCCCCTCAAAAAAATTTTAGCTGCATCATTTTGCATCCCCATCAGCAATGTATGAGGGTTCCAATTTTCCCACGGCTATTTTCCTTTTATTTAATTTTTTTTAGATGACAGCCATCCTAGCAGATGTGGACTGCTATCTCATTGTGGCTTTACCTTGCATTTCTCTAATGACTAATGATGCTGAGCATCTTTTCACATGCTTCTTTGCTGTCTGTATATCTTCTTTCAAGCAATGTCTTTTGGGGGCACCTGGGTGGCTCAGTTGGTTAAGTGTCCAACTCTTGATTTCAGCTCAGGCCGTGATCTCACGGTTCATGAGATTGAGTCCCACGTTGGGCTGTGGACTGACAGTGCGGAGCCTGCTTGGGATTCTCTCTCCCTCTTTCTCTGCCCCTCCCCTGCTCATATGCTCACTCTCTGTCTCTCAAAAATAAATAAATATTAAAAAAGAAATGGCGTTTTGTTTTGAGTTATAAGACTTCTTTCTATATTCTGGACACTAAACCCTTATCAAATATATGATTTGCAAATATTTTCCCCCCGTCTGCAGGCTGTCTTTTTAATTCCTTGACAACGCCCATGGATCCACAAAGCTTTTACTTTAGATGAAGTCCACTTTTATCTTTTCTTATTTTGTTGGTCATGCATTTGGTGTAACATCAATAATTCCATTGCCAAATCAAAGTTTATAAAGATTTACTTGTAAGTTTTAAGAGTTTTGGGGCACCTGGGTGGCTCAGTCAGTTAAGCGTCCAACATCAGCTCAGGTCATGATCTCATGGTCTGTGGGTTCAAGCCCCGCATTGGGCTCTGTGCTGACAGCTCAGAGCCTGGAGCCTGTTTCAGATTCTGTGTCTCCCTCTCTCTCTTCCTCTCCCCAGCTCGTGCTCTGTCTCTCTCCATCTCAAAAATAAATAAATGTTAAAAAAAAAAAGAATTTTACAGGTTCAGCTCTTAAATTTAGGTCATTGATCCATTCTTACTCCATTTTTGTATATCATATAAGGGTGTCCCACTTCATTTGTTTGCATGTGGATATCCAATTATCTCATTTGTTAAAGAAAAAGGCTTTACTTTTCAAACAGAATGGAGTAGTTCCCTCCCAAAATGCTTTCCTAGGGAGAGAAAGGTTATAATCACAGCTACTCACTGTGAGTTTCTACCATTCTGAGTTTAGACCATTCTGAGTTTCTACCACTGACAAACACCTATAGAACTAACAAATTGCTGTGCTTTACTTCTTAGAAAATTTGAGAATGTTTTATCAAAATCTACTGAAGTCCATCCAAGTGTAGTGTGTAGACCTCACCCCTCACAGCTAAGGGCAGTGGTACAGATGCTATAATCAACAAGTCCAGGCCCAAGTCAGTGGAGGTGCCGGCCAGGGTAAGGGGAACACAGGGAAAAGGTGCATCTGAACCAAAAACCTACTGACTAGCCAAATATAGAGGCTTAATGGAGAAGGGGGGTTTTCCCATCTTTCAGGCATGAGGGACAAGTAGAAGAGTGATGTTGCGGACTGAGGTTGAGAGGCAAGGCCCTTTGAGGAAGCCAAGTACAGTTTGGGAAACATAATGGGTAATGGTGACAGTAATAAGAGTCAGTATGGATTTAAAAACCTAACAAACAAACAAACGCAAAAGCAGACAATTTAAATCCCAGGCTTGACCCTCTATATATGACTCTGGACAAGTTTCATAAACTCTGCACTTCTATTCTTGCTTCTATAAAATGGGGATAAAGATTAAAGGTGATGTAGCAACAAAACATGTAGCAGAGGGTCTGACACATACACAGCCACTCAGGACACTACAGCTATTATTATTACTATCATGATTAAGTGTCTCACACATAAGTGGAAGCCATGGGACTCAGTGTTCAAGGTAGTGAGGACACTGGTGGGGAGCCTGGGTGTAACTGACATATGATAGTCATGCAATAAATTTTTGCTGTATAAATAAATGGAATGGTTGATAAATTAATAATGATAGCTACCCATTACTGATCACTTGCTATGTATAGGCATGACACCCTTTACATAATGTATGTGAAGAGCTTTTCATACATCACCTTAGTTAATCCTTAAATCAACCCTATGAAGTCGATGCAAACATTCTCCCAGTTTCATCCATATTGAAACAGACACAGCAAGGTTAACTGTGGGATGGAGATGGGACCAAAGCCACATCTCTCTTCATGTGCTGTGCCATCCAGAGGTCAGAAAGGAATCCTATGCGTCTTTAAGGCTTATCTCAAGTTCTGCCTGATCCATAAGCTATCATTGACTAGCTAGTCTTCACTGCTCTCCTGTTTCCTGAATTATCCCTTCAGCACCCAAAATCAGTATCCCAATTTAACTTTATATATTTCTTTTAAATTCTTCCCAACTGCTGCATGCGTGTCTCGTCATCTCCAGAATGTACTGGACAAGACTCTGCGAGGGTAAAAACCCCATTCTCTTTCTTCTGGAACCCACACCATTCGCTCTCCAGGAGCCAGCACAGAACCAGACTCTGAAAGAACTGACCCCTCACTTATTTCACTGAAGAAGTATCTTGTGCATCTTCTCAGACAGTCCCCTTCCCTATGCTATGGGTGCAGGGGGTATACAGCCCACAGGGTCATCCATCCTGAGGCACAAAGGGGAGCCGATGAGTACCACGCAAGATAACGAGATTGAAGAAAGAGGAACATGAAGCCGGGGTTCAGTGATGAATACCACATCTGGCTGCTGCCAGGTCGGGAGGGGGCGGTTACAAGGAAAGCTAAGCTAGAGATTCTGCCCTTAAAGGGCCTTCTACATACTGAATAGGAAGATACAAGACAGGGGCACTTGGGTGGCTCAGTCAATTAAGCATCCAACTCTTAATTTTAGCTCAGGTCACAATCTCATGGTTTGTGGGATCAAGCCCCACACAGAGCTCTGCACTGACAGCACAGAGCCTGCGTGGGAGTTTCTCTCTCCCTCTGCCTCTCCCCTGCTTGCTCAGAAGTACGTGTGCTCACTCTCTTTCTAAAAATAAACAACAAAAAAAGAAAGATACAAGACAAAACTAAAAGTCAAGACAAAGTGAACTCTCTCTCTCTAAAAATAAGTAAGTGAGTAACAAGAAAAAAGGAAAGATCCAAGACAAAAATTGAATATCACGTCAAGACAAAACAAACGTCAATAAGGGCTCACATTTTGCTACCATCAGGAGCATAAACAGTATTCTAAACCTCAGTAACCTATAGACATTATTCTTGATTATTTCTAGATCAAGATACCACTTATAGGAGCACCTGGGTGGCTCAGTCAGTTAAGCGTCCGGCTTTGGCTCAGGTCATGATCTCACGGTTCGTGGATTCGAGCCCCGCGTCAGGCTCTGTGCGGACAGCCAGCTGAGAGCCTGGAGCCTGTTTCAGATTCTGTGTCTCCCTCCTTCTCTGACCCTCCCCTACTCATGCTGTCTCTCTCTCTTTCTCAGAAATAAATAAAACATTAAAAAAAAATACCACTTATATGCCATTAACTTAATATTTTTCTTTACATTGACTTTCTAAAGATTACTAAAACAAATTTTATATTGTTATAAATGAAAAACACAAATGTTCTCCTAGTATCAGTTAACCTGTACAAATGAAAACCAAAACCACTGTTATTAAGTTTCAGTAGACCCTATTACAGATCAAACTCCATTAAGGCCTCTGTCTCCATTAGAAAGAAGTGATTGGGGGCGCCTGGGTGGCTCAGTCGGTTGAGCATCTGACTTCGGCTCAGGTCATGATCTCAAGGTTTGTGGGTTCAAGCCCCGTGTCAGGCTCTGTGCTGACAGCTAGCTCAAAGCCTGAAGCCTGTTTCAGATTCTGTGTCTCCCTCTCTCTCTGACCCTCCCCTGCTCACGCTGTCTCTCTCTCTCTCTCTCAGAAATAAAAAACAAAAAAAAGAAAGAAGTGATTAGAAGTGTTGGAGAGTGGGGTGCCTGAGTGGCTCAGTCAGTTGGGTATCTTGATTTTGGTGCAGGTCATGAACCCAGAGTCATGGGATTGAGCCCTACGTTGGGCTCCATGCTGAGCATGGAGCCTGCTTGGGATTCTCTCTCTCCCCTCTGCCCCCTTCCTCTCCTGCTTATGTGCTCTCTGTCTTCTGTAAAATTAAAAAACAAAGAAAAGGGGAGATATAAAGGTAAACTAATGCCAAAGTGAATCTTAATCCTCCACAAATACAGAGAGGTTGAGTGACTTTCTATGGGATTCAGTGGTATTTCAAGCTGACCACCTCAAAGGCCAGCTCCTATTAGGTCATCAGAAGGAGAAATCAGTCAGGCAAGGGAGGCCGCTGAGGGCTCGGAGTCTGACCTAATACCATTTAGCTGGAAGCCAGGCTCTCAAAACTTGGCATAACTGAGGAGACACTCCCATATGTTGTAATGGTAAATTTAGCTTTGGTGGATGATTTATCGCTTTGAGATTTCTTATTTATTATTCATCTCCATTAGCACAAGGGGCTCTGATTTGCTAAACGTTAACCTTGGCGCCAAGGCTCTGTCCCCTAGGCCTTCATTTGCTACGACCTGATTCAGCACCAGATGGAGCAACTGGTCCAACTCTGTTCTGAGTGTTGTTGTGTTTTGGTTGGTTTAGTCTTTTTTCCCCTTATTGTCAAATGTGTATACACATAGAACAGTGTACAGAACACGTATGTACAGTTTACAGAAAATGAGATGAAAACTCCTATAATCCCATCCAATCCTCTAGAAACTTTCTGTGGTCCCTCCCGGTCACATCCCTTTCCCAGTTTCTGTCATTCACTCCTTTACCTTTTTTTTAAGATTAAAAAAAATCTTTTAAGTTTGTTTATTTTTGAGAGAGATCTCAAGAGAGAGAGAGACAAAGCGCAAGCAGGGGAGTAACAGAGAGAGGGAGACACAGAATCTGAAGCAGGCTCCAGGCTCTGAGCTGTCAGCACAGAGCCTGAAGAGGGGCTTGAACTCCCCAGTTGTGGGATCATGACCTGAGCCCAAGATGGACGTTTAACTGAATGAGCCACCCAGGTGACCCGAATTTTTTTTAAAAATGTTTATTTATTTTTGAGAGACAGAGAAATATAGAGCATGAGCAGGAGAAGGTCAGAGAGAGAGAGAGGGAGACACAGAATCTGAAGCAGGCTCCTGACTCTGAGCTGTCAGCACGGACCCAACATGGGGCTCAAACTCACAAACCACGAGATCATGACCTGGGGCAAAGATGGATGCTTAATCGACTAAGCTACCCAGGGACCCCTAAAGACTTTTTAAAATGTTTGTTTATTGATTGATTGATTGATTGATTGATTTGGGGTGGGGGGTGGGCAGAGAGAGAGGGAGAGAGTATCCCAAGCAGGGTCCTCACTGTCAGCGCAGAGCCTGATGCAGGGCTCGAACTCATAAACCATGAGATCACAACCTGAGCCGAAATCAAGAGTTGGGCCATTTAACCGACTGAGCCACCCAGGCGTCCCTCATTCCCCTACTTTTTTATGTTACCGCCCGTGTATACATCCCTGAAGAAGATGTTTTGAAAAGGCGAGTAGCTGGCACAAATGGAGCTATGTGTACTACAAATTTGGTGGCTTAAAACAACAGAAATCTATTCTCCCTGAGTTCTGGAGGCTAGAATTCAAATCTAAAACCAAGATGTCAGCAGGGCTGTGCTCCTTCCGAAGACCCCAGGGAAGGAAGAGTCCTTCCTTGCCCCTTCCAGCTTCTGGTGACTGCTAACAATTCTAGGGGCTCCTCAGCTTCAGGGTAACTGCAGTGTCTTCACCTCTGGCTGTGTGCCCTGTGTGTGTGTGTGTGTGTGTGTGCGCGCGCGCGCGTGTGTGTCTTCCCCCGGCCTTCTCGTCTCTGTGTGTCTGTACCCAAATTTCCCTCTTCTTACAAAGACACCGGTCATTGGATTAGAGCCATCTTCATGCCGCGTGGCCTCATCTTAACTTGATTACATCTACAAAGACAAAACTTCCAAATAAGGTCACAGACCTCACAGGTGTGAGCTCCCCTGGATTTTCTATTTCTAAATTCACGTTGGCCTACCTCTGTTTCTCTGGTTGTGCAAAGAAAACACTTGTCTATCCGGTAAGCAGGGCAAGGAGGAGCGCCCAGGAGCTGCATCAGCACATGAGCAAGACAGCCAAGTGCAGATAAGAATCTGGCCCAGGCAGTCAGACCTCAGGTTAGATCAGTGTAACACCACCAGCCGCTGAGTTGGCAATGACAGTCCTGACTCACACTGCAGGGTGTCAACTGCCCAACGTCAAGGGCTGGGGCACGGCCAGTTCTCCTGGGCTCTTCCTTCTCAGTCTGCAGGGGTTTTCCTTCATCCGCCTCCTGTGTTAATCCCTGTGTCCTGCACCCCACTTTCTCTCTTAGCTGGTTTCTTCTCTGGCTTTGGTGGTGTCCATTCTCCAGTCGCTCCTTAGAAAGAATGCATGCCTGGGTGGCTTAGTCAGTTAAGTGTCCGACTTTCGCTTAGGCCATGATCTCGCGGTTCGTGGGTTTGAGCCCCGCGTCGCGCTCTGTGCTGACTGCCAGCTCAGAGCCTGGAGCCTGTTTCAGAGTCTGTGTCTCCCTCTCTCTCTGACCCTCCCCTGCTCACGCTGTCTCTCTCTCTCTCTCTCCTAGAAATAAATAAAAATATTAAAAAAAAAAAAAAGAAAGAAAGAATGCATGGAAGGTACTTTTTTGTTGTTGCTTGAAAATGTCTGTATTCCATCCGCATACTTGGTATAGAAATGGAGATGTCCCTTCATAATTTTGAAGGCATTATGCATCATTTTCTTGCTTTCAACACTGCTCTTAAGAAGCCTCCAGCCATTGAGCTTTCTGATGCTAAGTGATGTTTCTCTCCTTTGGGAAATTTCTACTCTCTTCTTTGTCCCCTGTGGTCTGAAATCTTAGAGGGACAGGCTTGAGGTGGGAACTTTGTGAGTACTTTGAAATCTGAACACTCATGTCCTTCAGTTACAGAGGATTTCTTTGAAGCATTTTACTGTTAATTTCTGTGTCTGTATTTCTGTTTTCTTGCTCTAGAACCTCTATTATTCAGACACTGGGCTTTCTAAACTGGCCCTCCTGTTTTCTTTTCTCCTCTATTTTTCCCATCTGGTTTTTCGTTTTGATCTTCTTTAGAAAAGGTCATCAGTTTACCTTCGAACACTTCTAGTGGGTTTTCCATTTCCATGTCATGGTTTTAATTGCTAAAGGAGCTCTTTATCCTTCTCTGATTTTTTTTTTTTTTTTGGTGCTTGGCACTCAGGTAGCTGTTCTTTTAATAGAGGCACAATATCTTTTCCTCTACCTGAGTGTATCACCAATGGTTCTTTTTTACTTCTTTGTTTTCTCCAGTGTATTTTGCTGCTCCAGGTGCTTTTCCTATCTGTGTTTTGGCCTCTAATGCACTTTCATTCAGAGTTACAGCAATCCTTGGTTCATGATTAAGAACCAGATTGTGGTTAGATTAAAAAAAAAACTTTTTAAAAAATATTTATTTATTTTTGAGAGAGACAGACAATGCAAGCAGGGGTGGGGCAGAAACAGACAGAGACATAGAATCCAAAGCAGGCTCCAGGCTCTGAGCTGTCAGCACGGAGCCCGCTGTGGGGCTCAAACTCATGAAAGGTGAGACCGTAACCTAGGCCGAAGTCAGATGCTTAACTAACTAAGCCATGCAGGTACCCGCATGCTGAGGTTTTAACAAGAAGTCCTGGGGTGCCTGAGTGGCTCAGCTGGTAGAGCATGCAACTCTTGGTTTTGGGGTTGCGAGTTCCAGCCCCACATTGGTATAAAGATTACTTAAAAATAAAATCTTTAGGGGCGCCTGGGTAGCTCAGTTGGTTAAGCATCCAACTCCAGCTCAGGTCACGATCTCACGGCTCGTGAGTTCAAGCCCCACGTCGGGCTCTGTGCTGACAGCTCAGAGCCTGGAACCTGCTTCCAATTCTGTGTCTCCCTCTCTCTCTGCCCCTCCCGGCTCATGCTCTGTCTCTCTCTGTTTCAAAAATAAATAAGTATTAAAAAAATACAATACAATAAAATAAAATCTTTAAAAATAAATAAAAATAAAAAGTCCTTATATTTTGAAGGACTTACTGAAATATTTACTAGAAATATGAAACGATGCTACAGATATCCTTCAAAATAATCAAGGCTGGGGAATGAACAGGGTGACAAAGGAAGATTAGCCTCAAGTTGGCCAGCGTTAAAACTGGTGAGTAGACGGGTGTTCATTATGTGATCTCCCTTACCTGTAAGTTTTCCATAATTAGTAGGCAGGGAAAGGTGTGAGGAACTGCAAGCTGACTAGAATCTCTAACCACATAGGAGGAATGTGTCAATTTTGAGCTTTACTGTGGGGAAATCCAGACAAGCCTAGAAAAAAATATCGGAGGTCACTTCTCTTGAGCTGGTCAGCTCGCAGGGAGCAGTATTCTTGCAAACGGCTGGGAAAGGAAAGGCCAAGCTACTAACGTGCTGGGAAGCCAGTCATGAGGAGGGCTGAGGTGGTCTTAGAATGCACACTTCAGTCTGTAAATACTCCATCCCTCCTTTTTCTTTTTTTTAATGTTTATTTATTTTTGAGAGAGAGTGAGAAAGAGACATAGTGCGAGTGGGGAAGGGGCAGAGAGAGAGGGAGACCCAGAATCTGAAGCAGGCTCCAGGCTCTGAGCTGTCAGAGCCTGACGTGGGGCTCAAACTCATGGACCGCAAGTTCATGACCTAAGCTGAAGTCGGATGCTTAACCGACTGAGCCACCCAGGCGCCCCACCCCTCCTTTTATTAATAAAGTACCCATCCCCTCCACTGTGGTTAGTCCCCCTGTCTTGAAACTGTTAACCTCTCCCAGATGGAAAGGCGGTCAGGTGACTGCGTGGAGCGAAGGAGAAAGATCCACGAGACTCAAATGCAGTCCTACCACCGCTACCCAATCTTGCTTACTTTAAGACCTCACTTCGCTCCAGCTCCAGAGGCGCCTGGGGCTGCCTGTTGCTAGACTTTTTAGGAGTCTGTGCTATAAACTGATTGGTTCCTTGCTTTTCTCACTGTCAGTTTATTTTTTTAAATTTTTTATTTATTTTTGAGAGAGAGAGAGACAGCATGAGCACGGGAGGGTCGCAGAGAGAGGGAGATACAGAATCTGAAGACAGGCTCCAGACTCTGAGCTAGCTGTCAGCACAGAGCCCAACACGGGGCTCGAACCCACGAACCATGAGATCATGACCTGAGCCGAAGTAGGATGCTCAACCGACTGAGCCACCCAGGCGCCCCTCTCACTGTGAGTTTAAAATGATCTTTTCCAAATGTCCTAAGTCGCCTAGTTACCATTCATCCACCTGTTTTCCAGCTTCCAAAACGTGGCTGCTCTGGCCTCCTCTCCTGCTGGCCCTGTGAGCTCCTGCAGGCTTAGTTGGGTTTTAAGAGTGAGCACCAGCAAATGCAGTACGTGTGTGTGTGTGTGTGTGTTCAATCTGCCCTCCTAGCCCGGGAGGCTGCCTTCAGTTTTGCTTGTTTTTTTTTTTTTTTGGTGTAGGGAGAAGGAAGGTGCTGTAGTCCGTACCCAAAGGCACCTGCGGAGGCTTTCCCTTAGCTGGGCTTAGTTCTCCCATGTCTCCAGTTAGGCAAGTACTCCAGCTTTTTCCTGCCAAAGCCCAGTTGAACCTCCAGATCTACGTCACAGCGTCCCCTCTCTCTCACCTCAACAAAAACCACCTCTGAGCTGCAAAAATGCAGAAGGAAAAAAAGTAACCGCTGAGGGCCCAGAACATCTGGGTTCTGGCTCTACTACCGCGGATCAGTACCAGGTCCCCCACCGACCCCCCTGCTTCTGACATCCTGAGTCTGTAATTCCCTGCATGCAGTGGTGGTCTCTCCTGGGGCCAGCCAGGCTCCACCACCCATTTGAGTGGAGTAACAGCTAAACCAAAGGGTAAAGAGGAGTCAGGCAAGATGACTGTACCCAGAGAGAAGTCCCATTCACTAGCCACAGCCAGGCCTTAGGGCACCTGAGTCAGCGGGCGAGACATTAGCTTCCTGCAGCCCGTTGTCTCCAGCGGAGGAAGGAAGAAGATCTCAGGCTCCTGCCTCACCCAGCAGCCCAGAGCGCCAACAGGTCCCCTGGCCAAGGCGGGGCGATCTCCCTGTCAGGCTGACAGCAAGAGCCACACGGAAGAGCCTGCCACGTGGACCACTACCTTGCGGCAGGCGCCCGGCCGGCAGGCATCCCCTGGCCTCTCCCGACCCTCAGCCAACTCTGTCCATCCAGGCAGGGCCGAGAGAGGCCAGACTCGCTTACGGAGGCGAATGACTCACCACCTAGACTCCCCGACTCTCCGCCTCGGCAGGTGCGGTGCTGCCCGGAGATGCCGGGAGACGTGGCCGCGGAGGCCCCGGCTGAACTGGGCCGGGTCAGCGAGGTCAGCAGAGCTCCGCTGGGTTGTAGCGGCACAACCCGCAAGGCTGTGCTTCCCGGCACCACTCACGGACAACCCCAGTCCCCATCAGAAGAGCAGAGAGTGGGGAGAAGCGGGTCCCGGGGGACTTAGGACCCACCCTCTCCTGGTACAGAAGAGGCAAGTGAAGGAAACAGCAGAGGAAGCCCCTGGATGTGGGAAAGCCCTCCTGGAGCAGCCAGAGAGCGCTCAGCACGGTGACCTTTGTCCCAGAGCTGAGCAAAGCTGAGTCACGATGGCTCCCTTTCTCCTATAATAGGTGCTCAATAAGGACTCTTCTTGCTTGAATCAATAAATGGATACAGGGGCGCCTGGGGGGCTCGGTGGGTTAACCGTCCTACTCTTGATTTAAGCTCAGGTCATGATCTACCGGTTTTCTGAGTTTGAGCCCCATGTCCGCTGCGTGCTGACCATGCAGAGCCTGTGCAGAGCCTGGGATTCTCTCTCTCCCTCTCTCTGCCCCTCCCCTGCTCACGCCCTCTCTGCCTCTCTCAAAATAAATAAATTTTTTAAAGTTAAATAAATATATACATGCACACGTACAAATCATCCCAAAAGGTTTCTGACTGAATCAGTTTAGATGGTGGTCCCCAAACCTGTCTGAGGGCTGGCTACATCAGAATCACCAAAACAGCAGCTACAGCAATGGTTCCCAACCTCTCGAAATATGTCCTTTCGGCTTTAGAAAAAAATGCTATTATGATGGCAGATGTACCTTTAATGTTGGTTAAGAAGAAAATACAGGGTGTGACTTCTAAGTGTCCAACTTCGGCTCAGTTCAGGATCTCATGGGTGGGTTCGAGCCCTGCGTTGGGGTCTGTGCTGTCAGCTCGGAGCCTGGAGCCTGCTTCAGATTCTGTCTCTCTCTCTGCCCTTCCCCCCAACTCACACTCTTTTTCTCTCTCTCAAAATAAAAGACACCAAAAAAAAAAAAAAAACTTAAAAAAAGAAGAAGAAAATACGTATCAGAGCTAACGGGAGCTAATGTGTGCTGTGCGCCGGGCTAACTGATTTACATCCATAATCTTACTTCAATTCTCTCACTAACTCAGGAAGGCACTTTCAGATGTGCAGACTGAAATCCAGAGAGGCTAGGTCATAGGCAGGAAGAGGCAGAGCCCGGACCTAACCCAGGTTTGAATGAAATCACATTCAGTGTCCCAAGCATCCTGCCATATTAAAATACTCACTGAGAAAAAGACTTTTAATCAAATTTGCATCCTACCAACACAGTAGCATCTACACACATTTGAAAACCAGACATATGAATATTTACACTCTCTGCAAACACGTTTAGATTCAACACGCCCTTGCAGCGGCCCCCTCCGCAGAGGTCTAGAGCCCCCCACTGGACCATTGATCTCGATGATGTGACTGGAAGCCCACCATGCAGAAAGCAGAAGGCTACTGGCCTTGAGGAAAAGATCTCCCTGTCTGCCACCATCTCACATCCAAGCAGGTGTCTCAAGGCTTGTGCCTCCAGAGGAGGGGATGGGAGAGAAATCTCCAAGGAAGGGTTAAAACAACAGAAGGAGAGAGTCAGCAGCATTCCATGAGAAACAGAAGACAAACTGAAAACACAGCAGAAAAGAATTGCTATGGTAGCAATCCTGGCAACATATCATGGAAGGACTAACAAGGGATTAATGATAGTAATGGAGCCTGAAAGCTGTGACCCAGACAGCTGGTCGCCCTTCAGTGGTTATCCTCTCCTCATCCCATAGTAACAGAACCCTCAAGTGCATGATGGGCACCTGGCCACATATAACATTAACTACATTTCCCAGTCTCCCTGTTCGAAAGCAGAGCCAGGTGACTCAGCCTCACGTGGCTGCCTTCTGTAACTGGTCTTAAAGGTTATTAGCTCAAGGCCGTTGGCTGTTCTTCATCCCTTCCCACACTGTGCTGCCTGGAATGTAGATGTGACAGTTGGAGATCTAGCTACTTCCTTGGACCTTGAGGATAAGACATGCCTAAAAGCTGGCAGAGCTGTGAAATGGAAGGAGTCTATGGCTTGTGGAAGATGTCATGCTAACCGTGGGCTGTCTCCTGTCAGACTTTTATATTCAAGACAGAAAGATTTCTTAATTCAGCCACTGTTACTTGGGGTGCCTGTTTCTCATCAGCTATCCTAATCTAACAGGTACAAAGTTCAATTCCACTACTACAAAATCTCTCATAGCAAACAGACATATTCAAATTGAAAATCTAAACCGAAAAAAAAAGAGAAAAGAAAAAAGAAAAAAAATTTTAGAAAAAGAAAATCTAAACCGAAAGCAACAATTCCAGTCAATAAAATCTTTGTACAATAAATATAGCCAAAGATTTGGAAAACCTCTCCAAGCTTCCATAAGATGAATCCACTTGACACATTTCAGCTGCATGTTTTTTAAGTAGTATGTCATGTTCTATAATAAGTGTTGACTTAAATTTTTTTTTAAGGAGCCCCCTGTAGAGAGAGCCCATATGTACTGTGCTAAGTACAATGTGTTCAAATATAAATTAAACCAGTACCTCCTCTCAAGAAGATCACTAGCCAGGAGGAAGATTCAGGAAGTAAGAAAGAACAGAGCAGGAGATCTTTGTTTCTTATTATAAACCTTGTGATATAATTTAGCTTTTTAATAGACACTGTATATGCACTTTAAAATACATATATAAATGGGGCGCCTGGGTGGCTTAGTTGGTTAAGCGTCCGACTTTCACTTGGGTCATGATCTCACAGTTCGTGGGTTCGAGTCCCGCGTCGGGCTCTGTGCTGACTGCCAGCTCAGAGCCTGGAGCCTGTTTCAGTCTGACTCTCTCTCTCTGACCCTCCCCTGCTCACGCTGTGTCTCTCTCTCCTAGAAATAAATAAAACATTTAAAAAAAATAAAAATAAAAATAAAATACATATATAAAAAAGATGTAGCAAGAAATAATATACGTGACCATAATTTAATAAAATATTAGTATACAAAAATACATGGTTAGATCAGAGTTCTTTTTGTTAAGAATATGCTGTTTATTGGACAGAAAAACATCCAAAGGATATATATATAAATGCTAACTCTAGTTATCTCTGGGCACTGGGATTTGGGGTGGTAAGTTTTTCTTATATTCATCTATATTATAAAAAACTGTCCACATTAAACAGGTATTTTTTCTTAATATTTTAAAAATTAAGTCATTAGCGGCACTTGGGTGGCTCAGTTGGTTAAGCGTCCGACTCTTGATTTCAGCTTTAGGTCATGATCTCCCAGCTGGTGGGTTAGAGCCCCGCATCCAGCCCTGCTTGGGATTCTCTCTCTCCCTCTCTCTGGTTCTCCCCCACTAGTGCGTGCATGCTTTCTATCAAAATAAATAAACTTTTAAAAACTTAAATCATTAAAAAATAAGAATAATAGCACCAGCTACAATTTCTTGCATTCCTACCGTGTCCCAGGCACAATACTGGGAACGTCACTCACGTTACGTCATCTAGCTGTCCCAGCAACCCTGCCAGGTGCGTGGCATGCTCATTTTACCAATGAGAAAGCTAGGGCTCAAGGGCTAAGTGACTCTTCCACACAGAGGAAGAGAAACAGGCAGGATTTGAGTCCCGCCTGGCTTCTGTGCCCATCCCACTACATCCTGCCGCCTCCCCTTCCCGGGGCTCAAACAATTACACCTCTACAAGGCCAGTCTCTCCCATGCCGGCATGTACAACCCGCGTCTTCATTTTACTTGTCTTGGGGCAGACTCATGGATTAATTGGGCAGGAACCTCACCTAATCCTGTGTCCTGTATAAAGAAAGAGTCACTGAGAGTAGTTTTCTAAGGGCGCCTGGATGCCTCAGTCGGTTGAGCAGCTGACTTTGGCTCACATCATGATCTCACGGTTCGTGGGTTCAAGCCCCACATCGGGCTCTGCGCTGACAGCTCAGAGCCTGGAGCCTGTTTTGGATTTTGTGTCTCTCTCTCTCTGTGCCCCACCCTTTCTTGTGCTCTGTGTCTCTCCCTCTCTCAAAAACAAACACTAAAACAATTTTTTTAACTAAAAAAAAAAAAAAAGAGTGGTTTCCCCATAGCACTGTCAAGTTGATGGCTATGTCTTAGTGACAGGGAGGGGTAACGAGGGAAACCTGCATTTAGAACAAAAGAGAACTGGCAGAGAAGCCAAAGCAGGAGTCAAACCTAATTATACCTGTGCGCACACTGCCCTTTTCACCAGAACCCCGGGGTCTCAGACTAAAGCCAAACCACCTGAGTAGTGCTCTGTATCCTTGTAGGGAAGGGAACCAGCTTTTTATGTTTGAATAAGAGTACATTAGAAATAAAGACTATGTACCTGGCAAGCTCACAGACACCCAAAGCAGCATGGCTGTGGCAAGGAGTGGGGGCAAAAGCTTGCTGGCGGGTGTTACTTAGGGCAAATGTGTGCTAAAAGTACCAGGGCTGAGACAGTCCCTTAGCTCGGGGGTAGGGGAGAGGTGGTGATGGGCAAGACAAGTAGCCGTCCCATACCAGGTCTGACATTGTTTTAGAAATCATGAGGTTTGCTTTGAGTGGCCGCACCCTGCAAACACAGTAGCACCGGTCACCTTGCAGTCACACCCCCCAGACGGTGCCTCAGTAAAGTCTGCGGGAGAGCTGGCTTCATGCTAAATGTTCAAACGTTTGCAGAGAAGAACTATTAAGCAGGGGAGTCCTGGGACCTTAAGTCTTGTTCTCTCCACTGGACCTTCACCCTCAAAATAGGTATGTATTTGGTGGTGAGCAGGGGCAGGAAGGTCCAATTCAGCTGTTCGGCGGCACCCAACACAGAATGCTGTTGTTGGTTTTTAATGCTTTATTTATTTATTTTTGGGGGAAGAGGGGCAGAGAGAGAGAAGGAGAGAACCCCAAGCAAGATCCTGGCTGTCAGCACAGAGCCCAATGTGGGGCTCAAAATCACGAACCATGAGATCATGACCTGAGCTGAAGTTAGACTCTCAACCAAGCCAGCTGGGTGCCCCCCAAACACAGAATATTCTTAATCTGGGATCTCTGCTTTGATTTACAGAATCATCTCCCATTGGCCCATTCCCACTAGGCCATAAGAGCTAGGAAATACCCATGACTGACGCGTCTCCAATTTCCCACCTATCACCAGGACCCTGTTACTTGGTCCAGTGCCTATGTCACTACCCCTTTCACAGAAGAATCTTTTATTCCTGTCCCCACCCATACATCTCTTTTTCCTTTTTCTAAAATGTATGTCTTACCACTCCAGCATCAAGGGCCTTCAGAGAAGACAAAGAGAGGTCAAGGTTCCTATATCAGAAGTGCAGAGAATAAGGGTCAGTTCCAAAAGCTCTGTACCTCAGCTTCCCAGTTCGTCAGCAGCCACAATCAACCATGGGAGAAAAACTGATCACTGCTCATCCACCCCAGGAATGATCATACTCTACCTCCCAAAATGGAGAAGGATTATTTTAGAGAGGAAGATTCTCCTTGCTCTATCACAGCCCAGGGGCCACAAAGTCTCTCCTGTAAGAATAGCCTGATGCTATTATAAGTGGTCAAGGTACTGGGTGGAGTTTGGGAGTACAAGGGTCAGCCCTTCACTGGAGGGGTCCATGCCCCAAGCAGGTCAACTCTTATGGTGCCGGGCTTGGCCCACAGACCATGAGGTCCCACCCTGCCTATCTGTAGCACCCACCCTCCTCTCTGGGGAAAAGGCACCACACCATGGGTGGAAAGGGATGTGGGGTTAGCTAAAGCCTCTAAAATACAACCAACGTGGGGCGTCCGACTTTCGCTCAGGTCATGATCTCGCGGTTCGTGAGTTCGAGCCCCGCGTCGGGCTCTGTGCTGACTGCCAGCTCAGAGCCTGGAGCCTGTTTCAGTCTGTGACTCCCTCTCTCTCTGACCCTCCCCTGATCACGCTGTCTCTCTCTCTCTCTCCTATAAATAAATAAAAACATTTAAAAAAAATAAAAATAAAAAATAAAAATAAAATACAACCAACGTCCAGGATCAGAGAATCCAGCTTGTTACTCAAGAGAGCAAAGCTCCTCCCTGTTAATATTCCCGCCTAAGAATCCACGAACTTTGGTTAAAGATACTAACTGTTCAGGTTACTGGAAAAGGCCAGCAGTCCCCTACACAGGCAAGAGGGAGAAGGGGAGAGGAATGAGGAAGAGATGATGCTATAAAGGAAAACAGGAATGGAATGTCCTTAACCCTCACACCCCCACTCCCATTCACTCTGGCCACAAGTCCACCCTTATAATCACTGTCATCAGCACTGCTCGTATTTATGGAGCACGAACTACACCTGAGGCACGGTGCTAGCATCCGACAAGCACTACACCTCAATCAAACACCTCATGAAACGAGTACTGTTTCATCTTTATTTACAGATGAAGATGCTGTGGCTGAGCGAAGTGAGGATATTCCTCAAGTTACACAGCCAGTAAGTGGTAAATCTGGGATGACTGGCTACCACTCCCATACTCTTAATGATGATCTTAGTGTACCCCACATGCCCATCTTGCTTCAAGTATCTACTGTGGAGAAATACAGAAACAAGAGACATAGAGAGAAAGAAACTCCTTGGAAGAAGATCACAGAATACATAGCTGCTGGGGCGTCTGGGTGGCTCAGTGGGTTAAATGTCTGACTTCTGCTCAGGTCATGATCTCATGGTTCATGAGTTCGAGCCCCACATCAGGCTTGCTGCTGTCAGCATGGAGCCTGCTTCAGATCCTCTGTCCGCCTCTCTGCCCTTCTCCTGCTCTCTCTCTCTCTCTCAAAAATAAAACTGAAATAAAATTTTTAAGAATTCACAGCTGCTGTCTGAGCTGTAAAGAAAGGACAGGGCTGGGGCGCCTGGGTGGCTTAGTCGGTTAAGCGTCTGACTTTCACTTAGGTCATGATCTCGTGGTTCGTGGGTTCGAGCCCCGCGTCGGGCTCTGTGCTGACTGCCAGCTCAGAGCCTGGAGCCTGTTTTAGAGTCTGTGACTCCCTCTCTCTCTGACCCTCCCCTGCTCACGCTCTCTCTCTCTCTCTCTCCTAGAAATAAATAAAACATTAAAAAAAAAATTTAAAAGAAAGGACAGGGCTTGGTCCAAGGGAAAGAGGCAGAAGCCACTCTCAGCAGGAGGAATAAAGTGGTTTCAGGCCACAGGGAAGAAACCCTGACACATGTAGGGCAAAGGAAATCGTCCCTTGCAGCTGGAGTAGGACAGAGCGGCAGTGAAGGGCTGGGGCTGGACGGGAAGAACTGCAGGCGGCACAGAGATGCTGGGAATTGATCCTGGAGTGATGGGCAGTTTGTAAGCAGGGTAGTGGTGTAGTTGGGCAGTGAGGCAAACAGAACTGAAAGAGCGAAAGACAGCCAGTGAGTACACAACAGTAACCTTTACAGTTACCCAGGGGAGGTAGTGAAGAACAAACCACGGTACTGGGGTTGGGGATGATGGGCCAGCGAGACGGAGTGATTAATCATATGAACAGGGAGAAGGGGCGGCCAGTGAGTCCTAGGAAATCTCTCCAGCTTCACGGCACCCAGCTGCTCCAGCTGGGTACCTGTAGGTCATAGATCTTTTGGGAAGGTATGAGCATTCAGCGAGTACAGGAGCTTTGAGGGATTCCATTGCCCCTACCTCTGTGCCAACACCCACCCACCAACTCTTGGCTTCCAATAGAGACTGAAGCTTCCCCTCCTTTCCCCCCCTCCCCCACCCCCCAGCTCTCCATAAACACCTGGGAACTGGGCTCCTTCACTTCTGGGCACAGCCACAAACTCACACGTTACCTACTGCCACTGCCTGGGCCACATGCGGTTCCACAGTCCTGATGTCTGCTGTGACCAGGCACTCTTTGCCAATGCAGCTCAGTCCTGCATCGTCCGACACAATGAGCAAGCCCGAGATACCTGTGCTCTACGCTTTACCATGTCAGCCAAGGGCAGGCAGCAGAGAGCTCAGAGAATGGCCCAGACTAAGAATGAGGCCAGAGAGGACATAACTGATAGGTGGATGGGCTTCCCGGGGTGGCCTAATGTGGTGAGGGCCAGTCCTCAGGCGCCTGGGCCATAAGCACAGTGTTCAGACAGGCTAGTTAACAATACTGTGGTACTGGGGCCTCAGTTCAAACCTGGAGGGCATCCAGGGCTCCAGGCCACTCCCAACCCTGGCTGGTTTTCTCGTGAATCTGTGCCACGGGGAACAAGGGGAAAGAGGTATACGTGTAAACCAGCACTTGAGAAACAACTCAAAGCACCAGCCTTCGTGACATGCCCACATCTGTGCTTGCTACGTGATCCAACAGCATGAAGGGTGGATTTCCACTGCTTTGTTGGCCTAGAGGATAGAGGGACCAATAGAGAGAACCCATATATTTATAGACCAACAATGGCTGGTCTCAAGAGATGAAGCACAATTCATCAACCTTTTTCAAGCTATTTTTCAATGACCCCTTTAACCAGCCCAGCTTTCCATGGGAATGTCACTTTCATCTCTTCTCTGGACACAGGGGCCACTTCCCACCTCTCTCGCACTGCCAAGGAAAGGTTCTCTTACGGCTGAGCTTGTGATTAAAACACAAATTGTCACCACCACCTTTCTGGCCACACTTCCCGCTCTCTGCCACATCCTAAAATAGGACCATTTCAACTTGGGCACCTGCGGCCATTGCCGTCTTGTGCAAATTAAGCTTGGATACCACAGCTGGGACTCCAGCCCCGGGCTCGTCCAGACACAGGTGTCACCAGCAGGAAACAGAAAGCCAGAGGCAGAGCTTTTATGCAGCCACTTTTCCTATTAAAGAACGTCTCCACAAACGCCCACCAGCTCTGAAGAGTCCCACTGTACCGTCTCGCCCTGACCGCGAGGAGCTACCATGCCTCAGCTACAAGCTGCAGACCTTTGATGATTTTGTCAACAAAAAGTCATTCTTCTTTCTTGGCATGGGGTATTGCTCCCAGGCTCCCCACGAACCTGTGTCCCCAAGGCTCTGCCACCAGAGTTCCCTTGGCAGGCAGGGCAGGTGGCTTTCTCAAAATGGCACAATGTCCCCCATATTCTGTGCTTTTCTCCGATGTGATCTGGACCCTCCTCCCACAGAAGGCGGGTCTCTGTCCCCTGTGAATCACAGCGGGCCTGAGACCCACGTTAACCACCAGAATGCAGCGTAAGCAACACTGCATGACTTCTGAGCCAGATCAGAGAAGACAATGCAGCTGCTGCTCTGTTCATTGCAACCCTTGTGCTGGAAGCCTTGAGCCACCATGCCGGAAGGCCAACAGCCCCGAGCCAGCCACACTCGGAGGGGTCACACGTGGGCACCACCACCAGCAGCCCTAGCCTTCGGATCCTCCCAGCCCAGGCACCAGACGTGTGTGAACAAGCCTTTCTGAGGAGTCCTCCCCCCATCTGCGGCCTCAATCAGAGCCTCCGAATTGTCCCAGCTGAGGCTCCATACAGGGAGAAGCAGGAAGAAGCCATTCCTACTGAGCCCTTTCCAAATCCCTCGCCCAGTTTTCATGAGATAATGAAATGATTCTTGCTCGGGGTGGTTCGTTCTGAAGCAACAGGAATGGAAACGGTTGGTGACACACTTATGAGTCTATTCTCATATCAGCTGCTACCAGAGAAGCAGCTGCTCTTGGAAACAGTATTCTTAAAAAGGAAAGAAAAGCTCCCTTTTACTGAGCATTTACTTTGTGCCAGGCATTATGCTAAGGGCTTATGTGCACAATTTCATGGAATGCTCGTTACAATGCTATGAGTAACTACTAGGATTATCCTCATTTTATGGAAGAGGAAATGGGCTCAGAGGTGAGGACCTTGCCCAAGCCAGATCTGCCTGACTCAGGGCCTAGAACAGTATACCATGCTCTGTCTGCTCCCCAGCCACTTAGAGACAGGAGTGGTTTCTATATGGGAGACTCAACCACTTGGGGACATGGCTTTCCTGTTCCGTAGTCCAGGGGTGGGGATTTCCTAAAGAAGCCGGTGACAGAGGCGCAGCATTGACAAACACTTGGCCATGGCTCAACTGAGGCAGCCCCTCCCCCTGGAAAGTCATTGCTGTGGCCCACCATCCTTTTATCAACAGCCCTCGTCCCAAGCCCCTTTAAGACCTAACTCTTCCAGCAGTGCCTGCCAGAGAGTTCTGCCTTGTCTGGACACCATCTCACGGACCCTTGGCACACTATACCATACTGCATACTACTGTTCTGGTGGTTGGGGCATGTTTATGTTGTATGACTCCTGAGGACGGAGAGAATGTGGTGGAAGTGACGTCGATGCAGCACACATAATAAAGTGATGTGTCACAATTCCTACGCCACCAGTGCAATCACAGGCACGTCAGATTCTCATGAGGACCTGCTGGTTGAGAATCATAACCCACGCGAAATGCAAACACCCCAGGCATCACCCAAGGCATCGCAGAAGAAAAAAGATTTTAGCTTGGAGGAAGACATAGCATGACCCACCACAGCTACCCATCACCATCCCCTTGTAGCCAAGGAAGCATGACCACACAGGCTCAAAACAATGGGAGGTGCCATTTTGAACCACAAATCCTTAATAGTCCTGGAAAGCTAAGGAAAACACAGTAAAATTTCCTATGAGTCATTCCCCAACTTCTCATCTAAGAGCAGGGAGAGGCCAACCTCAAGTAACACTTCAGGCTAAGACTAGCTTTGTTCTGACTCACTGACTTCCTGTCTATGCTATGGATGCCTTTCTGAGTACCCACCTCCCACCTCCATGCCCACTGGGATGGGTGAGATGAGGTTTGTACCAGTACTTTCTTGGCCTGCCTCCAAAGATAACTCCACAAATCCGAGTGATGGAGTTGAGGACCTTACTATGGTTAGGCAAAATCACAACCACACAGGTTCTCAAGGTGGTACGCCTCCGTTCCAGGGGGAAGCCAGTCTGTTGCTTCCTTCTCTGCTACCTAGAAAGGTAGGCATAATGGGCATTGCCAGAAACTGCTAGGAAAATGTTCAAATGCCTTCTTTCCTGCCCTTGTGGAACCTCCCAGTGAGGAAAGGTCTTAGGATATGTCCCTCTTCCTGAGCAGGGACATTCTTACTCTTCCTACAAGGTCATTATCAGTGATCTTCCCATTCCCAGCCCTCCAATATACTACATATCAAATCAAACACCAAAAAGCTTATGAGAAGCCTAAAATTGGCTGGATTCATGATCCATATGGCCTAGAACGATGCATACGAAGCCAGCCTTATGTGGTGCCTGGGTGGCTCAGTTGGTTAAGTGTCCAACTTTGGCTCAGGTCATGATCTCACTGTTCATGAGTTCGAGCCCCACATCAGGCTCTGTGCTGACAGTTCAGAGCCTGGAGCCTGCTTTGGATTCTGTGTCTCCCTCTCTCTCTGCCCCTCTCCTGCTTACTCTCTCTCAAAAATAAATAAACATTAAAAAAAATTAAAGCCAGCCTTACATGTAATGATTGTGGGCTGAAATGTGTCCAGTGGTGAGGGGGGGTGGGAGGGTGGTGGCAGCATCCAAAAGACAATCAAAATTACTTAGACTCTCTAGTTATTTTGCCAGGCATCAGAGGGTTCATATGCTCCACAGAAACACTTCTGCAAATCCCTTTTTCTCCTATTCGTTGCCCTCACATAAAGAAGGTCATGAATTTCCTGCTTAAAATTCCTTTTCATTTTTAAATTTATTTTTAAATATTTTATTAATTTCTGAGAGAGAGAGAGAGAGGGAGAGAGAGAGAGAGAGAGAGAGAGAGAGAGAGAGAGAGAGAGAGAGAGACAGCATGAGCAGGGGAGGGTCAGAGAGAGAGGGAGACACAGAATCCAAAACAGGCTCCAGGCTCTGAGCTGTCAGCACAGAGCTTGACGTGGGGCTCGGACCCACGAACCGTGAGATCATGACCTGAGCCGAAGTCAGATGCTTAACCAACTGAGCCACCCAGGCGCCCCTTAAAATTCTTTTTAAAAATGTGTTTCTGTCAGGGCGAATTTGCAGGATTCCAGCCCTTGTCCCCTCTGCTTGCCTTCAGTCACCATAGCTCAAAAATACCGGTGGCAACAAATTAAAAATTCTCTTGGGGAGGCAGGAGAAGGGAAGAGCTGGGAGGCTTCACTCACAGTGGTTTGGGTGCTATTCCACCGGCATTAAGGAATGCTCGGAGCATTACAGAAGGGAGGATGGAAAGCCCAAATTCTGTTTCATGATACTAATCTACAAATGTAAGTGAGCACCACAAAGCCTGCCTACCCGTCCTCCACAGGGAACAGAATTCCCCTGTGGGCCCAACACTGGGTTACAAACTCAGTTTGCAGGGCGCCTGGGGAGCTCATTCAGTTTAGCATCTGACTTCAGCTCAGGTTATGATCTCACAGTTCATGGGTTCAAGCCCTACCTGAGGCTCTGTGCTGACAGCAGGGAGCCTGCTTGAGATTCTCTTTCTCTTTCTCTCCCCCTCTCTCAAAAATAAAAAATAAAAACATTAAAAAAACCCCTCAGTTTGCAAAGGCAATGCCCCAGGAGGGCCTGCTCACCTCCCAGAGGACATGAGACTAAAGGCCATGGCATCCAAATAACTATATGGGGCTTGGATATTTAAAAATGGGCCCATCATTTTTGAATGTTTACATCACTTTTCTGGTTGAAATTTTAAATTCTCATAAATAAGTATGTGTGAATTTATGTGAAATCTATCTGTATTTCCCTTGTTTAAACAAAAGCAGAACCACGATACCAACATAAGCAAAAGCAAGAGTCAAATAATGTGGAAGCTTCTGTTACGGCCCAGCTTTTGGAAGGCTGTATATAAGCATGGCTTTGATTCACAATGAACACTAACAAGGAGCAAAGCTGAGGCTACAGAATGATGGCAAAGATTCAGACTGTGCTCCCTGAGGGGCCCTGGGGGAAAGGGGAGAGGAGAAAGGAACCCCCCTCTGCTCCTGTGCATTTTAGGACCACCACGCCTAGGGCTGTCAGGTCCCTGGGCTGGAACTGTGAAGGATCCCCTCCCTGCAATTCCACATGTGGGGAGGGTCTGCCCCACAAGGACCCCAAGACCAGGTTGAAAGCCACGGCTAGCGCCAGCACACCCAGAATCTGGTGGGTCACAGGGTCAATCCTACAGAACAGGCTGCGAGTGAGGGTCTCCTACTGCCATCTGGTCCCAAAGGACAGAGAAGAAAGACCACCACATGAATGCTGGAGCGCCCTGGACTCGAGGTCAGGCCCCGTCATTCTCTAGCCATGTGTTCTCGGGCAATACATTAAACCTCTCTGAGCCTCAGTTTCTGTTACTGTAAGATGGGGCTACCACCACTTCTGCCTTGAGTACCTTATATAGACACTGCTCCGAATAAAATTCTATAGCACCAAATACAAAATATGATTATTCTTCACCTCATCTCTAGGAATACTGGGGGTGGGGGTGGGGGGGAGTGAGGGCACTTATCTCTGTCACCATGAATAATTATCTAAGACAGGAAATCAGATGTCACTAATATCTTAAATCACCTGAGAGGCTTATTTGGGAAAAATTTAAGTTGCTTCTCCATTGCCATCCATGGGACTTGATAGGCCAGCCTTCCTCGCCACCAGCTGCCATGCACTTGGAAAAGACAAGCTAACTTATGATTCATTTTATGGTTTTGAGGGAGAGGAGAGAACTGACCATGACAGAGAGACTGTTACTGTTGTGCCACGGGTTTCCTGTCCCTAAACAGGACTTTCCTATCCCAGATGGCTGGGAGCTGACTGCTTAAGAAATAAAAATGTTTTTCAATCTGATGAGAAAATGGGCAGAGGGCCTTCTTTTCCAAAAAGACAAAAGAATGTCCAGTAGACACATGCAAAGATGCTCAACATCACTAATCATCAGGAAGATGAAAGTCAAAACCACAATGAGATATTACATCACATCCGTTCGGATGGCTATTACCAAAAAGCAAAAGATAACAAGTATTGGCAAGGAGGTAAAAAGAAAAAGGGTGGGGGGGGAATCTCTGTGTCTCTGTGCACTGTTGGTAGAAATGCAAATTGCTGCAGCCAGGGTGGAAAACAGTATGGATGCTTCTCAAAAAATTTAAAAGTAGAAATACCATATGATCCAGCAATTCTACTTCTGGGTGTATATCCAAAGGAAATGAAATCACTATCTCCAAGAGATATCTGCACCCCCATGTTCATTGCAGCATTATTCACAATAAACATGATACAGTAACAATCAAGTGTCTATCCACTGACAAATGGATAAAGAAGACATGCTGTGTATACGTATGTGTGTATATATATATATATATATATATATATACACATACAATGGAGTATTATTTGCTCCATAAAAAAGGAAGGAAATCCTGCCATCTGTGACAACACGGATGGGCCATGAGGGCATTATGTAAAGTGAATCAGTCAGATAGAGAAAGATACATACAGACTCTAAAAAAGAGGTAAACTCAGAAACAGGGCAGAACGGTGATTGCTGGGGGTTGAAGGGTAGAGGAAATGGAGACACGCTGGCCAGAGGGTACAAACTTCCTGTTAGAAGATAAGTTAAGTTCTGGGGATCTAACATACAGCATGGTTGACTATAGCTCACAAGGCCATATTTGGGTGTCTGGCTGTCTCAGTCGGTAGAGCATGCTACTATTGATCTCGAGGTTGTGAGCTCAAGCCCCGCATTCAGTATAGAGATTACTTAAAAACAAAATCTCTAAAAAATAAAAAAATACGGTATTATATACTTGAAAATTGCCAAGAAGAGTAGATCTTAAATGTTCTCACCATACCAAAAAATAATTACATGAGGTGACAGATGTGTTGACTAAGCCTGCTGCAGTAACGATTTCGCAATATATGCGTATATCAAATCATCACACTGTACACCTTAAACTTATGCAATGTTACGTGCCAATTATATCTCAATACAGCTGGTAGGGGGAGGTGGGGTGGAGAGGAGTCTTTACTGGTTTTCCTTCCTGAAAACTAAAATACCTGGCAGAACTTGAACACTGGTCTCTTCTATATAACCCAGTGAAGAAGTGATTGTTATTGGGCAGTAAAGATGCAGACTTTGCTGTTTAGCTTTGACCTCTGGGGCTATAAGAAAGGCATCCCTGATTCCTCGGATGGTGTAGATTCCTCGGATGCCGTCGCCCACGATACTTGGGACCTAGCTGGAAAACGTAGCAGAGTGACAGGCCCCACTGTCAGGGGCTGGGAAGGCCTAGAAGAAAAGACGCTGTCACAGGACCCAGGCAACCCAAAAGCCTGACTCTAGGCAAATTACTCAATGTCCTGTGGTCACGGCTCTAAGATTCCCTTAAGCTCAAGTCTAATCCATAAACACAAAAGGGAGTATGAATGACTGGAAACGAGACTATCACCCCCAGCTACAGTCCTTTTTGCCTTCTTGGATTCTGAACGTGAACAGAATGCAGAAACAAACAAAAATAAAATGTATCCAGATGGCATGTACTCCATGACGGAAGTGGCAGGAGATGAGGTACACAGACAGGAATAGGCAAATCCCACAGAAAGAAAAAACAGTCGCATCTGCACTGTGCAATCTGAGATAACTTCTTCTCTTTTCAATATTACCTTTTCCTATTACATTGCCTTCTCAGGCATATCAGGTTGCAAACTGTTATTAAGGATCTGCAGAGAAAGGCCTGAGTTACTAGATCAGTCACTGCCATGGCCCCATGGACCCACTGGTAAGGCTCAGGTCCCAAGGTAGACAGAAGGGTAGAGAGTCGGAGCCTCCACAGCAGGGCAATTCCAGAGGCAAACATTAGGCTTCTGACTTTCTAAGCTCCAAGAAACACCTTCCCCTAGGGTCCTAAGCTCCTGAAAAGTTTATGAAACAGGAATGGACGTACAAAAGCAAAGCTTAATGACAGCAAATGTAGTTTGTTCAATAGAGGAGTTTGAGTCTAGCCAGAAGGGAACTAGGGATAGAAAAGGCAAGATTTCACAACAACAATGGAATTGCTAACATCCAGACTGCTCTATGCGAAGTCCTACATTGGCGGTGATTTGTGGGAAAGGGAAGGTTGGGAGCAGGAGACGATGGAAGGAAGAATAACAACATTACCCCTGCCGTCAATAATTCTACTGGGATTCCTGTGTTTTCATAGAAAAAAATTATCAAAGGAGACAAAAACAAAACAAAAAAACAAAACAAAACAAAACAAAAAAACAACCCACACATTAATTTTATTTGCTTCTAAGAAGTAAACTTAGGTTTAGGGTAGAGATAAGATTGACTTTTCTTTGTATCTCCATTTTGAACTGTTCTTACCTTAGGTACGTATCACTATATCTGTACTATAAATATCTACACCGCAACTGGTGAGAACAGGGCTAAAACATTGAAAACGTAAGTACAAGGTAATTTATACTTAAAAATACAAGATCACAAAGTATGGATCTGAAGACTGAGGAAATAAATGTAGCCTCTGGAATTATAATAAAATAATGATCAATATACAGAGCCCTCACCATGTGCCAGACAGTGCTAAGTGCTTCATCTAGATTATTTCACTGAATCCTCACCTCTACCCTATAAAATGAGATGGGTGGAATTATCATCATTCTCAATTAACATTAATAAGAACTAAAGCACAAAATGTTTATCATTTGTGCACGGTCCCAGCTACCAAGTAGTAGAGCCAAGATACCAACCACGCCTCACCCAGAGCTCACATGGCGTCATCTCCAATGATAGGTGGGGTTCACATCCTGGATGTGGGCTCTGAAGGAGAGTTTGGGCACTGTTTAGATAATCTTGGGCTGGAGGGAGAGGTCAAAACATGGGAACATGCACACTGCTGGCATCTGTGATGACCAAACCCGCAAACATTTCCCGAGGACCTACTAAGTGCTGGCCCCAGCCAGATGTGGAATAGCTACGGCAATAAAGCCATTGCACAGAGATGGAAAGGGGCGATGATGCTCCACCCTCCTACCAAAGGAAGACCGCCACACTCAAAATAAATCTCTTCAGTCCACCCTGAATATGCCAGCCTTAATAAAGGCTGTGTGACAATAATGCTAAGTTGACTTGGGGAAGAAGCCAGGAAGAGGTGTGAAAATGGCATTCCCTTTGACCTTGGCCATGGACTCGTGCAGCAGAGAAGAGAGAAATAAACTGCCTTCCTCCTGGGGCAAAATCATTTTAATTATCAGCTGAGAGGCTAGCAGAGCCATAAAACCGGCCAGCTGTCCCATTCAATCAGGCCAAAGGCCATAACAAGACAAGACAGAATTTCTCAGGGGGCCAAGCTCTGTGAGTTAAGGCAGGTCTGGAGGGAGTGAGAGACTCTGCCTTTTCTATAGAAAGCCCAGACACATCTAGAAGTGGCTGGGATGTATCGAGCCCCTCTTCTGTGGCTTCAGCTAAAGTAAATTTGCCTGTCTCAGTAAAACTGCCCCTGGCTGATTTGGGAAAAGTCAGCTCAGGGCTGCCTAAAATCAAGTAGGCTCCATGCTCAGTGTGGGGCCCAATTCAGGGCTTGAACTTACAACCCTGAGATCAAGAACTGACTTGAGATCAAGAGCTGGATGCTTGACTGAACCACCCACGCACCCCTCCTTATGCTACTTTAAAAAGTAAAACTGAACCATATCCTGTGTACATCTAAAATAACAAGGAATAGAAAGAAGTTTCTTCTATTACTTGGAAAGAGGAAAAGAGCACAGCCTTGTTACTGAATGTGGTCCCTATGGGGCACATGCACACACAGTTTCATACCATCTTTTTTTTTTTTTTAAGTTTGAGAGAGAGAGAGAAAGTGAGAGTGTGGGAGAGGAAGAGAGCGAGGGAAAGAGAAAGAATCTGACAGTGCAGACCCTATGCGAGGCTCAAATCCACGAACCGCAAGACCATGACCTGAGCCAAAGTCGGATGCTTAACCGACTGAGCCATCCAAGTGCCCCTGTTTCATACCATCTTAAAACAACACTGCTTTTTTCTGTATTGCCCACATTTTGCAGATGGGGATCCTGGAGATCCAAGTAGCTAGCCACATGTCCCACATCAGGGCTCAAGAAGTAGCTTTAATCCACATCTCTCTGACTCCCAAGCCAGTGTTCCTTCCATCAGACCAAGGTGATTCCCAAAACCAATCATAGGGGGAAATGCTTTCTTCTCAGATCAAAACCTCCAAGTTCCCTATAGAGAGCAAAAATCCCAGGGATGAGCTATCTTCAGCTTTAATATGTCTCATTTCTAGACCTCACTCACTGTCACGCTCCAGCATCTGCAAGAACACAGTCTTTCTGCAACTCTGCTGGGGAGGGGGACAGAGGCACACAAACACCTGAGTGGTCTTGAGCCCCATCTGTAAAAGCTTAATGTCAATTCAGAGAAGTGGGGGTAGGAAGTCAGCAGCAAAGCTCTGAGACACCGGGATGCCCCTCATTCAGTCCCAAGGACATAAGTGACGTTTGACGAACTGCGTCCTGCCTCCAGGATGAAGGCTGCCCTTGGTTTACTGTGAATCCCCGACATGATTCATGTGAATGGAGCATCTTCTGTCTGCAAGGCCATCTGTCACGCCCTGGGCAGCAAAGGGGCGGGGAGCTCCTGAGAGCTCCGGTCAACTGTGCGCTCGCTAAACCACTTGGAGAACAGTCCCCATCAGGAGCTCTGGCCCCTGCAACAAGAAGCCAGAAAGTGGGGAATCTGGGCTTGTGGTAGACAGACACATGGATTCAGGCAGACCGTGTAATCACCACCTTCTACCAAACACACATTCACACTTTAAGTCCCATAATGTCAGTCCTGGAAGGAACCTCTGAGACCATCTCATCCAAACCTTTCATTTCACACTCGTGGAACTGAGGCTCAGAGAGCACAAGATGTGCCCAAGGCAACCCAGCCAGTCAGTGCCGAGGGTGGCATGTGAACTAGTGCTCCTTCTACCGCACCCATTCTCCCCTTACCCACAGGGTCAGCTTAAGAAGTTTGCTGTAACAGGGGTGCCTGGGGGGCTCAGCTGGTTAAGCATCTGACTTCCGCTCAAGTCATGATCTCACAGTTTTTGAGTTCGAGCCCTGTGTTGGGCTCTGTGCCGACAGCTCAGAGCCTGAATCCTGCTTTGGATTCTGTGTCTCCCTTTCTCTTCCCCTCCCCCACTCATGCTCTGTCTCTTTCTCTCTCAAAAATAAACATTAAAAAAAAAAGAAATCCTCTATAGCAGTGTTGATTCATAACTTTCTCAGAATACTGGATTAGTCAAAGTAGTAGACACCTATCCTCCAAAATGAACCTATGCACATTTTCCACAGATTCTAAGAGACTCAAGAGCGCTACATTAATAATCCATCCCTAATAAGAGGAACAAGTATGGCTCTACATGAAACTGACAGGGGACTGAAAGGGATTCTAAGGTAAAGACATTGGGTGACCTGGAGAAGCTACATTTGTTTCTTGACTCAAGAAGACCACTCACATCACACCCTGTGTCTCACTTTCCCTATCCATAAGCAACGCTGAGCGACCTCACGGAAATGAGGTAAAACACCAAGTCAGGAATGGAAATTTTTCCAAGACACATGGAGGAAAGGAGAGGCAGGCTCCTGTCTCCTTAGAGATCCTGAAGCACAAATCTTGACCCTGAGCAGTGACAGTGCAGTAGACCAGCTGCAAAAGGTGCAGGTCACCACTTAGCTGTTACCAGGTTTGCTTGGGGAAAGGTGCAGAGAAGAACAGACATGATAATTTGACTTTGAAGGCAAAAGCAGCTCAAATCAGAGCACACAGAGATAAAAGGGAAGGCACTTCAAAATCTGGAAATCAGAGCCCGCACACCATTAGAAGCCCTACTTGCCCTGAACCTGTACCCTCACCGAGGCTGTTTTCTCCAAGATAATGGCTCAGGGTCCAGAATACCTCACGATCCTTCACACAACGCCATCTTCTGCTCCAACTGCAACGCAGGCTTTAGAGGTGCCTAAACATTGTCCGGGGCTGCAAGCCACCTGCTACACCACTGAGTGAGCTGCAGAGAAGCCCCAGAGCCACCAAAGATGAAGGAAGGCACTCCAGAGCAAGCTTGGGGAAAGGATGGCAAAGAGCCCAGTTCCCCTCCTGATCCTTCTTGGCGGCCCCTCAGCCCCACCAACCACAGGAAAGGATCTAGGGGATGTCAAAGGCACCACCTGCCTCTTGGGGGCCATGCTCTCACTGGGCATTTGTGTCTGCTGGTCTCCCTGCCTGGACTGCCCTGGCCCTATACCGCTTCGTCTCGTGAACTCCTCCCTGCACCCTGAGGAAATCCTCAGGCATGTCCCTTTATTATCATTCTCACGGCACCAACATCTGCCCCGAACAGCATGCACAGGGTCATGACTTTACATTTTCAGTCTCTCCCCCACGACACCCCAGGGAGCTCCGTGAGGGCAGGGGTCTGTTGTTTACTGTTCTATTCTCAACGCCAAGCACTTGAGTTGACACACAGAGAAGAACCATCCTTGTGCAGAGAAGGCCACGCCCCGGGAAAAGGGACAAGCAAGATTCCAGGGCAAAGTTAAAGAACTGAGGTCTGCAACCCAGACCTCTTGGCCTCACCCGCTTTTTCTGCTGAGTCGTGTTCACCTGGCTGGCTGCTGGCTTAGTCTCAGCTTCATTCATGTATGTCTTCATTTTGACTTTGCAGAACATGTCTGTGTTCATGCAAAATGCTACCCATCAGGTGAACAGAACAGTCTAGTACATGCCTGGTGGCTGCTGGCTAACCTCAGGTATTGCCTCCTACCAATGATCCAAAACATTAAGCGCTGGTATGCTTTTGCCAGGGAAAAAATCCTCAAAACGTGTCCATCGCCCTGCAATTCCAAAAGAAGGAGCTTGAGGAAAGAACCACAAAGACTAGAAATGGGAAGAAAAATGGAGAGCCAGCAGCACCCAAGCCAGGTACTGTTGGAAGTATCTCATTTGGGGATGCAATCCTGAGGCTTCAAAAAAGCCACTGACGCACGTCTTATAAAGGACTGGGAACTGGGTTCTCTAGCCAGTACTTTGCCGCCTTCCAGACCCATCCTGGGAATGTTTTATAGTTCATTTTATTCTCTCATAGGAAAAACTCTATGTGGACACTCCTTACCCTTTTTGAGGCAAGCCCTTCCTGTCACATTGCTCTTGGCCAGGATCCCCATACCCTACTTGTTTCTTCCATTCCTTCTTTCCTGCACGTAGGAACGTGCTCTACCTCAGCACACGGGAGGAAGAGCACCAGAGAGTGGGATCCTGTGGGTCAGAGCCTTGCAGCTGGCACACTCTCAGCCTGGAGAAATCCTACCCAGAAGACACAGTTGGGACTGTGGCCAGTAGCCAGTCCAGGTGTAAACCAGGGCTTAGAATGTTATAGCCTGCCTGAGATCAAGGGCAAGATGGAAGCTCTGTCCCCCTAACACTTCCAAAGAAAGCAAGTCTTTGGCTTCCTTATCTTGTGAACTCTAGAGAGAAGGCCGAAGAAGGGCACCAAGCACAAATGAGCAGAGACACCAGAGGGAGAGGTGCTCCTCAGGCCCCCAGGTACAAGAAGAGCAGCTAATCAAACGACTCAACAAAACTAGAGCAGAGACTGTAAGGAGCACGAAAGGGAAATCACAAGTTGGGGACACAAGAAGTGCTGACGTGGATGGAATGGACTGGCAGTGAATGGAGGCAGCACAGGGTGGTGACCTGCCCCCCAGTATCTGGCAGCCCACAACCGGCTGCGGTGGAGACACTGACAAGTGGATTATTCGGGGCCGGCATCCAGGAACGTGCAGGGAAGAAAGAGGGCAGAGGCACTGAAGAACGGTAACAAATACACCACGAGAATACCACCCTCGGCACCCGAAACGTTGGTGAACCCGGACATTAGGAAGCGGGTGAGGGCCTGGAGAGCACACAGAGGATGAAATGCAACATCCGTGCAAGTGAGGCAGGAGGGACATCCTTCGGCAAGAGAAGCAGAAGTTTTACATTTTGAAATCCTGTAAGCAGACCAGTTCAGGTGATACCACATTCGCTCATTTGTTCACTCACTCATGTGCCTGGGAAGCTAAAGACACAAAATCCATTTGGAGGCATAGCGGATGCTCCTGCAATCACAGCCAACAAAAAGAGGCCACAGGCTGCAGGCTGGCAGCCGGCTGCAGGCCAGCAGCGCTTTGTTCTATTTTTCAACGGCCTGTGCTGGATGGAGCACGCACTCTCTTCATCATCCCCACCGCGCCCTGCAGCTTCACACTGGCGCCTCCGCAAATGTACTGACCCTGAAGACATCTGAGCTTGCCACCCTAACATCCTCTACACGCTCTCAGGTAGTGTGTGCTTAGCACCAGACGACTACTTAGCAATGACCACAGTGATGGTGTGTTGGGAGGAAGTGGCCGGTTTTGAGCTGAGCACAGGAAAGCGGGCAGGGTTTGGACAGGCACAGACATGTGGCAAGGGCACCCTGGAAGCAAGGTTATTCCCATGGCAAGGGTGTGATGAGGACCTGGTGGCTGGGAAGCACACCCTCATTCCAGGGGAAAGAGGAAACCGGCTTGGCTTAAGGGGAAAGTGCCTTTAGAGGAAAAGGGAGATAAAGGCAGCGAAGACCTCATGAGACGTTTCGGGTGACATCCAAACCAAAGAAGGCTGGTGTGGCTAGTCCCAGCCAAGTGCAGTCCACCACTCACCTCTGGTTTTCAGCTATGAAACTAAGAGTAAGTTGATCAGATCTTATGAAATGTGCATGCTATGGCTCTGCGAGTAGGATAGTGATATTATCCCTAATTCTATGAAACCAAAGCACTATAGAGCCCCATGACGCAATGCAGAGACACCCCAGCTGCCCGAAAGCGATGTGCCAGCAACAGTGTGGTGACTGGGACCACAAGCTGAGGGGTCAGGTCTGGGTGCTAAGTCTGCTCTTAGGACTAGCGGTGAGATTCTAGAGAAATGGATGACCTTTCTGAGCCTCAGTTTTCTCATCTATAAAATAAAGACATTCATAGTCTTTACTCTGCAGGGTTGGTGTAAAACTTAAGAGAATCTACATGAAATGTTTAGATAGTGCCTGATCTAAAGAGAGCACATACATATGTATATATTTTTTTTTTTTGAGAGAGAGAGAGAGAGAGAGAGAGAGAGAGAGAGAATGCACATGTGCAGGAGGGGGCAGAGACAGAATCCCAAGCCGGCTCCACGCTGTCAGTGCAGAACCTGGCAAGTGGCTCAAACTCACAAAACTGTGAGATCATGACCTGAGCCAAAATCAGAGTCTGATGTGTAACTGACTGAGCCACTCAGGTGCCCTAATAGCATCAGTTATATTATTGCTTTTACTGTTATTACTAAGGGTTTGGTTTAGTTAATACACCATATCTAAATAGTGGAAGAACTGTGCAACCTTTAAATATCTTGTGGTGGAAGAGTATTTATTTATGTAGCAAGTCACAACCCGCTGACAAGTAGAGCAGCAGGAAAGCATGCTACAAGTAACAGGGTTATTACGGTTTCCTGTGCATGATTCTGGGTAAAAACAAATACACATACATGCAAAAACTGGAAAAACTGCTTTTACCTCTATGTTTTTCTGTGTTTTCTAAGAGAAGTGATTTAATAATAAAAGTAATACCACAACCTTCACTTTGGGCAAGGTTTTTCATTTTCCAAAGCTTTTTCATATGATCTCATTTTTACACTGATTTAACTTTTAATGACCACTATTAAACTGCTATTCTGCCACATGCCTATAAGCCAAAATCCTGAAATCCATCCACCTACCCCCAAAAGGACAATCTTTCCACTAAAAGGCCATCTTTCACTGACAGCTTTGCTAATAATCAAGTAGCTGGTTTTCCCCAGTGGATGGAACAGAGATATAAATCCAATTTTATAGCCAAAGCTATAAAAGCAAGTGGTTTTAAGAAGCAATGTTTGCGTTAATGATGCAACACGCTTAAGTAGTATAAACTATTAGTTAAATCAGGGGTATGAGCCACACGTCCCAAGCCCTGGCTAACCTTGTTTGGCTATACGATGCTCAGTACCTGAAGTAATAGTTCTTCCCAACGCATGGCCCACATTAAGAGTCCATGGTAAGACCGCCAGCCGCTTCCGCCACCAGCCTCCCCTGGTAATAGACCCTGATTATTAGCTGGGCTCACTGCCACCCAGATTAACGTCCTGCATCTCCCAGGCTCCCCTGCGCTATATGATGACATCCTGGCCAATTAATGCAAGCAGACGTGTCTTGCTGGACTTCTGGGAGGTTCATGGGAGCCAACTCAGTTTCAGGAGCCCCTTTTTCTGTGCTTCTGCTTTCCGTCCTCCTTCAGGCCTGTTACTTGGACCAAATCACTGGCATTTCAGCAGCCATCTCAGAGCACAAGGCAAGCCTGAGGCTGCAGGCCATGTACTGGGATGCAGTGAAAACTAGGAGCCTGGGTCCTGATGACACTATGGTGGTCTTAACCCTGCAGACTTCTTTTCAAACACAAATGCATGTATATCTTGTTTTAGCCACTGCTATTTTGGTTTTTAGGTGATGTGCAGTCAAACCTAAACTTACTGAGGATTAGAGACTAACACAGGATGCTGTACATATTCCATTGCCAGTTAACAGCACGTGACTTTTAAAAGCCGGTGACCAGGAGAATAAAGCATTTTAATAAATCACCTTTTTTACTGAACCTTTTGTAACAGTTAGATGTTTATCACCAACTACTTTCTTTCTTCCACAAAGACAGCCCCGATATATATATATATATATATATATAGATATATATATATATATATATATACTCTTTTCTCTAGTGGTTCTAAGTAAACTAATGTGTAGGATTCATACAATTCTGCCCTCACATGACCGCTACCAAAATCCAACCCTCTGGAACCAAGAAAAAAACAGGCCAGTGTACTCAGGTCTGCAAAACACTAAGTTCTGACTCTCTAACAGGCGGGTGAAAACTAGCACAACATTATTTTAAATGATTGAAATGATTAACATGATTAAAATGAATTTCAAGTCATGCCCACAGAGCAGTGGAGTAAAAGCAGCAATGTCATCAAGACTCATAGTGGATTTCTACAATCCCAGCAAACAGCCACCACAGACAAATTTCAGGGAGCTACCCTAACTCCCATGTGAGATTGACAGCAGGCATCAATATCAGCACCAGCCACAGAGCCCAATGGACTATGCATGTTTCTGGGCATCTGTTACCCAGATGTCAAGGGTCATACTGCCCCATGTGTAAGTCCAGCTCTCGCCACAACACACTACACCTGAGGCTCCACTTTGGCAATCTTAAAGTCCGTTAAGGGTTTTGTCTCCCTGATGACAGAATGGCATCGAGGTCTCTAGCCATCTCCCGCAACAAGTTAGCTTTTTCTTCCCAAGAACCTAGACTTCCAAACATAAATCTCACAGAAGGTAAATCCTTGTGTTTACAGCTTAGATTACACCCAAATTTGAAACTTCCTGGAGGAAATGATTGACTTTTACAGTTCCATCATCCTAGCTCAAGTTTTTAAGAGGGCTCAATACATAAGATTGGAGAACTGGCCTATTTCTCCCAGCATAAGGATACAAGAAAAAACTTTTTTAAAAATCACTTACTACATTACATTTTCTACCAACACATCTGCTTATTCTTAACCCATCATCCAAAGCAAACTCTAGGCAGAAATGTGAAAAGAGTCACCAAAACTTTTAATTTATTTAATACATTTAGAGAACAGAATTTGGGAGGAGGGATGAGAATAATCATATTTTGTTTTATGGAACTTAAATCATTTACCTGCATTATATTTAATGTTCCATGCCTTTGCAAGGATGAATTTTTCTATTGTTAAGGGTGAATAAGGGTCAGGTAGAAGAGATAAGGGTAAGAAAGGCTAATTTAAAGCAAATTAGAAAATATGTGTATGTGTGTGTACATATATTTACTTTAAGGTTAAGAAAGGCTAGGAGCACCTGGGTGGCTTAGTCGGTTAAGCGTCCGACTTTCACTTAGGTCATGATCTCGTGGTTCGTGGGTTCGAGCCCCGTGTCGGGCTCTGTGCTGACTGCCAGCTCAGAGCCTGGAGCCTGTTTCAGTCTATGACTCCCTCTCTCTCTGACCCTCCCCTGCTCATGCTGTCTCTCTCTCTCTCTCTCCTAGAAATAAATTAAAAAAAATAAAATAAAATAAAAAAAGGTTAAGAAAGGCTATTGTAAAGAAAATCAGAAAATATATTTGTGTGTATATACATATTTCCTTTAAAAATATTTATTTAATTTATTTTTGAGAAAGAGAGACACAGAGAGAGAGACTGACCACAAGCAGGGAGGGGCAGAGAGAGAGACACACACAGAAACGGAAGCAGGCTCCAGGCTCTGAGCTATCAGCACAGATTCGGATGCGAGGCTCAAACTCATGAACCACAAGATCACGACCTGAGCTGAAGTCCAGTGTCCAACTGACTGAGACACTCGGGCGCCCCGTAAAAATATTTAGAAGGATGTGTCAAATGAAATACTTATGCTTCCT
This sequence comes from Proteles cristata cristata, assembly GCA_017311185.1. NCBI lineage: Eukaryota > Metazoa > Chordata > Mammalia > Carnivora > Hyaenidae > Proteles > Proteles cristata. The sequence goes on from JAESUZ010004260.1 coordinate 1,280,730, forward strand.
GAAGAAAAACATTATGGGTTACCTTTCTCTCTCTCTCTTTTTTTTTTTTTTTTGTTGTTTATCTACACTCACTAATTTTTGTACAACAAAAACATGTACTACTTATATAATTTTATTTAATTTATTATTTTTAAACTTTTAAGACATATTCTTTAAAGTAAACAGATTCACAATAGTATCAGCAGAAAAAATAAACCTCATCTGGAACAGCTCAGAGCAAAGTCTGAAGGATTTCTGGGCTCAACACTGAAGAAGACAGGCAGCAAAGTTCCTGGGACCCATGTCACCCTCCAAAACCCTAATTCCCTCCTCTCTGGACACGGTGCTCAAAGTGATTTTAAGTATATGCCATTGAACAAATTCCATCCTCTCTACCACACAGGTCAGGCGAGAGAGAGCACAAATTATCACACAAAAGCAGCGTAGTCCCAGCACTCGCAGATTCCGCCAATTAGACCAGTCTCCACCAACTTACCATGTAATTATGTCTAACACTTGCTTTACAATCCAGTTTATGGATTCTGGACGTTTAATAAACAGTTACTTCTCAGTTCCCTGCTATTAAACATTAGATAGTTACAACAATTAATTAATAATACCCGCAGGCTTAATAAGAGCCGGTTGTGCACTCCCAGTTGACACTGTCACCTGAATTGGCCTCACGGCTCAAAGAAGGTGCCTCTTTTTCCTCTCGGCCCCTTCTCTAATGGGTACCTCAAATTGGGGTGCTCAGGCAGACTGCAAACAGGCAATATACCTTTGATCAACTGCTGTTCCACCAAAGAGGAAAACCCCTTTTGTAATTACAGACACACTTCCCTCAAGTGGAAAAATAAATCTATGTACATATGTGGATTTTTGCACAGCATCTCAGAATTATACACTGCCAACCTTACCTGCTAACATGAGCTCAAAATTATCTCAAACCCCTGAGCTGCCTCATTCTTCTTTTCCTAAACCAATTTTGCCTGGATTCATTGTACTCCTACATCTCAACTCAAGGATAGAATGGTTTTAAGGAGTTTCACTGCCCACTGAGATTCCATTAGGAATCCACTCCCACCAAGCCATGGACTGAGCATAAGAGTGTTCTTGAGCCCTCCAGCCCCATCTCTTCATCTCTTCATACTCACTGTTACTGGACTTAAGGTCGCGGTGGATGATGGGGACAATTGCCTCATCATGTAAGTAGTTCATCCCTCTGGCAATCTGCACAGCCCAGTTCACCAGGATGTCTGGGGGAATCCTTTTCCCAGATAACACTCTATTCAAAGGCCCTCCACGTGCAAACTCCATGACCAAGCAGAGGTTAGGTTCCTTCAGACACACACCCCTAAGGGCAATGATGTTGGGGTGCTTCAGCATGGCAAAGAGTTTGGCCTCCTGGCGAACATTCTCTATGGTTTGGCTGATGTCCTCATCGGGGTCATGGCGAGCTGCTTTCACGGCAACCTCATCCCCTATCCAGAAAGCACGATAGACCTTCCCAAAGCCCCCGATGCCAATAATCTCTTCCAGGGTTAGCTCCGCAAAATCAATCTCTAACACTGAGAAAGAGAAGAAAAAAGGAAGTCAAAAACATTCTGAAAACACCATTGACTCACCCATTTACCTGGATGGATTAATACAGCAAGCTGTCTGTTCCCTTGGCTTTTTCATCTCCCCACTATAAGGTAAACTGCAAAAGGGCAGGAAATGTTAACCTACTGGATTATTGTTAATGACTAGCACATAGCAGGCATTCAATAAGTACTCATGTAATAATTTCTACTTGGGACATCATACAGAATGTCATACCACGACAAACCATTCTAACTGAAGGGAACATAGAAGGAGATCGTTTTACTGGGTACTAGATGGTGAGGAACATATAATCCGGTGACAAGGCAGACACGCAACAACCAAACCATAGTGCCTGGAAAGGGTCTTCATAGCAGTATAATCAGATCAGGAAAACCACCCAACTCTCACTGCAGGACAGGGATTAAGAGGGTGAGTGGGAAAGGATTCTCAGGGAAGGCAACAATGGGAATGCGCCCTAAAGAATGAGTCTGCTAGAGGGGAGCACCTGGCTGGCTCAGTCGGTAGAACATGCAACTCTTGATCTCGGGGTTGTGAGTTCGAACCCCTTACTGGTTGTAGAGCTTACTTAAAAATAAAATCTTAAAAAAAAAAAAAAAAAAAGAATGAGTGGGAAGGATCTCATCAGGCAGTGAAGATCAGGGGTGGGAGAAGGACAATCCAAGCAAAGGGAAGGTCATGAGCAAGAACATGGGGCATGAGAGGATATGGCATATTAAAAACTTCAGGGAGTCCAGTGTAGCTGGATTATATGCGTTAGGATAGGAAATGGGGCTCAAGGTGTTGTTGGGGTCACTTAGGTTGTGAAGTGTTTTAAAAGTCATTCTGAGAGGCTTGAACTTCACGCTGTGAACGATAGGACTCGTGCATTTTTAAGTAGAGGAGTGCTGTTAGACTGTGACTTGGCAATGACATCAACTCTGGCAGCCATGGGGAATATAACCCAGAGGACAGGAGCCTACTGCAAAAGGAACCACTAAGGAGGCCACTGAAGTAACCCAGGCATGCAAGCACCAGGGTCTGAATGGCAGCAACGGTGAAGATGGAGAGTGTGAAATAACTTGAGAGGATATTTTCCAAACGTGGTTCTACCAGGACCTGGTGACTAAGGCACGTGGGAAAGGAGCCTCCCAGGAGACATCTTACTCCAGAAGTCACCTGCTCCGCAGCTCCGTCTCTGATGTTCCTAGTGCCACAGCCAACCACTCATCTTCTTTCCAAGGCAGAGTTTGAACCCAGGGTACCTGATTATATCTTCTGTTCTGTTTGGAAAGGCTTCCTTGGATAGATAATAATAGCTACCGGTGATTATAAATCTTGAGCTAGATAAGGTGTTGCTATATGAGTAAAGTGCGATTTTATGTTTCTTTCATGAAAACCCTGTGCTGTGTCTTTTCGGTCTCTTTGTCTTTACCTGGCTGACTCATACTCAACCCTCAGGTCTCAGCTTAAACAAAATCTCCTAGAGGAACTTTTCCTAACCCCCGCCTAAATGAGGTCAGGCCCCCATCAAGCATATCCATAACAGTCTCTGTTTGGCAAGAGTCAACAAGGTTTAATTACTTGTTCAGTGCCTGCTGTCCTGCTAGACTGAGAGATTCACTGGGGCAGATTCTGTCTGCTTTATTCACCACTGTACTCAGCCTGCCAAACACTCAGCAGGTAAGTGACAGTCAAGTAAAATGGGGGCAAAATCTATCTCAATAGGGACTTAAACCAAACTCCTGCGGACTAACAATCAACATCCACGCTAAAATTCTCTACATTACCTTTCAGTACAGAGGCCTGAAAGCTAAGAATTACATTTCCCAGACTCCCTGACCGCTACAGTTCTGCTCCTGCCAATCAGATGCACAAGAGAGGAAAGGCAGAAGAGAGATGGACACCATACTCTTGCTGCCTCTCCTGGCAAGCATGGCTGTGGAGAAGTAGGATTTTTCTGCATGTCAGTGTCCAGTCATTAGTTCTGGGAAAACCTAGAAAGGAATGTTGAAAGGCCAAGCAGTTGCCTAACTACAAGAGGGTGTTCCTTACACTGACAGCTTCAGTGTCACCTCCTGATTCTGTACGTTTCTAATTAGAGTGGCTTGCCGGGTGGGCCAGGTTTGCAATGTTCTGGGAGCTGGTCCCACAGGTCCAGCTAAGAGCCCCTTCTCCCCTTCCAACAATTCTGGAAGCACTCAATTTCCTGTGCTAAATCACTTTTGCTTAAAATACTTTAAATGTTTCTGGGTCCTAAAATGAATCCTGATTACTAACTCTTGTCTTATTTCATTTATATGAATGAGAAAAACATGGCTATATTAAGGGACAATTAGAAATCTTCTTGGAGAGAGGCACCTGGGTGGCTCGGTGGGTTGAGTGTCCGACTCTTGATTTCAGCTCAGGTCATAATCATAGGGTCATGGGACTGAGCTCTGCATCGGGCTCCATGCTGAGCATGGAGCCTACTTAAGATTCTCTCGGTCCCTCTGATCCTCTCTCCCACTTGCACTCTCACTCACACACACTCTCTCTCTTTCTCTCTCCATCTTAAAAAGAAAGAAAGAAACAAAGAAAGAAAGAAACAAAGAAAGAAAGAAAAAAGAAACACTCTTGGAGAAATATGTAAGTTATGTTAGGACCCTCCTTGGTCAAGGAGAGAAGGAATATTCACTTTTTCTTTTCTTTTCTTTCCTCTTAAAGATTTTATTCTTAAGTAAGCTCTATGCCCAATGTGGGGTGTGAACTCATGACCCTGAGATTGAGTCGCATGTTCTACTGAGCTAGCCAGGTGCCTCAAACATTCACTTTTTCTAACATCTTTTACACTGATGAAAAGATGTCTCTGTAAAAAGTTTGCATTTACACATCGTTATTTCTGCAATTGAATATCTGAATTTTCCTTAAGGAAATTAACTGTTGTATTTCGTCTTATACCCTTCCTTCTTTCCTCTGGTCTGAGGCATAGTTGTAAACACACAGGATGTGTTAAATATTTATTTAAACGTACAAGGATTTAAAAGAAGTGATTCTGAACCAGGGTGCTGAAGGGACAGCTCCTCAAACGGCATTTCACAGAAAACAGAAAACCTCTGTGGGGAAGGGAAAGCAATAATCTCTCTCTGGTAGAATATAAACTCTCGGGTTCTTGCTAACTAGTTAAGGAAACAGTATGACCAACCTTCAAGAAAAGTACAGAGCACAATTTGCAAGCAGATGGAAGATGGGAGAGTGGGGAGCGGTGGGAGGGTACTTTCTTTTCCCCTCCCTGTGAAGAAGTCCCTTTGGGTAGGAACTAGACCTTCGCTGCAGGTGAGAGAATGTGGGGCTCTCCTTTCCCACTCCAGTCAAGACCTGGTTTTAAGTAAGAATCAGGTCAAGTCACATTCAGTACATTTTTCAGTTTCTGTGGGTGGATATTTTCAGGAATATCAGGAACAAAACCTTATTTCTTTTGTTTTTGCAATCGAGAGGTTATTCTCTCTCAACTGTATTCTTGGAAACTAAATGTATAGGCACATTCTGGTGGATTTGGGTGAGTGAATGGTACGTATGTCACTCATTCAAAAATCCCAAGTACACCTGAAAATACATCCTTATATTTCTAGTGGATGTTAGAAAAAAATGTAAATTAGTAATAACCTTAATTTATGCCCCACTTGTAAACAGACACAATCCTCCTATGAGAGAAACTTTTTAAAAATAACCTAGAGCTATTTATCTCTCACGATGATAAATTTGGAACTGTACATGTTTCCTCTTTCACTAAAAAAAAGATGGAGTTCCTAGGTTATTTGTATTTGTCAGCTCCATGGAGAGCTAAACGTTCCTATCTATATTGGTGGGGATAAAGGCATTATATAAATATTAGATGATTTCTAATATCACTATTTCTTCAATTTGTCATAAGATTTGGTTATTTCCTCCTCTTCTGTTTTGAATAAAGCTTGAAACAAAATTTCCAATTTGAAAAGCAGTATTTATTTTTTTAAAAAGTTTTTTAATGTTTTTATTTATTTCTAGGAGAGAGAGAGAGAGAGAGAGGCAGCGTGAGCAGGGGAGGGTCAGAGAGAGGAGTCACAGACTGAAACAGGCTCCAGGCTCTGAGCTGGCTGTCAGCACAGAGCCTGACGCGGGGCTTGAACCCACGAACCACGAGATCATGACCTAAGCGAAAGTTGGACGCTTAACTGACTAAGCCACCCAGGCGCCCCAGAAAAGCAATATTTAAAACTAAAACTGAACGTTATTACTTAACTGAGTGTCTGATATTCATAATCTAATGTCACAACTCATGCCTCAAAGGAGAATTTCAAAAGTGTAATTGGGGAAAAGCTGTCAGTGGCTGGATTTTATTACAAGTCTTTGAAGACAAGGTTATGAATCACCTTTATTTTCTGAGTGGCACTAACTAAACTGGACACAGGACACCCATCAGAGCACGTGTTAGCAACTTCCCACGTTCATCTTCATCGAAGCATTGCACTGAAATGACATATTTACATCGCCAATCTCCCACAGGTGTGACTTATACGCACCTCCTTATCTTACTTCTTTATCTCCTGGTATTTAACACAGTATCCCTCTTTCCTTAGGTACTCTAATTGGTTTTTGAATGGAATTAAATTTTCTGAATTATCAAGAATTAATTCCATTCAAGTTCAGAACTCCTGCTGAGAGGAAACAAAACAAGTTACCAGGGCCTTCAAATGTAATGTTCTTCAAGTCAGTTCTTTTAACAAGCACAAAGTACTTCCTACTTTCTCTTCATCTGAGTTCTACATACAGGAATCTAGTCTATCCAAGGTAACTTTTGTTACATTAAAGATTAGGTCCGGGGGCCCCTGGGTGGCTCAGTCAGTTAAGCGTCCGACTTTGGCTCAGGTCACGATCTCGTGGTCCATGAGTTCGAGCCCCACATCGGGCTCTGTGCTGACAGCTCAGAGCCTGGAGCCTGCTTCAGATTCTGTGTGTTCCTCTCTCTCTGCCCCTCTCCCACTCATGCTCTGTCTTTCTGTCTCTCAAAAATAAATAAATTAAAAAAAAAAAAGATTAGGTCCCGGGCACCTAATGGAGAAGGAGCTGCTAATGTAGCACACTGTGGACACATCTGGTGTTCTGCAGATGAGTTCTTCCAGCCTAAGTCATATTCACTCTTGACTGTTCTGACAGATGTTAAGTACAGATATTAAACTGACTTCCTGCTCCTGAGCCTCACATAGCTCTCATACTCTGACATCAGCTGTAAAAAGATCACAAAAAGTCACCCACAAAGAAACTCACAATTTGACTTATGTTTAAAACTGCACTGTATCTAATAGGCCAGGCCATTCTTCCAATATCTCTTCCAATATGTGACCAGGTTCATCTTCAGCACTATTTCAGACACTATGCTAGGGCCCTTAGCCTACAACCTCCCAGTACCACAGCCAAAAAGATTTAACACTCAAAAACAATTTAAAGTCATTTGTCCCCTCCAGGCCTTATAAAGATCAAAGTGTAGAAGTTTTAAAATGAATGAGAGGGAGATAGAAACAAAGGGAACTAAGGATTCGAACATCAATTTGATAGTCAAAACACCAATAAAAAAGGAGAACAGAAAAATAAGGAAAGAAGTTACGATTTTCATATTAAGTGATGGTATTTTATAAACAGCTTAAATAAAGTAACAATTCTTCAGGTGAAAATAAGTTATAGGACCAAAAAGATAAATGGTTTGTTTGTTTCAGAAAGATAAATGTTACAAATGAAATTTAAAAATTAAATGCCTAAAGTTGGCCCTTGGTAATGATTTTTTAAGTTAACTAAAATGCAAAGTATACAAAATAAGGAATAAACAATAATAAATATGTATTAGTAAAACCTTTTTTAACAGGGAAGAAATCATGGAAACCCTCAAATATAAAACAGTGTAAACTGCACAAGAAAATATTTGCATCGTTCTTCTAAAACCACCTAGCAGAACCGATTAAGGGATCCTAAGAGGAATTTAACCCTTTTAAAACAAAAACCAAAAAAAGGGAATTTTATTGCAGGGTGTGGAACAGGGGGCTCCTGGGAAACTGGTGAAAACCAGGGCACTGGAAGAAAGGACCTGGGAGGGACCCATGGGCATGGTCCCCTTGCGATTCGGCAAATACCAAATATAGGCAAGGATCTAGGGTGAGAAGTAAGGAGAAATGTATTATCTGAACGTCCTGGGTGTCAAGGGACTGGGATCTAGCCACTTTCACGGGGGAAGGACATCTTTTTCCCTCTCTAATCATCTCCCACCCCATCACCTGCTTCTCCACACACTAGATCCTTCTCAGTGAGACTCCTAAAGGTACAACTTCTGAGATACGTGATTGCGATCCCAGAAATCGACACGACATTTCAAAGACAGTTCAGACCCGAGTTCACACAGGCTTCCGGGACTTGAGAGCCAGCCCTGCGGGAGACACCCCCATCTGCTCGCTAACAAATGCCTTGAAGGGGCGGGGACAGGAGGCAGAAGAGGTCGAGAAGGTCCCTGATTTGGGGACTAAGGTTATGACAGCTGGCCTGACATCCTTCCAGATTTGGGGGGAGCGGGGAGCGGAAAATGGGGGAGATTCTCACGCTGGGGCTTCTGGATGTGGAAAGCAGACGCTGCTGCTGAGGTGGTCAGATGAAGGTTAAGGAGCCCGAGCGCCAGAGAGTCCAGGCAAGGCCTGTGGCGTCTCTACCTTACCCATCGCACCCACCAAAGCCCCTGCCTGGAGCGCGCGCGCACACACACCCACCCTGCGGTCAATCATTCCCCACCCGCTCCGAGACCACCCCCAGGCCTCCAGCCCCCCTCTCCGCCCGGCCCTGCGGCCCCGCCTTCGCCTTACACTGAATGGGCGGGTAGCAACTGGGGTCTTCGCCGCCGTGCTGGCAACGACTGGAGAAGGCGCTGCGCGGGGTCACGTAGTTGCTGGGGAAGATGCCCACCCGCTGGTTCAGCTGCCCGGTCCACCAGCCCTCGTCGCCGGACACCTGCGAGTCCTTGGACAGCACCTCCACCACGTCGCCCAGCCGCAGGGTCAGCTCGTCCTCGCCAGCAGCCTCGTACTCGAACACCGCCGTCCAGTAGGGCAGCGGCGCATCGGAACCCATCTCCCCGGGGGCCGCCGCCGCCTCCTCCTCCTCTTCCTCCTCCTCCTCGGCCGCGGCCCCCGCTCCATCCTCCCCCGGCGGGGCGGCAGCGGCGGCGCTCGCCAGGCAGCCGAGAAGCGCTCTGGAGGGCTCCATGGAGCGGCCGATCCATAGGGTGCGGGGCTGCCGCCGCCCGCAGGAGCCGCCGCCGCCTATTGTTCATGCGGCTCCGCAGAGCTGGGGGGACCCTCCTCCCCCGACGGCGGCCGCAGGTAGGGCCCGGGCTGGCGGGGCGGGGAGAGCCGGCTCGCTGGGGCAGGCGCGGCGCGGCGACAAGTGCGCCGAGCGCGAGTGCTCACCGCGGCATGAGGGCGCGACGGGCCGGAGCCCCCGCCTTCGCACTCGCCCCACGGGGCGGCCTGGCCACCTCTGCCGCGGGTACCTGCTCGCGCAGCCGGGGCCCGCCGCCGCCCGCTGGCCGCCTCTCCCCTTTCCGCGCCGCGCCCCGCCCCCAGCGCCGCCCGCACGCCCGGGACCACCTGACACGGACCTGGCTCCGCCCCAGCCCTGCGGACCCGAAGGGGCGGGGCCGCCCGGCGCCTGGCCCACACCCCCCAGACCAACCTGCCCTCCCATTGGTCGCAGCAGACCTTCCGCAGGTTCCTCGCGCCGCGGCTGGAGCTGCCCCGGCAGCCACCCGCCCGCCCCTCTCCAACCGCGGCGCCTACGTGTCCCTCCCCCGAGGCCCCGCCCCCTTTTGCGGGCTCTCATTCTCAACCCCAGGTCGACCCATTTCACTCTCCCATTGGCCCGCGGCAGCTCCAACCATTGGTCCGTGCTACCTGTCCATTTCCTGCGAGAGTTCAACACCTCCAGGCAGCAGGAGGCTGCGGCCTCATTGGGTGCATGAGGAGGGATGGGTGGACGCTGAAAGGTAAGGCCGAGCCTCCATTCAGACCAAAAAGGCTGTTGGAGGCTGCGCCCTTTGTTTGCTGGGGTAGGGCAGTGGCCCCGTTGGCCAGCACCTGTGTTCTTGATCCTAAAGCGAGCTTTTGAGAGGGAGCAGAGGAAAAGCGAGCTGGGTTGTGCCTCCCCCTCAGAGCCCTTTCTTCTCTGGCTCGCTCCTGCGGTGGGGGTCTCCCCACGCTCGGATGTGCCTCTACCCGAGTCCAGCCAGGTGGGTCAGCTTCCGCTCCCAGACCCTTTCGCACCCAGGAAACCTTTCATCTCTACAAGGCCTTTAGGCCCATCGGAACGTTCTTTAGAAGAAGCACTCTTAAAACTGCAGTTCCCGCCCTTTTCACACAACTCCCGCCTTTGTAAGAAGCGATTCCAATACCGGCACTTTTTAGAATTCAGAGAGAATGAGAGACCACCTTCCTGGGGCTTCAAACTGCGACTTGAAAGCCCAGTTTGAAAGCTGTCCGTGAAGAGAGGGCTTGGCCTCTCTGAAGAAACACAGCTTTTCTACATTGTGGGTTTCTTTTGCTTGAACGAATTGCACCTCAGATCACTGTGACCTCTAGAAATCAGATTAAGAACCAAAGTAGAATATACAGACAGGCCAATGCTACAGTTCATGATCAAGGGCCAACCTTTTCCTACGCCCTTTTGTTCTCCATTTCACAGACATTAGGAAAGAATGGGATAAGTGGCCCCTAATATTTCCTCTTTGCTTTAATCCTATCATAGTAATACAGATTTCCAAAGAGAAAGTTTTTTGACGTTTCAAAACAAGGCAATGCCGAAAGATCTAATCTCTACCAAACAGTGTTACCTTTTCCCTTTCAGTGGCTGGAGTAAATACAATTTGCTTAGCAAGAGTTGGTGCTTCACTGAGTATTTTCTGTTTAGTTTTAATTTGAGGTTGATTGTTAGCCAAGCTGGGGACAGTGGAGCAATCTCTGAAGATAACCAGATCTGGTATCTTCAGTCCTGTCCGGCCCAGCTGCAACTTAATACTGTAGTTCAGTCTGTTCATCCTGTAAGGGATGGGGGAGGGGGAGGTGGGGACTGGAAGATCTGTGTTCTTTTAGACCCCGCATTCTGTGGTTTGCATAAAAGTATGGCTATACCTTACACCTAGGCATCCCACACATTGGAAGTCTTGGAGAAGAGGGCTGTTCTGAAGAGCTTTCTAGCATAGGTCTTGAGAAGGGGCTTCTGAGTAAATACCATAAAACAATGTTCAGATTCTTTGTTGTACATGGGATCAGTGAACTGGAAAAGATATGGGGGTCTTTGAGTAAATTCTCTAGGTTTTGTTCAACCTAGAACAAACGATTCCACCCTAACGCAGAAGAGCAGGAAAGTGGGGGGTAGGGGTACTCTGTTTTAAAAAGAGACCAGGGGCGCCTGGGTAGCTTAGTCGGTTAAGCGTCCGACTTTCGCTTAGGTCATGATCTCGCGGTTCGTGGTTCGGGCCCCGCGTCGGGCTCTGTGCTGACTGCCAGCTCAGAGCCTGGAACCTGTTTCAGAGTCTGTGTCTCCCTCTCTCTCTGATCCTCCCCTGCTCACGCTGTCTCTCTCTTTCTCTCCTAGAAATAAATTAAAAATATTAAAAAAATAAAAAATAAAAAGAGACCATAACTGGGCCTCCTGGGTGGCTCAGTCAGTTAAATGTCCGACTTCGACTCAGGTCACGAGCTCACGTTTCGTGGATTGGAGCCTCGCGTCGGGCTCTGTGCTGACCGCTTGCTCAGAGCCTGGAGCCTGCTTCGGATTCTGTGTGTGCTTCTCTCTCTGCCCCTCCCCTGCTCACGCTCTGTCTCACTGTGTCTCTCAAAAGTAAATAAATGTCAAAATAAAATAAATAATAAAAAGAGACCATGAGAAAAAAGATTTTCTTGATAATCTTTGAGGAAAAAGAAAATTTTCCTAGACACACACACACAGAAATAGAAACAAAAAAACTAGGAAGATAGAAAGCTACCTGTGGCAGATCTCCTTCAAGTAGTAGGATTATTGATGTGGTTTGGGAGTGGTGGGGGTCCAGAGCTGATGGTCAAGAAAGAATTTTTGAGACATCTTTGGTGCAAAAAGGCGACTTTATTAAAGCACAGGGACAGGACCCGTGGACAGAAAGAGCTGCACTGGAGTTGTGACTGGTGACTGAGTTTTTTAACCTTCAGGTTCGGAAGGGGTTAGGGATAGTGAAAGTCTCTAAGGAATTTTGGGTGCAAGGTTTCCATGACCTTGGCGGGGGGGGCGGGGGGGACTAGCTATTGTTAGGAAAAGGTCATTTATTACAGTCTAGTAAAAACCTCAGTCATGAGACCCTTAAGATGTGTATCAGTGGACCATATGCTTGAAGGATGATGGTCAACATATATCTTGGGTGGGGGGTAAAGATAAAGGAAGTTTCCAAAGGAATTTTTATATGTTAAAGTAGATTTAGAAGATTCTGGAGGGAGTCGGTTAATGTTAAGCTAAGATTCCATTTTGCCATTAGCAAAGTGTCATCATTGAGGCAGCTGACCCCCTAGAGGGAGGTCACTCTGCCTGTCTCAAAGACTTGTCAAAGGGTGTAGGCAGTAAGGGAATTTAATTTTTCATCTGCCTGTTTCCCACATCATTATGAGTAATTGGGCAGTTTTTATTGTCATTTTGTTCATTGGTAATTTTGTACGTTTTACTGTAGCTTTTTTGAGCTCCACTTCCCTTCCCCTTCCCCCCCCCCACACACCCAGAGGAGAAGAGGAAAAAAATCCTGATCCCCCTCAGTAGGAAAACTCTAACTCCTTATATAATTTAAATCTTTAATACCGAAGCATGTGTTTAGGACTTCATGAAGAGTCATTCATCAAACATTTCAAGAAGTCATTCAGTCAATATTTGTCCAATGGATAAGTGCTAGAAATTCAAATGAGGAAAGGTCCTCTGGGCTAAAGTTGTGTAGCAGAGTTTCATGGAAGAGGTGGAACCAAAGTTGGTCCCAGAGGGGCGCAGGGTGGAGCAGTGAAGAACCAGCACCCAGGAAAAATGGGAGAGTGTGGGCACAGACACAGAGGTGGGGATGGAATGAGTAGGCTTGTCTGCATGGAATAAAAGGATGAGGAGGAACTGAAAATAGGCTGAGACCAGATTCTAGAGGACCTTGTAATTGCTTGAATCATATGAATAATTATTTAGTTGATTATTTGTAATTATTTAATGTCCAGTTTGTTCACCATCAGGATAGAAACTTGTCTGTCTGGTTCTCTACATTTTGCCCAGCACCTCAAGAGTACCTAGCACATGGGGCACCTGGGTGGCTTGGTCGGTTAAGCGTCCGACTTTCGCTTAGGTCATGATCTCGCGGTTCGTGGGTTCGAGCCCCGCGTCGGGCTCTGTGCTGACTGCCAGCTCAGAGCCTGGAGCCTGTTTCAGTCTGTGACTCCTCTCTCTCTGACCCTCCCCTGCTCACGCTGTCTCGCTCTCTCTCCTAGAAATAAATAAAACATTAAAAAAAAAAAAAGAGTATCTAGCACATAACTGGCTCTCACAAGACATATGGTGACAATGGCTACCTTGAATACCAAGCCTGGCTTCCGGTTAGCAATTAAAGGGCTATCACTGAAAGCTTTGGCATAGAGCTGTGAGGTGATGAAATGTCTCTGTCACCTAGGACCAAGAGATGAGGAGTGTATAAGGAAGTGCTTAAGTTGGGCATTGAAGGATGTGTGCAGCTTGATAGTGGAGACTAGAAAGCATGGACAAGGAAGTGAGTGTAACAGACAGTGGTAACAGACAGGAAAATGGGAGTCGTGGGAAATGGAATTGACCAAGTAAAAATGGGCAGATGGCAAGACTTTGAAAGATGGGTGGAATCACCATGATTTTACCATTGTTAAGTTCTTGAGGAACAGTTGACAAATATCACCCAGAAAAGGACCATTTTCTCCACCATACTGAAAAGTATAGCATAAAGTGGGGAGAGAATAATAGCAATCCGTGATGCACCTTTGCACCAGACATGTCAGATCATGATTTATCCTTTGCTCTGTTCATTAAAACTGTGCGACTTTGGGCAAGGTGCCTGTCTGAGCTTCAGTTTCCTCATTGTTAAATAAATATAACAATAGGAACTCCTTTTTCTAGAGGCTTACAGGATTAAATGAGATAAGTCATAAAAAAGCTCTTTGCATGCTGCTTAGCACCCACTAAATATTCAACATATTTACTTCCTTCTTTGCTCATCACCCTCAGAGACAGCCTTTCATCACACCCAAGGAAACTGCAGAGGCTGCCTGACTGGGAGTTCAACTATGGTTTTTCCCTCTAAAAAAGAGAAGGGTGGGAAAAGGAAGGAGAAAGAGAGAAAAGAGGAGGGATGGGAGACAAGAAAGTAGGAGGGATGGAGGTAGGGAGTAAACAAAGAGAAGAGGGAAAAAGCAGACTGATAGTTAATTCTCGGGCCCTGGAGACTCGGACAGAATTGGAATCCATACTTAGTGTTTGCCATTAGGCAAGTTAACCTTCCAGTGTCCCAGATCCCCCTTTAGGAAACTGGGGATAGTAGTACTTCACTTGGGGCGCCTGGGTGGCTCTGTCGGTTCTGCATCCAACTCTTGATTTCAGCTCAGGTCATCATCTTACAGTTTGTGGGACTGAGCCCCACAATCTGTGCTGTCTGTGTTGTCAGTGCAGAGCCTGCTTGGGATTCTCTTTCTCCTGCTTTCTCTCTGCTCCTGCGCCACTCTCTACTCTCTCAAAATAAATAAACGTTAAAAAACATAAGATGTACTCATTTGCTAATCAAAGAAGTATGTAATCATAAATGATGATTAAGAAAATTTTAGATGTGGAAATGTGCTTAATACAATGATAAAGAAAAAATTAGTGGGGAAAAAAACCTTTAAATTGTTAAAAACAAGACAACTGACCCCAAATGGAGTCACTTATGCTAAGCCCCATGTCACCAAGTTGAGACTTATTTATAGTTTCGGCCTGTCCCAGAAATGGAGTATTAATCTGGTCAAGAAGAATTACCTAGTCAGCAGTGGTGAGGGCATCTGCCTGATAGACCCCTGCCATGCCCTGAAGGAAAGTGATCTTGCTATAACCAATCCACTTGTTGCCCAATTAACTTCCTTGTTTCTGTTCCTTCTGTCTGTAAAAGTCTAACATTTTGCACAGCTCCCAAGAGCTCCTTTCTGTTTGCAAGGTGGGATGCTACCCAATTTGTGAATCACTGGATAAAGCCAATAAGATCTGTAAAATCTACTCAGCTGAATTTTGTTTTCGAACAATACAACACAATCACAAATGTGTGTGCATATGTGCATTTGGGTAGCATCAAAATCTTCTTGGTTATTTCTGAGCTGCATGGTAGAATGTCGGTAATTTGTCTTGCCTTCGTTTTACTTTTCTTTATTTTCCACATACCCAAAATAACCGTGTAATACTTTTGTAATTAGAATAAAGATCCACAATTTTTTTTTTTTTTTTGTAATCTGAAGTAAGTTTCAAGCCAAAAGCATTATTGTTAGTTGGAGAGATGCTTGGTAGAGGAGGGGAAAACCTAGAACCCAAAGATGACTATAATAATGATGCGAATAACAACAGTGACAATGGCTACTAAGAATTTAGGGCTGACTGAATGCCATGCACTGTTCACAATCTGTTTTATCTGTCAGAGTCTTTAACGGCCGTTTCAAGCAAACAAAAAGGTGCTGGAATATAAACAGACCAGTTCTTCCCTGGCCTTCCTACTTCCTGGAGGGAACATTCTTTGTTATGTGCAGACAGGTATGTAGCTACTTACTTTTAGAACTAATTTAGGATAGCTGTGGCTTCATTTAACACTGGCATAGACTTCTTTTGTTTTACAGCTTTGCAGCTTGGTCGTTAGTTGGTGACAAAGATTTAGCTGAAATTTCCACACACCCTTTTGCTTTTGAGAGTCATGCCTTCTTATTTAAAAAAAAAATCTATTTAATGATTTCTGTTATTTGTTATTGAAACAAACCGGAGAGATGTAATGAATGAGCAGCTCTCACAATTGTCCGTGAAAAATATATTTTACAGTAGGCAGGCTCTTTAGTCATGGACTTGGCACAGCAACGCCCTCTTAGAGACAGTGGTAGACAACTGCACCACCGTGTGGTATTGAGGGATATGGAGGCAGATTTTTTCTTTTTTTCTTTCTTTTTTTAATGACTTTGGTACTTTTACACTTTAAGTGCCGAAAGTAACCTTACTGGCCACTGGGTGGAGCTCTCTCTATTTATTGTGGAAACAGACCCAGACAAGTGTTCTCAAACTGAGCTTCAAGGCTTGAACCCAAATTTTCAGACTCTTTCTTGCCAAACGGCTGCTTCCCGTTCTAGATGTTAACCCAGGGATGTCTGCATGTCAGCTTCAGGGAAGCTCAGAACCGTCTAGTGCAGACTCAGTCTTACATCCAAGGAAACCGAAGCCTAGAGAAGCCAAATGATTTGCTAAAGGATCCACAGCTAGTGTTGTGTCCCTTGTTTATTTTTCCATTCATTCATTTACTCACCAAATATTTAAACATGTGTCTACTATGTGTTCAAGGCACTGGAGGTACAAAAGTGAGCGAAATAGACAAAAATCCCTTCATACATCTTATCTTCTAACAAGAGAAACACACAAACAACATAAGTAAAATACATTATAGCATTAAAAAGGGATCAATGCTAAGAAGGAAAAAAGGCGGGGTGGGGGGTCGGGGTCACATTTCAGAGTGGCCACACCAAGTGGCTTTCACAAGGTAATGTTTGAAATAAAGATCTAAAGGAACTGAGGAAACCAGCATACTGCTATGGGAGGAGAACTTCTGGCAGAGGAAACAATGTAGCAGGAATGAGAATTTCAGGCTAGAAGGAGGTAGGAGATGCGGGGGGGCCCGTGGGGGGTGGGGGGGCGGATCATGTGGGACGTTCAGGTCAAAGAAGGACTGAGGCTTTTACTTTGAGTCACAAGGGAGCCGGTTAGGGGTTTTCAGCAGAGGAGTGGTGTGGTCTGACTCAGGACAGAAACACTGGGGCTGCCAGGCTCACAATGGGCTGCAAAGAACAAGGGCAGAGACAGACAAGGAGGCTCTTCAGTGTTCTGGAAAGAGATAACAGCAGGTGGAGACAAGGGAGGTGATAGTGGGTATGGTGAAAGGTGGCCCCACACAGACCAAACAGGCAGCGGCCCCAACCCCTGACCTTTTCCTGCAGCATCAGATTATTTTATTAAAAAGCTTAAAGGAGGGGTGCTTGGATGGCTCAGTCAGTTAAGTGCCCAGCTTCGGCTCAGTTCATGATCTCACAGTTTGTGAGTTCCAGCCAGGTGTCGGGCTCTGTGCTGACAGCTCAGAGCCTGGAGCCTGCTTCACATTCTCTGTCTCCCTCTCTGTGCCCCTCCCCAGCTCATGCTCTCTCTCTCTCAAAAATGAATAAAGGTGAAAAAAAAAACCACCAACTTTTTTTTTAACTCAAAGGAAAAAATAAAGATGGCCCCAATTTTAAAAATCAGTGTGGCTTTGCTGATGGGTCACAAGGGGTATGAAAGGAGTTAAGGATAACGGCAAGCGGTTTTTGGCCTGAGCAGATAGGAGCATAGCATTGTCATTACTGGAGATGCGGGGACTATCTGAGCATCGTGCTGTTAGACCGACCGAGTGTGAGGTCACCACTCCATACCCCAGCGGAGAGATCAGGTGGGCAGGCCATTATGTATGTCTGGAGTTCGGCCAAGGATCATTAAATATAAGAGTCATAAAAGATCACCTCCATAAGATGACTGGGGGGAGGAAACACCAAAAAACAAAAATGGGAGCCTGGGTGGCTCAGTCGGTTAAGTGTCTAAGTCTCAATTTTGGCTCAGGACATAGTCTCAGGATCTTGGGATAGAGCCATGTATCAGGGCTCTGCACTGACTATGGAGCTTACTTGAGATTCTCTCTCCCTCTCTCCCTGCCCCTCTCCCTTGCATGCTCTCTAAATTAATTAATTAATTAATTAATTAATTAAAATAAAAATAAAGTAACTAAGAGCACCAGAATGACTAGAAAACCTCCAGGCCCAAATGATAATAAAATACTTCCTATTTTAGTTTCGGGCTTCCCAGGTCTCTACCCAAAGAGACCTTTTAAAATGGCTCAGCTTTCAATAAGAGAACTCTAGATGCTGGCGAGGATGTGGAGAAACGGGCACCCTCCTACACTGTTGGTGGGAATGTAAACTGGTACAACTCCTCTGGAAAACAGTGTGGAGGTTCCTCAGGAAACTAACACTAGAACTCCCCTAGGACCCAGCAATAGCACTGCTAGGAATTTACCCAAGGGACACAGAAATGCTGAGGCACAGGAGCACATGTACCCCAATGTTCATAGCAGCACTCTCCACAGTAGCTAAAACATGGAAAGAGCCTAAGTGTCCATCAACAGATGAATGGATCAAGAAGATGTGGTTTATCTATACCATGGAATACTACATGGCAATGAGAAACAATGAAATCTGGCCATGTGTAGCAACATGGATGGACCTTGAGGGTGTTATGCTGAGCGAAATAAGTCAGGCAGAGAAGGACAAATATCATATGTGTGCACGTATAGGAGGATTAGGAGGAACTTAACAGAGGACCAAGGGGAGAAGAAGGGTGGAAATGGTGGGGGAAAGGGAGAGAGGCAAACCATGAGAGACTCTTGAATGCTGACAAAAACTGAGGACTGATGGATGTGGGGGGGAGGGGGATGGGCATGGAGGAGGACACTTGTGGGGATGAGCACTGGGTGTTATGTGGAAACTAATTTGACAATAAACTATTTGTATAAAATAAAATAAAATAAAAATAAAAATAAATAAATAAAAAAATAAAATAAAATAAAATAAAATGGCTCAGCTTTGCATAGTTGACGGCTGTTAACCTCTTGCCCATGGCCATGAGACAGGAATCTCCTGACATGGGTCAGGCCTTTAGAAGGACAGTGCGTGTTTCCTGGGTTAAGGGATGGCGTCTGCGTGAGGTCTGTGGGAGCCCCAGAGGGCAGCCCCGCCAGGCCTATGAGACATCAGGGAAACTATCTGTGCTTCCTGTGTTCCTAAAGGTAGACGGAACCCAATTTCAGGACTTGGCTTCCTTGCTTCCTTGGATTTGTCATGTGCGGGTCAGGTGCAGTTGCTTGCAGCTCTGTGGTCTGGTTCTTTATTATTTTATTATCTGACCTTGACACACCCACAATAGCTCTGTACATAGTAGGACTGACGTTCCTTCTTTTCCATCGTGTCCTCTCTTGGACACAAGGGCAAGGGTAGCATAGTGACTGAGTGCTGATTGAGTGCCAAGCGGTAGTTTCGGAGCTGATCCACGTGCCCTCACTTCGTATACAAAGACCACACCACGGCCCATCCAGCTATGCCACTGATTTTAATGACAACTGATCTTTAAACAGTGGTTTGCAGTTCAAAGACACTTCTAGGGGGACGCCTGGGTGGTTCAGTCAGTTGAGTGTCCAACTTCAGCTCAGGTCATGATCTCAAGGTTCATGAGTTCCAGCCCCGTGTTGGGCTCTGCGCTGATAGCTCAGAGCCTGGAGTCTGCTTCGGATTCTGTGTCTCTCTCTGCTCCTCCCCTGCTTGCACTCCGTCTGAATCCTACTTCTGCTATGACTCGCTATGTGGCCTGGGACAATTTACTTAAATTCTCTGTTAAGCCACCCTTTCTTAAACTGCAAAATAGGGATAAAAAAATCATACCTACCTCCTAAAAATTTTTTTTAAGTTTATTTTGAGAGCGGGGGAGGGGCAGAGAGAGGGAGAGAAAGAATCTGAAGCAGGCTCTGCACTGTGTGCACACAGCCTGATGTGGGGCTTTATTCCACAAACCACGAGATCATGACCTGAGCTGAGATCTAGGGTCAGATGCCTAACTGACTGAGCCACCCAGGAGCCCCCTTAAAGTGTTTTTTTAAGAGCTTCATTGAGGTATAATCAACATACAAAGAACTGCACACATTCAATGTGTACAATTTGATGAGTTCAGATATCTGCAAACACCCGAGGTCTAAAATGGTTTCAAGAATTAAGTGAGGTGATACATGAACAGCCCTAAAAACAAAGCCTGGGGCGGGGGTGTGGGGGCGCCTGGGTGGCTCATTCAGTTAAGCTTCGGTTCAGGTCATGATCTCACAGTTTGTGGGTTCAAGCCCCGTGTCAGGCTCTGTGCTGACAGCTCAGAGCCTGGATCCTGCTTCAGATTCTGTGTCTCCCTCTCTCTCTGACCCTCCCCTGCTCATACTGTCTCTTTTTCTCTCTCTCAGGAATAAATAAAACATTAAAAAAAAAAAAATGCCTGGAACTTAATGATCCTTCCATAGGGTGGAAGTGATTATATTATTTCTTTGAGCCCTCAAAAATGTCCTACAGGTTGGGAATTCTTTTTAGCCAGCTTTACTAATAAGGAAACTGAGGGGGTGCCTGGGTGGCTTAGTCGGTTAAGCGTCCAACTTTCGCTTAGGTCATGATCTCGCGGTTCGTGGGTTCGAGCCCTGCATCGGGCTCTGTGCTGACTGCCAGCTCATAGCCTGGAGTCTGCTTCGGATTCTGTATCTCCCTCTCTCTCTGCCCCTCCCCTGCTCACGCTGTCTCCTTCTCTCTCTCCTAGGAAAAAAAAAACTTTAATAAGGAAACTGAGGCTCAGAGAGGCTATTCCATGTGACAGTGCAGAGTGAGGAGCAGAAGCACTGGGCCCCCTTTGATCCCCAGGCTCTTCCCGCTCAGGATCCATTCCTCCAAGAGTGCTGGTTCTGTGTTATACAAACCAAACTTTCTCGCCAGGTCTCCAGGTGTCCACCGGCTTTGTCCCCGTGAAAGGACACACGGGGTCTACAGGAGAGCGATGGCAAAACTAACTAACCTTCTCAGCCTGTCAGGCCTGGGCCAAGCACTTTTCGGGCATCTTCACCCAAAACCCCATGCACTACATACGCTCAACAGCCCCTTTGTATAAAAACTGGGCCCCACAACCATTGAGTGACAGGAGCGGTAGGAGTTGGAGCAGAATCTGAGATCTACTTAAGTTTATCCACAGGAAGACTTCCATTGGGAGCAGTTTATCTACCTACAAAATTCACTGCACTGTAGAGGCTCCCTTTTAGGCTTCTGAATGGACTGGGGGGGAGGGGATGCAGATGACTTCACCGCTTTATGATAATATGACCCCAAGCCAAGCCAGGAAGTGCCCACCCAACGCTGACCCCTGGGGCAGCCCACTCACCATTCCTTCCTGCTTCTCTTCCTTCCTCCCAAACGCAGAGGCTGGGGCCAGGCTAACCCCCCCCCCCCTTTCAGATGCAACTTAGCCTCTACCTGAGAGAATTCCCAGTCCAGAGGTTCTGACCCAGTGTGGACTTAATCCCATGCCCTGTTGCCATTTCTGACTGAGCACTTGCAGCCCTCCACCCGCCTCCCGACCCCCAGCTACCTTCTTGCATAAGGGTTGGGGGTCTGCGGTTACCTCTTGATACTTAAAATCGCATGCTCCACTTCTGGGCCCGTGGCATGTTAGGAGTAGTTTTCTCTCATGATGAAATGGAACTGTTTCCCCATTCATATGTGGGCAGGATGTGGAAGAATAGAAACCCCCTGAAGGAGGCACCTGTGTGCTTCAGTCGGTTGAAAGTCCCATTCGATCTCGAGGTTTGTGAGTTTGAGCCCCACATCGGGCTCTTTGCTGTCAGTGCAAAGCCCACTTTGGATCCTCTGTCCTTCTCCATCTGCCCCTCCCCTGCTTGCACTTTCTCAAAAATAAATAAACATTAAAAAAAAAAAAGGCAACCTCTGAGGGGCTTGGCCTGAGCTTTGGTTTTGATAGGAGCAGCCTGATGTCTTTTTTTTCCTCCCTCTCTCAATCCTCCTTTCCTTCCAACCTACTTACATTCCTCCCGGCCTCCCCTTCCTCCCCTCTCCTCCACCTTTGCCCTCTTCCCCCCTTCCTTCCTTCCTTTAAAGAGAATGGTGCTCTGTTCCGGGCTGCAGGCGCCCCAGGGGCAGAATTGCAACAGACAGCTTGAGCAAGCACTGAAGATCTTGCTACTCCTACCTGCCTGCTTGCTAACCTGGGCGAGCTAGGTTCGGGATGATCACTTTGCACACTTCAGGTGTTTGGTTTGGGGCATGGATTTGGCCAGGCGTGACTGTTCTCCTAATTTAAGCCCCTGGTTGTAAATATAGGTCTTAGTACCTATTAATAACCCACAGCACACTTGTCTCCTGTTACTCCAATGACTGCAACCATGACCCCCCTTTCTCCCCTCCCCTCTGGCCCCCGCTGGACATGCACAGACTGAGCCATCCAGGTACCTCGTGAGCTGTAGCTGGACTTGGCGTGTGCTGTTCAGTATCTCTCCCTGCCTCTCTTCCAGGCCACAACAGGAAGTTGCTAA
This sequence comes from Proteles cristata cristata, assembly GCA_017311185.1. NCBI lineage: Eukaryota > Metazoa > Chordata > Mammalia > Carnivora > Hyaenidae > Proteles > Proteles cristata. Next base: position 1,302,769 of record JAESUZ010004260.1, read on the forward strand.
CAGAGGTAGGTGAGAAGGATAAAGGAAAATAAAATAATAGCAACTTATTCTGATAAATCTTGAAACCCTTGAATTTTTACCCCTGGGTTCCTTCCCATCATTGGCTCTGAACATTGTGGTCCTGGTTCTCAGAGCTCCCGAGGTCTGCGGTTTGGATCAGGAGCCTTTCCACTGGGTAGGATTGGTACCCGTGCTGAATCCATGAACAGCCAAGGAAGCTTCTTGTTTTGTCCATGAACCCTCCAGCGCCCCGAGTCTCTTTGCTCCCTCCTGTCAGCTTCACTCCTTTTTATAACTTGCTGCCAAGAAAGAACTTGAAACTCTAGGTATAAATAAATAGGTCCACAAGTATTACCTGAAATGGGGATTTGAAATTTAAAAGGAACCAAAAGAAGCATCAGGATAGAGGAAAACAAGAACTCTAGGAGAGGGGTGCCTGGGGGACTCAGGCAGCTGAGCGTCCAACTCTTGATTTCAGCTCAGGTCATGATCCCAGGGTTGTGGGACTGAGCCTTACATTGGGCTCTGTGCTGAGCATGGAGCCGGCTTAAGATTCTCTCTCTTTCTCCCTCTCTCCTTTGCACTTGCTTGTCTCTCTCCCTAAAAGTAAAAAATAAAAAAATAAGAACTCTAGGAGTCCTTAGTTACCAACTGGACCTCTCTTGCCCACAACTCCGTCTTTCATGAAACGGGGCTAGCAATCCATACCTACCTGGGTGTAGAGGACGATACCAGATTGTTTCTCAAGATCTCTTCCAGCTCGGAAAAAACAGCTGAACAGAGGAACGGATGCTACCAGCAAGCTGGGGAAAAGGAATCAAAATGTGATTTCCAAAAGCCTTCGTGGTTGGTTCCCCTGAAACCAGATGGCCACGCGTGGCCTGTGCAGTATAAATATGAGGCTCTGACAGTATCTACTATCTGACAATAGTAATATCATCCTCGGGCCCTTTTGTAATTCCATCACCTCATAATTAACCTGTTATGATTCCACTGCTTCCTGTAGACATCACTTCCTCTGCCCAGCAAATTCCTTTAAGACCTAGCTCCAAAGTTCTGCACACTAGGCACCCTTCCCTGACTATCCTAAAGACTCACAGGAGGCTTCCTCTCTGGGTCCCGTAGGGCTGACCCGCACTCAGAGCCCCCAGCACTTTGCATGCCATCTGCTCCCCATCCTGGGTCATCAGACTTTTGAGAGAAAGGACTTGGCCTCTTCATCTTTGTGGGCAAAGTTCCTCTATGTCTTCCCTGAAGGGAGAGAGATAATAGTACCTCTATAACGATCTCCCATCTATAAAGAGGTGGGAGGATGGACGCACAGAAGTGAAGTGACTTGCCCAGGTTAGTTGGATAATTGGTGGAACAGGAAGATCCAACCCAGTTCAGAGACCATAAAAGCCTTATAGGTGTCCCTTACTGCTTCCTGACATGTAGTAGAAAGCTTCCCAACATGGTACTGTCCCCCTCAGCTTCTTTCTCCTTTCTCTCCCATCAAGTTCAAATGTCAGACAGCTGAAATAGCTTGAGTCAAGGGGGGCAGCTGGGTGGCTCAGTCAGGTAAGCTACTGACTCTTGGTTTAGGCTCAGGTCATGACCTCATGGTTCACAAAATCAAGTCCCACATCGGGCTCTGTGCTGACAGTGAAGAGCCTGCTTAGTATTCTCTCTCTCTCCCCCTTTCTCTGCCCTTCCCATGTTCTCTCTCTCTCTCTCTCAAAATAAATAAATAAAATTTAAAAATAAAATACCTGAGTCAAGTCCCAAGGAAAAAAAAAAGTTTTAATAACCTTCCTTTGTTACTTGCTTATCTACCTCCTCTGACAAAGGCCCTTTCTGGAGCTGAGGCTTTCTGGAGGCCACTGGGCATCAGGCCTCAAACCTCAGAGTCTTGGCCCTTGGCCTTCAAGTATGATCTTTCTGAGCTAAGCTGCTGCAGACCCTCTTCCTCAACTAGCAACCTGGTGTAAGCCACAACATTCCTGGGGGCTCTTGAGGGCTCATTTCCATTGTATTACTCTGCACCTCAGTTTTCTGATCTGTAAAAATAGACATTCAACTGATTGAGCATCAATTAGATGCCACCATGTACAGAGCCCAGAGCTAGCTATTAGAGATATAGATGCAAAGATAAAGAGGATATGGTCTCTGCCTTCAATAAACATAAAGTCAAGTGGGAAAGGTAAGAACGGAAAAACAGATGCCATGGCAGAGTGAAAGAAAGTAGATATGAAAGAAAGACTGTTACCTGATTTGCCTACCTCAGGCCAAGAATCAAGTGTTCTTCCATTATTCTTAAAGCACTATACAAATATCAGCAAATATCACACTGTTTAGCTTCTGTACAAGACACCAGTTGGGTTGTCTGGTCATATCCCCTTTCCTTTCCGAGAACTGCTCTTAAAGCCAAATTCATATTGTAATGGTACTCCCTCCCCCCACCCCACCTCCACCAAGAATCATTGGCCCTTTTGGTTGACTGAATCAGGGACAGGTCCCTGGCCCAAGCTGGGCAACATAGAGTCTGTCCCTGCTCTGGGTTTGGAATGGGAATGAAAGTAACTAGGTCTCTGTCACCCTGGACTTTGAGAGGAAGAGATGCAAATCCTGAAGGCATGGAGAGCTATTTTCTAACAAAGTAGACTGAAAATTAAAGAACGTGAAACTTCTGGAAGAGTGGAGCAGAGGCTCAGAGAGGAGGAAAGGCAAGGGGTGGAGGCTTCCTAACTAGGTTCAAGTATGACCCTGACTGCCTGAAGTGATATCCGAGCAAGGACCATCTTTTGCTGAAAATAACTCTGATGGGCTTCAATCGCTTGCAACTGGAAGATACATAATTAAGCAGTTGTTAAACGAATTCAATTCAAGCTAACGTTGAATAGAAGTCCTCCTTCAGCCCATGTAAGAGTTGTGTCACTCATTTATTTATTCAACCAGTTAATGAATATTATTGAATGCCAACTATAATAAGCCTCATAAGAAGAAGAAGAAAGAGGGGCACCTGGGTGGCTCAGTTGGTTAAATGTCTGACTTTTGATTCTACCTAAGTCATGATCTCATATTTTGTGAGTTCGAGCCCCACATCGGTCTCTGTGCTTACAATGTGGAGCCTGTTTTGAATTCTCTCTCTCTTGCCTTCTGCCCCTCCCCTGTGCATGCTCTCTCTCTCTAACTAACTAACTAACTAAATAAGTAAATAAACTTTAAAGAAGGAGAAGGAGGAGGAGGGAGAGGGGGAGGAGAAGGAGAAGAGGAGGAAGAAGAAAGAGTTGGCTGTATCCTCTATGATATAAACTACCACTGGAGGTCAGCCTCCTGGTCAGTCAGCCCTCAGAGCTCCTGAAATTATCCAGTTGTACCCTGGGAGCGTGTTAGTGTTGTCTGAACTTGGTGTCGTTTGCAGTTATCCCTGAGTTTTGGAGCCTTGGATACTATGATGTTTGTCTGCCCCTTCCCCATCCCCTTCTGGTAACATCCACTAGGCCCCACTCCTACCACATACATACACACACATTTGGGGGTCTTTCCCACCCCTGTCCATGCTCTTATGGTGTGGTTGTTAATCACAGGACCCTCCCTTGATCATAGGGTAACCATAGGAACAAAGCTGGGCAATCAGAATCTCTTCCTGGGAACTCTGAATTTTGAGCTGAGACAAATACAGAGGGTCAGCTCACAGCAGTAGCCCATGGAAAAGATCCCCAGGTGCCTTGATGAGCTCAGGAAGCTCACTCCCAAGATTCAGGTGTTCAGTTGTTCCTTTAAAGCTGTAGCCACTCCAGTATCCATCACTCAAAAAAATACCTTTTGAACTAAATTAGCCAATCAGTTCTTTATAACCAGTCTTGACACATCTCCTTTTCAGATAAAACCTCATGGATGAGTGAAGAAAAGACACGGAAAGGGAAGGTGAGAGAGGAAAGTTGTATTGTGTCCCATACCCAAGCCTACAGCCCAAGCCTAGATCCTATTTTTAAGACCCTTTAATGAATCTATATTTACCATGAAGTTTTTTTTTTTAGTTATGGAAATCTACACATGTCATCTGGCTGAAGGCTCAAGCTTATTTCAGGAAAGCAAGTCTGTCATTTCTCCAAAGCCCCTGTTAGCTCCTTCCACACCTGTTTTCCATTCTGCCAAGCCACCTATTACTCATTTCCAAAGAGTAAGGATCAGGATCCAGATTCCAGAGCAGGTTACCAGTGATGCTTGAAGAAACAGGCCTGTGGGTTTTTGTCACAAATGTGTTTTTTTTTTCAAGTTTATTTATTTAGTTAATAATCTCCACACCCAATGTGAGGCTTGAACTCATGACCCCACGATCGGGAGTCGCATGCTCTTCCCACTGAGCGAGCCAGGTGCCCTATCATAAATGTTCTTAACGGACATCCTGTATTCTTTCCAGTCAACATAGATCCCTCATGAAAATGCATTCCTCATCTCATAAAGGTTGTCTCCCAAAGTAAGAGTCTTAGAATCCCTAACAGACCATTAATCCAACTCCTTTACAGATTGGGAAACTCAGGATCAGGGAAAGTAAATGGCATACTTGGAGGTAGCCAGTAGCAGATCTAAGAGAGAACTCAGGTCTTATTACCACTGCACCGGAGTCCTTTCCACTACTTCATGCTTCCCCACATGGGACAATTCGCTTTCTTTAAGAATAAGAATTTTTAAAATCTTTCTATATAAATGTTTCACTGGGCAACACATACTTGACAGAGAACCTAGATACAGAAACCCTGAAGTGTTTGCCTCCACTACTATTCGAGACCTATAAATTATGCAAATTATGTCACTAAGGATATAGAATCCAAATAGCATGATTTGAACATGCCCAACTCTTAATTAAATATAATGTAAACAAAGTAAGTTACCTGGTATGTATGTGTGTCTGTATTTTAACTCCTCCAAGTGATTCTATTACACAGTAGACTTAGAACGAAGGAAAGAGGGGAGCACCTGGGTGGCTCAGTCTGTTAAGCATCTGACTTAGTCTCAGATCATGATCTCACAGTTCATGAGTTCATGAGCAGGATGATCTAAGATGACCAGCTGTCGGCACAGAGCCTGCCTTAGATCCTCTGTCCCCCCTCTCTCTGCCCCTTCCCTGCTCACTCTCCCCCTCAAAAATAAATAAATAAATAAATAAATAAATAAATACTATTAAAAAAACTAAGGAAAGAAAACGACAAGGATTTTGATTTGGGCAGGCGGTGTTTAAGGGGACTGCTCAGAGGTGACGAGTTCACAAAAGGTCCAGCAAACAACATTTGTTTAGAGCACCCTAACTATTTCATAAGCTAAAGAACCCTCCCAAGAGGCTCTCAAAGCAGACATTGCTGGGCTCCACCCCAGAGTTTCTGAATCAGGAAGTCTGCGATGGGTCTTGAAGCTTTGCATTTCTAACCAGTACCCCGATACTGCTGATACCCACTGTGGGATGAGAATTCAAAAGTCACTGAGATGGTCCACTTCACTCCAGTTAAACTTTACAAAGCAAGGTCACATTTCTCTTTAATGTCCTGTCAGACAGCTTGAGTCCAGTTTTGCCATGTGAGACTGGGGCTACCTTTGGTGATAGTCCTAAATCCTACACAGGCTTCTCTGTGCTCACCTTGAAGTTGGGACAAAGTGAACCCACCCCAAGGCTGAAGGTCACCTAAAGTGCCCCTAGTTGCTTGTTTTTTAGGATCAGCTCCCAGGACTCCCATCAGACTCACACCTAGGACACAGGTTCCCTCTGAAGACAGCATCCCAGGGGCACCTGTGTGGCTCAGTCGGTTAAGTGTCTGACTTCAGCTCAGGTCATGATCTCACGGTCCGTGGGTTCGAGCCCCGCGTCGGGCTCTGTGCTGACAGCCTGGAGCCTGTTTCAGATTCTGTGTCTCCCTCTCTCCCTGTTCATGCTCTCTCTCCCACTTTCTCTCAGAAATTAAAACAACAACAACAACAACAAAAACATTAAAAAATGAAAACAGCATCCCAGGCAATGGAACAAGCCATGATAGTCTCATGACAAAGCACCAGCTCTTGCTCATTCCAAGTGCCTCACGGAGGGAAAGCCAGAGAATCTGCCATGGCTGCCTATGTGACCACAATTGAAAAGGGACTATTTGCACAGCCCTGTGCCATCCTTGCCTCTGCCTGTGAATGCACGTAACCAGCATTTATTGACTTTTCACCCTGCATTGAGTATTGTTCTAAGCAAGTTACATGTATCTTCCATTTAATCCTTGTATGGACCCTATAAGTAGTATTGGTAGGACTGGGGCTTGAACCTGGAGACTTGAGCTCTGCACCCCACACTCTAAATCAGAGAGAAAATAGTTGTCAGAGTGTAAGTGATAGAGGAAGGGGTTGTCCCTTCTCGCACTGGTATACTAGGCCAGAGCTTTGACCTCTGGCTGTTAGCATGGTCTTGCCACACCTCTAAAGACCCAGGCTTCTGAAGTTTCATCTGTGTGTTTCACACGTACCCACAGTTATTGTTTCCAAAGCTCAGTCAAAGTGCCCCAGACCGGGTTGGGAAAGGTTTCCAGGCTTACACACATTCTGCCCATGCCGGCCTTTCCAGCATAACAGTCTCAGTGCTGGTGTTGAGCCCAAATTACCATTCCAGGCTCCCCTCACTATTGATTTAAGTTGCCCTTTGGGGAGCCTCGGTGCCCCTCTCCGCTCCTCGACCTTACCTGGAACCATCTGAGGCATCAGAAGTGTTGAATAATATTAAACCCCTCCAAACTGTAGTCTTTCATTCAAGTAGGTCCTTGGCTTCTAATGCATATTTCTCCAACCTCTCCCCAAAAGTCAACCACATACAAGGGATTAGACTAAGCCGTTGCCAGGAACCTCACCCCATTTGCTTCCTTCTTCTAGGACAATGGATCACCACTGATGTTGCCTTAGGAAGCCAAAAAGCCAACTCAGACTATTCTTGCAAAACAGAATCTGCCCCAAGGTCCTTTGTTGTACCCATCCTAGACCTGGGTTTCAGCAGGTGCCTCTTTTATCTTTATTTTTTATTTATTTTGAGAGAGAGAGAAAGAGCAAGTAGGGGAGGGACAGAGAGAGGGAGGGAGAGAGAATCCTAAGTAGGCTCTGTGCTGTCAGTGCAGAGCTCGACACAGGGTTCCAACTCACAACCATGAGATCATGACCTGATCCAAGATCAAGAGTCAGATACTTAACCAACGGAGCTACCCCAGTGCCCTAGCAGGTGCCTCTTTTATTTTTATTTATTTACTTTTTTTAGTGTTTATTTATTTTTGAGAGAGAGAGAAAGACAGAGCATGAGAAGGGCATGAGAGAAATGGAGACAGAATCTGAAGCAGGCTCCAGGCTCTGAGCTGTCAGCAGAGAACCTGGTGCAAAGCTCAAACCCATGAACGGTGAGATCATGACCTGAGTGTAACAAAGTCAGATGCTTAACTGACTGAGCCACCCAGGTGCCCCAGCAGGTGCCTCTTTTAAAAGGCAGCCTCCGTCTATAATGAAATAATGAAGTTTTTACATTCCTTGGGCCTTTCTATCCGAGCACTGGCAGTTTAATACTGTTATTATTCAACATGTATTGAATACCCATTACATAAAGGGCACTGTGCTAGGACCAAGAAGTAGAAATAAGATACAGCCTGTCCTAAATGAGAAGGATAAAAGGCTGCAACATCCATGCCAGGTTTCCTGCCCCAAAGATGACAAAGAAGGGGCATGGCCTGGGTAAAAGGGGAGCAGCGGTAGACAAGAAGGAAGAGGCAGTAATTAGTAGTCTAAAGACTGTCTGCTAGTTAAAAACAAAACAAAACAAAATAACCCAGAACAGCCTAATATCAAGACTATTTAAGGACAGCCTCAACAGAGAAATCTTATTAGCCAAAGTTATCAAAATAAACCCACTTTTTAAATATGTTGCTAAACTTTTTACTCCCCAACAACTACAAATAGAAACATCCTGCCAGAATAATTTTTCTCAACCCTCTGTAAGATATAATGATGTTCCTGTTTGAAGAGCAGAACATTGGAGTGCAGATGGTGAGTGACTTGCTCACTATTACGACACAAAACAGTAAAAACATGACACAGTGGTTCTTAGGAGCTTGAGAACCGCCTTAGATTTCTCATGTGGCTGGTCCTTAGGTGAGCATTGCGGGTATCTTCTTACTGCATAACAAGTTAACCACTTGCAATGACAACCATCTGTTTGCTCATGATTCTACGATTGGGTATGGGCTTACCCAGTCTCAGCCAGGGTCACTCATGAGCTTACAATCTTCTGGTAGGTTGACTGGAGCAGGATGATCTAAGATGACCTCACCCATGAGACGGGAGTCTTAATGAAAGCTGTCAGCTGCTCCTGTCCAGCTGATGTCATCCAGTCGCCTAATGCAAGCTTACATGGCTGCAGGGGTGTGTCAGGAGGGGCACCAGGGAGCTGCAAGTCCTTTTAGGCCTAGGTTATGGAACTTGTACAACGTCACTTTTGCCACATCCCATCCATTAAAGTAGGTCACAAGGCCAACCCAAAGTCAAAGAGCAGGAAAAAGCCTCCATCTTCTGATGGTGGGAGCTGCAAAGTATTGTGACCATGCTTTTCACAACGAGAGGTGGCTGGGTTTCATTTTTACCAGTCCACACATTCTGGTGCTTATTGTCACTGCTAGGACCTCACCAGCATCCATCAGCCCCTGCTGCCTATGGGCAGATAGTAGCAAGAAACATTTACATTGGAGCTTGGGAGCTTGGGGACTTCGCCATAGCCCTTGGAGGCTACCCAAACTCCTGGGATGTTATCCCACATACATGCTGAAGTGATCAATGAAATTGCAGACTATCGATCATCATGTAGACGTATTAGCGGTAATTACTGCCTATGCATCAATACATAGGTGCACAGATCAGACATCAGACATTCCTGGGCATGGGATTTCTCAGGTGATATTCTGGTATCCCCAGGTATGGCCCATCATTTCTCCAAAGGCCAGTGAATACACAGTGGTAAGCAAAGCCATATTACACGTGTTCAGTAATTTTCTTCAGGTTTACTTTGCTACCCTTGATTGTCGTTTGTCTTTATAAACAGACCTTTTAATATTTGGTGGAGCCCAAGAAAATCCTGGCTCAGACAAGGAGGCCAGAGAATGAAAGAAGAGCCAGAAATAGTTCTGTACAGGATACATAAGAGGGGTCAGCATTGTTACAAATGAATTAAATCTGCCCAAGCGAGAGCTTATGAAAATGTAAACTGTTTTACAGCTTCACTGAGGTATGACTGACACGGTAAGCTGCACGGTTTGCAAGTAGACAATTATGATACTGAAATCATTATCTATGAGGCCATCAGTACAATCAGGATAATGACCGTACAACTCCATAAATGCTCTCGTGCCGCTTTATAATCCCTCCCTCCTGCTCTTCTTGCCTCTCCTCATCCCCAGATCATCACTAATCTGCTTTCTGTTGCTTTGATAACTTTGCATTTCTAAGATTTTATATAAATGGGATCACCTAGTACGTATTCTCTTTTTTTCTCTGGCTTCTTTCACTCTGCATGATTGTCTTGAATTTTATCTATAGTGTTGAGCACATCAATAGTTTATTCTTTTGGAGCCACCGGGGTGGCTCAGTCAGCTGAATGTCAGACTTGGGCTTGGGTCACCATCTTGCAGTTTGCGAGTTTGAGCCCCACATCAGGCTTGCTGCTATCAGCTCACAGCCCGCTTTGGATCCTCTGTCCCCCTCTCTCTGCCCCTGCGCCCACTTGTGTACTCTCTCTCTCTCAAAAACTAAATAGACATTTTAAAAAAAGTTTATTTCTTTGACTTGCTGAATAGTATACCATTGTATGGATATACCATAACTACTTTATCCATTCTTCTGTTGATAGATATTTGGGTTGTGCTGTGTACTGACATGTATCTCCCCTGCTCCCAGTTAATATGTTGAGGCCCTAACCCCCAATGTGACTGTATTTGGAAATAGGTCCTTTAGGAAGTAATCAAGGTAAAATGAAGTCACAGAGTGGGACCCTGACTGGATAGAGTAAGTGTCCTTAGAAGAAGAAATAACAGAAAGCTTTCTCTCTCTCTCTCTCTCTCTCTCTCCCCAAGCGCCCTCAGAGGAAAAAGCCATGTGAGGACAATGTAGCCATCTGTAAGCCAGGAAGAGAGCCCTTGCCAGAACCCAAACCCCATCGGAACCTTGATCTTGGACTTTCCAGCCCCCAGAACTGTGAAAAAAATGAATTTCTGTTGTTGAAGAAGAGCAGTCTGGTGTTTTGTTGTGGAAGCTGAATTAGACTAATACAAGTTGTTTACAGTTTGGGACAGTTGTCAACGAAGCTGCTGTGAATGTTTGTGCACGTCAGTGTGTGCACATCTGCTTTCATTTCTCTTGAGTAAATGCCCCGAAGGGGAATGTCTGGGTCATATGGTATGTGCACATTTACTCTTTTAAGAAGCTGTCAGCACGGTTTTCCACAGTGTCTATACCATTTTGCATACCCACCAGTGGCGTATGGGACTTCCAATTGCTTTGTCCTTGCCAATACTTAGTGTATTGAATCATTTTAATTTTTAAAAATTTAAATTTTTTGACAGTGATTTAATTTGCCATCCTGGTGAACGTGTAGTATTATCTCACCGAGCGTTTAATTTGCATACCCCTCATGGCCAGTGATGTAGCTCATCTTTCCGTGTACTTATTTGCCCTCCTTGTATCTCTTTAGTGAAGTATCTGTTCAAATCTTCACCCACTTCCTCATTGATTGAGAGCTAATGAAATGTACATCTGAATAAGCATAAGCATAGAACATTAGATTGTGGATCTTGCTGGCTGTCCAGGTTGGCAGGCTGGGAAACGAGACCAGAACATCCAGGAAGAGTACGTGGCATTGAGAACTTGGCAGAGGGTGGTGAGAACTGAGGATCAATTCTGCCAGCTTCCCTGTTTTTTCTAAGTTTGGCCTTGTGACCTTCCTAATAGTTTTCTCACCATTCGCCCCCGGGGTCTTCTGAGAACCCCGATTTCATGAAATATCTGTGGGAGTCTTCTCACAGGAGTGCACCATCTATGACTTCTGCCTGAAGAAGGTTGCCAAGATTGTAGGCAGAGACAGAGACACCCACAGAAGTACCTAGATAAGATCTGGTCTGGGGGCAGAGTTGAGAACAAAGTAGTGCCTAAAACACATTTCACAAGATTGAAGGACTTGGAAAGGAGGAATGAAGAGAAAGGACCACGGGATGATAGGAACGAGAACAGGCGATAATAGTTGGAGCCGTGATCAAGGACATGGTGTTCAGTCATGGACACCTCCACGCCTGGGAAAGATAAGAATCCGGGGAAGAGCAGAGTACATGATTAAAGAATGAAGACGCTGATTTATGAGGCTGACTTCATAGAGCTCACTGGAGCTAGTTCATTTAACAAAATGTAACTGAAGCTAATTTTCCATCAGAGCCTGAAAGGCAATGGAAATGCTCATATAAAAGATTAGGAAAATTGCAAATGTAGGAGTCAGATTGTCTAGCAAGCCCATTAAGTAAAATGAAAATAACTTCTGCATTAAGTAGACCAGTTCGTGATCTAAACTTGTCTTCTCTGTGTCCTGACATGTCCCTCATTGACTTTCTCTTGTTCTCTTCTACCTTCTCTTTATTCCCTCCCTCTTTCTTTTTTCTGGGCAATGTCATAACTGTACATAAAACCCCAGCTCTGCAAGTGCTTTTTTTTTTAAGTTTATTTATTTATTTTGAAAGAGAGAGAGAGCATGAGTAGGGGAGGCGCAGAGAGAGAGAAAGAGAGAGAATTGTAAGCAGGCTTCGCACTGTCAGTGCAGAGCCCGACGTGGGGCTCAATCCTATAAACCATGAGACCATGACCTGAGCTGAGATCCAGCCAGACGCTTAACTGACTGAGACACCCAAGTGCCCCTGCAAGTGCTTATTTCTTCACTTTTAGGAGAATCCTCCTGATTGGCTCCTGTCCATGGACATATCAATATTCTTTCGGCTCCACCCAACTGACCTAGGTTGATGTTTACCCCCATCCCTTCTCTTGTATCTCAATTGCTCTTTGAATCAGGCCTTTCTTTAAGCCAGGAGCTCAAATGACCCTTAATTCCATTATCCTGTTAAAAAGAAACAACAGACCCCAGGGCGCCTGGGTGGCTCAGTTGGTTAAGCATCAGACTTTGGCTCAGGTCATGATCTCACCATTCCATAGACTTTGGTTCAGGTCACAATCTCACCGTTGGTAAGTCTGAGCCCGAGCTCAAAGCCTGGAGCCTGCTTCAGATTCTGTGTCTCCCTCTCTCTCTCTCTGCTGCTCCCCGGCTTGTGCTCTGTCTCTCTGTCTCTCTGTCTCTCTCTCTCTCTCTCAGGAAGGAAGGAAGGAAGGAAGGAAGGAAGGAAGGAAGGAAGGAAGGAAGGAAGAACAGCCCCCAAATGGAGTCAAAAGCCCTACCAAGACTTAATAACTAACCTAACTACAGTTTCAGCAATTCCCAGGAATGGAATTTTAACCCAATCAGGCTGAAATTTTCTGATTAGCACTAGTGAGGTCACCTGCATGTTAAGACCCTCTTATTTCCACAAGGAAAGATGACCTTGCCTGAAACAATCCTTTCTTTCTTTTTGCTAATAACCTTCTTGTTTTGCCCCATTTCTGCCTTTAAAATATTTCCACTTTTTTTCAAGCTTTTATCTAAATTCCAGTTAGTTAACATACCATGTAGTATTAGTTTCAGGTGTAGAATTTAGTGATTCAACATTTCCATACAACACCCAGTGCTCATAAAAACAAGTGCCCTCCTTAGTACCCATCACCCATGTAACCCATCCTCCCCCCAGACCCCAAATCTTTCCACTTGGTAGAGCTACTGGGAGTTCCCTCCTATTTCCTAGATGAGATGCTGCCCAATTCATTAGCTGTTGAATAAAGCTAATTACATCTTTAAATTTACTCAGTTGAATTTTTGTTCTTCCACAGTCCTGACACAGTTGCTCATAGGATTTTGGTGCATTGGCATCTGGAGAGCAAAAAAGTGAAAGGATGGACTCCCCTTGTTAGATGGACACTTGGGAACTGGCAGCTGAGAGCACTGAGTAAGAACCAGAGAGTCAGGTGTGGAGAGATTAGTGGAGCCTCCCATCTCCCACTTTCTAGGAAGGGCAGCACTGGGCAGGACGTTGGGGCCCAGGAGAAGCTGAAGGGGAATGGGGCAGGCAGACTGAGCTCCTTCCTACCCTGTGCCTCTCACCCTTCACAACTTTACCTGGCTCAAGACCTCCAACAGCTTCCCCAGAGCTTTATGAGAAAAGCTACCAGATGTAGGTGACATTGTCCTTGGCCTTCCAAAGAAGTGCCCCCGTAGTTATCTCCTTTCATATATAAGGTGTAATTTGTTTTCTTTTTAAAAATTTTTTAATGTTTATTTATTTTTAAGAGAGAGAGAGTGTGTGAGCAGGGGAGGGACAGAGTGAGAAGGGGACACAGAATCTGAAGCAGGCTCCAAGCTCTGAGCTGCCAGCCCAGTGCCCAACATGGGCTCAAACTTACAAACTGTGAGATCATGACCTGAGCCAAAGTCAGATGCTTAACTGGCTGAGCCACCCAGGCGTCTCTAAGGTGTAATTTGGATGTGCGATGCACTAACAATCTCTTCAAGCTTATGTTGCTTTTTAGATGATGAGTCATTGAGCATCGAGTGAAATCCATTGACGCTGAGTGGCAGAATAAACATTTCTACTCCATGTTAATAATGCCAAAGTCTTGTTGCAACTGTTAAAATCTAATAGCGACTATATTGGAAAGACAGGGATGTCATTTCACTGTTGTCTTGAGCCAGTAGAGGAAGCCTGTTGTGATTTATCCAAATCAGACCAGTTATAGTAATGCGTAGAGAAGGATGTGGGCATTTAGAGCTCTATCCCTGACTGGCTCTGTGACTCATAAGCCATTTTCTTTTTTCATTTTCAGTTTCTTCATTGAAAAAATTAAAGGATTGTACCAGAAGATTTCATCAAACCTAACCTGTATTGATTTCCTTGGGCTGCCATAACAGAGCATCATAAAAGTGGGTGGCTTAAACACAGTTCTGGTGGTTAGAAGCCTGAAATCAGGTGTTGACAGGGTTGGGGCTGTGAGGGAGAAACTATTCCTTGTCTCTCTTCTAGCTCTTGGTAGCTACAGGCATTCCTTGGCTTCTACATGGCTGTCTTCTCCCTGCATCTTCACTTTGCCTTCCCTTTATATCTGTCTCTCTGTCCAAATTTGCCCTTTTCATGAGGACATGAGACACGTCAGGTTCCCTCATCTTTTTTTTAATATATTTTTATTTATTTCTAGGACAGAGAGAGAGACAGCGTGAGCAGGGGAGGGTCAGAGAGAGAGGGAGATACAGACTCTGAAATAGGCTCCAGGCTCTGAGCTGGCAGTCAGCACAGAGCCCGATGTGGGGCTCAAACCCACGAACCACGAGATCATGACCTAAGCAAAAGTTGGACACTTAACCGACTAAGCCACCCAGGCGCCCCCAGATTCCCTCATCTTAACTTGATCATCTGCCAAGATCGTGTTTCCAATAAGATCACATTCAGAGGTACTGAGGGTTAGGTCTTCCATATGTGTTTAGGGAGACACATTCAATCCATAGCACTAACTATGTAAGAATCAATAATGAGGAATATATGTGACCCCGAAAGTAAGCTGAAATATCTACCAAGAGAAGCTGGAATGAATTTTGGGTAGGTCTCCATAGCTGTCCACCTAGCCTGATCTTTGCCTAACTTAAAAGGTTTTTACAGGTTCCTTCCATAGAGATTACAGGATCTATAGCAAGGATGGTATCCAGGAGGAAGATACAGTTTCAGAGGCTTCCTCAAATAGTACCAGAAATGCATACATATGAGTGCAAAGCTATATATGGATTTATTTGTCCTGTATTTCTATAGGGCCAGGAATACTCAAGCACATAAATTTAGCCTTTCACACTTGATGAAAAGCCAGTATGAGTCTCTTATGTAAATATCATTTGAAAATCTGCCACTGGACTGTTTTGATTCATTCATTCATCAACTAGATCCACCTGCCTATATAAACCCCATCTTTATTTTGCCTCTGGGGTAAAAATGGAAATCGCATTGACTCACCCCAGCCCTCATGCTCTGAGAAATAAATGGTGACCCTTTTACCAGCCACACATTTAGGCCAGAGCCTAGAGAATGGTTTGTACACTGACCAAAGGTCATGTGTTTGTTTTTGTTTGTTTGTTTGTTTGTCTCTGCCTTCTTTGCTCCCATCACACATCATACATGGAGTTCTCTTTCCTTACCCTTGCCATACACTCTCTGTCGAAAGATGCAAAATCTTTGTTGAGTAGCAACCTCTGTAACAATGAGAAAATTCCTCCCCAGATGACTTGGGACAGATTGGAGCCAAACCATTTCCTTCAGTCCCCAAGCACATTGTTTCCCCCCAGTGACTTCTGCAATCCAGAAACAGCTGCAAATTCCGGTAAAACAACATTCTGATCCAATCCCTCAAGCTATCCTTACCCTTTTGTTTTTCTCTCTGGAGAGAGGAAAGAGAAAAATCCTTGAAAAGCTGCCATGGTGCATTATTTCCAAGCATCTATTGATGGAGGTGTGAGCCAAGCAGCCCTTTTTATTGGAGGAAAGGAGAGAGCAAAAATGTGAGGAAGAAAGAGTTTTTACATCATGGAGAAAACTCTGAGGAAATGAAATAAGCTTGCACAATGGAAAAAGAATTGAGCAAATACTTTATTTATGCAGTACAATTGAAATGTGCTCATGCAGGGTGTCTGGGTGCCTCAGTTGAGCATCTGACTCTTGATTTCAGCTCAGATCATGATCCCAGGGGTGTGTGATTGAGTCCCATGTTGGCCTCTGTGCTGAACAGCAAGGAGCCTGCTTCAGATTCTCTCTATCCCTCTGCTCCCTCCCCCACTTGCACTCTCTCTCAAAAAGAAAGAAAAAAAGAAAGAAAGAGAGAGAGAGAGAGAGGAGAAAGAAAGAAAGAAAGAAAGAAAGAAAGAAAGAAAGAAAGAAAGAAAGAAAGAAAGAAAGAAAGAAAGAAAAAGAAAGAAAGAAAGAAAGAAAGAAAAGAAAGAATGATGCTCATTCAGAAGACTTAGGCTCTTTCACTCTGGGTGAGCCAGGAAGCCAGTTTAGTTCAATATTTAACTCGGGCCATTCTTACTTGAAACTAACCTAATAAGAGAACAACAGTATATATAAAAATGCTACGGAAGGTGTATAAAGAGTACATTACTTTATAGCATAATTTATAGTAATACCCCTGTAAGAAGCAACCTCTGTAAAGCACTTAAATGGTATGCCAATTTATAATTACCTTTTATTTGCCCTTTCAGATTTGCTCTTTACCCTTTTTCATTCCTTGCTGTGCCTGAGAGACTTGTCTTTATGAATAGAATCAATTCCTCCCCTCTAGTTTGTGGTTAGGGTTGGCTAATGGGAAGCATTACCAGGATAGTGAAGAGAAGAAAGAATGAGGTGGAGATATTTATTACTGTGGCCTCCTCACTGATGGATCGCCATGGATTGGCTGCTATTCTCTACTAGAGGTCACAGCTCCTGGGACAGGACAGTATCCCTTCCTCTTCATGCAGCTATGCTCTGCTCCTTCCCCTTGCCCTTTTATGTGTAGGGTGTGGGTAACAGAATCCCACTGCTGCTGGCCCCAGGGTACTGCACATTTCTTTTCCAATTCCCTAAACCTCACCCACACCTTTATAAATATATTAGTTCCTTAAGCTCTCTTTAATTGTACAGTTTGAATGTGTTCTTTGTTTCCAGGAGGTGCCCTGACTACTACAATGCATAATTTTTCCCTTTCAGCTAGACTGTCTCTTGAATGCAGCCTTATAGGATGCTCTGTGCCACCTTCAAAACATCTAGCATGGTCCCGTGCACAGAGTAAACATCAGTCGTTCATGCCATTGATGATCTCAGGAAAGTCCTTCACTTATCTGGCCCCTCTTTCACACTGCCAGGTCCATTTAGTGAATCGTACAAGATTCTACCTTTTCACACAGAGTCTGCCCATCGTTGCTGCCAAAAGCTTGCATTTAATGGGATTTTGCTGCCTCTGAGAAGCAGTGTGGTATAATGGAAACAGTAGGTTTCGGGTAGCCTTACTGAACCAGGTTCAATTCCCAGCTCTGCTACTTACTAGTTGAGTAACATCGGGAAAGCTACTCAAAGTCCCCAAGAACCACAGTCATCATCTATAAATGTGAGATGCCGAATCACCACATCTCTGCCTCCGCCCCCTTGCTCATTCCCCACCTTCGCCAGTGTGGCTATGTAGGGTTCTTTGTCCCCAATTTGAACACAGTGTCTGGTGGTAGGACGAAGCCGGGTTCCTGAGAAAGAGGGGATGGAAAAGAGAGGAGGAGAAAATGATAGAAATTTTAGACGTATTGACAACACGGACTATACTTACAATCAGTATGTTTTGGGAAGATGTGGAAGAAACTGTAATATCTAAAGAAGCTAAGGAAAAAACGTAAAAGAAGAAACAAGGTTCATAAAAGATAAACAAGGTGAAATATTCCAGTGCTGCCTGTCTGAAGCAATGGTGCTGTAGCAGCAATCCGTCACTGAGAGCAGATTGAGGAAGAAATGTATCAAATGTAGAAAATAGGACACTGAGTAGAGAACACGTTCAAAAGAGAAATATAGGAAGTGACCATAATTTTTTCCACCCCTCAGATGAGCTGGTTTATAAGTAATTGGTAAGTTCTGATCAACATGGAATTTTTCTTTTCCAACCCTACCAATAAAGTGAAAGCCATAAAGCAGAACTCCTGGGACAAGTTGATTTACTCTTAGTACTTTTTTTTTTTTTTACATATATATAATGCCCCAGTTACTTTAATGATGTAGAAGAAGAGGTATCTAAGCACCTCTACAAGGCAGACTTGGTGTGAACTGAACGACAACTTAAGAGAAAAGGACACAGAAGTTTGTATCATACCCTGGGCTTTGAGCGTCTCCATCATTGGCTACAGCTAAGTGTGTTCTTTTGGGGAATGAGTCAAGCCTGCATGTGTGCCTGGCTGTTGCAAAGAATCACAGCAGGGCCATAGGGATTATAATACCTTCTTCAAAGGGTTGCTATGAGGCAGCTCAGTGAGAACTACATAAAGAACCTAGCACCCAGTACATAGGAGGAACTTCACACATGCTCTCTATTATTTTTGTAGGACAATTTAGATAAAAGACTGTTTTTCTTTTTCTTCTGGAAAATCATGATGGTTGACATTCTCCTATTGGTCATGCCAACTACTGCAATGCCTCCAAAAGGTTATTTTCAACCTCCTTTACAACTATCTCCATGGTAAACAGTAAAGAGCATCTGACTACGCTGAGGACCAAATGGTTCAATGGAGTTTCTGACACAGCATGTAAGTTGCCTGATGTCAACTATATGTTCAATGAAAGAAAAGAATACAGATGAATATGTACATATATGTCATCCCCCGCCCCCAACAATATGGCCCTTAAATTCACGCCAACTACTTCATCTGGTGCTTAACCAAAGAAACAGCCATGGCCATCTGTTCCAACTCTGGGGAAAAACTGGCTGTGTTGAACTTCCTGAGAGATGGCACAGAATGCATGGAGCACTGTAATCTATACCGTCTGGGTGATATAAGAGATTTTTAATGGCAATTTTGTCCTATATGATTTTAGAACCCCAACTCCAAGCATGGCACAGCACCACGGCCGCATGCTAGTGTGTGTCATTTCAAGTCATTGGACCCTAAGTGTATATGAAAAGTGACTCCTAACAATACCCAGTATTACCCCCGGGTTAATCTAGAGGCGGTTTAGGCAGTCTCATAGCTGTGAAGACATCTGCGTGACCATGCTCCCTCCTATACATTCCTTCTGTCGGTACTGTCATCATTGGTATTTTCAATTATTTATTTTAAAAACACTTACTGGGTGCCACCTGCTAGGCCCTGTGATCAGCTCTAGGAATTCAGGAGAGGAAAAAAAAAAAACAACAAGCTTGGTCTCTGGTCTCATGGAGCTCACATTCTAGGAGAGGAATCAGTTATACTGGTCAATTAGTCCCACAAATTCATTCAGTCATTCATTCAGCAAATATTCATTAAGAGCCAGCTATGTGCCAGGCATTATACTAGGCACTGGGGATAATATAGTCAACAAAACAGACCCAAACTTCCTTCAGGGCATTTATGTTCTTTAGGGAAGGTAGAAAATAAGATAAATACGTGAACTATATGGTAGATACTTATAAAGCCTAAGGAGAAAAAAATAATAAAGTAGGGAAGGGGGGTTTTAATGTTGGAGGAGTGGTAAATTTCAGATAGAATGGCTAGACAGCCTCCCTGAGAAGGTGACTTTTGACTAAAGCCCTAAAAGAAGTGATGGTTCTAGCTCTGTGGGTATCTAGAGGAAGAATGTTCCAGTCAGAGGCAACAGTCAGTGGAGAAGCATTTGTGGCTGGTGTGGAGAGGAAATGCTAACAGTCTACAGCAGTCTAGTCTAGAGGGATGGATGACCATTGTCCAAATGGTCCCTGGGCAGACCTGGGGCACTGAAGGCACTGGACACAGGAATAACCTTTTCTGTGGTCTGTCAACTGCTGTAGAGTCTATGGTTCAAACTGACTGGTCTTCTATAACCTCTACAGTGATGATGGTCTGTGTGCAACCGTCACACTAAGCCACCCCCGTGGTAGCATGAGCTTTCAATTGTGGTTGTGTTACTTTCTAGCAAGCTGATAGATCTGCACGGCTTTAATCGAACTCTTCCAAGTGATCATCTTCTGAACAATGGATGTACTTACAGATGGCTGGCCAGGGCGAGGGGACCAGTCTGCAGCCATAAAATAGATAAAGCAGGGTCACCACATTCTGTAAGTGGCTCTCCCGAGGTGAGCAAACTAGGCCTAGATGAAGCAGAAATGGTCAGCTGGGAGATTCTTACACAGACTAGAGCAGTCTTCTCCTGCTCGCGTATGTAGCACATGTGTTCTTTTCAACTGGTGTCGCACATTTTCATCTTTGCCTTAATTATATTCACATAGCACTCTTTAAATACCCTGATTATAATGAGAAGAGATGGAAATGAAATGGTTCCATTCTATTCCTTTCAAGAAAGTGGATTCTGTAACTCTACCCGACTCTTTCTGAACCATCTATCACTCTGGGATATAGGAGGGAAGAAGAGGATACAAAAATGCGGCACAATCAAAAAGAGAACTAATGAACAAGAAAATGAAAAGAGTTAATCTTTATTGGCCATTTTCATGTGTATCATCCAAGGAGGTGTAATTATTAGGTATGATTTACCAATGAAACGTGGAAGCTTAGAGCAATGATATAAATGGTCAGAAAGTCACAGCTCAGGCTCAAAGGCAGTGTGCCCACTCTGGAAGCCTAACTCCAGATTCTACACTCTTCATCTCTGCTCTAGTGTTTTCTTGAAATTAGCAAAGAATAAGAGGTATGAAAGGAGTGACAAGAAAAGGGAGAGTTAAATGAGAGAGGAAAAAGAAAGGAAGAAAGGCCTTCAGTAGTTTCTGTGTTCTGGAAAATAAATGAGTAGAGTAATGCTACCCTTAAAAGAAAAGTACTTCCTGGGGCGCCTGGGTGGCTCAGTCAATTAAGCAACTGACTCTTGATTTCTGCTCAGGTCATGATCTCAAGTTACTGGGTTTGGGCCCCAAGTCCAGCTCTGCACTGATAGCATGGAGCCTGCTTGGGATTCTCTCTGTCTCCCTCTCTCTCTGCCCCTCCCCTGCTCTCTCTCTCTCTCTCCCTCTCTCTCTCTAAAATAAATAAATAAACTTTCAAAAATTAAACATTAGCTATTCTTATTTAAAACAAAAAGAGAACTACTTCCTCAACCCTCATTCTACATTTTTAAAAAGTCATTGCATTGTCTCCTTTCCTTTTTCTAACTTTGCACAGTGCTTAGAATGACACGATCCAAACAGCATGTGTTCAGTGAACCCTACTGATTAACGATGGGCTTGCACAAGAAGCACTGAAGGACTCTTAGGCCAGCAGATACACTGTAAGATCTGGGGCAGTAAGATCTTTCAGATGACACACTGTCCATTGTTTACTGCTTGTCCAAGTGATAAGGTCACAAGAACCAACCTTTAATGGGAGCGGCACCCATAAAACTGTGGTGTATGGGTCTTGTAGTGACCCTCCATTATGGGTCCCACCGCAGCTGCAGGGTGGTGCACCCTCAGTGGTCTGAGCCTCACCCTCATCCCCACTACCAGTGAATGGGCCTGGACTAGGCCTGTGTAGGCCTGTTTGGGGCCAATGAGTCACCAAGTTAGGTTTTCTAGGCACCTCTGAGAATATGCTCCCTTACCCTTACCTCATCCTTCTTTACCCTTCCTTACCCTGCTAACTAGCAGAATGGAAAAAGGGAGACAATTAGCCCAACTACTAGAAGACTACCAAAAACCAGGGAACTTATTTTAGGATGACGTTTAGGATGAGGACAGGAGAGCAGAGAAATGAAGAGAGGCTTTGACGCCACCAATCCTGATCCCTACCCTTACCTCTGACTTTCTTTTTTCATTCCAATAAATTTAGTTATCATGGAAACTAGGATGAAGTAGAGTTGGATTTCTGTTACTCATATTTTAAACTATCCTACTGATAACAGCCTGGTAAAGATAAAAACAGTGAACATGCATGGTCTGATTTTACCCCCAACCATGGTTCATCAGTTCAAGTTATTCTTCCTTTTCTATAATTGTAATGGCTCACTCCCCTGACAGATATAGCCTTTCTCCTGTCATGGCAGCCCAGGGCCCCAACCCCTGTAATTTCCTTTCAATCCATCCATCCATCCACCCATCCACCCATCCATCATCCAGCTGATGGGTCAATAGATTTACAGCAAACACCCATCAAGGCATTTTGCTAGGCATTGGAAGGCTACCAAAAAGAAAAAATTTAGGTGCTCACTGTTCTCAGAGACCTAATCGTCTAAAAGGGGAGAAAAATCACATACATACTTACCTATGGTGAAATGTATAAAATTATTGAAGTGAGAAGGGAAAATAAAACCCCAGAGCAGACCAACAAAAGGAAGGGATTGTTTCCAGCTGGGGGGATTTGAACCATTTTTGTGCTAAAGATGGATTTTGAGCTAGATCCTGGACAATACAGAAATGGTGCAAAAGAAAATGAGCGTTCCTGGCAAAGTGGAGCAGGAGCAGAGGCCCCACAGAAAATACCAGAGAATGGACAGGGAAAAGTTGTCTGGAATAGTGTTGGTACTTGGAAGGATCGTAGAGGCCAGATTGTGAAGGGATATGATTCCAGATCAAGGTGTTATTCTGTGAGCAGTGAGGGTAGATGTTGAATCAGGTATGAACTAGGTACTAGAATGTGGTTTTGAAAGAAAGCAAGAATATTCAAGACAGAGCAGAACAGGAGCAGAAAGCAGAATATCAGTAGAGTGGTTTCCCTGAGTTAAATGGTAGACTGAGGGGTGCCTGGGTGGCTCAGTCGGTTAAGCCTCCAACTCTTGGTTTTGGCTTGGGTCATGATCCCGTGGCAGGATCGAGCTCCTGCGTCAGGCTCTGCGTTGACAGCATGGAGCCAGCTTGGGATTCTTTCCATCTCTCTCTCTCTCTCTCTGCCCCTCCCCAACTTGCATGTGTGCACTCTCTCTCTCTCTCAATATAAATAAATAAACTTTAAAAAAGATAAACTGAGGCATATTAAAATTTTTCAAGGGTTTATTTGTACTTACATCCTTTCAAATTGGGAACCAACCCAATGATGGTAAGGAGCGCTCCAGGGACAGAAGCTAGGGGAAAGGATTTATAGAGAGGATGAAGAGGCAAAACTAGGATATTACTTGATTGACTATAGCTTACGCAGCCACCTTATTTGGGAAAGCCTGATTGGCTGGTTGTGATTGGCTATTCTCAAGTTTCATTTTCTCAGATTTGAGTGCATCGACTCTGGCTTAGAGTTTGGTTTCCTTACATAGGCTGCCAAGGCATTAGAGCCACCTCAGTCTAATGGCCTCCTTATATAATTACTTTAACACCTGGAATATCCCGGAAACACTCTTCTGTAATCATGAGCCAGGCTGGAGGATATAGGAGACTCTGCTTATGAGGCGGGGTCTAGGGGGAGGGACAGTTACCCAGAGTCTAGGAATGGCAAGCCCAGCCAGCACATCTGTGAGCAGCGAGGTGAGGAACCCCGTAGATCAGAATCATGGGGACAACAGGAAATAGTTATGTGCCATATTTGTCCAGGGGCCAGACAGGTGAGCATCTGAGCAGAGAAGACAGGATCCAGAAGCGGTGCATACCTGGGAAGGACAGGAGAAAGTCCATTCAGGAACTGACTGGGCAGTAGCATCAAAGCACCATGGACAGGGCTCAGGCAGAGGGTCAAGAGCCTGTTCAAGGAACCAGGGCAACAGCTGTGTTGTGGAGACCAAGTGAAGAGAGCACGGAGTCCAGCAGACCCAGGTTTGAATCCAGGGGCAACTATTTATCTGCTGTGTAAACTAGCCAAGCCATTTAACCTCTCTGAGCCTCTGTTTCCTTGACTAAAAAGAAACATAATAACGCCTTCTTCACAGAGTTGTTATAAAGAGTATAAATAATTCATGAGAAGTGCTTGGCACTGGGTGCACTCAATAAATGAGAGCTATTATTGTTATCAATATCATCCTCATTATTTATATTGAACCACAGAGATTTCTTCAGCTCAGGCTCAGAAGATAAAGCGAGGGAGGGGAACGTTTGCCAAGAACAGAGAAACCAGGAGGGGGAGCTGGACATCTCAGAGCAGATCACAGATGACTCCTGGCCATTTGTAATTGTCGGTCTGCCCATTTGTCCTTACACTCAGTGCCGCTGTCATTGTCACCATCTTCTACAGCAGAAATGAAAAGAGCCTTAGGTTTCTGTTAAACCAGCCACGTGGCCCGTGCTCTGCTGCTGGCATATCCATTCGTCTCGCCTGTGGGGTGAGCTGACATCGATATCCAGGGACACCACCTGCTCGGGGGT
Organism: Proteles cristata cristata; assembly: GCA_017311185.1. Classification (NCBI taxonomy): domain Eukaryota; kingdom Metazoa; phylum Chordata; class Mammalia; order Carnivora; family Hyaenidae; genus Proteles; species Proteles cristata. Next base: position 1,326,856 of record JAESUZ010004260.1, read on the forward strand.
TTGGGACAATCGTCTCCATAGTTTCTGGCCAGATCTCATTAGCTAAGTGAGGTGGAGCCCAGTGGGGTTAATAGGTTAATGCTGGTAGGGGAGACCTCGCGGGTGGGGGCTAGGAGACACAGGTGGTTACAAGAGACGGGGCTTGCGATAGGAGGGCATGACTGAGCCAGCCTGGGGTCGGGGGGATGCTTACTGGGATAGAAAAGCAAGGTCACGACCTCCTGAAGTCTCTGAGGAGTCTGTGACAACATATTTCATCAGAGGAGCACATTCACCACAGTGATCCTGCACGTTTCCAGTCAATGCGGTTTGCCCCCTTTATATTCGACTCACCACACTCTTGGTGCCCAATCCAATAATGAAGAACATCTATTAAGCCCTAACTGTGTGCCAGGAAGCACTGGGCTAATACATTTTACATACTGTCCCATTTAATTCTCACCACAGCCTTACGAAGTTGGTACTACTGTCTGCTCTGTTTTATAGATTCATAGAGGCCCAGAGAGGATAAGCAACTTGTCCAAGGCTGCGCAGCCAGTAAAACTGTGGAGCCGGTTTGAGAATCCAGGTTTTGCTGATTTCAGATTTCCAACGCTGAATTAGGATGCTAACCAGTGCCTCTCACGCTTTAATATGCATATGAGTCATAGAGGACTTGTTAAAATGAAGATTTTGACTCAGAAAATCTGGATGGGGCCTGAGGTGCTGCATTTCTAAACAGCTCCCAGGCTATGTGCATGTTACTGGGCCACAGATCGCACCTTGAGCAGCAAGGGACTTACCTGATGGATTTGGTTCACAGTGGTTGATAGGCTTCTCCTCAAAGGAGGTTGAATTTTAGTCTTGGATAAAAACCTTAAAAAAAATTTTTTTTAATGCTTATTTATTTTTGAGAGAGAGAGAACAAGCAGGGGAGGGGCAGAGAGAGAGGGAGACCAGAATCCAAAGCAGACTCCAGGCTCTGAGCTGTCAGCCCGGAGTCCAATGCGGGGCTTGAACTCACAAACCATGAGATCCTGACCTGAGCAGAAGTCGGCCGCTTAACCGACTGATCCCCCCAGGTGCTCCTTGGATAAAAGCCTTTTAAACCATTTTGTATTTGTTTTCTGTTATCACAAAGTATCACAGGTTCAGCACCTTGAAACAACACCCCACCATTGTCTGCAGATTCCGCAGGTCAGGTGTCTGGGAACAGTACAGCTTTCTGCTCAGGTTCCCACATGGCTGCATGAAGGTGGCATCCAGGCTGTGTTCTCATCTGGAGCTCAGGGCTCTTGTCCAAGTACATTTGAGTTGTCTTGAAATTCAGTGCCTTCCAGCCAGAGGACTGAGGTCTCTGCTTCCCGGCTGGGTGTCAAGCAGCGGCCGGTTCTCAGCACCCCTGGCGACTGCCACCTTGCTGGCTTCCTGGCCCTGCCATCTTCAAAGCCAACAATGGAGGGTCTTCCTTTTGTTGAATCCTTCTCAGACTTCAAATGTCTTGGACTTTTTCTGTCTCTGACCCCTAGATCCGGATATAGAGGGCCATGTGATTAGCTCAAGGCCAGCCAGACAATCTCCCTATCTAAGGTCAACTGATGTAGGATCTTAATGATATCTACAGAATTTCTTCACAGCAGGACCTAGGTTAGTGCTTGACCAACCAGCTAGGAGATGTCTTGAGCATACCAGGTGCCAGACGTCTGGGCAACCAGGTTAGAATTTTGCCCATAACTAAGTGTCTAGGTTTTCCTGCTTGAGCTGTGCCGTGGACTGATCAATGTTTGTAGAGTCATGGAGATTGAGACTGTATGGACAGGCTCATTTCTGCTTTCATTTCTTTCATTATTTGTTGTAAGCTCCTTCTTTAGCATTAAAATTTACCAAAAATTGTTTCAGAATCAAAGTGAACTGTCATGAGGAAGATTCCAGCAAATTGAGCTCAGCCCTTTCTCTTGTTTGTTACGTAAACTGAAAGTGCAGGCTGATCATTTGGGGGTTTTCACTGACTCATAACCAATGTCCAGGAATAAGACTTGAGATGCAGTGATGTTTACACGGAAGCAGCAGCTTTGACTTACGGAGAAGTACTCCGTAGCTGCTGTGAACTGAAAAACGCTTTTAAGAAGGAGGGTTGGTGACACCCTGACAGCAAAGTTCTGATGGAGATCCCAGGATCCCAGCCCATTCTTTGTGGGCTTTATCCTGTTTGCCTCCACTGGCAGTTCCTAGAGTTTACACGGCTCATAAAACGAGCCAGCATCGCTTTCTTTACTTGGGTCTGAAAAGACAAGTCAGTCAAAGGAAGAAGTGGGAAAGAAGCAGCAGTAGAAACCTGCAGGGGGAGGGGATTCCCAGGGGGTTTCTAGCGAGGGGGGAACACCCCAAGAGCGATGTAAAACACACGCCCTGTGGATTCTGGGTTTGGAGAGTGTGGACAAATTCCGCTCCCCATCAAGAGGCGGGGCTGGGCAAGACATAATGCTGGTTGCTTCCACGCCCCTCCTTAGTACCTCCAAAGCTATAGCGAGATCACCATGTAGGAAATACCCCAGGTTTCTTAGCCAGCTTGCCTCATAAAGAACAGTGAGGGAACGGTTGCAGGAAATCTATTGTCCTCTGCAAACTGAAGTGGGGCGGGGGTGGGGAGGGATTGTAGGGATATTGCTTCCTCTAGGGTGTGAAAGGTTCAGCTGAGGTGACTGACTGCCTTTACGTTTTTTGCCAACACAAAATGCCTTGTCTTTGGTCTCATGGCATCATTTTTGAAATACGAATCATAAAAGCAGTGCATTTCTGCTGTGCCTGCTGAGGCTTACTTTATCACTCTCCAATTTCAGTGTCAATAAAATGATGCTGTCATTCCAGTTGGGAGGTATTTTGATTGTTCCAGACAGAAAGATGGCTGATCACATGGGGGGGGGGGAGGAGAGAGAGAGAGAACTTCTGTGTATGTGTCTCCTTTCTGAGGTTGAGGGGAAAATTATCTCTCTTTTTTTATGTTTATTTTTGAGAGAGAGAGAGTGTGTGTGTGTGAGAAGGGGAGGAACAGAGAGAGAAGGAGACACAGAATCCAAAGCAGGCTCCAGGCTCCAAGCTGTCAGCGCAGAGCCCAATTTGGGGGTCGAACTCACGAGAACTGTGAGATCATAACCTGAGGTGAAGTCAGAAGCTTAACCTACTGAGTCACCCAGGCACTCTGAAAATTATCTCATTTTAGCAATGGATAAATGCATTTCGATGGTAACTGATTACCAAGCGGAGACCTCCTATAAAGTCTTCTAGCACCATGGCAATTTACTAATGGACAAAGAGAGTCCCTTGCTAAAGTCATCATTAGCAAAAGTCTTATGCCACTGGCTTCTAAATAAACATAAATGTAGGGTGGTAAAATAGACACTGGGAATAAAATAAAAGGGTTGGAGTAAATGATCTCCTTTGATTTAAAGAAAATTCCAAGCTGGACATTGGAAGACTCAGCAATGATGAGAGACGCCTGAAGAGAGAGAGTATTAATTTAGGAAGGTAGTCTTCCTAGGAGTGGAAATCTTCTCAAGTGATAAATGAACTTGTGTGTGTGTGTGTGTGTGTGTGTGTGTGTGTGTGTGTGTGTGTCTCCAACTTAGAGGTGAATATTTTTTTAAAGTCTTGGAATGATGGCTCAGTTGATGGCAGAGTGGAAAGGACTCAGAGACCAGCCAGAAACCCTGGAGCAAGGGAGGCATTTCCAGAAGGTCTTGGCAGAGGCAGATGGAGAGACGGGCCGGCTGGTTAGTGCCAGGGAGGGTGAGAGAGGAGCCACAGGTGGGTGGGGCACAGCCCACATGGTAGAGAGGGCCGGGCAGTCTGATACCCCAGTTAGCTGCTCTGGGTAGTGGGGAGGAGGGACTGTGCCTTAGAAAGCATGGTGGTGGGATTTGGGTTCTTGGGGGGATTGTCCCATCCGGAACAAATGGGGTATGGCAAGGGTCACAGGAAAGAGACCTCACCTCCAGGCAGGTAAGCAGCTACTAGAATCAGGGGGAAGTCTGGTATAGGCCCTACAGCAAGGCTGACTGGTTGCTATTCTTCTGAGAAACTAGCTAGGGCTCCTTAAATTCCCCAGATAAGAGACACTAGAGCACCTCAGATGGTCCCAGCTGTGCTACCTGTCAAACCCTAGAATCAGGCCTGTGATTTCAAGAAGTTTGAGATGGAGTTCTGTCCCCAAGGAGTGTATACTCTCTTTGGGAACAAAAGGTCAGCACATACCAGACAGAGAAGTATATGTCTTCTGTGTGCCCATTAACTCTGTTTGTACCAGTTGTAGGTATTAAGAAAAGAGAAAAGTCAAGGAAGGTTTCATGGGAGAGGTGAGCTTTGGGGGATGGCCTGAAGTTTTTCTAAGCAAGGAAGAGCAGGTTCTGGGCATTGGGGGGCATTGAGAGGGGAGATGTTCAAGAGGGTGGACAAAAGAGGGTAAGAAATCTCCTAAGATATCTTCCCCATCCTGTTCCAACCCAGGCAGGAATAAATAAATAGTTAAGCCCCTCATTCCTTTTTTTTTTTTTTTTTAATGTTTTTATTTATTTCTAGGAGAGAGAGAGAGACAGCGTGAGCAGGGGAGGGTCAGAGAGAGAGGGAGTCACAGACTGAAACAGGCTCCAGGCTCTGAGCTGGCAGTCAGCACAGAGCCCGACGCGGGGCTCGAACCCACGAACCGCGAGATCATGACCCGAGCGAAAGTCGGACGCTTAACCAACTACGCCACCCGGGCGCCCCAAGCCCCTCATTCCTGTAAGGTAAGCCACTAGGGAAACCTCTAGTGGGCACTTAGAAAGTAGAACATAGAGAAAGGAAGTGCAGTTTGCTTGACAAGAGGAGAATGTGATCAGAATGGCTGCAGAGGGAGCTCCCAGCTTCTTTGTCGGTTTCAGGCTCTCAGCTAATTCAGCCTTGACTTGCGACTTGACTTGCTACTTGCTTGCGCTGGTGCCATTCACAAGCCTGTAGGGCATTTTCCTACCTGCTTCCTGCCTGGGCTTCCCACCCTCATCTCCTCATCTCCTCATGACTCCTTATCTCCCTTCTATTAGTTTCGTGACTACTGCAGAATCAAATTTTCCTGTTAACTAAAACCCTTGGGATCTTGGAGCCTTCATCCACCCTCCCCCTCCATGACATAATGATACACATGTGACCCAGCAGCTCTGCATCCCGTGGGTGACAGAGTAGGCCGCCTGTTTAGTATCGTCAGGATGAGTATCACCATCAAGATGACTACTCTATACGGAAGGGTATGAGTCAACTCAGCATATTTGTCTATCTTTGTGACTTTTACTGTAAAAAAAAATGAGTTTTAACGTATTTCCTTAGCACTGGCAGTTGCCTTTCCCAGTCGGCTGCTACTTAAGAAATTCCTGATGGCTAATGTCAGACCCCAGGACCCTGGCCTGTGATGCTGAGAAAGGAGCCGGTGTCAGAGTCTTGGCTCTCAGCTGAGGTTTGACTCTGTGGGAGCAGCCCCAAGCAGGAGCTGGGATAATCCTTTTCTTTTAGCAGCTGCTTAAGCAGACCTGACATTTGGATTGGGAAAGGATTTCAACTCACCCCAAAGTAGAGAAATTCCTTTCTCACCATCAGAAAGTAATGTACGTGCTGCATTATGGAGGAGGCTTTTCCTGACTTGTAGCAGGAAAAAGCTGGACGCCTACAGGGCTACCGTGCAGCATGTCAGTTGGGGTGGGAGGCAATGGCAGCGACTGACACTTGTTTAGCAATTTACAGCAGATTGTTTGAAACCTCATCTAATCCCCCCAGCAAGCCTGAGATAAAGGAGTCATTTTATCATGTATTCTACAGACAAGAAAACAGATGCACTTTCGTAAGCAACTGGCAGGGAGTTGCCATCCAGAAATGAACCCAGCCTCTTTGGATCCCATTCCCACATCCTTCCCAATAAATTAGAGGTTCTATTCTATTGTGTGGCAATCAGCTATAGAGCATGCGACTTTTGATCTCAGGATTGTGAGTGTACAGATTACTTAAAAATAAAATAAAATAGATTTAATGGTAATAGGCCGTGAGATTTAATGCAGTTAGGCCACCTGGGATCTGAATCTTGGCTCCACCATCTTTTATCTGTGTGACTTTGGGCAAGTTACTTAACCTCTCTGTTTTTTGTTTCCTCACTACGACAAGGGGGGACATAATAGTACACACCTCATAGCACTGTTGTGAGAATTGAGAAAGGTAATGCGCAGGGAGTTCTATAGTTCAATGGCTAACACATAGCTGTTGGGCAAATGGCAAGTATCAAAGCGTGGGATAGATAAGTAGAGAAAGCATGCAATAAGCACATTCCTATAGAGAGGGATGAGTGTACTAAGCTATAGGGATTCAAAGAAGACAAAGAATTTCTGCCCTTAAAAAAACTCTCAGTCTCCTGGGAAAGACAGAGATGTAAACAAATAACTATAATGCAATGTGACAGTGCTACAGCGAAAGTCTGTCTGGACTTGTCACAGGATTTTTACTCAGCAGTGACCATGACATTCTGTTGCTGTGGGTAGATTAGTTTTTATTCCGCGAGAGAAGCACAACGCATATTTCATCCTCCTTGAAGTAGAAGGGAGTTGAGTAAGTGTCCCTGGGTATCTGAGTTTGGCCAACCCCGTGGCTAAAATCCATAGCTTAGGAAACCAATATGTATCTTCATTCTGTCTTTTCTGCTGAGCTCCCCTCTCCCTGGGTAGCCTGGGAAGGGGCTTCATACCCCATGTGCTTGTTGCCTCTTGATTAAGACTCTGGGGGCTCAGCAGCATCTTATAATGCACCCAGGAGCAAGCTGCCTGGCCTAATTCTTTTTTTTCTTTTTAATGCTTTTATTTACTTTTGACACAGAGAGAGACATAGGTGTGGGGGGGCAGAGAGAGAGAAAGAGAGAGAGAGAGAGAGAGGAGACACAGAATCTGAAGCAGGCTCCAGGCTCTGAGCTGTCAGCACAGAGCCCGACACGGGGCTCCAACTCACAGACTGAGATCATGACCTGAGCCAAAGTCAGGTGCTTAAACGACTGAGCCACCCAGGCGCCCCGCTACCTGGCCTAATTCTACAGGAGATTAATCATGCCATGTCTACAAAGAACCTAAATTAATAAAGAGAATATTAAACATGTCATTTTTAAGTGACTTCAATCACTTAAGCTGTACTTGGTTGCTTTTAATTGTTTATCCTGTGAGTGCATGTCCTGAGCAAGGACATTTGCAAGTAGCAACGTGTATGCATATACAGCAAGCATTACTCCTTGTATGATTTCAAGACCTTTTTACCCCATTGTCTCTTCAACCTCCAACCTATATCATGGCCTAGGGTAAGTTACAGAAACGCTCTGAGTTATTGTTTTGCTAATTAAAGTCACTTTAATCGAAAACTTCGATGTTTTAAAACACTTACAGAGAATATTGGCAATACCTTCAGTGTCATAAAACAAGAAGAGGCATTATCATGTAACAGCATAAAATTAGAGTCAATCATATGGGGGAAAAGTTGTATTATTCCAGGATAAATTCCAAGTACATGTAATATTTAAATGTATAAAGATGAAACCATCTTCTCTCTTAGAAGAAACTAAAACAGAGGTTTTTACCTAGATAGGGGAAGGCCTTTTAAATTATGACATTAAACTCAGAACCATGAAAGAAAAGATTGATATGTTCAATCCCATAACGTTAAAGTTTTCTGCCTGGAAAAAAACCATAAGCAAAGTCAAAAAGCAAATGGCGAATTGGATGGAAATATTTGCAGCTCTATTACAGACCAAAGACTAATTCCCCTTAACATATGAGCTCCTGCAAATCAGAAAGCAAAAGACCAATGGTGCAATTCAAACACAGGCAAAGAGGAGTGCTGGGTGGCTCAGTCGGTTAAGCGTTCGACTTCGGCTCAGGTCATGATCTCGCAGTTTGTAGGTTTGAGCCCCGTGTTGGGCTCTGTGCTGACAAGCTCAGAACCTGGAGCCTGCTTCAGATTCTGTGTCTCCCTCTCTGCCCCTCCCATGCGTATGCTCTGTCTGTCTCTGTCTCTCAATAATAAATAAACAATTTTTTTTTTAAATCTAAAAGAAAACATAGGCAAAGAATATGAACTGGCTACAAGAAGAAGAAATGGCTCCTAGGCACACAAAAGTGGCTCAGCATTACTCACAATAGAAAAATTAATTTAAATTAAAATTATACTGAGACACCAATTTTCATTGATCAGGCTAGGATAGATCCCTGAAATCCAATAACATGCTCTGTGGGTAAGGGTATTCTGAAACAGGCCCTTTCCAACTCTGCCTGTGCGGGTATAAATTGGTGCAACAGTAGGCAGGGCAATTTGGTATTAACTCCATTTTTGTTTTATTTTTTAAATTAAATTTTAGTTTTCTTTAATGCTTATTTTTGAGACAGAGATAGAGAGAGCATGCAAGAGTAGGGGGAGCACAGAAAGAGAGGGAGACAGAGGATCTGGGGTAAGTAATAGAAAGGATGTTTCCCTGTATATACTTTTTGTTTGGTGTTTGATATTTCTTACATATTGAACTATGCGAAGGCATCACTTATTAAAACTTCAAACATGAAATACGAAATAATAATTGGCCTAAATTTGTTGATGGTAATTAATAAAACACAATTAGTTTTATTAATAAATTAAATAAACAGCCGAGTTTCAAAACCCATGTATGATTGTCTATCTACTCTATCTGTATCCTTCTCCCTGATTTTTTAAAAAAAAAATTTCTAATGTGTATTTATTTTTGAGAGAGGCAGAGTATGAACAGGGGAGGGGCAGAGAGAGAGAAAGAGGGAGACACAGAATCCCAGGCAGGCTCCAGGCTGAGCTGTCGGCACAGAGCCCCACGCGGGTCTTGAACACATGAGCCAGGAGATCATGACCTGAGCCAAAGTTGCGCGCTTAACTGATTGAGCCACCCAGGTGCCCCAGCCTTCTCCCTGATTCTTAACATACTCCAGTTTTATTTAGGCATCTACCGCTCCCAACACACCCCCTGTGTCTCAGTCCACATCTGGGACCGGCTGGTCTAAGGGCCACTCCTTTCCCAAGGCCAGTAACTGGTTCAGGAGCCCTGGCCGAAGTCAGTGTATGGCACTGCCCTGAGAACAAGGCTGGACTCAAGAATGCCAGAGGCTCCTGGGGAAGAAGTTTGCTATCTCTTAGGTGAACTGCACCCCAATTGATGATATTTCCATGTGAATCCAGTCACACGGCTACAGCCATTTTGCCTCCAGAAGGGAGCAGCTTTAGGTGAAAGGCAACCCATTGAGGAAGTCATCTCAGGGGACTATAGAGGAACAGATCCAGAGCCACTAAATTAAACTGCCCTTGAAGCCGCCCTACCCCCTGGGCTTGCAGTAGGTATGAAGCAACACTTTTTCTTATTGTTTATGTGAGTTTGAAATCAATTTTCTGTTATTTGAAGCTGTAGGCTAATACCCATGTCACACAGAGGAGTATTTCCAAGAATCTAAGTGAAACACATGGGTAAGTCAGAAGGAAAAAAATACCTCCTGAAGTTCCTCAGACTTAGCAAACTGCCAAGGCACATGGCATGTGTTGACATAGAAACTTTCCCAATCAGGCTCTGAACTCCAAGTAGAATATGGTACAGAAGTAGTCAGGGGGATGGAGTGGAGAGACAGAGAAGGATTCCAACCTTTCCCGTGGTTGTGACTGGCTAGGAGGCCTATGGGGTAAGTTTTAGCTCCCTTTTCTATATTTCCTCTGATTAAAAAAAAAGTTTAAAAAAAAAATTCCTTTTATGATGAAAAACTAAATACCAGCCAAAACGGCCACTTGGAAGCAGATTGGTAGAGAGGCTGGGCCAAGCAAATCCCAATATGTTAAGGTCAGGTTTTCAAAGTACAAGCCTGAAGGCTACATAAATAAATGCTTATAAAAAGCTCTTCATAAATTAGAGATTAGAAGTTTAAGAACTCTTCGTAGCCTGAGGCTATTAGGACTGAGGGATTTAAAAACAAACAAAACCCCAAAAGCGAATATAGATCACAGCTGGAATACTTACAGCAAGACCTTACTGTTCTGCTCTTGAGAGACTAATTTTCACCAATACTTTTGGGGGTGACGTGTTTCTCATCGCCTGTCATATGGACTTGGCTTTCACTTTCTGGTACTTCCCACAGGCCAGTTATGGGACTCAGGGAGGGTGGGAGGCTTTACTATCTCCTGGAAGTGGGTAATAGGACGTTTTTTCTCTTCTCACTCCACTGACAACCTTTGAGGAGTGGAAGGAAGAGGAGGACTCCATGGAGGAGACTGAGTCTAGGATAATCAGGGAGGGAGGTGACAGGAAACCAGGAAGAGAGAGCGATGACCCAGGAGCGAAAAGATTAAATAAGACAGGGACTGAAAAGTGTCTGCTGGACTTGGCAACCAGGAAATCACTGGTGACTTGGGGCAAGAGCAGCGACCTGAGTGAAGTTCAAGGCAGGCGAGGCACATCCTTCCACTCTTAAGAAGCTTGGTTGGGAAGGAGACAGACGGTGGAGGCTGGAGGACACGAAGGTTCATGGAGGCGAGTGCCTGTTGGTAGGCTCGAGGAAAGAATCCGTAGAATGAGAATGCTTTTGGGGCACCTGGGTGGCTTAGTCGGTTAAGCGTCCGACTTTCGCTTGGGTCATGATCTCGCGGTTCGTGGGTTCAAGCCCCGCGTCGGGCTCTGTGCTGACTGCCAGCTCAGAGCCTGGAGCCTGTTTCAGAGTCTGTGACTCCCTCTCTCTCTGACCCTCCCCTGCTCACACTGTCTCTCTCTCTCCTAGAAATAAATAAAAATATTAAAAAAATAAGTAAAACTGACAAAACTTCAACTTCAAAAAAAAAAAAAAAAGAATGAGAATGCTTTTGGTGCCTGAGGAGCCAAGGTTAAACTGAGTATGGTTCAGAGATTGCAGGAGAGGACTACAGAGAGCCAGGTGGAGCGAGTTCCTTAGGCAGAACGACTCCTCTTCCACTCAGAGTAGGAGAAAAAGAGGGCAGGAAAGATGGGTGCATGTGTAGATAAATATAGAAGTAGGAGGGCAGGAAATTGAGAGATGCCAGTCTGATATCCTCTAGTTTCTTCGTGCTACGGGAGCGAGAGGGGTGCAGATGTCTTGAGAACATCGGTGAGCTTTTAAAAGTCATTATGAGGGATGAAACAGGTACTATCCGAGAACCAAAGAACTGTCAGGAAGAATCCAGGTGGTAACTGAACTTAGGACCTGGGAGGTTAGCCTGTGTGCCGAAGGTGAAAAGGCAGATGGTCCTGGGTTGTGGTGTGGAAGGCAAGGATGGGAGGGGAAGGAGTGAAAAGAGCACTGGCCTTGGAATGATTGAATTGCAAACTTGACCTACATGAGTTGAGGAACTGAGGGCAGGAGAGGTGACAGTGGGGTGGCGGGGGGGGGGGGTGTCAGGAGAAAGAAAAGAATGAAGGACTTAAAGAAAATAAAAAAGGACGCTCTGGGACAGTGATTCTCCATACAGGTTTGCAGGATAGGGCACTTCAAATGCAGATCTCTGGGCCCCATGTTAGAGATGTCAAGTTAGTAAGACCTAAGTAGAACCGAGGGATCTGCATTATTTTCCAAGTTATTATTTTTTAAAAATGAGTAACATGCATGTGACATGAAATTCATCAAGTACAAAAGAGATGCAATGAAAAGTAAGCCTTTCTGTCACCCCCGTGGCAACTCCTGCTGCCATTGTCTCAGATGTTCTGTTAGGGACATTCAGTACATAATCCCATACAAAATATGCATTGTTTTCTTTATGCAAACAACAGCATATTATACACACTGGCTTGCACTTTTTTTTTTCACTTAACCATATATCTTAAAGATCAATCCATATCAGTTGTTAAAAGCTCCTTCAATGTTCTATTGGCTGCTTGGAATTCCATCTTTTAATAGCAAAAAATGGAAAACAATAGGTGCTTATATTAATTCTCTAGTTCAGGGATTTCCAACACTGGAGGAATTTTTCAATACCCTGTGTAGAGATGTACCAGAATTTGGAATGTTCTTAATAGATTGTGATTTGGGGGTGCGGGATTCATGGATTACACGTTGAGAAACACTTGTCACGGGACGTGAGAGCACAATGAGTTTAAAAGATGGAAATACGGAGAGAAAGAGAAAACTGGATGGATTAGAAGATTTTAGTTTGCATCATGATCTCTAGCGATTTATCTGGGAGATTTCATCCTGAAGATATCACTTCCCTGGGACACATATGCAAAATATACTGTTTGTGCATAATTAGAAAATGGTGATGTATATTAACAGCTGCTGGATCCCAGTGACAATAGGCAAAGCAAAAATAATAATAAAAACAAAAGTGAAAAACCAAGCCAAAAGAACAAAATTCATAAGGAATACATTCCCATGTGCTGTCAAGCTTTCCGTAAAGAAAGCTATGGAAAATCTCCAAGGGAAAGATAGTCTTATTACATCATTGTTTATTTTTGCTGCTAGAAAACGTAATTGAGGGGCGTGTGGCTGGCTCAGTCATAGAGTCATGAGTTCAGGCCCCACAATGGGCATGGAGCCTACTTAATAAATGACAATAATGAAAAAATAAAAAGAAATAAAAAATGATTGAAGCTAAATGCAATGAGTCCGCCACCTTAAATCCCCCAGGATGCTTTAATTCTGCTTGGATTTCTTGACTTGGGGGTAGGACAGTCTTAGAAAGTAGATAACTCTGGATTGAAACACAGGTTGATTGCACATGCCAAAATATTTCCACTACTGGACACCACTTCCCACCAAGGAATGTTCTCAGTGCTCCTTGCCAGAAGAGCCAGACATCCAGCCTACAGCAGTGACAACTCCCATTTTCTGCATAACTACAGGCTGGTGCTCTAGATGACACTGATGGCTGCTAATCAGGTGAGCTCTTCAAGGAATCACCCAGCGAGATCACTTGGTCCAATAGGTCCTGCTAAAATTATGCTACTGTGGCTGAAACAGAAAAGTGAGCAAGATCCTTAATATGGTACATCAGGTGTCTATTGACATAGAAGAATCCTTAAATGTGAAAAGATGGGAAATAATACATGTGTATATTGTTTCTAATTCAGGGATTCCCAGCATCTGGGGAGTTTTATGATACCTTATACACTTCCCCTTTCCTTTAATTGCCCTGCCCTAAAAGTGGTGTGTGTGAGTTTAAGAAAAGCGAATTGGGATCTTGAGATATAACAGAAGATCCCCTCAAGATGACACAAAGCCTCATCATATGGAATTGACATTTAAAAAACCCAAGTAGCAGGGCACCCGCCTGGCTCAGTTGGCAGATCATGCAACTCTTGATCTCAGGGTCGTGAGTTCGAGCCTCATTTTCTGTGTAAAGATTACTTAAATAAATGAATAAATAAAAACTTTTTAAAAGGTTTTAAAAAAACCCAGTAGATTGAGATTTCCAAGAAGGATAAGCTGCTTTACTTACTTAGCTCCATACCCAGATATTGATTGGTATTTTATAATTATATAATGTAGGATTTGGGAAATTCCTCTGCCCTGCTTTGACATTTATTTTCCTGATATGATGTAAAATGGTATATAGCATAGAATTAAAAAGAAATTTAGGGTATGATTCTAGGGCACTTCCCTTTTCTTCCAAATTATCCTAACCTTCATTTCATAGTTTTTCAAAGCTGGTGATAATGCCTTTGAATGTTGAAGAGTTACCAAATGAAACCTAAAACAGATAAAATCTTGAACTGAAAAGCCACTGCCTTCTGTAATGCTTTATTTTTTCAACCTACATGGATTGTCAATTGATCTTAACAGCTTGCCGCTAGGCATTGTGGGACATGCAGAGAAGTGCCTTGCCCTCAAGGAATGTACAGTTTGTTTGGAGGGATACAAAGCAGCACACAGTACAGTGCAGAATGAATGGAGCACGTACGAGTGCTTTAGGCTATTCAAAAAATAGATGAACGGATTTGAAGTAGTCATAGCGGATTTTAGCAGGCAGATGGAGGAGTAAGTTTTTCTAGGTAAGGCAAATGGTCTCAGTAAGAGCATAGAGGCAGAAATTAATAAGCAGATGGGCTTGTAGATTAAATTAAATAAATGGATTTGCGAAAAAGGCTTATGCTTGGGAGTAGTGGGAGCTAAGTCAGAGAAGAAAGTGGGGTTCTGTTGTTGGGGACCTTGAATGCCTGGCTAAGGAGTATGCCTTTGGTACTGTAGGCACCAGAAGGGAATTGAAAGCTTCTGAGAAAAGGAGGGGCACAGCAAAAGTGGATTACAGGCATTCATTTGCTGGTGGAATGTAGAATGATTGTGAAGAGAGATTGGAGGCGAGAGAGACTATTTGGTATGAGCTGATGAGGGTATCCACCAGGATGGTAGATCCGGCATTGTGTAGGAAGGGTTAGGCAGGAGAAAGACTGCAGGAGACTAGACCATGGGGGAGGGTATGTGAGGTTTCCAGTCTGAGCTAGTGGGAAAATATCGGTTTCACGAAGGGAAACACATCAGAAGGGCTGGTTTGGGTTGAGGGAGAAACCATCGATACCTGCTGCATTTAGGTTGTTGGTGAGACCCTTGGGCGATAATGTCCAAAGTACCTAATTGTTACTGCATAAACTGACCAGAGCTGCAGTTTGTTTGCCTCTGCTCTGAGGTGGGCTGGCGTGGGGGTTATTAGAAGGTTTTGCACACTCGGCTTTGTTCTTTTCGGGCAGGAGAGGAGCACCTGCTGGCAGAGCGTGCCCAGTCCTCCAGGGGCCCATGAACTAGTCAGGAAGTATAATTTTAACAGAATTAGCTGAAAGATGAGCAAATGTCAGGTGGTGGTTTGGTAGTATATCACTGCTGCTAACTTTGACATGCTAAGTGTAACCTTATTAATAGCTTTTGTGTAGGGCTCAGAGGACTAACACTTAGCAAATTAGATTCTTCAGTTTTTGTCCCACTCGTATAATTTAGGGTATATTACCTTGGGCAAACCATTTAACCTCTCTGTGCCTTGGCTTCCTGTCTGTAAAATAGAAAGCTCATTGAGGCAGCATTCATAAGCATGTTGAAAGCTACAGATAAAAAGCATTGTAAGGTTCTCCCCTTCCACCCCCACTCCAAAGACTGAGTCAGTCTTTCAAAAAGGTCATCCGTTTCATTGAATTCTTTCAGTGGCTAAGTTAGTTAATTAGCATTTTTCTAAAATGCATTTACCAGTCCAGGGCTGAAAAATGTAGTCTATAACTGCCTTTCTTACCTCCTGGGCCTGCTTATTCTGCTGGCCCCCTTGCACTCGGTCTCTGGTGTTATTCGATTCTCATCTCTAGGCTCCCGGATCAATCCCAGCCATATCGGAAGGGAATGAGAGTTTTGCCTTAACACTCTGGGACCTCAATACAAGGCAGGCTGTGATCAATGTGAAAGTCAGTGTCAGTTCTAGGTATTAAGTTCCTGCTTTGTTCCTATATCTCCCTCTGCCTTTGGATACCTGTCTTGTGGCCCTGAGCCCAAATCCTTGCCCGGCATGTTTGCCCAGTACATGAAGTCAAAGACCTGAATTCTATTTGTTTTCATCAATTCCTTATAAGGAGAGGAATCCAGACCTGGAAGACAGCACTGAAGCTGGGGCTTTGCTCTAAAGCAACATATTTTCTTAATGCTTGCCACAATTTCCCGATTTTTGTCTGCTCCCGGATTTCCCAAGGTTGTGTTCCAGCTGCCCACTGGCTCATGACACTTGCATTCTCTGTGTTGAACCAGCGTCATGTTGGCTGCTTTCCTGGCGGCTGCCCGTGCCCTCCCCTTCCGATACTGTCTTCTGGCTGCTGCTCATCACGCCAGCTGGGTCTGCCTCCAAGTCCATGATGTATCTGGGTCTGGTCTCCACTTCTTCCAGTCTACCTCACCCTTATTACAGCTAATCCTTTTACGTGAAACTAAAGCAGATATTTGCTGGTGTGGAAACTGATGTGGTACTGGAATTATATCCCTGTTTACATCTTTGTTTGTGTTGGAAGTGCTTGGGATCCCTTCCAAGACCTGCTCAAAGAGATTTCCTGTCTCTTTTAGGAGAAACGAATGAACGCTTGACGATACTTTATGTTGAAAACCAAGCCTTAAAAAAAAAAAAAAGAAAAAGAAAAAAGAAAAAAGAAAACCAAGCCTTAAGGCCACTATTTTCATTGTCAAATTGTATTAAACATGAGTGTGCTTTCAGATATATATTTATGTTTATTTATTCCTGAGAAAGAGAGAGAGTGAGCGGGGATGGGGTTGCGGCGGGGGGGGGGGGAGAGAGAATCCCGAGCAGGCTCCTCTCTATCCACACAGAGTCCTATGCAGGGCTCAAACCCGTGAGCTGTGAGATCAGGACCTGAACCAAAACTAAGAGCTGGATGCTTAACTGACTGAGCCACCCAGGCGCCCCAGACATACTGATATATTTTAAAGTATATTTTGGCCAGTGTTCATTTGTGTCTCATAATTTGAAAGCATCTTATTGGAACTTGACGGCTTTGGTTATAAGGAAATAGATCGAGGCTGGGGACAGTGTTCTACAATGGTAGTTTCGACCTTTAAGGTACACTGGAATCTTTTGGAGGGCTTGCTGGGGGCGCCCTGGTGCCTCAGTCACTAAGCTTCTGACCCTTGATCTCAGCCCGGGTCACCATCTCATGTTTTTTTTTTTTTAAGGTTTCTTTTTTTTTTTATATTTTTATTTACTTCTAGGAGAGAGAGAGATAGACAGCGTGAGCAGGGGAGGGTCAGAGAGAGAGGGAGACACAGACTCTGAAACAGGCTCCAGGCTCTGAGCTGGCAGTCAGCACAGAGCCCGACACGGGGCTCGAACCCACGAACCGCGAGATCATGACCTAAGCGAAAGTCGGACACTTAACCGACTAAGCCATCCAGGCGCCCCAGGATCTCATGGTTTGTGAGGTCAGGCCCCACATCAGGCTCTGCGATGATGGAGCAGGGACGTGTCTGGAATCCGGTCTCCCCTTCTCTCTGTCCCTCCCCCACTTGTGCGTGAGCGCGCTCTCTCTCTGAAAATAAATAAACAGATTGCTAGCCCCCCAACCCCCAGAGTTTCTCTGGAGCGATGCCCGAGACTCTGCATTTCTAACAAAGTTCTCAGGCAAGGTGACACAATTGGTCCTGGGACTACAGTTGACAACCGCCGGTCACATGTTTAAACTGGCCGCAGGTAACCAGAAGCCCCTGAGCAGTACCCATCAGTTCAAATTCTTGTCTGAAGGGATGAGGTGGAGGGTGCTGCGAAAGAAACTCCTAAATTAAACTTCAGCTGGAGCAGCTAGAATGCTGGTTTCCGAGGTCTTCTCAGAGCATCATTACTGATGAGGACGCCGGCTATCACTTCATTTCTTTGCCTTTCGGTTTCCTTATGCATAAAATAAGGATAGCTTCTGACCTTTCCCTCGAGTTGTGTAGGTCACATGAAATAGGTGTGAAAGTGTTTGAACTGTAAAGTGGTATGGCCCCTGGAGGTATTGCAAATGGGTTTTCTTTTCTTTCTTTCCTTTTTTTAAAATATTTTTATTTTATTTCTAGGATAGAGAGAGCATGAACAGGGGAGGTTCAGAGAGAGAGGGAGACACAGACTCTGAAACAGGCTCCAGGCTCTGAGCTGGCAGTCAGCACAGAGCCTGATGTGGGGCTTGAACCCACGAACCACGAGATCATGACCTAAGCGAAAGTCGGACGCTTAACCGACTAAGCCACCCAGGCGCCCTGCAATGGGTTTTCAATACGTGTCTTAAAATAGCACCAGTTCCTTTTGGCTCTTTTGCCTTTCTGATTAACTACAGCAGTTTTGATCCAGGAATATAGAGTACTTTTATGGCTATAATAATTAAACTCAAACTTCAAACTGAAAAGAAAAAATGCATTCAATGAGATCAGAAATGCCTTATAAACATTACAAGGAGCCAAGAATGATTCCCGGCCTCTACAGCAGTAAGAGAGCTCTAAGACCCTATTGTGACTTGGGGCGGAGTCGCAGTTTAGATTGGGCTATTAATAAAAACGGCTACTAAAAATGGCTACAAGTTACAGCAGGGGAAAAGATAAAATCGCCGCGTGTAAAATGATAAACCGGTTTACCCTAGACTGTTACGTCTCTTGAAATTTCTATTAATTTATCTGCCTTTGTTAGTAGTAAAGCCTTCCAATGCTGGCGTGGCTATTTTTCTCACCCGAGGGCTTCCAGCTCGCTCCAAGGGCCAACACAGTTCTTGGCTGAAATCGGGCGCGTTCGTGACTTTTCACTAGTCACGGGCTGTATCGAGTTCTGCCTGGCCTTCAAATAAGCATCGCAGATATCAGCCTCACTGTTCCCAGGTGTTTAATACAATAAACATGATAAAACGTCAGCCAGGATGCTGACAAGGTTCTAAAGACCAGGTTTGGGAGTGTGAAGGACCCCGTTTGGGGACCGGTCAATGCACTTGGCAGGGTGGTTTGCCAGGGGCAGGAAGGGGTCTCCTAGAGCCCAGCCCCGCGAACCCCCCCACGCCCCGCCCCCAGTCCCGGGCCCTGCCCGCGTCGGCGCGCGCTTCTCCCGGGCGCCGCCAGGAGGCGCCCGCAGCAGCCGAGGCGCCGCGCGCACCCGCGGGGAGCCGGTCCGGGGGGCGGAGGGAGAGGGGAGGAGGGGCTGGAGGGGGCGCGGCTTGCTCCCCGTCCCTCCCGGGCGCCGGGCCTCCCTCTCCGCCGGGCCCAGGGCTGGCGGCCGGCGGGGGTCGCGGCGGCGGCGGCGGCGGCGCTGACGGGCCGCGGGCACGGGGGCCTGGCTCCAGCTCCGGGTGTTAGGAGACAAGATGGCGGCGGCGCTGTGGAGGCTGGTCTCCTCCTCTTCTCCGCTCTCCTCCGCCCCGCCGCTCGCCGCCTCCTCGGTCTCCTCCTCCTCCTCGTTCGCTGCCTCCTCCTCCTGCAGCAGCCCTAGCGACCGCCGGAGCGCCGGCCCGCTCTCCCGGAGCTCCGGAGGGGGATAGACGGGGCAGCTGCGGGCTCCGGCGACCGAGGCCGAGCTGGGGCCGGGGCGGGGACGGCGGCGGCGGCGGCGGCGGCGGCGCCGGGTGGGGATGGGGTCGCAGACGCTGCAGATCCTCCGGCAGGGGGTGTGGGCCGCGCTCAGCGGGGGCTGGTACTACGACCCGCACCAGGCCACCTTCGTGAACGCGCTGCACCTCTACCTGTGGCTCTTTCTGCTCGGCCTGCCCTTCACCCTCTACATGGTGAGTGTGGGGGCGGGGAGGAGGGTGGCCCCCCCTTCCCGCTTCCCCCGGTCGCTGGCCGGGCAGCGCGGGCGTTCCGGAGTCCGGCGGCTGCTCGCGCCTCCCGGGCTCCGGGCCGGGGTCGCGCCTCCTGCGCTCCCCGGCGCGCGCCCGCCCGCCCGCCGCCCCCTCGGGCCCGGGGCCCCGCTGGCCGTAGTGCTCCCCTCCCCCACGCAGCCCCCACTTTCTTTAGGGTGTCCCCTACGTCGGCGATGACAGGAGGGACCGAGCAGTAGCAGCAGCCCGCACCTGGCGCCCCCGTGTGCCCCACCCTTTTCCGGGGAGGCAGTAGCCTCCCGGGCCCCTGCGCAGAGGTCCTGAACCTGTCGCCCCTCCAGCCCGTTGCCCCCGGGGAGGAAAGCCCGATGGAGGCGCCCTGCCCTCCGCGTCTCGTGGCAGGCGCCGGGCACTCTGCTCCTGAGGGACGCCGCATGCCTCCTCGGCACGCCTGCTCGTTTGCGCCCGGGCACCCCCGGGCGCTCCCCGCACCCGAGGCGGTTCCCTCGGCTCGCCGCACCTCGCCTCTAACCCCGGTGCGGGGCCCGCGGCGCGGGGGAGGGACGCGTGCCGCTCTGTGGGGATCGTAATTGCGGGGCGGCCGGGCTCCGGCTTGCGAATAGGTGGTGGTTGGAAACCTGGCTTCCTGGCCTTCCTGCCTCCAAAAATCGTTGTTTTTGCTTACCGCTGGCTCTTTTCTGCTCAGCTCTGTGGTCAGCGGCTGCTGTGTTTCCAGGCCAGCTTTGGGCGGAGGGAGCGGGGGAGATACGGGCAGTCTGGCTGGCATTTCAGATTTGTTTGGATTGGTTCAAGGCCGTTCACTGATAGGAAAAAGGAAGTACTGCCTGTTGCTGTATTCAGTACAATCCGCTTCTCCGAATGAGCTAGGTTTTTACGCCGTCTTTTCGCTGAAAGTTGTACGCACGTCTTTTTTTTTTTCCCTTTAAACCACATTAGGTGAGGGTGGGGCATTAAGGAAACTAATGTGGGAGAGAGATAATGCTTAAATTTCAGTTAAAAAATTTTTACACCTAAGTTAAATATTTAAAGTAACCGGAAGGGAGGAAAGGATGATAACTTTGTTTTAGGAGAGTTTCTCTTAAATGTATTTCTGTTAACTTTGTGGTTCGTTCTCCATGGAGCTATAGTAAAGGCTCTGGATCAGAAAATCTGGGAGCATGCCTAGGAAGTGCTGTAGTCAGAACACCCCATCCTTTCCTAAGTGAAGCTCCTTTTCACTGATTGGCAGAAAAGTGCCTGCTTGGAGGAAGATGTGCGAAATTTTACATTCCCAAGCAGATTGTAGTTTTACATCAAAATTGTTTAGAAGGGACTTACTGCTGGAGGTAAAACGGACGTTTAAAAAAAATGCTGATGACTTACTAATTTTTTTAGAGGACTTGTTCACTCTTGCCCCATTCTGAAATTTGACATGAAGTGTTTTAATTTTCAATTAATTCTGCCCTCGGGGGTTCTATTTGCACTGCTCTACCTTCCAGGAATATGACATCATTAACGAACAGGTTAATTACTTTGGGTGTAAGAATCCTCAGGCTGTCACAGAGCTTTCATGGCAGATTTCTCTTATATCCAAGAGAATTGTCAATTTAAAACTGAAACCGGTACGTCAGATGTGAGGATTAGCTGCTGTGCTGCGCTGTAAGGTTTCCATGTAAGCACGTGAACCGTGTGGGTGGCTAAGTCTCTTTGTGTAATCAGCAAACATTACTAAAGGAAATTAGCACAAAGAGAAAGCAATACATTGAGTTTACGGTTTCATTTTGGGAGTGTATTCAGTTAAATGTAATTCACAGATATTTGAGTGTATACTATATACCCGGCAGTTTGCTAGATTCTGGGAAAATTGCTCCTCTGACTTTCTTGTCTTGGTTAATGGCAATTCTGTTCTTCCTCATCTTTTAAAATCTCTCCTTGATTCGTCTTTGTCTCTTTTGACATCCAGTTCATCAGATTTTGTGAGTTCTGTTTTCAAAACCTAACTAAAATCCACCTGGTCCTCATCATCACTCACTTGGTTCAAGCCACCAGTTATGGCTTCTCTGGGTTATTGCAGGGTTCTGATGAGGTTTACTGCTGCTATATTCTTTAATCTTGTTACAGGGGTCTGAGTGATTCTTTAAAAACAGAAATCAGGGGCGCCTGGGTGGCTTAGTCAGTTAAGCGTCCGACTTTCGCTTAGGTCATGATCTCGCATTCGTGGGTTCGAGCCCCGCGTCGGGCTCTGTGCTGACTGCCAGCTCAGAGCCTGGAGCCTGTTTCAGAGTCTGTGTCTCCCTCTCTCTCTGACCCTCCCCTACTCATGCTGTCTCTCTCCTAGAAATAAATAAAATATTTAAAAAAAAAAACAAACAAAACAGACATCAGATGATGGCAGTCTTCTGCTCTCAGAGCCTGCCTTTCTATGTGTTTCTATTATGCCCCATCCCTTTGCCTTCTTAGAATTTTCCCCACGTAACAACTATGTTCCTGCCTCAGGGCTTTTGTACTTGGTCTTCTCCCTCTCTGTTTGGATGACTCTTCAAGGTATCTGTGTGACTTGCTCTACGTATTCAGATTTCAGTCATATGTGAGGCTCTTTCCCTGATGGCCCCTGTAACATAGCAACCTAGCTCCTCCAGTATTTTCTAGCCCTCCTTTTTCTCCTTTGTTTAATAATATTTATTACTAATTGATATATATTAGTATCTCTTTTTAAAAATGTTTGTATATTTTTGAGAGGAGGGAGAGAATGTATGTGTGCAGGAACGGGCAGAGAGGGAGAGAGAATCCCAAGCAGGCTCCTTGCTGTTAGCACAGAGGCCCACATGGGCCTGGGTCTCACGATGGTGAGATTGTGACCTGAGCTGAAATCAAGAGTTGGCCACTTAACCAGCTGAGCCACCCAGACGCCCCTGTATTAGTATTTCTTTATCTCTTTGGAGGATTTGGTCTGAGGAGGGCAGAGCCTGTTTTGTTCATTGCTTTGTTGTCAGGACCTAGATCAGTGCAAGGCACAGAATAACCACTCAGATGTTGAATGATTAGAAATGAACAAGACACAGCTTCTGCCTTCAATGAACTTAAAGTCCAGCTTGGGGATAATGAACAGTTTACAAACAGAAGTGTTGTGAAAAGGTAAGTACAGAGGGACCCTGGATTTATAGTCAGGGGACTGATTCTTGTCTAGAGGCAGTCAGCAGAGAGGATTTGCCAGCATTTGAAAAAACATGACTACTAGTTGTATAGATTGAGAGAGATGGAAGGCTATACTTGAAGCAAAGCGCAGCATTCCATGTAAAAAACATCTCTGACAGGGATGCCTGGGTGGCCCAGTCGGTTAAGCATCTGACTTTGCCTCAAGTCATGATCTCCTGGTTCAAGGGTTCGAGCCCCATGTCCAGCTCTGTGCTGACAGCTTTGTGCCTGGAGCCTGCTTCCGATTCTGTGTCTCCCTCTCTCTCTGCCCCTCCCCCATTTGTGCTCAGTTTCTCTCTTAAAAATAAATAAACATTAAAAAAAAGAATGGAAAAAAAAATCTAACAGTAGTAGATTATTATATGTATGTTCTCTCAATGATAACCATAAATGGTAGTGACTCTTAAGTGTATAGGTTCTTTATTCCAAACGCTGTGTTCTCATTTTACTGATGAGGACACTTGAGGGTAGTCGATGACATGTTTTGTGACCTTAGGCAATTAAAGAGCTAGATTTATACAGGACTTTTGTAGCTATTGTATAGGTAGCTTTTTTTTTTTTTTTAAATTGAAGGCCTGACGTCTCTGAAGAGGTAGTAGGCTGAGTTAGGTAGAGTCTTAGGGCTTTGAGTATGAGTAAAACACTTTTGCTATAAGTAGCTTTTGTGGATGCTTTGAAAGGTAGAATTTATAGCTTCTACAATTATAAAACTTTTCAGTGGTGAAAATGAAGACGTGATTTTTTCCTTCTTACTTTCATTGTCTTTTCTGCTCCTTTTAACACACTCACCCCATTTTATCTTTTATACATTTGACCCTTGAACAACCTGGGGCTTAAGGTCGCCAACCCCTCCTCGGTGGAATATCCACATTTATCTTTTGACTCCCCCCAAACTTGCCTGCTAAGAGCCTACTGTTGGCCCTAAGCCTTTTTGGTTACATAAACAGTCAAGTAACATATTTTGTATGCTATATGTATTATATACTGTGTTATAATAAAGTAAGCTAGAGAAAAAATGTTAAGAAAACCACAAGAAAATATTTACAGTGCTGTGCTGTATTTATCAAGAAAAGTCTGCATATTAGTGGCCTCGTATACTTCAAACCCGTGTTGCTCAAGGGTCAGCTGTAATCATTTTTGCACATGACATGTGACAGATGGTGTTGTAGTCACGAGCTTTGTGGCGTTTCCGTGTGGGGGGAAAGCAGATTGGAACTGGTGTTATCTTGATGTGTGAATCTTGGCTCTTATTGATTGTGCGTCCTTTGGGCAAGACTCTACCTTTCTGGACCCTGATTTACTTGTGAGACATTTCGCGTGTGCTTTGTAAGGAAATAGTTAGGAAATAAAAAATTATTCACCTTCAGAGTGGCCTTCGGTAAATGTCATTTGAAAGAATGGCTAATTAGAACAGTGTTTCCTCTATAATGTTGTATGCCTGGAGGATATTAGATAACTTTCAGTTAGTCAAACAATTATCTTATTGCTCAACATATTGTTCTTCTGTAAAGACTTATATCCCTAGGTGATGAACTATAACATTAAAATCTATTTACGCAGGTGCTTCTCAGACTCCATTTGACATCAGAATCACTAGAGCGTGTTAAAAATGTGCATGTACTCATGGTCCTTTTGATGCAGAGGATCTGGAATGTAGCCCCTTTGTTTGTATTTTATAGACATCCAGGTCAGTTTAAAGAACCCTGACCAATATGCCCATAAGTCCCATCCCCTGATCTAAATCCAGCTGCCTACTCATCATAACCTTTTGGCTGTCTTACAGGCATCTCGAAGGTATCGTGCCTAAATTGTTCTCGGTTCCCCCTAAACCTTCCCCACACCATCAGGACTAAGCTTGTTTTCTTACTCTGTCACCCTTGTGAATTAGCACCATCGTGTGCGCAGTTGTTCACTCGGTCGCCCTCCCCCTGTGTTATGAGCCCATCTTACCAATTATTTTGTCAGAATATCTCAGCCCTTCCTTTCCCCTTCCTAGTTCACCTGGTGTTTTGTCTGTACTGCTACTTTAGCTTCTATTCTTACTCTTTTACAACTTCTCTACCGAGTAAAAGACTCTGTCATTCTCTCTTGCTGATCTCCTTCAATGATTTTCTTTTACACTTAGAATAAAATCCAGCGTTCATACTAAGCGCTCACTGAAACCAGTCCCACCTTTGTCTGCACTTTGTGCCATAGTCACACTGGCCTTTCTGTTACTTCAGCCTACTGGGCTTGTTCCTCCTTCCGGGCCTTTGCACATTCTAGGACTCCTGAAGGGATACTTTCCCCCTTGCTCTTTGCAAAACCGGCTGTTGCTTGGTCGTTAGGGCTGGGCTTTAATATCGTCTCAGAGAGGTCTGACCTGCTAACCATAAGCAGGTTCTCTCTCTTTTCAAATATCATTCCACCCTGTAACTTTCTTTCATAATTTCTATTCATAAGCACATGCATTTATCTTTGTTTACTTATTTGCTGTCTCTCATTCCCTTCCCTCCATACCTTTTAAGTTCTCTAAGGGTTGGGGTTGTATAGCTTGTCATTATATATCCTTCTAGTTTTAGTATATGTGCTGCCAAAGCGAGCATTCTCATTATATATCCTGTGCCTCTTATGTCTGCCTTATATTAAGCTTTGAATAAATACATGCTGAAGGAATTTTTTATAATATATGTGAACCTTCTTTAGACTTATCAGCGTAACTGATAGAGAATGTTGGGGGATGGGAAATTACTATGGGAAGGCTGTATTATATGGGGGAGTTACAGCTTACCTGGAGGTTAGGTTCAGTGTCCATGCATGACAAAAATCAAATATAGAATTATTGGAAAACTAAATGCAGGAAGACTGATGAAAAACCCTTAAATCATTCAAAGTGTAGTATATATATAGTTTCTTTGTATATGCAACTTCACAAATATATATACACATGATATATAGTAATAGATGCCATACAAATCTATGGAGAAATGATATTCAGAAACTAAAATAGTCATAACAAATTTATGAAGGTTCAATTTTTTTCTTCCAGGTTATTTTATTGTATCTTCTATAGCTGATGTTTACCATCTACAGAATGGTAAATCCTTTATTAGTAAGGCTTTCTTGGAGGTCTTCATGTCATTTTCTTTAGCAAAGATTTAAAAATATTTTAGGGACACCTGGGTGGCTCAGTCAGTTGAGTGTTGGACTTCAGCTCAGGTCATGGTCTCACAGTTCATGGGTTTGAGCCCCACTTCAAGCTTTGCACTGACAGCAGGGAGCCTTCTTCAGATTCTTTGTCTCCTTCTGCCCCTTGCCCCTTTCCCCCCTCAAGTGCCCGCGCTCTCCTTTCTCTCTCAAAAGTAAGCATTGAAAGAAATATTTTAAAGATCATTGTGAACAAGATTTTGTTATAACTAAAACTGAAATTTTCATAGTTTATGATTTATGTTTCCTAACACGTTTAATTAGGAAAGTTTTTCTATTATAAGTTAGCAATTAAACATTATTTATTATTTTCTGTGTCCTTTAGGAAAAGTTTGATGAGTAGTTGGTGGTCTGTTTTGACGTATATCCTGTGTGTTTTCATACTAGTATTTTCAATAGTTAGTATCAAGGTGTATGTAATTGTTTCCATAATTGGTTATGACACAGATATAGCTCTTATCTCTTTATTATGTCATTGTCCCAAGATGGTTTACAAATGAAGTTCCCAAAAAGGCATCCATATTTGTCAACTTGCAGAAATGCTTGTGACTTTACAGAAATGGCAATTGGTTGCTAAAATGTTTTCATGTCTGTTGTTAAAGATGGGATATTTTCTGGCATTTGAGAAATTACTCCAAGTTGTAAAATCACTTGGTAATTGAAAAAGTAGGAAGATTTCTTCTATTTCTTTTCCTGCTTTCAAATGCATAGATTCAGCCAGATAGTTTGCCTTTGCTAGCTGACTTTATTGAAAGCCAAATTTTTCCAACATTTTATTATGAGAATTTTCAGACAGAAAAAAGTTGGGAGAATTATACCTACCACCTGGCTTCTATAATTTTTAAAATTTTATTTCTCTGTGTATCCCTCTATCTATTCAGACCTTCATTTTATTTTATTTTTTATTTTAGAGACAGAGAGAACACAAGTGGCAGAGAAGGGCAGAGGGAGAGAGAGAATTATTAAGACCATTTATTAAAGGGGGATGTTTGTAAAGTAACTTGTAGACATCAGTATAGGTCACCCTGAAACATTTCTGCACACGTACCATCAGCTAGACTTACAATAGGCACAGATCCTAAGTGAACCATTGGATGAGTTTTGAGTGTGATAAATGCACACACCTGTGTAGTGCAACACCATCATGTTGTTGAACAGTAGTGTCACCGCAGGAACTTCCTGCTTCCCCTTCCCAGTCAACCCTCTCACCCTTCTTCTCATTTTTCCCATGGTAGATTAGTTTATCTTGTTCTCAAACTTCATTTAAATGGAGTCAGGTAGCATATTCTTTAAAAAATTATTTTTTAATGTTTTATTTATTTCTGAGAGAGACAGCGTGAGCAGGGGAGGGGCAGAGAGAGGGAGACATAGAATCTGAAACAGGCTCCAGGCTCTGAGCTGTCAGCACAGAGCCTGATACGAGGCTCGAACCCATGAATCGTGAGATGATGACCTGAGCCGAAGTCGGACACTTAACCAAATGAGCCACCCAGGTGCCCCATGTAGCATATTCTTTGTGTAAATCTTTCTCAGCATAATGTTTTTGAGATTTATCCATATTGTATATATCAGTAACTTGTCCCCCTCCCTTTTTTAAAGTTTATTATTTTTGAGAGAGAGAGGGAGGGAGAGAGAGAATTCCAAGCAGGCTCCGCACTGACACAGCGCAGAGCCTGACATGGGGCTTGAACTCACAAACCTGACCTGGGCATGAGGAGATCAAGAGTAGGACGCCTAACTGACTGAGCCACCGAGGCACTCCATTAACTTGTTCCTTTTTATTGATGAGCAGTATTCCTTTGTACAAACATACTGAAGTTTGTTTATCTTTATCTAGTCTCCTGTTGATAAGGCCCTCTTTTGGCTTTATATAGAAGGTATCACTGCACCGCAAGGGGACGTTTTATCAGGACTCAGAAGAAATTGGGAAACTTCATTAAATATCAAAAACATTTTCTCTCCTCAAATAAGAACATGTTTTAATTTAAAATACATTAATGAAAACATTAAAAAAATTAAAAAAAAAAAAGGGGCTCCTGGGTGGCTTAGTTGGTTGAGCGTCTGACTTTCGCTTAGGTCATGATCTCGCGGTTCGTGGGTTCGAGCCCTGCGTCGGGCTCTGTGCTGACTGCCAGCTCAGAGCCTGGAGCCTGTTTGAGTCTGTGACTCCCTCTCTCTCTGACCCTCCCTGCTCACGCTGTCTCTCTCTCTCTCTCTCTCTCTCCTAGAAACAAATAAAACATTAAAAAAAATTAAAAAAACATTAATGATAATTGTATACTTTATTCTCTTCGTTCAATTTTTGTAGTTTTGTATTTGCTTAGTATTTAGATTTTCTCTGTGAATTCAATAGACTCTTTGTTTCATTATGTATATAGATATTTTTGCTAAATTCAAAATTACAGATAAGTAAAAAGAAGGAAGTAAAAATCTCTTGTAATCCCATTCACCCAGTTGAACATTTTAGTAACCAGGGTGTAGTTGGAGCTTATAAATATGTATTATGCTGCTTTCTTTAAAAAAATGGGCTCATAAAATTTGTACTGTTTTGAAGGCTTCTATTTTTGTTTGACTATAAATTGTGAATGTTTCCACGTAGGGAAAGAAAAGTAACAGTTTAAATAGCTCTGTAGTAGGTTATAGTATAGATGTGTTACAGTGTATCAAATCATTTTCCTGCTATTATAGAGGTTGTACTTTTTAGCTATTTAGAAAACACTAAGGGGAATATATTCCCAGTTCAATCTTTGTACTAGTCTTTTGTATAAATTCCTAGAAGTAGACTCGTTGAATCAAGGGCTATGCATATTTGTGTTTGATAATCGTTCAGCTTATGAGTGAATCCTTATATTAAGAGAGACCACAAATGAGAGAATGGTGGATAATGCGAGTTCCTGAGAAGGCAAGATAGCTGTGTGGTCTAAAGCGCACAGGCAGTAAGGGATCGTCCTGAGAAAGGAGGGATGTGGGGAGAAGAAGTGATGAGCAGCAGTTGGTGGTCAGAGTTGAGGGAGAGCTGTTTTTATTTTGATAATCTTCTTGTAGTGTGGAGTGTTTTCTGTGGGGAGTGAGGGGAGAGATCAGGAGGGTATTCAAGGTTTAAGGAGGATATCTGGAAGGCGAGTTGCTGTCCTAAGTTTTAGAGAGTGGGGAAGGGGACTGACTGGCAAGGGATGGTAGTGTTGCCAGGCAATTTTGAGGATGCCTTTGTTTCTGTTTTTGTTTTTTTAAATATTTTTATTTATTTCTAGGAGAGAGAGAGAGAGAGATAGCGTGAGCAGGGGAGGGTCAGAGAGAGGGAGTCACAGACTGAAACAGGCTCCAGGCTCTGAGCTGGCAGTCAGCACAGAGCCCGGCGGGGCTCGAACCCACGAACCGCGAGATCATGACCTAAGCGAAAGTCGGACGCTTAACCGACTAAGCCACCCAGGCGCCCCCCCTTTTTTTCTTTTAAATATTTTTTATTTATTTCTAGGAGAGAGAGAGAGAGAGAGAGAGAGAGCAGGGGAGGGTCAGAGAGAGAGGGAGTTGAGGATGCCTTTGAAGCTGAAGAACATGAGTTCAGAGTGTTGAAGAGGAATGTTCAGGAGAGAAGTTTGGGGCAACATTTATTTAGAAGTTACTACCTTTGTATAGTTGTCACTTACAGTGGCCAACTCCAAGCCACAGGTAGACAAGATTTGGGGGAGAAGCTATAATTCATCAAAAAGAAGGTGGTTCAGACAGAACTCCAAGGCCTGAAAGCAGTTAAAAATCAGCGAAGGAGACAAGAAGGCAAGAGGGAAATGGAGAGAGGAACTTGTTACAGAAGCCAAGGAAAGGAAGTATTTTGAAAAGAAAAAAATGGTCAGAAATGCCAAATTACCCTCTTAAAAGGATGTACTCATTTTAAGTTTTCATCAACAGTGTTGAGAGTACCTCCCACATTCACTCGACACTTTCCCAGAGTGTTACTGTTGTAAATTTCTTATTCAATGAAATGGAAAATCCTATGAAACCATTTCAATAATATTCTGTTTTGATGATTGGTACTGTTTCCCTTGATGCACTTTTTAATTCAGACTTTATTTAGTACAAATTAAGGATGCTTACTGCACTAACGTATATCACATAACATCTATTATGTGATTTTCCCCCCTGTATTCTGTACTCCTTTTCATAGCAGGCAACTGATAAATAAGCAGAAATGCTTCTTTGAGAAGATATTGATTGCTTTTTCTGTTATTTGAGTTAAATCAAATGGTTTTCTTGTGTCTCTGAATGGCTGGGGAGGTCAGAAAGTTATTTGGTAGGCCGGCTATCACCCCCAAGAACCCTGGACGAGTAACCTAAGAATTGCATTGAGTGATGATGTGGAAAAGGGCAGATTACAGCAGATATTTTCCTACTGCTGTCTTCTTTAGTATATCGGTGCATTTCAGTAAATCACAGTAAAATTAGTAGTTACTGATTCTGATTCCTTTGCTTGTTTCCTGAAAAAGTTGGTTAAATGCTTTCTTTGGTAGGATTGTAAAAACAGTTCAGACTGGTTATCTTCCTTTATCCTTAGAACCCAAGAGGTTTTATCTTTTTTAACTTGCACTGTTGGTACTAGTCTCTGTTGCTTTGTGTTATGATAAGAAAGAAAAAACCTAGGGAAAAGCAAGCCATTTCCGTTTGAGGTTTTTTTGGGGAAAAAAAAGTTCTATTCTGTAGAGCTTTGTACAAACGAAATAGAGCCCTGAGTGCCAAGTGTGCTGAGAATAGGCAGGAAGATTAGTCACAGATTTGAGAAGCTTGAATTATGTATCTGGGTGTTTTCCTTTTCCTACCCTTCCTTGCTCCTTGTGTGTTTGTCTAGACATAAACTAAACAGATTTAACCACTAAAGTTATCTTTAAAACTTTGTATTTTGAAATAATTTTAGATTTACAGAAAAGTTACAAAAATAGGGTTTTTGTATACCCTTGGCCTAGCTCCCTCTAATATAAAATCTTACACAACCATGGTGCATTTATTAAAACAAATTAACACTAATACAGTATTCTTTTTTTTTTTTTTAACAAACTCTAGGATTTATTTGGATTTCACTGGTTTTTCCACTAATGTCCCTTTTCTGTTTCAAGCAGTCCAGGATACTTAATTGCATTTAGTATCATCATCTTTACTATGGTTTTCTTTTTTTTTTTTTTTTTTAAATATTTTTTTATTTATTTCTAGGAGAGAGAGAGACAGCGTGAGCAGGGAGGGTCAGAGAGAGAGAGGGAGTCACAGACTGAAACAGGCTCCAGGCTCTGAGCTGGCAGTCAGCACAGAGCCCGACGCGGGGCTCGAACCCACAAACCGCGAGATCATGACCCAAGTGAAAGTTGGACGCTTAACCGACTAAGCCACCCAGGCGCCCCTACTATGGTTTTCTTACTGCTTTCCCTTACCATGCTGGGATTCTGTTTTTTAAGGAATTTTACAATTTATAACAACTTACCAAATTGTATAAGAACAATTAGAAGATTTTATGTCTGTGATTGATACATTTGAAAAGGACAAAAGGAGTGTATCCTAAATGATTTTTGAATCCTGCATTGACCATTAACCTATGTTAGGGTATTTTAAAATTGAGATGTTTCCCATAGGAAAAATTATATGAAATGAAATAATCGTAAAGGTGAAAAAGGCTTCAGATATCATTCATACAAAATGGACAACAGTGTCTTAGCTTCTTATATTTTGTTTTTCCTAATTTATAAATTAAAGCCTATGAGATAAATACACATCCATACTACAAAGTATAAATATGACTAATTCCTTATATGTCATACAGTGTTCAGGAAGTGGAAGGAGGATGCAAATATTTCCTGGAAGGCTTTTGCAAAGGATAATTCTTTATTCCACACGTTTCCTGTGTGCTGGTCACTGGTAGGCCTTATGGTGGGGGAACCTTTCTGTTATTTGAGTTGGAGCAGTGTTTCTCATAATCTTCCCACAAGGCAAATACATTTTTGTTCTGGGGAAAAAATTGTCTATTAAAAGAAAATATATTCTTTTTTTAAAATTTTTTAATGTTTTATTTATTTCTAGGAGAGAGAGAGAGAGAGAGACAGCATGAGCAGGGGAGGGTCAGAGAGAAGAGGGAGTCACAGACTGAAACAGGCTTCAGGCTCTGAGCTGGCAGTCAGCACAGAGCCCTACGTGGGGCTCGAACCCACGAACCGCGAGATCATGACCTAAGCGAAAGTCGGACGCTTAACCGACTAAGCCACCCAGGCGCCCCAAGAAAATATATTCTTAAATGTAGTGATTTGTTCTGGTATCAACTACTTTGTTTTTTTTTTTTTTTTTTTACAAATAGTTTATTGTCAAATTAGTTTCCTCAAGTACTTTGTTATATCCAGCATGTTAAGTCTTTCTCAGGAAATTATTATTTAAAAATAGTTTTTAAATATTTATTTAAATATTAAGTAATGGGTGGGGAGAAGGGCAGAGAGAGAGGGAGACACAGAATCCAAAGCAGGCCCCAGGCTCTGAGCTATCTGTCAGCACAGAGCCTAATGCGGGGCTCGCACTCATGAACTGTGAGAGCGTGACCTGAGCCAAAGTTGGAAGCTTAACTGACTGAGCCACCCAGGTGCACAAGTGAATTATATTTTTAACTACTTACAATATTATTTATGCTCATATTTCTGTAAAGTAAGTATCTGGAATGGTTAAAAGAAAGGATATAAAAACAAATAGTTAAACAAAAACCCAAATAGAGGTGCCTGGGTGACTCAGTTGGTTAAGCGTCTGACTCTTGGTTTCAGCTCAGGTCATGATCTCATGGTTCCTGAGTTTGAGCCCTGCACAGGGCTCCATGCTGGGAGCCTGCTTGGGATTTTCTCTCTACCTCTCTCTCTGTCCCTCCCCGACTCACGCTCTCTCTCTGAAAAGAAATAAACTTTTAAAAAAAAAGCACGAAATAAACCACTTATCATTTGTATTGTTTCATTTATGCCACAACACACATCACAGACGAAGTGCTGCATGTCATTTCTGAGAGCATCACCGACCGTTAAGACAGAGGCCTAGTGAGCTTTGCAAGAGAGCAAGGAGGGCTTGTGGGTGCCTTTTAGTAAGGAAATCCTCAAGTTAAAGATTTTTAAAAAGTGAGAATAAATTTAGCTGATCTAAAAATACTATGCTGTATTATCAAAAAGTGTTACCTTTTTCCAGTACTTTCTGCTCCAGGAATATTAAAAGATGCAGTGTTGTGCTATTGAAGGATAAGCTTAATGTAATTTTTTAATATGAAGAATTTTCACATGGATAAGAAAGTTGGAAGAATAGTACATGATCTCTGCTTAGATTCAATGATATGAACCTTTTAAAAATTGTATTTGCTGCAACTATTACTGATGTGTAATATATATCTGCACATACACAATCTAGATACACGTTCTCTCTCGCATGAGCACGCGAACACACACACACGGATCTGATACATCATGACACCTCACCCCTAAGTGCTTCAGGCTTTATCTTCATTATCATAACACCTTTATCACATTGAAGATGATTATTCTCATATATCTAATATCTGGCTTATATTCAAATTTCCCCAGTTATTCCAAAAATACCATTTATAGCTAGTTTTTCCAAACCAGGGATCCAGTTAGGGTTTAATAATTTTTCTTTTTTTTTTTTTTTAATTTTTTTAATGTTTTATTTATTTCTAGGAGAGAGAGAGGGAGACAGCGTGAGCAGGGGAGGGTCAGAGAGAAAGGGAGACACAGACTCTGAAACAGGCTCCAGGCTCTGAGCTGGCAGTCAGCACAGAGCCCGATGCGGGGCTCGAACCCATGAACTGCGAGATCATGACCTAAGTGAAAGACTAAGCCACCCAGGCGCCCCGGTTTAATCATTTTTCTATTCAATTGACTTTTTTAAAAGTCTACGTTAATTACAGAATGTTCTACATTACGGATTTGCCTAATTGCGGTGTCATGTTTATTTCCTGTGTAGTCTCTGTAGTTCCCATGAACCACATATTTTTTAATGTTTGTTTATTCTTTAGAGAGTGCGAGCCGGGGATGGGTGGGGGGGTACAGAGGATCCAAAGCAGGCTCTGCACTGACAGCAGAAAGCCTTATGTGGGGCTCGAACTCATGAACCATGAAATCATGACCTGAACTCAAGTCAGATGCTCAACAGACTGAGCTACCTGAGTGCCCCTGTAGTTCCTGTAAATTTAAGCCTTATTTTATTGTCTAAAGTTGGAGTTTCTAGAATTTCAACATGGTATTTAACATGATTAGTGTTGTATTGCAAATTTCCCTTTCATTGTTGCTTTGCCTTTGATTTAGTAATCTTACATATTTACTGGCAGATTTTACTGTCATAATCTTTGTTCATATCATTATGCAGTGTCACTGTTACTCAAGCTTTCATTATATATCTTTTGGCTTTCTTCCTTATTAAAGCCATATCTGTACACAAAATAAGGAAAGTCAAATTGTAAAATCACAGAATGCACCACATAGTTCTTCCCACTATTTTGGCATGTGGCTTTCAACTAATTGTAACTTCATATTTTTTGCTTACTAATAGGTTGAGGAGAATTAGAATTAAGCATGGGATGGTTTCAAACTGTGTCCCCCACTCCTTTGTTCATTCTGAGTCACTGCTCATCTCTTTTCCTGTAGCAAAATGCATTATCACAGCACAGGCTACAGTGAGGCTAACATAGAGATAATCTTTTTATTTAATTTTTAAAGGAAGTTATTGAGCAGCTTTGGAAGATTATTGGAAAGTCTTTTTATGTTTCTTACTGTTAGCTGTCATGATGCTCCACTTGAGAATTGCTGGCCTGTAGCACAGGACACAGGCTTGGGGCAGCGCTGTCGTTGCCTTTCTGCAAGAAAGAACCCCAAACCCACCATCTAATAATTGGGACTTACCTTGCTTGAGGCCCTATTTTGCGTCATACCTGGGGGGAAGATTCTGGGCATGTGTATCTTGAAAAACAACTCCCCCTAAGTGTACCCACAGCAGAGCCCATTGGTGATTCTGATAGATACCTCAAGCTAACAATCACTAGCTTGGGAGTTCTTAGTCTCTGATTGTGAATGTCTGAAAACACCTTATTGTTTCCTGATTAGGTTGTTGGTTTAGGTCATCTGCATTTTTCAGCAGTGAATAAATGACTGAATAATTTCAATTCGGGCTGTAATGGTAACTTTTAGAGTACTGATAATACCAATACTTAACATAGTGCTTTTGACTCAGTATAGAATATTCCTTGAGCATTTCACCCTCCAGTTAAAAAGTACACTGTTAGTATTATTTTCATGATAAAAATCTATCTGTAGAAACTATATGAGTATATAAAGTCCATAATAAATTTTTACTTACTATATTCTAAAGTAAAAGACGAGAATAAGAACAAACAATGCTGTGGTGCACATTTGTGTATATAAATCTTGTTTGTGGGAGTATATAGCATGAGTTTCTAGAACAGAAATTGCTAGGTCAAAGAGTATACATACTTAAAATTCACCTAGTTGTTGCCAAGCTTCACCTCAAAAAGCTATCCTGTTTTATATTTTCACCTGTGTGAAAGGACATGCCACCAAGGTCAATCGATGTGTCATATAGCAAGATTTCCTTCTTTTTTATAGTTCAGTAATATTCTTGTGTTTGTGTGTGTGTGTGTATGTGTGTGTGATATACACACACAATATTATCAATTTATTAGTGTCTTTATCCATTCATCCATTGGTGGACACTTAGGTGTTTCCATGTCTTGGCTATTGCTGCAATGAATGAAAGGGTGCATGTATTTTTTCACAGTAGTTTTTTGTTTCCTTTGGATATCCAGAAGTAGAATTGCTGCATTATATGTTCTATTTTTAATTTTTTGAGGGACCTCTGTACTGTTTTCCATAGTGGCTGTACCAATTTACATTCCCATTAACAGTGCACAAGGGTTCCCTTTTTTCCACATCCTTGGCAACACTTGTTATTTCCTGTCTTTTTGATAATTATTTTAATAGACATCAGGTGGTATCTCATTGTGGCTTTGATTTGCATTTCCCTGCTAGTAATGTTGAGCACCTTTTCATGTACCTATTGGCCATCTTTATGTCTTTGAAAAAATGTCTATTTAGATCCTCCACCCATTTAAAAAAATACTCATTTTTTTTAAGAGAGAGAGGGAGTGCTAGAGAGAGAGGGAGACACAGAATCTGAAGCAGGCTCCAGGCTCTGAGCCTTCAGCACAGAGCCCAGTCTGGGACTCGAACTCAGGTGCCCCACTCCACCCATTTCTCAGTTGGATTGGTTTTTTGATATTAAGTTGTAAGAGTTCTCTATATATTTTGGAAATTAGCCCCTCATCAGTTACAGGATTTGCAAGTATTTTCTTCTATTTGGGAGGTTGCCTTTTCATTTTGTTGATGGTTTCCTTTGTTGTGCAGAGTTTTTTAGTTTGATGTAGTGCCACTTGTTTATTTTTGCTTTTGTTGCTCTTATGGTGTCAACCTCCTGAAAACATTGCAAGGACTAATGTCAGGGAGCTTACTTCCTGTGTTTTCTTCTAGGAGTTTTATGTTTACAGGTCTTAGGTTTAAGTCTTTAATCCATTTTAAGTTATTTTTTGTATGGTGTAAGATAGTGGCCAAGTTTCATTTTTTTGCATGTGATTGTCCAGTTTTCTCAAAACCATGTATTGAAGAGACTGTCCTTGGGGTGCCTGGGTGGCTCAGTTAAGCGTCCAACTTTGGCTCAGGTCATGATCTCACGGTTTGTGGGTTCGAGCCCCGCATCAGGCTCGGTGCTGACGGCTAGCTTAGAGCCTGGAGCCTGCTTCGGATTTCGTGTCTCCCTCTCTCTCTGACCCTCCCCTGCTCACATCTCTCTCTCTCTCTCTCTCTCTCTCAAAAATAAGTAAAACATTAAAAAAATTGAAGAGACTGTCCTTTTCTCATATATTTTGTCTACTTTTTTGTAAATGACCACATATGTGTCAGTGTATTTCTGGGCTCTTTGTCCCACTGATCTATGTTTCTGTTTTTATGCTAATACCATACTGTTTTAATTACTACAGCTTTGTAATGTAGTTTGAAATCAGAGAGTGCTATGCCTGCAGCTTTGTTCTTCCTTTTCGTGATTGGTTTGGCTTTTTGGAGTCTTTTGTGGTCCCATGAAAATTTTAGGATTGTTTCTTCCATTTCTGTGAAAATTACATTGGAAGTTTGATAGAGATTGCATTGAGTTTTTATTACTTTTTTATTTTTTTATTTATTTTTTTAAAAAAATACCTTTATTTATTTCTAGGAGAGAGAGAGAAACAGCGTGAGCAGGGGAGGGTCAGAGAGAGAGGGAGTCACAGACTGAAACAGACTCCAGACTCTGAACTGACAGTCAGCACAGAGCCCGACGCGGGGCTCGAACCCATGAACCGCGAGATCATGACCTAAGCGAAAGTCAGACGCTTAACCGACTAAGCCACTCAGGCGCCCCTGCATTGAGTTTTTAATTGCTTAGGGTGGTATGGACATTTTAACAATATTAGTTATTTCAAACAACATTTTATCCATTTGTGGTTTGCTCTAGTTTCTTTCATCAGTGTTTAATAATTTTCAGCGTACAGGTCTTTTACCTCCTTCGTTAAATTTCTTCTTAGAGAATTTATTCTTTTTGATGCAATTGTAAATGCGATTATTTTCTTAATTTCTCTGATACTTCGTGTACTGGTGTATAAAGGCACAACAGATTTTTGTATACTCATTTTTAATCCTCAGCTTATTGAGTTCATTTATTCATTACAACAGTTTTTTGGTTTTTGGTTTAAACAGTCTTCGGAATTGTCTTTATTATTATTATTTTTTAAGTTTTTAAATTTATTCAAGTGATCCCTGCACCCCACATGGGGCTCGAATGAGATCAAGAGTCACATGCTCTTTCAGCTGAGCCAGCCAGGAGCCCAGAGTTTTCTAAATATACTATGTCATCCGCAAATAGTTACAGTTCTACTTCTTCCATTCCAATTTGGATGACTTTTATTTCTTTTTCTTACCTCATTGCTCTGGCTAAGACTTCTAATACTGTGTTGAATAAAAGTGGCAAGAGGGGGCATCCTAGCCTTGCTCCTGATCTTAACGGAGAAGCTTTCAGCTTTTCACTGTTTAGTGTGGTTAGTACCAGCGCTGGGCTTGTTATTATAAGGCCTGTTACGTTCAGCTATGTTCCTTCTATACCCACTTTGTTGAGAGTTTTATAAATGGATGTTGACTTTGGTTAGATGCTTTTTCTGCATCTATTGAGTTGATCATATATGATTTTTAATCCTTCATTTTATTAATGTGGCCTGTCACATTGATTTGCATGTATTAAACCATTCATGCATCCCTGGAATAAATCCTACTTGATCATAGTGTTGGATTCTTTTAATGTGATTAAATTTGGTTCATTAATATTTTGTTGAGGATTTTTATCCTATTCATCTGGGATATTGGTCTGCAATTTTCTTGTGGTGTCCTTGTCTGGTTTTGGCAGCAGGGTGATGCTGGCCACATAAAATGAATTTGGGGCTGTTCCTTCCTTTTCTGTTTTTTTTTTTTTTTTTGGAAGAGTTTGAGAAAAATCGTTATTAATTCTTCTTTAAATATTTGGTAGAATTCACCAGTGAAGCAGTCTGGTCCTGGATTTTTGTTTGTTAGGCTCAGTTTTTTAAAAATAGTTGTATCGAAGTCCATTGTGTGGTTATATGATTTACCCTATTTCCTGCTGATAGGCACTTAATTTGTTTGCCAACTTCTAACACAAACCATACTAGGGTAAATAATTTATATAAATGTCATCTCAGGTGTGTTCAGGTATGGTAATAAGATAAATTCCTAGAAATGAGATTGCTTGTTCAGAGGATAAATGCTTTTGTAATTTTGAAAGGTACTGTCAAATTGCCCTTCTGAGGGGTTGTGTACTCACTTAGCATGTTTGGAAGCAATATGTGAGAGTATGTGTGTACTCACATGTGCCATAGCCTCACATCGGTTTGCTATTCTCATAGGTAAGAAATAGTATCTTTGGAGTGGTTTTGATTTGCATATCTCCTGTTTTGAGTGGGATCGAGCGGGCTTTCATAAACCTAAGTGTCATTTTTTTATTTCTCTGTGAAGAATTCATGTGCTTTATCCATTTTCTCCTAGGTTGTTTCTTACTGATATCTAAGCACCATTATATATTAAGGAGATTAGTCCATTATTTGTAATCTAATTGCAGACATCTAATAGTTTTATAGTTTAGCCCATTTGGAATTTATTTGTGAGTGTCAAGTTAAAAAATTTTTTGACAGGCAGTTGTCCCAATCAACCTAATTTATTAAACCATCTCATATATTTCTTAGTAGTTTAATTGCCATATTTTTTATAATTTAAGTTTTCACTGGGATATTTGGTTCTGTTTTATCAGTGTCTACTCTTACATGAATACTTCATTTTGTTGGTAACCCTTGTTTTACCTATGTACAGATTTTTCTTTCATAGTAGTAGTCTTGTTACTAGTAGTCTTACTAGTTTCTTTTTTCTATTCTTGCATCTTTATTTACTCATTTTGTTCAGTTTCCAAGGGATGCCATTGAGTTTGTGATTGAAAGGCATTGAAAGGCATTGAATTTGTGGGTTACTTCAGGGAAGGAAGTTGGACATATTTATGATATTGAGTTAAGGTGATCTCTTCCAAAGAGAATTTTCTTTTTAAGTTTTTTTTTTTTTTAATGTTAGCCTTATACATTTCCCCTTACAATGATTGTTCTTAGATTTTAGTTTTTAACATAGTGTAAATAAAACCATTTCTTTCACTGTTAGTAACTGGTCATTGTTTCTATGTAAGAGAACTATTGATTTTTTTAAAAAAAATAACTCATTTTAGAATAGTTGTAGATTTATAGAAACATTGCAAGCGTGGTACAAGAGACCCCTTATATCCTGTGCTCATTTTCTCCTATTGATTGCATTTGGGATTACTATGGTACATTTGTCACAACCAAAGGACCAATATTTGATATATCATTGTTAACTTAAAGTCCATACTTTATTCAGATTTGTTTAGTTTTTATCTAATGTCCTTTTTCTGTTCCATGATCCCATCTAAAACAGTTGATTTTAATTTATTGATTTTGTCACCATTACACCTTATGGAATTAGCCCTTTTTCCCCCCCAATAATTCTTGTTTATTTTAAAAGGATTTTCGTATATGCAGTTATGTTTATAAAACGTAATTTGAAGTTCTTTCCAATGCTTACTCCTTTTTCTCTTGTATAATTGCCCTGCATGGTACTTTATGTGCTGGTATCAAATAACGCTGGAAAGATGGACAGCCTTCCCCGCTTCCGTACTTAGTGGGCATTCCAGTGTTTTACCATTAAGCACAATATATTTTTGTTTGAAGTATAGTTTCTTTTTTTTTTTCTTTACTGTGATACAGAAATATTTCTCTTTTTTTTAATGACTTTGGTTGTTCACAGTCAGACTGAATATTTACCGCTGGGTATTCTGAGATCTCACAGTCTTACCTAGCTCATCTTTTTTGTAGCTCACCTTTGGTTCCTCTGAACTATTTCTATTCAGAGGTCTTTCTGTTTGTTTGCGTAGCTTAGTTTTGCCACATTGTTTGAACATCATTAAAAACATCACGTAGTTATTGTGCTATTATTCCATGCCTATGCACCATCCATTTTTAGATTTTCTCACTTAGTCTTCATCATAGCCCTGTAAAATAAAGATACTGTTATCCCATTTTGCAGTTGAGGAAACTGCTTCAGGGTCATGCGTATCGCCCTGCCTTTTTCCTCTTTGACCTCGGGACCACCACCACATCACTCTTCATCATCCTCCCTACACGGACGCACAAGATGCTTTTCTGAGTAAGCTCCTGAAAGCCTACCTGTGAGAGATTTGGATGATCTTTTTCAGTATGTATTCTGAATCTGGAACTCGCAGAGCCGCCCTTCCCATCATCATCTAATTATATCCTTAATCTTGGCTCCTCCTGACCAGCATATTGTTTGACTACAATGGAAGCCCATTATAAAACACAATGTTCTCCTAGGGATTTCGTTAAGGTTCTCATCTATACTTTAAGTGAGGTAATTTGTCTTCCTCATCATTTTGGAGGGAGGGGTTACTTAGCCTTATTCTATGACATCTATTATAAATGGATTTTATTAAAATTTAATGTCCTTTCACTTATTGGTCTAATGTGGGGTTCTTTCCCTGCTATACTTATATAAAATACTAGTCCGTTCTTGCCATCGCCGCTGCTGTTACACGTGTTCCTTCACGCCAGCTACAGGGATACAGCCTTTGCTGTCAGCTTCTAGCCCATCCATTCCAGGTTTTCTGTGAACAGAGTCAGGAGCTATAATTCTTATGACTGTGTAAAGAGCAGCAAGAGAAGCGATTGCTGCTACTTACCTGGATTTCTAGGGCTGGGAGATTTTAACCCAACTTTGTCACATTACCACTTGGTTTCTAGCAGGTGGAGGCCAGGGATGGTGCTAAGCAACGTTTAAAGTACATAGCAGCACTTGGGGCACCTGGGTGGCTTAGTTGGTTAAGCGTCCGACTTTCGCTTAGGTCATGATCTCGCGGTTCGTGGGTTCGAGCCCCGCGTCGGGCTCTGTGCTGACTGCCAGCTCAGAGCCTGGAGCCTGTTTCAGTCTGTGACTCCCTCTCTCTCTGACCCTCCCCTGCTCACGCTGTCTCTCTCTCTCTCTCTCCTAGAAATAAAATAAAAATATTAAAAAAAAAAAATAAAGTACATAGCACCAACAACGTAGGATTGTCTGGCCCCAAGTGTCAGCTTTGCTGAGGTTAAGAAGCTTTGCTCCAGATCATGCATATCTCAATGGATATGAAGATAACTTACTTGATAGGGGAGGGTGGGTGGTGGTGGTGGAAAAGAAATCTTGTTATGTAAAAAGTACACATGTACATAGGGGACATCCAGATTTAGTGTATCTGTGGTGGTAAAACTTCATGAGGGGGAGTGTTTGGAAAACCTTCACTTCTGTATGTTTTCTTTTACTCTCCTGCTGCGACCACACCTGTAACACCTCTGATACCAGGTGTGTGTGTGTGTGTGTGTGTGTGTGTGTGTGTGTGTGTGTGTGTGTGTGTGTTGTGGGGGGTTCCCATACCAAACAATTCTCTGAGTAACCAGCTAGCATCCTATAATTTAACTCACTTCTGACACTACCTGGAGAGAGCTTCAGATCCCACTGGTTAAGGACTCAGTTCCGCAGGGGACTGTCTCCTCCCCAGTTCAGATGCCAGTAACAAGTACAGGTTGTCACCTAGCCTTCTGTGTCATTGCCTAGAAAATGGAGGTTCCTATGACCCCATTCTCAGGTTCAGTTACTTTGCTAGAGTGGCTCACAGAGCTCAGGAAAAGAGTTTGTTTACTCTCTGTTCAGTTTATTATAAAAGGATGTGATAAAGAATACAGATGGACATCCAGCGAGAAGGGCTATGTAGGGCAGGGTGTGTGGGCAGGGGCACAGAGCTTTCATGTCTTCCCCGGGTTCCCCGTTCTCCACCTCCACGTGTTCACCAACCTGGAAGCTCTCCAAACCCCATACATACTACTGGGATTTTGTGAAGGCTTCATCATATGGGCGTCATCAATTATTAACTCCATTTCCAGCCCCTCTCCTTCTCTGGAAGTCCCCAGCTTCTAATCATGGCTTGGTCTTTCTGGTAACCGGCCCCCATCCAGGAGACCACCAACAGTTACCTTCTTAGAACAAAGACATTCCTATCACCCAGCAAATTCCAAGACTTTGATGTTATCATTAAGGAATTCCAAGGGTTCCTTTTAGGAGTTCTGTGCCGGGAACCAGGAGCAGAAACCAATATATATATTTTCTATTATTTCACAGGAGTGATCAGGAAAAAGAATGTCTGAAAAGGCTCCTTAGTACGATAATGGAAAAAAAAAAAAAAAAGCTGTGAACACTGCCTTGGAGGGAAGACTGCCTAGTGTAGTGGTTAGAAATGTAGATGCTTGGGGCACCTGACTGGCTCAGTTGGAAGGAGAAGATGCAACTCTTGGGGCGCCTGAGTGGCTTAGTTGGTTAAGCGTCTGACTTTGGCTTAGGTCATGATCTCGCGGTTCGTGGGTTCGAGCCCCACGTCGGGCTCTGTGCTGACTGCCAGCTCAGAGCCTCGAGCCTATTTCAGAGTCTGTGTCTCCCTCTCTCTCTGACCCTCCCCTGCTCACGCTGTCTCTCTCTCTCTTAGAAATAAATAAAAAATAAAATAAAAAATTAAAAAAAAGGAAGATGCAACTCTTGATTTCAGGGTCATGAGTTCAAGCCCCATGTTGATGTAGAAATTACTAAAATAATACATAAACTTGAAAAGCCCTCAGATTCTTAACACTGGACTTACACTGTTTTTACCACTTGCTGTCTGCAGATGACTTCATAGCCTCAGTTTTCTTATCTGTAAAATGGTGATCCTAATAGTACTTTATTCAAAGAATTGCTGTGAGATAATCCATTTAAAGTGCCTGGCACTGGGTGGAACATGATATTAGTCATTCTGAAGTTAGTCATCTTCTAAGAAGCTCAAGAAGAGTAAGGATCTTGTTTATTGCAGTATTACCGTTCTTTAAAAGACTATCTGGGACTTAATAGGTGTTTAGTAAATATATGTTGAGTAAATGAATAAAACTCATATTCATTGAGTATGTCAGGGTTACATTTATGGAAACTGAGTAAATTGTGGTATTAAGTATGCTGTATTCACTTCTTAAGTTATTTCTTCAGTTAGGCCTATTTGCCTAACAGAACCTATAAACTTCTGTTTATATAACTTATATCTAACCTATATAACTTTTGATAACCTAATTTTTGGTGTGTAGTAATCTTTTATTTAAAATTATTTTGGGGGCTCCTGGGCGGCTCAGTTGGTTAAGCATCTGACTTAAATCTAGTATGTTGATAATTTGCTTGATTTTGTCATTACTTTTATTATTATTTTTTATTTATTTATTTACTTTTTAAAGAACTGTCTTTAAAAAAATTTTTTTTTGTTTATTTACATTAGAGAGAGACAGAGGCAGTGCACAAGCAGGGGAAGGGTAGAGAGAGAGAGACAGAGACAGAATCTGAAGCAGGCTCCAGGCTCTGAGCTGTCAGCACAGAGCCCGACGTGGGGCTTGAACTCATGATCCCTGAGATCATGCATGACCTGAGCTAAAGTCAGATGCTCAACCGACTGAGTCACCCAAGCACCTCTAGAATTTACTTTTAAAAGTAGAAATGGATTATATAACATGCAATACCATTTTTCTGCTTTAAGTAAATTCATTGAGGTCAGGCCAAAAAGATATATGGAATCTGTTAATATTCTTGAGAGCTAATATGCTTTTAATTTATATAACTTACGTATATACATTATATCAGTATTGCAGCTTGCATATAAATTTTAGTCAAACAGAAAAGGACACAAATAACTTTTGATAATCTAATTTTTGATGTGTGTTAATCTTTTATTTAAAAATATTTTGGGGCACATAGGTGGCTCAGTTGGTTCAGCATCTGATTCT
Organism: Proteles cristata cristata; assembly: GCA_017311185.1. Classification (NCBI taxonomy): domain Eukaryota; kingdom Metazoa; phylum Chordata; class Mammalia; order Carnivora; family Hyaenidae; genus Proteles; species Proteles cristata. The sequence continues at coordinate 1,371,084 of JAESUZ010004260.1, forward strand.
AGATTTTGGCTTAAGTCATGATTTCATAGTTTGTGAGTTTGAGCCCCACATCAGGCTTCGTGCTGGCCGTGTGGAGCCTGCTTGGGATTCTCTGTCTGTCCCACCCTCTGCCCTTCCCCAGCTTTCTCTTTCTCTCTCTCTCTCTCTCTCTCAAAAAAAGTAAGCTTTAAAAATAAATAAAATAAAAATAATTTTTCCTTTTTCCCCTCAGTTTGATTTTTCCTTTCACTTAATACTTTGGTTATTGATTAAGTTATTTTCATTTTTAAGTGTTACATTTGAACTATTACTTATTTTGTGCTTGTACCCTGTACTTAAGCTATAAGAGTATAGTAAATAAGTGCAAGAAGAATCCCATTATTTTATATGTATTGGCCTAAAGATAATCCTGTTGAATATATCCTCAACTGACATTTTCTGAACTAATAACCTCGTGGCTACTTTTCAAAATTGCCAAGTCATGTTGACAGATCTTGTTAATGAATTCTTATTTTCACTTACTATGAATCCTGGAAAAATTGTTTCAGTAAAATATATCAGAAATAAATAGAATAAAGAAAAAGGTCAAGCTATGTTAAGTTGGACTTTGTGAGATAGCTTCTGGTCCTCATATTTGCTACTTAGATGAATTATTTTTATCAATTTACTGAATCGTTTTTATTAAATTAAAGATTTACTTAGATTGATTAAACTAATACAGGAATGATTTATACGCCACAGTGTAAAGTTACCAATTTATAAAAAGAAATATGAATCGGGACTGTTCTTAGCATAAGATATCCTGTTCTCTTTCTGGGGTGGTTAGGTTTACTCAGACAAACACTTGTAACTCGTCACGGTGCTTATCAAGTTATGTTCTTAGGTGATGATTCTTTCAGATTTCGTTTGGGGAATCTTTCGGTAAAGAATGGAGTTCAGTCTCTAGATAATACTGTCTGGGTAATGTTGAAAGATAAATCTGTACCAGTCACTTTCATTTAGATGTGAATATCTCTACCTTTCCAATTTTATTTGCTGTTCTGATACAGTTTAAAAACTGGTTAAAATTTCCAGTTGTATCAGTTATTTTTAGGTTGGCTGCTGTTTGTTGGTTTGGGAATAGGTACCTTAATCTCATTAGAAAGCCATTGCAGGGGTGTCTGGGAGGCTTCCTGGGTTAAGTGTCTGACTCTTGATTTTGGTTCAGGTCATGATATCACAATTTGTAAAATTGGGCCCTGTGTTGGGCTCCACGCTGACAGCACGGAGCCTTGCTTCAGTCCCTGTGCACACTTTCTTTCTCTCTCTCTTAAAAAAGAAAAAAAAAAAAAAAGCCTTTTCAACACGTAAGAGAGGATGGATTAGTTTTGGAAAGGATTTTTGTGAATCATTAATTTTTATGAATCATTAATTACTAATTCCAGCTATATAGTTTATATTATTGGATAATCGTACTTGGAAATATATTTTCCCAAATAGTAAATCTAAATAGGTTTATTATAATTCCATATATATTATGCATAATTATATATACATATTTTTTTGTTGTTGGGAAAAAATGAAAGTATGGGGAAATTCCTATTAAATATGTATGGTTATTTTAGTCCATCAGTATGCATCCTTTTATTTGTTAGTTTTTTTCTCCTTTTCATTCTGTGCCCTGTCTTTTCATATGTGTTTTAAGCTGCGCATCTCTAACTCCTAGTACATACATGTTGATGATGAGTTTGTATGTACTGTATTACTTTGGTCCCTTTTCATCTGGGTAACATGTAATACATTTTGATGACTATAGTTAAAAATGTAAATACAAATATATATTATAGAGTGACAAATATAAAATAGAAACAGATCTAAAAGATAGTATCTAGTATTTTTCATGATTCTATTTATATTAAGATATTTACAGATAAACTGTAAACTTCTGCAGAAATATGGGTTGGCTCGATTTCTAATTTGAGTCATTGTAAATCAGTTAGTTGTAAATCAGCTAGCTGCCTTTGGGGAAGATGTATTGTGGGTTTGTTACAGAGGTTCCCAGTTGGTCCTCTGAAGTCACTTCGAGGGCCATTGTGTAGTTGGATTTACAGAAAATTAAATTTTTTATGGTTTTTTTCTATGGGAAAGTGTGCTTGCATCTCAACATGGGGGTGCTTTTCCCTTTCCCTCTGCAGCCCTCTCCTCTGAAATGAAATACCTGCCTGAAATGCGTTACCTCCATCCCAATGGAGGCTATGGCCCAGAGGCCTGAATTCCTAGAGCCATAATTGTAATATGAAGGCCCTTTGTAGTGTTCTTTGAGTCAGCCGTATGTGAAAACTGTAAGGCTTAAAACCACAATTTTCCTTTCTGGTCTACCTCTTTCCTTACCCCTAATTGACACTCCTTTTCTGCTAAGCCCTTGCTTCTTCCTCCCTTGTTCCCAGCATTTTCTCTGTTGGCCAGAAACGAAAGGTGCTACAGATGTGGAACCGTTCTGCACATTGTAGGAATTAGCTTATCCATTTATATTTTTTCTGTCAGTGAGCCAAAAGGGATTTTCCACCAGGGTACATAAGCAGAGGTAGGTCCCCCGGCTTCAGGTCTGTCGGTAGGAAAGCTAGAACCCGGGGCCAAGAGGCTGTCTCAGTAGAGCCTTACAAAAAATGGTTCTTAGTTCTTTCCCCATTGGTCTATTGGACCCAGCCAAAACAGCCATAGCACCGACTGGTTTGTGGGCAGACTGTGGGAAGAAGGCAGTATTCCTTATTGTTATAACTCTTTAATTTTTCTTCTCCTGCAAAAGTCCAGGTGTTATTGACAGATGCAAGTAGTTTAGGACAGGATTAGTTCCTGTGGGTTTTTTTTCCCCCCATCGCTGCCTAGGCCATGAGACATACTACTTTCAAATTCTGCCAAACTTTTCATTTGCCAGATATTTTTTCTGTCATTTAATTTCACTCCTGTTTCTATAGGAGATTGGCAGAGCGGACAACTTTCAAGCTAGGAACATGTAGGTTAGTTTTTCTAAATATGTCACTGATGGTCTCTGTCGCAGCTCACTAGAAGCACCGACTGCTTTGGTAGTTGGCAGCACTCAGAGATCTTAAACAACACAAGCAGAGAAGCACGGAGTTAAAAAGAATAATCGGGGGGTGTCTGGGAGGCTCAGTTGGTTAAACATCCGACTTTGGCTCAGGTCGTGATCTCACAGTTCGTGGGTTTGAGCCCCACGTTGGGCTCTGTGCTGACAGCTCAGAGCCTGGAGCCTGTTTCAGATTCTGTATCTTCCTCTCTCTCTGACCCTTCCCTGCTCAAACTGTCTCTCTGTCTCTCTCAGAAATAAACATTAAAAAAAAAAAAAGAATAATCTGAATGAATACAGTGTTTTGAATTGGGAAACAAAACTGCTACTCAACTTTTTCTTCTAGCTGGATATTGAGCTCCAGGTATTACAAAGCAGCAAAGAAAGGCCTCAGAGGAATGACAGTTGTTACTAATTAGTTATATGTTTATAATGAAAACATTCTGAGGAAAACGTCTAATACAATGTCTTCATAGTGTGAAATACATATCACATTAGGGAGATGTGTAAAGATGTGACTTGTACTTGTATTTTTAAAGACTGACCAGAAAAATTTGTTTTGCTTTCAGTGACCTCTACAGTTAACCTACATTTCTAGAAAGAGTGAGATATAGTCTTCATGTTTGTGTCTGTTTACATTTTTTTTAAACAACAAAAATAATTTTTTTTAATGTTTGTATTTGAAAGAGAAACAGAAGCTTGGGAGGGACAGAAGAAGAGGGAGACAGAGGATCCCAAGCAGGCTCCATGCTGACAGCAAAGCCTGATATGGGGTTTGAACTCCCGAATCCTGAGATCATGACCTGAGCTGAAGTTGGATACTTAACCGGCTGAGCCAACTAAGCACCTCTAAAAATTTTCCTTTATTGTATTGACGGGTCCTCGGCCTCTAGTCCCTAGTCAGTTTTCTGTCATGAAACTTTGTCAAATAGTTCTAAGGCTACTGAAGAATTTTTATTTTTTATGTTTATTTTGAGAGAGAAACATGAGCAGGGGAGGGGCAGAGAGAGTGGGAGAATCTCAGGGAGTCTCCATGTTGTCAGATGGAGCCCCACATGGGGCTCCATTCTACAAACTGTGAAATCATGACTTGAGCCGATATCACGAGTTGGAACCCAACTGACTGAGCCACCCAGGCGCCCTCAAGCCATTGAAGTTTTAATCATTTTTCTAGTGATTTCTATGGAACTAATGGAATTTTCCCACAGTTGTCCCAAACCAGTGTTTTCTAGTACAAATTAATAAATTTTCTCACTGAAGGGAAGATACTAAAAACAGGCATTATTCAAAATTACCATGTCCTATAAAAAAACAGACTCTGGGCCTAAAGTTCTCTGTCTTAGCAAGAGAGCGGGATGCAGTATAAGAGAATAGAAATGGCTAATGTCTGGTAAAAGACAAGAGCCCCGAGTAGTTTCCTTGCCCCGTATTTATTAAGATCAGCAGGCTTACAGATGTGATGGGCGTGCACAAAGAGACAAAGAAATTGTGAACATCAGCTTATGGGCATGAGGGAAAAGGGGGTTTTTGAAGATACACAGTGTTTGGGGTTTGGGTCAATATAAAACAAAATCCTGGTGCTGGGCAAATGGTTGTCAAAGACAGACAGGAGCTCCGTGTCTGTCTTAGCTAGCCTAGGGGAGAAGACAGATAGGGGAAACAGCCTCACGGTTAACAAGATACTTTTTCTTTTGTTACCCATCTCTGCTCTGGGCTGCTTCACCTGCAGCGCAGCGGTCTATAATCCAGTTTGCTTGTTTTGCCTAACCTGGCCCTATTCTCCTGTGAAAGCAGCTTCTCTGCTATAGGACTAAACTGGGGGACGCTTTTGCCCTGCCTGCCTAATCTTGCTTACCTTATATACCTTTGTATTGGGAGCCTTTGCACCTGTTCTATCTAGGGCCTTTGCCCATCCCTCTCTATCTTTGGGGTTCAGCACCCCCTATTCTTGGGGTGCCTTTGCACCATCCTATTCTTGGGGTGCCAATCATGTTTACCCAAGCTCGGGTGTGAGCATCCTATGACTTTTATTTCCCTGTGCCTTGTTAACCCCTTGCTATAAGCCCAGGGAGTTCCTAGGCCTTTCCCCCACAACTATATGCTTAAAAACTTGTGACATACATTCTAATGTTATTTACAGTTGTTTTGCTTAGAGAGCAAGCAAGATGAGTGATTTCCAGAATTTTCTTATTAAATAACAGTGTTGATTATGACTTGATTTTGGGGGCATACATTGTGAAGGACAGTATTTTGTTTCACAGTTGGATGAAACTGGTGATGTTGGAGATTATAGGTTGATACTTCTCATATATGAAGAAGTGCATGATATTTTGTTTGGTTTAGTGGTTAAAGGAGAAAAGAGTATTTCATTTAGAGCAGATATTAGCAAACCATGGCCTGTGTAGTTTTTGTATGGCCCATGAATTAAGAATGTTTTTTGTTTTTTTGTTTTTTTACATATTTAGTGGTTGAAAAATATCAGAAGAGTAATATTTCATTCTGTGTGAAAATTACATGAAATGCACATTTCAGTGTCCATGGATAGTTTTATGGGAAAACACTGTGCTCATGTACTCATATATTGTCTAGAGCTGCTTTCAAACAGCAGAGTAGCTGCATAGACCTGTGACCTGTAAAGTATGAAATATTTTTTGTTGGGCTTTAAACAGAAAAAGTTTGCCAGCCTTGATTTAGAGGCAGTTAGGTGTCATGATTTAGAGTGAGGACTCTGGAGTCAAACTGCTCCTTAATGTCTCATTTTGAGATCTTGGGCAAGTTACTTATCTCTTTGTGTTTCCGTTTCTCCTCCTGTAATGTTAGAAGAATAATAGTGCTGGGGCGCCTGGGTGGCTTAGTCGGTTAAGCGTCTGACTTTCGCTTAGGTCGTGATCTCGCGGTTCGTGGGTTCGAGCCCCGCGTCGGGCTCTGTGCTGACTGCCAGCTCAGAGCCTGGAGCCTGTTTGTCTGTGACTCCCTCTCTCTCTGACCCTCCCTGCTCACGCTGTCTCTCTCTCTCCTAGAAATAAATAAAA